>CM054113.1:49650547-51033047 GCA_028673005.1 Tanypteryx hageni
ACTATAATCAATTATCTCAAACCAATTAATGGGGAATTTTCGTCATTTATCTTGAGAGTACGTTGAGTTTGAATAAAGATATTATAGAGTGAAATGAACGTGAAAAACTCGGGTAATTATCTAGTCCAATATATGATGAGAGCGGTCTTCGTTCTGTTTACGATGGGCACCAAATCGTGAATGCAACAGTTATAGTAGGAATCATATTCTGTACCAGTAGAAAGTGTTTGCATTCTGCAAGCATTTCATCGAACTTTGAAAAACACCAGGGCTAGAAACGTTGTTTTACATAAAAAATTACACGTCTGCACCGATTGCTTTCCTTCACTTATTGAACAATAGCTGTGTAAAAGAAAGCGGAAAATTTGTAATTTTATGAATATTTTTCAAATGTGGGGTACTAATTCCACACATTGTTGCCATATTTTAAAATTATAGCACACCTAGAAAAGTAATAATATTTATGTAATTCTTTAAACATAAACAGGTTTTAACGGGCGCAATAAGAACTTAATGAAGATATTGAAATATTTAGTTGTGCATTTGCGCTTACCTCTAAATTCCTTTAAAATATCAGCTCCCTAGCTCGCCCCGTTGTAACTAAACATGTTTCTATTTTTTTAAATACTAAGAATTTTTAATATTTAGAATATTTTAACAGGCAAATTAATAAAAATATCAAACCTTCTGTAATGACTTTTGGTTTTTCGTATAAATTCTACCTTTGAAAAAATTTCAGCTAAGTAAAACGTTCGGATATGGATAAATTTAAAAAAATTGTTTAAGCATTTGCGAAATTTTAGCGACCGCATTGTTGAGGTGATTCAAGGATTTTTTTTTTTATGGAGAATTTGCTGCAAAATATTTGCCAGGTTCGTATCTACGACTTATAATTACTGACATAATTTATAAATTTTTAATGTACAAATGGGTAAAAACAACCCCTAAAAATTAACAATTTTGAAATTTTCAATTTTATGGATGGTTGCGAGAACAATCCTATAATCGTGCAAAATTTCAGCTGCCTACCCCTCTTAGAATGCTCTAAATACTGGAATAAATTTTCTCCATGCTAACTTATGAGAGGTATTCCGGGTCATCTGGTGTCGAACCCACGGTACTGCAAGTAAGATTGATATCAATTTCTAACAGGCCCTCTAGCAAAACTCAAACTTCCATTTCCAAAGCTTATCGACAACAGCCCGAAATTACGCTACAGAAATGGCGCAATGCTTTTCCTGCGGGAAAAAAACGCAATATTCGGATTTACTGGAGCCGAACCTATGTCACTTAGGTGACAGGTCTAATTTTTTCTGGAGGATTCTCCGTGACGCTCGTAGAGACGGAGCCCCAAGTAATTTCCTATTTTCAATATTTAGTTTATAATAAGCACATTAAAACACTAGAGAAAAAATAATTTTTAAAATCTCCAACTCCCTGAAGTTAGTCATTTTTGGATATCTTTTACGAGTAGGGAGGTGGAAGGATTTTCCTGTGCTAAATATTTGGTTTTCGTAAAATTCGTTGTCGTGTAAACATGTATTACTCTACAATTTACTTTGAAATCAGAAAATTATTTGTCTTTGTATGGTGGTACCTCTGCTTTATAGATGCGCTCGTAACATATCCATTTCAATTTGCCATTCTATACTCGCCCTACCAGCGAAAATTCTTTTGGAAATCGCTTCAACAAAAAAAACTTCCAAACACATAGATACATATACATACTTACATACAAATCATAACCTTGATAATGTGGTAGCCCATTTTAGTCGACCCGGTTGAAATATGCTGTTATGGTTATTGAATTATATATATTGGTTTAAAATTCATGCTTCCAGTTCTATATAAATACTTGTAAAAATATACTCTTATTGCGGTAACCCTGCTCTTTATCTCCGCCTTAAACATCTTGATTTCATTATGGTATGTTGTACAAATCTTATACTCAGAATTTAGTTGAAATGCGTTCAAGCTATAACTTCCAAATCCCTAATAGTTTGAGACGTTTACGTATAACATTCGTTAAGGGGATATTCCATTTATTTAATATTTGATGAATGTTAAACTGTCCTGGAATAATAGTCATAGGAAATTTAATTTTCTACAGCGTTTGTTCGAAACATTTTTTGAGAAATATTAAAAATAATATAAAATTATTCTAAATACGACGTAAATATTATTGTATATAACTAAAAATATTATATTTTATTAAAAGCAGATATTGAACGTTCGAAGTTGGAATGTCTCTCTCTTTCATTGCGTAGTCACGGTAGCAGCCGGATAAATGTTTCCATTCGCTCGGAAAACGTGTTTACTCCACGACCGTCAATAAGTGTTTCCCTCTACAATGCAAAGCTACGACCTACCCTAACCTAAATCAACAGGATAACACTGGCTGTGTTGGCATGTGGGGTCGGACACTCGAAACATTCTGCTCCCAGTTTCCCAGCTCAACGTGTACTGATATACGTTTAGCTGAATATTGCCTAATATCGCAGTTAGGAGACTCCCCAAAAAAAATCAAGAAGGCTATACAGAAAAATATAAAACTCGAAAGATTTTATGAACTTTTGAAATCAAACGGATCTAAAGATACATGGGAGCATGAATGGCTTAAATGCTGATTCTGCCACAACCCTAGGTAACAGCGGCTTCACGTGTACACTAAAAAGCCAGAACATTTGGAGGGCAGATGAGGACGAATTAAAAGTGGGGTTTATTGTCGAGACAAACAAAATTTAGATACAAGTGCCGGCCAAGCGTAAGACATTTAAACCACCGTTTCATACGGGGTGGTTAGTGACAAATTGGGGTGTTTCTCTTCTATGGGATATATTGAAAGAAACTAGTTTCAATTATCTGCAGTTGAGAACTCTTAATCAGGATGCTCTGGAGCACCTTATTGAGTCGATCAAATTCAATCTGATTCACTAGCGAATCACGAGATTATTACCGCTTCATTGGTATTGCTTTTAATGAATATAGTGACGAAGGACCTGGCTTACTGCATCCCAGTGAGAACTTGATTCAGGGAGTTGGATGTGTTGTCGCTATATCCGTGAGGCTACTTCATATGAGGTGGCTATCTCGGGCTGAGACAAACAAGAGCAGTTGCTGTCATAAAGAGGAAGATCAATAAAGATTTGCTCAAGGATGACTGTTTGGAAAAATACACATGCGTTTAGGAGGTAAACTGAGTGTGCATTAATAGTTTTAAATGTTGGGCGAAACAATTTAACAGAGTCATTGCTTTGAAGTATCGAAGTATTACCTGGAAGGATAAATTAAAGGTAATTAACCTCAAATAGATGTGGTTCAATCATTGTCATTATATATATGTTTGTATGATTTTACGTATGCATGTATATATCTTTGTACATTTATTATATGTGTAACGGATATTAATAAATTTATGAACCCATTTCAATATACATAATACTACTTTCTATGATTGGGCATATACATGTGTTAAGGAATTGGGAATGTTTTGTGTTATAATGTGTTAAATAGCTAATGGAAATAAATAATGGTCAATAACTTATTTCAATGTACATAATTTTAATTTCTGTTCGGAAGTACAAAACTGAGGATTCTCAAGGAAAGTGGTTTCAATGGTAAATGCATAATTCAGGGTGGATGGAATGGAAGTCATGGAACATCGGCGGGAATCGAAGCCGAACCTCAGGCGTCAGGCGTGCTAACCATTGCACCTCAAACCCTCATTCGACACATCCTACGAGAAGACAAATATTGAACAGCGTACTGAAAGGCATTCACTTAACACCTTACAGTAATGAAACGTCCACCCATTCGCAGCGAGTGATCAACCGATCTGAGGATGTTTACTTTTATTATTTAATATGTAATGGGTATTAGTAATGTTAAATAACCCATTTCAATGCACATAATTTTCTTTTGCTTGGATGCACATATGTGTTATGGAAGTGAGGATGTTTGTATTTTTTAATGAATAGGTAATGGATATTTTGCATTTCATTAGGTGAATAATATTTGTTTTTTCCTTGGTGAGTTCCTGTTTTGTACGTACATTATGTAGATGTAATCATTTATTTGTAAAAATTGTTTCAGTGCTAATAAACGGATATGTTAATTTCAGCTGTCATTCAAATCTTCCTTTACTCATTTTTACTCGGTGAGTTACTTTGTCTAATAAAGTACAAATCTTGAGTAATATTCATTATGACATCGAATAATTTTAGAATACGACTAATAGGCAAATTTCAATCTCGCGGAATTAATTTAACAACGGGATCATACAGCGCAATAATACCCCATCTCTCTCTATTATTCGTGAACTGGATTGTTGGAGACGTTCGGTTGTCTAGGCAACGACTACTCCGAAAAAGCATTTTTGGACTTAATACTTAAAACATTCTCCGATTGGATTCAATAAATAAGGTAATAGAAAAATGACTGTTTATCATAGTTGTCCTTTTGCAGATTAGTTGCTGACTAATTTGTTCGAGTTTCTTATAATTTTTTTCGGAGTGAGAGAGAGAAAGTTGGATTGCATAAGTCAAGTTTTTGTTACAAAAATGTGGGTTTAAGAGGTAAACGTATTAGGTTCCGCACTTTCAAAGCCAGATTATGAACGATGCGATTCTTCTTTCTCGAAATGTTAGACCTTTGCATAATATGGATTTCCAAGTATCGGCTTTCGAAAAGTGTTATTTTTTTCACGGTATTATTCTACATAAAATACATCATAAAATGTATTTGATACGTACCTAAGTGGATGAAAATGAACAAAAAAGAAAAGCAGCGGTGAAAACGAGAGATGTGACCATTCTATTACAGGGAGCGCACTAATTGATATCGGTAGAGCTCGGGGGTATACGGCTTTAATTTCATCGCGTGATGGAGATTTTTAGTAATGCTAGAACGTCCTTAGCAGAAAAGTATCGCAAAAATTGTCGGTGCGACTATAATGATAATTTCAGAAGACCGCTAGTGCATACTGTGAAACCTGCATAACGATTTTTCTAGCACAGTCACGAGATGAAACTAATATTGTGGGCGGGAGTAATGTCAAACATTCCACTTCCCATCCCAATAGAGACCAATGAAAAGGAGAATGTTTTCTCGCGCGAATTTCTCTTATGCTTAGGTCATTACTGACTAGAACCTTAAACAAATTAGGGAAGTGTAGGTACGGTGTATCACAAATATAGACGTTTCGTTCGATATAGTGTTTCAAACTATACGATAAAATTTGATCGAAAGCACACCATCAAACATCAAAACACCACGCCCCGATTATTTCTCCCTGTGGACTAAAAACTTCCTCACTCCCTGACTTGGTGCATTAATGAACATGTTACGTTATTATAATGACTAGTAAATACCTACTCAAGAACGACACATCAGATATGATTGAAGGGAAAAATTCAATTTTTATTTATCCAGGTATTTATTTTTTAATGAGTAATGATCAACAAAACAATCGAACATTATTTTAAACGCACCTCGCTCAAGATCAGTATTTTTAATATTTACTTTTCCGTTCATTCTTCGTCACATTTACTACCGCTTACTGAATTTTTCGTGCACGCGTAAGGAATTAAACGAATTTTTGTAACTACATACTATATTTTATATTGCAGATCTTATTTACTTCCATAACCAATATGATTGCTTACGTTGACAAATATTAGGCAGCCCTCCATGAATTTCTCTAACTTCAGAGCGAATTACTTTGTTTGATTTTCTTGATAACCCCAACTCCTACGATAAAAAAGTATACGAAAGGAAATACTCTACTATACTACGTCTACAAGTTCTTTTTGATAACCTTTTTGGTATGGCCGATACTTGACGAGATATGACGCAAAGTTCACTTTTTATCAACAGTAAAGTAGTACTCCTGATTGGCTTACGTGATTCATTTATGTGATTTTATTGATATCATTCTTAATCATAGATCAACAGGACTTCATTTATGTTATCATGATAGTCACAATGTATCACTTTTGTCTTTTCCACAGGACGCAATCTACATTATGAATAGCAAAATTCCATTTTATCTTGTTGCTTCTCCCGGAAATCACCGCCGTGCTTCTCCTTCTTTTTGTGATATCAGAAATTATCAAAATTTTATATGTCTCCATAATAATTTATATTGGCCTCCATATAATATTTTTAGACGGCATCTTCAAAAGTTTTGGAGTTACAAATTCTAAATTAATAACATTAATTAGCATTTTCTACGAATATGGAAGAAGACACATACAAAATTTAAAGCAAAAAATAGAAAATAAGATTATCGACACGTGGGATGGATTCCTCTGCACATCAATGATAGAAACATGTAAGTGTTCTTGATTATTTTAACCACTAATGGTAGGAAACGTGACTAAATGATTTTCCAGTTATTATATGCCAGCGTAATTGCCCGTGCTTTTCGCTGGGATTAGATTTTAGAATTATTCATTTAATATCATTCGGTAATATAGTCATCCAAAATCTCATAGTAAGTGACCACAGACACACACACACATACTGACAGACAATATCTTCTCTTATTCATATATATATATATATATATATATATATATATATATATATATATATATATATATATATATATATGTATATTAGCTCATAGTATTTGGAATTCTCGGGAATTCTAAGGTACCTTAGATAATGAGATATATAAATGGAATTATTTAACCTGTTAATTAAGAAGCATTTATGTAATTTTATTCTAATGCTGTTGTATAAGGTATAATCTATTGCAGAGTTTCTTTAAATTCACTTAGGTTTTTGAAAGATCCATTCTGCCATTTATGCGTATCGCTTCCTTTATTGTGATGCATTTGAAACGGACGACGTTCCGGAAATATCGCGCGAGAGGATAGCACGCGTAATCCACCTTGACCTCAACCTGTCCCGTCACGGCTGGCAATGATTTACACTAACCGTGCAGTGAGATAAACTGGAGAAACCCCATTTCGGGTTTTTTCCTCCGAACCTCCTGAGTCTTCTCGCGAACCACCTAGGTATTCCCGAACCACGGTTAGGGATACTCGGCCTCAGGGAAATCTTGTGCTCCACAATCCCACCACTGCATCCTACAGGACGGTACGCGTAACATATCTAAAGCCCAGCCACGCCTTTGTAAAACTCTATCAATTGAGAAGACGAGCTTGAAACGCGGGAGGACAGAAAAGTTAGACAGAGATCGCGAGATCGTAGGATAGCCGTGGTCGGAGTGAATTAGAGAGCTTAATGGCCGCCCTAGATTACGATTCGGATATCGAGGGAGACGCCAGTGAACGAAATATGCCAATATTTGTACATTTTCCGCAATCCACTTATACCTATAGCATCTTAAGAAGCGGTGCACAAATCAAATTTAACACTGGATAATATCGAACTTAATCGGACCTAGGCGGGCCAAGCCACATAAAAAATTTAAGAACACTATTGTAGATTCAGAAATTTCTGTAACAAATTTAACTGGAATTTTAAGCGACAAAAATGAGGTGACTAACAAATATAATTTACTTACTCAATGGCAGATGTTGCGTTTTCTTCTCGCCATTCCACTAATATACGGAATATTGCTGATAGTTGATGTTCTTAGAATGACTCTTAAACATTGATGTGTCAGTGACGAGCGTAACGGACCTGTTTAACACATGAGAGAAAACTTTAGTTCACACCTGCAGTAAATATCCATAAAAAATTGTCTTAAATATTTCGAGGAAAAGGAAAGTACTAACAGAAATTAATCCACACAAAATGTGTCGGCGGGTCAAATTTGGCCCGCCATCCGTGTCTTGTGCACCCCTGGTCTATATTGTTCACTGGAAAGAGCAGGGGATGCAGTCACGAGGGGAAAAAGTATTTAAAAAGGTCATGAATTATTGCATGTTTTGGTTTAATAATCACGGCTAATACAAGTGACATCTTTTTATACTTTTAGACGAAATTCCACTGGAAGTCTGGGAGGAGTACGTCGAGCCTCTACAGCATAAACTGGAACATTAAGCGGATGGTACCCTCGATCGAGAATTGTGTGTGAACCCAATGAATAAACCCTACAGAGAAAATTAGGACATCGAAACCATCGCACTGGATCTGATCTGATGCCATTTAAGCTGCTTGTTTCCATCCAGCTTTTAAAATGAGGTGGTGCCTTAACACTGCTTCTGAAAATGATTGGAGGACAATACATAAATTGTGTGTGAACTCTCTTGAACAATTCTCTCCCACGCCTGTTTTAAGTTCAGCTGTTGAAGAAAGTGATTTTTTTATTTTTATCTCACCAAATCAAACAGACTTTTTAAGACAAAGAGAGAAACAATTGTCAACTGTAGAGTGCGAGTTGACATAATTTTTTAATGATAAAGGGAAAAATCTAACCACCCTTAATAACTATGCAATGGTGAGAAAAGCCTTTGTTCGCTACAATACAAGTTTGTATTCCTCTGCGCCTGTAGAAAGACTGTTCTCTTTTGCAGGCTTTATAAATTCCCTTTCAAGAGGTACTATTTCAGATGAACTTTTTGAGGAATTAAATTTTTTAAAAAGGTAA
Organism: Tanypteryx hageni; assembly: GCA_028673005.1. Classification (NCBI taxonomy): domain Eukaryota; kingdom Metazoa; phylum Arthropoda; class Insecta; order Odonata; family Petaluridae; genus Tanypteryx; species Tanypteryx hageni. The sequence continues at coordinate 49,659,111 of CM054113.1, forward strand.
TGGGAATTATTGTTCTGATGGTTTTTAATTGCAATTTTATTTGTAAAATTTTCTCTAACTAAATTTTGTAGCAATTTACCTTTTTTGTTATTTTGTACAGATCAATTGTATTTGAAGTATTTCAAGTATTTAAAATACAAAAATATTTAAATGTATTTCGGAATTTTTTATTGATGTATTTTGTATCTGTATTTAAAATACTTCCCTATCAAGTATTATCTAATTTTTATATTAAAATACTGGAATGCAAGTATTTTGCCCAACCCTGCTTACAGAGGATATAACATTCATATAATATACTAGTAGAAGGTGCTTGCCTACTGCAAGCATTTCATCTCACCTTGAAAAAACATTAATTTTTAGAGAGATATTTCATTATGGGAAATATTGAATTCAAAAGATTTCTCCTAGGGATCATATTTATTTTTTTTCTTATTGAACAATAATGGAGTAAAACAATCACTAATTTTTGCAATTTTATGAATATTATACTTTTTCCACATTCGGTTAATAATGCCACAAATTTATGCCAAATTTTAAATTTGTAGCACCTTTACAAGTGAAATAAAATTTATCTAATTGTTTAAATTTAATAATTATTAGCGCCCGCAATAAGAATTTCATAGATACAGTGAAATGTTTATTCGTTTAAATAGAATACTCTAAATAACTTGAAAATTTCAGCTCTCTAACTTGCCCCGTAGTATTTAAACAATTACCTATTTGTTTAAATTTTAAGAATTTTTAACTGCCAAACAAATTAAACTATTAAATTTCTATAATCTCTGATTCTTTTTTTTTTTACAAATCCTACCCCTAAAAAAAATTTCAGTTCCGTAGCACATTCGGAAATACATAAACCTTGAAAATTTGTTTAAACAATTGCGAATTTATTTTTTGCACTTATTATGATTTTCGTTTTTTCTAGTCGGTTTTGCACAAAATCCTATATAAGAAAAAATTTCGAATCTCCAGCTCATCTAGAAGTGCCTAAAAATTTGTATCCTCCTGTTATATGTATGTTATATCCTCCTCTGTAAGGAACGTCTATATATAATGACTAATAGTTGGTGCTTGCATACTGCAAGCATTTCATCTCGCCTTGAAAAAACATTAATTTTTCAGACAGACATTTCATCATTACAAATAGTCTTTTAATTCTAAAGCAGGGGTCGGCAACCTTTTCACCTACGAGGGCGCAATTTATATTACTGAGGACGTGAAGGGCGCATAAGCAAAATCAGTTGATATATCTCTGTATCAGAGGTCGGTAATCTCTTTATCTATGAGGACGGAACTTTAATTACTGGGGGCGTGAAGTGAAGTAACAGTAGTAGATGTGTACCAATATTTATTAAAATGATATTTTTGTATATATAAGAGAAAATCTATTAAAGAATTTATTATAAAAACATGAAAAATGAATCAATGTGAAACTTGGGACTGCATATCTTCAGCCAACTTGCTATAATTTGGCACATAACTCGAGATACCTGATCTTAGGCAGTTGTCTAAATTGTAATCGGTGAGTCTCGATCGGTACTTGGATTTCAAGTGTTTCAGGCTTGAAAAAATGGACTCGCAAGTGTATGTTGAAGCACAGTAAGAATATATATTTAGGGCACTTTTTCTTATTAATGGTATATTACTTTCTTGGACATATTTTTTAAAAGCTGAAAAAATGTCTTCACCTATTGTTCGTCCCATTAATGGAAGAATTTTAAGAAATTCTTCCTTTCCTGAAAAATCATTCAACACCATCTTCACAACCATAGCCAATTGAGAAGTGTCTGATATGTCTGTTGACTCATCCAGTTGCAACGAGAAGAAAATACATTTGCTAACTCTTTCTCCATATTGGTTGCAATAACTTCAATTCTTTTTGTAACTGTTCTTGCCGATAACTGAATCGTGTTGATTTCTGAGGTAATTTCATTTTTATTTTTAAAATCTTCGAAAAGTGAGTCATCAATTGCCAACATAGCTTCTTTTACAATCTCGCCATCTTCAAAAGTCTATTTTCTCTTGGCCAGCAAATGAAAAATTTTAAGTGATGCAATCGTTGCTCTTTTTGAATGCTGCACTGGTATGGTAAAAATGCTCTGCTGTTTAGTTAAAATAGATTTCATATCAGAAATTTTATTTTTCCTGATCTCAGAGTTTCGGATAACTAGTATTAAAATTTCCGTAGACCGTATTAAAATGTCTTTCAATATTACTTTTCTTTAAAAGTGCGACACAAGCATTGCACAATAAACAAACACACTTTCCTTTCAAATCAATAAAACAGAATTGTTCTTTCAAATCAACATTGAAGTAATATGTCCTTTATCTCTTATAACTCATAATGGGGATAAAATTTTCTACAAATGAATTAATAAACACAACCCACTGAATATCGGGAAAATATCATAAATATTGTGAACTGATGGTCAATTAAAAAAGATTTATATTTAACCAATGAAAAAGGAAATGAGCTATCACTGGCTGATATTGTAAAAGACGAAGAAAAACCCAAACCCTGTACTTTGTATATTAAGCGAAGAGCGGAACTCCGAAACCAACGACTCACAACTATAACTCGAGCAAAGTTATGCTACAAGACGGAGGACAGAACTCCGAAACCAACGACTCACAACAATAACTCGAGCCAAGTTATGCTACAGGACAGAGGACAGAACTCCGAAACCAACGATTCACAACAATAAATCGAGCCAAGTTATGCTACAAGACAGAGGACATAACTCCGAAACCAACGACTCACAACAATAACTCGAGCCAAGTTATGCTACAACACAGAGGACAGAACTCCGAAACCAACGACTCACAACAATGACTCGAGCCAAGTTATGCTACAAGACAGAGGACATAACTCCGAAAACAACGACTCACAACAATGACTCCAGCCAAGTTATGCCACAAGACGGAGGACAGAACTCCGAAACCAACGATTCACAACAATAAATCGAGCCAAGTTATGCTACAAGACAGAGGACAGAACTCCGAAACCAACGACTCACAACAATAACTCGAGCCAAGTTATGCTACAGGACAGAGGACAGAACTCCGAAACCAACGATTCACAACAATAAATCGAGCCAAGTTATGCTACAAGACAGAGGACAGAACTCCGAAACCAACGACTCACAACAATAACTCGAGCCAAGTTATGCTACAAGACAGAGGACAGAACTCCGAAACCAACGACTCACAACAATAACTCGAGCAAAGTTATGCTACAGGACAGAGGACAGAACTCCGAAGCCAACGACTCACAACAATAACTCGAGCCAAGTTATGCTACAAGACAGAGGACATAACTCCGAAACCAACGATTCACAACAATAAATCAAGCCAAGTTATGCTACAAGACAGAGGACAGAACTCCGAAACCAACGACTCACAACAATAACTCGAGCCAAGTTATGCTACAAGACAGAGGACATAACTCCGAAAACAACGACTCACAACAATGACTCCAGCCAAGTTATGCCACAAGACGGAGGACAGAACTCCGAAACCAACGATTCACAACAATAAATCGAGCCAAGTTATGCTACAAGACGGAGGACAGAACTCCGAAACCAACGACTCACAACAATAACTCGAGCCAAGTTATGCTACAAGACAGAGGACAGAACTCCGAAACCAACGACTCACAACAATAACTCGAGCCAAGTTATGCTACAAGACAGAGGACATAACTCCGAAAACAACGACTCACAACAATAACTCGAGCCAAGTTATGCTACAAGACAGAGGACAGAACTCCGAAGCCAACGACTCACAACAATGACTCGAGCCAAGTTATGCTACAAGACAGAGGACATAACTCCGAAAACAACGACTCACAACAATGACTCCAGCCAAGTTATGCCACAAGACGGAGGACAGAACTCCGAAACCAACGATTCACAACAATAAATCGAGCCAAGTTATGCCACAAGACAGAGGACAGAACTCCGAAACCAACGATTCACAACAATAAATCGAGCCAAGTTATGCTACAAGACGGAGGACAGAACTCCGAAACCAACGACTCACAACAATGACTCCAGCCAAGTTATGCCACAAGACGGAGGACAGAACTCCGAAACCAACGATTCACAACAATAAATCGAGCCAAGTTATGCTACAAGACGGAGGACAGAACTCCGAAACCAACGATTCACAACAATAAATCGAGCCAAGTTATGCTACAAGACGGAGGACAGAACTCCGAAACCAACGACTCACAACAATGACTCCAGCCAAGTTATGCCACAAGACGGAGGACAGAACTCCGAAACCAACGATTCACAACAATAAATCGAGCCAAGTTATGCTACAAGACGGAGGACAGAACTCCGAAACCAACGACTCACAACAATAACTCGAGCCAAGTTATGCTACAAGACAGAGGACAGAACTCCGAAACCAACGACTCACAACAATAACTCGAGCCAAGTTATGCTACAAGACAGAGGACATAACTCCGAAAACAACGACTCACAACAATAACTCGAGCCAAGTTATGCTACAAGACAGAGGACAGAACTCCGAAGCCAACGACTCACAACAATGACTCGAGCCAAGTTATGCTACAGGACAGAGGACAGAACTCCGAAACCAACGATTCACAACAATAAATCGAGCCAAGTTATGCTACAAGACAGAGGACAGAACTCCGAAACCAACGACTCACAACAATGACTCGAGCCAAGTTATGCTACAAGACAGAGGACATAACTCCGAAACCAATGACTCACAATAATAACTCGAGCCAAGTTATGCTACAAGACGGAGGACAGAACTCCGAAACCAACGACTCACAACAATGACTCCGGCCAAGTTATGCCACAAGACGGAGGACAGAACTCCGAAACCAACGACTCACAACAATGACTCCAGCCAAGTTATGCCACAAGACGGAGGACAGAACTCCGAAACCAACGATTCACAACAATAAATCGAGCCAAGTTATGCTACAAGACGGAGGACAGAACTCCGAAACCAACGACTCACAACAATGACTCCAGCCAAGTTATGCCACAAGACGGAGGACAGAACTCCGAAACCAACGATTCACAACAATAAATCGAGCCAAGTTATGCTACAAGACGGAGGACAGAACTCCGAAACCAACGACTCACAACAATAACTCGAGCCAAGTTTTGCTACAAGACAGAGGACATAACTCCGAAAACAACGACTCACAACAATAACTCGAGCCAAGTTATGCTACAAGACAGAGGACAGAACTCCGAAGCCAACGACTCACAACAATGACTCGAGCCAAGTTATGCTACAAGACAGAGGACATAACTCCGAAAACAACGACTCACAACAATGACTCCAGCCAAGTTATGCCACAAGACGGAGAACAGAACTCCGAAACCAACGATTCACAACAATAAATCGAGCCAAGTTATGCTACAAGACAGAGGACAGAACTCCGAAACCAACGACTCACAACAATAACTCGAGCCAAGTTATGCTACAAGACAGAGGACATAACTCCGAAAACAACGACTCACAACAATAACTCGAGCCAAGTTATGCTACAAGACAGAGGACAGAACTCCGAAGCCAACGACTCACAACAATGACTCGAGCCAAGTTATGCTACAAGACAGAGGACATAACTCCGAAAACAACGACTCACAGCAATGACTCCAGCCAAGTTATGCCACAAGACGGAGGACAGAACTCGGAAACCAACGATTCACAACAATAAATCGAGCCAAGTTATGCTACAGGACAGAGGACAGAACTCCGAAACCAACGATTCACAACAATAAATCGAGCCAAGTTATGCTACAAGACAGAGGACAGAACTCCGAAACCAACGACTCACAACAATAACTCGAGCCAAGTTATGCTACAAGACAGAGGACAGAACTCCGAAACCAACGACTCACAACAATAACTCGAGCCAAGTTATGCTACAGGACAGAGGACAGAACTCCGAAACCAACGATTCACAACAATAAATCGAGCCAAGTTATGCTACAAGACAGAGGACAGAACTCCGAAACCAACGACTCACAACAATAACTCGAGCCAAGTTATGCTACAAGACAGAGGACAGAACTCCGAAACCAACGACTCACAACAATGACTCGAGCCAAGTTATGCTACAAGACAGAGGACATAACTCCGAAACCAATGACTCACAATAATAACTCGAGCCAAGTTATGCTACAACACGGAGGACAGAACTCCGAAACCAACGACTCACAACAATGACTCCAGCCAAGTTATGCCACAAGACGGAGGACAGAACTCCGAAACCAACGACTCACAACAATGACTTCAGCCAAGTTATGCCACAAGACGGAGGACAGAACTCCGAAACCAACGATTCACAACAATAACTCGAGCCAAGTTATGCTACAAGACAGAGGACATAACTCCGAAAACAACGACTCACAACAATAACTCCAGCCAAGTTATGCCACAAGACGGAGGACAGAACTCCGAAACCAACGACTCACAACAATGACTCCAGCCAAGTTATGCCACAAGACGGAGGACAGAACTCCGAAACCAACGATTCACAACAATAACTCGAGCCAAGTTATGCTACAAGACAGAGGACATAACTCCGAAAACAACGACTCACAACAATAACTCCAGCCAAGTTATGCTACAAGACGGAGGACATAACTCCGAAACCAACGATTCACAACAATAAATCGAGCCAAGTTATGCTACAAGACGGAGGACAGAACTCCGAAATCAACGACTCACAACAATAACTCGAGCCAAGTTATGCTACAAGACAGAGGACAGAACTCCGAAGCCAACGACTCACAACAATAACTCGAGCCAAGTTATGCTACAAGACGGAGGACAGAATTCCGAAACCAACGACTCACAACAATAACTCGAGCCAAGTTATGCTACAAGACGGAGGACATAACTCCGAAACCAACGATTCACAACAATAAATCGAGCCAAGTTATGCTACAAGACGGAGGACAGAACTCCGAAACCAACGACTCACAACAATAACTCGAGCCAAGTTATGCTACAAGACAGAGGACATAACTCCGAAACCAACGACTCACAACAATAACTCGAGCCAAGTTATGCTACAAGACGGAGGACAGAACTCCGAAACCAACGATTCACAACAATAAATCGAGCCAAGTTATGCTACAAGACGGAGGACAGAATTCCGAAACCAACGACTCACAACAATAACTCGAGCCAAGTTATGCTACAAGACAGAGGACAGAACTCCGAAACCAATGACTCACAACAATAAATCGAGCCAAGTTATGCTACAAGACGGAGGACAGAACTCTGAAACCAATGACTCACAACAATAACTCGAGCCAAGTTATGCTACAAGACGGAGGACATAACTCCGAAACCAACGACTCACAACAATAACTCGAGCCAAGTTATGCTACAAGACAGAGGACATAACTCCGAAACCAATGACTCACAACAATAACTCGAGCCAAGTTATGCTACAAGACGGAGGACATAACTCCGAAACCAACGACTCACAACAATAACTCGAGCCAAGTTATGCTACAAGACGGAGGACATAACTCCGAAACCAACGACTCACAACAATAACTCGAGCCAAGTTATGCTACAAGACAGAGGACATAACTCCGAAACCAACGACTCACAACAATAACTCGAGCCAAGTTATGCTACAAGACAGAGGACAGAACTCCGAAACCAACGATTCACAACAATAACTCGAGCCAATTTATGCTACAAGACGGAGGACAGAACTCCGAAACCAATGACTCACAACAATAACTCGAGCCAAGTTATGCTACAAGACGGAGGACATAACTCCGAAACCAACGATTCACAACAATAAATCGAGTCAAGTTATTCTACAAGACGGAGGACATAACTCCGAAACCAACGACTCACAACAATAACTCGAGCCAAGTTATGCTACAAGACAGAGGACATAACTCCGAAACCAATGACTCACAACAATAACTCGAGCCAAGTTATGCTACAAGACGGAGGACATAACTCCGAAACCAACGACTCACAACAATAACTCGAGCCAAGTTATGCTACAAGACGGAGGACATAACTCCGAAACCAACGACTCACAACAATAACTCGAGCCAAGTTATGCTACAAGACAGAGGACATAACTCCGAAACCAACGACTCACAACAATAACTCGAGCCAAGTTATGCTACAAGACAGAGGACAGAACTCCGAAACCAACGACTCACAACAATAACTCGAGCCAAGTTATGCTACAAGACAGAGGACAGAACTCCGAAGCCAACGACTCACAACAATAACTCGAGGCAAGTTATGCTACAAGACCGAGGACAGAACTCCGAAGCCAACGACTCACAACAATAACTCGAGCCAAGTTATGCTACAAGACGGAGGACAGAATTCCGAAACCAACGACTCACAACAATAACTCGAGCCAAGTTATGCTACAAGACGGAGGACATAACTCCGAAACCAACGATTCACAACAATAAATCGAGCCAAGTTATGCTACAAGACGGAGGACAGAACTCCGAAACCAACGACTCACAACAATAACTCGAGCCAAGTTATGCTACAAGACGGAGGACATAACTCCGAAACCAACGATTCACAACAATAAATCGAGCCAAGTTATGCTACAAGACGGAGGACAGAACTCCGAAACCAACGACTCACAACAATAACTCGAGCCAAGTTATGCTACAAGACAGAGGACAGAACTCCGAAGCCAACGACTCACAACAATAACTCGAGCCAAGATATGCTACAAGACGGAGGACAGAATTCCGAAACCAACGACTCACAACAATAACTCGAGCCAAGTTATGCTACAAGACGGAGGACATAACTCCGAAACCAACGATTCACAAAAATAAATCGAGCCAAGTTATGCTACTAGACGGAGGACAGAACTCCGAAACCAACGATTCACAACAATAACTCGAGCCAAGTTATGCTACAAGACGGAGGACATAACTCCGAAACCAATGACTCACAACAATAATTCGAGCCAAGTTATGCTACAAGACAGAGGACATAACTCCGAAACCAATGACTCACAACAATAACTCGAGCCAAGTTATGCTACAAGACGTAGGACATAACTCCGAAACCAACGACTCACAACAATAACTCGAGCCAAGTTATGCTACAAGACAGAGGACAGAACTCCGAAACCAACGATTCACAACAATAACTCGAGCCAAGTTATGCTACAAGACGGAGGACATAACTCCGAAACCAACGATTCACAACAATAAATCGAGCCAAGTTATGCTACAAGACGGAGGACAGAACTCCGAAACCAACGACTCACAACAATAACTCGAGCCAAGTTATGCTACAAGACGGAGGACATAACTCCGAAACCAACGATTCACAACAATAAATCGAGCCAAGTTATGCTACAAGACGGAGGACCTAACTCCGAAACCAACGACTCACAACAATAACTCGAGCCAAGTTATGCTACAAGACAGAGGACATAATTCCGAAACCAACGACTCACAACAATAACTCGAGCCAAGTTATGCTACAAGACGGAGGACAGAACTCCGAAACCAACGATTCACAACAATAAATCGAGCCAAGTTATGCTACAAGACGGAGGACATAACTCCGAAACCAACGACTCACAACAATAACTCGAGCCAAGTTATGCTACAAGACGGAGGACATAACTCCAAAACCAACGACTCACAACAATAACTCGAGCCAAGTTATGCTACAAGACGGAGGACAGAACTCCGAAGCCAACGATTCACAACAATAAATCGAGCCAAGTTATGCTACAAGACAGAGGACAGAACTCCGAAGCCAACGACTCACAACAATAACTCGAGCCAAGTTATGCTACAAGACGGAGGACAGAATTCCGAAACCAACGACTCACAACAATAACTCAAGCCAAGTTATGCTACAAGACGGAGGACATAACTCCGAAACCAACGATTCACAACAATAAATCGAGCCAAGTTATGCTACAAGACGGAGGACAGAACTCCGAAACCAACGACTCACAACAATAACTCGAGCCAAGTTATGCTACAAGACAGAGGACATAACTCCGAAACCAACGACTCACAACAATAACTCGAGCCAAGTTATGCTACAAGACGGAGGACAGAACTCCGAAACCAACGATTCACAACAATAAATCGAGCCAAGTTATGCTACAAGACGGAGGACAGAATTCCGAAACCAACGACTCACAACAATAACTCGAGCCAAGTTATGCTACAAGACAGAGGACAGAACTCCGAAACCAATGACTCACAACAATAAATCGAGCCAAGTTATGCTACAAGACGGAGGACAGAACTCTGAAACCAATGACTCACAACAATAACTCGAGCCAAGTTATGCTACAAGACGGAGGACATAACTCCGAAACCAACGACTCACAACAATAACTCGAGCCAAGTTATGCTACAAGACAGAGGACATAACTCCGAAACCAATGACTCACAACAATAACTCGAGCCAAGTTATGCTACAAGACGGAGGACATAACTCCGAAACCAACGACTCACAACAATAACTCGAGCCAAGTTATGCTACAAGACGGAGGACATAACTCCGAAACCAACGACTCACAACAATAACTCGAGCCAAGTTATGCTACAAGACAGAGGACATAACTCCGAAACCAACGACTCACAACAATAACTCGAGCCAAGTTATGCTACAAGACAGAGGACAGAACTCCGAAACCAACGATTCACAACAATAACTCGAGCCAATTTATGCTACAAGACGGAGGACAGAACTCCGAAACCAATGACTCACAACAATAACTCGAGCCAAGTTATGCTACAAGACGGAGGACATAACTCCGAAACCAACGATTCACAACAATAAATCGAGCCAAGTTATTCTACAAGACGGAGGACATAACTCCGAAACCAACGACTCACAACAATAACTCGAGCCAAGTTATGCTACAAGACAGAGGACATAACTCCGAAACCAATGACTCACAACAATAACTCGAGCCAAGTTATGCTACAAGACGGAGGACATAACTCCGAAACCAACGACTCACAACAATAACTCGAGCCAAGTTATGCTACAAGACGGAGGACATAACTCCGAAACCAACGACTCACAACAATAACTCGAGCCAAGTTATGCTACAAGACAGAGGACATAACTCCGAAACCAACGACTCACAACAATAACTCGAGCCAAGTTATGCTACAAGACAGAGGACAGAACTCCGAAACCAACGACTCACAACAATAACTCGAGCCAAGTTATGCTACAAGACAGAGGACAGAACTCCGAAGCCAACGACTCACAACAATAACTCGAGCCAAGTTATGCTACAAGACCGAGGACAGAACTCCGAAGCCAACGACTCACAACAATAACTCGAGCCAAGTTATGCTACAAGACGGAGGACAGAATTCCGAAACCAACGACTCACAACAATAACTCGAGCCAAGTTATGCTACAAGACGGAGGACATAACTCCGAAACCAACGATTCACAACAATAAATCGAGCCAAGTTATGCTACAAGACGGAGGACAGAACTCCGAAACCAACGACTCACAACAATAACTCGAGCCAAGTTATGCTACAAGACGGAGGACATAACTCCGAAACCAACGATTCACAACAATAAATCGAGCCAAGTTATGCTACAAGACGGAGGACAGAACTCCGAAACCAACGACTCACAACAATAACTCGAGCCAAGTTATGCTACAAGACAGAGGACAGAACTCCGAAGCCAACGACTCACAACAATAACTCGAGCCAAGATATGCTACAAGACGGAGGACCTAACTCCGAAACCAACGACTCACAACAATAACTCGAGCCAAGTTATGCTACAAGACAGAGGACAGAACTCCGAAGCCAACGACTCACAACAATGACTCGAGCCAAGTTATGCTACAAGACAGAGGACATAACTCCGAAAACAACGACTCACAGCAATGACTCCAGCCAAGTTATGCCACAAGACGGAGGACAGAACTCGGAAACCAACGATTCACAACAATAAATCGAGCCAAGTTATGCTACAGGACAGAGGACAGAACTCCGAAACCAACGATTCACAACAATAAATCGAGCCAAGTTATGCTACAAGACAGAGGACAGAACTCCGAAACCAACGACTCACAACAATAACTCGAGCCAAGTTATGCTACAAGACAGAGGACAGAACTCCGAAACCAACGACTCACAACAATAACTCGAGCCAAGTTATGCTACAGGACAGAGGACAGAACTCCGAAACCAACGATTCACAACAATAAATCGAGCCAAGTTATGCTACAAGACAGAGGACAGAACTCCGAAACCAACGACTCACAACAATAACTCGAGCCAAGTTATGCTACAAGACAGAGGACAGAACTCCGAAACCAACGACTCACAACAATGACTCGAGCCAAGTTATGCTACAAGACAGAGGACATAACTCCGAAACCAATGACTCACAATAATAACTCGAGCCAAGTTATGCTACAACACGGAGGACAGAACTCCGAAACCAACGACTCACAACAATGACTCCAGCCAAGTTATGCCACAAGACGGAGGACAGAACTCCGAAACCAACGACTCACAACAATGACTTCAGCCAAGTTATGCCACAAGACGGAGGACAGAACTCCGAAACCAACGATTCACAACAATAACTCGAGCCAAGTTATGCTACAAGACAGAGGACATAACTCCGAAAACAACGACTCACAACAATAACTCCAGCCAAGTTATGCCACAAGACGGAGGACAGAACTCCGAAACCAACGACTCACAACAATGACTCCAGCCAAGTTATGCCACAAGACGGAGGACAGAACTCCGAAACCAACGATTCACAACAATAACTCGAGCCAAGTTATGCTACAAGACAGAGGACATAACTCCGAAAACAACGACTCACAACAATAACTCCAGCCAAGTTATGCTACAAGACGGAGGACATAACTCCGAAACCAACGATTCACAACAATAAATCGAGCCAAGTTATGCTACAAGACGGAGGACAGAACTCCGAAATCAACGACTCACAACAATAACTCGAGCCAAGTTATGCTACAAGACAGAGGACAGAACTCCGAAGCCAACGACTCACAACAATAACTCGAGCCAAGTTATGCTACAAGACGGAGGACAGAATTCCGAAACCAACGACTCACAACAATAACTCGAGCCAAGTTATGCTACAAGACGGAGGACATAACTCCGAAACCAACGATTCACAACAATAAATCGAGCCAAGTTATGCTACAAGACGGAGGACAGAACTCCGAAACCAACGACTCACAACAATAACTCGAGCCAAGTTATGCTACAAGACAGAGGACATAACTCCGAAACCAACGACTCACAACAATAACTCGAGCCAAGTTATGCTACAAGACGGAGGACAGAACTCCGAAACCAACGATTCACAACAATAAATCGAGCCAAGTTATGCTACAAGACGGAGGACAGAATTCCGAAACCAACGACTCACAACAATAACTCGAGCCAAGTTATGCTACAAGACAGAGGACAGAACTCCGAAACCAATGACTCACAACAATAAATCGAGCCAAGTTATGCTACAAGACGGAGGACAGAACTCTGAAACCAATGACTCACAACAATAACTCGAGCCAAGTTATGCTACAAGACGGAGGACATAACTCCGAAACCAACGACTCACAACAATAACTCGAGCCAAGTTATGCTACAAGACAGAGGACATAACTCCGAAACCAATGACTCACAACAATAACTCGAGCCAAGTTATGCTACAAGACGGAGGACATAACTCCGAAACCAACGACTCACAACAATAACTCGAGCCAAGTTATGCTACAAGACGGAGGACATAACTCCGAAACCAACGACTCACAACAATAACTCGAGCCAAGTTATGCTACAAGACAGAGGACATAACTCCGAAACCAACGACTCACAACAATAACTCGAGCCAAGTTATGCTACAAGACAGAGGACAGAACTCCGAAACCAACGATTCACAACAATAACTCGAGCCAATTTATGCTACAAGACGGAGGACAGAACTCCGAAACCAATGACTCACAACAATAACTCGAGCCAAGTTATGCTACAAGACGGAGGACATAACTCCGAAACCAACGATTCACAACAATAAATCGAGCCAAGTTATTCTACAAGACGGAGGACATAACTCCGAAACCAACGACTCACAACAATAACTCGAGCCAAGTTATGCTACAAGACAGAGGACATAACTCCGAAACCAATGACTCACAACAATAACTCGAGCCAAGTTATGCTACAAGACGGAGGACATAACTCCGAAACCAACGACTCACAACAATAACTCGAGCCAAGTTATGCTACAAGACGGAGGACATAACTCCGAAACCAACGACTCACAACAATAACTCGAGCCAAGTTATGCTACAAGACAGAGGACATAACTCCGAAACCAACGACTCACAACAATAACTCGAGCCAAGTTATGCTACAAGACAGAGGACAGAACTCCGAAACCAACGACTCACAACAATAACTCGAGCCAAGTTATGCTACAAGACAGAGGACAGAACTCCGAAGCCAACGACTCACAACAATAACTCGAGCCAAGTTATGCTACAAGACCGAGGACAGAACTCCGAAGCCAACGACTCACAACAATAACTCGAGCCAAGTTATGCTACAAGACGGAGGACAGAATTCCGAAACCAACGACTCACAACAATAACTCGAGCCAAGTTATGCTACAAGACGGAGGACATAACTCCGAAACCAACGATTCACAACAATAAATCGAGCCAAGTTATGCTACAAGACGGAGGACAGAACTCCGAAACCAACGACTCACAACAATAACTCGAGCCAAGTTATGCTACAAGACGGAGGACATAACTCCGAAACCAACGATTCACAACAATAAATCGAGCCAAGTTATGCTACAAGACGGAGGACAGAACTCCGAAACCAACGACTCACAACAATAACTCGAGCCAAGTTATGCTACAAGACAGAGGACAGAACTCCGAAGCCAACGACTCACAACAATAACTCGAGCCAAGATATGCTACAAGACGGAGGACAGAATTCCGAAACCAACGACTCACAACAATAACTCGAGCCAAGTTATGCTACAAGACGGAGGACATAACTCCGAAACCAACGATTCACAAAAATAAATCGAGCCAAGTTATGCTACTAGACGGAGGACAGAACTCCGAAACCAACGATTCACAACAATAACTCGAGCCAAGTTATGCTACAAGACGGAGGACATAACTCCGAAACCAATGACTCACAACAATAATTCGAGCCAAGTAATGCTACAAGACAGAGGACATAACTCCGAAACCAATGACTCACAACAATAACTCGAGCCAAGTTATGCTACAAGACGTAGGACATAACTCCGAAACCAACGACTCACAACAATAACTCGAGCCAAGTTATGCTACAAGACAGAGGACAGAACTCCGAAACCAACGATTCACAACAATAACTCGAGCCAAGTTATGCTACAAGACGGAGGACATAACTCCGAAACCAACGATTCACAACAATAAATCGAGCCAAGTTATGCTACAAGACGGAGGACAGAACTCCGAAACCAACGACTCACAACAATAACTCGAGCCAAGTTATGCTACAAGACGGAGGACATAACTCCGAAACCAACGATTCACAACAATAAATCGAGCCAAGTTATGCTACAAGACGGAGGACCTAACTCCGAAACCAACGACTCACAACAATAACTCGAGCCAAGTTATGCTACAAGACAGAGGACATAATTCCGAAACCAACGACTCACAACAATAACTCGAGCCAAGTTATGCTACAAGACGGAGGACAGAACTCCGAAACCAACGATTCACAACAATAAATCGAGCCAAGTTATGCTACAAGACGGAGGACATAACTCCGAAACCAACGACTCACAACAATAACTCGAGCCAAGTTATGCTACAAGACGGAGGACATAACTCCAAAACCAACGACTCACAACAATAACTCGAGCCAAGTTATGCTACAAGACGGAGGACAGAACTCCGAAGCCAACGATTCACAACAATAAATCGAGCCAAGTTATGCTACAAGACGGAGGACATAACTCCGAAACCAACGACTCACAACAATAACTCGAGCCAAGTTATGCTACAAGACGGAGGACATAACTCCGAAACCAACGACTCACAACAATAACTCGAGCCAAGTTTAGCTACAAGACAGAGGACATAACTCCGAAACCAACGACTCGCAACAATAACTCGAGCCAAGTTATGCTACAAGACAGAGGACAGAACTCCGAAACAAACGACTCACAACAATAACTCGAGCCAAGTTATGCTACAAGACGGAGGACAGAACTCCGAAACCAACGACTCACAACTATAACTCGAGCCAAGTTATGCTACAAGACGGAGGACAGAACTCCGAAACCAACGATTCACAACAATAAATCGAGCCAAGTTATGCTACAAGACGGAGGACATAACTCCGAAACCAACGACTCACAACAATAACTCGAGCCAAGTTATGCTACAAGACGGAGGACATAACTCCGAAACCAACGACTCACAACAATAACTCGAGCCAAGTTATGCTACAAGACAGAGGACATAACTCCGAAACCAACGACTCACAACAATAACTCGAGCCAAGTTATGCTACAAGACAGAGGACAGAACTCCGAAACAAACGACTCACAACAATAACTCGAGCCAAGTTATGCTACAAGACGGAGGACAGAACTCCGAAACCAACGACTCACAACAATAACTCGAGCCAAGTTATGCTACAAGACGGTGGACAGAACTCCGAAACCAATGACTCACAACAATAACTCGAGCCAAGTTATGCTACAAGACGGAGGACATAACTCCGAAACCAACGATTCACAACAATAAATCGAGCCAAGTTATGCTACAAGACGGAGGACATAACTCCGAAACCAACGACTCACAACAATAACTCGAGCCAAGTTATGCTACAAGACGGAGGACATAACTCCGAAACCAACGACTCACAACAATAACTCGAGCCAAGTTATGCTACAAGACGTAGGACAGAACTCCAAAACCAATGATTTACAACAATAAATCGAGCCAAGTTATGCCACAAGACGGAGGACAGAACTCCGAAACCAACGACTCACAACAATGACTCCAGCCAAGTTATGCCACAAGACGGAGGACAGAACTCCGAAACCAACGATTCACAACAATAACTCGAGCCAAGTTATGCTACAAGACAGAGGACATAACTCCGAAAACAACGACTCACAACAATGACTCCAGCCAAGTTATGCCACAAGACGGAGGACAGAACTCCGAAACCAACGACTCACAACAATGACTCCAGCCAAGTTATGCCACAAGACGGAGGAGAGAACTCCGAAACCAACGATTCACAACAATAACTCGAGCCAAGTTATGCTACAAGATTGAGGACAGAACTCCGAAACCAACGACTCACAACAATAACTCGAGCCAAGTTATGCTTCAAGACGGAGGACAGAACTCCGAAACCAATGACTCACAACAATAACTCGAGCCAAGTTATGCTACAAGACGGAGGACATAACTCCGAAACCAACGATTCACAACAATAAATCGAGCCAAGTTATGCTACAAGACGGAGGACAGAACTCCGAAACCAACGACTCACAACAATAACTCGAGCCAAGTTATGCTACAAGACAGAGGACAGAACTCCGAAGCCAACGACTCACAACAATAACTCGAGCCAAGTTATGCTACAAGACGGAGGACAGAATTCCG
Organism: Tanypteryx hageni; assembly: GCA_028673005.1. Classification (NCBI taxonomy): domain Eukaryota; kingdom Metazoa; phylum Arthropoda; class Insecta; order Odonata; family Petaluridae; genus Tanypteryx; species Tanypteryx hageni. The sequence continues at coordinate 49,676,836 of CM054113.1, forward strand.
AAACCAACGACTCACAACAATAACTCGAGCCAAGTTATGCTACAAGACGGAGGACATAACTCCGAAACCAACGATTCACAACAATAAATCGAGCCAAGTTATGCTACAAGACGGAGGACAGAACTCCGAAACCAACGACTCACAACAATAACTCGAGCCAAGTTATGCTACAAGACAGAGGACATAACTCCGAAACCAACGACTCACAACAATAACTCGAGCCAAGTTATGCTACAAGACGGAGGACAGAACTCCGAAACCAACGATTCACAACAATAAATCGAGCCAAGTTATGCTACAAGACGGAGGACAGAATTCCGAAACCAACGACTCACAACAATAACTCGAGCCAAGTTATGCTACAAGACAGAGGACAGAACTCCGAAACCAATGACTCATAACAATAAATCGAGCCACGTTATGCTACAAGACGGAGGACAGAACTCTGAAACCAATGACTCACAACAATAACTCGAGCCAAGTTATGCTACAAGACGGAGGACATAACTCCGAAACCAACGACTCACAACAATAACTCGAGCCAAGTTATGCTACAAGACAGAGGACATAACTCCGAAACCAATGACTCACAACAATAACTCGAGCCAAGTTATGCTACAAGACAGAGGACAGAACTCCAAAACCAATGACTCACAACAATAACTCGAGCCAAGTTATGCTACAAGACGGAGGACATAACTCCGAAACCAACGACTCACAACAATAACTCGAGCCAAGTTATGCTACAAGACAGAGGACAGAACTCCGAAACAAACGACTCACAACAATAACTCGAGCCAAGTTATGCTACAAGACAGAGGACAGAACTCCGAAACAAACGACTCACAACAATAACTCGAGCCAAGTTATGCTACAAGACGGAGGACATAACTCCGAAACCAACGACTCACAACAATAAATCGAGCCAAGTTTTGCTACAAGACGGAGGACATAACTCCGAAACCAACGACTCACAACAATAACTCGAGTCAAGTTATGCTACAAGACGGAGGACATAACTCCGAAACCAACGATTCACAACAATAAATCGAGCCAAGTTATGCTACAAGACGGAGGACATAACTCCGAAACCAACGACTCACAACAATAACTCGAGCCAAGTTATGCTACAAGACAGAGGACATAACTCCGAAACCAATGACTCACAACAATAACTCGAGCCAAGTTATGCTACAAGACGGAGGACATAACTCCGAAATTAACGACTCACAACAATAACTCGAGCCAAGTTATGCTACAAGACGGAGGACATAACTCCGAAACCAACGACTCACAACAATAACTCGAGCCAAGTTATGCTACAAGACAGAGGACATAACTCCGAAACCAACGACTCACAACAATAACTCGAGCCAAGTTATGCTACAAGACAGAGGACAGAACTCCGAAACCAACGACTCACAACAATAACTCGAGCCAAGTTATGCTACAAGACAGAGGACAGAACTCCAAAGCCAACGACTCACAACAATAACTCGAGCCAATTTATGCTACAAGACAGAGGACAGAACTCCGAAGCCAACGACTCACAACAATAACTCGAGCCAAGTTATGCTACAAGACGGAGGACAGAATTCCGAAACCAACGACTCACAACAATAACTCGAGCCAAGTTATGCTACAAGACGGAGGACATAACTCCGAAACCAATGACTCACAACAATAACTCGAGCCAAGTTATGCTACAAGACGGAGGACATAACTCCGAAACCAATGACTCACAACAATAACTCGAGCCAAGTTATGCTACAAGACGTAGGACATAACTCCGAAACCAACGACTCACAACAATAACTCGAGCCAAGTTATGCTACAAGACGGAGGACAGAACTCCGAAACCAACGACTCACAACAATAACTCGAGCCAAGTTATGCTACAAGACAGAGGACAGAACTCCGAAGCCAACGACTCACAACAATAATTCGAGCCAAGTTATGCTACAAGACGGAGGACAGAATTCCGAATCCAACGACTCACAACAATAACTCGAGCCAAGTTATGCTACAAGACGGAGGACATAACTCCGAAACCAACGATTCACAACAATAAATCGAGCCAAGTTATGCTACAAGACGGAGGACATAACTCCGAAACCAACGACTCACAACAATAACTCGAGCCAAGTTATGCTACAAGACAGAGGACATAACTCCGAAACCAATGACTCACAACAATAACTCGAGCCAAGTTATGCTACAAGACGGAGGACATAACTCCGAAATTAACGACTCACAACAATGACTCGAGCCAAGTTATGCTACAAGACGGAGGACATAACTCCGAAACCAACGACTCACAACAATAACTCGAGCCAAGTTATGCTACAAGACAGAGGACATAACTCCGAAACCAACGATTCACAACAATAAATCGAGCCAAGTTATGCTACAAGACAGAGGACAGAACTCCGAAACCAACGACTCACAACAATAACTCGAGCCAAGTTATGCTACAAGACAGAGGACAGAACTCCGAAACCAACGACTCACAACAATAACTCGAGCCAATTTATGCTACAGGACAGAGGACAGAACTCCGAAACCAACGATTCACAACAATAAATCGAGCCAAGTTATGCTACAAGACAGAGGACAGAACTCCGAAACCAACGACTCACAACAATAACTCGAGCCAAGTTATGCTACAAGACGGAGGACAGAACTCCGAAACCAACGATTCACAACAATAAATCGAGCCAAGTTATGCTACAAGACGGAGGACATAACTCCGAAACCAACGACTCACAACAATAACTCGAGCCAAGTTATGCTACAAGACGGAGGACAGAACTCCGAAACCAACGACTCACAACAATGACTTCAGCCAAGTTATGCCACAAGACGGAGGACAGAACTCCGAAACCAACGATTCACAACAATAACTCGAGCCAAGTTATGCTACAAGACAGAGGACATAACTCCGAAAACAACGACTCACAACAATAACTCCAGCCAAGTTATGCCACAAGACGGAGGACAGAACTCCGAAACCAACGACTCACAACAATGACTCCAGCCAAGTTATGCCACAAGACGGAGGACAGAACTCCGAAACCAACGATTCACAACAATAACTCGAGCCAAGTTATGCTACAAGACAGAGGACATAACTCCGAAAACAACGACTCACAACAATAACTCCAGCCAAGTTATGCTACAAGACGGAGGACATAACTCCGAAACCAACGATTCACAACAATAAATCGAGCCAAGTTATGCTACAAGACGGAGGACAGAACTCCGAAATCAACGACTCACAACAATAACTCGAGCCAAGTTATGCTACAAGACAGAGGACAGAACTCCGAAGCCAACGACTCACAACAATAACTCGAGCCAAGTTATGCTACAAGACGGAGGACAGAATTCCGAAACCAACGACTCACAACAATAACTCGAGCCAAGTTATGCTACAAGACGGAGGACATAACTCCGAAACCAACGATTCACAACAATAAATCGAGCCAAGTTATGCTACAAGACGGAGGACAGAACTCCGAAACCAACGACTCATAACAATAAATCGAGCCACGTTATGCTACAAGACGGAGGACAGAACTCTGAAACCAATGACTCACAACAATAACTCGAGCCAAGTTATGCTACAAGACGGAGGACATAACTCCGAAACCAACGACTCACAACAATAACTCGAGCCAAGTTATGCTACAAGACAGAGGACATAACTCCGAAACCAATGACTCACAACAATAACTCGAGCCAAGTTATGCTACAAGACAGAGGACAGAACTCCAAAACCAATGACTCACAACAATAACTCGAGCCAAGTTATGCTACAAGACGGAGGACATAACTCCGAAACCAACGACTCACAACAATAACTCGAGCCAAGTTATGCTACAAGACAGAGGACAGAACTCCGAAACAAACGACTCACAACAATAACTCGAGCCAAGTTATGCTACAAGACAGAGGACAGAACTCCGAAACAAACGACTCACAACAATAACTCGAGCCAAGTTATGCTACAAGACGGAGGACATAACTCCGAAACCAACGACTCACAACAATAAATCGAGCCAAGTTTTGCTACAAGACGGAGGACATAACTCCGAAACCAACGACTCACAACAATAACTCGAGTCAAGTTATGCTACAAGACGGAGGACATAACTCCGAAACCAACGATTCACAACAATAAATCGAGCCAAGTTATGCTACAAGACGGAGGACATAACTCCGAAACCAACGACTCACAACAATAACTCGAGCCAAGTTATGCTACAAGACAGAGGACATAACTCCGAAACCAATGACTCACAACAATAACTCGAGCCAAGTTATGCTACAAGACGGAGGACATAACTCCGAAATTAACGACTCACAACAATAACTCGAGCCAAGTTATGCTACAAGACGGAGGACATAACTCCGAAACCAACGACTCACAACAATAACTCGAGCCAAGTTATGCTACAAGACAGAGGACATAACTCCGAAACCAACGACTCACAACAATAACTCGAGCCAAGTTATGCTACAAGACAGAGGACAGAACTCCGAAACCAACGACTCACAACAATAACTCGAGCCAAGTTATGCTACAAGACAGAGGACAGAACTCCAAAGCCAACGACTCACAACAATAACTCGAGCCAATTTATGCTACAAGACAGAGGACAGAACTCCGAAGCCAACGACTCACAACAATAACTCGAGCCAAGTTATGCTACAAGACGGAGGACAGAATTCCGAAACCAACGACTCACAACAATAACTCGAGCCAAGTTATGCTACAAGACGGAGGACATAACTCCGAAACCAATGACTCACAACAATAACTCGAGCCAAGTTATGCTACAAGACGGAGGACATAACTCCGAAACCAATGACTCACAACAATAACTCGAGCCAAGTTATGCTACAAGACGTAGGACATAACTCCGAAACCAACGACTCACAACAATAACTCGAGCCAAGTTATGCTACAAGACGGAGGACAGAACTCCGAAACCAACGACTCACAACAATAACTCGAGCCAAGTTATGCTACAAGACAGAGGACAGAACTCCGAAGCCAACGACTCACAACAATAATTCGAGCCAAGTTATGCTACAAGACGGAGGACAGAATTCCGAATCCAACGACTCACAACAATAACTCGAGCCAAGTTATGCTACAAGACGGAGGACATAACTCCGAAACCAACGATTCACAACAATAAATCGAGCCAAGTTATGCTACAAGACGGAGGACATAACTCCGAAACCAACGACTCACAACAATAACTCGAGCCAAGTTATGCTACAAGACAGAGGACATAACTCCGAAACCAATGACTCACAACAATAACTCGAGCCAAGTTATGCTACAAGACGGAGGACATAACTCCGAAATTAACGACTCACAACAATGACTCGAGCCAAGTTATGCTACAAGACGGAGGACATAACTCCGAAACCAACGACTCACAACAATAACTCGAGCCAAGTTATGCTACAAGACAGAGGACATAACTCCGAAACCAACGATTCACAACAATAAATCGAGCCAAGTTATGCTACAAGACAGAGGACAGAACTCCGAAACCAACGACTCACAACAATAACTCGAGCCAAGTTATGCTACAAGACAGAGGACAGAACTCCGAAACCAACGACTCACAACAATAACTCGAGCCAATTTATGCTACAGGACAGAGGACAGAACTCCGAAACCAACGATTCACAACAATAAATCGAGCCAAGTTATGCTACAAGACAGAGGACAGAACTCCGAAACCAACGACTCACAACAATAACTCGAGCCAAGTTATGCTACAAGACGGAGGACAGAACTCCGAAACCAACGATTCACAACAATAAATCGAGCCAAGTTATGCTACAAGACGGAGGACATAACTCCGAAACCAACGACTCACAACAATAACTCGAGCCAAGTTATGCTACAAGACGGAGGACAGAACTCCGAAACCAACGACTCACAACAATGACTTCAGCCAAGTTATGCCACAAGACGGAGGACAGAACTCCGAAACCAACGATTCACAACAATAACTCGAGCCAAGTTATGCTACAAGACAGAGGACATAACTCCGAAAACAACGACTCACAACAATAACTCCAGCCAAGTTATGCCACAAGACGGAGGACAGAACTCCGAAACCAACGACTCACAACAATGACTCCAGCCAAGTTATGCCACAAGACGGAGGACAGAACTCCGAAACCAACGATTCACAACAATAACTCGAGCCAAGTTATGCTACAAGACAGAGGACATAACTCCGAAAACAACGACTCACAACAATAACTCCAGCCAAGTTATGCTACAAGACGGAGGACATAACTCCGAAACCAACGATTCACAACAATAAATCGAGCCAAGTTATGCTACAAGACGGAGGACAGAACTCCGAAATCAACGACTCACAACAATAACTCGAGCCAAGTTATGCTACAAGACAGAGGACAGAACTCCGAAGCCAACGACTCACAACAATAACTCGAGCCAAGTTATGCTACAAGACGGAGGACAGAATTCCGAAACCAACGACTCACAACAATAACTCGAGCCAAGTTATGCTACAAGACGGAGGACATAACTCCGAAACCTACGATTCACAACAATAAATCGAGCCAAGTTATGCTACAAGACGGAGGACAGAACTCCGAAACCAACGACTCACAACAATAACTCGAGCCAAGTTATGCTACAAGACAGAGGACAGAACTCCGAAACCAACGACTCACAACAATAACTCGAGCCAAGTTATGCTACAAGACAGAGGACAGAACTCCGAAACCAACGATTCACAACAATAAATCGAGCCAAGTTATGCTACAAGACGGAGGACAGAATTCCGAAACCAACGACTCACAACAATAACTCGAGCCAAGTTATGCTACAAGACAGAGGACAGAACTCCGAAACCAATGACTCACAACAATAAATCGAGCCAAGTTATGCTACAAGACGGAGGACAGAACTCTGAAACCAATGACTCACAACAATAACTCGAGCCAAGTTATGCTACAAGACGGAGGACATAACTCCGAAACCAACGACTCACAACAATAACTCGAGCCAAGTTATGCTACAAGACAGAGGACATAACTCCGAAAACAACGACTCACAACAATAACTCGAGCCAAGTTATGCTACAAGACGGAGGACATAACTCCGAAACCAACGACTCACAACAATAACTCGAGCCAAGTTATGCTACAAGACGGAGGACATAACTCCGAAACCAACGACTCACAACAATAACTCGAGCCAAGTTATGCTACAAGACAGAGGACATAACTCCGAAACCAACGACTCACAACAATAACTCGAGCCAAGTTATGCTACAAGACAGAGGACAGAACTCCGAAACCAACGACTCACAACAATAACTCGAGCCAAGTTATGCTACAAGACAGAGGACATAACTCCGAAACCAACGACTCACAACAATAACTCGAGCCAAGTTATGCTACAAGACGGAGGACAGAACTCCGAAACCAACGATTCACAACAATAAATCGAGCCAAGTTATGCTACAAGACGGAGGACAGAATTCCGAAACCAACGACTCACAACAATAACTCGAGCCAAGTTATGCTACAAGACAGAGGACAGAACTCCGAAACCAACGACTCACAACAATAACTCGAGCCAAGTTATGCTACAAGACAGAGTACAGAACTCCGAAGCCAACGACTCACAACAATAACTCGAGCCAAGTTATGCTACAAGACAGAGGACAGAACTCCGAAACCAACGATTCACAACAATAACTCGAGCCAATTTTTGCTACAAGACGGAGGACAGAACTCCGAAACCAATGACTCACAACAATAACTCGAGCCAAGTTATGCTACAAGACGGAGGACATAACTCCGAAACCAACGATTCACAACAATAAATCGAGCCAAGTTATTCTACAAGACGGAGGACATAACTCCGAAACCAACGACTCACAACAATAACTCGAGCCAAGTTATGCTACAAGACAGAGGACATAACTCCGAAACCAACGACTCACAACAATAACTCGAGCCAAGTTATGCTACAAGACGGAGGACAGAACTCCGAAACCAACGATTCACAACAATAAATCGAGCCAAGTTATGCTACAAGACGGAGGACAGAATTCCGAAACCAACGACTCACAACAATAACTCGAGCCAAGTTATGCTACAAGACAGAGGACAGAACTCCGAAACCAACGACTCACAACAATAACTCGAGCCAAGTTATGCTACAAGACAGAGTACAGAACTCCGAAGCCAACGACTCACAACAATAACTCGAGCCAAGTTATGCTACAAGACCGAGGACAGAACTCCGAAGCCAACGACTCACAACAATAACTCGAGCCAAGTTATGCTACAAGACGGAGGACAGAATTCCGAAACCAACGACTCACAACAATAACTCGAGCCAAGTTATGCTACAAGACGGAGGACATAACTCCGAAACCAACGATTCACAACAATAAATCGAGCCAAGTTATGCTACAAGACGGAGGACAGAACTCCGAAACCAACGACTCACAACAATAACTCGAGCCAAGTTATGCTACAAGACGGAGGACATAACTCCGAAACCAACGATTCACAACAATAAATCGAGCCAAGTTATGCTACAAGACGGAGGACAGAACTCCGAAACCAACGACTCACAACAATAACTCGAGCCAAGTTATGCTACAAGACAGAGGACAGAACTCCGAAACCAACGACTCACAACAATAACTCGAGCCAAGTTATGCTACAAGACAGAGGACAGAACTCCAAAGCCAACGACTCACAACAATAACTCGAGCCAATTTATGCTACAAGACAGAGGACAGAACTCCGAAGCCAACGACTCACAACAATAACTCGAGCCAAGTTATGCTACAAGACGGAGGACAGAATTCCGAAACCAACGACTCACAACAATAACTCGAGCCAAGTTATGCTACAAGACGGAGGACATAACTCCGAAACCAATGACTCACAACAATAACTCGAGCCAAGTTATGCTACAAGACAGAGGACAGAACTCCGAAACCAACGATTCACAACAATAACTCGAGCCAATTTTTGCTACAAGACGGAGGACAGAACTCCGAAACCAATGACTCACAACAATAACTCGAGCCAAGTTATGCTACAAGACGGAGGACATAACTCCGAAACCAACGATTCACAACAATAAATCGAGCCAAGTTATTCTACAAGACGGAGGACATAACTCCGAAACCAACGACTCACAACAATAACTCGAGCCAAGTTATGCTACAAGACAGAGGACATAACTCCGAAACCAACGACTCACAACAATAACTCGAGCCAAGTTATGCTACAAGACGGAGGACAGAACTCCGAAACCAACGATTCACAACAATAAATCGAGCCAAGTTATGCTACAAGACGGAGGACAGAATTCCGAAACCAACGACTCACAACAATAACTCGAGCCAAGTTATGCTACAAGACAGAGGACAGAACTCCGAAACCAACGACTCACAACAATAACTCGAGCCAAGTTATGCTACAAGACAGAGTACAGAACTCCGAAGCCAACGACTCACAACAATAACTCGAGCCAAGTTATGCTACAAGACCGAGGACAGAACTCCGAAGCCAACGACTCACAACAATAACTCGAGCCAAGTTATGCTACAAGACGGAGGACAGAATTCCGAAACCAACGACTCACAACAATAACTCGAGCCAAGTTATGCTACAAGACGGAGGACATAACTCCGAAACCAACGATTCACAACAATAAATCGAGCCAAGTTATGCTACAAGACGGAGGACAGAACTCCGAAACCAACGACTCACAACAATAACTCGAGCCAAGTTATGCTACAAGACGGAGGACATAACTCCGAAACCAACGATTCACAACAATAAATCGAGCCAAGTTATGCTACAAGACGGAGGACAGAACTCCGAAACCAACGACTCACAACAATAACTCGAGCCAAGTTATGCTACAAGACAGAGGACAGAACTCCGAAGCCAACGACTCACAACAATAACTCGAGCCAAGATATGCTACAAGACGGAGGACAGAATTCCGAAACCAACGACTCACAACAATAACTCGAGCCAAGTTATGCTACAAGACGGAGGACATAACTCCGAAACCAACGATTCACAACAATAAATCGAGCCAAGTTATGCTACTAGACGGAGGACAGAACTCCGAAACCAACGACTCACAACAATAACTCGAGCCAAGTTATGCTACAAGACAGAGGACATAACTCCGAAACCAACGACTCACCACAATAACTCGAGCCAAGTTATGCTACAAGACGGAGGACATAACTCCGAAACCAACGACTCACAACAATAACTCGAGCCAAGTTATGCTACAAGACAGAGGACATAACTCCGAAACCAACGACTCACTACAATAACTCGAGCCAAGTTATGCTACAAGACGGAGGACATAACTCCGAAACCAACGACTCACAACAATAACTCGAGCCAAGTTATGCTACAAGACGTAGGACATAACTCCGAAACCAACGACTCACAACAATAACTCGAGCCAAGTTATGCTACAAGACGGAGGACATAACTCCGAAACCAACGATTCACAACAATAAATCGAGCCAAGTTATGCTACAAGACGGAGGACAGAACTCCGAAACCAACGACTCACAACAATAACTCGAGCCAAGTTATGCTACAAGACGGAGGACATAACTACGAAACCAACGATTCACAACAATAAATCGAGCCAAGTTATGCTACAAGACGGAGGACATAACTCCGAAACCAACGACTCACAACAATAACTCGAGCCAAGTTATGCTACAAGACAGAGGACATAACTCCGAAACCAATGACTCACAACAATAACTCGAGCCAAGTTATGCTACAAGACGGAGGACATAACTCCGAAACCAACGACTCACAACAATAACTCGAGCCAAGTTATGCTACAAGACGGAGGACAGAACTCCGAAACCAACGACTCACAACAATAACTCGAGCCAAGTTATGCTACAAGACAGAGGACATAACTCCGAAACCAACGATTCACAACAATAAATCGAGCCAAGTTATGCTACAAGACGGAGGACAGAACTCCGAAACCAACGACTCACAACAATAACTCGAGCCAAGTTATGCTACAAGACGGAGGACAGAACTCCGAAACCAACGACTCACAACAATAACTCGAGCCAAGTTATGCTACAAGACGGAGGACATAACTCCGAAACCAACGATTCACAACAATAACTCGAGCCAAGTTATGCTACAAGACGGAGGACATAACTCCGAAACCAATGACTCACAACAATAATTCGAGCCAAGTTATGCTACAAGACAGAGGACATAACTCCAAAACCAATGACTCACTACAATAACTCGAGCCAAGTTATGCTACAAAACGTAGGACATAACTCCGAAACCAACGACTCACAACAATAACTCGAGCCAAGTTATGCTACAAGACAGAGGACAGAACTCCGAAACCAACGATTCACAACAATAACTCGAGCCAAGTTATGCTACAAGACGGAGGACATAACTCCGAAACCAACGATTCACAACAATAAATCGAGCCAAGTTATGCTACAAGACGGAGGACAGAACTCCGAAAACAACGACTCACAACAATAACTCGAGCCAAGTTATGCTACAAGACGGAGGACATAACTCCGAAACCAACGATTCACAACAATAAATCGAGCCAAGTTATGCTACAAGACGGAGGACATAACTCCGAAACCAACGACTCACAACAATAACTCGAGCCAAGTTATGCTACAAGACAGAGGACATAATTCCGAAACCAACGACTCACAACAATAACTCGAGCCAAGTTATGCTACAAGACGGAGGACAGAACTCCGAAACCAACGATTCACAACAATAAATCGAGCCAAGTTATGCTACAAGACGGAGGACATAACTCCGAAACCAACGACTCACAACAATAACTCGAGCCAAGTTATGCTACAAGACGGAGGACATAACTCCAAAACCAACGACTCACAACAATAACTCGAGCCAAGTTATGCTACAAGACGGAGGACAGAACTCCGAAGCCAACGATTCACAACAATAAATCGAGCCAAGTTATGCTACAAGACGGAGGACATAACTCCGAAACCAACGACTCACAACAATAACTCGAGCCAAGTTATGCTACAAGACGGAGGACATAACTCCGAAACCAACGACTCACAACAATAACTCGAGCCAAGTTATGCTACAAGACAGAGGACATAACTCCGAAACCAACGACTCACAACAATAACTCGAGCCAATTTATGCTACAAGACAGAGGACAGAACTCCGAAACAAACGACTCACAACAATAACTCGAGCCAAGTTATGCTACAAGACGGAGGACAGAACTCCGAAACCAACGACTCACAACTATAACTCGAGCCAAGTTATGCTACAAGACGGAGGACAGAACTCCGAAACCAACGATTCACAACAATAAATCGAGCCAAGTTATGCTACAAGACGGAGGACATAACTCCGAAACCAACGACTCACAACAATAACTCGAGCCAAGTTATGCTACAAGACGGAGGACATAACTCCGAAACCAACGACTCACAACAATAACTCGAGCCAAGTTATGCTACAAGACAGAGGACATAACTCCGAAACCAACGACTCACAACAATAACTCGAGCCAAGTTATGCTACAAGACAGAGGACAGAACTCCGAAACAAACGACTCACAACAATAACTCGAGCCAAGTTATGCTACAAGACGGAGGACAGAACTCCGAAACCAACGACTCACAACAATAACTCGAGCCAAGTTATGCTACAAGACGGTGGAAAGAACTCCGAAACCAATGACTCACAACAATAACTCGAGCCAAGTTATGCTACAAGACGGAGGACATAACTCCGAAACCAACGATTCACAACAATAAATCGAGCCAAGTTATGCTACAAGACGGAGGACATAACTCCGAAACCAACGACTCACAACAATAACTCGAGCCAAGTTATGCTACAAGACGGAGGACATAAATCCGAAACCAACGACTCACAACAATAACTCGAGCCAAGTTATGCTACAAGACAGAGGACAGAACTCTGAAACAACCGACTCACAACAATAACTCGAGCCAAGTTATGCTACAAGACGTAGGACAGAACTCCGAAACCAATGATTTACAACAATAAATCGAGCCAAGTTATGCCACAAGACGGAGGACAGAACTCCGAAACCAACGACTCACAACAATGACTCCAGCCAAGTTATGCCACAAGACGGAGGACAGAACTCCGAAACCAACGATTCACAACAATAACTCGAGCCAAGTTATGCTACAAGACAGAGGACATAACTCCGAAAACAACGACTCACAACAATGACTCCAGCCAAGTTATGCCACAAGACGGAGGACAGAACTCCGAAACCAACGACTCACAACAATGACTCCAGCCAAGTTATGCCACAAGACGGAGGAGAGAACTCCGAAACCAACGATTCACAACAATAACTCGAGCCAAGTTATGCTACAAGACGTAGGACAGAACTCCGAAACCAATGATTTACAACAATAAATCGAGCCAAGTTATGCCACAAGACGGAGGACAGAACTCCGAAACCAACGACTCACAACAATAACTCGAGCCAAGTTATGCTACAAGACAGAGGACATAACTCCGAAACCAATGACTCACAACAATAACTCGAGCCAAGTTATGCTACAAGACGGAGGACATAACTCCGAAACCAACGACTCACAACAATAACTCGAGCCAAGTTATGCTACAAGACGGAGGACAGAACTCCGAAACCAACGACTCACAACAATAACTCGAGCCAAGTTATGCTACAAGACAGAGGACATAACTCCGAAACCAACGATTCACAACAATAAATCGAGCCAAGTTATGCTACAAGACGGAGGACAGAACTCCGAAACCAACGACTCACAACAATAACTCGAGCCAAGTTATGCTTCAAGACGGAGGACAGAACTCCGAAACCAATGACTCACAACAATAACTCGAGCCAAGTTATGCTACAAGACGGAGGACATAACTCCGAAACCAACGATTCACAACAATAAATCGAGCCAAGTTATGCTACAAGACGGAGGACAGAACTCCGAAACCAACGACTCACAACAATAACTCGAGCCAAGTTATGCTACAAGACAGAGGACAGAACTCCGAAGCCAACGACTCACAACAATAACTCGAGCCAAGTTATGCTACAAGACGGAGGACAGAATTCCGAAACCAACGACTCACAACAATAACTCGAGCCAAGTTATGCTACAAGACGGAGGACATAACTCCGAAACCAACGATTCACAACAATAAATCGAGCCAAGTTATGCTACAAGACGGAGGACAGAACTCCGAAACCAACGACTCACAACAATAACTCGAGCCAAGTTATGCTACAAGACAGAGGACATAACTCCGAAACCAACGACTCACAACAATAACTCGAGCCAAGTTATGCTACAAGACGGAGGACAGAACTCCGAAACCAACGATTCACAACAATAAATCGAGCCAAGTTATGCTACAAGACGGAGGACAGAATTCCGAAACCAACGACTCACAACAATAACTCGAGCCAAGTTATGCCACAAGACAGAGGACAGAACTCCGAAACCAACGACTCACAACAATGACTCCAGCCAAGTTATGCCACAAGACGGAGGACAGAACTCCGAAACCAACGATTCACAACAATAACTCGAGCCAAGTTATGCTACAAGACGGAGGACATAACTCCGAAAACAACGACTCACAACAATAACTCGAGCCAAGTTATGCTACAAGACAGAGGACATAACTCCGAAACCAATGACTCACAACAATAACTCGAGCCAAGTTATGCCACAAGACAGAGGACAGAACTCCAAAACCAACGACTCACAACAATAACTCGAGCCAAGTTATGCTACAAGACGGAGGACATAACTCCGAAACCAACGACTCACAACAATAACTCGAGCCAAGTTATGCTACAAGACAGAGGACAGAACTCCGAAACAAACGACTCACAACAATAACTCGAGCCAAGTTATGCTACAAGACAGAGGACAGAACTCCGAAACAAACGACTCACAACAATAACTCGAGCCAAGTTATGCTACAAGACGGAGGACATAACTCCGAAACCAACGACTCACAACAATAAATCGAGCCAAGTTATGCTACAAGACGGAGGACATAACTCCGAAACCAACGACTCACAACAATAACTCGAGTCAAGTTATGCTACAAGACGGAGGACATAACTCCGAAACCAACGACTCACAACAATAACTCGAGCCAAGTTATGCTACAAGACAGAGGACATAACTCCGAAACCAACGACTCACTACAATAACTCGAGCCAAGTTATGCTACAAGACGGAGGACATAACTCCGAAACCAACGACTCACAACAATAACTCGAGCCAAGTTATGCTACAAGACGTAGGACATAACTCCGAAACCAACGACTCACAACAATAACTCGAGCCAAGTTATGCTACAAGACAGAGGACATAACTCCGAAACCAACGACTCACAACAATAACTCGAGCCAAGTTATGCTACAAGACAGAGGACAGAACTCCGAAACCAACGATTCACAACAATAACTCGAGCCAAGTTATGCTACAAGACGGAGGAAAGAACTCCGAAACCAACGACTCACAACAATAAATCGAGCCAATTTATGCTACAAGACGGAGGACAGAACTCCGAAACCAATGACTCACAACAATAACTCGAGCCAAGTTATGCTACAAGACGGAGGACATAACTCCGAAACCAACGATTCACAACAATAAATCGAGCCAAGTTATGCTACAAGACGGAGGACATAACTCCGAAACCAACGACTCACAACAATAACTCGAGCCAAGTTATGCTACAAGACAGAGGACATAACTCCGAAACCAATGACTCACAACAATAACTCGAGCCAAGTTATGCTACAAGACGGAGGACATAACTCCGAAACCAACGACTCACAACAATAACTCGAGCCAAGTTATGCTACAAGACGTAGGACATAACTCCGAAACCAACGACTCACAAC
Source organism: Tanypteryx hageni (assembly GCA_028673005.1). NCBI lineage: Eukaryota > Metazoa > Arthropoda > Insecta > Odonata > Petaluridae > Tanypteryx > Tanypteryx hageni. Next base: position 49,692,854 of record CM054113.1, read on the forward strand.
AATAACTCGAGCCAAGTTATGCTACAAGACAGAGGACAGAACTCCGAAACCAACGATTCACAACAATAACTCGAGCCAAGTTATGCTACAAGACGGAGGACATAACTCCGAAACCAACGATTCACAACAATAAATCGAGCCAAGTTATGCTACAAGACGGAGGACAGAACTCCGAAACCAACGACTCACAACAATAACTCGAGCCAAGTTATGCTACAAGACGGAGGACATAACTCCGAAACCAACGATTCACAACAATAAATCGAGCCAAGTTATGCTACAAGACGGAGGACATAACTCCGAAACCAACGACTCACAACAATAACTCGAGCCAAGTTATGCTACAAGACAGAGGACATAACTCCGAAACCAATGACTCACAACAATAACTCGAGCCAAGTTATGCTACAAGACGGAGGACATAACTCCGAAACCAACGACTCACAACAATAACTCGAGCCAAGTTATGCTACAAGACGGAGGACATAACTCCGAAACCAACGACTCACAACAATAACTCGAGCCAAGTTATGCTACAAGACAGAGGACATAACTCCGAAACCAACGACTCACAACAATAACTCGAGCCAAGTTATGCTACAAGACAGAGGACAGAACTCCGAAACCAACGACTCACAACAATAACTCGAGCCAAGTTATGCTACAAGACAGAGGACAGAACTCCAAAGCCAACGACTCACAACAATAACTCGAGCCAATTTATGCTACAAGACAGAGGACAGAACTCCGAAGCCAACGACTCACAACAATAACTCGAGCCAAGTTATGCTACAAGACGGAGGACAGAATTCCGAAACCAACGACTCACAACAATAACTCGAGCCAAGTTATGCTACAAGACGGAGGACATAACTCCGAAACCAACGATTCACAACAATAAATCGAGCCAAGTTATGCTACAAGACGGAGGACAGAACTCCGAAACCAACGACTCACAACAATAACTCGAGCCAAGTTATGCTACAAGACGGAGGACATAACTCCGAAACCAACGATTCACAACAATAAATCGAGCCAAGTTATGCTACAAGACGGAGGACAGAACTCCGAAACCAACGACTCACAACAATAACTCGAGCCAAGTTATGCTACAAGACAGAGGACAGAACTCCGAAGCCAACGACTCACAACAATAATTCGAGCCAAGTTATGCTACAAGACGGAGGACAGAATTCCGAAACCAACGACTCACAACAATAACTCGAGCCAAGTTATGCTACAAGACGGAGGACATAACTCCGAAACCAACGATTCACAACAATAAATCGAGCCAAGTTATGCTACAAGACGGAGGACAGAACTCCGAAACCAACGACTCACAACAATAACTCGAGCCAAGTTATGCTACAAGACAGAGGACATAACTCCGAAACCAACGACTCACAACAATAACTCGAGCCAAGTTATGCTACAAGACGGAGGACAGAACTCCGAAACCAACGATTCACAACAATAAATCGAGCCAAGTTATGCTACAAGACGGAGGACATAACTCCGAAACCAACGACTCACAACAATAACTCGAGCCAAGTTATGCTACAAGACGGAGGACAGAACTCCGAAACCAACGATTCACAACAATAAATCGAGCCAAGTTATGCTACAAGACGGAGGACAGAACTCCGAAACCAACGACTCACAACAATAACTCGAGCCAAGTTATGCTACAAGACGGAGGACATAACTCCGAAACCAACGATTCACAACAATAAATCGAGCCAAGTTATGCTACAAGACGGAGGACATAACTCCGAAACCAACGACTCACAACAATAACCCGAGCCAAGTTATGCTACAAGACAGAGGACATAACTCCGAAACCAACGACTCACAACAATAACTCGAGCCAAGTTATGCTACAAGACGGAGGACATAACTCCGAAACCAACGACTCACAACAATAACTCGAGCCAAGTTATGCTACAAGACGGAGGACAGAATTCCGAAACCAACGACTCACAACAATAACTCGAGCCAAGTTATGCTACAAGACAGAGGACAGAACTCCGAAACCAACGATTCACAACAATAAATCGAGCCAAGTTATGCTACAAGACGGAGGACAGAACTCCGAAACCAACGACTCACAACAATAACTCGAGCCAAGTTATGCTACAAGACAGAGGACAGAACTCCGAAGCCAACGACTCACAACAATAATTCGAGCCAAGTTATGCTACAAGACGGAGGACAGAATTCCGAAACCAACGACTCACAACAATAACTCGAGCCAAGTTATGCTACAAGACGGAGGACATAACTCCGAAACCAACGATTCACAACAATAAATCGAGCCAAGTTATGCTACAAGACGGAGGACAGAACTCCGAAACCAACGACTCACAACAATAACTCGAGCCAAGTTATGCTACAAGACAGAGGACATAACTCCGAAACCAACGACTCACAACAATAACTCGAGCCAAGTTATGCTACAAGACGGAGGACAGAACTCCGAAACCAACGATTCACAACAATAAATCGAGCCAAGTTATGCTACAAGACGGAGGACATAACTCCGAAACCAACGACTCACAACAATAACTCGAGCCAAGTTATGCTACAAGACGGAGGACAGAACTCCGAAACCAACGACTCACAACAATAAATCGAGCCAAGTTATGCTACAAGACGGAGGACAGAACTCCGAAACCAACGACTCACAACAATAACTCGAGCCAAGTTATGCTACAAGACAGAGGACATAACTCCGAAACCAATGACTCACTACAATAACTCGAGCCAAGTTATGCTACAAGACGGAGGACATAACTCCGAAACCAACGACTCACAACAATAACTCGAGCCAAGTTATGCTACAAGACGTAGGACATAACTCCGAAACCAACGACTCACAACAATAACTCGAGCCAAGTTATGCTACAAGACAGAGGACATAACTCCGAAACCAACGACTCACAACAATAACTCGAGCCAAGTTATGCTACAAGACAGAGGACAGAACTCCGAAACCAACGATTCACAACAATAACTCGAGCCAAGTTATGCTACAAGACGGAGGACAGAACTCCGAAACCAATGACTCACAACAATAACTCGAGCCAAGTTATGCTACAAGACGTAGGACATAACTCCGAAACCAACGACTCACAACAATAACTCGAGCCAAGTTATGCTACAAGACAGAGGACAGAACTCCGAAACCAACGATTCACAACAATAACTCGAGCCATGTTATGCTACAAGACGGAGGACATAACTCCGAAACCAACGATTCACAACAATAAATCGAGCCAAGTTATGCTACAAGACGGAGGACAGAACTCCGAAACCAACGACTCACAACAATAACTCGAGCCAAGTTATGCTACAAGACGGAGGACATAACTCCGAAACCAACGATTCACAACAATAAATCGAGCCAAGTTATGCTACAAGACGGAGGACATAACTCCGAAACCAACGATTCACAACAATAAATCGAGCCAAGTTATGCTACAAGACGGAGGACATAACTCCGAAACCAACGACTCACAACAATAACTCGAGCCAAGTTATGCTACAAGACGGAGGACATAACTCCGAAACCAACGACTCACAACAATAACTCGAGCCAAGTTATGCTACAAGACAGAGGACATAACTCCGAAACCAACGACTCACAACAATAACTCGAGCCAAGTTATGCTACAAGACAGAGGACAGAACTCCGAAACAAACGACTCACAACAATAACTCGAGCCAAGTTATGCTACAAGACGGAGGACAGAACTCCGAAACCAACGACTCACAACAATAACTCGAGCCAATTTATGCTACAAGACGGAGGACATAACTCCGAAACCAACGATTCACAACAATAACTCGAGCCAAGTTATGCTACAAGACGGAGGACAGAACTCCGAAACCAACGACTCACAACAATAACTCGAGCCAAGTTATGCTACAAGACAGAGGACATAACTCCGAAACCAACGACTCACAACAATAACTCGAGCCAAGTTATGCTACAAGACGGAGGACAGAACTCCGAAACCAACGATTCACAACAATAAATCGAGCCAAGTTATGCTACAAGACGGAGGACATAACTCCGAAACCAACGACTCACAACAATAACTCGAGCCAAGTTATGCTACAAGACGGAGGACAGAACTCCGAAACCAACGATTCACAACAATAAATCGAGCCAAGTTATGCTACAAGACGGAGGACATAACTCCGAAACCAACGACTCACAACAATAACTCGAGCCAAGTTATGCTACAAGACGGAGGACATAACTCCGAAACCAACGACTCACAACAATAACTCGAGCCAAGTTATGCTACAAGACAGAGGACAGAACTCCGAAACAAACGACTCACAACAATAACTCGAGCCAAGTTATGCTACAAGACGGAGGACAGAACTCCGAAACCAACGATTCACAACAATAAATCGAGCCAAGTTATGCTACAAGACGGAGGACATAACTCCGAAACCAACGACTCACAACAATAACTCGAGCCAAGTTATGCTACAAGACGGAGGACATAACTCCGAAACCAACGACTCACAACAATAACTCGAGCCAAGTTATGCTACAAGACAGAGGACATAACTCCGAAACCAACGACTCACAACAATAACTCGAGCCAAGTTATGCTACAAGACGGAGGACAGAACTCCGAAACAAACGACTCACAACAATAACTCGAGCCAAGTTATGCTACAAGACGGAGGACAGAACTCCGAAACCAACGACTCACAACAATAACTCGAGCCAAGTTATGCTACAAGACGGTGGACAGAACTCCGAAACCAATGACTCACAACAATAACTCGAGCCAAGTTATGCTACAAGACGGAGGACATAACTCCGAAACCAACGATTCACAACAATAAATCGAGCCAAGTTATGCTACAAGACGGAGGACATAACTCCGAAACCAACGACTCACAACAATAACTCGAGCCAAGTTATGCTACAAGACGGAGGACAGAACTCCGAAACAAACGACTCACAACAATAACTCGAGCCAAGTTATGCTACAAGACGGAGGACAGAACTCCGAAACCAATGACTCACAACAATAACTCGAGCCAAGTTATGCTACAAGACGGAGGACAGAACTCCGAAACCAATGACTCACAACAATAACTCGAGCCAAGTTATGCTACAAGACGGAGGACATAACTCCGAAACCAACGACTCACAACAATAACTCGAGCCAAGTTATGCTACAAGACAGAGGACAGAACTCCGAAACAAACGACTCACAACAATAACTCGAGCCAAGTTATGCTACAAGACAGAGGACAGAACTCCGAAACAAACGACTCACAACAATAACTCGAGCCAAGTTATGCTACAAGACGGAGGACATAACTCCGAAACCAACGACTCACAACAATAACTCGAGCCAAGTTATGCTACAAGACAGAGGACAGAACTCCGAAACAAACGACTCACAACAATAACTCGAGCCAAGTTATGCTACAAGACGGAGGACATAACTCCGAAACCAACGACTCACAACAATAACTCGAGCCAAGTTATGCTACAAGACAGAGGACAGAACTCCGAAACAAACGACTCACAACAATAAATCGAGCCAAGTTATGCTACAAGACGGAGGACAGAACTCCGAAACCAACGACTCACAACAATAACTCGAGCCAAGTTATGCTACAAGACGGAGGACAGAACTCCGAAACCAACGACTCACAACAATAAATCGAGCCAAGTTATGCTACAAGACGGAGGACATAACTCCGAAACCAACGACTCACAACAATAACTCGAGCCAAGTTAAGCTACAAGACAGAGGACATAACTCCGAAAACAACGACTTTTAACAATGACTCCAGCAAAGTTATGCTACAAGACGGAGGACATAACTCCGAAACCAACGATTCACAACAATAAATCGAGCCAAGTTATGCTACAAGACGGAGGACATAACTCCGAAACCAACGACTCACAACAATAACTCGAGCCAAGTTATGCTACAAGACAGAGGACAGAACTCCGAAACAAACGACTCACAACAATAACTCGAGCCAAGTTATGCTACAAGACGGAGGACAGAACTCCGAAACCAATGACTCACAACAATAACTCGAGCCAAGTTATGCTACAAGACAGAGGACAGAACTCCGAAACCAATGACTCACAACAATAACTCGAGCCAAGTTATGCTACAAGACGGAGGACATAACTCCGAAACCAACGACTCACAACAATAACTCGAGCCAAGTTATGCTACAAGACAGAGGACAGAACTCCGAAATTGGCTGGGAGATTAAATATTTCAAATGGCGTGAATAACCACCCCGCAAAATTTCCCACATCTACCCATCCCTCGCGTTGAACGTTCCCCGCGTTTCTGAAAAAGAGCATGCAAAGCGGAATAGGTTTCCCGATGGGAATATCATTATATATCGACGACTCTTACAGAGGAGGAGGATATAACATACTAGTAGTTGGTGCTTGCATACTGCAAGCATTTCATATCACCTTGAAAAAACATTCATTTTTCAGACAGACATTTCATGATTACAAATATTCTTTTAATTCTAAAGATTTCACCTCCGCAGCGATTTGCGTTTTTCCCACATGTAAAAATAATAGTTAAAACAATCCCCAAATGTTGCAATTTTAAGAATTTTACACTTTCTTCATTATAAGGTACTAATGCTATACATTTTAGCCAAATTATAAAGTTGTAGCACTTCTAGAAGTAAAATAATATTTTTCTAATTGTTAAAATTTAAATAATTTTTAACGGCCGCCGCACTTCATATATGGTAATATTGAAATGTATATTTGTGCATATTTACTACTCTGTAAATAATTTGAAATTTTCAGCATCCTAGCTCATCCCGTAGTACCTAAAGAGTTATCTATTTTTTTAAACTTTAAGAATTTTTAACTGCCAAAAAATTAAAATATTAAAATTTGTATACTCCCTATTTCGTTTTTTTTTTAAGAATTCTACTTATAAAAAAAATTAAACTCCGTAGCACATTCGGAAATAAATATACCTTGAAAATTTGTTTAAACAATTGCAAATTTCTAGCGGCCGCATTGTTGCACTTTTTGAAGATTTTCGTTTTACCTAGTCGGTTTTGCACAAAATACTTCCTATGAAAAAAATTTCGAATCTCCAGCTCATATGAAAGTGCCTAAACATTAGTATCCTCCTAAATATCATTAAATATCGATGACTCTTACATAGGAGGAGAAGGATTTAACATACTAGTAAAAGGTGCTTGCATTCTGCAAGCATTTCATTTCACCTTGTAAAGACATTACTTTTTTAGACAGATATTTCATCATTACAAATATTCTATTAATTCTAAAGATTTCACCTCCGCAGCGATTTTCGTTTTTCCCACATGTAAAAATAATAGTTTAAAACAATCCCCAAATGTTGCAATTTTAAACTTTTTACACTTTATCCATCATGATGTACTAATGCTACACATTTGAGCCAAATTTTAAAGTTGTAGCACTTTTAGAAGTAAAATAATATTTTTCTAATTGTCTAAAATTTAAACATTTTTAACGGCCGCCGAAATATATTTATGGAAAAATTCAGAAGTTTATTTGTTCAAATACACGACTTTGTAAATAACTTGAAAGTTTCAGCTTCCTAGCTCGTCCCGTAGTATCTAAAAAATTATTAAACTTTAATGTTCAAATGGGGTTAAAACCACCCCTAAAATTTACAATTTTGAAATTTTCGATTTTATAGTTAGTTATGAGAAAAGTTATATAATCTTGCAAAATTTCAGCTTCCTAAACATTTTAGATTGGTCTACACATTGGATTGCGTTTTCCCATGCTAATTTATGGGAGATATTCCGGGGTCTGTGGAATCGAACCCAAGACACTGTAAGCAATAGTGGCAGAAATTTCCAATAGATATTGCAGCCATCTAGCAACACTGAAAATTTTTTTTTTCTAGCTTACCGGCAAGTGCCCAAAGTTAATTTACAAAAATGGCGCAATGCTTTTCTTATGGAAAGAAGCGCAACTTTCGGAATTTATGGAGTCGAACTCATGTCTCTTAGGTAAGAAATCTCATTTTATCTGAAAGTTTCTTCATCATATCTACAAAAAAAAAACTTTTAGCTCTCTAGCACTTGTAGTTTGGGCTGGACATTAGTATCCTCCGATATGTTATCATTCTATATAGACGTTCCTTACAGAGGAGAAGGAGGAGGAGGAGGATATAACATACTAGTAGGTAGTTGGTGCTTTCATACTGCAAGCATTTCATGTCACCTTGAAAAAACATTATTTTTTCTGACAAACATTTCAACATTTCAAACATCCTTTTAATTCTAAAGATTTCAACTCCGCAGCGATTATGGTTTTTCCCACATGTAAAAATAATAGTTGAAAACAATCCACAAATGTTGCAATTTTAAAAATTTTACCCTATCTTCATTATGGGGTACTAATGCTACATATTTAAGCCAAATTTTAAAGTTGTAGCATTTCTAGAAGTGAAATAATATTTTTCTAATTGTTTAAATTTAAATAATTTTTAACGGCCGCCGCAATTCATATATGGTAAAATTGAAATGTATATTTGTGCAAATTCACTGGTCTGTAAATAATTTTAAAATTTCGGCTTCCTAGCTCATCCCGTAGTACCTAAACAGTTATCCATTTGTTTAAACTTTAAGAATTTTTAACTGCCAAACAAATAAAAATATCAAAATTTGTATAATCTTCATTTCGTTCTTTTAAGAATTCTACTTACAAAAAAAATTTCAACTCCGTAGCACATGCGGAAATACATAAACCATGAAAATTTGTTTAAACAATTGCAAATTTTTAGCGGCCGCATTGCTGCACTTATTCAAGATTTTAGTTTTTTCTAGTCGGTTTTGCACAAAATCCTACCTTTGAAAAAAATTTCGAATCTCCAGCTCATCTGGAAGTGCCTAAACATTAGTACCCTCCTATCATTATATATCGACGACTCTTACAGAGGAGGAGGATATAACATACTAGTAGAAGGTGCTTGCATGCTGCAAGTATTTCATCTCACCTTGAAAAAACATTAATTTTTCAGACAGATATTTCACCATTAAAATTAATCTATTAATTCTAAAGATTTCACCTCTGCAGCGATTTTCGTTTTTCCTACATGTAAAAATAATAGTTTAAAACAATCCCCAAATGTTGCAATTTTAAACATTTTACATTTTCTCCTTTATGGGGTACTAATGCTACACATTTGAGCCAAATTTTAAAGTTGTAGCACTTCTAGAAGTAAAATAATATTTTTCTAATTGTTTAAAATTTAAACATATTTAACGGTTGCCGCACTATATATATGGAGAGATTGAAATGTTTATTTGTGCAAAAGCACTGTTCCGTAAATAATTTGAAAATTGCAGCTTCCTAGCTAATCCCGTAGAACCTAAAAAATTATTAAACTTTAATGTTCAAATGGGGTTAAAACAACCCCTAAAAATTAACAATTTTAAAATTTTCCATTTTTATAGTTGGTTATGAAAAAAGTTCTATAATCTTGCAAAATTTCAGCTTCCTAAACTTATTAGATTGGTCTACACACTAGATTACGTTTTCCCATGCTAACTTATGGGAGATATTCCGGGGTCTCTGGAGTCGAACCCAAGACACTGTAAGCAAAAGTAACAATAATTCCTAATAGATATTGTGGCCATCTAGCAACACTGAAAATTTTATTTTTCTAGCTTACCGGCAAGTGCCCATAATTAATTTACAAAAATGGCGCAATGCTTTTCTTATGGGAAAAAACGCAACTTTCGGAATTTATGGAGTCGAACTCATGTCACTTAGGTAAGAAGTCTCATTTTATCTGAAGGTTTCTTCATCATATCTACAAAACCTAAAACTTTCAGCTATCTAGCTATTGTAATTTGGGGTTGACATTAGTATCCTCCTATATGTTATATGTTATCATTATATATCGACGACTCTTACAGAGGAGGATATAACATACTAGTAGTTGGTGCTTGCATACTGCAAGCATTTCATCTCACCTTGAAAAAACATTCATTTTTCAGACAGACATTTTATCATTACAAATATTCTTTTAATTCTAAAGATTTCAACGTCGCAGCGATTTTCGTTTTTCCCACATGTAAAAACAATAGTTTAAAAAAATCCCCAAATGTTGCAATTTTAAAGATTTTACACTATCTTCATTATGGGGTAATTATAGATTATAGAACTTTTTTCATAACCAACTATAAAAATGGAAATTTTTAAAATTGTAAATTATAGGGGTTGTTTTAACCCCATTCGAACATTAAATTTTAATAATTTATATATTTATAAAATATGGTATATCCTCTTATCTAAAAAGTTACAACTTTTTCTCCAAGATCAACATTCCATACATTAAGAAACATAGTGTTTATTGTTATTGCTTATCTGGATAAGGCTCGATAGATTCAAAGATATGTATTGGTCATTTGCAATGGGTAATTTGATAAAACTTCTGTACTTTTTAGATTTCTATGGAAAGGTTGCACGAATGAAGGAAAAAGGGATTAAAGTTGTGATAGCCATTGGTGGTTGGAATGACTATCTTGGGGATAAATATAGCAGACTAGTGAATAACCCAGGATCCCATGCATGTTTTGTACGACATGCCATAGAATTCATCGAGAAATATGGCTTTGATGGACTTGATCTTGATTGGGAATACCCCAAATGTTGGCAGGTTAGTATCTCTAATTATATAAATTAATTATAATTATTAAAATAAAGTATCTGCATATATGGAAAATAGAATCATTAAGTTGTTATCCTGGATAGCATAGATGTTTTACCTAAAAAGTTGAAAACTTTGATGTTCAGAATAAATATATTTTAAACAGCAATTTCAGCTGTGAGGTAAATTTAGTGAATGTATTTGACTGTTGCTCTGTTTGAAGATCTAATGAAAATGTTTAAATATGGGAGTAGAAATTCCGCAACATGCTGAAATACACGCTTTTGAGAAGTGAGAAGTAATTTTTCTTGATGGCTCAGTAATAGAGCATCCATTAATCAGGTGGAAAACACAAGTTCTGTTCTACTTCATACATTTACTCCTTCTCTCTATTTGATTTAATGTATTAGTCTATCCAATCTGGAATTAATGTAAAAATTCATGTATTATGAGAAATTTAAAGCTACATGCTTGGATTTTTATTAATGAATTTACATTTACCTTTGATAGGTCAATTGTAACCAAGGTCCAGATTCTGACAAGGAAGGTTTTGCAAATCTTGTAACTGAACTTAGCAGAGCTTTCAAGCCCCGTGGACTGTTATTATCTTCAGCTGTTTCACCTAGCAAAGTGGTTATTGATTCAGGTGATTAAACAATCAAGTTTCTTACTAATTACAGTTTACTGATAATACAGTCAGTGTATTTTAATGATATTAAGTACCTAATAAAAAGGAAGAATTAATAAATGTAATTTCCTTCTAATTTAACACTATTTTAGATAAACTTAACCAAAATAAATACAGTAAAACCTCTACATATCGAAACTCTTTATATCGTAAACCTCCATATATCGCACTAATATTTTGGTCCCGAACAGATCCTATGTAATATCATAGGAAATGTACCTCTCTAATTCGTAACCTCCTTATTTCGTATTCCTCTATATATCGTAACAAAAATATTACTCCGAAATGAAAAATAACCTCCATATTTCGAAATCGCGATCTTTTTTTCCTGTGTTCATTCCGCAAAAATGCACTCTATGTTTTAAAAATATGTTTTTGACACTAATAATTTAGCCAATCAACAAGGTGAAAGTAACTTTGGTAATTAACCAATCAGTGTGTTTCTATGACTGATGAATTGCAATGAATCATCATCGCTTGGCATCTGCGCGTCAGTCTGAATCATCATAGCTTGGCGTCAGTCTGAATCATCATAGCTTGGCGTCAGTCTGATTCATCTGAATATCCATCGGAAAGACTACAGTACACGTGATTCGATTTCAGTGGTGAAATAGTGAAGAAGGCTTTGGAAACAGCAAATATTTATCAAGAAAAGGTGATTTATAAAACTACTACTTTTATTTTGTAAATATTGTATCGTTTGAAATAATCTATTGCGAAAAAATTTAAAAATTGCCTCTCATGGCAACATTTTTACTGGTGCATATTATGATTCGTTTATTCTTGAAGCAAATAGGCTTAGTTTTCTCCTTTTTTATAATTTTTTAGTGTTAATTTAATTTTCGCCATTTTGGCATACCCAGTTTGCAGCGCTTGTTTTGACAGTGTGTGATTGTGAAGAATCTCCGGAAAACAACTTCTAAGTAAAGGAAAAGCTCACTTCGTAGTTTATTGGCTGTAAAGCTACTATTCTGTTGCTCACTAATTTTAAATTAAATGTGGTGAATAATCTCTGTGAACATGTTCTTGTAAAATTTAGACTGATGACTCTTAGAATTCGGGTACACTGGTATTGCTTAATAACTTTTATTTCTGGTAGAACTTTTACTTAAGTTCATTGTAATTATTCTTGTTCATGTTATTTTCACAAAATCTTTCTATTATTCCGTTGAACCAATTTGAAGTAATGTAATTCCGTGAAAATGGCTGACGCAAGATTTTCAACGCCCTGTGGAAAATTTCCATTACATGTTTTCAACTTGCTCTAACTTGTACATTTAACTGGTTTTACCTCATAAGTTTAATTATTATGATGGTTTCATCATAGACCATTGTTTTAACTCGTTTTAAGTCGAATCAATTTGTCTCATCTTCCCTCCAATGGACCCGTTTCAAATCGTTAATCGTTTAAACTAACCTTATCGTGAACAGCTTTTAAACGGCATTAACTTTTTTCAAGTCGTATTACATAATTCGTTTTGTCTTTGACCGTACCGTATTTTCCAAGTAGCATGTAGAAAAGCATTTAGTGAATGTTGAAAAGCTCACAAATGCTTAAAATAGTATATTAACGTAAAGTATAATAAATCCATTGCCAACGATGAAAGCTGAACTTAGAAAGATCTTCCAAAATATTCATCGCTACTCAGTTGGTTGTTTTGGATTCGAATAATGGTTAAATAATCTGCCAATGATAAATGTATTAAGAATGATATATTTTACTTCGCTTTTTATCTCATCTTATTTCCATCATTCATACTTTTTTGTTCAGCAGAAAAAGCAAACTTTATAAATATCATCATCTTTTCAAGATTCGAATATCTGATAAATGTTACTTAAGTTAAATTAAATAATTACAATTATTTTGTTATCAAGGTGTCTTATCGTTCATTGGTACGAACTGACAGTAACATTTCCTTTGTATAGTGAAAAATATTTTTCGATATTGATACATTTAGGCAAGTGTTTAACAAATTATTCATGTATGACATAGGCAGTTTTCTCCTGGCATACGAAGCATCGATTTCCAGTCTCTGGGGCAGTTAATTTTGGACAAAGGCTCCAAGAGTTGGGACGGGTTGTTACAAATTGTTGCTAGTTACGTGTTAAATAGTTCAGTATGTATGGAGTCCATATGCAAAGGAAAACACAGTTGAAAACATTGGGCACTCATTATTTCCATTTAAAGTACGGATTGTAAGAGATGATCCAAGTTTCAGCTCGTTTCAATTGGATTTTTCTACAGGGTGCTAACAACATATAATTTTTAAGTTTATCAGAGATTTACGTAAAGATTTGATGTATTTTCAGAAATCAGAGGTTGGGTAAAGAAAGTATATTACTTTAGGCAGTCTTTGATTCCAGTTTCAAGATTTTGACTGTTTTAATCAGTGTTAAAAATATTAAATTGTGTGTTATCAATGCAAAAATACAGCAATTTGTGACTTATGCATATGAGAAAGTACATGCAAGATCTTTTGTACCATTTATTTTTATGTTAATATTTAAACTCAGTAAATTATAATAAATGTAGCATTTTTAATTTACAGACTCTTAAAAGACATGAATGTGCCGAAGAAAAGACTGATGTTATCAACAGATACCAAACTAAATATTTTTAAGGCTATTGATGATGGAAAAGAAAGATAGATGTTGCCAGGACATTTGGAATATCACCTTCAACGCTAACATCCATTTTAAATAAACGCAGAGACATAGAAGCTGCTGCACATTTTTGTCCAAATGGGAAACGATTTCGCACGGTGAAAAATGAAGAACTAGATAAGTGTGTATTTGATTGGTTGATGGAGGTCAGAGCCAAAAATCTTCCAGTGTCAGGGCCGATTTTACAGCAAAAAGCTACAGAGATGTCAACTAAAATGGGAATGCAAGACTTTCATGCTTCTAATGGCTGGTTGCAAAAGTTCAAGACATGTTGGAACTTGGCAACATTAAAGATGTCAGGGGAAGAAGCATCAGTAAGCCTTTGTGTTCTAGATGAGTGGCAAGGAACACTACAAGCATTTTTAAGTGGGTATGACACCAAGGACATATTCAATGCTGATGAGTCCGGATTTTTTTTCAATTTGCTACCAGATAAGACTCTTGCAGTGAAAGGAGATTCTAGCCATGGTGGAAGAAAAAGCAAAGAAAGGTTCACAGTTCTCTTTTGGTGCAACGCAAATGGCAGTGAAAAACTAGAACCACTAATTATTGGTAAATATAAAAAGCCAAGGTGCTTTAAAAATATTAAGAAACTCCCTTGCATGTACAGGCATTCAAAAAATTCATGGATGACAACATCCATTTTTAGAGAATGGCTGGCCATGCTTGATTCAATGATGGGTATGAGGAATAGGAAAATAATTTCTTCCTTGATAGGTGTACTGCACATAGCTATGCAGGAATAACACTTAGAAATATAAAAATTGTGTTGTTTCCCCCTAATTGCAAAGGTAAACTGCAACCTTTGGACAAAGGAATAATTTCTGTAATTGAAAGAAGCTATAGATATCAACAGGTGCAGTATTTATTAAGAAATATGGAAGGGAATATTGATTTGCCAAAGATAAAATGGAACCTTTTGCAGGCTATGCATAGACTCTGTTTATGTTGGAACAAAATTAATGAAACAACTATTTCAAAATGTTTTTTAAAGGCAGGCGTTGTTAAGGAAGCGCATAATGATGCAAATGAAGATAGCAGTGTATGTCTTGTGTCTGTGCACCTCTGGTCTAAATTTTTCACTAAGAAGAGAGCAAAGGATGCAGTCACGAGGGGAAAATGTATTTAAAAAGGTCATGAATTATTGCATGTTTTGGTTTTATAATCACAGCTAATACAAGTGACATCTTTTTATACTTTTAGACGAAATTCCACTGGAAGTCTGGGAGGAGTACGTCGAGCCTCTACACCATAAACTGGAACATTAAGCGGATGGTACCCTCGACCGAGAATTGGTCTCTGAACACAGTGAATTAACCCTACAGAGAAAATTAGGACATGGACAACATCGCACTGGATCTGACTTCCGGTGGCGCCTGCGTAGGCTGGCACATGGTAACCTGATGTATCGATCAAAATGCTAGTGATTTTCTTCAGGGATGAAGTGTTGAAGTGGTATTTTCTATATATGTATATATTAGTTATATATTTATCATATATATATTAAACATATATATATTAAGACATGCATATATACTCATATAATTGTACATATAATTATATATAATGTAATATATATAAATATGGCTTCATCACTTCACCTCTGAAGAAGATCACCAGTATTGGGATCGAAAAGTCGGTTTACCTTGCGCCAACCTACGCAGAGGCTTACGGAAGCCACATCTTACGCACCATACAGAGAAATATGTTCTCCAGAAAGAAAGTTAACGTCTTATTCTAACACCGAGGCGATGATGATTCTGCCAAAAGCTAAGATTAAGGCAGCTTCATCGCCTCGGAGGATCTCTGTGGGTTTACACATCGGACTCAGAGCTCGAGTATCGGTTTACATCTTCGATGGTACTACGGCGTACTCCATTTACAACACCAGGATCTTTCAAATGTGAGTTCGAAATATCTCAATTTTTAAGACGATTAAGGAATTTCAATGAAATGCTTAAAATAAGAATTATGTGAAATTAAATTGAACGAGATAAGGTTAAACGTAAAGATGCATATTGCTGAATTAAACATGCTTACGCGCGCCCACGCGCTCGTTGTTCTTGTGATTAGGACGCTGTCTGCTACCCGCCTGCTGCTCCGAAAAGGCAGCGGGCTCCATTCCTTCAAAAGTAGGATTTTGCCCCCGTTTGTTTGGTTTGAGGCGACTCCCCAATTTCAGCGTTCCGACCTCCGAATGGGACGTTATGCCGTTACTCCCCTTGGTGTTATTCGTTAAGAGTAGGTTAATGCCGGCACCGGGTTTCCTTTGTAAATGTGTTCGGTGTGGAAAAAGCTGCCAAATTGACGGTAGATACGAGTTCACGATTATTTCAATGTACACATTTTATAAGTCGTATGAAGCTCTAATAAATGGATGGGATTGAAATACACAATGCATCCATACATTTTAACTAGGATCAATTAATTTAACTAAAATCCGACAAGTAGTCTCTTAGATTAAAGATGCAGAATGACAGAGGCGACGTGCCCATAAGGCGATCCGCTAGTACCAATTCGCTGGTAAAGAACGCATCATAACTGCAATTTATCTCCAAAAAGTACTAAAATAATTGCGCGATCACCTCCGAGGAAGAAACAAATGAGAGATGATAGCTGTGCGTTTCTGCGTGCGTCCGTGTTTGTTTAAAATAATGCTTTTTAATTTTATAAAAAAAAAAGTTTCTTCAGATACCGAGATACGAATAGAAAACAGTGAAAACTTTCACCTGAAATCCCAATGAAATGGAACATTCGCAAATCAACGATTTATAACCGAATGCCACTTTAAAGTTTGATAAATAGTATTATAATGAGAGACAGCGGACAGAAAAAATATGATGATAAATCTAATGTTGTGTATGAGTCAGTGAAATTATTTTAGAAGTTTTATTTTATCACGCAATGATTAATTTTCTTTTTCAATTTTCAGGCCATCTCACGTCGATGAAGCAAAATTAATGCAATGGAATAAAAATTTTAAGTTCAATAAAAATTTATTTTTGAAAGAATACCTGAGTTATTTTTTAATACATCGCATAATTACGAAACCTGTTTACCCTCTGAGCCGCATACAGTAATGTTGCAAATTTTCAGAGCCGCAAGACACGCATTCTGTGCACAAATATTTATGAAGAGGAAACAACTTTTATTTGATGAAATTCAGAGAGACTGCTTGTCAAAAATGTTTTACTCGCCCATTGTCAGTGCTTTCTGACCTGAACGCCCTTAAGTCTAAATGAATATGAGCCGCGCGTTAAGCTAAAAGAGCCTCGGTTTGGCCACCCCTGATATATATAAATATACATACAAACTACGAAATCGCCCAGACTTCAGGAATGGTTTAATGAGCAACGGAACATTTATCTATAACAAGAAAAGAAGCTGTCTGTGTGTGTGTATGTGCGTTTGTGTATGTGTGTGTGCGACTTTGGCAGTCGTGACTCTTCAGAAAATAAACGTAGGAGCATCAAAGTTTGACAGCAGCTTCACGTTGATTATGTGAGTTGCAGTGCCAAAAATAATTCATATCGACCAATGGGGTCCGAATGGTCCCCATCTAGCGATCGGTCCAAATTTCAGTTTTTTTAAGATATCTCAGCAATCAATTGAATAACTTGGATAAATCCTCCACCAGTGTCAATGTTGAACTAATAACATACATCAAAGACCTAAAACTTGATACGCATAATATCTCTGAGCCAGAATTTTGATAACTAGTAAGGGAGTGGAGGGAGGTGCCTTACAAATCATATCCTATAGCGATTCACGAAAAACCAAGAAACAAGGAGAATTAAAACTTTGTACACATACTAAGAATACCATGAGGATATGGACTTTTGGGCCAGAATTTTGATTCTTTGGGGAAGGGGTTCCATACATATCAAATCCTAGAATAATACCCGTGATTATATTTTGTAAAATTTCACAACTCATTTAATATATTATTAGCTAAATATCAATTTTGAATCTATAATCAATTATCTCAAACCAATTAATGGGGAATTTTCGTCATTTATCTTGAGAGTACGTTGAGTTTGAATAAAGATATTATAGAGTGAAATGAACGTGAAAAACTCGGGTAATTATCTAGTCCAATATATGATGAGAGCGGTCTTCGTTCTGTTTACGATGGGCACCAAATCGTGAATGCAACAGTTATAGTAGGAATCATATTCTGTACCAGTAGAAAGTGTTTGCATTCTGCAAGCATTTCATCGAACTTTGAAAAACACCAGGGCTAGAAACGTTGTTTTACATAAAAAATTACACGTCTGCACCGATTGCTTTCCTTCACTTATTGAACAATAGCTGTGTAAAAGAAAGCGGAAAATTTGTAATTTTATGAATATTTTTCAAATGTGGGGTACTAATTCCACACATTGTTGCCATATTTTAAAATTATAGCACACCTAGAAAAGTAATAATATTTATGTAATTCTTTAAACATAAACAGGTTTTAACGGGCGCAATAAGAACTTAATGAAGATATTGAAATATTTAGTTGTGCATTTGCGCTTACCTCTAAATTCCTTTAAAATATCAGCTCCCTAGCTCGCCCCGTTGTAACTAAACATGTTTCTATTTTTTTAAATACTAAGAATTTTTAATATTTAGAATATTTTAACAGGCAAATTAATAAAAATATCAAACCTTCTGTAATGACTTTTGGTTTTTCGTATAAATTCTACCTTTGAAAAAATTTCAGCTAAGTAAAACGTTCGGATATGGATAAATTTAAAAAAATTGTTTAAGCATTTGCGAAATTTTAGCGACCGCATTGTTGAGGTGATTCAAGGATTTCTTTTTTCTATGGAGAATTTGCTGCAAAATATTTGCCAGGTTCGTATCTACGACTTATAATTACTGACATAATTTATAAATTTTTAATGTACAAATGGGTAAAAACAACCCCTAAAAATTAACAATTTTGAAATTTTCAATTTTATGGATGGTTGCGAGAACAATCCTATAATCGTGCAAAATTTCAGCTGCCTACCTACCCCTCTTAGAATGCTCTAAATACTGGAATAAATTTTCTCCATGCTAACTTATGAGAGGTATGCCGGGTCATCTGGTGTCGAACCCACGGTACTGCAAGTAAGATTGATATCAATTTCTAACAGGCCCTCTAGCAAAACTCAAACTTCCATTTCCAAAGCTTATCGACAACTGCCCGAAATTACGTTACAGAAATGGCGCAATGCATTTCCTGTGGGTAAAAACGCAACATTCGGAATTACTGGTGACAGGTCTAATTTTTTCTGGAGGTTTCTCCGTGACCGCTACAAACGCTGAAACTCTCAGCTCTCTAGGACCTTCCTTTTTAACATTCCTCCCTCGCTATCTCTCGATGACTATTCTTTCTTCTCTATCATTAATGCTTTTCGTCATTGCTCTGAGTAGCACTATTATATTCGTGTTTCCGTCTGTCCGTCCGCAGACGAATTCACCTAGCAGAGCGAGGCTCGGGATTGACGCGCGTAGAGACGGAGCCCCAAGTAATTTCCTATTTTTAATATTTAGTTTATAATAAGCACATTAAAACACTAGAGAAAAAATAATTTTTAAAATCTCCAACTCCCTGAAGTTAGTCATTTTTGGATTTCTTTTACGAGTAGGGAGGTGCAAGGATTTTCCCGTGCTAAATATTTGCCTTTCCTCATATTCGCCGTAGTGTAATCATGTATTACTCTACAATTTACTTTGAAATCAGAAAATTATTTGTCTTTGTATGGTGGTACCTCTGCTTTATAGATGCGCTCGTAACATATCCATTTCAATTTGCCATTCTATACTCGCCCTACCAGCGAAAATTCTTTTGGAAATCGCTTCAACAAAAAAAACTTCCAAACACATAGATACATATACATACTTACATACAAATCATAACCTTGATAATGTGGTAGCCCATTTTAGTCGACCCGGTTGAAATATGCTGTTATGGTTATTGAATTATATATATTGGTTTAAAATTCATGCTTCCAGTTCTATATAAATACTTGTAAAAATATAATTTTACTCTTATTGCGGTAACCCTGCTCTTTATCTCCGCCTTAAACATCTTGATTTCATTATGGTATGTTGTACAAATCTTATACTCAGAATTTAGTTGAAATGCGTTCAAGCTATAACTTCCAAATCCCTAATAGTTTGAGACGTTTACGTATAACATTCGTTAAGGGGATATTCCATTTATTTAATATTTGATGAATGTTAAACTGTCCTGGAATAATAGTCATAGGAAATTTAATTTTCTACAGCGTTTGTTCGAAACATTTTTTGAGAAATATTAAAAATAATATAAAATTATTCTAAATACGACGTAAATATTATTGTATATAACTAAAAATGTTATATTTTATTAAAAGCAGATATTGAACGTTCGAAGTTGGAATGTCTCTCTCTTTCATTGCGTAGTCACGGTAGCAGCCGGATAAATGTTTCCATTCGCTCGGAAAACGTGTTTACTCCACGACCGTCAATAAGTGTTTCCCTCTACAATGCAAAGCTACGACCTACCCTAACCTAAATCAACAGGATAACACTGGCTGTGTTGGCATGTGGGGTCGGACACTCGAAACATTCTGCTCCCAGTTTCCCAGCTCAACGTGTACTGATATACGTTTATCTGAATATTGCCTAATATCGCAGTTAGGAGACTCCCCAAAAAAATCAAGAAGGCTATACAGAAAAATATAAAACTCGAAAGATTTTATGAACTTTTGAAATCAAACGGATCTAAAGATACATGGGAGCATGAATGGCTTAAATGCTGATTCTGCCACAACCCTAGGTAACAGCGGCTTCACGTGTACACTAAAAAGCCAGAACATTTGGAGGGCAGATGAGGACGAATTAAAAGTGGGGTTTATTGTCGAGACAAACAAAATTTAGATACAAGTGCCGGCCAAGCGTAAGACATTTAAACCACCGTTTCATACGGGGTGGTTAGTGACAAATTGGGGTGTTTCTCTTCTATGGGATATATTGAAAGAAACTAGTTTCAATTATCTGCAGTTGAGAACTCTTAATCAGGATGCTCTGGAGCACCTTATTGAGTCGATCAAATTCAATCTGATTCACTAGCGAATCACGAGATTATTACCGCTTCATTGGTATTGCTTTTAATGAATATAGTGACGAAGGACCTGGCTTACTGCATCCCAGTGAGAACTTGATTCAGGGAGTTGGATGTGTTGTCGCTATATCCGTGAGGCTACCTCATATGAGGTGGCTATCTCGGGCTGAGACAAACAAGAGCAGTTGCTGTCATAAAGAGGAAGATCAATAAAGATTTGCTCAAGGATGACTGTTTGGAAAAATACACATGCGTTTAGGAGGTAAACTGAGTGTGCATTAATAGTTTTAAATGTTGGGCGAAACAATTTAACAGAGTCATTGCTTTGAAGTATCGAAGTATTACCTGGAAGGTAATTAACCTCAAATAGATGTGGTTCAATCATTGTCATTATATATATGTTTGTATGATTTTACGTATGCATGTATATATCTTTGTACATTTATTATATGTGTAACGGATATTAATAAATTTATGAACCCATTTCAATATACATAATACTACTTTCTATGATTGGGCATATACATGTGTTAAGGAATTGGGAATGTTTTGTGTTATAATGTGTTAAATAGCTAATGGAAATAAATAATGGTCAATAACTTATTTCAATGTACATAATTTTAATTTCTATTCGGAAGTACAAAACTGAGGATTCTCAAGGAAAGTGGTTTCAATGGTAAATGCATAATTCAGGGTGGATGGAATGGAAGTCATGGAACATCGGCGGGAATCGAAGCCGAACCTCAGGCGTCAGGCGTGCTAACCATTGCACCTCAAACCCTCATTCGACACATCCTACGAGAAGACAAATATTGAACAGCGTACTGAAAGGCATTCACTTAACACCTTACAGTAATGAAACGTCCACCCATTCGCAGCGAGTGATCAACCGATCTGAGGATGATTACTTTTATTATTTAATATGTAATGGGTATTAGTAATGTTAAATAACCCATTTCAATGCACATAATTTTCTTTTGCTTGGATGCACATATGTGTTATGGAAGTGAGGATGTTTGTATTTTTTAATGAATAGGTAATGGATATTTTGCATTTCATTAGGTGAATAATATTTGTTTTTTCCTTGTTGAGTTCCTGTTTTGTACGTACATTATGTAGATGTAATCATTTATTTGTAAAAATTGTTTCAGTGCTAATAAACGGATATGTTAATTTCAGCTGTCATTCAAATCTTCCTTTACTCATTTTTACTCGGTGAGTTACTTTGTCTAATAAAGTACAAATCTTGAGTAATATTCATTATGACATCGAATAATTTTAGAATACGACTAATAGGCAAATTTCAATCTCGCGGAATTAATTTAACAACGGGATCATACAGCGCAATAATACCCCATCTCTCTCTATTATTCGTGAACTGGATTGTTGGAGACGTTCGGTTGTCTAGGCAACGACTACTCCGAAAAAGCATTTTTGGACTTAATACTTAAAACATTCTCCGATTGGATTCAATAAATAAGGTAATAGAAAAATGACTGTTTATCATAGTTGTCCTTTTGTAGATTAGTTGCTGACTAATTTGTTCGAGTTTCTTATAATTTTTTTCGGAGTGAGAGAGAGAAAGTTGGATTGCATAAGTCAAGTTTTTGTTACAAAAATGTGGGTTTAAGAGGTAAACGTATTAGGTTCCGCACTTTCAAAGCCAGATTATGAACGATGCGATTCTTCTTTCTCGAAATGTTAGACCTTTGCATAATATGGATTTCCAAGTATCGGCTTTCGAAAAGTGTTATTTTTTTCACGGTATTATTCTACATAAAATACATCATAAAATGTATTTGATACGTACCTAAGTGGATGAAAATGAACAAAAAAGAAAAGCAGCGGTGAAAACGAGAGATGTGACCATTCTATTACAGGGAGCGCACTAATTGATATCGGTAGAGCTCGGGGGTATACGGCTTTAATTTCATCGCGTGATGGAGATTTTTAGTAATGCTAGAACGCCCTTAGCAGAAAAGTATCGCAAAAATTGTCGGTGCGACTATAATGATAATTTCAGAAGACCGCTAGTGCATACTGTGAAACCTGCATAACGATTTTCCTAGCACAGTCACGAGATGAAACTAATATTGTGGGCGGGAGTAATGTCAAACATTCCACTTCCCATCCCAATAGAGACCAATGAAAAGGAGAATGTTTTCTCGCGCGAATTTCTCTTATGCTTAGGTCATTACTGACTAGAACCTTAAACAAATTAGGGAAGTGTAGGTACGGTGTATCACAAATATAGACGTTTCGTTCGATATAGTGTTTCAAACTATACGATAAAATTTGATCGAAAGCACACCATCAAACATCAAAACACCACGCCCCGATTATTTCTCCCTGTGGACTAAAACCTTCCTCACTCCCTGACTTGGTGCATTAATGAACATGTTACGTTATTATAATGACTAGTAAATACCTACTCAAGAACGACACATCAGATATGATTGAAGGGAAAAATTCAATTTTTATTTATCCAGGTATTTATTTTTTAATGAGTAATTATCAACCAAACAATCGAACATTATTTTAAACGCACCTCGCTCAAGATCAGTATTTTTAATATTTACTTTTCCGTTCATTCTTCGTCATATTTCCTTCCGCTTACTGAATTTTTCGTGCACGCGTAAGGAATTAAACGTATTTTTGTAACTACATACTATATTTTATATAGCAGATCTTATTTACTTCCATAACCGATATGATTGCTTACGTTGACAAATATTAGATATTATATCCATGAAATTCTCTAACTTCAGAGCGAATTACTTTGTTTGATTTTCTTGATAACCCCAACTCCTACGATAAAAAATTATACGAAACGAAATACTCTACTATACTACGTCTACAAGTTCTTTTTGATAAACTTTTTGGTATGGCCGATACTTGACGGGATATGACGCAAAGTTCACTTTTTATCACCAGTAAGATAGTACTCCTGATTGGCTTACGTGATTCATTTATGTGATTTTCTTGATATCATTCTTAATTTTAGTAATTTAGTTATCATGATAGTCACGATATATCACTTTGGTCTTTTCCACAGGACGCAATCTACATTATGAAGAGCGAAATTCCTATGATAATATTATTGCTTCTCCCGGAAATCACCACCGTGCTTCTACTTCTTTTTGTGTTATCAGAAATTTTCAAAATTTTATATGTCTCCGTAATAATTTATATTGGCCTCCATGTAATATTTTTAGACGGCAGCATCAAAATTTTTACAGTTACAATTTCTCTATTAATAACATTTATTAGCATTGTCTACGAATACGGAAGAAGACACATACAAAATTTAAAGCGAAAATTAGAAAATAAGATCATCGACACGTGGGATGGATTCCTCTGCACATCAATGATAGAAACATGTAAGTAATCTTGATAATTTTAACCACTAAAGGTGGGAAACGTCACTAAATGATTTTCCAGTTATTATATGCAAGCGTAATTGCCGGTGCTTTGCGCTGGGATTAGATTTTAGAATTATTCATGTTCATATCACTCGGTAATATATTCATCCAAAATCTCATAGTGAGTGAGCACAGACACACACTAACATACAGACAGACAATATCTTCTCTTATTCATATATTAGCTCATAGTATTTGGAATTCTCGGGAATTCTAAGGTACCTAAAATAATGAGATATATAAATGGAATTATTTAACCTTTTAATTAAGAAGCATTTATGTAATTTTATTCTAATGCTGTTGTGTAAAGTATAATCTATTGCAGAGTTTCTTTAAATTCACTTAGGTTTTTGAAAGATCCAATCTTCCATTTATGCGTATCGCTTCCTTTATTGTGATGCATTTGAAACGGACCACGTTGCGGAAATATCGCGCGAGAGGATAACACGCGTAATCCACCTTGACCTCAACCTGTCCCGTCACGGCTGGCAATGATTTACACTAACCGTGCAGTGAGATAAGCTGGAGAATCCCCATTTCGGATATTTTTACCCCGAACATCCTGAGTCTTCTCGCGAACCACCTAGGTATTCGCGAACCACGGTTTAGGAAGCTCGGCCTCCTGGAAGTCTTATGCACCACAATCCCACCACCGCATCCTACAGGACGTTACGCGTAACACACCTAAAGCCTTTGTACAACTCTATCAATTGAGAAGACGAGCTTGAAACGCGGGGGGACAGAAAAGTTAGACATAGGTCGCGAGATCGTAGGAGAGCCGTGGTCGGAGTGAATTAGAGAGCTTAATGGCCGCCATAGATTACGATTCGGATATCGAGGGAGACGCCACTGAACGAAATATGCCAATATTTGTACATTTTCCGCATTCCACTTATACCAATAGCATCTAAAGCAGTGGTGCACAAATCAAATTTGACACTGGATAATATCGAACTTAATCGGACCTAGGCGGGCCAAGCCACATAAAAAATTTAAGAACACTACTGTAGATTCAGAAATTTCTGTAACAAATTTAACCGGAATTTTTATGCGACGAAAATGAGGTGACTAACAAATATAATTTACTTACTCAATGGCAGATGTTGCAACGTTTTCTTCTCGCCATTCCACTAATATACGGAATATTGCTGATAGTTGCTGTTGTTAGAATGATTCTTAGACACTGATGTGTCAGTGACGAGCGAAATGGACCTGTTTAACACATGAGAGAAAACTTTAGTTCACACATGCAGTAAATATCCATAAAAAATTTTCTTAAATATATCGAGGAAAAGGAAAGTACTAACAGAAAATAATCCACACAAAATGTGTCGGCGGGTCAAATTTGGCCCGCCAACCGTGTCTTGTGCACCCCTGGCCTTAATTGTTCACTGGAAAGAGAGCTGGGAGTGCAGTCTCGAAGGGAAAATGTATTTAAATAGGTCACGAATTATTGCATGTTTTGGTTTTATAATCACAGCTAATACAAGTGACATCTTTTTATACTTTTAGACGAAATTCCACTGGAAATCTGGGAGGAGTACGTCGAGCCTCTACACCATAAACTGGAACATTAAGCGGATGGTACCCTCGACCGAGAATTGGGCTCTGAACCCAGTGAATTAACCATACAGAGAAAATTAGGACATGGACAACATCGCACTGGATCTGACTTCCGGTGGCGCCTGCGTAGCCTGGCACATGGTAACCTGAAGTTTCGATCAAAATGCTAGTGATTTTCTTCAGGGATGAAGTGTTGAAGTGGTGTTTTCTATATATGTATATATTAGTTATATATTTATCATATATATATATTAAACATATATATATTAAGACATGCATATATACTCATATAATTGTAGATATAATTATATATAATGATATATATATAAATATGGCTTCATCACTTCACCTCTGAAGAAGATCACCAGTATTGGGATCGAAAAGTCGGTTTACCTTGCGCCAACCTACGCAGAGGCTTACGGAAGCCACATCTTACGCACCATACAGAGAAATATGTTCTCCAGAAAGAAAGTTAACGTCTTATTCTAACACCGAGGCGATGATGATTCTGCCAAAAGCTAAGATTAAGGCAGCTTCATCGCCTCGGAGGACCTCTGTGGGTTTACACATCGGACTCAGAGCTCGAGTATCGGTTTACATCTTCGAGGGTACTACGGCGTACTCCATTTACAACAACAGGATCTTTCAAATGTGAGTTCGAAATATCTCAATTTTTAAGACGATTAAGGAATTTCAATGAAATGCTTAAAATAAGAATTATGTGAAATTAAATTGAACGAGATAAGGTTAATAGTAAAGATGCATATTGCTGAATTAAACATGCTTACGCGCGCCCACGCGCTCGTTGTTCTTGTGATTAGTACGCTGTCTGCTACCCGCCTGCTGCTCCGAAAAGGCAGCGGGCTCCATTCCTTCAAAAGTAGGATTTCGCCCCCGTTTGTTTGGTTTTAGGCGACTCCCCAATTTCAGCGTTCCGACCTCCGAATGGGACGTTATGCCGTTGCTCCCCTTGGTGTTATTCGTTAAGAGTAGGTTAATGCCGGCACCGGGTTTCCTTCCTCCCTTGTAAATGTGTTCGGTGTGGAAAAAGCTGCCAAATTGACGGTAGATACGAGTTCACGATTATTTCAATGTACACATTTTATAAGTCATATGAAGCTCTAATAAATGGATGGGATTGAAATACACAATGCATCCATACATTTTAACTAGGATCAATTAATTTAACTAAAATCCGACAAGTAGTCTCTTAGATTAAAGATGCAGAATGACAGAGGCGACGTGCCCATAAGGCGATCCGCTAGTACCAATTCGCTGGTAAAGAACGCATCATAACTGCAATTTATCTCCAAAAAGTACTAAAATAATTGCGCGATCACCTCCGAGGAAGAAACAAATGAGAGATGATAGCTGTGCGTTTCTGCGTGCGTCCGTGTTTGTTTAAAATAATGCTTTTTAATTTTATAATAAAAAAAGTCTCTTCAGATACCGAGATACGAATAGAAAACAGTGAAAACTTTCACCTGAAATCCCAATGAAATGGAACAATCGCAAATCAACGATTTATAACCGAATGCCACTTTAAAGTTTGATAAATAGTATTATAATGAGAGACAGCGGGCAGAAAAAAGATGATGATAAATCTAATGTTGTGTATGAGTCAGTGAAATTATTTTAGAAGTTTTATTTTATCACGCAATGATTAATTTTCCTTTTCAATTTTCAGGCCATCTCACGTCGATGAAGCAAAATTAATGCAATGGAATAAAAATTTTAAGTTCAATAAAAATTTATTTTTGAAAGAATACCTGAGTTATTTTTTAATACATCGCATAATTACCAAACCTGTTTACCCTCTGAGCCGCATACAGTAATGTTGCAAATTTTCAGAGCCGCAAGACACGCATTCTGTGCACAAATATTTATGAAGAGTAAACAACTTGTATTTGATGCAATACAGAGAAACTGCTTGTCCAAAATGTCTTACTCGTTATTGCTTTCTGACGTGATACGTCCATAAGTCTAAATGAATATGAGCCGCGCGTTAAGCTAAAAGAGCCGCGGATTGGCCACCCCTGATATATACATGTACATAAAAACTACGAAATCGCCCAGACTTCAGGAATGGTTTAATGAGCAACGGAACATTTATCTATAACAAGAAAAGAAGCTGTCTGTGTGTGTGTATGTGCGTTTGTGTATGTGTGTGTGCGACTTTGGCAGTCGTGACTCTTCAGAAAATAAACGTAGGAGCATCAAAGTTTGACAGCAGCTTTACGTTGATTATGTGAGTTGCAGTGCCAAAAATAATTCATATCGACCAATGGGGTCCGAATGGTCCCCATCTAGCGATCGGTCCAAATTTCAGTTTTTTTAAGATATCTCAGCAATCAATTGAATAACTTGGATAAATCCTCCACCAGTGTCAATGTTGAACTAATAACATACATCAAAGACCTAAAACTTGATACGCATAATATCTCTGAGCCAGAATTTTGATAACTAGTAAGGGAGTGGAGGGAGGTGCCTTACAAATCATATCCTATAGCGATTCACGAAAAACCAAGAAACAAGGAGAATTAAAACTTTGTACACATACTAAGAATACCATGAGGATATGGACTTTTGGGCCAGAATTTTGATTCTTTGGGGAAGGGGTTCCATACATATCAAATCCTAGAATAATACCCGTGATTATATTTTGTAAAATTTCACAACTCATTTAATATATTATTAGCTAAATATCAATTTTGAATCTATAATCAATTATCTCAAACCAATTAATGGGGAATTTTCGTCATTTATCTTGAGAGTACGTTGAGTTTGAATAAAGATATTATAGAGTGAAATAAACGTGAAAAACTCGGGTAATTATCTAGTCCAATATATGATGAGAGCGGTCTTCGTTCTGTTTACGATGGGCACCAAATCGTGAATGCAACAGTTATAGTAGGAATCATATTCTGTACCAGTAGAAAGTGTTTGCATTCTGCAAGCATTTCATCGAACTTTGAAAAACACCAGGGCTAGAAACGTTGTTTTACATAAAAAATTACACGTCTGCACCGATTGCTTTCCTTCACTTATTGAACAATAGCTGTGTAAAAGAAAGCGGAAAATTTGTAATTTTATGAATATTTTTCAAATGTGGGGTACTAATTCCACACATTGTTGCCATATTTTAAAATTATAGCACACCTAGAAAAGTAATAATATTTATGTAATTCTTTAAACATAACCAGGTTTTAACGGGCGCAATAAGAACTTAATGAAGATATTGAAATATTTAGTTGTGCATTTGCGCTTACCTCTAAATTCCTTTAAAATATCAGCTCCCTAGCTCGCCCCGTTGTAACTAAACATGTTTCTATTTTTTTAAATACTAAGAATTTTTAATATTTAGAATATTTTAACAGGCAAATTAATAAAAATATCAAACCTTCTGTAATGACTTTTGGTTTTTCGTATAAATTCTACCTTTGAAAAAATTTCAGCTAAGTAAAACGTTCGGATATGGATAAATTTAAAAAAATTGTTTAAGCATTTGCGAAATTTTAGCGACCGCATTGTTGAGGTGATTCAAGGATTTCTTTTTTCTATGGAGAATTTGCTGCAAAATATTTGCCAGGTTCGTATCTACGACTTATAATTACTGACATAATTTATAAATTTTTAATGTACAAATGGGTAAAAACAACCCCTAAAAATTAACAATTTTGAAATTTTCAATTTTATGGATGGTTGCGAGAACAATCCTATAATGGTGCAAAATTTCAGCTGCCTACCCCTCTTAGAATGCTCTAAATACTGGAATAAATTTTCTCCATGCTAACTTATGAGAGGTATTCCGGGTCATCTGGTGTCGAACCCACGGTACTGCAAGTAAGATTGATATCAATTTCTAACAGGCCCTCTAGCAAAACTCAAACTTCCATTTCCAAAGCTTATCGACAACTGCCCGAAATTACGTTACAGAAATGGCGCAATGCATTTCCTGTGGGTAAAAACGCAACATTCGGAATTACTGGTGACAGGTCTAATTTTTTCTGGAGGTTTCTCCGTGACCGCTACAAACGCTGAAACTCTCAGCTCTCTAGGACCTTCCTTTTTAACATTCCTCCCTCGCTATCTCTCGATGACTATTCTTTCTTCTCTATCATTAATGCTTTTCGTCATTGCTCTGAGTAGCACTATTATATTCGTGTTTCCGTCTGTCCGTCCGCAGACGAATTCACCTAGCAGAGCGAGGCTCGGGATTGACGCGCGTAGAGACGGAGCCCCAAGTAATTTCCTATTTTTAATATTTAGTTTATAATAAGCACATTAAAACACTAGAGAAAAAATAATTTTTAAAATCTCCAACTCCCTGAAGTTAGTCATTTTTGGATTTCTTTTACGAGTAGGGAGGTGCAAGGATTTTCCCGTGCTAAATATTTGCCTTTCCTCATATTCGCCGTAGTGTAATCATGTATTACTCTACAATTTACTTTGAAATCAGAAAATTATTTGTCTTTGTATGGTGGTACCTCTGCTTTATAGATGCGCTCGTAACATATCCATTTCAATTTGCCATTCTATACTCGCCCTACCAGCGAAAATTCTTTTGGAAATCGCTTCAACAAAAAAAACTTCCAAACACATAGATACATATACATACTTACATACAAATCATAACCTTGATAATGTGGTAGCCCATTTTAGTCGACCCGGTTGAAATATGCTGTTATGGTTATTGAATTATATATATTGGTTTAAAATTCATGCTTCCAGTTCTATATAAATACTTGTAAAAATATACTCTTATTGCGGTAACCCTGCTCTTTATCTCCGCCTTAAACATCTTGATTTCATTATGGTATGTTGTACAAATCTTATACTCAGAATTTAGTTGAAATGCGTTCAAGCTATAACTTCCAAATCCCTAATAGTTTGAGACGTTTACGTATAACATTCGTTAAGGGGATATTCCATTTATTTAATATTTGATGAATGTTAAACTGTCCTGGAATAATAGTCATAGGAAATTTAATTTTCTACAGCGTTTGTTCGAAACATTTTTTGAGAAATATTAAAAATAATATAAAATTATTCTAAATACGACGTAAATATTATTGTATATAACTAAAAATATTATATTTTATTAAAAGCAGATATTGAACGTTCGAAGTTGGAATGTCTCTCTCTTTCATTGCGTAGTCACGGTAGCAGCCGGATAAATGTTTCCATTCGCTCGGAAAACGTGTTTACTCCACGACCGTCAATAAGTGTTTCCCTCTACAATGCAAAGCTACGACCTACCCTAACCTAAATCAACAGGATAACACTGGCTGTGTTGGCATGTGGGGTCGGACACTCGAAACATTCTGCTCCCAGTTTCCCAGCTCAACGTGTACTGATATACGTTTAGCTGAATATTACCTAATATCGCAGTTAGGAGACTCCCCAAAAAAAATCAAGAAGGCTATACAGAAAAATATAAAACTCGAAAGATTTTATGAACTTTTGAAATAAAACGGATCTAAAGATACATGGGAGCATGAATGGCTTAAATGCTGATTCTGCCACAACCCTAGGTAACAGCGGCTTCACGTGTACACTAAAAAGCCAGAAAATTTGGAGGGCAGATGAGGACGAATTAAAAGTGGGGTTTATTGTCGAGACAAACAAAACTTAGATACAAGTGTCTGCCAAGCGTAAGACATTTAAACCACCGTTTCATACGGGGTGGTTAGTGACAAATTGGGGTGTTTCTCTTCTATGGGATATATTGAAAGAAACTAGTTTCAATTATCTGCAGTTGAGAACTCTTAATCAGGATGCTCTGGAGCACCTTATTGAGTCGATCAAATTCAATCTGATTCACTAGCGAATCACGAGATTATTACCGCTTCATTGGTATTGCTTTTAATGAATATAGTGACGAAGGACCTGGCTTACTGCATCCCAGTGAGAACTTGATTCAGGGAGTTGGATGTGTTGTCGCTATATCCGTGAGGCTACCTCATATGAGGTGGCTATCTCGGGCTGAGACAAACAAGAGCAGTTGCTGTCATAAAGAGGAAGATCAATAAAGATTTGCTCAAGGATGACTGTTTGGAAAAATACACATGTGTTTAGGAGGTAAACTGAGTGTGCATAAATAGTTTTAAATGTTGGGCGAAACAATTTAACAGAGTCATTGCTTTGAAGTATCGAAGTATTACCTGGAAGGTAATTAACCTCAAATAGATGTGGTTCAATCATTGTCATTATATATATGTTTGTATGATTTTACGTATGCATGTATATATCTTTGTACATTTATTATATGTGTAACGGATATTAATAAATTTATGAACCCATTTCAATATACATAATACTACTTTCTATGATTGGGCATATACATGTGTTAAGGAATTGGGAATGTTTTGTGTTATAATGTGTTAAATAGCTAATGGAAATAAATAATGGTCAATAACTTATTTCAATGTACATAATTTTAATTTCTGTTCGGAAGTACAAAACTGAGGATTCTCAAGGAAAGTGGTTTCAATGGTAAATGCATAATTCAGGGTGGATGGAATGGATGTCATGGAACATCGGCGGGAATCGAAGCCGAACCTCAGGCGTCAGGCGTGCTAACCATTGCACCTCAAACCCTCATTCGACACATCCTACGAGAAGACAAATATTGAACAGCGTACTGAAAGGCATTCACTTAACACCTTACAGTAATGAAACGTCCACCCATTCGCTGCGAGTGATCAACCGATCTGAGGATGTTTACTTTTATTATTTAATATGTAATGGGTATTAGTAATGTTAAATAACCCATTTCAATGCACATAATTTTCTTTTGCTTGGATGCACATATGTGTTATGGAAGTGAGGATGTTTGTATTTTTTAATGAATAGGTAATGGATATTTTGCATTTCATTAGGTGAATAATATTTGTTTTTTCCTTGTTGAGTTCCTTTTTTGTACGTACATTATGTAGATGTAATCATTTATTTGTAAAAATTGTTTCAGTGCTAATAAACGGATATGTTAATTTCAGCTGTCATTCAAATCTTCCTTTACTCATTTTTACTCGGTGAGTTACTTTGTCTAATAAAGTACAAATCTTGAGAAATATTCATTATGACATCGAATAATTTTAGAATACGACTAATAGGCAAATTTCAATCTCGCGGAATTAATTTAACAACGGGATCATACAGCGCAATAATACCCCATCTCTCTCTATTATTCGTGAACTGGATTGTTGGAGACGTTCGGTTGTCTAGGCAAAGACTACTCCGAAAAAGCATTTTTGGACTTAATACTTAAAACATTCTCCGATTGGATTCAATAAATAAGGTAATAGAAAAATGACTGTTTATCATAGTTGTCCTTTTGTAGATTAGTTGCTGACTAATTTGTTCGAGTTTCTTATAATTTTTTTCGGAGTGAGAGAGAGAAAGTTGGATTGCATAAGTCAAGTTTTTGTTACAAAAATGTGGGTTGAAGAGGTAAACGTATTAGGTTCCGCACTTTCAAAGCCAGATTATGAACGATGCGATTCTTCTTTCTCGAAATGTTAGACCTTTGCATAATATGGATTTCCAAGTATCGGCTTTCGAAAAGTGTTATTTTTTTCACGGTATTATTCTACATAAAATACATCATAAAATGTATTTGATACGTACCTAAGTGGATGAAAATGAACAAAAAAGAAAAGCAGCGGTGAAAACGAGAGATGTGACCATTCTATTACAGGGAGCGCACTAATTGATATCGGTAGAGCTCGGGGGTATACGGCTTTAATTTCATCGCGTGATGGAGATTTTTAGTAATGCTAGAACGTCCTTAGCAGAAAAGTATCGCAAAAAAATTATCGGTGCGACTATAATGATAATTTCAGAAGACCGCTAGTGCATACTGTGAAACCTGCATAACGATTTTCCTAGCACAGTCACGAGATGAAACTAATATTGTGGGCGGGAGTAATGTCAAACATTCCACTTCCCATCCCAATAGAGACCAATGAAAAGGAGAATGTTTTCTCGCGCGAATTTCTCTTATGCTTAGGTCATTACTGACTAGAACCTTAAACAAATTAGGGAAGTGTAGGTACGGTGTATCACAAATATAGACGTTTCGTTCGATATAGTGTTTCAAACTATACGATAAAATTTGATCGAAAGCACACCATCAAACATCAAAACACCACGCCCCGATTATTTCTCCCTGTGGACTAAAACCTTCCTCACTCCCTGACTTGGTGCATTAATGAACATGTTACGTTATTATAATGACTAGTAAATACCTACTCAAGAACGACACATCAGATATGATTGAAGGGAAAAATTCAATTTTTATTTATCCAGGTATTTATTTTTTAATGAGTAATGATCAACAAAACAATCGAACATTATTTTAAACGCACCTCGCTCAAGATCAGTATTTTTAATATTTACTTTTCCGTTCATTCTTCGTCATATTTCCTTCCGCTTACTGAATTTTTCGTGCACGCGTAAGGAATTAAACGTATTTTTGTAACTACATACTATATTTTATATAGCAGATCTTATTTACTTCCATAACCGATATGATTGCTTACGTTGACAAATATTAGATATTATATCCATGAAATTCTCTAACTTCAGAGCGAATTACTTTGTTTGATTTTCTTGATAACCCCAACTCCTACGATAAAAAATTATACGAAAGGAAATACTCTACTATACTACGTCTACAAGTTCTTTTTGATAAACTTTTTGGTATGGCCGATACTTGACGGGATATGACGCAAAGTTCACTTTTTATCACCAGTAAGATAGTACTCCTGATTGGCTTACGTGATTCATTTATGTGATTTTCTTGATATCATTCTTAATTTTAGTAATTTAGTTATCATGATAGTCACGATATATCACTTTGGTCTTTTCCACAGGACGCAATCTACATTATGAAGAGCGAAATTCCTATGATAATATTATTGCTTCTCCCGGAAATCACCACCGTGCTTCTACTTCTTTTTGTGTTATCAGAAATTTTCAAAATTTTATATGTCTCCGTAATAATTTATATTGGCCTCCATGTAATATTTTTAGACGGCAGCATCAAAATTTTTACAGTTACAATTTCTCTATTAATAACATTTATTAGCATTGTCTACGAATACGGAAGAAGACACATACAAAATTTAAAGCGAAAATTAGAAAATAAGATCATCGACACGTGGGATGGATTCCTCTGCACATCAATGATAGAAACATGTAAGTAATCTTGATAATTTTAACCACTAAAGGTGGGAAACGTCACTAAATGATTTTCCAGTTATTATATGCAAGCGTAATTGCCGGTGCTTTGCGCTGGGATTAGATTTTAGAATTATTCATGTTCATATCACTCGGTAATATATTCATCCAAAATCTCATAGTGAGTGAGCACAGACACACACTAACATACAGACAGACAATATCTTCTCTTATTCATATATTAGCTCATAGTATTTGGAATTCTCGGGAATTCTAAGGTACCTAAAATAATGAGATATATAAATGGAATTATTTAACCTGTTAATTAAGAAGCATTTATGTAATTTTATTCAAATGCTGTTGTGTAAAGTATAATCTATTGCAGAGTTTCTTTAAATTCACTTCGGTTTTTGAAAGATCCATTCTGCCATTTATGCGTATCGCTTCCTTTATTGTGATGCATTTGAAACGGACCACGTTGCGGAAATATCGCGCGAGAGGATAACACGCGTAATCCACGTTGACCTCAACCTGTCCCGTCACGGCTGGCAATGATTTACACTAACCGTGCAGTGAGATAAGCTGGAGAATCCCCATTTCGGATATTTTTACCCCGAACCTCCTGAGTCTTCTCGCGAACCACCTAGGTATTCGCGAACCACGGTTTAGGAAGCTCGGCCTCCGGGAAGTCTTATGCACCACAATCCCACCACCGCATCCTACAGGACGTTACGAGTAACACACCTAAAGCCTTTGTACAACTCTATCAATTGAGAAGACGAGCTTGAAACGCGGGAGGAGAGAAAAGTTAGACATGGGTCGCGAGATCGTAGGAGAGCCGTGGTCGGAATGAATTAGAGAGTTTAATGGCCGCCATAGATTACGATTCGGATATCGAGGGAGACGCCACTGAATGAAATATTCCAATATTTGTACATTTTCCGCATTCCACTTATACCAATAGCATCTAAAGCAGTGGTGCACAAATCAAAATCGACACTGGATAATATCGAACTTAATCGGACCTAGGAGGACCAAGCCACATAAAAATTTTAAGAACATTATTGTAGATTCAGAAATTTCTGTAACAAATTTAACTGGAATTTTTATGCGACAAAAATGAGGTGACTAACAAATATAATTTACTTACTCAATGGCAGATGTTGCAACGTTTTCTTCTCGCCATTCCACTAATATACGGAATATTGCTGATAGTTGCTGTTGTTAGAATGAGTCTTAAACACTGATGTGTCAGTGACGAGCGAAATGGACCAGTTTAACACATGAGAGAAAATTTTAGTTCACACATGCAGTAAATATCCATAAAAAATTTTCTTAAATATTTCGAGGAAAAGGAAATTACTAACAGAACATAATCCACACAAAATGTGTCGGCGGGTCTAATTTGGCCCGCCATCCGTGTCTTGTGCACCCCTGGCCTAAATTGTTCACTGGAAAGAGAGCAGGGAGTGCAGTCACGAGGGGAAAATGTATTTAAATAGGTCACGAATTATTGCATGCTTTGGTTTTATAATCACAGCTAATACAAGTGACATCTTTTTATACTTTTAGACGAAATTCCACTGGAAATCTGGGAGGAGTACGTCGAGCCTCTACACCATAAACTGGAACATTAAGCGGATGGTACCCTCGACCGAGAATTGGGCTCTGAACCCAGTGAATTAACCATACAGAGAAAATTAGGACATGGACAACATCGCACTGGATCTGACTTCCGGTGGCGCCTGCGTAGGCTGGCACATGGTAACCTGTAGTATCGATCAAAATGCTAGAGATTTTCTTCAGGGATGAAGTGTTGAAGTGGTGTTTTCTATATTTGTATATATTAGTTATATATTTATCATATATATATTAAACATATATATATTAAGACATGCATATATACTCATATAATTGTACATATAATTATATATAATGTTATATATATAAATATGGCTTTATTACTTCACCTCTGAAGAAGATCACCAGTATTGGGATCGAAAAGTCGGTTTACCTTGGGCCAACCTACGCAGAGGCTTACGGAAGCCACATCTTACGCACCATACAGAGAAATATGTTCTCCAGAAAGAAAGTTAACGTCTTATTCTAACACCGAGGCGATGATGATTCTGCCAAAAGCTAAGATTAAGGCAGCTTCATCGCCTCGGAGGATCTCTGTGGGTTTACACATCGGACTCAGAGCTCGAGTATCGGTTTACATCTTCGAGGGTACTACGGCGTACTCCATTTACAGCACCAGGATCTTTCAAATGTGAGTTCGAAATATCTCAATTTTTTAAGACGATTAAGGAATTTCAATGAAATGCTTAAAATAAGAATTATGTGAAATTAAATTGAACGAGATAAGGTTAAACGTAAAGATGCATATTGCTGAATTAAACATGCTTACGCGCG
This sequence comes from Tanypteryx hageni, assembly GCA_028673005.1. Taxonomy (NCBI): domain Eukaryota; kingdom Metazoa; phylum Arthropoda; class Insecta; order Odonata; family Petaluridae; genus Tanypteryx; species Tanypteryx hageni. The sequence goes on from CM054113.1 coordinate 49,730,561, forward strand.
CCCACGCGCTCGTTGTTCTTGTGATTAGGACGCTGTCTGCTACCCGCCTGCTGCTCCGAAAAGGCAGCGGGCTCCATTCCTTCAAAAGTAGGATTTTGCCCCCGTTTGTTTGGTTTGAGGCGACTCCCCAATTTCAGCGTTCCGACCTCCGAATGGGACGTTATGCCGTTGCTCCCCTTCGTGTTATTCGTTAAGAGTAGGTTAATGCCGGCACCGGGTTTCCTTCCTCCTTTGTAAATGTGTTCGGTGTGGAAAAAGCTGCCAAATTGACGGTAGATACGAGTTCACGATTATTTCAATGTACATATTTTATAAGTCATATGAAGCTCTAATAAATGGATGGGATTGAAATACACAATGCATCCATACATTTTAACTAGGATCAATTAATTTAACTAAAATGCGACAAGTAGTCTCTTAGATTAAAGATGCAGAATGACAGAGGCGACGTGCCCATAAGGCGATCCGCTAGTACCAATTCGCTGGTAAAGAACGCATCATAACTGCAATTTATCTCCAAAAAGTACTAAAATAATTGCGCGATCACCTCCGAGGAAGAAACAAATGAGAGATGATAGCTGTGCGTTTCTGCGTGCGTCCGTGTTTGTTTAAAATAATGCTTTTTAATTTTATAATAAAAAAAGTCTCCTCAGATACCGAGATAGGAATAGAAAACAGTGAAAACTTTCACCTGAAATCCCAATGAAATGGAACATTCGCAAATCAACGATTTATAACCGAATGCCACTTTAAAGATTGATAAATAGTATTATAATGAGAGACAGCGGGCAGAAAAAATATGATGATAAATCTAATGTTGTGTATGAGTCAGTGAAATTATTTTAGAAGTTTTATTTTATCACGCAATGAATAATTTTCTTTTTCAATTTTCAGGCCATCTCACGTCGATGAAGCAAAATTAATGCAATGGAATAAAAATTTTAAGTTCAATAAAAATTTATTTTTGTTAAAGAATACCTGAGTTATTTTTTAATACATCGCATAATTACCAAACCTGTTTACCCTCTGAGCCGCATACAGTAATGTTGCAAATTTTCAGAGCCGCAAGACACGCATTCTGTGCACAAATATTTATGAAGAGTAAACAACTTGTATTTGATGCAATACAGAGAAATTGCTTGCCCAAAATGTCTTACTCGTTATTGCTTTCTGACGTGATACGTCCATAAGTCTAAATGAATATGAGCCGCGCGTTAAGCTAAAAGAGCCGCGGTTTGGCCACCCCTGATATATACATGTACATACAAACTACGAAATCGCCCAGACTTCAGGAATGGTTTAATGAGCAACGGAATATTTATCTATAACAAAAAAAGAAGCTGTCTGTGTGTGTGTATGTGCGTTTGTGTATGTGTGTGTGCGACTTTGGCAGTCGTGACTCTTCAGAAAATAAACGTAGGAGCATCAAAGTTTGACAGCAGCTTCACGTTGATTATGTGAGTTGCAGTGCCAAAAATAATTCATATCGACCAATGGGGTCCGAATGGTCCCCATCTAGCGATCGGTCCAAATTTCAGTTTTTTTAAGATATCTCAGCAATCAATTGAATAACTTGGATAAATCCTCCACCAGTGTCAATGTTGAACTAATAACATACATCCAAGACCTAAAACTTGATACGCATAATATCTCTGAGCCAGAATTTTGATAACTAGTGAGGGAGTGGAGGGAGGTGCCTTACAAATCATATCCTATAGCGATTCACGAAAAACCAAGAAACAAGGAGAATTAAAACTTTGTACACATACCAAGAATACCATGAGGATATGGACTTTTGGGCCAGAATTTTGATTCTTTGGGAAAGGGGTTCCATACATATCATATCCTAGATAAATACCAGTGATTATATTTTGTAAAATTTCACAACTCATTTAATATATTATTAGCTTAATATCAATTTTGAAACTATAATCAATTATCTCAAACCAATTAATGGGGAATTTTCGTCATTTATCTTGAGAGTACGTTGAGTTTGAATAAAGATATTATAGAGTGAAATGAACGTGAAAAACTCGGGTAATTATCTAGTCCAATATATGATGAGAGCGGTCTTCGTTCTGTTTACGATGGGCACCAAATCGTGAATGCAACAGTTATAGTAGGAATCATATTCTGTACCAGTAGAAAGTGTTTGCATTTTGCAAGCATTTCATCGAACTTTGAAAAACACCAGGGCTGGAAACGTTGTTTTACATAAAAAATTACACGTCTGCACCGATTGCTTTCCTTCACTTATTGAACAATAGCTGTGTAAAAGAAAGCGGAAAATTTGTAATTTTATGAATATTTTTCAAATGTGGGGTACTAATTCCACACATTGTTGCCATATTTTAAAATTATAGCACACCTAGAAAAGTAATAATATTTATGTAATTCTTTAAATTTAAACTGGTTTTAACGGGCGCAATAAGAACTTAATGAAGATATTGAAATATTTAGTTGTGCATTTGCGCTTACCTCTAAATTCCTTTAAAATATCAGCTCCCTAGTTCGCCCCGTTGTACCTAAACATGTTTCTATTTTTTTTAAATATTAAGAATTTTTAATATTTAGAATATTTTAACAGGCAAATTAATAAAAATATCAAACCTTCTGTAATGACTTTTGCTTTTTCGTATAAATTCTACCTTTGAAAAAATTTCAGCTAAGTAAAACGTTCGGATATGGATAAATTTAAAAAAATTGTTTAAGCATTTGCGAAATTTTAGCCACCGCATTGTTGAGGTGATTCAAGGATTTCTTTTTTCTATGGAGAATTTGCTGCAAAATATTTGCCAGGTTCGTATCTACGACTTATAATTACTGACATAATTTATAAATTTTTAATGTACAAATGGGTAAAAACAACCCCTAAAAATTAACAATTTTGAAATTTTCAATTTTATGGATGGTTGCGAGAACAATCCTATAATGGTGCAAAATTTCAGCTGCCTACCCCTCTTAGAATGCTCTAAATACTGGAATAAATTTTCTCCATGCTAACTTATGAGAGGTATTCCGGGTCATCTGGTGTCGAACCCACGGTACTGCAAGTAAGATTGATATCAATTTCTAACAGGCCCTCTAGCAAAACTCAAACTTCCATTTCCAAAGCTTATCGACAACTGCCCGAAATTACGTTACAGAAATGGCGCAATGCATTTCCTGTGGGTAAAAACGCAACATTCGGAATTACTGGTGACAGGTCTAATTTTTTCTGGAGGTTTCTCCGTGACCGCTACAAACGCTGAAACTCTCAGCTCTCTAGGACCTTCCTTTTTAACATTCCTCCCTCGCTATCTCTCGATGACTATTCTTTCTTCTCTATCATTAATGCTTTTCGTCATTGCTCTGAGTAGCTCTATTATATTCGTGTTTCCGTCTGTCCGTCCGCAGACGAATTCACCTAGCAGAGCGAGGCTCGGGATTGACGCGCGTAGAGACGGAGCCCCAAGTAATTTCTTATTTTTAATATTTAGTTTATAATAAGCACATTAAAACACTAGAGAAAAAATAATTTTTAAAATCTCCAACTCCCTGAAGTTAGTCATTTTTGGATTTCTTTTACGAGTAGGGAGGTGCAAGGATTTTCCCGTGCTAAATATTTGCCTTTCCTCATATTCGCCGTAGTGTAATCATGTATTACTCTACAATTTACTTTGAAATCAGAAAATTATTTGTCTTTGTATGGTGGTACCTCTGCTTTATAGATGTGCTCGTAACATATTCATTTCAATTTGCCATTCTATACTCGCCCTACCAGCGAAAATTCTTTTGGAAATCGCTTCAACAAAAAAAACTTCCAAACACATAGATACATATACATACTTACATACAAAACATAACCTTGATAATGTGGTAGCCCATTTTAGTCGACCCGGTTGAAATATGCTGTTATGGGTATTGAATTATATATATTGGTTTAAAATTCATGCTTCCAGTTCTATATAAATACTTGTAAAAATATAATTTTACTCTTATTGCGGTAACCCTGCTCTTTATCTCCGCCTTAAACATCTTGATTTCATTATGGTATGTTGTACAAATCTTATACTCAGAATTTAGTTGAAATGCGTTCAAGCTATAACTTCCAAATCCCTAATAGTTTGAGACGTTTACGTATAACATTCGCTAAGGGGATATTCCATTTATTTAATATTTGATGAATGTTAAACTGTCCTGGAATAATAGTCATAGGAAATTTAATTTTCTACAGCGTTTGTTCGAAACATTTTTGAGAAATATTAAAAATAATATAAAATTATTCTAAATACGACGTAAATATTATTGTATATAACTAAAAATGTTATATTTTATTAAAAGCAGATATTGAACGTTCGAAGTTGGAATGTCTCTCTCTTTCATTGCGTAGTCACGGTAGCAGCCGGATAAATGTTTCCATTCGCTCGGAAAACGTGTTTACTCCACGACCGTCAATAAGTGTTTCCCTCTACAATGCAAAGCTACGACCTACCCTAACGTAAATCAACAGGATAACACGGGCTGTGTTGGCATGTGGTGTCGGACACTCGAAACATTCTGCTCCCAGTTTCCCAGCTCAACGTGTACTGATATACGTTTAGCTGAATATTGCCTAATATCGCAGTTAGGAGACTCCCCAATAAAAATCAAGAAGGCTATACAGAAAAATATAAAACTCGAAAGATTTTATGAACTTTTGAAATCAAACGGATCTAAAGATACATGGGAGCATGAATGGCTTAAATGCTGATTCTGCCACAACCCTAGGTAACAGCGGCTTCATGTGTACACTAAAAAGCCAGAACATTTGGAGGGCAGATGAGGACGAATTAAAAGTGGGGTTTATTGTCGAGACAAACAAAACTTAGATACAAGTGTCTGCCAAGCGTAAGACATTTAAACCACCGTTTCATACGGGGTGGTTAGTGACAAATTGGGGTGTTTCTCTTCTATGGGATATATTGAAAGAAACTAGTTTCAATTATCTGCAGTTGAGAACTCTTAATCAGGATGCTCTGGAGCACCTTATTGAGTCGATCAGATTCAATCTGATTCACTAGCGAATCACGAGATTATTACCGCTTCATTGGTATTGCTTTTAATGAATATAGTGACGAAGGACCTGGCTTACTGCATCCCAGTGAGAACTTGATTCAGGGAGTTGGATGTGTTGTCGCTATATCCGAGAGGCTACTTCATATGAGGTGGCTATCTCGGGCTGAGACAAACAAGAGCAGTTGCTGTCATAAAGAGGAAGATCAATAAAGATTTGCTCAAGGATGACTGTTTGGAAAAATACACATGTGTTTAGGAGGTAAACTGAGTGTGCATAAATAGTTTTAAATGTTGGGCGAAACAATTTAACAGAGTCATTGCTTTGAAGTATCGAAGTATTACCTGGAAGGATAAATTAAAGGTAATTAACCTCAAATAGATGTGGTTCAATCATTGTCATTATATATATGTTTGTATGATTTTACGTATGCATGTATATACCTTTGTACATTTATTATATGTGTAACGGATATTAATAAATTTATGAACCCATTTCAATATATATATAATACTACTTTCTATGATTGGGCATATACATGTGTTAAGGAATTGAGAATGTTTTGTGTTATTATGTGTTAAATAGCTAATGGAAATAAATAATGGTCAATAACTTATTTCAATGTACATAATTTTAATTTCTGTTCGGAAGTACAAAACTGAGGATTCTCAAGGAAAGTGGTTTCAATGGTAAATGCATAATTCAGGGTGGATGGAATGGAAGTCATGGAACATCGGCGGGAATCGAAGCCGAACCTCAGGCGTCAGGCGTGCTAACCATTGCACCTCAAACCCTCATTCGACACATCCTACGAGAAGACAAATATTGAACAGCGTACTGAAAGGCATTCACTTAACACCTTACAGTAATGAAACGTCCACCCATTCGCTGCGAGTGATCAACCGATCTGAGGATGTTTACTTTTATTATTTAATATGTAATGGGTATTAGTAATGTTAAATAACCCATTTCAATGCACATAATTTTCTTTTGCTTGGATGCACATATGTGTTATGGAAGTGAGGATGTTTGTATTTTTTAATGAATAGGTAATGGATATTTTGCATTTCATTAGGTGAATAATATTTGTTTTTTCCTTGGTGAGTTCCTGTTTTGTACGTACATTATGTAGATGTAATCATTTATTTGTAAAAATTGTTTCAGTGCTAATAAACGGATATGTTAATTTCAGCTGTCATTCAAATCTTCCTTTACTCATTTGTACTCGGTGAGTTACTTTGTCTAATAAAGTACAAATCTTGAGTAATATTCATTATGACATCGAATAATTTTAGAATACGACTAATAGGCAAATTTCAATCTCGCGGAATCAATTTAACAACGGGATCATACAGCGCAATAATACCCCATCTCTCTCTATTATTCGTGAACTGGATTGTTGGAGACGTTCGGTTGTCTAGGCAACGACTACTCCGAAAAAGCATTATTGGACTTAATACTTAAAACATTCTCCGATTGGATTCAATAAATAAGGTAATAGAAAAATGACTGTTTATCATAGTTGTCCTTGTAGATTAGTTGCTGACTAATTTGTTCGAGTTTCTTATAATTTTTTTCGGAGTGAGAGAGAGAAAGTTGGATTGCATAAGTCAAGTTTTTGTTACAAAAATGTGGGTTAAAGAGGTAAACGTATTAGGTTCCGCACTTTCAAAGCCAGATTAAGAACGATGCGATTCTCCTCCCTCGAAATGTTAGACCTTTGCATAATATGGATTTCCAAGTATCGGCTTTGGAAAAGTGTTTATTTTTCACGGTATTATTCTACATAAAATACATCATAAAATGTATTTGATATGTACCTAAGTGGATGAAAATGAACAAAAAAGAAAAGCAGCGGTGAAAACGAGAGATGTGAATGACCATTCTATTACAGGGAGCGCACTAATTGATATCGGTAGAGCTCGGGGGTATACGGCTTTAATTTCATCGCGTGATGGAGATTTTTAGTAATGCTAGAACGTCCTTAGCAGAAAAGTATCGCAAAAATTGTCGGTGCGACTATAATGATAATTTCAGAAGACCGCTAGTGCATACTGTGAAACCTGCGTAACGATTTTCCTAGCACAGTCACGAGATGAAACTAATATTGTGGGCGGGAGTAATGTCAAACATTCCACTTCCCATAGAAGACCGCTAGTGCATACTGTGAAACCTGCGTAACGATTTTCCTAGCACAGTCACGAGATGAAACTAATATTGTGGGCGGGAGTAATGTCAAACATTCCACATCCCATCCCAATAGAGACCAATGAAAAGGAGAATGTTTTCTCGCGCGAATTTCTCTTATGCTTAGGTCATTACTGACTAGAACCTTAAACAAATTAGGGAAGTGTAGGTACGGTGTATCACAAATATAGACGTTTCGTTTGATATAGTGTTTCAAACTATACGATAAAATTTGATCGAAAGCACACCATCAAACATCAAAACACCACGCCCCGATTATTTCTCCCTGTGGACTAAAACCTTCCTCACTCCCTGACTTGGTGCATTAATGAACATGTTACGTTATTATAATGACTAGTAAATACCTACTCAAGAACGACACATCAGTAATGATTCAATTAAAAAATTCAATTTTTATTTATCCAGGTATTTATTTTTTAATGAGTAATTATCAACCAAACAATCGAACATTATTTTAAACGCACCTCGCTCAAGATCAGTATTTTTAATATTTACTTTTAATTAATTTATTAATAACATTTATTAGCATTGTCTTCGAATATGGAAGAAGATACATACAAAATTTAAAGCGAAAAATAGAAAATAAGTTCATCGACACGTGGGATGCATTCCTCTGCACATCAATGATAGAAACATGTAAGTAATCTTGATTATTTTAACCACTAAAGGTGGGAAACGTCACTAAATGATTTTCCGGTTATTACATGCAAGCGTAATTGCCGGTGTTTTGCGCTGGGATTAGATTTTAGAATTATTCATGTTCATATCACTCGGTAATATATTCATCCAAAATCTCATAGTGAGTGAGCACAGACACACACTAACATACAGACAGACAATATCTTCTCTTATTCATATATTAGCTCATAGTATTTGGAATTCTCGGGAATTCTAAGGTACCTAAAATAATGAGATATATAAATGGAATTATTTAACCTGTTAATTAAGAAGCATTTATGTAATTTTATTCTAATGCTGTTGTGTAAAGTATAATCTATTGCAGAGTTTCTTTAAATTCACTTCGGTTTTTGAAAGATCCATTCTGCCATTTATGCGTATCGCTTCCTTTATTGTGATGCATTTGAAACGGACCACGTTGCGGAAATATCGCGCGAGAGGATAACACGCGTAATCCACCTTGACCTCAACCTGTCCCGTCACGGCTGGCAATGATTTACACTAACCGTGCAGTGAGATAAGCTGGAGAATCCCCATTTCGGATATTTTTACCCCGAACATCCTGAGTCTTCTAGCGAACCACCTAGGTATTCGCGAACCACGGTTTAGGAAGCTCGGCCTCCGGGAAGTCTTATGCACCACAATCCCACCACCGCATCCTACAGGACGTTATGCGTAACACACCTAATGCCTTTGTACAACTCTATCAATTGAGAAGACGAGCTTGAAACGCGGGAGGACAGAAAAGTTAGACATAGGTCGCGAGATCGTAGGAGAGCCGTGGTCGGAGTGAATTAGAGAGCTTAATGGCCGCCAAAGATTACGATTCGGATATCGAGGGAGACGCCACTGAACGAATTATTCCAATATTTGTACATTTTCCGCATTCCACTTATACAAATAGCATCTAAAGCAGTGGTGCACAAATCAAATTTGACACTGGATAATATCGAACTTAATCGGATCTAGGCGGGCCAAGCATCATAAAAAATTTAAGAACACTATTGTAGATTCAGAAATTTCTGTAAAAATTTAACTGGAATTTTTATGCGACAAAAATGAGGTGACTAACAAATATAATTTACTTATTCAATGGCAGATGTTGCAACGTTTTCTTCTCGCCATTCCACTAATATACGGAATATTGTTCATAGTTGCTGTAGTTAGAATGACTCTTAGACACTGATGTGTCAGTGACGAGCGAAATGGTCCTGTTTAACACATGAGAGAAAACTTTAGTTCACACATGCAGTAAATATCCATAAAAAATTTTCTGGAATATTTCGAGGAAAAGGAAAGTACTAACTGAAATTAATCCACACAAAATGTGTCGGCGGGTCAAATTTGGCCCGCCATCCGTGTCTTGTGCACCCCTGGTCTAAATTGTTCACTGGAAAGAGAGCAGGGGATGCAGTCACGAGGGGAAAATTTATTTAAATAGGTCACGAATTATTGTATGTTTTGGTTTTATAATCACAGCTAATAGAAAGTGACATCTTTTTATACTTTTAGACGAAATTCCACTGGAAGTCTGAAAGGAGTACGTCGAGCCTCTACACCATAAACTGGAACATTAAGCGAATGGTACCCTCAACCGAGAATTGGGCTCTGAACCCAGTGAATTAACCCTACAGAGAAAATTAGGACATGGGCAACATCGCACTGGATCTGACTTCCGGTGGCGCCTGCGTAGGCTGGCACATGGTAACCTGAAGTATCGATCAAAATGCTAGTGATTTTCTTCAGGGATGAAGTGTTGAAGTGGTGTTTTCTATATATGTATATATTAGTTATATATTTATCATATATATATTAAACATATATATAATAAGACATGCATATATACTCATATAATTATATATAATGTTATATATATAAATATGGTTTCATCACTTCACCTCTGAAGAAGTTCACCAGTATTGGGATCGAAAAGTCGGTTTACCTTGCGCCAACCTACGCAGAAGCTTACGGAAGCCACATCCTGCGCACCATACAGAGAAATATGTTCTCCAGAAAGAAAGTTATCGTCTTATTCTAACACTGAGGCGATGATGATTCTGCCAAAAGCTAAGATTAAGGCAGCTTCATCGCCTCGGAGGATCTCTGTGGGTTTACGCATCGGATTCAGAGCTCGAGTATCGGTTTACATCTTCGAGGGTACTAAGGCGTACTCCATTTACAGCACCAGGATCTTTCAAATGTAAGTTCGAAATATGTCAATTTTTAAGACGATTAAGTAATTTCAATGAAATGCTTAAATAAGAATTATGTGAAATTAAATTGAACGAAATAAGGTTAAAAGTAAAGATGCATATTGCTGAAATAAACATGCGTACGCGCGCCCACGCGCTCCTTGTTCTTGTGATTAGGACGCTATCTGCTACCCGCCTGCTGCTCCGAAAAGGCAGCGGGCTCCATTCCTTCAAAAGTAGGATTTTTCCCCCGTTTGTTTGGTTTGAGGCGACTCCCCAATTTCAGCGTTCCGTCCTCCGGATGGGACGTTATGCCGTTGCTCCCCTTGGTGTTATTCGTTAAGAGTAGGTTAATGCCGGCACCGGGTTTCCTTCCTCCTTTGTGAATGTGTTCGGTGTGGAAAAGGCTGCCAAATTGACGGTAGATACGAGTTCACGATTATTTCAATGTACACATTTTATAAGTCGTAAGAAGCTCCAATAAATGGATGGGATTGAAATACACAATGCATCCATACATTTTAACTAGGATCAATTAATTTAACTAAAATCCGACAAGTAGTCTCTTAGATTAAAGATGCAGAATGACAGAGGCGACGTGCCCATAAGGCGATCCGCTAGTACCAATTCGCTGGTAAAGAACGCATCATAACTGCAATTTATCTCCAAAAAGTACTAAAATAATTGCGCGATCACCTCCGAGGAAGAAACAAATGAGAGATGATAGCTGTGCGTTTCTGCGTGCGTCCGTGTTTGTTTAAAATAATGCTTTTTAATTTCATAATAAAAAAAAGTCTCTTCAGATACCGAGATACGAATAGAAAACAGTGAAAACTTTCACCTGAAATCCCAATGAAATGGAACATTCGCAAATCAACGATTTATAACCTAATGCCACTTTAAAGATTGATAAATAGTATTATAATGAGAGACAGCGGACAGAAAAAATATGATGATAAATCTAATGTTGTGTATGAGTCAGTGAAATTATTTTAGAAGTTTTATTTTATCACGCAATGATTAATTTTCTTTTTCAATTTTCAGGCCATCTCACGTCGATGAAGCAAAATTAATGCAATGGAATAAAAATATTAAGTTCAATAAAAGTTTATTTTTGAAAGAATACTTGAGTTATTTTTTAATACATCACATAATTACCAAACCTGTTTACCCTCTGAGCCGCATACAGTAATGTTGCAAATTTTCAGAGCCGCAAGACACGCATTCTGTGCACAAATATTTATGAAGAGTAAACAACTTGTATTTGATGCAATACAGAGAAACTGCTTGTCCAAAATGTCTTACTCGTTATTGCTTTCTGACGTGATACGTCCATAAGTCTAAATGAATATGAGCCGCGCGTTAAGCTAAAAGAGCCGCGGTTTGGACACCCCTGTTATATACATATACATACAAACTACGAAATCGCCCAGACTTCAGGAATGGTTTAATGAGCAACGGAACATTTATCTATAACAAGAAAAGAAGCTGTCTGTGTGTGTGTATGTGCGTTTGTGTATGTGTGTGTGCGACTTTGGCAGTCGTGACTCTTCAGAAAATAAACGTAGGAGCATCAAAGTTTGACAGCAGCTTCACGTTGATTATGTGAGTTGCAGTGCCAAAAATAATTCATATCGACCAATGGGGTCCGAATGGTCCCCATCTAGCGATCGGTCCAAATTTCAGTTTTTTTAAGATATCTCAGCAATCAATTGAATAACTTGGATAAATCCTCCACCAGTGTCAATGTTGAACTAATAACATACATCCAAGACCTAAAACTTGATACGCATAATATCTCTGAGCCAGAATTTTGATAACTAGTGAGGGAGTGGAGGGTGGTGCCTTACAAATCATATCCTATAGCGATTCACGAAAAACCAAGAAACAAGGAGAATTAAAACTTTGTACACATACTAGGCGGAAGGCAATGGGAAACCACCGCCACAATATATCCCATGTAGAGGCATCATGACGGAGTCTTCTCTTGTTAAATATTCCGGAGGCAAAATGGTCCCATGCTCGGATCTCCGGGGGGGACAACACGAGAGGTTCCGTTTAACACAAGGAAGGAAGGAAGCTGGAAAGAAGTTGAGAATTGGCACGTGGAATGTTAGAACACTCCTACGAGCAGGGAAGTAGGAAAATTTAAAGAAAGAGATGAAAATAAATAGAATGGATATGATTGGCTTAAGTGAAATGAGATGGGAAGGAAGAGGAGAAATAAAAAGTGATGACACCACGGTGTACTATTAAGGAGGTACTAGAGGAACGAATGGAGTAGGGGTAATTTTGAATAAGGAAATAGCAAATTGTGTACAGAGGGTGATATTTGTAAATAATAGAGCAATTGGTCTTAGAATAAGAATGCACCCAAAAGATCTACTGTTGATACAAGTTTATATGCCGACCAGCCAACATGAAGATGAGGCTGTTGAAGAAATATACGAGAAGATAGAAAATATTATGGAGGAGGAAGGTAAAAACTGTTGCAAGATAGTGATGGGCGATTGGAACGCTGTGGTAGGAGAGGGAAGAGAAGACCAAGTAGTAGGAAAATTTTGACTAGGGAAAAGAAATGAAAGAGGTGAAAGACTTGTTGAGTTCTGTAAAGAGAAGAGGATGTTTATATCAAATACTTGGTTTGAAAATCATAAGAGAAGGCTATACACGTGGAAATCACCAGGAGATGGAGCCAGATATCAAATAGATTATATTCTAGTGGAAGAAAGATATAGAAATGGAGTAAAAAAGGCATATGGACTTCCAGGAGCAGACATTGACAGTGATCATGTGCTCCTCATGGCCGAAATAAAACTAGCCTTGAAGAAGGTTAAGAAGGCTAAGATAGTTAGGAAATGGGATTTAGAGAATATAGCCACAGTAGGAAAAGAAAGAATAGGAGAAAAATTAGCTCAGGCAATCAAAAGAGAAAACGTGTCGGAGGAAAATGTGGATGAAGCATGGAATAGGATAAAGAAGGCTATAAGGAAAACAGCAGAACAGGCTATTGGGTTTTTCAAAGGAAAAAGAATAAAAAAGCCATGGGTGACAAAGGAAATGATAGAAAAGATGGAAGAAAGAAGGCAATACAAAAGCAGGACTGATGAAGATGGAAAAAGGAAATACAGGAAACTGAATAATGAGTACAAATCAAATGAAAAACCAAAGGATCTCCGTATTGAAGAGCAGGATGAAATAAATAATGACGAAACAGGGGTTTCGATATTGAAAATAGAGGTGCTACAAGCAATAAAGGATATGAAGAATGGGAAGGCAATGGGGGTAGATGAGATACCGATAGAATTATTTAAGTGTCTTAATGAGGAAGGACTGGAAGAAATAGTGAAGTTGTGTAATGCAATCTATGACAAGGGGATGTGGCCAGAGGATTTCGTCAAAACAATTATGATTCCAATTCCGAAAAAGCAAGGAACAAGAAAATGCAGTGAACACAGAACAATCAGTTTAATTACACATGCAGCAAAGGTTCTACTTAGGGTTATGAACAGGAGACTAATTAGCAAAATGGAAGAAAATGTTGCAGAGGAACAGTTTGGATTTAGAAAGAGTAGAGGTACAAGAGATGCAATAGGATTGATAAGAATGAGTGGAGAGAGATATATAGAAAGGGGTAAAGGAATTAGTCTGTGTTTCATAGATATGGAGAAGGCATTCGACCGAGTGAACTGGGAAAAACTGATGGAAATACTAAAAGCAAAAAAAGTAGACTGGAAAGATAGAAGGTTAATTAAAGAGCTGTATATGAAACAGAAAGCAGCTATGAGGATAAAAGATGCACAGACCGAATGGTATGATCTAGGAAGAGGAGTAAGACAAGGGTGCTGCTTATCGCCAACCCTGTTCAATATATATGCTGAAGAAATGATTGACAATGGAATAGGGAATGATAAAGGAATTAGTATTGGGGGTAGAATAATAAATTGTATAAGGTTTGCTGATGACATGGTAATTTTGGCAGATGAAACGAGGCATATTCAGGAAATGGTTACAAAGCTAGAAGACAGGATGATGGAATATGGAATGAAAATGAACATAAAGAAAACAAAGGTGATGAGAATAGGGGATAGAGAGATTATGAATGTGTCAATAAAGGATGGAAGAGTGGAGCAAGTAAAACAGTATAGATATTTGGGAAGCATGCTAACTGAAGACTGGAGAAGTGAAAAAGAAATAAGAACAAGAATAGCAATGGCAAAAGAAACATTTAATAGGAAAAAACGGGTACTATGTGGTAAAATGGATTTAAATCTGAAGAAACGTCTTGTGAAGTGCTATGTTTGGAGTGTATTGCTTTATGGGTGTGAAACATGGACGCTAAAGAAAAGAGAGAAAGAAAGACTAGAGGCATTTGAAATGTGGGTGTGGAGGCGGATGGAGAAGGTTAAGTGGACGGATAGGATAAGGAATGAAGCAATACTAACAAGGGTGAATGAGAAGAGAAGATTACTTGAAACAATTCAGAGGAGGAAAAGTAACTGGTTAGGGCATATCTTGAGAGGAGAAGGTTTACTATTGATGGTGTTGGAAGGATCAGTAGAAGGTGAAAGGAAAAGGGGACGTAGAAGAATAAAAATGTTTGACGATCTGAAAGAAAGGGGAGGGTATCAGGAAATGAAAGAAATGGCAAGGAACAGAAATGAGTGGAGACAACGCTGGTGCCAGGGACCTGCCTAGAGGCAGAACACCTCATGATGATGACACATACTAAGAATACCATGAGGATATGGACTGTTGGGCCAGAATTTTGATTCTTTGGGAAAGGGGTTTCATACATATCATATCCTAGATAAATACCCGTGATTATATTTTGTAAAATTTCACAACTCATTTAATATATTATTAGCTAAATATCAATTTTGAAACTATAATCAATTATCTCAAACCAATTAATGGGGAATTTTCGTCATTTATCTTGAGAGTACGTTGAGTTTGAATAAAGATATTATAGAGTGAAATGAACGTGAAAAACTCGGGTAAATATCTAGTCCAATATATGATGAGAGCGGTCTTCGTTCTGTTTACGATGGGCACCAAATCGTGAATGCAACAGTTACAGTAGGAATCATATTCTGTACCAGTAGAAAATGTTTGCATTCTGCAAGCATTTCATCGAACTTTGAAAAACACCAGGGCTAGAAACGTTGTTTTACATAAAAAATTACACGTCTGCACCGATTGCTTTCCTTCACTTATTGAACAATAGCTGTGTAAAAGAAAGCGGAAAATTTGTAATTTTATGAATATTTTTCAAATGTGGGGTACTAATTCCACACATTGTTGCCATATTTTAAAATTATAGCACACCTAGAAAAGTAATAATATTTATGGTATTCTTTAAACATAAACTGGTTTTAACGGGCGCAATAAGAACTTAATGAAGATATTGAAATATTTAGTTGTGCATTTGCGCTTACCTCTAAATTCCTTTAAAATATCAGCTCCCTAGTTCGCCCCGTTGTACCTAAACATGTTTCTATTTTTTTTAAATATTAAGGATTTTTAATATTTAGAATATTTTAACAGGCAAATTAATAAAATATCAAACCTTCTGTAATGACTTTTGGTTTTTCGTATAAATTCTACCTTTGAAAAAATTTCAGCTAAGTAAAACGTTCGGATATGGATAAATTTAAAAAAATTGTTTAAGCATTTGCGAAATTTTAGCGACCGCATTGTTGAGGTGATTCAAGGATTTCTTTTTTCTATGGAGAATTTGCTGCAAAATATTTGCCAGGTTCGTATCTACGACTTATAATTACTGACATAATTTATAAATTTTTAATGTACAAATGGGTAAAAACAACCCCTAAAAATTAACAATTTTGAAATTTTCAATTTTATGGATGGTTGCGAGAACAATCCTATAATGGTGCAAAATTTCAGCTGCCTACCCCTCTTAGAATGCTCTAAATACTGGAATAAATTTTCTCCATGCTAACTTATGAGAGGTATTCCGGGTCATCTGGTGTCGAACCCACGGTACTGCAAGTAAGATTGATATCAATTTATAACAGGCCCTCTAGCAAAACTCAAACTTCCATTTCCAAAGCTTATCGACAACTGCCCGAAATTACGTTACAGAAATGGCGCAATGCATTTCCTGTGGGTAAAAACGCAACATTCGGAATTACTGGTGACAGGTCTAATTTTTTCTGGAGGTTTCTCCGTGACCGCTACAAACGCTGAAACTCTCAGCTCTCTAGGACCTTCCTTTTTAACATTCCTCCCTCGCTATCTCTCGATGACTATTCTTTCATCTCTATCATTAATGCTTTTCGTCATTGCTATGAGTAGCACTATTATATTCGTGTTTCCGTCTGTCCGTCCGCAGACGAATTCACCTAGCAGAGCGAGGCTCGGGATTGACGCGCGTAGAGACTGAGCCCCAAGTAATTTCCTATTTTTAATATTTAGTTTATAATAAGCACATTAAAACACTAGAGAAAAAATAATTTTTAAAATCTCCAACTCCCTGAAGTTAGTCATTTTTGGATTTCTTTTACGAGTAGGGAGGTGCAAGGATTTTCCCGTGCTAAATATTTGCCTTCCTCATATTCGCCGTAGTGTAATCATGTATTACTCTACAATTTACTTTGAAATCAGAAAATTATTTGTCTTTGTATGGTGGTACCTCTGCTTTATAGATGCGCTCGTAACATATTCATTTCAATTTGCCATTCTATACTCGCCCTACCAGCGAAAATTCTTTTGGAAATAGCTTCAACAAAAAAAACTTCCAAACACATAGATACATATACATACATACAAATCATAATCTTGATAATGTGGTAGCCCTCGAAATATTCTGCTCCCAGTTTCCCAGCTCAACGTGTACTGATATACGTTTAGCTGAATATTGCCTAATATGGCAGTTAGGAGACTCCCCAAAAAAAATCAAGAAGGCTATACAGAAAAATATAAAACTCGAAAGATTTTATGAACTTTTGAAATCAAACGGATCTAATGATACATGGGAGCATGAATGGCTTAAATGCTGATTCTGCCACAACCCTAGGTAACAGCGGCTTCATGTGTACACTAAAAAGCCAGAACATTTGGAGGGCAGATGAGGACGAATTAAAAGTGGGGTTTATTGTCGAGACAAACAAAACTTAGATACAAGTGTCTGCCAAGCGTAAGACATTTAAACCACCGTTTCATACGGGGTGGTTAGTGACAAATTGGGGTGTTTCTCTTCTATGGGATATATTGAAAGAAACTAGTTTCAATTATCTGCAGTTGAGAACACTTAATCAGGATGCTCTGGAGCACCTTATTGAGTCGATCAGATTCAATCTGATTACTATTTGTAAAAATTGTTTCAGTGCTAATAAACGGATATGTTAATTTCAGCTGTCATTCAAATCTTCCTTTACTCATTTGTACTCGGTGAGTTACTTTGTCTAATAAAGTACAAATCTTGAGTAATATTCATTATGACATCGAATAATTTTAGAATACGACTAATAGGCAAATTTCAATCTCGCGGAATTAATTTAACAACGGGATCATACAGCGCAATAATAAATACCCCATCTCTCTCTATTATTCGTGAACTGGATTGTTGGAGACGTTCGGTTGTCTAGGCAACGACTACTCCGAAAAAGCATTATTGGACTTAATACTTAAAACATTCTCCGATTGGATTCAATAAATAAGGTAATAGAAAAATGACTGTTTATCATAGTTGTCCTTGTAGATTAGTTGCTGACTAATTTGTTCGAGTTTCTTATACTTTTTTTCGGAGTGAGAGAGAGAAAGTTGGATTGCATCAGTCAAGTTTTTGTTACAAAAATGTGGGTTTAAGAGGTAAACGTATTAGGTTCCGCACTTTCAAAGCAAGATTATGAACGATGCGATTCTTCTTTCTCGAAATGTTAGAACTTTGCATAATATGGATTTCCAAGTATCGGCTTTCGAAAAGTGTTATTTTTTTCACGGTATTATTCTACATAAAATACATCATAAAATGTATTTGATATGTACCTAAGTGGATGAAAATGAACAAAAAAGAAAAGCAGCGGTGAAAACGAGAAATGTGAGTAACCATTCTATTACAGGGAGCGCACTAATTGATATCGGTAGAGCTCGGGGGTATACGGCTTTAATTTCATCGCGTGATGGAGATTTTTAGTAATGCTAGAACGTCCTTAGCAGAAAAGTATCGCAAAAATTGTCGGTGCGACTATAATGATAATTTCAGAAGACCGCTAGTGCATACTGTGAAACCTGCATAACGATTTTCCTAGCACAGTCACGAGATGAAACTAATATTGTGGGCGGGAGTAATGTCAAACATTCCACTTCCCATCCCAATAGAGACCAATGAAAAGGAGAATGTTTTCTCGCGCGAATTTCTCTTATGCTTAGGTCATTACTGACTAGAACCTTAAACAAATTAGGGAAGTGTAGGTACGGTGTATCACAAATATAGACGTTTCGTTCGATATAGTGTTTCAAAATTAACGATAAAATTTGTTCGAACGCACACCATCAAACATCAAAACACCACGCCCCGATTATTTCTCCCTGTGGACTAAAACCTTCCTCACTCCCTGACTTGGTGCATTTATGAACATGTTACTTTATTATAATGACTAGTAAATACCTACTCAAGAACGACACATCAGAAATGATTCAATTAAAAAATTCAATTTTTATTTATCCAGGTATATATTTTTTAATGAGTAATTATCAACCAAACAATCGAACATTATTTTAAACGCACCTCGCTCAAGATCAGTATTTTTAATATTTACTTTTCCGTTCATTCTTCGACACATTTCCTTCCGCTTACTGAATTTTTCGTGCACGCGTAAGGAATTAAACGTATTTTTGTAACTACATATTATATTTTATATAGCAGATCTTATTTACTTCCATTACCAATATGATTCCTTACGTTGACAAATATTAGGCAGCTCTCCATGAATTTCTCTAACTTCATAGAGAATTATTTTGTTTGATTTTCTTGATAACCCCAACTCCTACGATAAAAAACTATACGAAACGAAATACTCTACTATACTACGTCTACAAGTTATTTTTTTAAACTTTTTGGTATGGCCGATACATGACGGGATATGACGCAAAGTTCACTTTTTATCACCAGTAAGATAGTACTCCTGATTGGCTTAGGTGATTCATTTATGTGATTTTCTTGATATCATTCTTAATTTTAGTAATTTAGTTATCATGATAGTCACGATATATCACTTTGGTCTTTTCCACAGGACGCAATCTACATTATGAAGAGCGAAATTCCTATGATAATATTATTGCTTCTCCCGGAAATCACCACCGTGCTTCTACTTCTTTTTGTGTTATCAAAAATTTTCAAAATTTTATATGTCTCGGTAATAATTTATATTGGCCTCCATGTAATATTTTTAGACGGCAGCATCACAATTTTTACAGTTACAATTTCTCTATTAATAACATTAATTAGCATTGTCTACGAATATGGAAGAGTATTTGGAATTCTCGGGAATTCTAAGGTACCTAAAATAATGAGATATATAAATGGAATTATTTAACCTGTTAATTAAGAAGCATTTATGTAATTTTATTCTAATGCTGTTGTGTAAAGTATAATCTATTGCAGAGTTTCTTTAAATTCACTTCGGTTTTTGAAAGATCCATTCTGCCATTTATGCGTATCGCTTCCTTTATTGTGATGCATTTGAAACGGACGACGTTGCGGAAAAATCGTGCGAGAGGATAACACGCGTAATCCACCTTGACCACAACCTGTCCCGTCACGTCCGGCAATTATTTACACTAACCGTGCAGTGAGATAAGCTGGAGAATCCCCATTTCGGATATTTTTACCCCGAACCTCCTGAGTCTTCTCGCGAACCACCTAGGTATTCGCGAACCACGGTTTGGGAAACTCGGCCTCAGGGAAATCTTATGCACCACAATCCCACCACCGCATCCTACAGGACGTTACGCGTAACACATCTAAAGCCCAGCCACTTCTATGTACAACTCTATCAGTTGAGAAGACGAGCTTGAAACGCGGGAGGACAGAAAAGTTAGACATAGGTCCTGAGATCGTAGGAGATCCGTGGTCGAAGTGAATTAGAGAGCTTAATGGCCGCCATAGATTACGATTCGGATATCGAGGGAGACGCCACTGAACGAAATATTCCAATATTTGTACATTTTCCGCATCCACTTATACCAATAGCATCTAAAGCAGTGGTGCACAAATCAAATTTGACACTGGATAATATCGAACTTAATCGGACCTAGGCGGGCCAAGCCACATAAAAAATTTAAGAACACTATTGTAGATTCAGAAATTACTTTAACAAATTTAACTGGAATTTTTATGCGACAAGAATGAGGTGACTAACAAATATAATTTACTTACTCAATGGCAGATGTTGCAACGTTTTCTTCTCGCCATTCCACTAATATACGGAATATTGTTCATAGTTGCTGTTGTTAGAATGACTCTTAGACACTGATGCGTCAGTGACGAGCAAAATGGACCTGTTTATCTCATGAGAGAAAACTTTAGTGCACACATGCAGTAAATATCCATAAAAAATTTTCTGGAATATTTCGAGGAAAAGGAAAGTACTAACTGAAATTAATCCACACAAAATGTGTCGGCGGGTCAAATTTGGCCCGCCATCCGTGTCTTGTGCACCCCTGGTCTAAATTGTTCACTGGAAAGAGAGCAGGGGATGCAGTCACGAGGGGAAAATGTATTTAAATAGGTCACGAATTATTGCATGTTTTGGTTTTATAATCACAGCTAATACAAGTGACATCTTTTTTTATTTTAGACGAAATTCCACTGGAAGTCTGGGAGGAGTACGTCGAGCCTCTACACCATAAACTGGAACATTAAGCGGATGGTACCCTCAACCGAGAATTGGGCTCTGAACCCAGTGAATTAACCCTACAGAGAAAATTAGGACATGGACAACATCGCACTGGATCTGACTTCCGGTGGCGCCTACGTAGGCTGGCACATGGTAACCTTAAGTATCGATCAAAATGCTAGTGATTTTCTTCAGGGATGAAGTGTTGAAGTGGTGTTTTCTATATATGTATATATTAGTTATATATTTATAATATATATATTAAACATATATATATATTAAGACATGCATATATACTCATATAATTGTACATATATTTATATATAATGTTATATATATAAATACGGCTTCATCACTTCACCTCTGAAGAAGATCACCAGTATTGGGATCGAAAAGTCGGTTTACCTTGCGCCAACCTACGCAGAAGCTTACGGAAGCCACATCCTGCGCACCATACAGAGAAATATGTTCTCCAGAAAGAAAGATAACGTCTTATTCTAACACCGAGGCGATGATGATTCTGCCAAAAGCTAAGATTAAGGCAGCTTCATCGCCTCGGAGGATCTCTGTGGGTTTACACATCGGACTCAGAGCTCGAGTATCGGTTTACATCTTCGAGGGTACTACGGCGTACTCCATTTACAACACCAGGATCTTTCAAATGTGAGTTCGAAATATCTCAATTTTTAAGACGATTAAGTAATTTCAATGAAATGCTTAAATAAGAATTATGAGAAATTAAATTGAACGAAATAAGGTTAAAAGTAAAGATGCATATTGCTGAAATAAACATGCGTACGCGCGCCCACGCGCTCCTTGTTCTTGTGATTAGGACGCTATCTGCTACCCGCCTGCTGCTCCGAAAAGGCAGCGGGCTCCATTCCTTCAAAAGTAGGATTTTTCCCCCGTTTGTTTGGTTTGAGGCGACTCCCCAATTTCAGCGTTCCGTCCTCCGGATGGGACGTTATGCCGTTGCTCCCCTTGGTGTTATTCGTTAAGAGTAGGTTAATGCCGGCACCGGGTTTCCTTCCTCCTTTGTGAATGTGTTCGGTGTGGAAAAAGCTGCCAAATTGACGGTAGATACGAGTTCACGATTATTTCAATGTACACATTTTATAAGTCGTATGAAGCTCCAATAAATGGATGGGATTGAAATACACAATTCATCCATACATTTTAACTAGGATCAATTAATTTAACTAAAATCCGACAAGTAGTCTCTAAGATTAAAGATGCAGAATGACAGAGGCGGCGTGCTCATAAGGCGATCCGCTAGTACCAATTCGCTGGTATAGAACGCATCATAACTGCAATTTATCTCCAAAAAGTACTAAAATAATTGCGCGATCACCTCCGAGGAAGAAACAAATGAGAGATGATAGCTGTGCGTTTCTGCGTGCGTCCGTGTTTGTTTAAAATAATGCTTTTTAATTTCATAATAAAAAAAGTCTCTTCAGATACCGAGATACGAATAGAAAACAGTGAAAACTTTCACCTGAAATCCCAATGAAATGGAACATTTGCAAATCAACGATTTATAACCGAATGCCACTTTAAAGATTGATAAATAGTATTATAATGAGAGACATCGGAGAGAAAAAATATGATGATAAGTCTAATGTTGTGTATGAGTCAGTGAAATTATTTTAGAAGTTTTATTTTATCACGCAATGATTAATTTTCTTTTTCAATTTTCAGGCCATCTCACGTCGATGAAGCAAAATTAATGCAATGGAATAAAAATTTTAAGTTTAATAAAAATTTACTCTTGAAAGAATACCTGAGTTTTTTTTTAATACATCTCATCATTACCAAACCTGTTACCCTCTGAGCCGCATACAGTAATGTTGCTAATTTTCAGAGCCGCAAGACACGCATTCTGTGCACAAATATTTATGAACAGTAAATAACTTGTATTTGATGCAATACAGAGAAACTGCTTGTCCAAAATGTCTTACTCGTTATTGCTTTCTGACGTGATACGTCCATAAGTCTAAATGAATATGAGCCGCGCGTTAAGCTAAAAGAGCCGCGGATTGGCCACCCCTGATATATACATGTACATAAAAACTACGAAATCGCCCAGACTTCAGGAATGGTTTAATGAGCAACGGAACATTTATCTATAACAAGAAAAGAAGCTGTCTGTGTGTGTGTATGTGCGTTTGTGTATGTGTGTGTGCGACTTTGGCAGTCGTGACCCTTCAGAAAATAAACGTAGGAGCATCAAAGTTTGACAGCAGCTTCACGTTGATTATGTGAGTTGCAGTGCCAAAAATAATTCATATCGACCAATGGGGTCCGAATGGTCCCCATCTAGCGATCGGTCCAAATTTCAGTTTTTTTAAGATATCTCAGCAACCAATTGAATAACTTGGATAAATCCTCCACCAGTGTCAATGTTGAACTAATAACATACATCCAAGACCTAAAACTTGATACGCATAATATCTCTGAGCCAGAATTTTGATAACTAGTGAGTGAGTGGAGGGAGGTGCCTTACAAATCATATCCTATAGCGATTCACGAAAAACCAAGTAACAAGGAGAATTAAAACATTGTTCACATACTAAGAATACCATGAGGATATGGACTTTTGGGCCAGAATTTTGATTCTTTGGGAAAGGGGTTCCATACATATCATATCCTAGATAAATACCCGTGATTATATTTTGTAAAATTTCACAACTCATTTAATATATTATTAGCTTAATATCAATTTTGAAACTATAATCAATTATCTCAAACCAATTAATGGGGAATTTTCGTCATTTATCTTGAGAGTACGTTGAGTTTGAATAAAGATATTATAGAGTGAAATGAACGTGAAAAACTCGGGTAAATATCTAGTCCAATATATGATGAGAGCGGTCTTCGTTCTGTTTACGATGGGCACCAAATCGTGAATGCAACAGTTATAGTAGGAATCATATTCTGTACCAGTAGAAAGTGTTTGCATACTGCAAGCATTTCATCGAACTTTGAAAAACACCATAGATAGAAACGCTGTTTTCATAAAAAATTACACGTCTGCACCGATTGCTTTCCTTCACTTATTAAACAATAGCTGTGTAAAAGAAATTGGAAAATTTCTAATTTTATGAATATTTTTCAAATGTGGGGTACTAATTCCACACATTGTTGCCATATTTTAAAATTATAGCACACCTAGAAAAGTAATAATATTTATGTAATTCTTTAAACATAAACAGGTTTTAACGGGCGCAATAAGAACTTAATGAAGATATTGAAATATTCAGCTGTGCATTTGCGCTTACCTCTAAATTCCTTTAAAATATCAGCTCCCTGGCTCGCCCCGTTGTACCTAAACATGTTTCTATTTTTTTTAAATATTAAGGATTTTTAATATTTAGAATATTTTAACAGGCAAATTAATAAAAATATCAAACCTTCTGTAATGACTTTTGGTTTTTCGTATAAATTCTACCTTTGAAAAAATTTCAGCTAAGTAAAACGTTCGGATATGGATAAATTAAATAAAATGTTTTAAGCATTTGCGAAATTTTAGCGACCGCATTGTTGAGGTGATTCAAGGATTTCTTTTTTCTATGGAGAATTTGCTGCAAAATATTTGCCAGGTTCGTATCTACGACTTATAATTACTGACATAATTTATAAATTTTTAATGTACAAATGGGTAAAAACAACCCCTAAAAATTAACAATTTTGAAATTTTCAATTTTATGGATGGTTGCGAGAACAATCCTATAATGGTGCAAAATTTCAGCTGCCTACCCCTCTTAGAATGCTCTAAATACTGAAATAAATTTTCTCCATGCTAACTTATGAGAGGTATTCCGGGTCATCTGGTGTCGAACCCACGGTACTGCAAGTAAGATTGATATCAATTTCTAACAGGCCCTCTAGCAAAACTCAAACTTCCATTTCCAAAGCTTATCGACAACTGCCCGAAATTACGTTACAGAAATGGCGCAATGCATTTCCTGTGGGTAAAAACGCAACATTCGGAATTACTGGTGACAGGTCTAATTTTTTCTGGAGGTTTCTCCGTGACCGCTACAAACGCTGAAACTCTCAGCTCTCTAGGACCTTCCTTTTTAACATTCCTCCCTCGCTATCTCTCGATGACTATTCTTTCATCTCTATCATTAATGCTTTTCGTCATTGCTATGAGTAGCACTATTATATTCGTGTTTCCGTCTGTCCGTCCGCAGACGAATTCACCTAGCAGAGCGAGGCTCGGGATTGACGCGCGTAGAGACGGAGCCCCAAGTAATTTCCTATTTTTAATATTTAGTTTATAATAAGCACATTAAAACACCAGAGAAAAAATAATTTTTAAAATCTCCAACTCTCTGAAGTTAGTCATTTTTGGATTTCTTTTACGAGTAGGGAGGTGCAAGGATTTTCCCGTGCTAAATATTTGCCTTTCCTCATATTCGCCGTAGTGTAATCATGTATTACTCTACAATTTCCTTTGAAATCAGAAAATTATTTGTCTTTGTATGGCGGTACCTCTGCTTTATAGATGCGCCCGTAACATATTCATTTCAATTTGCCATTCTATACTCGCCCTACCAGCGAAAATTCTTTTGGAAATCGCTTCAACAAAAAAAACTTCCAAACACATAGATACATATACATACTTACATACAAAACATAACCTTGATAATGTGGTAGCCCATTTTAGTCGACCCGGTTGAAATATGCTGTTATGGTTATTGAATTATATATATTGGTTTAAAATTCATGCTTCCAGTTCTATATAAATACTTGTAAAAATATAATTTTACTCTTATTGCGGTAACCCTGCTCTTTATCTCCGCCTTAAACATCTTGATTTCATTATGGTATGTTGTACAAATCTTATACTCAGAATTTAGTTGAAATGCGTTCAAGCTATAACTTCCAAATCCCTAATAGTTTGAGACGTTTACGTATAACATTCGCTAAGGGGATATTCCATTTATTTAATATTTGATGAATGTTAAACTGTCCTGGAATAATAGTCATAGGAAATTTAATTTTCTACAGCGTTTGTTCGAAACATTTTTTGAGAAATATTAAAAATAATATAAAATTATTCTAAATACGACGTAAATATTATTGTATATAACTAAAAATGTTATATTTTATTAAAAGCAGATATTGAACGTTCGAAGTTGGAATGTCTCTCTCTTTCATTGCGTAGTCACGGTAGCAGCCGGATAAATGTTTCCATTCGCTCGGAAAACGTGTTTACTCCACGACCGTCAATAAGTGTTTCCCTCTACAATGCAAAGCTACGACCTACCCTAACGTAAATCAACAGGATAACACGGGCTGTGTTGGCATGTGGTGTCGGACACTCGAAACATTCTGCTCCCAGTTTCCCAGCTCAACGTGTACTGATATACGTTTAGCTGAATATTGCCTAATATCGCAGTTAGGAGACTCCCCAATAAAAATCAAGAAGGCTATACAGAAAAATATAAAACTCGAAAGATTTTATGAACTTTTGAAATCAAACGGATCTAAAGATACATGGGAGCATGAATGGCTTAAATGCTGATTCTGCCACAACCCTAGGTAACAGCGGCTTCATGTGTACACTAAAAAGCCAGAACATTTGGAGGGCAGATGAGGACGAATTAAAAGTGGGGTTTATTGTCGAGACAAACAAAACTTAGATACAAGTGTCTGCCAAGCGTAAGACATTTAAACCACCGTTTCATACGGGGTGGTTAGTGACAAATTGGGGTGTTTCTCTTCTATGGGATATATTGAAAGAAACTAGTTTCAATTATCTGCAGTTGAGAACACTTAATCAGGATGCTCTGGAGCACCTTATTGAGTCGATCAGATTCAATCTGATTACTATTTGTAAAAATTGTTTCAGTGCTAATAAACGGATATGTTAATTTCAGCTTTCATCATATACTGTACCAGTAGAAAGTGTTTGCATTCTGCAAGCATTTCATCGAACTTTGAAAAACACCATAGATAGAAACGTTGTTTTCATAAAAAATTACACGTCTGCACCGATTGCTTTCCTTCACTTATTGAACAATAAGAAAGCGGAAAATTTGTAATTTTATGAATATTTTTCAAATGTGGGGTACTAATTCCACACATTGTTGCCATATTTTAAAATTAAAGCACACCTAGAAAAGTAATAATATTTATGTAATTCTTTAAACATAAACTGGTTTTAACGGGCGCAATAAGAACTTAATGAAGATATTGAAATATTTAGTTGTGCATTTGCGCTTACCTCTAAATTCCTTTAAAATATCAGCTCCCTGGCTCGCCCCGTTGTACCTAAACATGTTTCTATTTTTTTTTAAATATTAAGGATTTTTAATATTTAGAATATTTTAACAGGCAAATTAATAAAAATATCAAACCTTCTGTAATGACTTTTGCTTTTTCGTATAAATTCTACCTTTGAAAAAATTTCAGCTAAGTAAAACGTTCGGATATGGATAAATTTAAATAAAATGTTTTAAGCATTTGCGAAATTTTAGCGACCGCATTGTTGAGGTGATTCAAGGATTTCTTTTTTCTATGGAGAATTTGCTGCAAAATATTTGCCAGGTTCGTATCTACGACTTATAATTACTGACATAATTTATAAATTTTTAATGTACAAATGGGTAAAAACAACCCCTAAAAATTAACAATTTTGAAATTTTCAATTTTATGGATGGTTGCGAGAACAATCCTATAATGGTGCAAAATTTCAGCTGCCTACCCCTCTTAGAATGCTCTAAATACTGGAATAAATTTTCTCCATGCTAACTTATGAGAGGTATTCCGGGTCATCTGGTGTCGAACCCACGGTACTGCAAGTAAGATTGATATCAATTTCTAACAGGCCCTCTAGCAAAACTCAAACTTCCATTTCCAAAGCTTATCGACAACTGCCCGAAATTACGTTACAGAAATGGCGCAATGCATTTCCTGTGGGTAAAAACGCAACATTCGGAATTACTGGTGACAGGTCTAATTTTTTCTGGAGGTTTCTCCGTGACCGCTACAAACGCTGAAACTCTCAGCTCTCTAGGACCTTCCTTTTTAACATTCCTCCCTCGCTATCTCTCGATGACTATTCTTTCTTCTCTATCATTAATGCTTTTCGTCATTGCTCTGAGTAGCACTATTATATTCGTGTTTCCGTCTGTCCGTCCGCAGACGAATTCACCTAGCAGAGCGAGGCTCGGGATTGACGCGCGTAGAGACGGAGCCCCAAGTAATTTCCTATTTTTAATATTTAGTTTATAATAAGCACATTAAAACACTAGAGAAAAAATAATTTTTAAAATCTCCAACTCCCTGAAGTTAGTCATTTTTGGATTTCTTTTACGAGTAGGGAGGTGCAAGGATTTTCCCGTGCTAAATATTTGCCTTTCCTCATATTCGCCGTAGTGTAATCATGTATTACTCTACAATTTACTTTGAAATCAGAAAAATTATTTGTCTTTGTATGGCGGTACCTCTGCTTTATAGATGCGCTCGTAACATATTCATTTCAATTTGCCATTCTATACTCGCCCTACCAGCGAAAATTCTTTTGGAAATCGCTTCAACAAAAAAAACTTCCAAACACATAGATACATATACATACTTACATACAAATCATAACCTTGATAATGTGGTATCCCATTTTAGTCGACCCGGTTGAAATATGCTGTTATGGTTATTGAATTATATATATTGGTTTAAAATTCATGCTTCCAGTTCTATATAAATACTTGTAAAAATATAATTTTACTCTTATTGCGGTAACCCTGCTCTTTATCTCCGCCTTAAACATCTTGATTTCATTATGGTATGTTGTACAAATCTTATACTCAGAATTTAGTTGAAATGCGTTCAAGCTATAACTTCCAAATCCCTAATAGTTTGAGAGGTTTCCGTATAACATTCGTTAAGGGGATATTCCATTTATTTAATATTTGATGAATGTTAAACTGTCCTGGAATAATAGTCATAGGAAATTTAATTTTCTACAGCGTTTGTTCGAAACATTTTTTGAGAAATATTAAAAATAATATAAAATTATTCTAAATACGACGTAAATATTATTGTATATAACTAAAAATATTATATTTTATTAAAAGCAGATATTGAACGTTCGAAGTTGGAATGTCTCTCTCTTTCATTGCTTAGTCACGGTAGCAGCCGGATAAATGTTTCCATTCGCTCGGAAAACGTGTTTACTCCACGACCGTCAATAAGTGTTTCCCTCTACAATGCAAAGCTACGACCTACCCAACCTAAATCAACAGGATAACACTGGCTGTGTTGGCATGTGGGGTCGGACACTCGAAACATTCTGCTCCCAGTTTCCCAGCTCAACGTGTACTGATATACGTTTAGCTGAATATTGCCTAATATGGCAGTTAGGAGACTCCCCAAAAAAAATCAAGAAGGCTATACAGAAAAATATAAAACTCGAAAGATTTTATGAACTTTTGAAATCAAACGGATCTAAAGATACATGGGAGCATGAATGGCTTAAATGCTGATTCTGCCACAACCCTAGGTAACAGCGGCTTCATGTGTACACTAAAAAGCCAGAACATTTGGAGGGCAGATGAGGACGAATTAAAAGTGGGGTTTATTATCGAGACAAACAAAATTTAGATACAAGTGCCTGCCAAGCGTAAGACATTTAAACCACCGTTTCATACGGGGTGGTTAGTGACAAATTGGGGTGTTTCTCTTCTATAGGATATATTGAAAGAGACTAGTTTCAATTATCTGCAGTTGAGAACACTTAATCAGGATGTTCTGGAGCACCTTATTGAGTCGATCAGATTCAATCTGATTCACTAGCGAATCACGAGATTATTACCGCTTCATTGGTATTGCTTTTAATGAATATAGTGACGAAGGACCTGGCTTATTGCATCCCAGTGAGAACTTGATTCAGGGAGTTGGATGTGTTGTCGCTATATCCGAGAGGCTACTTCATATGAGGTGGCTATCTCGGGCTGAGACAAACAAGAGCAGTTGCTGTCATAAAGAGGAAGATCAATAAAGATTTGCTCAAGGATGACTGTTTGGAAAAATACACATGTGTTTAGGAGGTAAACTGAGTGTGCATTAATAGTTTTAAATGTTGGGCGAAACAATTTAACCGAGTCATTGCTTTGAAGTATCGAAGTATTAACTGGAAGGATAAATTAAAGGTAATTAACCTCAAATAGATGTGGTTCAATCATTGTCATTATATATATGTTTTTGTGATTTTATGTATGCATGTATATATCTTTGTACTTTGAATATATATGTAACGGATATTAATAAAGTTATTAACTCATTTCAATATATATAATACTACTTTCTATGATTGTGCATATTCATGTCTTAAGGAATTGGGAATGTTTTGTGTTATTATGTGTTAAAAAGCTAATGGAAATAAATAATGGTCAATAACTTCTTTAATGGTCATAACCTTAATTTCTGTTCGGAAGTACGTATATCTAACAAAACGGAGGATTCTCATGGAAAGTGGTTTCAATGGTAAATGCATAGTTCAGGGTGGATGGAATGGAAGTCATGGAACATCGGCGGTAATCGAAGCCGAACCTTAGCCGTCAGGCGTGCTAACCATTGCACCTTAATCCCTCATTAGACACATCCTACGAGAAGACAAATATTGAACAGCGTACTGAAAAGCATTCACTTAAGACCTCATCAGTAATGAAACGTCCACCCATTCGCAGCGAGTGACCAACCGATCTGAGGATGTTTACTTTTATTATTTAATATGTAATGGGTATTAGTAATGTTAAATAACCCATTTCAATGCACATAATTTTCTTTTGCTTGGATGCACATATGTGTTATGGAAGTGAGGATGTTTGTATTTTTTAATGAATAGGTAATGGATATTTTGCATTTCATTAGGTAAATAATATTTGTTTTTTCCTTGGTGAGTTCCTGTTTTGCACGTACATTATGTAGATGTAATCATTTATTTGTAAAAATTGTTTCATTGCTAATAAACGGATATGTTAATTTCAGCTGTCATTCAAATCTTCCTTTACTCATTTGTACTCGTTGAGTTACTTTGTCTAATAAAGTACAAATCTTGAGTAATATTCATTATGACATCGAATAATTTTAGAATACGACTAATAGGCAAATTTCAATCTCGCGGAATCAATTTAACAACGGGATCATACAGCGCAATAATACCCCATCTCTCTCTATTATTCGTGAACTGGATTGTTGGAGACGTTCGGTTGTCTAGGCAACGACTACTCCGAAAAAGCATTATTGGACTTAATACTTAAAACATTCTCCGATTGGATTCAATAAATAAGGTAATAGAAAAATGACTGAATGAATGAATGCAGTGGTGCACAAATCAAAATCGACACTGGATAATATCGAACTTAATCGGACCTAGGCGGGCCAAGCCACATAAAAAATTTAAGAACACTATTGTAGATTCAGAAATTTCTGTAACAAATTTAACTGGAATTTTTATGCGACAAGAATGAGGTGACTAACAAATATAATTTACTTACTCAATGGCAGATGTTGCAACCTTTTCTTCTCGCCATTCCACTAATATACGGAATATTGTTCATAGTTGCTGTTGTTAGAATGACTCTTAGACACTGATGCGTCAGTGACGAGAGAAGTGGACCTGTTTAACACATGAGAGAAAACTTGAGTTCACACATGCAGTAAATATCCATAAAAAATTTTCTGGAGTATTTCGAGGAAAAGGAAAGTACTAACTGAAATTAATCCACACAAACTGTGTCGGTGGGCCAAATTTGGCCCACCATCCGTGTCTTGTGCACCCCTGGTTTAAAGTGTTCACTGGAAAGAGAGCAGGGAATTCAGTCACGAGGGGAAAATGTATTTAAAAAGGTCATGAATTATTGCATGTTTTGGTTTTATAATCACGGCTAATACAAGTGACAACCTTTTATACTTTTAGACGATATTCCACTGGAATTCTGGGAGTAGTAAGTCGAGCCTCTACTCCATAAACTGGAACATTAAGCGGATGGTACCCTCGAACGAGAATTGGGCTCTGAACCCAATGAATAAACCCTACAAGGAAAGTTAGGACATCGACAACATCGTACTGGATCTGACTTCCAGTGGCGCCTGCGAAGGATGGCACATGGTAACCTGAAGTATCTATCAAAATGCTAGTGATTTTCTTCAGGGATGAAGTGTTGAAGCGGTGTTTTCTTCATATGAATATATTAGTTATATATTCATTAAATATATATTAAAAATATATACAATAACACATGAATATAAACACACTTAATCGTAAATATAATTATATATAATGTTATATATATATATATATATACGGCTTCATCACTTCACCTCTGAAGAATATCACCAGTATTGGGATCGAAACGTCGGTTTACCATGCGCCAACCTACGCAGAAGCTTACGGAAGCCGCATCCTGCGCTACATACAGAGAAATATGTTCTTATTCTATCCACGAGGCGATGATGATTCTGCCAAGAGCTAAGATGAAGGCAGCTTCATCGCCTCGGAGGATCTCTGTGGGATTATACATTCTACTCAGAGCTCGAGTATCGGTTTACATCTTCGAGGGTACTACGGCGTACTCCATTTACAACACACGGATCTTTTAAATGTGAGTTCAAAATATCTCAATTTTTAAGACGAGTAAAATTTTTCAATGAAATGCTTGAATAAGAATTATGTGAAATTAAATTTAACGAGATAAGGTTAAAAGTAAAGATGCATATTGCTGCATTAAACATGCGTACGCGCTCGCGCGCGCTCGTTGCTCTTGTGATTATGACGCTGTCTGCTACCCGCCTGCTGCTCCGAAAGTGCAGCGGTCACCATTCCTTCAAAAGTAGGATTTTGCTCCCTTTTGTTTGGTTTGAGGTGACTCCCCAATTTCAGCGTTTCGTCCTCCGGATGGGACGTTATGCCGTTGCTCCCCTTGGTGTAATTCTTTAAGAGTAGTTTAATCCCGTCACCGGGTTTCCTTCCTCCTTTGTAAATGTGTTCGGTGTGGAAAAAGCTACCAAATTGACGGTAGATACGAGTATACGATTATTTCAATGTACAATTTATAAGTCGTCTGAAGTTTCAATAAATGGATGGGATTTAAAATCACAATGCATCGATACATTTTAACTAGGATCAATTAATTTAACTAAAATCCGGCAAGTAGTTTCTGAGGTTAAAGATGAAGAAAGACAGAGGCGATGTATAAGGCGATCCGCTACAAACAATTCGCAGGTAAAGAACGCATTATAAATAAAATTTATCCCCATAAAGTACCAAAATAATTGCGCGATCACCTCCAAGGAAGAAACTTATGAGGGATGTGCGTTTCTGCGTGCGCCCGTG
This sequence comes from Tanypteryx hageni, assembly GCA_028673005.1. Classification (NCBI taxonomy): domain Eukaryota; kingdom Metazoa; phylum Arthropoda; class Insecta; order Odonata; family Petaluridae; genus Tanypteryx; species Tanypteryx hageni. Next base: position 49,763,879 of record CM054113.1, read on the forward strand.
TTTTTTTAAAATAATTCCTTTTTATGTTCATAATAAAATAAGTGTCTCTTCAGATACCGAGATACGAATTGAAAACAGTGAAATTTTTTACCTGAAATCCCATTGAAATTGGAACATTCGCAAATCAAAGATTCAAAACCGAATGCCAATTTTAAGATAGATAAATAGTATTATAGGGAGAGACAGCGGACAGAAAAAATATGATGATAAATAAAATAATGTGTATGAGTCAGTGAAATTATTTTAGAAGTTTTATTTTTTTACGCAATGATTAATTTTCTTTTTCAATTTTCAGGCCATCTCACGTCGATGAAGCAAAATTAATGCAAAGCAATGAAAATTTTAAGTTGAATAAAAATTTATTATTGAAAGAATACATGAGTCATTTTTTAATACATCGCATCATTACCTAATTTACCTATATATATTATAGCGGTCGCCAAACCTGCTTACCCTCTGAGCCGCATAGAGTAATATTGCTAATTTTCAGAGCCGCAAGACACGCATTCTGTGCACAAATATATATGAAGGGTAAACAACTTGTATTTGATACAATACAGAGAGACTGCTTGTCCAAAATATCTTACTCGCACATCGTTATTGCTTTCTGACGTGATACGCCCTAAAGTCTAAATGAATATGAGCCGCGCGTTAAGCTAAAAGAGCCGCGGTTTGGCCACCCCTGATATATACATATGTATACATACAAACTACGAAATCGCCCAGACTTCAGGAATGGTTTAATGAGCAACGGAACATTTATCTATAACAAGAAAAGAAGCTGTCTGTGTGTGTATGTGCGTTTGTGTATGTGTGTGTGCGACTTTGGCAGTCGTGACTTTTAAGAAAATAAACATAGGAGCATCAAAGTTTGACAGCAGCTTTACGTTGATTATATGAGTTGCAGTGCCAAAAATAATTTATATCGACCAATGGGGTCCGAATTGTCCCCATGTAACGATCGGTATAAATTTCAGTTTATTTAAGATATCTCAGCATCCAATTGAATAACTTGGATAAATCCTCCACCAATATCAATGTTGAACTAATAACATACATCAAAGACCTAAAACTTGATACACATACTATATAGGAGCCAGAATTTTGATAACTAGTAAGGGAGTAGAGGGAGGTGCCTTACAAATAATATCCTATAGCAATTCACGAAAAACCAAGAAACGTGGAGAATTAAAACTTTGTACACATACTAAGAATACCATGAGGATATGTACTTTTTGGCCAGAATTTTGATTCTTTTGGGAAGTGGTTCCATACATATCATACCCTAGATAAATTGCCGTGCTTATGTTTTGTAAAATTTCACAACTTATTTTATATATTATTAGCAAAATATCAATTTTGAAACTATAATCAATTAGCTCAAACCAATTAATGGGGAATTTTCGTCACTTATCTTGAGAGTACGTTGAGTTTGAATAAAGATATTATAGAGTGAAATGAACTTGAAAAACTCGGGTAATTATCTAGTCCAATATATGATGAGAGCGCTCTTCGTTCCGTTTACGATGGGCACCAAATCGTGAATGCAACAGTTATAGTAGGAGTCATATTCTGTACCAATAGAAAGTGTTTGCATTCTGCAAGTATTTCATCGCACTTTGAAAAACACCAGGGCTAGAAACGTTGTTTTACATCAAAAATTACACGTCTGCACCGATTGCTTTCCTTTACTTATTGAACAATAGCGGAGTAAAACAATGCCTAAAATTTGTAATTTTATGAATATTTTTCAAATGTGGGGTACTAATTCCACACATTTTTGCCATATATTAAAATTATAGCACACCTAGAAAAGAAATAATATTTATGTAATTCTTTAAACATTATAAGTTTTAACGGCCGCAATAAGAACCTAATGAAGATATTCAAATATTTTGTTGTGCATTTGCGCTTACCTCTAAATTCTTTTATAATATCAGCTCCCTAGCTCGCACCGTCCTACGTAAACATGTTACTATTTTTTTTAAATATTAAGCAATTTTTAATATTAAGAATTTTTTAACAGGCAAATTAATTAAAATATCAAATCTTCTGTAATCACTTTTCGTTTTTCTTATAAATTCTACCTTTGAAAAAATTTCAGCTACGTAAAACATTCGGATATGGATAAATTTTAAAAATTGTTTAATCATTTGCGAAATTTTAGCGACCGCATTGTTTAGGTCATTCAAGGACTGGTTTTTTCTGTGGAGAATTTGCTGTAAAATATTTGCCAGGTTTGTATCTACAAATTGACAAATTGGAGTGTTTTTCTTCTATAGTATTTATTGAAAGAATCTAGTTTCAATTATCTGCAGTTGAGAACACATAATCAGGATTCTCTGGAGCAACTTATTGATTTGATCAGATTCAATCTGATTCACTAGCGAATCACGAGATTATTACCACTTCATGGGTATTGCTTTTAATGCATATAGTGACGAAAGACCAGGCTAACTGCATACAGCATACTGTTGTCGCTATAACCGAGAGGCTACTTTATATGAGGTGGCTCACTCGGGCTGAGACAAAAAAGAGAAGTTGCTGTCATAAAGAGGAAGATCAATAAAGATTTGCTCAAGGATGACTGTTTGGAAAAATACACACGTGTTTAGGAGGTAAACTGAGTGAGTATTAATAGTTTTAAATGTTGGGTGAAACAATTTATCATAGTCATTGCATTGAAGTATCACGAAGTATTACCTGGAAGGAAAAATTAAAGGTAATTAACCTCAAATAGATGTGGATCAATCATTGTCATTGTATATATGTTCGTATGATATTATGTATGCATGTATATATCTTTGTACTTTGAATATATATGTAACGGATATTAATAAAGTTATTAACTCATTTCAATATATATAATACTACTTTCTATGATTGTGCATATTCATGTCTTAAGGAATTGGGAATGTTTTGTGTTATTATGTGTTAAAAAGCTAATGGAAATAAATAATGGTCAATAACTTATTTAATGGTCATAATCTTAATTTCTGTTCGGAAGTACGTATATCTAACAAAACGGAGGATTCTCATGGAAAGTGGTTTCAATGGTAAATGCATAGTTCAGGGTGGATGGAATGGAAGTCATGGAACATCGGCGGTAATCGAAGCCGAACCTTAGCCGTCAGGCGTGCTAACCATTGCACCTTAATCCCTCATTAGACACATCCTACGAGAAGACAAATATTGAACAGCGTACTGAAAAGCATTCACTTAAGACATCATCAGTAATGAAACGTACACCCATTCACAGCGAGTGATCAACAGATCTGAGGATGTGTACTTATTTTATTAAATATGTAATGGGTGTTAGTAATGTTAAATAACCCATTTCAATGCACATAATTTTCATTTTTTTGGATGCACATATGTGTTATGGAAGTGAGGATGTTTTTATTTTTTAATGAATAGGTAATGGATATTATTCATTTCATGAGGTGAATAATATTTGTTTATTCCTTGGTGATTTCCTGTTTTTTACGTACATTATGTAGATGTAATCATTTATTTGTAAAAATTATTTCTGTGCTAATAAACGGATATATTAATTTAAGCTGTCATTCATATCTTCCATTACTCATTTTGACTCGTTGAATTACTTTGTCTAATAAAATACAAATCTTGAGTAATATTCATTATGACATCGAATAATTTTAGAATACGACTAATAGGCAAATTTCAAACTCGCGGAATTAATTTAAAAACGGGATCATACAGCGCAATAATACCCCATCTCTCTCTCTATTATTTGCATTTTTGGAGACGTTCGGTTGTCTAGGCAACGACTACTCCGAAAGAGCATTTTTGGACTTAATTCTTAAAACATTCTCCTATTGGATTCAATAAATAAGGTAATAGAAAAATCATAGTTTATCATAGTTGTCCTTTTGTAGATTACTTGCTGTCTAATTTGTTTGAGTTTCTTATAATTTTTTTCGGAGTGAGAGAGAGAAAGTTGGATTGCATAAGTCAAGTTTTTGTTACAAAAATGTGGGTTTGAGAGGTAAACGTATTAGGTTCCGCACATTTAAAGCCAGATTATGAACGACGCGATTCTCCTCCCTCGAAATGTTAGACCTTTGCATAATATGGATTTCCAAGTATCGGCTTTGGAAAAGTGTTTTTTTTTTCACGGTATTATTCTACATAAAATACATCATAAAATGCATTTGATATGTACCTAAGTGGATAAAAATGAACAAAAAAGTAAAGCAGCGGTGAAAACGAGAAATGTGACCCTTCAATTGCAGGGAGCGCAATAATTGATATCGGCCGAGCTCAGGGGGATACGGCTTTAATTTCATCGCGTGCTGGAGATTTTTAGTAATGCTAGAAAGTCCTTAGCAGAAAAGTATCGAAAAAATTGTCGGTGCGACTTTAATGATAATTTCAGAAGACCGCTAGTGCATACTGTGAAACCTGCGTAACGATTTTAATAGCACAGTCAGGAGAGGAAACTAATATTGTGGGCGGGTGTAATGCCAAACATTCCACTTCCCATCCCAAAAAAGACCAATGACAAGGAGAATGTATTCTCGCGCGAATTTCTCTTATGCTTAGGTCATTACTGACTAGATCCTTAAACAAATTAGGAGAGTGTAGGTACGGTGTATCACAAATAGCGACGTTTCGTTCGATATAGTGTTTCAAACTAAACGATGAAATTTGATCTAACGCACGCCATCAAACAGGAAAACACCACGCCCCGATTTTTTCTCCCTGTGGACTAAAACCTTCTTCACCCCCTGACTTCGTGCATTAATAAATATGTTACGCTATTTTAATGACTAGTAAATAACTACTCAAGAACGACACATCAGAAATGATTCAAGGGAAAAATTCAATTTTTATTTATCCAGGTATTTATTTTTTAATGATCAAACCAAACAATCGAACATTATTTTAAACGCACCTCGCTCAAGATCAGTATTTTTAATATTTACTTTTCCGTTCATTCTTCGTCACATTTTCTTCCGCTTACTGAATTTTTCGTGCACGCGTAAGGAATTAAACGTAATTTTTTAACTACATACTATATTTTATATAGCAGATCTTGTTTACTTCCATAACCGATATGATTTCTTACGTTGACAAATATTAGATATTATATCCATGAATTTCTTTAACTTCAGAGCGAATTACTTTGTTTGATTTTCTTGATAACGCCAATTCCTACGATAAAAAATTATACGAAAAGATATACTCTACTATACTACGTCTACAAGCTCTTTTTGATAACCTTTTTGGTATGGCCGATACTTGACGAGATATGACGCAAAGTTCACTTTTTATCACCAGTAAAATAGTACTCCTGATTGGCTTACGTGATTCATTTATGTGATTTTCTTGATATCATTCTTAATCTTAGATCACCATGACTTCATTTATGTTATGATGATAGTCACGATGTATCACTTTTGTCTTTTCCACAGGACGCAATCTACATTAAGAAGAGCGACATTCCTATGTTAATATTATTGCTTCTTCCGGAAATCACCGCCGTGCTTCTCCTTCTTTTTGTGATATCAGAAATTATCAAAATTTTATATGTCTCTATAATAATTTATATTGGCCTCCATAAAATATTTTTAGAGAGCAGCATCAAAATTTTTAGAATTATAAATTTTCTAATAATAACATATATTTACATTGTCTACGAATATGGAAGAAGACACATACAAAATTTAAAGCAAAAAATAGAAAATAAGATTATCGACACGTGGGATGGATTCCTCTGCACACCAATAATAGAAACATGTATGTTTTTTTGATTATTTTAACCACTAAAGGTGGGAAACGTCACTAAATGATTTTCCAGTTATTATATACTAGCGTAATTGCCCGTGCTTTGCGCTTGGATTAGATTTTAGAATTATTCATGTTCATATCATTCGGTAATATATTCATCCAAAATTTCATAGTAAGTGACCACAGACGCACACACACACATACAGATAGACAATATCTTCTCTTATTCATATATGTATATATACATATGTATATTAGCTCATAGTATTTGGAATTCTCGGGAATTCTAAGGAACCTAAATTAATGAGATATATAAATGGATTTCTTTAACCTGTTAATTAAGAAGCCTTTATGTAATTTTATTCTAATGCTGTTGTGTAAAGTATAATCTATTGCAGAGTTTCTTTAAATTCACTTCGGTTTTTGAAAGATCCATTCTGCCATTTATGCGTATCGCTTCCTTTATTGTGATGCATTTGAAACGGACGACGTTGCGGAAATATCGCGCGAGATGATAGTACGCGTAATCCACCTTGACCTCATCCTGTCCCGTCACGGCTGGCAATGATTTACACTAACCGTGCAGTGAGATATGCTGGAGAAACTCCGTTACGGATTTTTTCCCCCGAACCTCCTGAGACTTCTCGCGAACCACCTAGGTATTCGCGAACCACGGTTTTGGAAACTCGGCCTCAGGGAAATCTTATGCACCACAATCCCACCACCGCATCCTACAGGACGTTACGCGTAACACATCTAAAGCCCAGCCACTTCTATGTACAACTCTATCAGTTGAGAAGACGAGCTTGAAACGCGGAAGGACAAAAAGTTAGACATAGGTCGCGAGATCGTAGGAGAGCCGTGGTCGGAGTGAATTAGAGAGCTTAATAGCCGCCCTAGACTATTTTTAATGGTGAAATGTCTGTCTGAAAAATGAATGTTTTGTCAAGGTGAGGTGAAATGCTTGCAGTTTGCAAGCACCAACTACTAGTGTATATATATATATATATATATATACTATATTGACCCATCTTATCATATGTCATCATTTTTAACACTAGTACAAAAGCCCGTCAATATGACGGGTATGCATGGATTCAATATTAAATTTAAGGCACTTCCCATTCTTCCTCCATTTCCCTCTTCCATTCTCCTCTCTCGTATTTTATGTTTATATTCGTTTTTTCCGATTTTGCATAAAGAGGTTGCTATGGTACCTGGCATTGTTGATCTCCCATTTTTGCATTATTGGACTAAGGCTTTCACGTGGGTTTACATAGCTAACAATAAAACAAAATCATATAAGACAAAAACTGATTGAAAATTTATTTGAAAAGTTTCATGTTTAAACAAATAAACACGTAGCGGAAAAACTTTAAGAAACGATTCCTATGCATTGTAATGATGGACAACTCAACATTTCAAATAAGAAGACACTTCACGCGTACATTGAAAATATATTTTCGTTTGCAAATACTATTTGGCAATTTAAAGAAAATTACTATATTGACAATGATATTGATTAATTTCTTTCGATAATTAAGCAAGATATTTGACGCATGGCCAGTGCTTTTTTAGTGATTACAAAAAAGGTGGGAATTAAAAAAGCTACTTACAAAGTACTTTCTTCGTCAAGGTAAACAAAACAATAAGCTAATTAAAATATTTGCGGTCGTATGTTCGTTCGCATTTCTTCCACACCTTAGAAATGGCATTTGAGTAAACAAACCTATCGTTCAAATGAAGCCATCATTACTTCCCTTTCGATTAAAATGCATTCAAAATATATAAGAAGAGTTCTCACAATTGATTTCAAATATAAGTTCACGTCATTTCTTTTAGATATGGACGCAATGTTGCTAGATCAGCAACAATGCCGTCGCCTTTGAAGACGAAATCTTTTCTTATAAAATTTAGCCAAATTTTAGTGTTAATAACAAATTTGTGGTCCGATTTGACGCGTATTCGAAAATTGATGACAGTAATATGAATATCTATTCTTTTAGGCGTCGTTTTGTACAAGTCCCGTATTCATATCGCAATTCTAAGTGATTTTAAAATGCAAATGAAAAATGTGCTGCAACTGTGCAAACGTGCAAACCGTCAAAACCGTGCAAACACACAGAAAGGACAGAATTACCTTTAATGAATGTATTAGATATCTATTATACATAGAGTCTTCTTACAGAAAAGGGGGATACAAATGTTTATGCACTTTCGGATGATCTGGAGACTTGAAATTTGCCACGATTTTGCTCACAACCAACCAGTAAAATCGAAAATTTCAAATTTGTTAATATTTAGAGCCCTCCCTAAGGACTGCATAACCTTACAGAGGTGGGAGGGTTTGTGTACTCTTACGAACCAAAGAGCTATGCCGGCGGGAGATAATTCTCCTGGTAGGACCATCCAAGCCGGAAAGGTCTGAGGGGAAGAGTCAGACTAAGAAGCAGTCTTGGGGATTTTACATCCCCCTGTGCAAGGGCAGCAGCTTGCACAGTACCTCTGTAGGTAGTGATCATGTGGATCTGAACAGCTACAGATGGGTAATCACTCTGTGAAACTGCGATGAGGAAAGCAAGGGGAAACTACCTCATTATATTTCCCATGATAGGCTGAAAAGCTGAAATACCTCTATGGATCTTTCTGGGGTAAAATATTCCGGAGGTAAAATAGTCCCCCAATCGGATCTCCGGGTGGGGACTACCCTAGGGGATGCACAGAGGAAATTTAACATTAATAGGAAAGCAAGTGGTGAGAAATTAAGAATAGGCACATGGAATGTTAGGACTATGAATTCAGGGGGTAAACTAGAGAACATAAAAAGGGAAATGAGAAGGAATAATGTAGGTATAGTAGGTCTTAGTGAAGTTCGGTGGGAAGGAGAAGGCGAGATAAATTCAGACGAATTTAAGATTATTTACTCAGGAGGGGAGAAAAAGGAAAGGGGAGTGGGGATTATAATGAGAAAAGAGATAGCTGAAAGAATTAGCAAGGTAGTGACATTTAATGATAGATTAATAGCCGTAAAACTTCAGATGGAGCCAGTGGAAATGCTTATAATTCAAGTGTATATGCCAACGACTAATGCTGGCGACGACGAAGTAGATGAAATCTATGAACAGATTATGGAGATATTGGAGGAGGAGGGAAAAGGAAGGATCACCACCATAGTAATGGGAGATTGGAACAGTGTAGTCGGAGAGGGACAGGAAGATAACATAGTGGGAAAATATGGACTAGGGAAGAGAAATGAAAGAGGGGATAAACTTGTGGAATTCTGCCATAGAAATAGATTAATTGTAACTAATACATGGTTTAAGCATCACCAGCGGAGACTTTACACATGGAGAAGCCCAGGAGACCAGAGACGATACCAGATAGATTACATACTAGTCAATGAAAGATTTAGAAATAGCATTAAAAATGTGAAAACACTACCAGGGGCAGATATCGATTCTGACCACAACCTTTTGGTGGCAAATATACAATGTAGACTGAAGAGCGTTAAGAGAAACGTAAGAGTTAACAAGAAATGGAACTTAGAGGAACTCCTTAAAAACAAGGAGGCTATCATGACTGAGCTGGAGGAAAGGTTGGGGGAGAGAGATGAAGAAAATAGGAAGAATGTAGATGAGGAGTGGAGATACATCCATAGCAACATTAAAGATGTAATGGAAAAGAAGGTAGGAAAGATAACGGGTGAAAGAAACAAAAAACCCTGGATCACAGCAGCCATGCTGCAAAAAATGGAAGAGCGGAGAAAGTGGAAGAACATAAACACTGAAGAAGGCCAAAGAAAGTACAAGGAGTTAAATAATGCTTTAAGAAGGGAAACAGATAAAGCCAGAGAACAGTGGATAAATGAGAAATGCGAGGAGATTGTCGAATGTGAAAGAATTTGTAGAACAGACCTCATGTATAGCAAAGCAAGGGAACTATTCAAGAAAAAAGCAAGAAAGATAGGACGTAAAGGAATCATGAACAAAAGTGGTAAAATAGTATCGGAGCCAGACAAGGTAAAGAATGTCTGGAAAGAATACATTGAGGTTCTGTATGACAAAGAAGGAAAGCCAAGAAATATTGAATTAAATGAAGAAGAGGATGTGGAAGAAGATCAGCTAGGACCAAGTATTCTCGAGTCTGAAGTTAAAAGAGCAATTGATGACATGAAAAGAAGAAAGGCAGTTGGGAGTGATGATATACCCGTGGACGTTCTTAAGGTTTTGGGGTCTAAAGCAGTTAAGCAACTCACAAAATTTTTTAACCAAGTATATGATACTGGCGTATGGCCTGAAGATTTTTTAGATGTTGTGATGGTACCACTGGAGAAAAAGAACAATGCAAAATGTTGTAAGGATTACAGAACTATTAGTTTAATTTCTCATACAGCTAAAGTTCTAACCAGAATAATAACCAAAAGAATTGAATGTAAAATAGAAAAGGAGCTGCAAGATAATCAGTTTGGTTTTAGAAGAGGAAGGGGGACTAGAGATGCTATAGGATGTATGAGGATGATGATAGAAAGAGCGCTAGAAGTCAATAAAGATATGTATTTTTGTTTTGTAGATTGGGAGAAAGCTTTTGACCGAGTAAAATGGGATAAGATGCTGGGTATTTTAAACAAAATAGGAATAGATTGGAAAGATAAAAGACTGCTTAAAAACCTTTACTTTGATCAAAAGATTAGAGTCAGGGTTGAAGGAGAAGAAACAGAAAGTACTTCAATAGGGAGGGGAGTGAGGCAGGGTTGTCCTATTTCACCAGCGATATTTAATATGTATGCAGAAACAATAACAGAAGAAGCGTTGATGGAAGAGAAAGGATTTAAGATAGGAGGTGAAAGTATTACCACCATTAAATACGCAGATGATCAGGGCTTAATAGCAGAAGGCGAGAAAGAGCTTCAGAGGATGACAGACAGACTAGTTGAGGTTGGCCAACAATATGGAATGAAGATCAATACAGAAAAAACGAAAGTCATGGTGGTTTCAAAGGAACATAAAGAATTAAATATAATGGTAAATGGCCAAAAATTGGAACAAGTAAGTAGTTTCAAATATCTCGGCAGTATTTTAGCACAGGATGGAAGTAGTACACAGGACATCAGAAGTAGGATTGCAATGGCAAAGGCAGCATTTAACGAGAAGAAGGAGCTTCTCACAAGCAAGAAAATAAATCTAGAAACAAGGAAGAAATTAGCAAAATGCTACATATGGAGCATAGCTCTTTATGGTGCAGAGACGTGGACGATAAGGAGAAAGGAGGAAAAATATTTAGAAAGTTTTGAGATGTGGGTATGGAGAAGAATGATGAAAGTGAAATGGACAGAGAGGAAGAGAAACGAAGACGTATTAGAAATGGTGGGAGAAGATAGGATGCTAATAAAAACAATCAGGAAAAGAAAAGCAAATTGGATAGGGCACATATTAGGAAGACAGTGTTTACAAAGAACGATCTTAGAAGGAAAAATTAGTGGAAAAAGAGGAAGAGGGAGAAAAAGAATAGGAATATTAGATAATATAAAGCAGGGATATACTACTTATAGAGGTATAAAAGAGGCTTCTAGGGAGAGAGAGAAATGGAGGCAGCGATTCAGTTAAAACCTGTCTTCGGACAGAAGCATGATGATGATGATGATTGTAGATTCAGAAATTTCTGTAACAAATTTAACAGGAAATTTTATGCGACAAAGATGAGGTGACTAACAAATATAATTTACTTACTCAATGGCAGATGTTGCAACGTTTTCTTCTCGCCATTCCACTAATATACGGAATATTGCTGATAGTTGCTGATCTTAGAATGGCTCTTAAACACTGATGTGTCAGTGACGAGCGTAATGGACCTGTTTAACTCATGAGAGAAAACTTTAGATCACACATGCAGTAAATATCCATAAAAATTTTCTTGAATATTTTAAGGAAAAGGAAAGTACTAACTGAAATTAATCCACAAAAAATGTGTCGGTGGTCCAAATTTGGCTTGCCATCCGTGTCTTGTGCACCCCTGGTCTAAAGTGTTCACTGGAAAGGGAGCAGGGAATGTAGTCACGAGGGGAAAATGTATTTAAAAAGGTCATAAATTAATGCATGTTTTGGTTTTATAATCACGGCAAATACAAGTGACATCTTTATATACTTTTAGACGAAATTCCACTGGAAGTCTGGGAGGAGTACGTCGAGCCTCTACACCATAAACTGGAACATTTAGAAGATGGTACCCTCGACCGAGAATTGGACTCTGAGCACAATGAATAAACCCTACCAAGAAAGTTATGACATCGACAACATCGCACTGAATCTGACTTCCGGTGGCGCCTGTGTAGGCTGGCACATGGTAACCTGAAGTATCTATCAAAATGCTAGTGATTTTCTTCATGGATGAAGTGTTGAAGCGTTGTTTTCTTCATATAAATATATTAGTTATATATTTATTAAATATATATTTAAAATATAAAATATAAAATACACATATAATCGTAAATATAATTATATATAATGTTATGTATATATATAAACGGCTTCATCACCTCACCTCTGAAGAAAATCACCAGTATTGGGATCGAAACGTCGGCTTACCTTGCGTTTACCTAGGCAGAAGCTTACGGAAGCCGTATCCTGCGCTACATACAGAACAATATGTTCTTATTCTAACCCCGAGGCGATAATGATTCTGCCAAGAGCTAAGATGAAGGCATCTTCATCGCCTCGGAGGATCTCTGTGGGTTTATACATTGGACTCAGAGCTCGTGTATCGGTTTACATCTTCGAGGGTACTACGGCGTACTCCATTTACAACACCCGGATCTTTTAAATGTGAGTTCGAAATATCTCAAATTTTAAGACCAGTAAAAAATTTCAATGAAATGCTTGAATAAGAATTATGTGAAATTAAATTGAACGAGATAAGGGTAAAAGTAAAGATGCATATTGCTGCATTAAACATGCGTACGCGCTCGTTGTTCTTGTGATTAGGACGCTGTCTGCTACCCGCCTGCTGCTCCGAAAGTGCAGGGGTCACCATTTCTTCAAAAGTAGGATATTGCTCCCGTTTGTTTGGTTTGAGGCGACTCCCCATTATCAGCGTTCCGTCCTCCGGATGGGACGTTATGCCGTTACTCCCCTTGGTGTAATTCGTTAAGAGTAGGTTAATGCCGGCACCGGGTTTCCTTTCTCCTTTGTAAATGTGTTCGATGTGGAAAAAGCTACCGAATTGACGGTAGATACGAGTATACGATTATTTCAATGTACAATTTATAAGTCGTCTGAAGTTCCAATAAATGGATGCGATTGAAAATCACAATGCATCGATACATTTTAACTAGGATCAATTAAAATAACTAAAATCCGACAGTAAGTTTCTGAGGTTAAAGATGAAGAATGACAGAGGCGATGTGCCCATAAGGCGATCCGCTACTATCAATTCGCAGGTAAAGAACGAATCATAAATAAAATTTATCCCCAAAAAGTACCAAAATAATTGCGCGATCACCTCCGAGGAAGAAACTAATGAGGGATGTGCGTTTCTGCGTGCGCCCGTGTTTTTTAAAATAATTCCTTTTTATGTTCATAATAAAATAAGTGTCTCTTCAGATACCGAGATACGAATTGAAAACAGTGAAATTTTTTAGCTAAAATCCCATTGAAATTGGAACATTCGCAAATCAAAGATTCAAAACCGAATGCCAATTTTAAGATAGATAAATAGTATTATAGGGAGAGACAGCGGACAGAAAAAATATGATGATAAATAAAATAATGTGTATGAGTCAGTGAAATTATTTTAGAAGTTTTATTTTTTTACGCAATGATTAATTTTCTTTTTCAATTTTCAGGCCATCTCACGTCGATGAAGCAAAATTAATGCAAAGCAATGAAAATTTTAAGTTGAATAAAAATTTATTATTGAAAGAATACATGAGTCATTTTTTAATACATCGCATCATTACCTATTTTACCTATATATATTATAGCGGTCGCCAAACCTGCTTACCCGTAATTTTTTAACTACATACTATATTTTATATATCAAATCTTATTTACTTCCATAACCGATATGATTGCTTACGTTGACAAATATTAGATATTATATCCATTAATTTCTCTAACTTCAGAGACAATTACTTTGTTTGATTTTCTTGATAACCCCAATTCCTACGATAAAAAATTATACGAAAGGAAATACTCTACTATACTACGTCTAAAAGTTCTTTTTGATAATCTTTTTGGTATGGCCGATACTTGACGAGATATGACGCAAAGTTCACTTTTTATCGCCAGTAAAATAGTACTCCTGATTGGCTTACGTGATTCATTTATGTGATTTTCTTGATATCATTCTTAATCTTAGATCACCATGACTTCAATTATGTTATCATGATAGTCACGATGTATCACTTTTGTCTTTTCCACAGGACGCAATCTACATTATGAAGAGCGAAATTCCAATGTTAATATTATTGCTTCTCCCGGAAATCACGCCGTGCTTCTCCTTCTTTTTGTGATATCAGAAATTATCAAAATTTTATATTTCTCCATAATAATTTATATTGGCCTTCATATGATATTTTTATATGGCAGCATCAAAATTTTTAGAGCTTTAAATTTTCTAATAATAACATATATTTGCATTGTCTACGAATATGGAAGAAGACACATACAAAATTTAAAGGAAAAAATAGAAAATAAGATTATCGACACGTGGGATGGATTCCTCTGCACACCAATGATAGAAACATGCAAGTGTCCTTGATTACTTAAACCACTAAAGGTGGGAAACGTCACTAAATGATTTTCCAGTTATTATATACTAGCGTAAATGCCGGTGCTTTGCGCTGGGATTAGATTTCAGAATTATTCATATTCATATTTCTCGGTAATATATTCATCCAAAACCTCATAGTGAGTGAGCACAGACACGCACTAACATACAGACAGACAATATCTTCTCTTATTCATATATATATATATATATATATATATATATATATATATATATATATATATATATATATATATATATATTATCTCATAGAATGTGGAATTTACCCCGAACCTCCTAAGTCTTCTCGCGAACCAACTAGGTATTCGCGAACCACGGTTTGGGAAACTCGGCCTCCGGGAAGTCTTATGCACCACAATCCCACCACCGCATCCTACAGGACGTTACGCGTAACACATCTAAAGCCCAGCTACTCCTTTGTACAACTCTATCAGTTGAGAAGACGAGCTTGAAACGCGGGAGGACAGAAAAGTTAGACATAGGTCGCGAGATCGTAGGAGAGCCGTGGTCGGAGTGAATTAGAGAGCTTAATGGCCGCCCTAGATTACGATTCGGATATCGAGGGAGACGCCACTTAACGAAATATGCCAATATTTGTACATTTTCCGCATTCCACTTATACCTATAGCATCTAAAGCAGCGGTGCACAAATCAAATTTGACACTGGATAATATCGAAATTAATCGGACCTAGGCGGGCCAAGCGACATAAAAACTTAAGAACACTATTGTAGATTCAGAAATTTCTGTAACAAATTTAACTGGAATTTTTATGCGACAAGGATGAAATGACTAACAAATATAATTTACTTACTCAATGGCAGATGTTGCAACGTTTTCTTCTCGCCATTCCACTAATATACGGAATATTGCTGATAGTTGCTGATCTTAGAATGACTCTTAAACACTGATGTGTCAGTGACGAGCGTAATGGACCTGTTTATCTCATGAGAGAAAACTTTAGTTCACACATGCAGTAAATATCCATAAAAATTTTTCTTGAATATTTTTAGGAAAAGGAAAGTACTAACTGAAATTAATCCACACAAAATGTGTCGGCGGGCCAAATTTGGCCGTGTCTTGTGCACCCCTGGTCTAAATTGTTCACTGGAAATAGAGCAGGAGATGCAGTCACGAGGGGAAAATGGATTTAAAAAGGTCATGAATTATTGCATGTTTTGGTTTTATAATCACGGCTAATACAAGTGACATCTTTTTATACTTTTAGACGAAATTCCACTGGAAGTCTGGGAGGAGTACGTCGAGCCTCTACACCATAAAATGGAACATTAATCGGATGGTACCCTCGACCGAGAATTGGGCTCTGAACCCAATGAATATACCCTACTAAGAAAGTTATGACATGGACAACATCGCACTGGATCTGACTTCCGGTGGTGCCTGCGTAGGCTGGCACATGGTAGACTGAAGTATCGAACAAAATGCTAGTGATTTTCTTCAGGGATGAAGTGTTGAAGCGTTGTTTTCTTCATATAAATATATTAGTTATATATTTATTAAATATATATTTAAAATATATATAATAACACATGTATATATACACATATAATAGTAAATATAATTATATATAATGTTATATATATATATAAACGGCTTCATCACTTCACCTCTGAAGAAAATCACCAGTATTGGGATCGAAACGTCGGTTTACCTTTCGCCAACCTACGCAGAAGTTTACGGAAGCCGTATCCTGCGCTACATACAGAGAAATATTTTCTTATTCTAACCCCGAGGCGATGATGATTCTGCCAAGAGCTAAGATGAAGGCAGCTTCATCGCCTCGGAGGATCTCTGTGGGTTTACACATCGGACTCAGAGCTCGAGTATCGGTTTACATCTTCGAGGGTACTACGGCGTACTCCATTTACAACGCCAGGATCTTTCAAATGTGAGTTCGAAATATCTTAATTTTAAGACGAATAAACAATTTCAATGAAATGCTTGAATAAGAATTATGTGAAATTAAATTGAACAAGATAAGGGTAAAAGTAAAGATGCATATTGCTGCATTAAACATTCGTACGCGCGCCCGCGCGCTCGTTGTTCTTGTTATTAGGACGCTGTCTGCTACCCGCCTGCTGCTCCGAAAAGGCAGCGGGCTCCATTCCTTCAAAAGTAGGTTTTTGCCCCGGTTTGTTTGGTTTGAGGCGACTCCCCAATATCAGCGTTCCGTCCTCCGGATGGGAAGTTATGCCGTTGCTCCCCTTGGTGTTATTCGTTATGAGTAGGTTAATGCCGCCACGGGGATTCCTTCCTCCTTTGTGAATGTGTTCGGTGTGGAAAAAGCTACCAAATTGACGGTAGATACGAGTTCACAAATATTTCAATGTACACATTTTATAAGTCGTATGAAGCTCCAATAAATGGATGGGATTGAAATACACAATCCATCCATACATTTTAACTAGGATCAATTAATTTAACTAAAATCCGACAAGTAGTCTCTTAGATTAATGATGCAGAATGACACAGGCGACTACCAATTCGCTGGTAAAGATCGCATCATAACTGCAATTTATCTCCAAAAAGTACTAAAATAAGTGCCCGATCACCTTCGAGGAAGAAACAAATGAGAGATGATAGCTGTGCGTTTCTGCGTGCGTCCGTGTTTGTTTAAAATAAATCTTTTTAATTTCATAATAAATAAAGTCTCTTCAGATACCGAGATACGAATAGAAAACTGTGAAAACTTTCACCTGAAATCCCAATGAAATGGAACATTCGCAAATCAACGAATGCCACTTTTAATTTTAATTTCAATAAAAATTTATTTTTGAAAGAATACATGAGTTATTTTTTAATACATCGCATCATTACCTATTTTACCTATATATATTATAGCGGTCGCCAAGCCTGCTTACCCTCTGAGCCGTATACAGTAATATTGCTAATTTTCAGAGCCGCAAGACACGCATTCTGTGCACAAATATTTATGAAGTGTAAACAACTTGTATTTAATGCAATACAGAGAGACTGCTTGTCCAAAATGTCTTACTCGCCCATCGTCATTGCTTTCTGACCTGATACGCCCTTAAGTCTAAATGAATATGTGCCGCGCGTTAAGCTAAATGAGCCGCGGTTTGGCCACCCCTGATATATACATATACATACAAACTACTAAATCGCCCAGACTTCAGGAATGGTTTAATGAGTAACGGAACATTTATCTATAACAAGAAAAGAAGCTGTCTGTGTATGTATGTGCGTTTGGTATGTGTGTGTGCGACTTTAGCAGTCGTGACTCTTCAGAAAATAAACGTAGGAGCATCAAAGTTTGACAGCAGCTTCACGTTGATTATATGAGTTGCAGTGCCAAAAATAATTCATATCGACCAATGGGGTCCGAATGGTCCCCATCTAGCGATCGGTCCAAATTTCAGTTTTTTTAAGATATCTCAGCAACCAATTGAATAACTTGGATAAATCCTCCACCAATATCAATGTTGAACTAATAACATACATCAAAGACCTAAAACTTGATACACATACTATCTCGGAGACAGAATTTTGATAACTAATAAGGGTGTAGATGGAGGTGCCTTACAAATCATAACCTATAGCGATTCACGAAAAACCAATAAACATGTAGAATTAAAACTTTGTACTCATACTAAGAATATCATGAGGATATGGACTTTTGGGCCAGAATTTTGATTCTTTTATGAAGGGGTTCCATACATATCATATCCTAGAAAAATGCCCGTGCTTATGTTTTGTAAAATTTCACAACTTATTTTATATATTTTTAGCAAAATATCAATTTTGAAACTAAAATCAATTAGCTCAAACCAATTAATGGGGAATTTTCGTCACTTATCTTGAGAGAACGTTCAGGTTGAATAAAGATATTATAGAGTGAAATGAACGTGAAAAACTCGGGTAATTATCTAGTCCAATATAGGATGAGAGCACTCTTCGTTCTGTTTACGATGGGCACCAAATCGTGAATGCAACAGTTATAGTAGGAATCATATTCTGTACCAGTAGAAAGTGTTTGCATTCTGCAAACATTTTATCGAACTTTGAAAAACACCAGGGCTATAATCGTTGTTTTACATAAAAAATTACACGTCTGCACCGATTGCTTTCCTTCACTTATTGAACAATAGCTGTGTAAAAGAAAGCGGAAAATTTGTAATTTTATGAATATTTTTCAAATGTGGGGTACTAATTCCACACATTGTTGCCATATTTTAAAATTATAGCACACCTAGAAAAGTAATAATATTTATGTAATTCTTTAAACATAAAAATGTTTCAACGGGCGCAATAAGAACTTAATGAAGATATTGAAATATTTTGTTGTGCATATGTCTAAATTCCTTTAATATATCAGCTCCCTAGCTCGCCCCGTTTTACCTAAACATGTTTCTATTTTTTTTAAATATTAAGGATTTTTAATATTTAGAATATTTTAACAGGCAAATTAATAAAATATCAAACCTTCTGTAATGACTTTTGCTATTATTCGCTCTCATTCATAATCATATTTATTTACCTTCAAATGTACATGGAAACTCAAGAATAATACAAGAGTCATTTATAACAATGCATAAAATATGAAGACAATGCAGTATACAAGAGTTGTACGTAAGTTACATAGAGAAATGAAAAAATAATCATCACATAGTCAGTTGAGTTGCCCGACTTAAATAGGTATGTTATATGTAATTTAATACTCAGGAGAGTGAATTTTTTCGCACATAAATTCATTTGATTCATACTATGCTTTTTGTAACAGGGCTGACTTAATTTAATTTTTAAACTTAATAATATCTGAAATTCCACTGATCTTAGGAAGTAATTTATTGTATATATTTAGTCCTGCATATGGTATGCTTCTTTCAAAGGAGGTGGTTTTATGCTCTATTAAGTTTGACTGGTTTTCCTGGTATTGTGTAGATGATTGACTTCGTAATTGTTGTAAATTTGTGGGTTTTGTTTAACAAATAATAATACCTCCAAAATGTAAAGAGAGTCAGTATTTTTCAGAGATAAAATATGGCTTGCAGCTTTCTTTTAAGGTAAGATGGTTGAGTGCCCTTATGGTGAATTTTTGTAGCATAAGTACTCTGTTTATATGTGATTTGGGGGAGTTGCCCCAGAAGATTATACTATATTGTAGAATATTTTGAAAGTATCCATAGTACACAACCTTAGCAGCTTTTTTGTGCAGGTCTCATTTATAACCCGGACAATATATGAGGCTTTTGCCAGTCTTTTACAAATGGTATTTATGTGTATAATAATAATAATTCTTTATTCATCCAAGGATCCATTACAGGATAGAGGATATGTCATAAAAAAGAAAAGAAAAAAGAAATACATTAAAAAAATTAAATAAGTTAACAGTAGAAGATGTATTCATCGACACTGTAGAACATTCTCTCAAGCAGAAAAGATTTAAATTTATGTTTAAAAGTAAGAGTGGACTTAATATTTTTAAGTTCCTCAGGTAGTTTATTATACAAAATAAGGCCCATATTTCTGGGTCCAAGAAAGGCTGATCTTGTGCGCACATAAGATACATGCAAGTTGTTTATATTTCTGGTCATATTATTATGTATTTCAGAATTTTCCAAGAAGTGCTTAAGATTACTTTTCATATATAGAACAAGAGTAGAGATATAAATACAGGGAAGAGGTAGTAAATTGAAATGCCTAAATAGTGGAAGGCTTGGGGCATCAAGTCTGGCATTAGCCATAAGATGAATGATCCTTTTTTGAATCTTAAAAATTGAAATGGCTTGAGGGGACAACCCCCATAAGAGCACACTATATACAATATGTGAGTAAAATAACCCAAAATAGAGGGAGAAAAGAACATCAGTAGAAACAGTGGAACAAATGATACGGATTAGAAAACAAATAGGACTGAGTTTACTTAGGAGTGTGTGAATATGTGTATCCTAATAGAGATGGGAGTTAATATGAATGCCCAGAAATTTAGAAGAATCAGCTTGAGGTAATGTATTGCCATCTAGGCAGATGTTTAATGCCAGTGTTGGTTTGTTTTTAAGGGTAAAATGAATAACTAGCCATTTCTCAACATTAAGTTTAAGAAAATTATTTAGGGACCAGGACTGAATTCTCTGTATAACAAGATTATTGTTTATATGAAGGTGCTCAGGAGAGACAGAAGAAACAATGACATTGGTGTCATCAGCATAAAAGATGGGATTACTCCCAGGTATGCTGCCTTTTTGCATGGGGAGATCATTAACATAAATGACAAAAAGTGTAGGGCCGAGAACAGAACCCTGGGGGATACCATGATTGATTATTTTAGATGGAGATTTATACTTAAACCATGTTTATAGATAACCACATGCTGAGCTCTGTCATGTAAGTATGACAATAGCCAGTTTTTAGGGAGACCTCTGATACTGACTCGATCTAATTTTTTAGAAAGAAGACTGTGATTGACAAGATCAAATGCTTTAAAATAGTCAAACAGAAGAGCACAGGCATGAGACGAAACTGTCTCATTTTACATTATTCTCTCGTAATACTAAAATTACTATAAAATAGTTAAACAATACAATACCCTCGGTGACACTGCTGCTGCCGACCACAAATCAAATAACATACACTGGATAAATGTCACGAAACGTACTAACAATTATATTGCAGTGACATAATACAAAGCACAAATATAGTACAATACTTAGTAGAAATGTCCACTTGAGGAATCACAAATGATATGGAAAAGGGTTCGACTCGCAGCTAACCTTTCCTCAGGTGCGTTCGCTCCGCTGTCTTCGCTCTCTCTCCCGTCTTATCTCGCTCTTCCCCTCTCCTTCACTGGCTCTGCTCATGGCAACATTGTCGGCTCGCAACTAATGCCGTTTGCAGTGAGGTCCAGTAGATTGCGCTGCACTCGCGAACGCTAATTGGTTCTACCTGCGATCTACTAGTGTCCTCTCCCGGGCTAATGTCTGTTGCTATAAAAGAAGGCTTCCCACAAAAAAGGGTGCGTCGCATGCAGGGTGGGTCGCAGGCAGGGGTCGTCATTTGCTGGAGTTCGCCATTGGAAAGAGTTCAAACACAAAAACTTCTGGCGAACACGAAAAACTGATGGGGAACTCGATAAACGGTCAAAAGTAGGAAAATGCGGTGGCTTATGCTAGCAAAACACTCAATACTCAAGAGTCTCATTTGTCCACTTATGAATTGGAATGTATGGCCTGTTGCTTTGCAACTCAAAAATTTAAGCCATGCCTGCAGGCAAGACCATTTCATTTGTATACTGATAATGCTGCTCTCACTTAGTTGTTTAATCACCCTAAACAATTAGGGAAAATTGGTCGCATGGTTTTAAAACTGTCTCATTTTTGTTTCACCATTCACCATGTTTCTGCTTCTAAAAATAGAGCTGCTGATTGCTTGTCACGGGCTGGAATCTTGGATCACCATTCTGATCCAACCCCCGTTGAAATTTCCTGTCTATTGCAACATGTTCCATTGTCCTTCACTAATATTTGCCATCATCAGGCTTCGGACAGAGACTTGTGCAAAATAATAGAGCAAATCAGATCAGGGAAAACCATTCCAGATTATTCTTTGCAAGGCGACCTATTGCGTCACCATTCCCTGGGCTCTAAGAAGCCTTGAGTTGTAATTCCTCTTGCTTTAAGAGAGATGTTCTTCCAATATTTTCATTCTTCTCCTATTGGTGGTCATCTAGGCAGTGCAAAGACTTGTGATAAAATCTCCCGTGAATTTTGGTGGTTGGATATGAGAGCAGATATTTCAACAAAAGTTAAAAACTGTCATGATTGTCAAATAACTAAACCCAGAAATTGTTTACCTCCTGGTCGTCATTCAGCTAAATTCTTGACTTATCCCTGGGAAAGAATATTTATTGATTTTGTCGGTCCATTGCCTAGGAGTATATTTGGTCATGCCTATGCCTTAACCATAATTGATGGTTTTAGTAAATTTGTAATTATTCAACCGGTTAGAAACTCAACAAGTAAAGCTGTTGTTGATATCCTTACCAGGCTTGAATTTTCTAAATTTGGGGTTCCCAAATATATTGTTTCAGATAACGCTTCCTCTTTCAAATCCAAATTATTTTATGACGTGTTTTAGCCTAGGGATTAAACATATTTATACTGCCCCCTATTATCCCAGACCCAACCATGCAGAAAGAGTTCATAGAAATCTGAAGTATGCCTTATCTGCTTTCACACGTGATGCCCATGATAAATGGGATGCATTTTTGCCCGCGCTGACTTTTGCCTTTAATTCTGCTAAACACTCTTCTACAGGTGTTTCACCTGCTAAGGTATTTTTGGGTTGTGAGCATCCACACCCATTGTCACTTCAATGGGATTTGCCAAATGAATTGGCATCAGCTGATTGTAATTCTGCTTCAGGGCAGCAACTTTGGAATAAGGTGCTAAGTAATTTAGCCAAGTCACAACAGCGCGTTGCTAGCAAACATAATGCTAGACATTCTCCACAAGCCTTTTCACCAGGTGAACAGGTTGTGTTCAGAGCTGTGCCGAAAGTTTCCAAACTTAATAAAATTTCTGCCAAAATTTCCCCTCTATGGGAAGGACCCTTCGTGGTCGACAGGATAATCACTCCTGTAACCCTGTCTTTAAGGAAGCCGGACAACCCAAATTATTTTCGAATAGCAAATGTTAGTCAAGTTAAGAAATATTTTTCTTCTGGTAGGAAATAATTGATTATTTTTAATATCACGTGTTAATTTTATTTCTATTATGTAATGCTTTGGTTGACCAAAGGTTATATTGGCCATTCTCAATTACCACATACTATTGTTAATCAATTTAAGAAACTTTATGTGGCTATCAGATAACAGTTTGATTTTGTGGCTTTGAAAAATGAATCACCCATTGTATTTTTATGTTAAGAATTACTTTGTCTTGTGAGCTTGTTTAGATATACAAGCAAGAGAGTATCCTTGGGTGATTGCATTTTGGGTCTAGTTTTTCATTTCCACTTGGAGGTGTTTTTTCCTGTCCTGTTGACAGAGTCACTGATTCCTATGAATCATTATTGTTCTTTGTTAATGTCCGGCATAGAGAATTAGCGACCTCATCGCCCGTTGATTTGTAATCATTGCAATCAGCCCCCAGGTGCAAATCTGGTAAAATAAATTGATATTTACTTGGCCAATTGCCACAATACTGCTCGGTGCAGTCAATTTTCAGACATCATAGATGGATCCTGACATCTAAGTGTGTCTTATGGCACAAAATTATCTTAATAACCATGCCATTTTATATCGTTGGTACTATTTACCACGGTTAGTGTGCATTTTTTCGACAAGGCTAAGGATGACTCATGTAACGGCAGTCTATATGTACCCCTTCCCCCTTCTAAGGACGGCCATTGCCATTGTTCACGCGATATCCAGACGTCATCACCCCAAACCTTGGCCTCACTACTTCAGTTGAATACGAAATCGAATTGTCTGATTCTACCCCAATTTGTTCTCATCCGTATCAATTGTCTCCGCCCAAATTGGCCTCAATGAAAAATCAGGTGACTTCACTGCTAGAGAAAGGAGTGATCGAAGAATCGAATTCCCCATTTGCTAGTCCAGCATTTCTCATCCCTAAGAGAAATGGCTCTGATCACCTTGTATTCGATTACCGCAAAATTAATAAAAGGGTTAAATATGATAATTATCCGGTACCTTCGATTGAGCTG
This sequence comes from Tanypteryx hageni, assembly GCA_028673005.1. Classification (NCBI taxonomy): domain Eukaryota; kingdom Metazoa; phylum Arthropoda; class Insecta; order Odonata; family Petaluridae; genus Tanypteryx; species Tanypteryx hageni. Next base: position 49,788,124 of record CM054113.1, read on the forward strand.
GCCTTCGCTTACCTTGGCTCTGCCTGGTTCTTTTTGATTTTCGATCTCAATTCTGCTTTCCATCAGATTCCCTTGTCACCTCAGAGTAAACCTGTAACTGCATTTATTACCCCCTTTGGTCTTTACCAGTATAGTAGGTTACCATTTGGACTTTGTACAAGCACACAGATATTTTCAAGGTTGATCGATAAGGTTTTAGGGGACTTGAAATATAATTGTGTATTTCCTTATATCGATGACTTATGTATTTATTCTAAATCTTATGAGGAACACCTGGACCACATCGGCAAGGTACTACAGAGACTCCGCCATGCAGGTCTCACTGTCCAACCAGATAAAATGAAAGTTGCGCAATCAGCTGTTCACTTCTTGGGACATCAGATAACATGTGGTTCCCTGCAGATAGATCCTGAGAGGGTGAAGCCCATAACGAATTTTCCGGTGCCTACTTCACTGAAACAGGTTGTCTCCTTCCTTGGGATGTCAGGTTTTTATTCCAAATTTATTCCTAATTTTGCTAAATTGGCCGCTCCTCTGAATGCCTTGAGGAGAAAGAATGCCACCTTTCAATGGACTGATTCCCATTCTGATTCCTTTATGAAACTTAAAAATGTCTTGTCCTCTCCTCCAGTTCTTCACTTGCCTGATTTTAATTCAGATTTCCATCTCTTTGTGGATGCTAGCAATATTGGTTTGGGAGCCACTCTCAATCATCTGATTGATGGTAATTTTAAACCGGTGGCTTATGCTAGCAAAACACTCAATACTCAAGAGTCTCATTTGTCCACTTATGAATTGGAATGTATGGCCTGTTGCTTTGCAACTCAAAAATTTAAGCCATACCTGCAGGCAAGACCATTTCATTTGTATACTGATAATGCTGCAGGCATTTAGTCTTTTGTCTAGAACAGAATGTAAATGGTTGACTGCTTCAGAAACAGCAGACATGGTGAATTTATTCTTGCGGAAACCATGCTGATATGGAGACAAAATGACAGAGGATTCTATATAGGAAACTGGGTGCCTATAATAGACTTTTTTAAAAATTTTAGCAAACTGTGTTTGAATAGCAATTGGTCTATAGGAATTAAAATCTTGTGGGCTTCCTTTTTTCTTAAAAAGGGGAATTACCTTGGAGATTTTAAGGGCAGAAGGTAAAATACCCTCTAGGAAAGAAGCATTAATAAGATACAATAAAGGATTCTTAATAAAATTAAAGCAAAGTTGGATAATGAAATTTGGAATTTCATCAATGCCAGTGCTGAATTTCTTACCACAATTGCTAACAATGATTTGGAGTTCATTTTCAAGATGGGGGAGAGATAAAATGAAGAAGAAGAATTAGTGACATTCAGATAATCAAAGGGATTAGAAGGTTGAGCACATGATGGAAGAGTAGTGAAATGATTGTTAAAATCAGGAGCTAAGGTGTAGGAATTTGATGTATCAAAAATGGGACATGAAGAGAAGTTTTTTGATGCATCAGAATCATTAATAATCTTCCATATATCACAGGATTTGTTAGAGCAGTTCAACTGTCTATCATTATTTTATGTTCGTTTAGCCATATGGAGAATTGATCAATACGATTTTTTTAAGTATTTTATATTCAGCCTCCAGATCCTTATTCATGTGGGTTTTACAATGAACAAATAACTCTTAAATATGGGCAGTAAGTGCACGAATCTCATCTGTAATCCACTGCTTTTTATAATTCCTATTAGAAATCTTTTTAACAACCACGGGAAAGGCAGCATTAAAATAAAAAAGAAATTTGTTGTAGAAATCAGAGAACTTACTGTAAAAATTAGTGTCAGCATATACATCAGACCAGGTCTCAGTTTTTGGCATATTAAGAAAAAGCTTAACATTTAGATTAGAAAAACACCAAGTTTCACAATGCATTGATTGAGTTCTATTTTTTATAGTAAAATAAGTCATGGTAGGGTAATGATCAGATATATCTAAGGGAATAACTTCGAATTTTACATACTGAGCATTGATGTTTGAAATGGTGAGATCAAGCAAGGATGAAGAAGAAGAAATATAGGTGATAAGAACTAAGTAAGTTAAGAAGAGATTTCTGATTACTGCCATCAAGAAGCAAGTTGCAGTTAAAGTCGCCAGAGAGGATTATAAGTGATTGAGGTTTCCAATGGAATACATAGTCAAGCAAAATGTCAAGATTATTTACAAGCAATTGAAAGTCACCCTGGGGGGAACGATAAAAACATATGACAACACAAAATATTGGCAGTATTGAAATAGCTCATTGCATACTCAAAGTTTTTTTCAGACAACAGGTTATCTGGTGGAGCAGTAGGAACCAAACCCTCCCTCAGAAGGATAACAGCACCACCATTTCTATAAAAGGACCAGCAAATTATATCAGCTACAGAGTAGCCACGTAAACAAAAATAATTAACCTCATGAGGAGTAAACCAATGTTCACATAAACAAAGAATATCAGGTTTAATATCATCTAGAAATACTTCCAACTCAAGTAACTTATTTCTTTAGCATTCCACGTTCAGTAAGAATAAGGACAAAACAACGTCTTCAGCTAGTCATAGGGACTTGGATTTATTGATATGATAGCTAGCCCTGGTTGAAACCTGCCTGGCATTAACATCAGGAGGCATTTTAAGGGGGATATCGGTAGACGAGACGGGACGGATCTGTTGGGGCAGTTTGATACTAACTTGGCCACTTCCGTCCCAACCAAGAAAACATCCATGTTCAGAAATGTGAAAATTGTTCTGCTACGATAGTTCAATGGTAGAATATCTGCCCGGCAAGTGGAAGACCCAGGTTTGATTACCGGTCATAGCAGACTTTTTTCTTGTTTCAAAATTAATCCCATCACTAGTAGATGTTTCCAGGGAAACACAACAAACATAGATTGTAGCTCTACAAGGAACATCACTGAAGCTACAATCTTTGGCAGGTTTGGAATTATTGCCAATCACTATATTCAATCTCCGCCGATGTTTCCTTGATATAACTGTGCGAAAACCATCATCACAGCTTTTACCTTCTTGAACACTAGTATTTTTTGATGAAGGAAGAACTTTAGATACCTCTGTGGTAGAGGAATCTTTAAATGAATGAGGTGTAGATTGGATGGGCATGGACTCACAGTTTGTAATACCCTGACTGATGGACTGCGGGGATACAGTAGACAAAGTGTTGGCAATTGATGCACTTTTTTTGACACTACCTTACTGGAGCCAAGGCTTTGCTTCAAAATGCTTATGTCAGCCTTAAGCATTTCAATGACATCGGCCATATTGGATATCGAAAGTTTGTTTACATGGCTATAAAAACATTTCCAGATAATAAAATCCACCTCAAATAGGACTTTCATGTAAACATCACTCAACTTCGAACAATTATGATGAAATATATTCTTACATATACCGCAAGAAATGAAATTATCCCTAGGATTAACTGATAAATGGCAGGAACCACAGGAAGACACAACAGGTAAGGATGCCATATTGAAATTAATTATCCGATTAAGGTTTTTGTCAATGATGAGTCCAAGATATTTTGCAGTATTTGACGGTTAATAGGGAAGTTGGAGAATATTATTCAGAGGTGTAGTCAGTCTGAAGTGGATTATTTTTGTGTCATTTAAAATTAAGTAATTTCCTGCAAACCAAGTTACTTATTCCCTGCACTGATATAATTCTTTTCTGATGGAAGTGGAAATGAAACATAGGCATCGGAAAAAGACATCTATTTGTCTCCAGCAGCTGATTCCAGATTCAAAAGATTTATTGCAATATTCATTTTTTCTTTTACTTAATAATTAAACATTTGAAAGTAGTAAGACCGTACATTTCAGAAAATCGTTACTTGTTCTAGTAATATCTTGTCGATTTTTAGCAGTTTAAAATAAAATTTCCCTCATGCATTGGGTTTGTCTTGCTGCCTGACCTGCTAATTCCTCCTTAACAAATGCTTATAGACACTTCATTTTTTCACCAATCTATTGAGTATTCTGTCTTGTTGTGCATGTTTTTTGTGGAGGTCTGTCTGTTGCCCTAAAAAAATCAGTTTCTGCCTTCGATTCATCCAGCAGTCTGAATGATGCACTAATTCCTCCTAAATGAAAGCAGATAAAGTTAATTTTTTCAACAATCGAATCAGTATTTTGTGTCATTATGTACATTTTATTGGTTTGTCAAATCTGTCTAAATTGTTTTTATAGTATTATTTCATATTAATTATACTAGTTTTCATATATTTTAATGTTCTGTAAAAGCTATTCTAAAAAAACATTTATTTTCTACTTGAGCAACTCTTTCCTTACTTGTTTCTGATAAATTCATTTATGGAAAACTAAAATTTGCACTTCAAGCAATACTCTTATTCAGGTATTGTGAATTCTCAGGGTCATTGGTCAAATCTAGCTGATTGTCCTATATAAAGTCTACCATGAAGAGAACTTGAGGTGGAAGTACCATTTTTTACTTAATTTCAAATATGAAGTAGGTTTACTTCAATTTTTAAGAAATTATAATTTTGTTTATCATTTAAATGAATAGAAGGAACTGACATGGGAGTGCGCTGTTAAGGAAAGCACACGTCCTGGGAAAAAGAGCTGGTTATTGTAGATGAGAGAAATCAAATGGTAATGAGGTGTAACTACTCTTCCTACTTGGCTCATGCATGAACACCTGCCTTAAAACAACGTGCTCCTGGTTAATGCATTAAGATTACTTATAGTTCAATTGTGCAAAAAAGATTATAATCGTATGATCTTTCTACCTTCACTTAACATCACGCTTACTCTGACTTTAATGTTAGTATTTCGATTTCAAGCTCTTTTATGAATGAGAGATATCAATTGTGGTCTGCTGGTGTAATTACCCATGAAAAATGAAGTGTGGGAATAAATGACCTATTAAATTATAATAGCTACCTGTATTATATGCAATATAACAACTTTAATAAAAAATCCACTGTTCATTGCCAACAAAATCCCCTAAAAAAACTCGGTTTCAACTCAAGTATACAATTTCTGTTTCCCATATGATAACACATAAAAATCAATTTTCCGACATACAGCTTCAACTCTTTAGCAAGTTAAAATTAGAAATAATTCACTTACAATCTTCCAACCTAAATCATTTTAAAGAAAAATAAATAACGTTTCTTATACTTTGCATCACATTACACCTAAAATTTGAGATTGCTCAAGATACACGTATAAATCATAATTATTGAATAGCTTTTTATGATATGTTGCCATGTCATTGTTAATCCTCGAGGTTTTCATGTTGTCTCAATTCTTATACGTTATATGTCAATGAAGCATGCTTTGCATGCTTTAATATAAGAGAGAGAGAGAGAGAGGAAGAAAGAAAGTAGGAGAGTGACAGAGGGGAAGAGAGGAAGTGAGAGAGAAGAGAGAGAGGAAAGGAGACAGAAGGAGGGAAAGGGAGAGGGATAGTTTGATAAAGTTCTTTATTAGGGCGAGATTGAGACTAGGAAGTCTATTTTTCCTGAAAAGAGGAGAGGAGAAAAGGATGAAGAATGGGATGTGCCTTAAATTTATTACTTAATCCACACATACCCGTCATATTGATGGGTTTTTAAACTAGTTTTAATTTATATTCCGTCTTCAGAACTCTTCTGAAAACCTGTCACAACTCCATAGATTCAGATGAAATGCTGTATATTTTATTTTTCTTTTGTTATACTTCCATGATATGATATAAAAGAGTTACTGCTAGTATTATATTCTAATATAAATTGTTTTACCGTTTTGAGTGTAAATCATATTAATTTATCAATATGATAATTCAGAAAAATATACTACCATTTAAAAATGCAACTTAAAAATAACGTCTCATTTCCAATATACATAATCAGAATCTGACTTCTTAAAATGGAGATAAAAATATTTTACAATCATTTTGTTGTGAACAAAGGAAGGAAAAACCTCCTGCAGCCAAGACTGTGCTGTTAAAATGACTGAGATTGGAATGACTGAGCTTACATTATTTCCATTGCAGTCATAATTGGACATAGTACTTAACTCCTTGCAGTAAAATTGATTTTTTGTTTCATAGAGACAAATATATGTTGTCTATTATCAGATATATTTATTACAGAAGGATGCAGAAAGGTTATGCCAAGTGAGATTGTGAGAGTGCTGCGTATTTGCTATCCCTGTTCTACAGTATTGCAGTAAATGCTTGGCCATCTGTTGCAAATAATTTAATGGTAATAATAATTAAGCTCTGACTAAATAGAATATTTAAATGAATGAATAAGTGAACACTTAACCCTTTTGGTTCTGTGTTGGGCTAAATTTGACATTTAAAAATGTCCAGTTTGGGCCCTTTCTCAGACTGAGTCTAACAGATCTAAAATATTTTTTCTTGAAATCTGGAAGCATATATGCCTCCAGTCTGCATAAAAATGATTTCTATCTTTTCTACTGGTTGATGCTTTCATTTTCTATTTCTTTAACACTTTGAAAATTATGACTGTATGGCGAGGTAATAAATTGCCGATATCTGGTAGACATGCACTTTGTAAGTAGGACATTGCTGATAACTGGGGTGAAGACAGTGAACATTTCAATGATGTTGGTGATTAGTGTTGTGTTACTTCTGAAGTTTGTTTGGGTAACTTAGGAGGTAGAAAAGAAACATCATTTTATTGCAAAATATGCTCAAGAAAGCCTGCAATACACATGAATAAATGGTTCATCAAGTAACATTTCAAAGAAAATAAAAATTATTGCTGCATTGTAGTTGATACATTCTCACACTGAAAAATTCCATCTGATGTCTATTACTTTTTTATTGTTCTTGTTTTAAACCATGCCTATGTATTACATTTAAAATTAATTTGACCTGGTAGAGAAAATGGGCGGAAAAATTGGACCTCATATGGTTAGTTGCCAAGACTGCTGAAGTCAATTTCTTTTTCAGTCCTGGTAACCTCCATAGTCTCATAGTCTGTATTATATTTTACTGACCACTTTGTTGGCCGCATGCAGTCCATGGGCCATAGATTGCCGACCCCTGGGCTGGTGGATCAGCAATCACAGATGACAATTGTGATGTTTAATGTTTTCATTGTTACCAATAATGTTATTTGTAAAATCATTTTCTTTTCTGTTTTTTAAAACTGAATTAACATTTTCATGAAAATAATTTGTTTCAAAACAAATGTTTACATGCATGGATAAAATTTATATTTGTTCTTCTATTATAAAATTTGGTGATATTTTGTGTTATATTTCACTGTGAAGATTTCTCCCATTCACCTAATTGGCAAACTGAGGATAATTTGGAATTTGATCACCTGTTTCGATGTGATATGTCATCTTACAGTGAAGAGAGAAATACAGATCCAAGTATATATAGGAGATGGGGAATGAGAGAAGGATCAGAAAGAGATAATTTGGACAGATGAGGGAGGGAAGGGAAAGATAAGAGGGAGAAGAACCTGGTGCAAGTGGGGGGGAGGGGGCTGGGTAATGGTTGGTGGAAAAATGATTATGGAAATAGGTTAAGGAATCTTGTGGTGTAGAGGAGTGAGTGGGGAATATATATTCCTTCAATAATACATTTGCATTGAGGGTGGTACTAAGAAGTACTTCCACTAGTTCTAGGTCATTGTCTCCATCCTTTGCTTTCACTATGCAGCACTACAGGAGTGAAGAAACTATGGTGGGTGGCTTCTAAATGATGTTTTGTGAAGTTTGATGGTGGATGCTGAGTCTCGAAGCACCTTTTGGGTTCTTTGGTCTTTATTTCAAAACTTTTTTCCCATTTTCACAGTGTAATATACTGCAGCACACATCATTCTCCAGTTTGTACTCTCCACTTTTGTCCAGTATGGTGTACTTGTCTTTGACATTGCATAGTAATTTGAATAGGATGGTGGGGTTGTAAAAAGATAATCTAAGATTGCTTTCCAGCAAGAGGTTAGCAAGTTTGTAGGGATACTTTTCCTAGGAATGATAGTTTTCCTCATCTGGGGTGTTTCTGTGGCTGTATTGGGGTGATGGAAATTATATTAGTGATTGCTTGTTAACAGAGTTTTTTTATTGAACAAGTTGTCTATGAGTTGACTTATACAGCTATTGTTGTTACCTATCTATTTAATATGATTTAGTTCCTTTTCAAAAGCAGTATTAGAAAGGGGGATATTTAGCATGCAGTTTAGCAGAGAATGAAACGCTGCATGTTTATCGGTAATCAGATGAAAAGAATCATTGTGAGTCACGTTATCTGTGAAAGTGGGTTTTCTGTATATGGAGATCTGGTGACCCTTACTACTGATAGAAATACTTAAACCTAGAAAATTAATTTAGTTTATTCTTGTTTTACTGTGAAAGTAATGGATTTATGGCAAGAATTTAGAAATGACACAAAATTATCCAATTGATGATCCTTTCCACAAACATAAAATATTGTCTATCTCTCTACCACAGGATTCCTTAATCCATAGCATTTACCATTCTTCCATCAACCATTACCCGTCTCCCAACTCTCCCCTCCCACATCAGGTTCTTGCCCGCAATCCCCTTCCCTCCCTCATCTGTCCAAATTACCTCTTTTCCATCCTCTTACCACTCCTCACCTCCTATATATACTTGGATCTGTATTTCTCTCTTCATCTGAGGATGACACATCATGTCGAAACCATGGTCCCAGGTTTGCCAAAACAAATTTGATAATGTTGCTAAATCCACCCTAAAAAGTGGCTTAAAAGTCATTAAAAATAAAAAGTACATAAATACTTCAAAATAATTCTTATTATATCTAATTGGTAAACTTATCTTTCTTTTTTAAATGAATGACAATTAAGATAATATTAATTGATTATTATAAATATGGTAGAATTTTTACAATTAATAAAAAATAAATAGGAAGTTTCATTTATAAGTTAAGCTTTTAAAAGAAAAAGAAAAAAATCTGAAGTGGACACCACATGACTTTCTCCACACCTGTGATATTTCTAAAAATTTCAAATGGGTTACATGATAATCAATATTTTATGGAACTGAGAGAAAAATTTAAAGACTTTATAAAGAACAGAAATAAACTCCAATTATAGCCTTCTGATATTGGATATAGCCACGAAACTCCAACAATTAAGAAAATAAAAAGGAGCATTACTAAGATGTAACTACCACATATACTCATGTATAGGACAAGGTTTTTAGACAACATTTTTCACGAAAAACTCGGAGGTCGACTTTTTCACGAAAAATATTTTTGATAGGTTTAAACCCATGACTTTATTTGCCCTGCGGTTATTGACATTTGATAGAATTTACACTCTTGTTGTATTTTAACTGTATCGATAACTATCGAATATTTTAATACCGATGTATATGAAAGAATAACTTACTATATAATTTGGTGATCCTAAGTTGATCTCTGATGCTTTGCAAATAATTAAGCAATTTTGGTAAACCTAACGTTTGGTAAAGTGACGGTGGCACGACAGAAAACTGGCAGCAAGACAAATGCACAATATGGTAACTCTGTAACATGTAAACAAAGAAACACCTAATTGGTGATTCACAGATAGGCAATGCCTACCTCTAAGCATCGCAGACAAAATTAGTATCGCCGAAGTATTTGTGGTATAAAAATTTTGGTACTGTGCGTATAACTAGTGAAAGGTAAACAAGGCTACGCTAGTAATGGTGATGCCGAGAAATCAACAAGAAATGGAACTACCAGGAGGAGAAATGGATGACAAATGTAAATATAATATTTCAATGTTTTTAATGAAAGACTAGTCCCCTAATGGATAATGAAACAACATAGTTAAGGGGAGACTTGTAATATTATTTATTGTAGCCAGAACCAAAACTATTTTAATTATTTAAAAGAAAACATTTATTCTCATTAAAATAAATCCTAAAATCCAAGAAAATTTTCATCGTCAGAGCTATCCAATCCAAATAACTCATCCCAGTCTCTTTCAGTAATATTTTCATCGTATGGATCATCAAGATGTTCATCAGCATCACCTTCAGCTATAATTACCTTCGTAAACAATAATTAGCATTTTCGTTACGTTTCTCTTTCTTATACATAAGCTACTAAACTGTTCATTTACAAAACTTGTGCTTTCCGAGGTGTAGGTTTCTTCATTCCTCGTCCAAAAACGTGCAAAATACGGATTTCCTAGGACCACATAGTACATATTTCTGCTGATTAATCGTCAATTTTGGCATCACCAATCCTCCGTAGTCCAACATCAGTTTTGTTTCCTGTTCTCCTTTACAAAGATAACTTTTGAATGAATGCTAGAATGAAATACCAAGTCTATCCAGAGTCATTCGATCTATTAAAAAGGCATATACAATGTTATGACTTTTGATGTTATGCAGTGACGCTGGAGAAGACATCAAACTGCTTCGCTGCTACTTTGACACAATGTAGTTACATCAGACTAAAGGGAAATTAATGTGGAAATTAATGCATCAACATGTATTGAATACAAAAAATTCGTTCTACTACACCTGAAAATCAGGAGTCGACTTATGCACGAGAAATACAAAAAAAGCAAAAAAAAATTATGAAAAAGTCAGGGGTCGACCTATACACGAGATCAACTTATACACGAGCATATACGGTAAGTGTAAAGTGTTTACAATAGTCGTCGGTAGATGGTGTAGTTGTGGCAGCTAAAAAAATTAGTTTTTGAGATATCTCTTAAACAATGCATATATATGGGGATATGTTTCAAACAAAGATTATGGAAAACTCAATTTTCTACAACTTTTATTTTGATACTTTTTTACATTCATCAAATATTAAAGCAAATATAAAGAAAACAGATGTGACAAGAGTAAACACCCACTTCTGGTTGACCAATTTTTACCACAAACTAATCAACTTTTGTTCCTTTAACAAAAATGTCAAATATAAACTTTAACATTGACATGATTAATAGTTATTGAGTTAGAGCAGCCACAAACGTTTTATCACACACACACACACACACAGACATCATCGAGATAATGGTCAAAACGTGTTCAGAGGACCTCAAAACATGTATATCCGTTGAAACCTCGAAATTGATTTTTTTCATGAAAACAATACAAAACAATAATATAAGGTATTAAAAATTCACTATAAAAAGTATTACATTAACGCTTCATACACAAGTCACATTTGGGTAACTCTTCATCACTCATATGACTTCTTTTGGTTTCATCTTTAGGTAAATTCTCATATGCGTCAGTGGAACCAATTTTTTTTATTACACTTTCATGCAGTTCGTAACTATAGCAACATTTCCCATGCCTTCTTAAATCCTATCTATTGGCAAAATTGCCTTAAAAATTTTGACACTCATTCTGTTTCGTAATTTTGATTTTACAATGTCCATGACACTAAATTGATGTTCAACATCAGCATTTGAGTGGGGTAATGTGAGTAGAATTAAAGCTAGATTTGAAATATCCTCAAAAATATTTTCACCAGTTGAATCCCGGCAGCTAGCGATTTCCAGTCAAGTTTCAACGAATCTGAGGTTTCCGTCCACATGATTGTATGTAGTTTTTTCTACTGAAAATCAATGCTAGTCAGAATTGTTGAATCTTTTACAAAAATTTTTGCTAGATTAAGTATTCCTGGTTTTGTTGGTTTCAAACATTCACATGCACTCAAACAAGACATTGATTGCAAAGCACTGGCTTACATTAAATGAACTTCCCAGTATTCTAATAACTGGCTTTTTTGTAGCTGACTTTTACTGTAGACCAGATTCCAAACATGGAGGTGTCTTAATGCTGGTAAAGGAAGAATATAAAACGCATACTATAATCAAGGTCAAAAAGTTATCTTCTGAATCTAATTTTGAATGCTGTGCAATTGACGTGTTACTGGGTACCTCTAAAATTCCAATATTGTGTGTCTATAGGTCCCCAAATGGCGATTTTCCTTCGTTTACCAGCAAACTATCCACTGCACTAGATATAATTAGTAATAATACTGGCTCAATGATCGTGTGTGGTGATTTTAATGTTAATTTGAGCTCTCAAGGCCCACAGAAATTTCAACTTCTAGATGTATTTAAAGTCCACAATTTAAGACCTACTAGTCATGAATTAACTAGAATTAGTAAAACATCAGCCACTGTTATAGATAATATTTTCTCAAATTTAAACGTTACTAATAGTTCTGTGATTAATGCATGCATTTCTGACCATTTTGCTCAGTCGACTTCATTTTCTTATGAGTTAAGGACTGAACCCAAGTAATACACTCTCTCTGTGAAATGATTTTTTACTGAACAAGCATAGAGTACATTTGGTAATCTTTTTCAACTTGAAGATTGGTCAGAAGTTCTCAGTAGATTAACTTGATGATAAATTTGATAATTTTTTAAAGATTTTTTTGCACAAGTTTGACATGTGTTTCCCTTTAAAGAATGTTGTATTAAACAATAATGTTAAAACAAAGAAGAAAAGTTGGGTTATCCCTGAAATTAGTGCCTTATCAATTCAGATGAAACATTTGTATAATGACTACAGGTCAACTAAAGCTGACTCTGATAAAAATCATTATTTACAGTGTAAAAGGTTCTATGCCAAGCTCGTGCAGGAAACAAAAAAGTCTTTTAACATTGATATGATTAAAAAAATCTAACAACCTAACAAAAGCTGCTTGGAATATAATCAAAAGTAATACCTCTACTTGTAATAGGAAGTCTAATATAGAATCCATTGCCATTAAAGGGAAATCAGTTATGACCTAAGTACTACTGCAAACTCTCTCAATGACCATTTCTTAAATTTGGACAATCAACCCAATATCATCCTTCCCCACTCTCAAAGGTTTGTCCCTAAGAAACAAGCAAGCTCAAATTCAATTTTTCTTTATCCCGCTGATGTAAAGGAGTTAATGGTGATCCTTAACAAACTTAGCTCTAATCATTCCAGTGGCATTGACAGCATTCCTGGCATAATAATTACCAAAGAAGTTAAAAAATGTATTGCTCCTGTTCTTGTACACCTAGTAAATGAATCATTTATCTCTGGTGAATTTTCTCAGAAACTAAAAAAATAGCTAAGGTTGTTCCCATTCTTAAAGGAGGTGATCCACTGGATATTGGTAATTATAGACGCATCTCTGTTCTTTCAATTTTTACCAAAGTTTTTGAATATGCAATTTATAATAGAATCATGTCCTTTATTAATAAATTCAATATTTTGTCTACTAACCAATTTGGGTTTGTTAAAGGGAGGAGTACAAAAATGGCTATCCTCAAATTTATTAATTCCATACTTCAGAGTCTAGACAACCATGAAAACATCACAGGGATTTTCTATGATCTCTCTAAGGCCTTTGATTCCATTGACCATGATATTCTAATACGGAAGCTACATTCATATGGTATAACAGGAATAGCTAACAATTGGATTAAATCATTTTTATCTAATGGGACCCAAGCAGTAACTCTTAAATCATCACACTCTAAAATTCTATACACTTCTAAATTTCAAAGAGTAACAAGAGGTATCCCCCAGGGTTCCATTTTAGGACCCTTACTTTTCCTGTTATATATTAATGACCTTCCCAACTGCTTTGATAATGGTTAACTATTTCTATATGCAGATGATACCAACCATCTCATTAATAGCACCAGTAATGATGTATCTAACCACTGCCAACAAGCCATTGATAAAATGGTCTCTTGGTGTGATTATAACAGGTTACAAATGAATTATAAAAAATCATGTTCATGCAATTCCATCCATATCAAAAAAAGATGACCATATCTCCCTCTTTGCATGTTTCTAATCTTGATCTTCCCTCCCAGTCGGACCCAAATTCTTTGGCGTACTTATCAATAACTGTCTTAACTGGGAAAATCATATTAACTCAATTAGTTCTAAAGTTGCTGTAGGTTGTTATATTCTAAGACAAATTATAAATTTAACAGATATCGAAAGCTGTTTATCCATTTACTATGCTTATATATATAGCAGACTTAAATACGGCATTGTATTCTGGAGGCACTCTCGACATGCAGACAGACTGTTCAAATTACAGAAATGGCAGAAATCTACCCTCCAGGTTTCAGCTTTCTATTGTTTATGGTTTTGTCTCAAGTTTAATTTAAGCAAGTACACAGACGGACAGGCAGATGCCACAGTGAAACCATAAACCCATTTTTTTTTAAATGACAAGTTAAAAATGTATTTTTCAACTGCTCGCTTTGATTATTCTAAATTTTAATGCAACTATTTTTTGTATAATTTTTAGATGCTATGAAAAGTAATATTTTTCTATTTGTAACTCTTTAACATCTTTCTGATCATGCTTGGCTTTAATAACAAGTCTGTAATGCATAAATTTAAAAAGAATGATTTATTGAACCATAAAGGGATTAACAGGACATCACTAGCAGCACTAGCTCATAATTTTAAAGTATTGTTTGAAGGAAAGGCTATGGGTTAGTGCATTCACCTCCAACACACCTTAGTTGAGCCGAATCAAAATGAGATCCTTTCCTGCATTTTTGGTGCCTTTGACCATAACCCCCATTAGGTAGATGGTAACAAATAAAGAAACTATGGCATTCATGTGGATCTGGAAAATATCCCTCACTTGAACAGGGGTATGTTTGGGCAGTTGGTTGTGCAGTTGTTGTGATTGTAGTTGTTTTGATTGTAGTTGTGCTAGGATCACTTGATGTGCTTGTTGACTTTGTTTTCTCAGTTGTTACTGTGGTTGCTGATGTTGTTGGTGCTGTTTTAGTTACAGTAGTGGATTGTGTTGTTGAGGTTGATGTTTCACATTCTCCTTTGATACACCTCCTTGCAGTAGCATCAAAATGGGATCCTCTCCTGCACCTCAGATGCTTCTGGCCATATTGACCATTAGCTAGCAGATAGCACACATAAAAACTATAACAGTCATTTGGGTCAGGAAAATAGCCCTCACTTGTGCAGTTGTAAGTAGGGGAAGGGGTTGTTGAAACTGGTGGCTCTGTTGTTGTGATGTTTCCGCATTCTCCTTGGACACACCTTTTCAAGGTTGGATCAAAGTGAGAACCTCTTTTGCATTTCAGGTGCAATTTTCCATAACCTCCTGTAGCAAGGGGATAGCACACGTAAAAACTATAGCAGTCATCTTCATCCTCAAAGTAACCTTCCTCAGTGCATTCAAACTCATTTGGTGTTGTACTGGTTTCTGTGGTAGTTGATGTCTCTTCTGATGGTGTTTTAGTAGTTTCTGTGGTGGTTGGTGTTTCCTCAGATGATGGTGTTGTTTCATCAGATGGATTTGGTGTTTCATCAGATGAGGGTGTTGTTTTATCAGAAGGATTTGGTGTTTCATCAGATGATGGTGTTGTTTTATCAGAAGCATTTGGTGTTTCATCAGATGATGGTGTTGTTTTATCAGAAGGATTTGGTGTTTCATCAGATGATGATGTTGTTTTATCAGAAGGATTTGGTGTTTCATCAGATGATGGTGTTGTGTTATCAGAAGGATTTGGTGTTTCATCAGATGATGATGTTGTTTTATCAGAAGGACTTGGTGTTTCATCAGATGATGGTGTTGTTTTATCAGAAGGATTTGGTGTTTCATCAGATGATGGTGTTGTTTTATCAGAAGGATTTGGTGTTTCATCAGATGATGGCGTTGTTTTATCAGATGGATTTGGTGTTTCATCAGATGATGGTGTTGTTTTATCAGAGGGGTTTGGTGTTTCATCAGATGTGTTTGGTGTTTCATCAGATGATGGTGTTGTTTTATCAGAAGGATTTGGTGTTTCATCAGATGATGGTGTTGTTTTATCAGAAGGATTTGGTGTTTCATCAGATGATGGCGTTGTTTTATCAGATGGATTTGGTGTTTCATCAGATGATGGTGTTGTTTTATCAGAGGTGTTTGGTGTTTCATCAGATGGGTTTGGTGTTTCATCAGATGATGGTTTTGTTTTATCGGATGGATCTGGTGTTCCATCTGATGATGGTGATGTTTCAGCCAAAGGATTGTTATCGCCATCCATCTCAAGTTTAGGATATATTGCATTAGGAGTTTCATTGCTTTCTATGCACCTATACTTGAACAGCATGTCATTTGACAATACTGAAGATGTTTTTTCTCCTTTTGTGGTGCAAATTTGAACAGGGTAATTGTAACAAAAATGGCTCAGGAGTGTTTGACTGCATGTAAGGGTGTTTGGATCAAATTCAGTTCCTTCTGGACATATGTGACCCTTAAGTTGGCCATTTTTGCATTCATGGTATTGTCTACATGAGTAAGGGTCTGGGAAGAGGTATACATCATCATTATTGGTTGATGGACATTCAAATGGAGAGTACCTGTAAAGAATAAACATGATGTTAGTGAAGTAATTGTATTGATCTACACAGAATGCATGTATTTATTTGTGCTTAAGATACAATTGGTTCATTTGTATTTTGTAAATTGTGGATAACCCCATAATTCTCACATTTATTTCCAATATTTTGTCTATTTTTGGTGAATTATCACTGAAGGTGGCTGTTTTGTAACCAAAATGCAAATCTGGTTTTTTATAGCCTTGTTTTGGCTAGTGGAGATATCAGAGACATATTTTTTAAGTGCTTGTTCTTGAATATTTTCAGCCATAAGACAAGCTCGATAATTTCCTGTTGAATTAATTTCTTTCTGTATGTAATCAGGGCCGTCCTTAAGGCAAGGCAAGCATGGCAGGTGCCTAGGACCTCGCGCTTTGTGGGCCTTGCACCTAATGAATGTCATAATGCATTTATACGGAAACAAAGCCACAGTATAAAGAATATTCTTGAGTATACTTTGTACTATGTCAAAGCGAAGTGATCTATCACAGCGTTCGAACGACAGAAAAATGAGATGTGGCTCTATAATGTAGGTATACATACAATGAACACGTTCTTGAGACTTTCTTTCTTAGAAACATAAACAAATGTATTTGTTTAGAATAGTTGTGATCAAGACTTAATTTATAGAGACGCTGCAATGAAATGGCACTCGCCTTGACAAATGAGGATTGTCTAACGAGACAATTGATACCTAATTGAAGATTAGTCGAGTATGATTGT
Organism: Tanypteryx hageni; assembly: GCA_028673005.1. Taxonomy (NCBI): domain Eukaryota; kingdom Metazoa; phylum Arthropoda; class Insecta; order Odonata; family Petaluridae; genus Tanypteryx; species Tanypteryx hageni. The sequence continues at coordinate 49,805,201 of CM054113.1, forward strand.
TTTGTTATTACATATTAGTTAAATGACAAAGAGTAATATTCTATTCTAAAACCGTATTAGAAGATACAGATGTGAGAGGCTTTACAATGTGAGATTGAGTTTGTATGTGCATGCTATTTCTTTCAGTGTTACAATATATGTATTCTGTCATTGTCGTACGAAAATAAAGTTTCATTAAATTTAATAGGAAGGCTGTTTCGTGGATGGTAAGTATTAATATTAAATTGGTTCTAAATACTATAAAATTATTTGTAGTTTATGTCCATTACAAGTATAATTAATTGATAAAGCCTCTCAGTGAAACTAGGTGGGAAGTGTGCATCGAAGCAGTACAAGCTGTGCGATTTCAGCTTTCAGAAATATACAACTCTTTGGAAGATTTGGAAAACTCCATTTTAAATGATGCTGCTGCTCGAAGTGAAGTTGTCTCTATTTCAACAAATGGAAGCTTATGAATTCAAAACAGCTGTAGTATTTTTGTATAAAATCTTAAATAGAATTAATGTTGTCATTAAAGAGCTTCAACAGCAGAATGTTGATGTTTCCTTGGCTATTGGTCTAATGGAAAGTACTGAAAATTTTTTCCAAAATATCGGAAAAGTGGATTTGCCCATGTCTTCACTACAGCACGCATGTTGGCATAAGAAAATGACAAAGCCAATTTTTAAGCAAAAAAGGATTAGAAAGAAAAAATACTTGCATCTTACGAGTGCTGTGAAGAACAGTTAAGCAGTGGGGAAAAGGAATTTGAAATTTAATTTTTAAATTGTGTTTTAGACACAGCCTTGATTCAAATAAAAGAAAGATTTACACAACTTAAGAGTTATTATGAAATATTTGGTTTTCTGTTTAATATTCATTCTTTAAGCACGAAAGAGCTAAGAGATAAATGCTTACATTTAGAAATAGCTCTAACAGATGAAAATATATTCATGAAAGATATAGATGGAGAGGGTTCCACGTCAAAACAGCGAACGGACAAAACAGCGAACGTCAAAACAGCGAAAAATGGCAATGTAAAAAACAGCGAACGTGAAAATGGCTGAACTAAATATAGCAAAATACATTTACATATATACCCTGCAAGCCGCCAATGGCGTGTGGCAGGGGGAAAATACAGTATTATAATTATATGCGAATATTTCAGAAATGTTAGTAATAAAGTCTATCCCAAATCTTTAAAATTCAATGGATTTGAGATAGAAATTCTAATTTTCGAATTTTTTTAGGAATATCATAAAGATCAAATACAGCATAATAAATAGAATGTCATACACAATCAACTTGTAGCTCAAGACTAACAAATTCCTTTATTTCTCTCGTCTAAGTCCAGCGTAGCACTTCGTCACTCAAGTTGCAGAGCGCTGCTTCACGGTTCTCGCGTGCAAGATAAATCTACATCATACCGTGTAAGTTGTTAGTCCGGTGGATGGCAGGGGGTGCATAATTCTTCTCAATTACTTTAAACTCAGTTATGACATCATTATTCGATTATTTTCCCTTATTCTTCTTGGGAAAAAAGATCCTTTGTATCGTTCGGTCCTATAATCGATCTCGCGAAACTTATTTTCATTGTCAATTCTACCGATATAGGTGGGATCTTTAATGAATTCACCTCTCCAGCTAATCTTTCCGAACGATACTTTTCTAGTAGCCTCAGTCCAGCCTGTAGTCTGAGATCCTCGAGCTATCACCAGGCCAAATCCTCAATTAATGGAGAGACGTTTTTCCTAGCATCGTAATTTATTTTCACGAATATGGCAGCCCTTCTCTGAACCTTCTCCATCTTAAGTATGCGGACCCTCTCATAAGGGTCCCATACTTCTGCTGCATACTCGATCTCGTTCGTGGGATTATTTTTCCACTTTTTCAGAGGGGGGGCAACTGCCCCTATCTTGCCCCCACCTGCCCCCGCCCATGATAATAATCCTTTCCCTATAAATAAATAAAAAAACAGGAGGAAAATCAGTCGCTGCGTGAAGACTTCAGAGCCATTTCAGCGTGGTGCAAAGAATGGCAAATTGAAATTTATTACACTGAATGTGCCGCAATTACGTTCTGGAAAAGTAAAAATAAAGAAATAGGTTTCGAGTATAAAATAGACGAAATAAATATTCAAGCAGCCGAGTATGTTAAATATTTAGGAGTAACCATTTGTCGAGATCTTTCATGGGGCATGCACATTCGTCGAGTTATAGGCGCGGCCAACAAGAAACGGGCTTTCATAGGTAGAATAGTACGGATCACTAAGAAAAAGTACGTGAAACATGTTACTGATCACTGGTTAGACCACAGGTGGAATACGCCTCATGCATATGGGATCCGTACGAGAAGGGACATATAATTCAATTAGAAAGAGTTCAGCGCAGAGCAGCAAGATTCGTACAAGAAAAGTACGAACATAAGGAAAGCGTCACTTCAATTATTGAGGGATTCGAACTGGGTATCACTGGAGGACCGTAGATTGAACTCAAGGTTGCGGCTTCTGGAGAAATATAGATCGGAATGTCTAAAAGACGAGGTTTTAGGAGTAGCTGAAGCACCAATGTATATAAGCAGGAACGACCGTGGTGATAAGTTACGTGAGATCGATTGTAGGACGGAGCGTTATCTAGGCTCGTTCTTTCCAAGGACAATACGAGATCACAATAGAAAATTTCAACCTGCGATAGACAACCTTTAGGTAGGTTATGGTGCATGGCACCCCCTGCCTCCCACCAATTAGGTGAACTGCAGGGTAACATGTAGATGTAGATAAGGCTTTTTGAATTCATTATCTCTTGTAATGTTTTTCTTACAATTTTCAACATACCTTCAAATAAAACGTACTTTCAAGTATCTTTTGTAATGTTTTAACAGTAATTTGAAAATGTATTAGTTTTGACTTTTAATGTAAATATATGTCTTTATTCATGAACTACATATTTTCTACTTCTTTCGAGCACTCTGTATCATAGTCGCCCATTATGTGTAACTAATGTAATTTAGATCTAAGTAATACGAATGAATTTTTGAAAACGAATTTGGAGCCACAATAAATCTTTAAAAAGCTTTTGATAATGACCTACTACCACTAAAAAATCTGTTAAATTTTTCTATAGGATGCAGGATTCGTTTCTTATGTTAATTTTAGTAATTCCAGTAAATTTAGCGCATTTTCGAAATATTCACTTATAACTATAATTTTCTGGTTTAACATTTCCGGCTATTTAAAATGTAATAACCAGCAATTATTTATTACCTATAATAACTACAATACTGACTTTTGCTAAACTGTGTTCAGCCATTTTGACGTTCGCTGTTTTGTACATTCCGATTTTTCGCTGTTTAGACGTTCGCTGTTTTGTCCGTTCGCCGTTTTTGTTTTCGCTGTTTTGACGTTCGCTGTTATGACGTTCGCTGTTATTCATGCGCTGTTATGACGTGATACCGATGGAGAGAGATTATACGAAGAACTAGAGAGTCTGAGTATTGCCATCCCTGAAGTTCTTAAGTTTTCAATGCCTGCTGATGTGAGATTTTGAAATTTTTATTTAAGCAACAATATACAGATATTTATCCTAATGCTTCCATTGCTTATCGTATTTTGTTAACAATACCAGCCACCGTTGCGAGTGCAGAAAGAAGTTTTTCAAAATTAAAGCTAAAAAATTCTCATTTGAGAAGTACAATGTAAGAGGAAAGATTAGTCGCATTAGCAATTTTATCAATAGAAAAAGACTTTGTCGACCAACGTGATTTTCATTCACTGCTAAAAGATTTTGCTACGGAAAAATTTATAAAAATAAAATTTATGTAATGTACGTATTTTTACAGTTATATCAGCTGCCATAAAACTTTTGTTTTTGATTTGAAAAAATATGCATCCTTTTTTACCAGTTCAGCTAAAAAAATCGTTGCCTAACTGCTCTGTTTATATGATTTGGTTTTTGCCTGGGGCCTCACGATCGTAAAGGACGACAATAAAATACAGCACTAATTTATTTTCAAATAACAAAATTTTTAAGTTTTCATAATTTTATTTTAATTTTAATAATATAAAAATATTTCTGTCATGTATTTTACCAGTTTAAAAACTGAAATACACCGGATATACAACTCTACTTAAGATGACTCGGTTTTAATTAACAGTTTCTCAGAATCAAACAACCACAAATTTGATAGGTTCCCGCCATTCGCGGTGTAAATTCTAAAAATCTACTACTGCTTCGTAGCCGAAGTGCGCATCTTGTTTACCGAAATTTTTTGTCCCTATCGTGGAGACATAATCGGTCAAGCTGATTTTTAGTTAAAAAAAACTTGTAATACGTTCGGTTTGTCCTCCTCTCTGTCTGAAGATGTAACTCCTCCAAAACGGAAGCAGATATAGACCTCGTTTTCCCCAAAATCGATTTAGTATTCTTTCTCGTTATCCACGTTTTATTTTGGAGATCCGTCCTTTTGTCTGCCTGACGCGCTAACTCCCAAACAAAAGCAGCTGGAGGCTTCATTTTTTCGATAATCGATTCAGTATTTCGTCTCATGATATTATTTTAGACTAACCGTACCAGTATACATGAATTTGAACAGTATTTATTAAATTTTTAAAACAGCTATTTACTTCTGTTTCAGCAGCTCTTTCCTCGTTAGCCATAAGGAGGGGTCTGTCTCGGTCGATCTGTTTCGAATTTATTAAAACTAAACACAACCGATCGACAGCGCAGTTTTCCGCTTCCGACCGTTCATCCGGCTTGACGATACCGACCTGCATTTCCCCTCTTGGTCGCAGGACAAGGTGGTCTCGTCGCATGGTACGTTCTTCTCGCATAATTCCTCCACGGACTCGACGAATCCGTCCCCTTCAGTCGTGCATCTGACGAGAGTGCTGCAGTCCTTGCACATCAGACCCTCCATGCTGCACGCTCTCCCGGGTCGGGACGTCGCGTGGAGCGGTTCGGCACCCGCTGCCTGCCATCCGAGCGCCACCACCTGAAAAATTGTGTCGAATTCCATAGTTTACGGTTTCGTCTCGAGTCTCTTCAGCCCTTTTAGCCTTGTTTCGCGTTCGTGTGTCCGAGCAATAGGTTGGGTTGATCAGTCGTGGCGGAAAACGGGGGCCACCCATGTGTGGTCCGCGTTAATTTTTTTGTGCCACTGATCCTGTTCGTTATAACGAACCGTTATTAGTAGTGCAAAAAAACACTTCGGCGATAATTAAATTATAATTATATTGGCTGGACTAATTCCGTAATTTTTATATCTATAATCGATGCTTCCATCCTTTTGCGAATTATAACGACAGTCATAGCTTATCGCTCGAAAGAAGCAATAGCAGATTGTATTTTATTCCAACACATACACGCAAACACTTCCACCGAAAGCTAGATTTTTGAAGAATAATTTGTCCACTGAATTATTTTTTCAAAATTATTAATTTTATACGTTTGCTCCGTGGAAAGTGGGGCAGTAGGCATGAGTTCCTTTTGTATCAATACAGAGGGCTCAAAAAAGTAATATGTGAGTAATGCGTGAGTACAATGGATTCCAAAAAATATCGCTCTAGTTCAGCGGTTTCCAAACATTAAAAAGCCGCTCCCCCCTCACCTAAGAAAACTGTCTTTGCGCCCCACCTCTATATCATGTTCAGTCAAAATTCATTCAACGATATCTACAATTATATTAATATGACCACCTTAAGAAAAACAAGGAGGCAAACTATACGTCCTAGCCAGTTGAGGGCTAGGATTTGACGGCTGCATGTTGTAGGTCTTACAGTTAAAATGGCTAAACGGACGACAAATATACGTGTAATATTTTGCACTCCCCTCCCCCTCTCGCGAGGGTCGCGCCCCACAGTTTGGAAATCACTGATCTAGATCAAGTGTCATTTTACTAAAAATTAAAAAAATCGCAGAATTCCGCACAATTTTTGACATAATCTCAAACAACTTGGGATCCAAAACTTTTCAGTTTGGCGAGCACCGCTACATTTTGAAAAAGAAGAGGATTGATCGTAAATAAAAACTAACCAATGTCATAATTTTCTTAAGTATGGTTAGAAAAAAGTAACTGACCGAATTCGGTTATTGCTGCTAAGTAACGCGATTTTAAGTGAAGGACCATCTGGTTGTGTACCCCTGGTATATATATTATACCTAATTATTGTTTCTTATTAGAATTTAATATGCTGTTTCTATATGCAGTTTAGAAATCTAAAGACGCATTATAATATTTCCGTAATTCCGTTCGGCGAAGATTTAAGTCACGGCCCTGCGCTGGTCCGCGAACCAATGGCTGGGATCACTGTTTTAGATAATTTTGGAGAATAATATTTTTTAATAAAAAGGGGAAATTATGACAAGTTTTTAATGGCTATGATGGCATAAAATTAAAACCAAATTCATTGATACTTACCAAATGTAAAAGAAAACAAGACTTTCTAAACGTCATCGCCACCAATGAAAGAAGACGGTCGGTTGTTGACGAAAATTACAGTCGATATTTTTCTGCGCTGATACATAGACTCCAAGAGCGCCTGTCTGCATTCATAGGCGCATATGCAGCTACTGCTACTTAAGTGACACCTTTTGCCGTTGTATTGAGGTTGTCACCCGCTATCTCAATCGTTATAGTGTTCTAAGTATCGTCAATTACTCAATTGAAAATAATTCCCTGCTTGAACGCTGTAATCCGATAGCCTGTTTTATTTAACAGTTGAAGTGCAATGCCTAGTTTTGATTCTTTTTAAACGGAGTGATAAGAAAGAGAGAGGAGGTTTACAGGAAATGTTTAATGCTTACATAATTATGAAATAATTAACTCTGGGAAATGAATCGGTGTAAATGCAAAGCGGATTTCATATACTATTTTATCATGATAAATATTTAATCCTCTCTGTCTTTTGGAAATTAGAATTTTTAGAAATTATGAAACTTAAGCATATCACCACTTCGTGCGTACATGTATGCACTCGTGTATCTTTTTAAATATTTTTGTATATTTCTTCAAAATTATGTTAATTGACGATAGAACTGAAAAATCTCGTTTCCGCCGTTTTATATTTTGTATGTATGTATGTGTGCGTGTATGATTATTTTTTACCAAGAAAAAATGAAATGAATTCGGCAATAAATTATACTAGATATTTTTAGTTTGGTTTCCATGTGGATTTTTCTCAAATAACAATTCAACCCAGATAAATTATTTACTTCTGAATTAATTACCTAGATTTATGTAATTTAATACTTCGTCATGGTATAACTGAATGCTTTAGCAACATTTATGTAGATATTTAATAATTAAATACGTTAGCAGTGCTAAAGTAATCGCGAGAATCCGGAAAGCATGAGGACGAGAATAAGGGAAAGCGATCCGAGGATTAAAAAATGTATTTTTAGAAGAAGTGTTCCTACCTTTGGACTCTATCGGAGGCAGCTCCTTTTGTTGATGAAATAACCGACGTTTATCTTATTTCATTCGCTAAATAGGTCAAGTAGGTTATGGTGCAACAGCGCTACAATCATAACGAGACTTTCGCGGACATTAACTCTTGTTACAGAAGAATATGATAGTGACTTTTTAGACGAAAGATTTTTAGGTTTTAATCCTCGGTTAAGGTTAACAGTTGCCTGCTAACGTGATGGGAAGTCGCTATTGAAATGGTAATTCACCAAACAAAGAGAAATAATTCAAAGAACACCGTGTTTATCAGTTTTATCATTAAACATGAAACCTTCCATCTCAACGAACGGAATCGCATATCTGTGTCAACTAGAGCGTCGAAATTAAAAAAAAATAGGAGCTTCATTTTCCGACGCAATACAGAAAAGCGCGTTTCATTTATCGAGGTTTATTCAGAACTGTAAACTTAAAATTCTTTATAAATTTAGTAATGTTTTTATTTTTTATTTATTCATTAATATTTTACACACAGCGCACAAAGGGCCAATTTACAGTGAAATCAAAAACTCAACAAATACATACACCCATGTGCTAGGCGATATACGAACCCGCGACCTTTGGCAAATACTCGAACCACCAGTCTACCAAGGCCGACAATGACATATGACATAAAGTGATTTGTTCAGTAATAATTAATTAAACATTTTAACTTTCTCTATTTACAACCATTCGCTCAGGATCTTAATTTGAAGATTTTGAAGGCACCCACACCATTTCGCCCACCCATTTCTCCAAAAAATATATTTTTTGGCAACATAATAATGGCATCATAGGTCAAATATACCCTGTAAATTTCAGTATTCTGTCTCTTACCATTTCCTTGTCATTATTAGCCTACTTTCCAGAATGGAAATAGACTTATAGTTTCGTCGGTGTGTCTGTCTGCAGGGACGTAACTAGACTTTTGTTCTTTGGGGGGGGGGGGCAAAGGAGGGCCAATGAAAATTGAGGGGGGGGCAGGGTAATTTTCAGTATTTCCAAAATAAACGAGAGAATGGCAAAACTAGTTAAATTTTAATTGCGGAATATATTTTTTTTTTCATGAGGATTGAATAATTTTAGAATAACGAATCTTTTTCATTGAATAGTTCATGAAAAGATGGTATATAAAGCAATAAATATGTTTTGCTTCATCTTAGGTATACTTTACAGATTAATTACGGCTATGCATTTTTGATCAATATAAAGATCAATGCTTAGGAAAGCTACGATAATTTATATTTGGAATTTGGTCTGATAATAGAATTAGATGGGGAGAGAAAAGCAACACATTATTTTCATTCTATTTTCAAAGATCAGACATTTTCTTATCGAATTATAAAGACCGAAATTTTCATTACATTATGTGAGATTTATACATTGTAAACTCTTGAATTTATTTTTTAAAACAACTTAATTACTTTAGAAACAAGATTTTACATTTTTATTTAAAAAAAAATAATTTTAATTCCTCAGAAAATTTTGTCATAATGACGGATTTTAATCTACTGCAGAAATGAACACATTTCAATTGCATTAAGTACTTAATGTGAAATGTATTTTTGATTTTGTAAAATACACATAGTCATTCCATCTTAATTACAAATCAATTACCAATATAATACAAACTTAGATTAAAAATTTTTTATCACATTTAACATGAAAGTAGACAAACATGTTTGCTAAGCATTAATACATTGTAAAAGATTAATACTAATAAATTATTAAAAATTAATACTATGAGAATACATTCATGCCTTGTACAAGAATTAAGACGAGCATTTTATTTTAATAATTGCATTCGTCTACCACCAGCTTTTTGTGCAAATCTTTCTACAACTTGATCTAAATCTATGGATTTGGTAAGCTATTTTTCTATGTGCAATACAGCTAAATGTGAAAGTAAAACCACTGGCAGTTTTATTTCTTATATATGTCTTAAGTCGTCTTAAACAAGAAAACGATCTTTCGCACGCTGCAGTTGAAATTGGTATTGTTACTGCTATTGCACATAATTTATAAACTTCGTGAAAAGATAATTTGAACTTTGTCAACATTTCTAGTAGTTGAAACAAATTTGTAATTTTAAGTTTGGTTTCTAACTCATATCTTTTAATGGTTTTCGATAAAATTTGTAATTCTGCATTTAAATTATCAATGTCAATGCTATAATTTAAAGCAAAAGCTTTCAATTGTTCAAAATTTAAAAAATTCTCATGCATCGGATTTAAGCAACATATACCTTCTAATATTTCTGAATTGTTTGTGAATCTTGCGTGTAATTCCTCTACTATTTTATCTAACAAAGGAAAATAAATTTGGGTACGAATTTAATCTTTCGTATTAACATTTCGTTGAAAATTATTTTCCTCTGTATTTACATATTTTCCATATTTAGTACAAAATTTGGAAATTCTATTAGAATTTTCATTATCTGTTATTATTATTTGCAATTTTAGTGATTCTTTGTAAATTTGGCCAAAGTTCAAAGCAGAGTTTTCATCAGATCTCACGTTCAAGAAAAACGTCTCCAAAGACTGTATTAATATTAATAAATTCGTTAAATCTGAAGTGACGATTTGCAAGAAATCGCTAACAGATTTGAGTTTTCCCAGTATTTCCGTAAACATACACAAGTTAAATACAAATTGAAAATCAATTTCATCAAGCAAACGAATGGCTTCTACTTGACGTGCTCCTGCTTCATTTGAAATTACATTCAACAAGACTAATACGGCCTCAATAGTTTTTTTCATTGTCGAATATGCAGATGCCTGAGATGTCCATCGGATAAAACAAATTCTTTTTAGTTCCTGCAATTTGCTATTCGGGTTAATATTCCTTTGTAGCTTTATAAATCGCGCATGTACAGCTGATCCTGAAAAAAAGACATACAATTCCTCCAATACAGGAAAAAACGTCCACATGTTTTACGTTTTTGCAAACATCGACGATCACGAGATTCAGCCTGTGATTGAAACAGTGTACATATATATACAATGAGGTACTTCATCTCGAATTAATTTTTGTACTCCATTCAATCTACCGTTCATAACGCTTGCGCCATCGTATGTTTGTGAAACGCATTTAGATAAATCAATCTCGCAATTAGCAAATATTTCTTTAATATAAGAAAATAGTGCGCTAGCATACCTTAATGGAAAAATGCTCTACTTGGTTAATTGGATCCTTTATTTGTCGAATCACCAAATCCGACATTATTTTCAAAATTTCATTTTGAACTAAAGGACTAGTATATTTAGCATTTTTTGGACCATCAAGAAATTTTTTTTACTATATCGGAATGTTCAGATAGAATGTTTAAAATTTCTAGAAAATTTCCTCTATTTAAACTTTGGTCAAATTCATCATTTCCCCGCTGAGCTATATTTTACATTGCTGTAAATCTTAATACCTGACAAATAATTCTTAAATATTGGCTATTTTCACTTACTTGGCTAGAATGAGCATGGTTCAACAAGGAAGTTATAGATGCATTATTTTTTGACACTACCTTTTGCATATCCATGATGTTTCACACTTTTTATGAGAATCACTCATGCCATGTTGCCGAAGTCCTGAGTCTTTTTCCATGGCTTTCTTCCAATTTCTGAATCCAACAGATACGAACGGCATGTTTGAATCAATAGAAATTGAAAAAAAAAACGACATTGGAAGCAATATGCAGCATCATCTAACACACTGTATTCTTACCATGGAAAATTTTCATACCAAATAGGGTTGAAACTTCTCCAACGTGTTGCATTTTTCCGACTCGGAAAACACAACTTCGGCTGTTTAGAGCCGTCGGTCACAACTGACAGGAATTTCTTTAAGTTTTGGCTCTGTTTTGACACTAGTGTACACACTATCTCCATCTTCGCAATCGGAATTAAGCATTAAATTCATTTTATCGAGTTCACAATCTTGGAATTCACTTTCAGAATTTGAATTAGTATCCTCACGTTCACTAATAATCGTTTCAAAGTCATCCTCTTCGATAATAGCAGTTTCTTTAGGATTTTCTACTTTGATCTTCTTATTCGCAGCTTTCCCAAAATAGTCCGATATATTAATCCTTTCGTTACTCATTTTGTTCAACTGCTCTGGATCCCTTAAAAACGGAAATTTTAAACGATATTTTATTATTATTATTCACATAAACGCTACAATTGGGAGCAGGTCCCGGTGACAGCGGGTCCCCATCACAACTCAATGCATAATACACAAATTACATCATAAAAATTGGGTTTACTTAATACAAAAATATAAGCTTTTTGATACCATTTCCTATACACTATATAAAACTTCTTGACTTCAAGTCATAGGAACTCTCGTCACAACAGATTAGCTACAAACTACAACATGTTTCATTTGTTATTTGTCCATACAACTACAAAAATTTTCAAAATCGAAATCAGTGAAAAAATCTAATAACCATAGAATTTAAAATAAATTATTAAATACATCCAAAATTATGTATTGTCAAGTATATAACTAATTTACTCGATTTACTGTAAAGTTAAGTTACAGGAAAAAGCTTATAAACTAGATCAGGGGCGGATTGGGAGCAAAAATCGGCCCGGGAAAACCTTCAGACCTCGGCCCACACTGCTGAGTGAAATATTTCCCTATATAAATTGGGGATAATTGAATCGGAGACAACAATACGGGACACCTTGGCAATGCTCGGAAAGAATACGAAAAATTAAAAAAAATTCGTAAAGAAATGCGTACTTCTAAAGTTTTCGAACGCCTAGCACCTGCATTGCAAGTACGGAATACTTTACAGTTTTAGCTGTAGGATAAAGCAAAATAGAAGAAAATTGGTCCATATTTACGTATTTTTATAAATAGATGAAAAGAGTTCTTGCACTTTAAAACATTTAAATTCAGTGTAAACTTCCATAAGAGCGTCACGCACAGAGGGAGATTATGCTTTTTATATCGGGGCGATTGGTGAAATTCATGTTTGTAAAAATTAATTTCTTCAAATTGAGGGATGGGACAAAACGGGAAAACACGCTTCTGCTTATTTTGGGTAAATATTCATTTTGTACAAATTTCGTTAACTTCCGATTGCCAATTTTCATTCATTCATTCATCGTTAGACTAATTGTAATTAAATTTTTCACATACCTGAACTTTTTAAAACTTAATAGACGTTGTGCTTAGAATACCTCTCCGGGCTCAATGTCACAAGTAGTCTTCAAACAATCAACCTTAATTAGGAATTAGAATTAACATATAAATATTTCTGAATCTGCTTAACCACTATAAAATTCCATTACGATGAAGTATACGAACTTTCTAGCGATAACGATATTTTTCATCACTGAATTGAACAGACCTTAAATCCCGCTGTTCTTAACTCTTCAAATGTTAGACTTCAACTGGACTAGGACATTCGTATTCTCATCTTCGGTGGGAAATTCAGGCTGAGCTCGGGCAGTTTCCCACGGATACAATCCGATTTATTGTCTTCCGAAAAGGCCAGATGTATCTCGGCTTCACATTCATAAGGCAGAGTGGCGATCCACAGGATGTTTATAGTGAACAAAGCGAGTGAGTATCCACTCGAGAAATAAACAACGTCGAGAGCGGCGCCATCCGAGGGTAGATCTGAGAGTAGCACCCACGAAGTACAGAACTGATTCATCAATCGGCAACTTTTTTATTCTGTTTAATTTGATAACACCGAAACAACGGTGAATGGCCCCATGGAAAATATTTTGTGATCACTCACAATCAGCCCGGGGATCGTGCCTCGTATGAGACTGGTTGGCATCTGGAGAATGGAGACATCGTTTTAAATGCATCCTCTACTCAAGAGATTAAAAAGAACTACATTGTAGAACCTAGCTTCTCGCGCATTTCAAACTACTATATTGTAGAAACCTATCTTCTTGCGAACATAATGCCAAAATTACAGTAAAAAAATCCGATTAAAATGGGTGGGGATGGTAATTACATTGCAATCTGCCGATCAATTTTAGTGGAAGCTGGGTGGGCCAAGAAGTCTTCAGGGGGGCCAGGGCCCCCCCCTGGCTCACCCTTAGATACGTGTTTGTCTGTCTGTCTGTCTGTCCATCTCCCCTATTAAGTTTTGAAACAATAAACCAATTTTCATGAAACTTAGTGGAAATCTCTTGCTACAGGAATCGAACTCCGGAGGATAGTTTTTGTTGCGAAGATTGAAGTCCCTGGTTTGATTCCAGGAACTATCCTTCCTATTTGATTTACATGGGAAATTTGAAAATCATCGTGCAGGGTAATTATCTCTTGCACATTAAAATCCTTATATAATAATTCTTAAGTGCCCGTTTGTCTGTCTCGGTGTTTTTGGACATTTTCCAATGGAATTAAGAGCTGAAACTTTCACAATCGTTAAATCCCCATGAGATAGTCTCTAAAAAATCAAACATCCCGGGAAACAATTATATTTTCCCATAAGTTTACACGGGATTTTCGATTTTTCAAGGTGCAAGGTTTATTTACTTCATTCATTAAAATATGTAAATATGGACCAAATTTCTCCATTTTTGTTTTAATCGACGGTTAAAACTATAAAATATCTTATTCTTGCAATGTTTAGATGTTACACGGAAGAATTTGTCAGAAACACGCATTTCTTTTCGAAATCTTATGGCTTTTTCGTACTCTTTCCGAATATTGCCAAGGCGAACCTCATTGTTGCCTCCGATAAATTAGCGTCTATTAAGCCTTCAAATAGGCAAAAGAATTGTGTTATTCGCTTCGCGCAATGTCAAACTTAATAGATTGCAACGTTAATAATTGAAGAATATCATTATTCAGTAAACATACGAAGAGGAAGAATAACAGAGCCAAAGAGTGGCAAACCCAGTCGTTTATTGATGCCAGAATGTAATAAACTTCAAGCGCTTCATTTTCTGGGAGAATTCAAATGATTGCCAGGAATTTATCAATTAATTAAATAATTAAATTATATATATATACATATATATATATATAATTTTTTACACACTCACACACACCTCAGAAGTTATATTTTAATCACACTACAAAGTTCCGTTGATGTTCAACGGGTAATTCCTCTCGTATTTTATAATTGTAATATCGGAGCGAGTTTTGCACTATTCCGTGGGGAATGGAATGAAGATTCTAATTTTTATCGCATAATTTTTCCTATCGATCATATTTCTTCCAATTTTGCGTAAATACTGTCGTTTTGCAATTTTTATCACTCATTACGAGAGTGTTGCTATAGCAACAACTGTTGTTGGACTTGGATTCGATATAGTTTAATACAGTGGTCTTCAACCTGGGGTACGCGTTTCCTTGGGGTTACGCGAGGTTTTTTCGAGGGATACGCGGACGGTGTCCCGATCGTGCTATGGAATGTAAAAACGTTTATTGCAAGCCGCCCTCGCCTTTCAGGTTCGAATCGCCTACTTACGAAAATGGAAAGGGGTAAACTGGGAAAACCAGTGCAACCGAAATATTTCCAACCACACATCCGCTGAAATGGGCATCTCCATGTGGTTAATCCTTTTTCTGAGAAAGGGAGACGAAGCAGTGGCGTAGCCTGGTTCTAACACCAGGCGGAGCGAGCACATAATAAAGGCGCCACCCCACGTATCAAATAAAATAATTTTAAATTCATTAAACATATTTATTTAGTAATTGATAGTAGCTCAATAACTTTGGCTAAGATTAATAAAGGTGAAATATTTGTACTTATGTACTTTTTGTCGCAAAATTTACTTGGCAGTACAAAAGACACAACAGAATCTTTGAACAAGTCCGGTATTTATAAAATACATGCTCACACTGCGACAAAAAGTACATAGGACAAACAAGAAGGAAACTAATAACACGCTTCAAGGAACACATGGCTCACTATAAATATAATCGTTTTGAAAAATCAAGCGTTGCCAACCACATCTTTGAAATAGGTCATAGTATACACGTAAACGATTTAACATTGATAACTTCAGCCAATAACTCACTAAATTCGTTAGAAAACCTTCACATTTACAAAAACCGCGATACACTTATGAACACGGACACAGATTTCAACAAGATCCTATACAAACCGACAGATTTAAACGACACACACGCCGAAAAATCTTTCCGCGCTTCACTCGTTTCTCGGTCGTCTTCTTAATACTTTCCGTTTCAAACCTTGCAGTTGGCTCCCAGTCACTGTTGAAACAGGCTTTACCCCTGTCGATGCCCACCTTTTGTAACCCTCTAATTCTTTGGCCCGGTGGTGGCAGGGTAACGTCCTCGCCTGCCAATACGAAGGTCGCGGGTTCGAATCCCGCCTAGGTGGGTTTTTCTTCACCTAGGGCATGGATGTTTGTGATAGTCCTTGTTATTATGTTAATGAGCCCCTTGTAAAAGGTCGATTACGGCTGTTTAGGGGCCGCATGGAAATAAATAAATAAAATAAAGGAGTATTTCACCTTTATATTTATTTACTATTTAAAATCAAAACAAGAAAGATACAGTTTTACAATAAGTATTTGTTGTTATTTTGTTTTTAAAATAAAAAAGTTTTACAATAAGTTCATATATTTATATTGTATATAGAATCAAAACACAATAAAAACACGTTATTTACTTATTTTACGTTTCAAAAGTAAATTCAAAACAATATGAATAATGTATGAAGCAACCACAACGGCCCCTTTCGTCTTGGCTTTATTCTAGCAAAGTTATCTATTACTTTATTATAATCTACTTCAGTAGCCAACTGTCTTTCAATGGAGAGCAAAGCTAACTCAGACAATCTGTCTTCACCCATTGTAGAACGCAGGTAGGACTAGTTTGAGTCGGCTAAAGCAGTGGCGGATTTACGCCTCTTGGGGCCTCTGGCGCTAAACATTTGGGGGTCGTCTTTGTGTGAAATCATGGAGAGGTTCCACTGGTTTTTAAATTGAGACATTTAATATTTCTTAGATTATATACACACACATTTTTTTGGGTGCAACTCCCCTTAAATCCGCCACTGAGTGTGAGGGAGAAATTCAGAATTTAGGGTAACTGAGCGGTATGGGAATCTTGCTTTTTCCCCCATTTTCGCGGATCCACACGGAACCCAAATCTTTCGCGGAACCCTGAGGTTCCGCTTACCCCTAAGGTTCTGCGTAACCCAAGTTGAGAAGAACTACCATACGTCACGGGGCCCCATACTATACGGGCCCCATGTACCCCCCTACATCCGCCACTGGGCTATAGGATCGTTCCGTAACTGCGCTACTTATTGGCAAGGTCAGAAAAATGTGTTACAATGTCGACAGGTAAGGATAAATGGAACACATGCCATTGGCGATCATGAATTTTAGTACACTGTTGATGGTCAGTTTCTCGACACTTGAATTTGCCTTGCTGGTAGTGCTCATTATCTCTTTGTACATGTCTTTAAATGAAAGAAACTCTTGTACAATTTCGGGTTGACTGTCGATGACGTCTGAGTACGTCTGTCAAAAATTCTAATTTGTTCACATTATCTGCGTTGTCAAAATGCTTTGGATCTAAACCTAGGATGGCCATATTTCCAAAAGGCAAAAACAGAACATTTTCCGAAATTTACACAAAAAAACGGGAAAAAATTTTCGCAGGATTTTTTAAAACGGTAGTTTGGTTAATTTCAATCAATACATCATTTGAAAGAATTGGAACAATTCTGTGTGCAGAAAAAATGTCGACACATTAAAAAAAATATTTAGGTAATGATGTGTGAAGTTAAATGAATTAAATTTACTTGGTCAAATTCCATACATTCAATTATTACCAACTACGGATGCAAGTAGGGTTGCCAACATTGTCGTTTTTACCTGGCGACTCCGAGTCTAGGGGTATGTATCCGGGCTCGGTATAAATTTTTCGGTTCCGCGAGTTTTTCTAGACTCCTAAAGAAATAAATTACAATATGAAATTTTGGGGAAAATTTTCACTTTTTCGATTGATTGATGTAATATTTTTATTATTTCATACATTTAATACAATAGGGTGTTCAGATTAAAAAAATTAAAAAAAGACCGACACGTAAATTTTAATTCAACGAAACAAGTCGTTCAAAAGCATAATCCCAACTGGGGCTAAGTAGAAATTTAGCTTAACAATCCTGAAATATAGGTGGATGAACAACAATTTAATTTGCTTTTTAAATATTTATTAAGTTTTATTTGCAATTAATTTGCAGCTGATGTTGAAGGAGTTGGTTTTGAAGATGGTATAAGAGTTGATGATTCATCCTCTTGAGCAGACGTTTTGTACTTTGCGGACGAATATATTTTTTGCAGTAATTTGGGATTGTTTGAAAGCAAATCGTGAAAGTCGTTGCACGAAAATTCCCGAAAATGAGCTTACGTCACTGTTTTGATGTTTCCAACGAGGAAACGGTTCTTTTCGTCTGTCCGCAGAGCATTTGTGATAGAAAACACTTTATATAGCTGAGCTTGTGCCGGGAATAGCTAAAGCAAATTCCAAAATCATTTGAATATTTTTAACGAAATTCTTTCACATTGCACAAACCATCGTTCGGCAGTTTCAGTTAAACAGGTGTTCCATTCGGTAATGTTGCTTGTACTGATATTCGTAACATGGTGGTATTCATCGAAAAGCTCGCCTTCGTCCACAACTTTTATGATATGTGTAGGATTAATTTTTCGTATAACTTTGTATATTAAATGGCACTCTCGGAAAAACGGGACAATTGGCGTCCCGTTTTAACTTTATCGGAACAATGGGAAATTTAACTAAAAAAACGGGACGTATGGTCACCGTATCTAAAACACTAAATTTGGAAGCATTTTGAAAATGCTCGAATCTTTTACTTGTGCTATTTATAACAGAATCTAGGGACACTAAGTAGGATTTAACTATGAATTTCTTCCGGGCATCAAATATCCCTTCATCCTCTGCAATTTCCTCATGGAATTTTTTTCTTTTACGTATTCTGTGCTGCTTGTATTCCATAGTAATATCACATTTTCGAGCTCAGTTGCTTCATTCTCAATCTGTTTGAATTCAGATTCAAATTCACTTCGTATATTTTTCCTATCATTTTTAAAAAGCTGAATTGGTTAATTGCTTGATGTTCTTACATAAGAGAAGGAAAGAGGAAAGTTAAGAAGTTGAGGTGTAGCTCCTGTATGTAAGGCAGACTGGTAACCGCAGGACGTGTCATCCTGGGGCGTGGCGTACTGAAGGCGAGGCCATTATGCTCGGCGGTACACGAATATCGGCGTTCGTATAAATGCGAAAAAGGGAGGTGGAAAAATTCGCCACAATATACGATTATTGGCACACAAAATTTGTTATTAAACCTAGGCAGTCTTAACAATAGGCATATAACACCCTCATAAAAGGAAAAAGTAACAAACTTGTTTTTGCAATATACCGTATATTAAATTGAACAACCCAAGACCAACTTAATTCTGAACCAAAACTCCTGGTTAGTGGCATAAAACATATAATAATCTATATATATATATATAATTACTCAATGTCTGTCCGTCCGTCTGTCCGCCCTCCTTTTATCTCTTGAACACCTTATCATAGAGAAATGCTGCAAACGCCATTTTGTTTTTGCCAACTAGGAGACCCCAGGAAAACTATTTTCGTTTGAAAGTGTTCCGGATTTGACTCCGGGCGATTATATTTTTCCATATGTTTACACAGGAGTTTCAAGGCGCAAGATTTATTTCTTTCATTCATTAAAATACGTAAATATGGACCGAATTTCTCCGTTTTTGCTCTATTCGACGGCTGAAACTATAAAATATCTTATTCTTGCGATGTTTTGATGTTACACAGAATAATTGCTCAGAAACGTATTTCTTTTCGAAATTATATGGCTTTTTCGATGATGACTAATTGTTAGTCGAAACCGGTCGTCTGTTTTGTGTGGTTAAAGTGGATTCTTTACCAAACATTTTATTCATTTTCCTGTATATGGAGTTCCACCACGTCCATCGATTTTTTTCGTGCCCTTTCCGGGTGTTGCCAAGGCGACCCGCATTGTTGCTTCTGATTGAATTAGCGTCTATTAAGCCTCCAAATGGACAAAATAATTGCCTTATCCGCTTCGCGCTATTTATGAAGCATCGAAATTATAGTAATTACTAACGCCATCCATGGGTTAAGGTAAAATCTTGAACTACGTCGATAAAGGAAATATGCATACATTGATGGGGCCGAGATTGGGTGGGTGAATGTCTAAAAAGGAAATCGGTCAGGATTCCCGACGTAGTTCATTCCTTAACCGATAGATGACCAAATACGTATTTTTTAAATATTAATAATTCGTAAGGTTTTTTAACAGCTATGTGAACGTAAAGCATATAAAAACAAATTTAATTTATATATATATATATATATATATATATATATATATATATATATAATCTCCAGAATATAATGCGATCTCGAATTCAGGATGTTACATATATCGGAAATAAAACGCTGCAAGTTATTATTATAGGTTCGAAAGCTACATTTATAGCAGATAGTTGTTGTCTTATTTATATCATGTATTCACATTTTTGGAAAGTTTAATGGAAGAAAAAATTAGGAATTAATAAATATATTTTTTACTGCAAAAATAGATCGTAGCATTTCTAACTGCCATTGAGAGAAACGACAACAATTCGGTTTATAAGATGTAAGTGTCGTTTTATATATATTCTCAATTGAATTTATTTAATATGGGATAATCCATCGCAGTGCATGAGATATAGCGACAATAAATTTGACTGTGGAAAATTCAATGATTAACTGTACTTCTAATTCAAAAATATTTTACCTACTTTTATGGATAAATTTTTACTTTTTCTCCGACCGTCCGTCTGTAGGCGAGATTCTAAAGTGATTTGCGAGTAAGACTTGCAGATTATAGTAGTGCCGCGTTGATAACGACCTGCGCGGATTGCCGCCGCGCACGGAGGGGAAGTTTCCCTCCATCACCTTGACTACCCCCACCCCACCACTAAACCAGCCTTTTCATAGCTAAGTTTTCAGTTTTCAATGTTTTAGGTTGATTGTCTCCACTAGGCTGCGTCCCTATCCCCTGCCGACTCCCACGGCGCGCCGGTCTGTTTCTCAGCGCTTTACCGCGCTTTTGTTTAAATGTCCGTATCATGAGAACTACAAATCTTATTGGATTTTCCAAAAATAAATTTCAACGTTTATGCACATTTTGTTCACTCACTGTATCTCTCTAAATCAATTAGAGAAAATGTTTCCCGTAGACCGACTTTGTCATGTCCCAAGAAAACATTTTGGAGAAAGAACATGGTTATTAAATTTTATAAAGGCGTTTGGTTAATATTATATATTTATCATTTATATAATCGTCATAAACATCACTCAAGAGGTATGACAAAAAACTGCCCTCATTGGATAAGTAGAAGCCAAGATATGACGTATATTTAAGGATTGGTGAAAAACATACCGAGTCCACATTTTTAATTTCTCTCTATTTTAATAATGTTACCGAATTTTTAGAAAATTATGATACACATAATAAGATTTAGCGTAAACTTTTCTACGATTGAACTTGAACGACAATATCACCATAATCAGGATAAATATGGCAACTGAGGGGAGGGTGCCATGTGTGTGTTGCGGGGGACCTTAACAGATTCACGCTAAAGCTTAAGCCACCCCCATAGTACACCCAAAAGGTCGTTTTCAACGCGGCACAACTATAGTGAAAAATACTTACTCTATTTTTTTGTTATGGTTCTAAGTAGCATGACTTACGTTGTAATTATGTTATTGTGACCTTATTATTCTACCTTTTGGTAAATGAAGATTATCCGAGATTGAAGAAAATATTTAAATGAACATAAGAGACAGTTTGACGTGTTTTTTTGCTTGTTTGGCACCCCTTGGGGTTCGGCTCCGGTGGGGACCATCCCGCTCACCTACCCGTAGCTAGCATATTGCTTGTTCGTCTCGTTAATTATAACCTATTATAAAACGGTCAAATCAAGTACATTAGATCTGAGAAATGTAATTTTATTTTTTATTTAAACGTGGTAAACTGATTTATTTTACGGAATTTTGTCCTCAGTACTCTTCTAATATTTCTTAGAAATATTAATGCAACCATTAGGCTAATGAATAAACTGTTTCTGAAAGTTTGCTATTTTTTACAGGAAGTAAACAGTAAGTTAAATGTACACACTTACTGATCCAGATCAAATTTATACGTCTGTTTGACTGCATCATTAGAATATAGAAATCTGTATCCTGCAATGAGCCTTGATTTCCACAAAGCATTGAATGTTGTCATTAAAAATTTTAATTTTATTATGTCGGGCATTAAACTCTTGTCTTTCTAAAATGATGTGTAAGGAGATGGAAGCAATGCATATCTAATTGTTATTTCATTCTGAAGTGCGATGTTTGTCAAGAGTATTAACACGCCTATTTGAAATGAGAAATGGAGTCAGACATTTTCTAACAGAAATGAAATCTGATTTGATGGTTTACCATCTGGGTTATATGGCGGACATCTTCCATAACTTGAATGAGCTAGATATTCAGCTCCAAGGATTTGACAAAAACATAATTAAAGCACATGACAAGATAAAAGCAGTTTATCATAAAATATTGTGTTGAGAAAAATGTGTTGGAGTTGGTAACATTGCAATTTCCAATCGCTTTGTGAGTTAATTGAGCAAAAAAGTAGCTTTAACTGAAAGAGTAACGGATATCATTAAAAGACATTTGATCAGTCTCGGTGAGATCTTCTTGATATAAGGTATATACGAATCCAAGACGACCCTTAATCTAAGACGACCCTCCCCTTCTTTAGAAGACTGTCAGAACAGAAAAAAGATTTTATGTTCTATTGTCTTACTTAATGTAATTAGTGTAAGTATATATTGAACACGCGCATTCATTATAGGTACATATACTAGATCGTTCATTAACTGAAATGGTATGTTACAAATTTTTGTTTGAGGAAAAAACAATTTAAAAAATGTATTTTTAAAAATTAATTCGGTATTAATTTTCAATGAAAAATTCCAGTAGATACAATTATTTTATCTTATTTCGTGTTTAAAAAACATCGATTAAAGGCGTAACCATACTTCCTACGGTTCTACAACAACTCGTCGAGGTTACTTCGTCGCGTGTCAATTCGTCGCACGAAAAATTTGTTGCGTGTCAATTATCGCACGACAAACTCGTCGCGCGTCAATTAGTCGCTAGAGAAATTGGAAGTTAAGTCTCCAGGACTGGTATACGGCAGGGAGAAACTTTTTCACAGCATCATTTTCCTTTGCATTTCAACAATACCAGAATGAAACGCAATTCTCATCGCGAATTACGCAAGCCGAGAAACATATGGCGTATGGCAGGAGGTAATTGCCAATCCAGCAAGTGTACGTATCCCTCTGCTGTACACCAGTCATGGTGTCTCGCCTTCCAATTTGTCTCATGACGAATTTGTCGATCAATGAATTGGCGCGCGACGAGTTTGTCGTGTGACAAATTGTCGCACAATGAATTTACCGCGATGTATTGACGGTATAACAGTTCGTACTCGAATTTAAGACGACCCTCGATTTTCGCAAGCTGAAATTTGGAAAAAACCTCGTCTTGAATTCGGGTAAATACGGTACATTCCAGAAATTGAAAAAGTAGACAGCTCAAATACCGGGAGACGAATCCTTTCACAATTCAAGCGATTTATAATTCTGTTCTTCCAATAAAATTGAAAGAGGATCTAATTGAATTGTCTGCTGGCAGAATATTAAAAGTAATATTTGGTAATAATTCGCTCTGTGATTTTTGGCATATAGCTCGAAAGGAGTTCGAAAGTTCGAGTGACATTGTTATTACGAAACTCCTTCCATTTTCATCCATCTACTTCTGTGAACAAGGTTTCTCGGCGCTTACCTCTATTAAAACAAAAAAAAACAGAAATAGAATCTATGCTGAGCCATGTCTTATTCTGCCAATGAATAACATTCATCCACGCATACAGAAGCTAATTGATAAATAAAAAAGGTGATCCAAACAGAACTTCTGATGCCTACTTTCCATTTAATCATTTATTTAATGGTTTTGTTTGCTTTAATAGCTTTAACGTCATCGCGGATATGTAGCTCTTTGTGTTCCCAAATTTCATAATTTAACGTTATAAAATACTACAAATACATTTGAACGGAAAACTAAATTTATCACGCGTATTTGTACGGCAAAAATAACGCGTGTACGTATTAGAATATAACGAATCTGACAATGAGTCCAACAATAATTGGTGCTATGGCAACACTATCGTAATGAATGATAAAAACTGCAAAATCGCCAATATTTACGCAAATTTTGAAGAAATACGGTCGATAAGCAACAGTCTACGTTAACAATTAGAATCTTCATTCCATTCCTCAGGGAACAGTACAAACCTCACTCCGATATTACAATTAGAATATATTTTATTGTGCAAGAGAAAATTACCCTGCACGATGGATTTCAGATTTCCCATGTAATTCAAATGGGAAGGATATTTCCTGGAATCGAACCCGGGACTTCAATCTTCGCAACAAAAACTATCCTAGGGAGCTCGGTCCATGTAGAAAGAGATTTCCAACAAGTTTCATGAAAATCGGTGTATTGTTTCAAAAGTTAATACGGGGGACGGACAGACAGACAGACAGAACGACAATACTATAAGCCTATTTCCATTCTGGAAAGTAGGGTAAAAAGAGCCTCAACCATAGCATAAAAAGAAGGTTTTCAAATAAATTTTTATTTGAGAAATATCTGTAGTTACTTGATAGTTTTGCCAATTTTGTATATTTTTCGTTTTGTTTCCACATTTGGTAGTTAAAAATGCAGTGATTATTGTAGATTTACAAATATATCTTTATTTGATATTTATCTTTATTTGTAGAGTTAATGATTGTTTTCCAATTTTGTAGATTTTATCACTGTTTGATTCCCTTAATATATTTAATGATGATTTTAGATTTTGTGACTCCTAAAAATTGTAGCCTTATAGCTATTTAATTTATAATAAATATTTTAATAAAAGTGATAGTTAAAGATAACAAAGTGAAACTATACTTTATTACTGCCCAAAACACAAATACGTTATGTTAACTTAACAGAATTGTTAACTTCAAAACGTTCCAGGGGGTACGTAGTCATTCAAAAATCATTTCGGGGGTGCGCAAACGAAAAAGGTTGAAGACCCCTGGTCTAATACATACACCAGTTATTTTTGTCGCACAAGTACGCGTGATCAATTTAATATTCCTTTCGAATGTATTTGTAGTATTTTACATCGCTAAATTATGAAATTTGGGAACACAATGGGCAACTCATCCGCGGTGGTTTTAAAGCTATTAAAGTCGATATAAGTATTAAATAAATGATTAAATTGAAAGTAGGCATGAAAATTTCCGTTTGGATCATCTTTTTATTTAGTCGATTGTATGTACAGAGGGACAGACAGAGCAAAATCGTAAGCGCGTCTACAACATAGAACGTGCTAAAAATACAGTGATCCTTGGCGATGAATCGAAGAGGGGTGAGAGCGAACTAATATTTTTAATATCTCCTTTCGCTAATTTTAAGAAACAACCGGCAGAGAGTATTTAACTCTGGGAATACTACAGGCTTCCAGTTAGTAAACACAATTGAATCGAACCCCTCGTATATTCGTAGATTATGTTTTCACGAATCTCCTTGCCAAGACGAAATATTCCTGAACAAATGTCTGCAATTTAGGGATTGAATTGTCTTTTTACTTTCTCTCATTGAAAATATGCTCTGATCTGTTTATCTATTTACTTCTTGTCCTTCCTTCTTCTATCTTCTTGGTCTACCCCCCTCCCCATTGTCTACCAGGGAGCGAGAGAAGTATTAAACTTATGAGGATAACTTTTTTCTAATTTTGTGCAAATGAATTTATTTTACTTTCGCCATATATTTTATGATTTGTTTTGTCCGGTTTTACTTTTACACCACATTAAAAAAGGTACATAATACATTTCTACAACGTATTCTCGAAGTAGGTGGCACAGAAAGTCGCATGGTTTTTTTTTTGAGAGACACATGAAAAAAAATTAGGAAACCGCTGGTCTACCGAATAGCAACCTGCCGAAAACCGTGGAAAAAGTCAATCGATTTGATTTTTATGAAAATAATTGCCTCTTAACATCCTTGTACGCTAAATCTTTGGTTAACTTCGCGGAAAGTCGGTTTCTGATGTCTCTCTTCGCCCCCCTTGCCTCTTAAATCCTCTATTAGCGACGTCCCTCTGTTCTGAAAATCTTTGCCCATGTCAGAATCTTTCTATCTCTTAACCTGCGGACCTAGTCTGTAGCCCATATTCAAGGAATTTTAATTACAATGGACAGTAGTGGATTTGAAATAAGGCCTAATGACGGCGAGATTTCGGGGTGACAATATAAACGGGATTTCAGGACGGGAATAAAAGAATTTAATACTACACAGACTTTTGATGAATTAAACTATTAGGATCTGCAGACGGACGGATGTACAGACAAACCACATGCATGAGCGATTCTTTTAGGAAAAAGGCACCAAAAAGGGGGCGGAAAAATAATTTTCCCTAGGGACGGGAAATTTCCAAATCCACCACTTACATTGGGTTTAAGTATGCATCCAGTGGAGGGAAATAGGGATAACCAAGCAGGGGGGTGGCGATACGAAGATATTGCTATGAAATATATAGGGTTGCATGACTTTTAAAACACCCTCTATAATAGCATTACTTCATATATCGCGCATTCAGATTGCTCTGCGTAAAACTATAAATTGTCGAGCTAAAACCTTTCTCGAATAAATTATAAAAATGCACGTTGAGAGCAACTGAGACGGCAAGATTTCATTATGGGAGTTTAGAAGTGCTCAAGACGCTAAGAAAAAAATTCTGGGACTATTAGATAGAGTCGAGGGTTAAAATTCTGAGAGAAATGACATCAGAAAGTGGTAAGTTTGGTTATCACTAATGCGGATTTGAAAAATTTCTAGGGAAGGTATAGTTAGATAAAACTGGGCAAACAAGAGTCTAAAAGAGATAAGGAGGAGGAAAAGAACGGCGAGAGGATGTTTTACTAGGTTTTTGGGTGGTAAGAAACGGAGTGGAAGGTTGATAATGAGATTTGCCGAACAGAAATCACCCACAGGAATCAGGACGTAGATTGGACGAGGTAATCGATTTTTGTGAGGACATCAACATCGGGGAGATGACGCACAAAGGACTGTTTTCGTAGATTATTTGGTATTTACTGAAACTAGAAAAAGTGTGTCGAATTTTATCGGCATGCAAACGAATCTTCGATATTCGCATGACAAAACCGCTCAAAATTGAAGACTCCCATGATGCAATGGTGCATCCGATGGGGGAGGGAGTTCTCACGGAATTCAGATCCGATTTCTCATTGGGGTTAGACCAGCAGAACTATTTTATCCGAGGACCACAAGTGAAACTTTTAAAAGTGTGAAGGGCCAGAATGAAAAATGATTTGCCATGATACTGTTAATGCATTTATAACAGCATTCATTCATTACAACAATACATTTTTTAGGTCAATGAATTGATTCATCACAGAAACTCGGCTGAATATTACTGTACAATGTGCGGGCCTATTTATTTCGCAACGTAGCAAATATGCTGCTGTCATCGCGGGCCAAGAGATGAAGGCGAAAGGGCCAAATTTGGCCCGCGGGCCACGTATTGAGTACCCCTGGGTTAGACAGAAATATTATGTCAGTGAATCAAAACCAGATCAAGTACTTGGAAGGCAACTATGCTGATCATTACACCATCGACGCAGTTGTCAATCTCTCGAAAGTGTTTGGAAAATAGTGGCTCTTCCATAGCCGTAAAAATGTTTCTAACACTGGTGCAGATTTCAGAAACAAAACAAGCGTCATAAATGGTGGGAAACCAGTAGAAATGATTGGGTCTCCTTTGTGGTCGAAATGGGCGTCTAATATGGATCAGAAAGATTGTGAATGAGATAACGAGGAAAATAACGTCAAAAGGATGTTTTTAGTAAAAGTGAAAGTTGGGGTAGAATTTCTCCGAAGTCAGGGTAGATTAGACGTGCTAATTGCATTTTGTTAGGCGATCAATTTCAAGGGGGATTATTTGTTTGATTACTTTGCTAAGCATGAAACAAGTGCGTCGAATTTGATCAATGATTGCATATATGCACAGAAAAATGGGGATGAATAGAAACATAAGTCAACTTTTAGGAAAAATAATGAAGGATGGATAACTTATAAAACCCGGCAATGTTATTTGAGGAAAACGTTTAAAGATAATCTATAATGACACAAGACTGTGTTTTCAAACCCAATCCCATAAAAGGCGTTCTTCCAAATCATCGACTTTTCATCGTAATGATAGTATTTCGATTGATGTCAATTCCGAACCCTCACTGACCCTGCCGCAAATAATAACTTACGAAGCTTTCCTACAGCAAAAAAGACTCGGGGAAAACGATCGAAACCTGAAGGGAAGGAAAAAATATGCGTCGAGCGAGAATCGAACCCAGGCCAACTGATTGGAAGTCAGCAATGCTGACCCCTATACCACCGACGTCATTGCGAATTTCAGCACCGTACTTTCTGCAGCTCTTCCATTGCCGTATAAATGCATTGAATGAATATGGCCATTTAATTTATTTCACGACTTATTTAGTGCTCGGTCTTTGTCAAAGGAATGTTGCAAAAACCTAGGGATATAAATTGGGGGAAAAAGTTGAAAGACCACCCGTGGTGACACACGAATTGCGTTTCCGAATCCGATCGAATGAAAGAATCAATCAACGGTATTCGTAATTATCGATTTTTCGTCGCGTTCGTTGTATTCGGATAAATGTAAATTTCCGTCCTGATTTCTAAGGAAAACGCATTTCATGTGCTTATAAGGTAATAATAGGTTTTCGAGTGATATGAATAAACGCGTGAGAAATAATGCAAATTTCGACGGCGTTACCAACCTTCGTACAGCTAAAAAAATATACTGAGAAAACGATCGAAACCTGAAGCGAAAGAAAAAATCTGCGTCGGGCTGGAATCGAACCCGGATCAACTGCTATGGAAGGCGCTTAGGAAGGCAACTATGCTGACCATTCCACCATCGACGTCGCACGATGTGACAAATTACCGAAAAGGTGATCACATATAGGGAGGATATATATTCTCAAAAAAACCAACAAATGAGTAAAGAAAGAAATCAAATACAAAATAAAATTTAGGGAATTTTGAACATTTTTTGTGCATTCCATGTATCCACTTAGCATCCATCTGTAGTTAAATCGATACAAGAAACACAACACCCCTCACTTAAATTTAGCTAATTATATTGATATCAAATTAAAAGTATATACGTATGTAATGTAATTCAGTCGTTACAGCTGTTTTTTACTTTAGACTCTTATTTATTAGCAATAATAGTCTAAAAATAAACGATGTCATAACATTTGATAATGTAGGAAAAATATTCATAGTGAACATTAATTAGAATTAATAATACATAAAATAATTAAAAAGGTGCTTATATTACTTGTCTGAAAAGTTTGAAGAAATAAAAACAATTTACTTTCGTAGTTATTTACAAATTGTAATTAAAAAATTTAGAAAATGTAGGAAGAAAAAGGTACTAACAAAATGTACATAATTAATCGCTGTCACTGGATTCGTAATCATATGTATGTATGTATCCACCTCTGCTGTTGCGGATTCTATGTGCAGATGCGCCAATAGTACAAAAACCACTCTGGGAAAGGTTGTTTTTTCTTTTGAGGTAGCTTTTTCATGCTGGTGATATCAGTATCAGAAGATATAAGGAGTCTCTTGATGAGATCCTCCATTGTTTTCCTTCTGGACATCTTGCGTGAAAATCCCTCTCGGATTTTTTTAATATCTTTATTTATGACTTCTTGTTCCTCCTCCGACAATTGTCCTATGGGTAATATGCAGGCAGATATGACTTGTGCGCTATGAATTAAAATTTTATGCACTGTAGTTGGCAAATTATACCAAAAATACTTTTCCACATACAGTCTTGCGGTAGTCACTGAATAATCATTAAAAGCGCTTATATTTATGTCAAATCCGGACGATAAAATTTGAAGTATAGTTCCAAATCTCTGAATAATCTGCACATCAACTCCAGTAATTTCTGAAGATATTTCAGTATTTGCGAAAAATCTGAGTGCAGTATTTACATAATTTGCATTGCCTGGTTTTTGACGATCAACGAGAAGAGCCAGTTGTTCTTTAAATTGTAGTTGAATTCTTTTTCGTTTGCCGCCACTTCTTTTTTCTCATCTTCACTTCGCGCTTGCCACTTTTTGATGGGGAACTTACATGACAAATGAAGCAAAGATAAAAAACGGACCAAGGCGTCTAACGGAGACAGCCCGAATTTCAAATTTTGGACGTTAACTTCTTTTTCCAACATTTTATATATATCACTGAAATCTTTCGACGTTGATTTACAGAACCTCTATAATTCGAAATTTAAAAAGCGTGATTTATGAAATTTAAAAAAAGATTCAAATATAAATTATATAAAAACAAAAGAATATGACATCATATTAAAATACAGAAAACAAAAGCATGTGGTACGCATACATAGATCAAAAAAATTGTCGAATAAAATCCAAATTTACGATTACACATTAAAAATATTGAAACATATGAGCATATAATTAAAAACCACTAAAATTTTGAAAGTTTATCAGTCACATTTCAACTTAAAAGTAAATAAACAAAAGTTTGTACAAAAGATTAATTTAAACTTATTTTTAAAAGTCACTTATTTTTCTGTTTCAATTTCGGTGCACTTCCAAGTGCAGTGTGTTACGTAATGGCGTCTGACATCCCTGACACGTATCTTTGAAGGGTATTCAAAGCTTTAAAAACATCTTCCTTAGATGGAAATGCTATGTGGTCGGATCTTCCGTCACAGCCCCATTTTTAAATCAAACAAATTTTTCAATTGTTCGCCGGAAAATATACTAATAACCTCACTCTGAACCTGTATTAAGACTTTGGTAGTTTGGTTTAAAAAGGAGCGTAAAGTTATTTCTGCACTTTTTTCCGTTACTGTAATAGAAGAAATAACAGGATAACGTTTTTTCCCTCTTTCTCTATATGGTAAGAAGGATACAAATCGCAATTATTTTTTTTGGTATTAAATCTGAGAAAATAATATTATTTATTTGTTAATTTTGCCTCGACCATCGCTGACAGTGCTTGATCTCCTGAAGGTGGAATGACGCTATTATCTTTCTGTTGAAAAATTCTTCTGTATTTTGATCCTCTTGTTGGTGTAGTACTAGTCACATCTTTCATGACACATGCGCTTTCCACACTTCCTTCTGCTCGAAGGCTCATTTGCGTTTCATAAGACAGTTCAGACACATGGAATTCCGAACGTAAAGCTTCAGTCCTTCGCCTCTTAGACAGCTAACTAATGTCACTAAAATCTTTTTTTGTTCGGCCTTGACCATCATTTCTCGGTGAAACATCACCACTAGGGAAGGATATTTCCTGTTCAAGCCACTCCTTATTTTGATGCAGAAATCTTTCCTTTTTTCTTTCGTCTGCAATCCATCTTCTTTTAATCTGATGAGTTAACACTGGTATTAATAAACTCGTTGCTGACGAAGATGACTGCGGGTAATGGGTTATTTCCATAATGCGTCTAGTAAGATATTCACATTTGGCACTAAATGTTTTTTTTGGTGACTTGCATTATTTCGAATAACGCCCTTCTCTTCAACATGATGATGTGTACATAACGAGTCTTTACCTGGCTCTCGAAGAGGACGGACGTGCCTTTCACTCCCTCCTGCGAGCGCTGACCAGCCTGCGAGTGACACCTGTAGTAGTAGCAGTAGTTTAGCAGTAGCCGTAGTGTCGTGTTAAGTAGAACCATTATTTCTTTTCTTATTTATTTTTATTGCCTATTTTTATTATTTTTATCATCTTATTACGTTATTTGTGTTGTAGTTTATGATCTCTGAACGAAACGCTATACTCATCCTTCTCTTGCCATATCGTAGTAGCTAATAGCTTATCTAAACCACTCCATCCTTAATCTTTTTGTAATTTATTTATAGTAGCTTATTACCTTCTCCGTTATTAACTATTTGTCCCTGAGTTCGTATTTCTATAGTTCCTAGATCTATGTCGCTCTTGTGCTAAACATTCTTGCCTGTTTACTAACGTTGTTTGCGTAGTGAATCACACTATCCCTTCCACATTTTACCTGCGTTGAACCCTAGATTTTAACCTTGAGGCCAGTCAACGAAGTAGCTAACTGCGTATTTACGTTAGTTTAAATATAATTTATAGATAGTACAGATTAGTGAAGAGGATAGGATGGCTGCTCCGAGGACTCCTGTTTCCTCCTTCTTGAGCGACGCTGGTTGCGAGGCCATGAGGTCTCGGATCACGGAGCTGGAGAGGATGGTTGCGGACCTCCTTCAGAGGGTGGAAAGGTCGGAGGTAGCCTTGGTGCGTGGGAGAGGTGCGGGTTCTTCCCTAAGAGCAAACCGCGCCAAAATGGTGGCTCGGGTTCGCCTGGGTGCGGAAGCCGGCAGAGCGGTCGGGGAGGCTCCTGGCTCCTTTTCGCGGGTCGAGGGTCCTCCGGTTCGGAAGCCCGATGAGTGGTGTGTGGTGTCCACTCGGGGGGATCGTGGGGTGGTGCTGCGGAGGCAGGGAGTTGGGAACGCTTCAGTGAACCCTCTTCCTGTTAGTAATCGGTCTGCGGTATTATCGACGACTCCACGGCCGTTACGCCCGCACCCGCTCCCGTCTCCTCGGTTGGGACCGGGTCCAAGGGAAGCTCGGGGGGAAAGAGGGTGCTTTTAGTGATAGGGAGTTCCAACGTCCGGCATGTGGTAGCGCCTTTACTGTCAAGGCCCCGCCGGGAGGGAGTTCATGAGCGGGTGCTCTCCAGGTGTATACCAGGAGGTTCGGTGCCCCAGGTGACGAAGGAGTTCAGGGCGTCGGTATTGGGCACGGGTTGCTCCTCGCTGCGGGTGGTGGCCCATGCGAAGCGCGGGTCCGAGGAGGTTTTAAGTTCTTTTAAGGATTTGGCCACTGAGGTTGCTCGTGTCTGAGAGGAGTCGGGTGCTGATGTGCGGCTTACTATCTGTAGCATTGTTCCTTGGAGGGACTGCGGGGCTATGGTTTGGAGCCGAATGATCGGGCTGAACCGTAGGCTGTGGGACTTCTGTAGGGGCAATGGAGTGGATTTCGTTGACCTAAGGCCGGTCCTGAACTCATGTAGGGCATCCCTAAACGGTTCTGGTGTGCACTACCCTGCCGAGGCTGCAGAGGCGGTAGCACGTAGGGTGTTTGAGCATGCTAGGGCTTTTTTAGGCTAGATTTAAGGATTGGTAATTATTCACCAAGCGTTGAGAGGCACGTCAGTAGTGGTAATAGGTCCGACCGTCATACCACTATAAACGTGATGCTAATTACCAGTAGAATACATTCTAAGCGTAGAAATAGTCGACGTAATAGGGAGGACAAGGATGCAGTAAATAATAATAATAATTCAGTAGCGCGCATGGCATCGTTACGTAGTAATAGCGATAAACTAAAAATCATCACGGTTAACTGTCGCAGCATTCGCAGGAAGGAGGCCGAACTTGAACAGCTTATTCGTAGTCTGCGTGCTGACGTAGTGATAGGTACAGAAAGTTGGCTAACGGTGGACATAGCCAGTCAGGAGATTTTTCCTCGTGACTATAGCGTTTTTAGAAAAGATCGATGTAGCCGGTCGGGAGGTGGAGTCTTCATAGCAGTTAGCAATAAATACGAAAGTTACCCAATACAGATTAATGACGACGAAGTCGAAAGTGTTTGGTGTAGTGTGAAAGGGGGCTGTAAATATATGCGCCTTTTATAGACCACCAAATGCGAGCGTGGAAATTATTTATTATCTAGAGAAACAAGTGGCGACGCTAAGTTCGATTAAAAAAGATAAAGCCATTATAATCGGGGGGGATGTCAATCTTCCGTCAATTGATTGGAGGTATAATTGCTTTTATCCCGGTGGCAGAGAGCGTGAATCTTGCGAGATTTTAATTGAAACTTTCGGCAAACACTCATTGAATCAGTTAGTGAGATTTCCCACGAGATTTAATAATATATTAGATTTATTGGCCACTAATATTTCTGAGCGTATGAATAGAGTATCTGCTGCTGAGGGAATAGGCTATCACAAGGCAGTGTACGTTGAGTTTCAGATCAACATTAAGAAACAGGTTAAGGCTAAAAGAAAGCTTTATGTATTAGCCAAAGCCGATTCCACTAGATTTAGGTCTTTTCTGCGAATTAAATATACTAATTAATGCGAGGCAACAGATATTGCAGACGCGGAAGAATCCTGGTGCATGTTTAGAGATATGATGCGAGAGTGTGCAGATAAATTTATTCCAAGCAAACTGAAGCGCGAAAATGCAGAACCTAGATGGTACAACCAGGAAGCAAAGAAAACTCCACTCTCGTGTAAATAACACATCCTCAACTGCTACGGTCGAACAAAGATTTATTCTTCCGTTTTTAAACCAGATACAATTTCACTACACGTAGAGACTTCATCATGCGCTTACGTTATAGGCAGGTACATGAAACGCGTTTTCCTTAGGAAACAGGAGAGGAAAATTTCATATATCCGAATGCGAGGAACGCGATGATAAATCGATAATTACGAACGCGGCTGATTGATTCCTTCATTCGTTCGGATTCCACAAATCCCATTGCTTCAAAAGCTATCCTCTTCGCCAAGAAAAAATGGTTAGACTTAGAAATCAAAAACTTTTATAGAAAACGATCCTCTCTTGAGTTAGAAGCATACGATTTGCACCTAAAAATTACCAAAAATTTATCCGATTTCGAAGTTCCCATATGGGACGATCATCTGAACAAAATTCAATCCGTTTTACAACAAAAAGTCCAAAATAAAACTGACAGACTTCGCAAAAAATACTACTTTCTGACAAAAAATTACCAGAAAAACACTTCCTGCAATTCCAAACAAAACCAAGACAATGTAATAAACCTTACAGATACGACCTTCACCAACGAAGAACTCTCCCTACTCGGAAAAGGACTTAAATACGCACTTCCATATAAAAACCCACCTATGGATGACATTGTGGCAGATATTGAATCTTCTATTAAAACCCTATCAAATAACTGCAAAAATATCATCAGATCCACCGCATTATCGCAGATAACAGAAAACATTGCCAAAAAAACGAATAAAAAACAACATAAACATTCCGAACACAACACAGTCAAGTCTCTTAATAATAAAAATTGTTTTTATCTAAAGCCAGACAAAGGGAACACTGTAGTCATAATGCAAAAAGACCAATACTTCGACAAAGTTGAGCGAATGCTAAATAAAGGGCCGTACACAAACATACTAAAAAATCCAATCAATAAAATGATATCAGAAACCACCAAAATTGTTAAAACATGCACAACACTCATCACGAAACAACTCAGCCTCCAACTTCACACCTCAAACCCCAGGGTTCGTAGGATGTATTGCTTACCCAAAATCCACAAAGACGGCATTCCCCTCAGACCCATTGTTTCGTCTATCAACAGCCCGACATATAAAATTTCACGTTGGCTTAACGACCAATTTAAACAATTTCCTATCAAACATGATTCAAATATAAAAAACAGTCCTCATTTCATTAACGAAGTTAAAGACATAATACTACAGGACAGTGAAATTTTAGTTTCTTTTGATGTTTCCTCTCTCTTTCCTAGCGTTCCCATCAGTGAAACATTACAATTCCTCGAAAAATGGCTCACCGATCAAAACTTACCATTAAAAACAGTAGATGAATTAATAAGACTAACACGCTTATGCATGAACCAAAATTTCTTTCAAGTTAACAAGTTCTACCAACAAAACTACGGTACAACAATTGGAAACTCCCTTTCACCTTTCTTAGCCAACCTATTCATGGTTAACTTCGAGAAACAATGCAAAAACACTTTCAAATACTTCCCACGCTTATGGCTAAGATACGTTGACGATATTTTCGCGATTTTCGATACCACCAATAATAACTTAACTGATTTTCTACAGCAACTAAACGATCAATATCCTTCCATTAAATTTACACATGAAGTTGAAAAACAAAATACATTCTTGACCTTCTCGTAAAAAGAGAAAACAACCAAATCAAGTTCGGGATTTACCGCAAACCCACACACACAGACACGTACATTCCCTCTGATTCCAACCACCATATTTCACATAAATTAGCACAACTCCACTCAATGGTACATAGACTCTTACAGGTTCCTCTTTCTGAAAATGATTTCCTCACAGAATTAAAATATATCAAAAAATGCGCTAAAATCAATGGTTACGACCCTCAGATGATAGAGAATATTTTACACAAACACAAGCGCAGTCTTTCTTTGAAAAAAACAGATTACTCTCACAAGCACGCCCCCCAAAAAACCAAAATACGTAAAAATCCCCTTCGTCCCTGGCATCACAAACGGCTTATCAAACATCTTCTCAAAACAGAAACTTAAAGCAGTACCTGTGAATGAAAACAAACTCTCCAACTTACTACACAATCCAAAAGACACGATCCCGACTCTACAAAGATCCGGCATATACAAAATCGCTTGCACAGACTGCGAGAAAGTCTACATAGGGCAAACTAAACGGAAGCTAGAAACCAGATTCAAAGAACACCTTGCACACTTCAAACACAATAGATTTAACAGGTCTAGCGTCGCAATACACATACAGGAAAACAATCACCCGATTAAAATCGAAAACATGTCTCTCTTAAAATCAACACAAACCGACTTGAAACTAGACGCTTACGAGAGTATTTTCATAAACAAATTCAAAGAGACGGTTATGAATAACGACCGCGGACCTATGCCTTACTAACCCCTCTACTCGCTAACCGTTAAGAATTCCCCCACCCCTCTGCCCTCCTTTCACTTTTACCCGGAACACATAAAAACACAAGACCAAACACAAACAATTCATACGACTTCAGCTACTGAAGATGGGAGCATAGCTCCCGAAATACGTATCTAGAGATTTCCAGAGTGCTTGTGCGTGTGTGTTTTTCTTTTTCTTCTTTTTAGGATAGTTTTAGACAACAGGTTCCTGTAGGCCATCATCGTACTGCAAACTTGTAAGCATAATCTAATTTTCCTTATTTCTTATTGACGTGTGAGTGCTCTCTGGGTTAATTTACGGTTCGGGAGTTTTAAATTTTAATTCCGATAATAGAATTCAAGTTGGAAACATAAAACGTAAAATAGCAATAATTGGCATCTCTGAAAAGAAATCGAGCGAAAATTAATCCGAACATGTGCCTGTCACGCTCGCTTTTCGGGATAATTGCGCATCTGATGAATACCGAGGTCCACGAATTCGTTGTGCGTAAGGAAGGGTACGATTCCCGTTCGCCAATGCCAATAGCCAAATAGCAGGCTTGAAGTCTTCGATACTTGGCCACAATTACTTTCCAGGATAGGAGTTCAGTCAGACTCCCTGGAGGTATTATCGAGTAATTAATTTGTTTGAAATTCTCCGATAATAGCGTTCATGTCGGAAACATAAAACGTAAAAAAGCAATCGCTCAATTTTCGCAATGAGGAATGTATTTCCGTCTTAAAACGACGAATGGATAAACAAAGCATGCTGATATCATTTCCAATATAAAATAATAGGCTCCCGCTGGGGAGGTGTATTTAAATGCCGCGCTCATTTTGAACGCATCGCTTCACATCCGAGTGCATAAAAAACGATATAACATTTTACAAAAAAGGATCCATGCTAGGATCAATTCGATTGATTGTTTAAAGAAAAAATAAGCAAAAAAAGGTGAAGGTCTGATTATGTCGGCCGGGCTGCCGCTGGGCTCCCACTCCCGGGCGCTATCCCACTACTGCCCGCCACGGGGACTTTTGGCTGCTGAGTTTCCCCCCTCGCCCGGATCGCCCCTCCTTAGCCAACCTGGACACACCGGACTCCTCCAGGGTGCCCATGTCGATAACGGGCTTAGCGCGGACGTCCAGTCAACGTGGCACAACCCACCGACAGGTCCCCCGCCCTCAAACCATCCTCTGCACCAAGCCACCAAGTAGCTGGATTACAGGAGTACGCCAACACTCCCAGCATGAAGCTCGCCCTATCGAAAGCCAAATTTATGCCTTGCATATCACAACTAATAACACTATTTCTCATCACCTCACCCATCGCGTAATTTCGCATCGTTTAGAACGATCTCCGAATGTAGAATCTCGCAATTTATTCTTCCGTTTATAAACCAGATACAATTTCACTACACGTCGAGACTTCATCATGCGTTTACGTTATAGGCAGGTACATGAAACGCGTTTTCCTTAGGAAACAGGAGAGGAAACTTTCATATATCCAAATGCAGGGAAGGGGCCAATAAATCGATATTTAGGATTACGGCTGATTGATTCCTTCATTCGTTCGGATTCGGAAGCGCAAATTGAGTGTCGTCATGTATTGCCTTGGAACATTCTCCCCGAACGTTTATATCCCTAGGTTCTGTAATTTCCTTCGACAGAGACATAGCTGTAAAAATTTCGCGAAATCAGTTAAAAATGTTTCCAAGCAATAACACGGCATTTTGAGGGCCGCAGAAATTCATACTCTGTTGTGTGATTCTCAACGGCGTCGGTGGTGTAATGGTCAGCATAGTTGCCTTCCAAGCAGTTGATCCGGGTTCGATTCCCGGCCGACGCACGTTTAACTTTTCGCTTTAGATTTTTCGCAAGTACTCGTAGGCCACTTCTCTTTTCGAAAGTAGAATTCGCCCTCGAAACTTGCAATGTTTCTCACGCTTTTTTCATGTCGCTCGAAAACCTAGGCTTATGTAGATTCCCGTCAGCCATACACACGTTGGTAAGGATAGATCCGCATTACGACGTCGAATGACCGTCTCCATCAAATTTTCCTGCTGTAGCTGACTATAAAATAAAAGTTATCTATTTCGAGGGTTAAAGAGGCGTTAATCTTCAACATGATGTGCGGCGAGGCGGGCGATTCACCCTAAAATATTTTTATCAAGGTCTCTCTAAAATTGGCATCCCTGAAAAGAAATCGAGCGAAAGTTAATCCGAACATGTGCCTGTCACGCTCGCTTTTCGGGACAATTGCGCATCTGATAAATACCGAGGTCCACGAATTCGTTATGCGTAAGGAGGGGTACGATTCCCGTTCGCAAATGCCAATAGTCAAATTGCAGTTTTGAAGCCTTCGTTATTTGGCCACAATTACTTTCCAAGTTAGGAGTTCAGTCAGTCTTCCTGGAGGTATTATCGAGTAATTAATTTGTTTGAAATTCTCCGATAATAGCGTTCATGTCGGAAACATAAAACGTAAAATAGCAATCGCTCAGTTTTTGCAATGAGGAATGTATTTCCGTTTTGAAACGACGCATGGATAAACCAAGCATGCTTATATCATTTCCAATATAAAATAATAGGCTCCCGCTGGGGAGGAGTATTTAAATGCCGCGCACATTTTGAACGCTTCGCTTCACATCCGAGTGCATAAAAAACGATATAACATTTTACAAAAAAGGATCCATGCTAGGATCAATTCGATTGATTGTTTAAAGAAAAAATAAGCAAAAAATTGTGAAGGTCTGATTATGTCGCCGGGCTGCCGCTGGGCTCCCACTCCCGGGCGCTATCCCACTACTGCCCGCCACGGGGACTTTTGGCTGCTGAGTTTCCCCCCTGGCCGGGTTCGCCCCTCCTTAGCCAACCTGGACACACCGGACTCCTCCAGGGTGCCCATGTCGATAACGGGTTTATCGCGGACGTCCAGTAAAGGTGTACCACCCACCGAGAGGTCCCCCGTCTTCAAACCATCCTCTGCACCAAGCCTCCAAGTAGCTGGATTACAGGAGTACGCCAACACTCCCAGCATAAAGCCCGCCCTATCGAAAGCCAAATTTATGCCTTGCATGTCTCAACTAGTAATGCTATTTCTCAACACCTCACCGATCGCGTAATTTTGCATCGAATAGAACTTTCTCCGAATGTCGAATCTCGCAATTTATTCTTCCGTTTTTAAACCAGATACAATTTCACTACACGTCGAGACTTCATCATGCGTTTACGTTATAGGCAGGTACATGAAACGCGTTTTCCTTAGGAAACAGGAGAGGAAACTTTCATATATCCAAATGCGAGGAACGCGACGATAAATCGATATTTAGGATAACGGCTGATTGATTCCTTCATTCGTTCGGATTCGGAAGCGCAAATTGTGTGTCGTCATGTATTGCCTTGGAACATTCTCCCCGAACGTTTATATCCCTAGGTTCTGTAATTTCCTTCGACAGAGACATAGCTGTAAAAATTTCGCGAAATCAGTTAAAAATGTTTCCAAGCAATAACACGGCATTTTGAGGGCCGCAGAAATTCATACTCTGTTGTGTCATTCTCAACGGCGTCGGTGGTGTAATGGTCAGCATAGTTGCCTTCCAAGCAGTTGATCCGGGTTCGATTCCCGGCCGACGCACGTTTAACTTTTCGCTTTAGATTTTTCGCAAGTACTCGTAGGCCACTTCTCTTTTCGAAAGTAGAATTCGCCCTCGAAACTTGCAATGTTTCTCACGCTTTTTTCATGTCGCTCGAAAACCTAGGCTTATGTAGATTCCCGTCAGCCATACACACGTTGGTAAGGATAGATCCGCATTACGACGTCGAATGACCGTCTCCATCAAATTTTCCGGCTGTAGCTGACTATAAAATAAAAGTTATCTATTTCGAGGGTAAAAGAGGCGATGATCTTCAACATGATGTGCGGCGAGGCGGGCGATTCACCCTAAAATATTTTTATCAAGGTCTCTCTAAAATTGGCATCCCTGAAAAGAAATCGAGCGAAAGTTAATCCGAACATGTGCCTGTCACGCTCGCTTTTCGGGACAATTGCGCATCTGATGAATACCGAGGTCCACGAATTCGTTACGATTCCCTTTCGCAAATGCCAATAGTCAAATTGCAGGTTTGAAGCCTTCGTTATTTGGCCACAATTACTTTCCAAGTTAGGAGTTCAGTCAGTCTTCCTGGAGGTATTATCGAGTAATTAATTTGTTTGAAATTCTCCGATAATAGCGTTCATGTCGGAAACATAAAACGTAAAATAGCAATCGCTCAGTTTTTGCAATGAGGAATGTATTTCCGTTTTGAAACGACGCATGGATAAACCAAGCATGCTGATATCATTTCCAATATAAAATAATAGGCTCCCGCTGGGGAGGTGTATTTAAATGCCGCGCTCATTTTGAACGAATCGCTTCACATCCGAGTGCATAAAAAACGATATAAAATTCTTCAAAAAATGATCCATGCCTAGGATCAATTCGATTGATTGTTGAAAAAAAATAACCAAAAAAAGTGAAGGTCTGAATTGGAACATTCTCCCCGAATGTATAAATCCCTAGGTTCTGTAATTTCCTTCGACAGAGACAAAGCAGTAAAAAGTACGTGAAATTAGTTAAAAACGTTTCCAAGCAATAACACGGCATTGAGAGGGTCGCAGACATACATACACGGTTGGGAGATTAATTTAATTTTTCGCTTTAGATTTTTGCGAGTCCTCGTAGTCCACTTCTCTTTTCGAAT
Source organism: Tanypteryx hageni (assembly GCA_028673005.1). Lineage (NCBI taxonomy): Eukaryota > Metazoa > Arthropoda > Insecta > Odonata > Petaluridae > Tanypteryx > Tanypteryx hageni. The sequence goes on from CM054113.1 coordinate 49,846,310, forward strand.
GTTGAATTCGCCCTCGAAACTTGCAATGTTTCTCACGCTTTTTTCATGTCGCTCGAAAACCTAGGCTTATGTAGATTCCCGTCAGCCATACACACGTTGGTAAGGATAGATCCGCATTACGACGTCAAATGACCGTCTCCATCAAATTTTCCGGCTGTAGCTGACTATAAAATAAAAGTTATCTATTTCGAGGTTTAAAGAGGCGTTGATCTTCAACATGATGTGCGGCGAGGCGGGCGATTCACCCTAAAATATTTTTAACAAGGTCTCTCTAAAATTGGCATCCCTGAAAAGAAATCGAGCGAAAGTTAATCCGAACATGTGCCTGACACGCTCGCTTTTCGGGACAATTGCGCATCTGATGAATACCGAGGTCCACGAATTCGTTATGCGTAAGTAGTGGTACGATTCCCGTTCGTAAATGCCAATAGCCAAATAGCAGGCTTGAAGCCTTCGATACTTGGCCACAATTACTTTCCAGGATAGGAGATCAGTCAGACTCCCTGGAAGTATTATCGAGTAATTAATTTGTTTGAAATTCTCCGATAATAGCGTTCATGTCGGAAATATAAAACGTAAAATAGCAATCGCTCAGTTTTCGCAATGAGGAATGTATTTCCGTTTTAAAACGACGCATGGATAAACAAAGCATGCTGATATCATTTCCAATATAAAATAATAGGCTCCCGCTGGGGAGGTGTATTTAAATGCCGCGCTCATTTTGAACGCATCGCTTCACATCCGAGTGCATAAAAAACGATATAACATCTTACAAAAAAGGATCCATGCCTAGGATCAATTCGATTGATTGTTGAAAGAAAAAATAAGCAAAAAAAGGTAAAGGTCTGATTATGTCGGCCGGGCTGCCGCTGGGCTCCCACTCCCGGGCGCTATCCCACTACTGCCCGCCACGGGGACTTTTGGCTGCTGAGTTTCCCCCCTCGCCCGGATCGCCCCTCCTTAACCAACCTGGACACACCGGACTCCTCCAGGGTGCCCATGTCGATAACGGGCTTAGCGCGGACGTCCAGTCAACGTGGCACAACCCACCGACAGGTCCCCCGCCCTCAAACGATCCTCTGCACCAAGCCTCCAAGTAGCTGGATTACAGGAGTACGCCAACACTCCCAGCATGAAGCTCTCCCTATCGAAAGCCAAATTTATGCCTTGCATATCACAACTAATAACGCTATTTCTCATCACCTCACCCATCGCGTAATTTCGCATCGTTTAGAACGATCTCCGAATGTAGAATCTCGCAATTTATTCTTCCGTTTATAAACCAGATACAATTTCACTACACGTCGAGACTTCATCATGCGTTTACGTTATAGGCAGGTACATGAAACGCGTTTTCCTTAGGAAACAGGAGAGGAAACTTTCATATATCCAAATGCGAGGAACGCGACGATAAATCGATATTTAGGATAACGGCTGATTGATTCCTTCATTCGTTCGGATTCGGAAGCGCAAATAGTGTGTCGTCATGGATTGCCTTGGAAAATTCTCCCCTAATGTGTATATCCCTAGGTTCTGTAATTTCCTTCGACAGAGACAAAGCAGTAAAAATTTCGCGAAATCAGTTAAAAACGTTTCCAAGCATTAACACGGCATTGTGAGGGCCGCAGAAATTCATACACGGTTGGGAGATTCACAATGGCGTCGGTGGTGTAATGGTCAGCATAGTTGCCTTCCAAGCAGTTGATCCGGGTTCGATTCCCGGCCGACGCACGTTTAATTTTTCGCTTTAGATTTTTCGCGAGTCCTCGTATTCCCCTTCTCTTTTCGAAAGTTGAATTCGCCCTCGAAACTTGCAATGTTTCTCACGCTTTTTTTCATGTCGCTCGAAAACCTAGGCTTATGTAGATCCCCGTCAGCCATACACACGTTGGTAAGGATGGATCCGCATTATGTCGTCGAATGACCGTTTCCATCAAATTTTCCGGCTGTAGCTGACTATAAAATATAAAGTTATCGCTTTCGAGGGTTGGAGTGACGTTGATCTTCAACATAATGTGCGGCGAGGCGGGGGATTCACCCTAAAATATTTTTATCACGGTCGCTCCCTGATTTGCATCCCTCAAAAGAAATCGAGCGAAAATTAATCCGAACATGTGCCTGTCACGCTCGCTTCTCGGGATAATTGCGCATCTGATGAATACCGAGGTCCACGAATTCGTTGTGCGTAAGGTGGGGTACGATTCCCGTTCGCCAATGCCAATAGTCAAATAGCAGGTTTGAAGCCTTCGTTATTTGGCCACAATTACTTTCCAGGATAGGAGTTCAGTCAGTCTCCCTGGAGGTATTATCGGGTAATTAATTCGTTTGAAATTCTCCGATAATAGCGTTCATGTCGGAAACATAAAACGTAAAATAGCAATCGCTCAATTTTCGCAATGAGGAATGTATTTCCGTTTTGAAACGACGAATGGATAAACCAAGAATGCTGATATCATTTCCAATATAAAATAATAGGCTCCCGATGGGGAGGGATATTTAAATTCCGCGCTCATTTTGAACGCATCGCTTCACATCCGAGTGCATAAAAAACGATATAACATTTTACAAAAAAGGATCCATGCCTAGGATCAATTCGAATGATTGTTGAAAAAAATAAGCAAAAAATGGTGAAGGTCTGATTATGTCGGCCGGGCTTCCGCTGGGCTCCCACTCCCGGGCGCTATCCCACTACTGCCGGCCATGGGGACTTTTGGCTGCTGAGTTTCCCCCCTGGGCCGGTTCGCCCCTCCTTAGCCAACCTGGACACACCGGACTCCTCCAGTGTGCCCATGTCGATAACGGCCTTAGCGCGGACGTCCAGTCAACGTGGCACAACCCACCGACAGGTCCCCCGCCCTCAAACCATCCTCTGCACCAAGCCTCCATGTATCTGGATTACAGGAGTACGCCAACACTCCCAGCATGAAGCCCGCCCTATCGAAAGCCAAATTTATGCCTTGCATGTCACAACTAATAACGCTATTACTCATCACCTCACCCATCGCGTAATTACGCATCGAATAGAACGATCTCCGAATGTCGAATCTCGCAATTTATTCTACCGTTTTTAAACCAGATAATATTTCACTACACGACGAGACTTCATCATGCGTTTACGTTATAGGCAAGTACATGAAACGCGTTTTCCTTAGGAAACAGAAGAGGAAAATTTTAATTAAGCCAGTTTTTATATCTCGAGTCTTTCAGCCATTTCAGACGAAAACTTTGAGTGTATTTCTTGTTATCCATGTTAGTAAGGGTAAAAAACATTAAATATTTTATAAACAAAATTAAAAACTGAAGAGACCAGGATATCTAATTTCAAAATGTTCAGCATCCAATTGTCCAGATATACACATACAAAAGGTGCTTTTTCACTTACGACAACACTCGTGGCTAGCACTCGGAGTGAAATACTATGACGGACTGAACGCAGAATTTTCACAAAGTTTCAACTATAAATGTATAAGAGTTCGAATGTGCGTGGATATCCACGACGATCGACGTTCCGAGAAAAATACATACAAAGTTGCAAAGGGGTGTCCCTACGCATGCCTACCGAGAGTACATAAATATTTTGTTGCACATGTTTGTAAATAAATTGTATGTTAACTATCATGATGATTCAACATTCAAACCACAAAATGTAAATATGGAGTTTTGAAAAAAGATTTGCAGAACAAAAACTAAAGATCAAGATATAATATACTTTAAATATAATTGTCATAGTTTTCACGATTATGCCTGATTCGTTGATAATATATAATAACAAACAACTGCAATTTATTCTACATTTGGAATGTGTTAAGTTTCATTAGAGTAATTTATTTTTCTGGTTAATATCGTATGTATTTGCACTAATATAAGAAATAGCTAAATTTTTCGCTAGATTCAGTGGAAAACGCTTAGTAAGCGAGATGTCGCTAAAACAAAAATAATTCGCTAAACGATGGAAAAAGTCGATGAATCTAGCAACAAAATCGCTCAATTGGCAACTATGCCTCCAAGTAGCTGGATTGCAGGAGTACGCCAAATCTCCCAGCATGAAGCCCGCCCTATCGAGAGCCAAATTTATTCCTTGCATCTCACAACTAATAATGCTATTTCTCATCACCTCACACATCGCGTAAATTCGCATCGAATAGAACGATCTCCGAATGTCGAATCTCGCAATTTATTCTTCCGTTTTTAAACAAGATACAATTTCTCTACACGTCGAGACTTCATCATGCGCTTACGTTATAGGCAGGTACATGAAACGCGTTTTCCTTAGGAAACAGGAGAGGACAATTTCATAAATCCAAATGCGAGGAACACGATGATAAATCGATAATTACGAACACGGCCGATTGATTCCTTCATTCGTTCGGATTCGGAAGCGCAAATAGTGTGTCGTCATGGATTGCCTTGGAAAATTCTCCCCTAATGTGTATATCCCTAGGTTCTGTAATTTCCTTCGACAGAGACAAAGCAGTAAAAATTTCGCGAAATCAGTTAAAAACGTTTCCAAGCATTAACACGGCATTGTGAGGGCCGCAGAAATTCATACACGGTTGGGAGATTCACAATGGCGTCGGTGGTGTAATGGTCAGCATAGTTGCCTTCCAAGCAGTTGATCCGGGTTCGATTCCCGGCCGACGCACGTTTAATTTTTCGCTTTAGACTTTTCGCGAGTCCTCGTATTCCCCTTCTCTTTTGGACAGTTGAATTCGCCCTCGAAACTTGCATTGTTTCTCACGATTTTTTACATATCGCTCGAAAACCTAGCCTTATGCAGATCCCCGACGGCCATACACACGTTGGTAAGGATAAATCCGCATTACGACGTCGAATGACCGTCTCCATAAAATTTTCCGGCTGTAGCTGACTATAAAATGAAAGTTATCGCTTTCGAGGGTTGGAGAGACGTTGATCTTTAATATGATGTGCGGCGAGGCGGGCGATTCACCCTAAATTATTTTTATAAAGATCGCTCTAAAATTGGCATCCCTGAAAAGAAATCGAGCGAAAATTAATCCGAACATGTGCCTGTCACGCTCGCTTTTGGGGACAATTGCGCATCTGATGAATACCGAGGTCCACGAATTCGTTGTGCGTAAGGAGGTGTACGATTCCCGTTCGCCAATGCCAATAGTCAAATAGCAGGTTTGAAGCCTTCGTTACTTGGCCACAATTACTTTCCAGGATAGGAGTTCAGTCAGTCTCCCTGGAGGTATTATCGAGTAATTAATTTGTTTGAAATTCTCCGATAATAGCGTTCATGTCGGAAACATAAAACGTAAAATAGCAATCGTTCAATTTTCGTAATGAGGAATGTATTTCCGTTATGAAACGACGCACGGATGAACCAAGCATGCTGAAATCATTTACAATATAAAATAATAGGCTCCCGCTGGGGAGGTGTATTTAAATGCCGCGCTCATTTTGAACGCATCGCTTCACATCCGAGTGCATAAAAAACGATATAACATCTTACAAAAAAGGATCCATGCCTAGGATCAATTCGATTGATTGTTGAAAGAAAAAATAAGCAAAAAAAGGTGAAGGTCTGATTATGTCGGCCGGGCTGCCGCTGGGCTCCCACTCCCGGGCGCTATCCCACTACTGCCCGCCACGGGGACTTTTGGCTGCTGAGTTTCCCCCCTCGCCCGGATCGCCCCTCCTTAGCCTACCTGGACACACCGGACTCCTCCAGGGTGCCCATGTCGATAACGGGCTTAGCGCGGACGTCCAGTCAACGTGGCACAACCCACCGACAGGTCCCCCGCCCTCAAACCATCCTCTGCACCAAGCCTCCAAGTAGCTGGATTACAGGAGTACGCCAACACTCCCAGCATGAAGCTCGGCCTATCGAAAGCCAAATTTATGCCTTGCATATCACAACTAATAACGCTATTTCTCATCACCTCACCCATCGCGTAATTTCGCATCGTTTAGAACGATCTCCGAATGTAGAATCTCGCAATTTATTCTTCCGTTTATAAACCAGATACAATTTCACTACACGTCGAGACTTCATCATGCGTTTACGTTATAGGCAGGTACATGAAACGCGTTTTCCTTAGGAAACAGGAGAGGAAACTTTCATATATTTATATAATCAGAGAAATATTGTTTTTAAAATCGTATTTTTTGTCAAAATTCGTTTGGGGGAACATATTTCGATAATGTATTACGAAAAAATTTTCTAAAAAAGCCAATGATTAATTTTCTTTCAAAATATCTATTACCAGAATAACTTTCCACAAACGCTAAATATTTTTTAACAAAAAAAAATATTTGCCAAATAAATTTGAGTATAACGAAAATTAATAAAATTCCGTAATCTATAAAATAATTAATTTATCAAATCTCACTTATGATTATTTATATAATCAGAGAAATATTGTTTTAAAAAACGTATTTTTTGTCCAAATTTGTTTGGAAAACATTTTTTCGATAATGTATTACAAAGAAATTTTCTAAAAAAAGCCGATGCATAATTTTTTTTCAAAACATCTATTACTAGAATAACTTTCCACAAACGCTAAATATTTTTTAACAAAAGAAAAATATTTGCCAAATAAATTTGAGTATAACGAAAATTAATAAAATTCAGTAATCTATAAAATAATTAATTTATCAAATCTCACTTATGATTATTTATATAATCAGAGAAATATTGTTTTAAAAAACGTATTTTTTGTCCAAATTTGTTTGGAAAACATTTTTTCGATAATGTATTACAAAGAAATTTTCTAAAAGAATCCGATGCATAATTTTTTTTTCAAAATATCTATTACTAGAATAATTTTCCACAAACGCTAAATATTTTTTAACAAAAAAAAATATTTGCCATATAAATTTGAGTATAACGAAAATTAATAAAATTCCGTAATCTATAAAATAATTAATTTATCAAATCTCACTTATGATTATTTATATAATCAGAGAAATATTGTTTTAAAAAACGTATTTTTTTGTCAAAATTTGTTTGGAAAACATTTTTTCGATAATGTATTACAAAGAAATTTTCTAAAAAAATCCGATGCATAATTTTTTTTTTCAAAATATCTATTACTAGAATAACTTTCCACAAACGCTAAATATTTTTTAACAAAAAAAAATATTTGCCAAATAAATTGGAGTATAACGAAAGTTAATAAAATTCAGTAATCTATAAAATAATTAATTTATCAAATCTCACTTATGATTATTTATATAATCAGAGAAATATTGTTTTAAAAAACGTATTTTTTTGTCAAAATTTGTTTGGAAAACATTTTTTCGATAATGTATTACAAAGAAATTTTCTAAAAAAATCCGATGCATAATTTTTTTTTTTCAAAATATCTATTACTAGAATAACTTTCCACAAACGCTAAATATTTTTTAACAAAAAAAAATATTTGCCAAATAAATTGGAGTATAACGAAAATTAATAAAATTCAGTAATCTATAAAATAATTAATTTATCAAATCTCACTTATGATTATTTATATAATCAGAGAAATATTGTTTTAAAAAACGTATTTTTTTGTCAAAATTTGTTTGGAAAACATTTTTTCGATAATGTATTACAAAGAAATTTTCTAAAAAAATCCGATGCATAATTTTTTTTTTCAAAATATCTATTACTAGAATAACTTTCCACAAACGCTAAATATTTTTTAACAAAAAAAAATATTTGCCAAATAAATTGGAGTATAACGAAAGTTAATAAAATTCAGTAATCTATAAAATAATTAATTTATCAAATCTCACTTATGATTATTTATATAATCAGAGAAATATTGTTTTAAAAAACGTATTTTTTTGTCAAAATTTGTTTGGAAAACATTTTTTCGATAATGTATTACAAAGAAATTTTCTAAAAAAATCCGATGCATAATTTTTTTTTTTCAAAATATCTATTACTAGAATAACTTTCCACAAACGCTAAATATTTTTTAACAAAAAAAAATATTTGCCAAATAAATTGGAGTATAACGAAAATTAATAAAATTCAGTAATCTATAAAATAATTAATTTATCAAATCTCACTTATGATTATTTATATAATCAGAGAAATATTGTTTTAAAAAACGTATTTTTTTGTCAAAATTTGTTTGGGGAACATTTTTTCGATAATGTATTACAAAGAAATTTTCTAAAAAAAGCCGATGCATAATTTTTTTTTTCAAAATATCTATTACTAGAATAACTTTCCACAAACGCTAAATATTTTTTTTTAACAAAAAAAAATATTTGCCAAATAAATTTGAGTATAACGAAAATTAATAAAATTCCGTAATCTATAAAATAATTAATTTATCAAATCTCACTTATGATTATTTATATAATCAGAGAAATATTGTTTTAAAAAACGTATTTTTTTGTCAAAATTTGTTTGGAGAACATTTTTTCGATAATGTATTACAAAGAAATTTTCTAAAAAAAGCCGATGCATAATTTTTTTTTTCAAAATATCTATTACTAGAATAACTTTCCACAAACGCTAAATATTTTTTTTTTAACAAAAAAAAATATTTGCCAAATAAATTTGAGTGTAACGAAAATTAATAAAATTCCGTAATCTATAAAATAATTAATTTATCAAATCTCACTTATGATTATTTATATAATCAGAGAAATATTGTTTTAAAAAACGTATTTTTTTGTCAAAATTTGTTTGGAGAACATTTTTTCGATAATGTATTACAAAGAAATTTTCTAAAAAAAGCCGATGCATAATTTTTTTTTTCAAAATATCTATTACTAGAATAACTTTCCACAAACGCTAAATATTTTTTTTTTAACAAAAAAAAATATTTGCCAAATAAATTTGAGTGTAACGAAAATTAATAAAATTCCGTAATCTATAAAATAATTAATTTATCAAATCTCACTTATGATTATTTATATAATCAGAGAAATATTGTTTTAAAAAACGTATTTTTTGTCCAAATTTGTTTGGAAAATATTTTTTCGATAATGTATTACAAAGAAATTTTCTAAAAAAATCCGATGCATAATTTTTTTTTCAAAATATCTATTACTAGAATAACTTTCCACAAACGCTAAAAAATTTTTAATAAAAAAAAAAATATTTGTCAAATAAATTGGAGTATAACGAAAATTAATAAAATTCCGTAATCTATAAAATAATTAATTTATCAATTCTCACTTATGATTATTTATATAATCAGAGAAATATTGTTTTAAAAAACGTATTTTTTGTCAAAATTTGTTTGGAGAACATTTTTTCGATAATGTATTACAAAGAAATTTTCTAAAAAAATCCGATGCATAATTTTTTTTTTTTCAAAATATCTATTACTAGAATAACTTTCCACAAACGCTAAATATTTTTTAACAAAAAAAAATATTTGCCAAATAAATTTGAGTATAACGAAAATTAATAAAATTCAGTAATCTATAAAATAATTAATTTATCAAATCTCACTTATGATTATTTATATAATCAGAGAAATATTGTTTTAAAAAACGTATTTTTTTGTCAAAATTTGTTTGGAGAACATTTTTTCGATAATGAATTACAAAGAAATTTTCTAAAAAAAGCCGATGCATAATTTTTTTTTTCAAAATATCTATTACTAGAATAACTTTCCACAAACGCTAAATATTTTTTTTTTTAATAAAAAAAAAATATTTGCCAAATAAATTTGAGTATAACGAAAATTAATAAAATTCCGTAATCTATAAAATAATTAATTTATCAAATCTCACTTATGATTATTTATATAATCAGAGAAATATTGTTTTCAAAATGGTATTTTTTGGTAAAATTTGTTTGGGGAAACATTTTTTCGATCATATATTACGAAGAAATTTTCTAAAAAAAAGCCGATGCTTAATTTTTTTCAAAATAACTATTACTAGAATAACTTTTCACAAAACCCGAACATTTTTAACCAAAAAATAATCATAAATGAGATTTGGCATGGAGTTTTTCCTGCAGATCATTTACTTCATCAGCCAAAACCTGGAATTTACACGATAAACTTTGATCCATCTAATAAACCTGGAAGTCATTGGGTTGCAGTTCACGTGATAGACAATTATTACGCCGAATATTTCGACTCATACGGTTATCCACCCTTAATTTACGAAATCATCTCTTTCCTCCAACCGTTTTCCTACACCGAAAATTCATTTCGACTCCAAAGTTATCACTCTGACCTTTGTGGAGAGTTTTGCTGTCTTTACACTCTCTGCAAATCAATCGGGAAAACCTTAACCTATTTCATTTCCCAATTTACCCACCCCATCTCAACGACTGTCAAGTCGCAAAGCTCTTTTTCTTCGAATTTTGGAAAGCGAGACAAAGAAGACGTTGTGATCTTCAATCACAAAGCTGCTGCTCGAAGATAAATCAACTCCAACGCATGATGCAATCTAGGACAAGCAACCAATCGCCGAGGTTTTAAGACTTCTGAGGCTCCCCTTCCACTTTCACACCTTCCCCTTTACCCCCACCACCCCTCCATCAATTATAGTAGGTTATATTGAAATATATAAACTCCACACAGTCTTTCGCTATGGAGAGTTCGAGCAGTTCAGGAGTTCTACCGAAACGGAGGAGAAGTGTTCCAAGACGGGAGTTATCCAATCTGCAATCATCACCACCATCGTCATCGCCACCACCGCCATCCAGTCTGCAAGCAGATCCCGCATCACCCCCAAAGTCATCGCGGAAGAAGATTATTTGTGAAATCAATCAACTCTTATTGGAAACTGTGTACTATCTGAATAATAAGAAAGTGAAAAGTGTTAGTGTTGGGTTTAATCATTGTGAAACTTTTGAATTGTGTGTGCAATTTACTCAAATCGGTAAAGGGGCAGTCATTCTGAGTAATGATCGATGGCTTAATTTATTCGAACAAAAAGATATAATTTCTAACTATTTTAATTCTGATAGCAAACCAATCTTTGAAAAGCTGCCATTACGATTTGTAAAGTATTTCGGAGTTAAACATTTAATAATCAAAGGTGACCGTCAATCGGTCACCTTGAATGAGGAGGAGTGGAATAAGCTATTGGTGCAATCTAAACCTTTGAATTTAACATTAAATACTTTAATTAAAGAATCTTCAAACGTAAAAGATTATTACGAAAGTTTCATGAATGTTGGCTGCGTAATCGGTCTGCATAACGTTACCGATATAGCTAAACCAACAGGTAGCAAAATCGATTTTGAAAGATTAAATTTGGAAATTCCTATACATTGCTCAATCGGAGAATTTTTATTACAGCATATGTGAAAAGACTGCAGTCACTGGCGCGGAATTAAAACTCCCGTAAACTGCTATTCTGCGAGTGTGTGAATAATGGAGTCGGTCCCTGGCGATGGAGCTAATACTTCCGTAAACCAAACGCCATTAGAGATTTTTCAATTGAGAAAATGTATAGTGGATTTTCAAGCCTTTCGCAATCAAAAGAATGAATTAGTAGTCAAAGAATTGGCTATTTGCGATATTGACAATGATTATAGCCAATCATGGATTTTTTCATCACCACGTGAATTAATTTGTAAAAAAGAAACTTCATGGCTTACCAAATACTTTCACGGAATGGAGGTAGAAGAAGGTGACAACACCCATAAAAATTTCGAATATGTACTGTTGAAATATGCATTAGGTTATCATCTTTTTTTCGTAAAAGGTTTAGAAAAATGTAAATTCTTATCCAATATAATAGGACATAAAGTCATCGATTTACTCGTTTTTGACTGCCCTCCGATTTCACAATTACCCTCATCGGGTAAAAGGTGTATGCTGCATAAACATAGAAATGATGGAAATTTAATGTGTGCTGTGGATAATTGTCACAAAATTAAGAACTGGTTTCGGCAAAATGTTGACCTAAAAAATGAATCTGATAGACTTATATCATTCAATTGCTTTCCTAAAAATCAATTTATTTTCGATGTATATAAAATGGCTTCTGTTGGATTTATTTATTCTGGATATATGGACATGACTATTTGTAGTAAATGCGGTGTAAATGTATACGAGTGGGAAAAAGGAGATGATCCTAAAAAGGAGCATGATCGATTTGTGATAACCTGTCCTTTAATAAAAAGAAATAAATTACATTAAGACATTTTAAAATGGAAATAAAGGAATATTGATTATTAAAAAACTATTTTTATTTCATCTCATCATTCCATTCGACAAGTTACGACTTGTTAAATCATATAAGTAAGACGAGTTACGACCAAAATATTTGTTTCATTTTGACGTATTTAAAATCACCGCCGAGCACCAAATTTTAACTCGATTCAAATACACCGCAAGTTGGGAAAGTGTTGACGTGATACTTTTGCGTTAACCCCCACTCTCCAGATCACATCCGGTGTATGCACGAACTCGGCACTTTGCAGTGATCACGTCCGGTTCGCTGACTCAAAATCGCTACGCAGAGTCTCGCGGCCGTGCAGTCTCAGCATTTTTGCAATCTTGCACATAGAAGGTTTCATTCGGTTTTGAGACTCGGCAGAGGACGGACGCGTGCATAAGTGAGTTTCTCGAAGAAAGACGCATCCAGAATACTCCACGAATAAGATCGCTCTCCAAAGGTAATTTAATTTATATTTAAAATTATTATTATATTATAAATCTAAGCAATCATTGATTTGAAAATAATTAACTTTCAGTTATGGACTTAAAACAACTCGCAATTATACATAAAGTTGGGTCGGCCATTCGGGCCTATCATGATCGTGGTTGGAAGACGATGAAATTAGAGGATCTGAAATTTATACCTATTGATTATATTGAACTGTATCATCCACGTGACATCCATCAGATAGCCGCCACATTTCCCGAATTACAAGAATTAGAAGATTGGAATAAGATGGAACGATATCAGCCATGCCTGGAACACTGCAATAAAGGAGAAATTCATATCGATGGACCACCTCCTTTGAAAAAAGATTGTCATTTTTGTTGTGTGTTTTTATAAAGTAATAATGATTGTCTTTTATTGGAAATAAAAAAAAACTTGATCAACCTGCTCAATATTTCGCTTCATTTTAACGTACTCAAATCCGCCGCCATCCAAAATACCAACCCAGAAAGTTTAATTCGATTCGAATTTACCGCCTTCCAAGATACCAACAGCAAAATTTTAACTCTATTCAAATTTACCGCCTTCCAAGATACCAACAGCAAAATTTTAACTCGATTCAAATTTACCGCCTTCCAAGATACCAACAGCAAAATTTTAACTCGATTCAAATTTACCGCCTTCCAAGATACCAACCTAACATTGCGCATTACGATCGTCTTTTGTTATGACGTCATTACGTTTATCTTTTGTTTATCTATAGCTTACAGTTTCTACCGGCAGGCGGCGTCACTATCGCTGCGCTGAAACTGTCTTTTCTATTCTACTGAGTACGCCAAATCTCTCAGCATGAAGCCCGCCCTATCGAGAGCCAAATTTATTCCTTGCATCTCACAACTAATAATGCTATTTCTCATCACCTCACACATCGCGTAAATTCGCATCGAATAGAACGATCTCCGAATGTCGAATCTCGCAATTTATTCTTCCGTTTTTAAACAAGATACAATTTCACTACACGTCGAGACTTCATCATGCGCTTACGTTATAGGCAGGTACATGAAACGCGTTTTCCTTAGGAAACAGGAGAGGACAATTTCATAAATCCAAATGCGAGGAACACGATGATAAATCGATAATTATGAACACGGCCGATTGATTCCTTCATTCGTTCGGATTCGGAAGCGCAAATAGTGTGTCGTCATGGATTGCCTTGGAAAATTCTCCCCTAATGTGTATATCCCTAGGTTCTGTAATTTCCTTCGACAGAGACAAAGCAGTAAAAATTTCGCGAAATCAGTTAAAAATGTTTCCAAGCATTAACACGGCATTGTGAGGGCCGCAGAAATTCATACACGGTTGGGAGATTCACAATGGCGTCGGTGGTGTAATGGTCAGCATAGTTGCCTTCCAAGCAGTTGATCCGGGTTCGATTCCCGGCCGACGCACGTTTAATTTTTCGCTTTAGACTTTTCGCGAGTCCTCGTATTCCCCTTCTCTTTTGGACAGTTGAATTCGCCCTCGACACTTGCATTGTTTCTCACGCTTTTTTACATGTCGCTCGAAAACCTAGCCTTATGTAGATCCCCGACGGCCATACACACGTTGGTAAGGATAGATCCGCATTACGACGTCGAATGACCGTCTCCATCAAATTTTCCGGCTGTAGCTGACTATAAAATGAAAGTTATCGCTTTCGAGGGTTGGAGAGACGTTGATCTTTAATATGATGTGCGTCGAGGCGGGCGATTCACCCTAAAATATTTTTATCACGGTCGCTCTAAAATTGGCATCCCTGAAAAGAAATCGATCGAAAATTAATCCGAACAATAGCCTGTCACGCTCGCATTTCGGGACAATTGCGCATCTGATGAATACCGAGGTCCACGAATTCGTTGTGCGTAAGGAGGGGTACGATTCCCGTTCGCCAATGCCAATAGTCAAATAGCAGGTGTGAAGCCTTCGTTACTTGGCCACAATTACTTTCCAGGATAGAGGTTCAGTCAGTCTCCCTGGAGGTATTATCGAGTAATTAATTTGTTTGAAATTCTCCGATAATAGCGTTCATGTCGGAAACATAAAACGTAAAATAGCAATCGTTCAATTTTCGCAATGAGGAATGTATTTCCGTTTTGAAACGACGCATGGATAAACCAAGAATGCTGATATCATTTCCAATATAAAAAAATAGGCTCCCGATGGGGAGGGATATTATATTCCGCGCTCATTTTGAACGCATCGCTTCACATCCGAGTGCATAAAAAACGATATAACATTTTACAAAAAAGGATCCATGCCTAGGATCAATTCGAATGATTGTTGAAAAAAAATAAGCAAAAAATGGTGAAGGTCTGATTATGTCGGCCGGGCTGCCGCTGGGCTCCCACTCCCGGGCGCTATCCCACTACTGCCCGCCACGGGGACTTTTGGCTGCTGAGTTTCCCCCCTGGCCCGGTTCGCCCCTCCTTAGCCAACCTGGACACACCGGACTCCTCCAGGGTGCCTATGTCGATAACGGGTTTATCGCGGACGTCCAGTCAACGTGGCACCACCCACCGACAGGTCCCCCGCCCTCAAACCATCCTCAGCACCAAGCCTCCAAGCAGAGTTGCCAAAATTATTTTGAACATTTCTCAAAATTTACCATGTAAAGTAGCTAAAAAGTCTCTAAACTCAAAAAATTTCACTAAAAAAGTAGTTAAAAATTAAAAGTGCTTAAATATTTCAAAATAAAGATTATTTTATGTATATAATACACTTACCTCCGTTTTTATGAATATGATATTAATAAAGATAATATTTTACAAATAAAATAAATAATGTAGGTTTTTGAAGTCTTTCATTAATAAAAAGTAATGCCATTTTCATTTATATATAGGTCAAATATGTCAAGTTATTTGGAAACCACTCTACAGTATTTCTTCAAAAAAAGACAAGCCTGTTTCAAGTACGTCTTCCTCAATTGTCTGTTCACTTTTATCTTTGTCTTTGACTGTATCAACATATGTATCAGTGGATCCAAATTTGTTTATAACACTTTCGGGCAGTTCGTAATTGTAACAACATTTCTCATGCCTTCTCAAACCGTACCTAATCACAAAATAGCTTTTAATGTTTTAATACTCATTTTATTTTGTAGTTTTGATTTTACAATATTCATGACACTAAATAGACGTCCCACATCAGCATTTGAGTGGGGTAGGGTCAGCACAGTTAAAGCTACATTTGAAATATCCACAAAAGGATTTTCACCGGTTGTCTCGATAGCTAGCTATTTCTGGCCAAAGATTACACGTATCTGAAATTTCTGTCCACATGATCGTATGTAGTTTTTTCCACTGAAAATCAATACGAGTCAGAATCGATGCATCTTTTACAAGCATTTTTGCTAGATTAAGTATTTCTGGTTTCAGAGGTTGAAGACATTTACTCGCACTCAAATAAGACATTAACTGCAAAGTACGAACATTTTCCGGTAATCTTTTTTTAACTACTTTTTGAAGTAAAACTAGGAAATTATTACACCTTTCACGAATCTGACGGTTTATCTCATCAGAAAATTTGAATTCGGATATTTCTTTTTCAAATTCATATCTTAAATATTTATGTAAATTTAGTCGATTTAGGGTATCAGTACTTTCTGAATTGTTGATCTTCGAGCAAAGGGAATCATTTAAATGTACCAGACCATTTAGTAACTTTGTGGGATCATTCAAAGCGGCCTTAAATTTCTTATTGACTGCTTGAACCTCTCCTAAAATTGGCTTCAAAAATAACAAAAAAACAAAATTTATCTTATACGCAATACATTGAATACAACAATTCGGCTGTATGACAGCGCTCGTTTTTTCTCGAAATTTCGAAATGTTCCTTTAATTCATTCCATTGCTCTAAAATTTTTACTATAGCCCCTTCAACGGACAACCGCCTTGTTTGATCATTTGTACTAATTTTATGGGAGATAGACCAGTATTTAACGAGGAATAAAGTTCTTTATATCTAGCTTGTCTTACAGCAGAATAAGAAAACCAATTATACGTTTCTTTAACGAGAAAATCCCTTGGCATATGATCACGGGTCGCATGGGCAGCAGCAAGTTGCAGGGAATGGCACACACATCTTAATAGAATCAAGTTAGAAACATCAGACTTCAGTCTGCTATAAACTCCATTATTAAAGCCAGTCATAACGGACACATTATCAGTTCCAAGCGCGAATAGCTTCTGTAAATCTAACCCATTGTTTTTTAGGGAAGCTTTTTTAGATTCACATATTGCATCTGCATTACAGTTACGTAGTTCTATAATATCCAAGAATGTCACTGTAAATTTCTTTCTTGATTGGGAATAATATCTAATTATTATAGTATAGTATAGTTTAGTTACGGAAATGTCATTAGTCTCGTCTATAATTAAGCTGAAGTTACTTTCCCCTATGTCATATTTTAAATCCTCAATGAAATGCGGGGCAAGCACGTTGCAAATCAAAGCACTACACTTTGTTCGATGAAGTTTAATGTCACTACAACCTTTACTATCACCAAAACAGGCTTTGCACAAATCATTCAGATGTTCCACAGTTTTTATTGCACAATGCTCTGCTATGAAGAGTGCAACACATCCTTCTTTCTTCTGAAATCATTACTCTTCTTCTGGAACTGAAGAGTAGTTTGCCTTTGAAAGCTAAACGGAGCTTCTTCTTTTTTGTGTTTAACTGTATTACGATGTTTTTCGATGTCACTAACTTTTGCCGATAATGAACACTTGCAAAACTTACAAAAGCACTTTGTATCGTCTCCATCCACCTTGATAAGCCAGTTTTTATATCTCGAGTCTTTCAGCCATTTCAGACGAAAACGTTGAGTGTATTTCTTGTTATCCATGTTAGTAAGGGTAAAAAACATTAAATATTTTATAAACAAAATTAAAAACTGAAGAGACCAGGATATCTAATTTCAAAATGTTCAGCAACCAATTGCCCAGATATACACATACAAAACGTGCTTTTTCACTTACGACAACACTCGTGGCTAGCACTCGGAGTGAAATACTATGACGGACTGAACGCAGAATTTTCACAAAGTTTCAACTATAAATGTATAAGAGTTCGAATGTGCGTGGATATCCACATGCTCGCTGAGAGCCCTGTCCTTTGAGTTGGAGGTTCACCGAACACTCAAAGTTCACAGGTACCCTTCTTTTGCCGCTTTTGCAGCAAAATGAGTGTACCGCGGGATAATTCCCATCGCCGCTCGTCATCGACGGGACCTGATTGGTCGAGAGAGCTATCGGGCGAAACCTTCGCCCCTGAAGCTCTAACTTCATGGAGAGCTGCCTGCACTGAAATGGAGAAAGCTGCTGTGGTCCAGCGGCAGAGTCGTCTTCATTTGCGGAATGCCTCTGATGAGGGCGCTGATGCGCAAAACGGCCCTTTGCAGGGCCAAAAACTGCTAAATTCTACGTCTGTGCAGGTTTGCTGGGAGGCTGCCTGCAAGACTAGACTACAGCAACAATCTCTCCCTGTTGCACGGATCTCCTCCGGAACATCGGGGTCATCGGGCGCCTTGGCGCCAAACGGCCCTTTACAGGGCCAAAAATCCTGTTCTTCGGCTGATTCCTCGAGCAGTTCGATGAAGACTTCCGCCGACTCTTCGGCACAAGTGACTTCTCGCCCTTGCAAGGTCCAACCTAGACCAGGCGTCCAACTGCTAAAAGGCCCTTTACAGGGCCAAAAATCTGCTGGTCGGACAGAAATTTTCGCCGACCCTTCGGCAACGGAAACTTCTCGCCCTTGCGAGGAGGGGACCCAACTGTCAAACGGCCCTTTACAGGGCCACCAAACTTCTGCTACGGCTGATCCATCACCCGCTGCCACTACTGCTGACAGTCCTGCTGCCTCAAGCGACCATCCACTCCCGATGGAAGTCGTCGAGGGCGTTCGTGGGAAACGCAAAGCTCTGACTTCCCCTACGCCCACTGATGACTTGGCTGCAAGGGCAGCTCCTATTCTGGGCGTCGAAGGGGCTAAGGATTCCACTTCTGCTGACGACTTTACAACTGTCAGCCGAAAGAAGAGAAAATCCCGCGGGCGTCCGCTGCCATTGGCTGCTGCGAATCAACCACCAACAGCCCGGGGGTTGACAGATGTGCCCCAGAAGCGCATCAAGGTGTCGCCCATCATAGCTTATGGCGTTAAGTCCCATAAGCATATCACCACTGCACTTCGGGCACTGGGGGACGAACACTTCGAGCTGCAGGTGCGACGGATCTCTACGAGAATCCTCGTCTCAACTGCGGCGCAGCATCGAAAGGTGCGGGAGATATTGGATGAGGACAAAATCCAATATCACTCGTTTCCACTCGAGAGCGTCCGGGGCACTCGTCTCCTCCTTCGCGGAGTTGCGGCTGACCTGGAAGAAGGGGATGTAGCAGCAGATCTGGCGGCCAAAGGATTTCTTGTCCGAAATGTCCGCCAGGTTAAAATCGAGCGGAAAAAGGGAGTGAGCGGGTCCCTATTGACCGCTTCATTGCCTGCTTGGAGCGCAATCCAGGCAGCCCGGAGTTCCTAAGCATCACGCACGTCTGTCACTGCAACGTGAAAGTGGAGCTGTACCGAGGCGGGAAAGGTCCCATCTCTTGCTACAATTGCCAACGCTTCGGCCACACGGCAGTTGGGTGCCGCATGTCGGCTCGCTGCTTCCGGTGTTCCGGTCCTCACCTCTCTAAGGATTGCGACCTACCGCCCGGAGAACCACCTCGCTGCTCTAATTGCAAGGGAGAGCATCTGGCCTCGTCAAAGGACTGTCCGGAATTTCTCCGCGTGCTCCAGAGACAGGAAGATGCTGAGTTGAAGAGGAAGGGCCTTCCGGTCTCCGACGCTTCATCCACTCGTCCCACGACGGGAACGAAGGGGCCAGTCCCTGCTCCGACGGGCGTATCACGCCCATACGCTGCAGTAGTTGCTGCTACTCCATTGGCTGTGACTTTACCACCTACGCCGTCAACATCCACTGCACCAGTTGCAGTGATTTCTGAAGTGGTGCCGCCCCCGCAACCCGTGGTGACTTCCACTCCGGCAGTCGCCCCTCTCCCGCCCAGGCAGCGGCAGGAACAACAACAACGGGTCGCCAAGAAGGGTCAAAAGTCAAAGAAACCTGCTGCCATCTCTGCGATCTCTGACTCTGCTTCAGCCTCTCCTGGCCCAGCCCGCGCTGGCCCAACTGCTGCATCGGCTTCTGCCGGTTCAGCCCCTGCTGGCCCAGCCCCTGCTGGCGCAACTGCTGTGCCGACCCCTGTCGGCTCAGCCCTTGATGGCCCAACTCCTGTTGGCCCAACTATTCTGCAGACTGTGGAGGGACTTGCTCCGGCATCAACTCTGCACTCTGTGGCTGAGGCGCCCGTTGATGCGCAATATGCTGCTGATGCTGTGCCAGACGGTGCTGACTTGTGGGAAACCATCCTTACCATCTGCCGGATTCTCCGCCGCTACATGACCTCCTCCACCGGTCGCATGCTCCTTTCTCTCTTAGAGGAGCTGGCGGCTCAACAGCGCGTCCATGGAACCACCAATGGACGATAAAGGATGCAGTATCATTGCACAGTGGAACGCTTGCGGCGTGAGGGTGAAGACGGAGGAGCTGAGGGCGTTTCTACAGGATAAGGGAGCGACAGTTGCTGCAATTAACGAGACGTTTCTTCGACCGGAGGACAAATGGAAGATCCCGGGCTGGCACATCTACAGGGCTGACAGACTGACGGGTCAGGCGTGGAGGAGAGGTGGGTCGGCCCTGCTGATCCACCACTCTGTGGAACATCGTCCTGTTGCGACCCAGAGCCCTGCTGGAATGGAGGCCGTCTCTGCGGAGGTGAAGACGACATCGGGCTGGATGCGCATCTCCTCCGTATATTACCGTCCGGCGGTTGCGTGGAATCCTGATGGCCTACTTGACATTCTGGGCGAGGGACCTATCCCATCCATCATATTGGGCGACCTCAACGCCAAGCATGCCAGCTGGCACTCCCGGAAGGACAACCAGAGAGGCCAACTGCTGAGGAAACTGGCGGATGAAGAGGGTCTCGAGGTGCTGGCGCCGACAGACCCAACTTATCTTCCTGTTGAGGACGTCCTTGACGTCGCGGTCTTCCGCAATGTCAAGACTTCGCTTAGCATGTACTCCATTTGCGGGCTATCATCGGACCACAACCCGACGCTACTGATGGTGGGAGGCCGGCCGGTCCGGATGCCGCCTTCAAAGAGACGCGATCTCGCCAACGCAGACTGGCAAGGCTTTCGGCTACACATAGCCAAGAACCTGCCAGACGATCCATCTCCGCCAACTTCACCGGCAGAGGCGGACTCCATGGTGGAACTTCTCACGTCGGTCATCCAGGAGGCGACGGATCTTCACGTCCCATGGAAGAATGTTACTCCGGACTATAGGATCCCTTTGGCGCCTGGAATTCGTCGTACGATTTCATTCCGGAATCACGTCCGAAGGCAATGGCAGCGCCATCGCACAGCGGATCTTAGGGAGCAGCTGGATAATCTGACTTGGGAAGTCCGCCTTCTTCTGCGGGAGCTGCGAGGGGAGATGTGGAGTCGGCACCTCTCAACGCTCTCGCTGGAGGACCATACCATCTGGCGGACATGCAGATATCTTACAAAGCCGCGAGGAAAAGATCCACTCATCCTTCGAGGTGACCAAACAGCTGTCACTCCTAACCAGAAAGCGGCTATCGTCGCGGAACATCTCTATTCTGTGTTCCAGCCGA
Source organism: Tanypteryx hageni (assembly GCA_028673005.1). Classification (NCBI taxonomy): domain Eukaryota; kingdom Metazoa; phylum Arthropoda; class Insecta; order Odonata; family Petaluridae; genus Tanypteryx; species Tanypteryx hageni. Next base: position 49,867,630 of record CM054113.1, read on the forward strand.
ACGACGCCACGCCTGAGTCCGACGAAGCTGAGGAGGAAGTCGCTCGCCTTCTCCACTCCTTGGACCGCGGCCCGCTGGATCCTGCCTCTCTTCCGAGGTTTGGCCCGCGGGACATTGTAGAAATCATCCGCCATCTCAACCTGCGGAAGGCGCCTGGGGAAGATGGCCTCAGCAATGTTGTCCTTCGGCAGTTGCCTGTGGCGGCGGTCGAGTTCCTGGCAGCCACATACAACGGCTGCATCAAAACCGCTTACTTTCCGGCGGAGTGGAAGAAGGCGAAAATATTCTGCCTCCCAAAAAAGCCGGATCTAAAGCTGCGGCCTGAGGACCTGCGGCCCATCTCCCTTCTAGGGGGATTGGCGAAGATCTTCGAGCGACTTATTCTCCCTCATCTGCGCCGACACCTGCAGACGGAGCACCTACTGCCCGACGAGCAGTTTGGCTTCAGGGAGAATCACTCGACGGTCCAGCAACTCGCCAGGGTAGCGGATTTCGTCACCGAGGGCTTCAACAGGAGGCATGTGGTCGCCGGCGCCTTTTTCGACATTTCAAAGGCGTTCGACCGCGTCTGGCATCATGGCCTCCTGGCGAAGCTCATCCTCCTCCGCTTCCCGACATGGTTGGTTCGCCTCATCGAGTCCTACCTCCAGCATCGGACATTCCGGGTGTACTGGCTCCAGGATGGGTCGGACCTTAAGCAGGCTCGTGCTGGGGTCCCGCAAGGCTCAGTCCTGGGGCCAGTCCTCTTCAATATTTACACCCACGACATACCAAGAGATCATGGGTGGAACTATCTAGTGGCCCTATACGCAGACGATGCAGCACTACTTGTGCGCTCGTCCAACAAACGTATGGCGGCTCATCAACTGCAACAGGCCGTGGATGCATTGGTCTCTTGGTATAGCCGTTGGAGGATCGCCGTCAACCCAAGAAAGACACAAGCCATCGTCTTTCGACAGGGTCTCGGCGCTCTTCCGAACAACATCTCCGTGCTGGGGGACGTCATCCCATGGACCGATGAGGTGAAGTACCTTGGTGTACTACTGGACCGCAAGCTCCTTTGGAGGCCGCAGGTATTGGAAGCCAGGAAGAAAGGATTCCAGGCATTGAGGAGGATTGTATGTTAACTATCATGATGATTCAACATTCAAACCACAAAATGTAAATATGTAGTTTGAAAAAAGATTTGCAGAACAAAAACTAAAGATCAAGATTTTATTTATTTATTTATTTATTTAATTAATAATTTCACATACAGCATTCGCCATTTTAGAGTGAAATATATAACATCATGAGTATAAATAAAAGCGAATAAAAAACAGGAAAAATACAGAGAATAATATTAAGAATACAACACGAAAGAGAAATGGGAAAATAACACTGCGGATAGAGCACAAAGAAATCAGAGGTGAGAATGAGGTAAATGAGCTCTAGAACCTTTGATAAATGATTTACAGGAAAGGATAAACGGATCTATGTGGGAAGGTAGATAATTAAATAGGGTAGGAAGACGGAAAAAAAGAGAGCGCCTAATAATAGATAACCTTGTGGTTGGAATGTGGAGTAAATCCATAGAGCGTGTTGTTCTAGAGGGTACTCGTAAACCGAAAGAGGCCAAGAGTTCTGGACTGTCTATATTAGAGTTTAAAATGTTATAACATAAGGAGAGGTCAGATTTTTGTCGAGATACCGAAAATTTGTCTAGGGACAATGCCGTTAGGATGGCTTCCTTAGAGGAAGTCCGGAAAGAGGGTATACGATATTTAACTATTCTAACAAAGAAATTTAGTACGCAATCAAGAGAAGAAAGATTAGAGGCTGCAGCCATAGACCAAATAGGGGAAGCATAATTCACAACTGGGAAGACTAATGTGGAAAAGTATAATTTAAGGGAAGCTGCATCCTTTATGTCCGTAAATCTGTATAATATTCCTAGTAGGGACATAGCTTTGCGTTTTGTTGCAGTTATGTGTGCTGTGAAGTTTAACTTATTATCAATTAATACCCCTAGGTCCTTCTGAAGAATGGTTCTGGGTAATAAAATAGAGTCAATTGTGTAGTTAAATTCTAGAGGATTTTTGCGAAGAGTTACGGTCATTACGGTGGATTTGTTTGGGTTTAATCGAAGAGAAGAATCAGAACACCAGTTGGTTACGATGTTGAGTGCCTGTTGAAGTATTAAGCTGTCTTCAGCGGAGTGAATTTGCCTAAATATTTTGCAGTCATCTGCATACATAAGTATTTCGGCTTGAGAGGGACGTAATTGAGATGATAAGTCATCAATAAAAAGGTTAAACAAAAAGGGGGCAAGAACACTGCCCTGAGGAACACCTGAAGGAACAATTGACCAATTTGAAGTATGGCCTGAAAGAATGACTCGCTGATATCTGTTATTTAAAAAACTACGTAATAGCAGAAGGAAATTTCCATGCAAGTTGAAGCGGTGACTAAGCTTATTAAGTAGATGGTTGTGATTCAAAGAATCAAAAGCCTTAGAGAAATCAAGGAATATTGTATCTAGTTGTGAATTATTTTCTAAGGCTTCCACGGAGTGCTTTTGGAAAACAGCTAGATTTGACAAGCAAGAGCGGCCCGGAACAAAGCCATGTTGTTTGGTGGATAAGTGCGGAGAAGTAAAATAAAAGAGGCGGTTTAAAATAATTTTTTCACAAATTGAAGAAAGAATAGGAAGTAAAGAAATTGGTCGGTAATTTGTAACGTCCGATTTGGAACCTGATTTATGAATCGGAATAATATTCGCACGTTTCCCTTGAGAGGGAAAGAGACCTAAGGAGTAGCATCTGTTGAAAATTATACTCAATGGAATACAGCGAGAAGAAGCACAGTTGCGTAAAAATACAGGACTTAGTCCATCAGGGCCTATAGAGCGATGTGGATTAATTTTGCATAGGAATTCATAGACTTCACCTGGAGAAGTTTGTAAATCAGATAATGTAAAATTAGAAGATACATGATGCAAGTGTGGGTCTTCAAACTCACTGGAGATGTTACGAGGGAGAACAAAGCATTCGTTAAAAAAATTGTTAAAAAGTTCCAGTCTATTGAGTCCCACAGCTAGACGAGGGCCATTAAAAACTATATCTGGTATTTCCCTATTATTACGACGCCCATTGACGAACGCCCAGAACTGCCGGGGGTTTGAGGAGATATTAGAGGAGATTTTGTTAATGTAGTTAGCATAGTCTTTTTCTAATAGGGACTTACATAAGCGCCTTAAGTTAACAAAAGTGTTTCGTGATTCTAAACTGCGGTGAGTTTTCCAAAGTTCCCAAGCTCGGTTTTTGTTTTTTAAGGTCAAAAGAGTGTCTCTACTATACCAAGGAGGGAAACGTTTAGATTTGGGCTTGACATAAGGAACACAGTCCTTAATCACTCCAGCAATAATATCCTGCAGGTAGCTTACTGCATCATCGGGAGATAAGGAATCCAATATGCCCCAGTAAAGTGCAGTTAGACGGCGATTGACATCATCCCAGCAAACTTTCTTCCAAGCGGGAAACGGTCGGGACAGGGTGGGGGGACCCTTGGGTCGCCAGAGGTTGCCTGGTAAGCGGAAATCCACGTCAAGGGACTCATGGTCAGAGTCGAAAATATTTCGGCCAGGAGTGAGAGAAAGCGGAGAAACTGAGGAGACGATATAGTCCAGCGTTGCCAGATCTCTGGTAGGAAAAAGATTATGTTGGGACAGCCCAAGAGCGGTAATGAAATGTTCGTAAAAGAATTCGTCATGGGGAGATTTAGTTTCACCTCTAAAAGAGGACTTCCACTGTATGGAGAGATTGAAATCACCGAGTAACACTACAGGACCAAGCGGTAGCACTCGCATAATTGAAGTGAGGCAGTTTTCTAAAACCTTGATATCACTCGACGGGGGCCGATAAAAACAGCCAACGAACACTTTTTTATGGGCAGATGAGCAAGATGGATTGCGTGCGAAAGAGATTTCAGTCCACAAGATTTCACAAGAAGTTTCTAGGTCATTTCTTCGTTTTGAGGAGTAACCTGATTTAATTGCTAAAAGCACGCCACCACCCCTAGAGGATCGATCTCGGCGATAAATTTTGGGGGTATTAGAAAATGCAAATTCACTGTCCTTAACGGAAGAATTGAGCGGAGTTTCCGTAAAAGCTAAGACATCCAACTGTGACAAAACCGTTGCATACAAGTCACAAGCTGACAATTTGTTTTTAATACTTCTCACATTTTGGTAATAAAAACACAAGGGGAAGCCCTGATTAGGCCCCGGATTTATCTCAATATCACCACATAATAATAACACAGTCATATAACCCACCAAAGCAGTGTGAAGGGAATGAGAAACAACCGTCCGAAGGCTCACAGGAGGGCAGCGTCGATCGCTTCTCTTACCGGGCACAGAGACGCCGTAGGCTTCGTAACGTTGGGATCGGCACAAAGCTGCAGAGCAAGGAAAACTGAAAGCTCTATAACTGCAGAGGAAATGCCTTGTTGGACCATACGAGCAATCAGACATGGGAGTAGAATATTCACGGTGACTTCTCGCGTAAATTTGCACTACTATCAATAAAAACACCAAAGAAAGATAGCAATAAACACGGAGCGAGGGTGAACGCCTAGACGTATCGTCCGCCATCTTATATAGTATCATAGTAGTAGTAGTAGTAGTAGTAGTATATAATATACTTTAAGTATAATTGTCATAGTTTTCAAGATTATGCCTGATTCGTTGATAATATATAATAACAAACAACTGCAATTTATTCTACATTTGGAATGTGTTAAGTTTCATTAGAGTAATTTATTTTTCTGGTTAATATCGTATGTATTTGCACTAATATAAGAAATAGGTAAATTTTTCGCTAGATTCAGAGGAAAACGCTTAGTAAGCGAGATGTCGCTAAAACAAAAAAAAGTCGCTAAACGAAGTAAAAAGTCGATGAATCTCGCGACAAAATCGCTCAATTGGCAACTATGCCTCCAAGTAGCTGGATTGCTGGAGTACGCCAAATCTCCCAGCATGAAGCCCGCCCTATCGAGAGCCAAATTTATTCCTTGCATCTCACAACTAATAATGCTATTTCTCATCACCTCACACATCGCGTAATTTCGCATCGAATAGAACGATCTCCGAATGTCGAATCTCGCAATTTATTCTTCCGTTTTTAAACAAGATACAATTTCACTACACGTCGAGACTTCATCATGCGCTTACGTTATAGGCAGGTACATGAAACGCGTTTTCCTTAGGAAACAGGAGAGGACAATTTCATAAATCCAAATGCGAGGAACGCGATGATAAATCGATAATTATGAACACGGCCGATTGATTCCTTCATTCGTTCGGATTCGGAAGCGCAAATAGTGTGTAGTCATGGATTGCCTTGGAAAATTCTCCCCTAATGTATATATCCCTAGGTTCTGTAATTTCCTTCGACAGAGACAAAGCAGTAAAAAGTTCGCGAAATCAGTTAAAAACGTTTCCAAGCATTAACACGGCATTGTGAGGGCCGCAGAAATTAATACACGGTTGGGAGATTCACAATGGCGTCGGTGGTGTAATGGTCAGCATAGTTGTCTTCCAAGCAGTTGATCCGGGTTCGATTACCGGCCGACGCACGTTTAATTTTTCGCTTTAGATTTTTCGCGAGTCCTCGTATTCCCCTTCTCTTTTCGAAAGTTGAATTCGCCCTCGAAACTTGCAATGTTTCTCACGCTTTTTTTCATGTCGCTCGAAAACCTAGGCTTATGTAGATCCCCGTCAGCCATACACACGTTGGTAAGGATGGATCCGCATTATGTCGTCGAATGACCGTTTCCATCAAATTTTCCGGCTGTAGCTGATTATAAAATGAAAGTTATCGCTTTCGAGGTTTGGAGAGACGTTGATCTTCAGCATGATGTGCGGCGAGGCGGGCGATTCACCCTAAAATATTTTTATCACGGTCGCTCTAAAATTGGCATCCCTGAAAAGAAATCGATCGAAAATTAATCCGAACATGTGCCTGTCACGCTCGCATTTCGGGACAATTGCGCATCTGATGAATACCGAGGTCCACGAATTCGTTGTGCGTAAGGAGGGGTACGATTCCCGTTCGCCAATGCCAATAGTCAAATAGCAGGTTTGAAGCCTTAGTTACTTGGGCACAATTACTTTCCTGGATAGGAGTTCAGTCAGTCTCCCTGGAGGTATTATCGAGTAATTAATTTGTTTGAAATTCTCCGATAATAGCGTTCATGTCGGAAACATAAAACGTAAAATAGCAATCGTTCAATTTTCGTAATGAGGAATGTATTTCTGTTATGAAACGACGCATGAATAAACCAAGCATGCTGAAATCATTTCCAATATAAAATAATAGGCTCCCGCTGGGGAGGTGTATTTAAATGCCGCGCACATTTTGAACGCATCGCTTCACATCCGAGTGCATAAAAAATGATATAACATTTTACAAAAAAGGATCCATGCCTATGATCAATTCGATTGATTGCTGAAAGATAAAATAAGCAAAAAATGGTGAAGGTCTGATTATGTCGGCCGGGCTGCCGCTGGGCTCCCACTCCCGGGCGCTATCCCACTAACGCCCGCCCCGGGGACTTTTGGCTGCTGAGTTTCCCCCCTGGCCCGGTTCGCCCCTCCTTAGCCAACCTGGACACACCGGACTCCTCCAGGGTGCCCATGTCGATAACGGGCTTAGCGCGGACGTCCAGTCAACGTGGCACCACACACCGACAGGTCCCCCGCCCTCAAACCGCCCTCAAACCATCCTCTGCACCAAGCCTCCAAGTAGCTGGATTACAGGAGTACGCCAACACTACCAGCATGAAGCCCGCCCTATCGAAAGCCAAATTTATGCCTTGCATATCACAACTAATAACACTATTTCTCATCACCTCACACATCGCGTAAATTCGCATCGAATAGAACGATCTCCGAATGTCGAATCTCGCAATTTATTCTTCCGTTTTTAAACAAGATACAATTTCTCTACACGTCGAGACTTCATCATGCGCTTACGTTATAGGCAGGTACATGAAACGCGTTTTCCTAAGGAAACAGGAGAGGACAATTTCATAAATCCAAATGCGAGGAACACGATGATAAATCGATAATTACGAACACGGCCGATTGATTCCTTCATTCGTTCGGATTCGGAAGCGCAAATATTGTGTCGTCATGGATTGCCTTGGAAAATTCTCCCCTAATGTATATATCCCTAGGTTCTGTAATTTCCTTCGACAGAGACAAAGCAGTAAAAAGTTCGCGAAATCAGTTAAAAACGTTTCCAAGCATTAACACGGCATTGTGAGGGCCGCAGAAATTAATACACGGTTGGGAGATTCACAATGGCGTCGGTGGTGTAATGGTCAGCATAGTTGTCTTCCAAGCAGTTGATCCGGGTTCGATTACCGGCCGACGCACGTTTAATTTTTCGCTTTAGATTTTTCGCGAGTCCTCGTATTCCCCTTCTCTTTTCGAAAGTTGAATTCGCCCTCGAAACTTGCAATGTTTCTCACGCTTTTTTTCATGTCGCTCGAAAACCTAGGCTTATGTAGATCCCCGTCAGCCATACACACGTTGGTAAGGATGGATCCGCATTATGTCGTCGAATGACCGTTTCCATCAAATTTTCCGGCTGTAGCTGACTATAAAATATAAAGTTATCGCTTTCGAGGGTTGGAGTGACGTTGATCTTCAACATAATGTGCGGCGAGGCGGGGGATTCACCCTAAAATATTTTTATCACGGTCGCTCCCTGATTTGCATCCCTCAAAAGAAATCGAGCGAAAATTAATCCGAACATGTGCCTGTCACGCTCGCTTCTCGGGATAATTGCGCATCTGATGAATACCGAGGTCCACGAATTCGTTGTGCGTAAGGTGGGGTACGATTCCCGTTCGCCAATGCCAATAGTCAAATAGCAGGTTTGAAGCCTTCGTTATTTGGCCACAATTACTTTCCAGGATAGGAGTTCAGTCAGTCTCCCTGGAGGTATTATCGGGTAATTAATTCGTTTGAAATTCTCCGATAATAGCGTTCATGTCGGAAACATAAAACGTAAAATAGCAATCGCTCAATTTTCGCAATGAGGAATGTATTTCCGTTTTGAAACGACGAATGGATAAACCAAGAATGCTGATATCATTTCCAATATAAAATAATAGGCTCCCGATGGGGAGGGATATTTAAATTCCGCGCTCATTTTGAACGCATCGCTTCACATCCGAGTGCATAAAAAACGATATAACATTTTACAAAAAAGGATCCATGCCTAGGATCAATTCGAATGATTGTTGAAAAAAAATAAGCAAAAAATTGTGAAGGTCTGATTATGTCGGCCGGGCTTCCGCTGGGCTCCCACTCCCGGGCGCTATCCCACTACTGCCGGCCATGGGGACTTTTGGCTGCTGAGTTTCCCCCCTGGGCCGGTTCGCCCCTCCTTAGCCAACCTGGACACACCGGACTCCTCCAGTGTGCCCATGTCGATAACGGCCTTAGCGCGGACGTCCAGTCAACGTGGCACAACCCACCGACAGGTCCCCCGCCCTCAAACCATCCTCTGCACCAAGCCTCCAAGTATCTGGATTACAGGAGTACGCCAACACTCCCAGCATGAAGCCCGCCCTATCGAAAGCCAAATTTATGCCTTGCATGTCACAACTAATAACGCTATTTCTCATCACCTCACCCATCGCGTAATTACGCATCGAAAAGAACGATCTCCGAATGTCGAATCTCGCAATTTATTCTACCGTTTTTAAACCAGATACAATTTCACTACACGACGAGACTTCATCATGCGTTTACGTTATAGGCAAGTACATGAAACGCGTTTTCCTTAGGAAACAGAAGAGGAAAATTTTAATTAAAGCATTATTTAACTCCTTGTACTTTCTTTGGCCTTCTTCAGTGTTTATTTTCTTCCACTTTCTCCGCTCTTCCATTTTTTGCAGCATGGCTGCTGTGGTCCAGGGTTTTTTGTTTCTTTCACCCGTTATCTTTCCTACCTTCTTTTCCATTACATCTTTAATGTTGCTATGGATGTATCTCCACTCCTCATCTACATTCTTCCTATTTTCTTCATCTCTCTCCCCCAACCTTTCCTCCAGCTCAGTCATAATAGCCTCCTTGTTTTTAAGGAGTTCCTCTAAGTTCCATTTCTTGTTAACTCTTATGTTTCTCTTAACGCTCTTCAGTCTACATTGTATATTTGCCACCAAAAGGTTGTGGTCAGAATCGATATCTGCCCCTGGTAGTGTTTTCACATTTTTAATGCTATTTCTAAATCTTTCATTGATTAGTATGTAATCTATCTGGTATCGTCTCTGGTCTCCTGGGCTTCTCCATGTGTAAAGTCTCCGCTTGTGATGCTTAAACCATGTATTAGTTACAATTAATCTATTTCTATGGCAGAATTCCACAAGTTTATCCCCTCTTTCATTTCTCTTCCCTAGTCCATATTTTCCCACTATGTTATCTCCCTGTCCCTCTCCGACTACACTGTTCCAATCTCCCATTACTATGGTGGTGATCCTTCCTTTTCCCTCCTCCTCCAATATCTCCATAATCTGTTCATACATTTCATCTACTTCGTCGTCGCCAGCATTAGTCGTTGGCATATACACTTGAATTATAAGCATTTCCACTGGCTCCATCTGAAGTTTTACGGCTATTAATCTATCATTAACTGTCACTACCTTGCTAATTCTTTCAGCTATCTCTTTTCTCATTATAATCCCCACTCCCCTTTCCTTTTTCTCCCCTCCCGAGTAAATAATCTTAAATTCGTCTGAATTTATCTCGCCTTCTCCTTCCCACCGAACTTCACTAAGACCTACTATACCTACATTATTCCTTCTCATTTCCCTTTTTATGTTCTCTAGTTTACCCCCTGAATTCATAGTCCTAACATTCCATGTGCCTATTCTTAATTTCTCACCACTTGCTTTCCTATTAATGTTAAATTTCCTCTGTGCATCCCCTAGGGTAGTCCCCACCCGGAGATCCGATTGGGGGACTATTTTACCTCCGGAATATTTTACCCCAGAAAGATCCATAGAGGTATTTTTCAGCTTTTCAGCCTATCATGGGAAATATAATGAGGTAGTTTCCCCTTGCTTTCCTCATCGCAGATTCACAGAGTGATTACCCATCTGTAGCTGTTCAGATCCACATGATCACCACCTACAGAGGTACTGTGCAAGCTGCTGCCCTTGCACAGGGGGATGTAAAACCCCCAAGACTGCTTCTTAGTCTGACTCTTCCCCTTAGACCTTTCCGGCTTGGATGGTCCTACCAGGAGAATTATCTCCCGCCGGCATAGCTCTTTGGTTCGTAAGAGTACAGAAACCCTCCCACCTCTGTAAGGTTATGCAGTCCATAGGGAGGGAAAATGTAAATATGGAGTTTGAAAAAAAAAAAGATTTGCAAAAAAAAACTAAAGATCAAGATATAATATACTTTAAATATAATTGTCATAGTTTTCAAGATTATGCCTGATTCGTTGATAATATATAATATTTTCAATTTCAATTTCAATAGGTTTTTATTTTCTGATAAGCCAAAACACAATACATTACAATAAAATACAATTTACACTCTTCTACATAGTATATGGCCTGATCAGAAAATACCCTGTTTAGGCAAAAGGCCTCTTCAGGGCTGATACAGGTATTTATAGTTCTTTTGTTTAAGTATAACCAGTGGTATATAGATAATATATAATAACAAACAACTGCAATTTATTCTACATTTGGAATGTGTTAAGTTTCATTAGAGTAATTTATTTTTCTGGTTAATATCGTATGTATTTGCACTAAGAAAAGAAATAGGAAAATTTTTCGCTAGATTCAGTGGAAAACGCTTAGTAAGCGAGATGTCGCTAAAACAAAAAAAAGTCGCTAAACGAAGTAAAAAGTCGATGAATCTAGCGACAAAATCGCTCAATTGGCAACTATGCCTCCAAGTAGCTGGATTGCAGGAGTACGCCAAATCTCCCAGCATGAAGCCCGCCCTATCGAGAGCCAAATTTATTCCTTGCATCTCACAACTAATAATGCTATTTCTCATCACCTCACACATCGCGTAAATTCGCATCGAATAGAACGATCTCCGAATGTCGAATCTCGCAATTTATTCTTCCGTTTTTAAACAAGATACAATTTCTCTACACGTCGAGACTTCATCATGCGCTTACGTTATAGGCAGGTACATGAAACGCGTTTTCCTTAGGAAACAGGAGAGGACAATTTCATAAATCCAAATGCGAGGAACACGATGATAAATCGATAATTACGAACACGGCCGATTGATTCCTTCATTCGTTCGGATTCGGAAGCGCAAATAGTGTGTCGTCATGGATTGCCTTGGAAAATTCTCCCCTAATGTGTATATCCCTAGGTTCTGTAATTTCCTTCGACAGAGACAAAGCAGTAAAAATTTCGCGAAATCAGTTAAAAACGTTTCCAAGCATTAACACGGCATTGTGAGGGCCGCAGAAATTCATACACGGTTGGGAGAATCACAATGGCGTCGGTGGTGTAATGGTCAGCATAGTTACCTTCCAAGCAGTTGATCCGGGTTCGATTCCCGGCCGACGCACGTTTAATTTTTCGCTTTAGATTTTTCGCGAGTCCTCGTATTCCCCTTCTCTTTTGGACAGTTGAATTCGCCCTCGACACTTGCATTGTTTCTCACGCTTTTTTACATGTCGCTCGAAAACGTAGCCTTATGTAGATCCCCGACGGCCATACACACGTTGGTAAGGATAGATCCGCATTACGACGTCGAATGACCGTCTCCATCAAATTTTCCGGCTGTAGCTGACTATAAAATGAAAGTTATCGCTTTCGAGGGTTGGAGAGACGTTGATCTTTAATATGATGTGCGTCGAGGCGGGCGATTCACCCTAAAATATTTTTATCACGGTCGCTCTAAAATTGGCATCCCTGAAAAGAAATCGATCGAAAATTAATCCGAACAATAGCCTGTCACGCTCGCATTTCGGGACAATTGCGCATCTGATGAATACCGAGGTCCACGAATTCGTTGTGCGTAAGGAGGGGTACGATTCCCGTTCGCCAATGCCAATAGTCAAATAGCAGGTGTGAAGCCTTCGTTACTTGGCCACAATTACTTTCCAGGATAGAGGTTCAGTCAGTCTCCCTGGAGGTATTATCGAGTAATTAATTTGTTTGAAATTCTCCGATAATAGCGTTCATGTCGGAAACATAAAACGTAAAATAGCAATCGTTCAATTTTCGCAATGAGGAATGTATTTCCGTTTTGAAACGACGCATGGATAAACCAAGAATGCTGATATCATTTCCAATATAAAAAAATAGGCTCCCGATGGGGAGGGATATTTAAATTCCGCGCTCATTTTGAACGCATCGCTTCACATCCGAGTGCATAAAAAACGATATAACATTTTACAAAAAAGGATCCATGCCTAGGATCAATTCGAATGATTGTTGAAAAAAAATAAGCAAAAAATGGTGAAGGTCTGATTATGTCGGCCGGGCTGCCGCTGGGCTCCCACTCCCGGGCGCTATCCCACTACTGCCCGCCACGGGGACTTTTGGCTGCTGAGTTTCCCCCCTGGCCCGGTTCGCCCCTCCTTAGCCAACCTGGACACACCGGACTCCTCCAGGGTGCCTATGTCGATAACGGGTTTATCGCGGACGTCCAGTCAACGTGGCACCACCCACCGACAGGTCCCCCGCCCTCAAACCATCCTCAGCACCAAGCCTCCAAGCAGAGTTGCCAAAATTATTTTGAACATTTCGCAAAATTTACCATGTAAAGTAGCTAAAAAGTCTCTAAACTCAAAAAATTTCACTAAAAAAGTAGTTAAAAATTAAAAGTGCTTAAATATTTCAAAATAAAGATTATTTTATGTATATAATACACTTACCTCCGTTTTTATGAATATGATATTAATAAAGATAATATTTTACAAATAAAATAAATAATGTAGGTTTTTGAAGTCTTTCATTAATAAAAAGTAATGCCATTTTCATTTATATATAGGTCAAATATGTCAAGTTATTTGGAAACCACTCTACAGTATTTCTTCAAAAAAAGACAAGCCTGTTTCAAGTACGTCTTCCTCAATTGTCTGTTCACTTTTATCTTTGTCTTTGACTGTATCAACATATGTATCAGTGGATCCAAATTTGTTTATAACACTTTCGGGCAGTTCGTAATTGTAACAACATTTCTCATGCCTTCTCAAACCGTACCTAATCACAAAATAGCTTTTAATGTTTTAATACTCATTTTATTTTGTAGTTTTGATTTTACAATATTCATGACACTAAATAGACGTCCCACATCAGCATTTGAGTGGGGTAGGGTCAGCACAGTTAAAGCTACATTTGAAATATCCACAAAAGGATTTTCACCGGTTGTCTCGATAGCTAGCTATTTCTGGCCAAAGATTACACGTATCTGAAATTTCTGTCCACATGATCGTATGTAGTTTTTTCCACTGAAAATCAATACGAGTCAGAATCGATGCATCTTTTACAAGCATTTTTGCTAGATTAAGTATTTCTGGTTTCAGAGGTTGAAGACATTTACTCGCACTCAAATAAGACATTAACTGCAAAGTACGAACATTTTCCGGTAATCTTTTTTTAACTACTTTTTGAAGTAAAACTAGGAAATTATTACACCTTTCACGAATCTGACGGTTTATCTCATCAGAAAATTAGAATTCGGATATTTCTTTTTCAAATTCATATCTTAAATATTTATGTAAATTTAGTCGATTTAGGGTATCAGTACTTTCTGAATTGTTGATCTTCGAGCAAAGGGAATCATTTAAATGTACCAGACCATTTAGTAACTTTGTGGGATCATTCAAAGCGGCCTTAAATTTCTTATTGACTGCTTGAACCTCTCCTAAAATTGGCTTCAAAAATAACAAAAAAACAAAATTTATCTTATACGCAATACATTGAATACAACAATTCGGCTGTATGACAGCGCTCGTTTTTTCTCGAAATTTCGAAATGTTCCTTTAATTCATTCCATTGCTCTAAAATTTTTACTATAGCCCCTTCAACGGACAACCACCTTGTTTGATCATTTGTACTAATTTTATGGGAGATAGACCAGTATTTAACGAGGAATAAAGTTCTTTATATCTAGCTTGTCTTACAGCAGAATAAGAAAACCAATTATACGTTTCTTTAACGAGAAAATCCCTTGGCATATGATCACGGGTCGCATGGGCAGCAGCAAGTTGCAGGGAATGGCACACACATCTTAATAGAATCAAGTTAGAAACATCAGACTTCAGTCTGCTATAAACTCCATTATTAAAGCCAGTCATAACGGACACATTATCAGTTCCAAGCGCGAATAGCTTCTGTAAATCTAACCCATTGTTTTTTAGGGAAGCTTTTTTAGATTCACATATTGCATCTGCATTACAGTTACGTAGTTCTATAATATCCAAGAATGTCACTGTAAATTTCTTTCTTGATTGGGAATAATATCTAATTATTATAGTATAGTATAGTTTAGTTACGGAAATGTCATTAGTCTCGTCTATAATTAAGCTGAAGTTACTTTCCCCTATGTCATATTTTAAATCCTCAATGAAATGCGGGGCAAGCACGTTGCAAATCAAAGCACTACACTTTGTTCGATGAAGTTTAATGTCACTACAACCTTTACTATCACCAAAACAGGCTTTGCACAAATCATTCAGATGTTCCACAGTTTTTATTGCACAATGCTCTGCTATGAAGAGTGCAACACATCCTTCTTTCTTCTGAAATCATTACTCTTCTTCTGGAACTGAAGAGTAGTTTGCCTTTGAAAGCTAAACGGAGCTTCTTCTTTTTTGTGTTTAACTGTATTACGATGTTTTTCGATGTCACTAACTTTTGCCGATAATGAACACTTGCAAAACTTACAAAAGCACTTTGTATCGTCTCCATCCACCTTGATAAGCCAGTTTTTATATCTCGAGTCTTTCAGCCATTTCAGACGAAAACGTTGAGTGTATTTCTTGTTATCCATGTTAGTAAGGGTAAAAAACATTAAATATTTTATAAACAAAATTAAAAACTGAAGAGACCAGGATATCTAATTTCAAAATGTTCAGCAACCAATTGCCCAGATATACACATACAAAACGTGCTTTTTCACTTACGACAACACTCGTGGCTAGCACTCGGAGTGAAATACTATGACGGACTGAACGCAGAATTTTCACAAAGTTTCAACTATAAATGTATAAGAGTTCGAATGTGCGTGGATATCCACGACGATCGACGTTCCGAGAAAAATACATACAAAGTTGCGAAGGGGTGTCCCTACGCATGCCTACCGAGAGTACATAAATATTTTGTTGCACATGTTTGTAAATAAATTGTATGTTAACTATCATGATGATTCAACATTCAAACCACAAAATGTAAATATGTAGTTTGAAAAAAGATTTGCAGAACAAAAACTAAAGATCAAGATTTTATTTATTTATTTATTTATTTAATTAATAATTTCACATACAGCATTCGCCATTTTAGAGTGAAATATATAACATCATGAGTATAAATAAAAGCGAATAAAAAACAGGAAAAATACAGAGAATAATATTAAGAATACAACACGAAAGAGAAATGGGAAAATAACACTGCGGATAGAGCACAAAGAAATCAGAGGTGAGAATGAGGTAAATGAGCTCTAGAACCTTTGATAAATGATTTACAGGAAAGGATAAACGGATCTATGTGGGAAGGTAGATAATTAAATAGGGTAGGAAGACGGAAAAAAAGAGAGCGCCTAATAATAGATAACCTTGTGGTTGGAATGTGGAGTAAATCCATAGAGCGTGTTGTTCTAGAGGGTACTCGTAAACCGAAAGAGGCCAAGAGTTCTGGACTGTCTATATTAGAGTTTAAAATGTTATAACATAAGGAGAGGTCAGATTTTTGTCGAGATACCGAAAATTTGTCTAGGGACAATGCCGTTAGGATGGCTTCCTTAGAGGAAGTCCGGAAAGAGGGTATACGATATTTAACTATTCTAACAAAGAAATTTAGTACGCAATCAAGAGAAGAAAGATTAGAGGCTGCAGCCATAGACCAAATAGGGGAAGCATAATTCACAACTGGGAAGACTAATGTGGAAAAGTATAATTTAAGGGAAGCTGCATCCTTTATGTCCGTAAATCTGTATAATATTCCTAGTAGGGACATAGCTTTGCGTTTTGTTGCAGTTATGTGTGCTGTGAAGTTTAACTTATTATCAATTAATACCCCTAGGTCCTTCTGAAGAATGGTTCTGGGTAATAAAATAGAGTCAATTGTGTAGTTAAATTCTAGAGGATTTTTGCGAAGAGTTACGGTCATTACGGTGGATTTGTTTGGGTTTAATCGAAGAGAAGAATCAGAACACCAGTTGGTTACGATGTTGAGTGCCTGTTGAAGTATTAAGCTGTCTTCAGCGGAGTGAATTTGCCTAAATATTTTGCAGTCATCTGCATACATAAGTATTTCGGCTTGAGAGGGACGTAATTGAGATGATAAGTCATCAATAAAAAGGTTAAACAAAAAGGGGGCAAGAACACTGCCCTGAGGAACACCTGAAGGAACAATTGACCAATTTGAAGTATGGCCTGAAAGAATGACTCGCTGATATCTGTTATTTAAAAAACTACGTAATAGCAGAAGGAAATTTCCATGCAAGTTGAAGCGGTGACTAAGCTTATTAAGTAGATGGTTGTGATTCAAAGAATCAAAAGCCTTAGAGAAATCAAGGAATATTGTATCTAGTTGTGAATTATTTTCTAAGGCTTCCACGGAGTGCTTTTGGAAAACAGCTAGATTTGACAAGCAAGAGCGGCCCGGAACAAAGCCATGTTGTTTGGTGGATAAGTGCGGAGAAGTAAAATAAAAGAGGCGGTTTAAAATAATTTTTTCACAAATTGAAGAAAGAATAGGAAGTAAAGAAATTGGTCGGTAATTTGTAACGTCCGATTTGGAACCTGATTTATGAATCGGAATAATATTCGCACGTTTCCCTTGAGAGGGAAAGAGACCTAAGGAGTAGCATCTGTTGAAAATTATACTCAATGGAATACAGCGAGAAGAAGCACAGTTGCGTAAAAATACAGGACTTAGTCCATCAGGGCCTATAGAGCGATGTGGATTAATTTTGCATAGGAATTCATAGACTTCACCTGGAGAAGTTTGTAAATCAGATAATGTAAAATTAGAAGATACATGATGCAAGTGTGGGTCTTCAAACTCACTGGAGATGTTACGAGGGAGAACAAAGCATTCGTTAAAAAAATTGTTAAAAAGTTCCAGTCTATTGAGTCCCACAGCTAGACGAGGGCCATTAAAAACTATATCTGGTATTTCCCTATTATTACGACGCCCATTGACGAACGCCCAGAACTGCCGGGGGTTTGAGGAGATATTAGAGGAGATTTTGTTAATGTAGTTAGCATAGTCTTTTTCTAATAGGGACTTACATAAGCGCCTTAAGTTAACAAAAGTGTTTCGTGATTCTAAACTGCGGTGAGTTTTCCAAAGTTCCCAAGCTCGGTTTTTGTTTTTTAAGGTCAAAAGAGTGTCTCTACTATACCAAGGAGGGAAACGTTTAGATTTGGGCTTGACATAAGGAACACAGTCCTTAATCACTCCAGCAATAATATCCTGCAGGTAGCTTACTGCATCATCGGGAGATAAGGAATCCAATATGCCCCAGTAAAGTGCAGTTAGACGGCGATTGACATCATCCCAGCAAACTTTCTTCCAAGCGGGAAACGGTCGGGACAGGGTGGGGGGACCCTTGGGTCGCCAGAGGTTGCCTGGTAAGCGGAAATCCACGTCAAGGGACTCATGGTCAGAGTCGAAAATATTTCGGCCAGGAGTGAGAGAAAGCGGAGAAACTGAGGAGACGATATAGTCCAGCGTTGCCAGATCTCTGGTAGGAAAAAGATTATGTTGGGACAGCCCAAGAGCGGTAATGAAATGTTCGTAAAAGAATTCGTCATGGGGAGATTTAGTTTCACCTCTAAAAGAGGACTTCCACTGTATGGAGAGATTGAAATCACCGAGTAACACTACAGGACCAAGCGGTAGCACTCGCATAATTGAAGTGAGGCAGTTTTCTAAAACCTTGATATCACTCGACGGGGGCCGATAAAAACAGCCAACGAACACTTTTTTATGGGCAGATGAGCAAGATGGATTGCGTGCGAAAGAGATTTCAGTCCACAAGATTTCACAAGAAGTTTCTAGGTCATTTCTTCGTTTTGAGGAGTAACCTGATTTAATTGCTAAAAGCACGCCACCACCCCTAGAGGATCGATCTCGGCGATAAATTTTGGGGGTATTAAAAAATGCAAATTCACTGTCCTTAACGGAAGAATTGAGCCAAGTTTCCGTAAAAGCTAAGACATCCAACTGTGACAAAACCGTTGCATACAAGTCACAAGCTGAAAATTTGTTTTTAATACTTCTCACATTTTGGTAATAAAAACACAAGGGGAAGCCCTGATTAGGCCCCGGATTTATCTCAATATCACCACATAATAATAACACAGTCATATAACCCACCAAAGCAGTGTGAAGGGAATGAGAAACAACCGTCCGAAGGCTCACAGGAGGGCAGCGTCGATCGCTTCTCTTACCGGGCACAGAGACGCCGTAGGCTTCGTAACGTTGGGATCGGCACAAAGCTGCAGAGCAAGGAAAACTGAAAGCTCTATAACTGCAGAGGAAATGCCTTGTTGGACCATACGAGCAATCAGACATGGGAGTAGAATATTCACGGTGACTTCTCGCGTAAATTTGCACTACTATCAATAAAAACACCAAAGAAAGATAGCAATAAACACGGAGCGAGGGTGAACGCCTAGACGTATCGTCCGCCATCTTATATAGTATCATAGTAGTAGTAGTAGTAGTAGTAGTATATAATATACTTTAAGTATAATTGTCATAGTTTTCAAGATTATGCCTGATTCGTTGATAATATATAATAACAAACAACTGCAATTTATTCTACATTTGGAATGTGTTAAGTTTCATTAGAGTAATTTATTTTTCTGGTTAATATCGTATGTATTTGCACTAATATAAGAAATAGGTAAATTTTTCGCTAGATTCAGAGGAAAACGCTTAGTAAGCGAGATGTCGCTAAAACAAAAAAAAGTCGCTAAACGAAGTAAAAAGTCGATGAATCTAGCGACAAAATCGCCCAATTGGCAACTATGCCTCCAAGTAGCTGGATTACAGGAGTACGCCAAATCTCCCAGCATGAAGCCCGCCCTATCGAGAGCCAAATTTATTCCTTGCATCTCACAACTAATAATGGTATTTCTCATCACCTCACACATCGCGTAAATTCGCATCGAATAGAACGATCTCCGAATGTCGAATCTCGCAATTTATTCTTCCGTTTTTAAACAAGATACAATCGATAATCGATAATCGATAATCGATAATTACGAACACGGCCGATTGATTCCTTCATTCGTTCGGATTCGGAAGCGCAAATATTGTGTCGTCATGGATTGCCTTGGAAAATTCTCCCCTAATGTATATATCCCTAGGTTCTGTAATTTCCTTCGACAGAGACAAAGCAGTAAAAATTTCGCGAAATCAGTTAAAAACGTTTCCAAGCATTAACACGGCATTGTGAGGGCCGCAGAAATTAATACACGGTTGGGAGATTCACAATGGCGTCGGTGGTGTAATGGTCAGCATAGTTGTCTTCCAAGCAGTTGATCCGGGTTCGATTACCGGCCGACGCACGTTTAATTTTTCGCTTTAGATTTTTCGCGAGTCCTCGTATTCCCCTTCTCTTTTCGAAAGTTGAATTCGCCCTCGAAACTTGCAATGTTTCTCACGCTTTTTTTCATGTCGCTCGAAAACCTAGGCTTATGTAGATCCCCGTCAGCCATACACACGTTGGTAAGGATGGATCCGCATTATGTCGTCGAATGACCGTTTCCATCAAATTTTCCGGCTGTAGCTGACTATAAAATATAAAGTTATCGCTTTCGAGGGTTGGAGTGACGTTGATCTTCAACATAATGTGCGGCGAGGCGGGGGATTCACCCTAAAATATTTTTATCACGGTCGCTCCCTGATTTGCATCCCTCAAAAGAAATCGAGCGAAAATTAATCCGAACATGTGCCTGTCAAGCTCGCTTCTCGGGATAATTGCGCATCTGATGAATACCGAGGTCCACGAATTCGTTGTGCGTAAGGTGGGGTACGATTCCCGTTCGCCAATGCCAATAGTCAAATAGCAGGTTTGAAGCCTTCGTTATTTGGCCACAATTACTTTCCAGGATAGGAGTTCAGTCAGTCTCCCTGGAGGTATTATCGGGTAATTAATTCGTTTGAAATTCTCCGATAATAGCGTTCATGTCGGAAACATAAAACGTAAAATAGCAATCGCTCAATTTTCGCAATGAGGAATGTATTTCCGTTTTGAAACGACGAATGGATAAACCAAGAATGCTGATATCATTTCCAATATAAAATAATAGGCTCCCGATGGGGAGGGATATTTAAATTCCGCGCTCATTTTGAACGCATCGCTTCACATCCGAGTGCATAAAAAACGATATAACATTTTACAAAAAAGGATCCATGCCTAGGATCAATTCGAATGATTGTTGAAAAAAATAAGCAAAAAATGGTGAAGGTCTGATTATGTCGGCCGGGCTTCCGCTGGGCTCCCACTCCCGGGCGCTATCCCACTACTGCCGGCCATGGGGACTTTTGGCTGCTGAGTTTCCCCCCTGGGCCGGTTCGCCCCTCCTTAGCCAACCTGGACACACCGGACTCCTCCAGTGTGCCCATGTCGATAACGGCCTTAGCGCGGACGTCCAGTCAACGTGGCACAACCCACCGACAGGTCCCCCGCCCTCAAACCATCCTCTGCACCAAGCCTCCAAGTATCTGGATTACAGGAGTACGCCAACACTCCCAGCATGAAGCCCGCCCTATCGAAAGCCAAATTTATGCCTTGCATGTCACAACTAATAACGCTATTTCTCATCACCTCACCCATCGCGTAATTACGCATCGAATAGAACGATCTCCGAATGTCGAATCTCGCAATTTATTCTACCGTTTTTAAACCAGATACAATTTCACTACACGACGAGACTTCATCATGCGTTTACGTTATAGGCAAGTACATGAAACGCGTTTTCCTTAGGAAACAGAAGAGGAAAATTTTAATTAAAGCATTATTTAACTCCTTGTACTTTCTTTGGCCTTCTTCAGTGTTTATTTTCTTCCACTTTCTCCGCTCTTCCATTTTTTGCAGCATGGCTGCTGTGATCCAGGGTTTTTTGTTTCTTTCACCCGTTATCTTTCCTACCTTCTTTTCCATTACATCTTTAATGTTGCTATGGATGTATCTCCACTCCTCATCTACATTCTTCCTATTTTCTTCATCTCTCTCCCCCAACCTTTCCTCCAGCTCAGTCATAATAGCCTCCTTGTTTTTAAGGAGTTCCTCTAAGTTCCATTTCTTGTTAACTCTTATGTTTCTCTTAACGCTCTTCAGTCTACATTGTATATTTGCCACCAAAAGGTTGTGGTCAGAATCGATATCTGCCCCTGGTAGTGTTTTCACATTTTTAATGCTATTTCTAAATCTTTCATTGACTAGTATGTAATCTATCTGGTATCGTCTCTGGTCTCCTGGGCTTCTCCATGTGTAAAGTCTCCGCTTGTGATGCTTAAACCATGTATTAGTTACAATTAATCTATTTCTATGGCAGAATTCCACAAGTTTATCCCCTCTTTCATTTCTCTTCCCTAGTCCATATTTTCCCACTATGTTATCTTCCTGTCCCTCTCCGACTACACTGTTCCAATCTCCCATTACTATGGTGGTGATCCTTCCTTTTCCCTCCTCCTCCAATATCTCCATAATCTGTTCATACATTTCATCTACTTCGTCGTCGCCAGCATTAGTCGTTGGCATATACACTTGAATTATAAGCATTTCCACTGGCTCCATCTGAAGTTTTACGGCTATTAATCTATCATTAACTGTCACTACCTTGCTAATTCTTTCAGCTATCTCTTTTCTCATTATAATCCCCACTCCCCTTTCCTTTTTCTCCCCTCCCGAGTAAATAATCTTAAATTCGTCTGAATTTATCTCGCCTTCTCCTTCCCACCGAACTTCACTAAGACCTACTATACCTACATTATTCCTTCTCATTTCCCTTTTTATGTTCTCTAGTTTACCCCCTGAATTCATAGTCCTAACATTCCATGTGCCTATTCTTAATTTCTCACCACTTGCTTTCCTATTAATGTTAAATTTCCTCTGTGCATCCCCTAGGGTAGTCCCCACCCGGAGATCCGATTGGGGGACTATTTTACCTCCGGAATATTTTACCCCAGAAAGATCCATAGAGGTATTTTTCAGCTTTTCAGCCTATCATGGGAAATATAATGAGGTAGTTTCCCCTTGCTTTCCTCATCGCAGATTCACAGAGTGATTACCCATCTGTAGCTGTTCAGATCCACATGATCACCACCTACAGAGGTACTGTGCAAGCTGCTGCCCTTGCACAGGGGGATGTAAAACCCCCAAGACTGCTTCTTAGTCTGACACTTCCCCTTAGACCTTTCCGGCTTGGATGGTCCTACCAGGAGAATTATCTCCCGCCGGCATAGCTCTTTGGTTCGTAAGAGTACACAAACCCTCCCACCTCTGTAAGGTTATGCAGTCCTTAGGGAGGGAAAATGTAAATATGGAGTTTGAAAAAAAAAAAAAGATTTGCAAAAAAAAAAACTAAAGATCAAGATATAATATACTTTAAATATAATTGTCATAGTTTTCAAGATTATGCCTGATTCGTTGATAATATATAATAACAAACAACTGCAATTTATTCTACATTTGGAATGTGTTAAGTTTCATTAGAGTAATTTATTTTTCTGGTTAATATCGTATGTATTTGCACTAAGATAAGAAATAGGAAAATTTTTCGCTAGATTCAGTGGAAAACGCTTAGTAAGCGAGATGTCGCTAAAACAAAAAAAAGTCGCTAAACGAAGTAAAAAGTCGATGAATCTAGCGACAAAATCGCTCAATTGGCAACTATGCCTCCAAGTAGCTGGATTGCAGGAGTACGCCAAATCTCCCAGCATGAAGCCCGCCCTATCGAGAGCCAAATTTATTCCTTGCATCTCACAACTAATAATGCTATTTCTCATCACCTCACACATCGCGTAAATTCGCATCGAATAGAACGATCTCCGAATGTCGAATCTCGCAATTTATTCTTCCGTTTTTAAACAAGATACAATTTCTTTACACGTCGAGACTTCATCATGCGCTTACGTTATAGGCAGGTACATGAAACGCGTTTTCCTTAGGAAACAGGAGAGGACAATTTCATAAATCCAAATGCGAGGAACACGATGATAAATCGATAATTACGAACACGGCCGATTGATTCCTTCATTCGTTCGGATTCGGAAGCGCAAATAGTGTGTCGTCATGGATTGCCTTGGAAAATTCTCCCCTAATGTGTATATCCCTAGGTTCTGTAATTTCCTTCGACAGAGACAAAGCAGTAAAAATTTCGCGAAATCAGTTAAAAACGTTTCCAAGCATTAACACGGCATTGTGAGGGCCGCAGAAATTCATACACGGTTGGGAGAATCACAATGGCGTCGGTGGTGTAATGGTCAGCATAGTTACCTTCCAAGCAGTTGATCCGGGTTCGATTACCGGCCGACGCACGTTTAATTTTTCGCTTTAGATTTTTCGCGAGTCCTCGTATTCCCCTTCTCTTTTGGACAGTTGAATTCGCCCTCGACACTTGCATTGTTTCTCACGCTTTTTTACATGTCGCTCGAAAACGTAGCCTTATGTAGATCCCCGACGGCCATACACACGTTGGTAAGGATAGATCCGCATTACGACGTCGAATGACCGTCTCCATCAAATTTTCCGGCTGTAGCTGACTATAAAATGAAAGTTATCGCTTTCGAGGGTTGGAGAGACGTTGATCTTTAATATGATGTGCGTCGAGGCGGGCGATTCACCCTAAAATATTTTTATCACGGTCGCTCTAAAATTGGCATCCCTGAAAAGAAATCGATCGAAAATTAATCCGAACAATAGCCTGTCACGCTCGCATTTCGGGACAATTGCGCATCTGATGAATACCGAGGTCCACGAATTCGTTGTGCGTAAGGAGGGGTACGATTCCCGTTCGCCAATGCCAATAGTCAAATAGCAGGTGTGAAGCCTTCGTTACTTGGCCACAATTACTTTCCAGGATAGAGGTTCAGTC
The DNA here is from genome assembly GCA_028673005.1 of Tanypteryx hageni. Lineage (NCBI taxonomy): Eukaryota > Metazoa > Arthropoda > Insecta > Odonata > Petaluridae > Tanypteryx > Tanypteryx hageni. The sequence goes on from CM054113.1 coordinate 49,891,947, forward strand.
AGTCTCCCTGGAGGTATTATCGAGTAATTAATTTGTTTGAAATTCTCCGATAATAGCGTTCATGTCGGAAACATAAAACGTAAAATAGCAATCGTTCAATTTTCGCAATGAGGAATGTATTTCCGTTTTGAAACGACGCATGGATAAACCAAGAATGCTGATATCATTTCCAATATAAAAAAATAGGCTCCCGATGGGGAGGGATATTTAAATTCCGCGCTCATTTTGAACGCATCGCTTCACATCCGAGTGCATAAAAAACGATATAACATTTTACAAAAAAGGATCCATGCCTAGGATCAATTCGAATGATTGTTGAAAAAAAATAAGCAAAAAATGGTGAAGGTCTGATTATGTCGGCCGGGCTGCCGCTGGGCTCCCACTCCCGGGCGCTATCCCACTAACGCCCGCCCCGGGGACTTTTGGCTGCTGAGTTTCCCCCCTGGCCCGGTTCGCCCCTCCTTAGCCAACCTGGACACACCGGACTCCTCCAGGGTGCCTATGTCGATAACGGGTTTATCGCGGACGTCCAGTCAACGTGGCACCACCCACCGACAGGTCCCCCGCCCTCAAACCATCCTCAGCACCAAGCCTCCAAGCAGAGTTGCCAAAATTATTTTGAACATTTCGCAAAATTTACCATGTAAAGTAGCTAAAAAGTCTCTAAACTCAAAAAATTTCACTAAAAAAGTAGTTAAAAATTAAAAGTGCTTAAATATTTCAAAATAAAGATTATTTTATGTATATAATACACTTACCTCCGTTTTTATGAATATGATATTAATAAAGATAATATTTTACAAATAAAATAAATAATGTAGGTTTTTGAAGTCTTTCATTAATAAAAAGTAATGCCATTTTCATTTATATATAGGTCAAATATGTCAAGTTATTTGGAAACCACTCTACAGTATTTCTTCAAAAAAAGACAAGCCTGTTTCAAGTACGTCTTCCTCAATTGTCTGTTCACTTTTATCTTTGTCTTTGACTGTATCAACATATGTATCAGTGGATCCAAATTTGTTTATAACACTTTCGGGCAGTTCGTAATTGTAACAACATTTCTCATGCCTTCTCAAACCGTACCTAATCACAAAATAGCTTTTAATGTTTTAATACTCATTTTATTTTGTAGTTTTGATTTTACAATATTCATGACACTAAATAGACGTCCCACATCAGCATTTGAGTGGGGTAGGGTCAGCACAGTTAAAGCTACATTTGAAATATCCACAAAAGGATTTTCACCGGTTGTCTCGATAGCTAGCTATTTCTGGCCAAAGATTACACGTATCTGAAATTTCTGTCCACATGATCGTATGTAGTTTTTTCCACTGAAAATCAATACGAGTCAGAATCGATGCATCTTTTACAAGCATTTTTGCTAGATTAAGTATTTCTGGTTTCAGAGGTTGAAGACATTTACTCGCACTCAAATAAGACATTAACTGCAAAGTACGAACATTTTCCGGTAATCTTTTTTTAACTACTTTTTGAAGTAAAACTAGGAAATTATTACACCTTTCACGAATCTGACGGTTTATCTCATCAGAAAATTTGAATTCGGATATTTCTTTTTCAAATTCATATCTTAAATATTTATGTAAATTTAGTCGATTTAGGGTATCAGTACTTTCTGAATTGTTGATCTTCGAGCAAAGGGAATCATTTAAATGTACCAGACCATTTAGTAACTTTGTGGGATCATTCAAAGCGGCCTTAAATTTCTTATTGACTGCTTGAACCTCTCCTAAAATTGGCTTCAAAAATAACAAAAAAACAAAATTTATCTTATACGCAATACATTGAATACAACAATTCGGCTGTATGACAGCGCTCGTTTTTTCTCGAAATTTCGAAATGTTCCTTTAATTCATTCCATTGCTCTAAAATTTTTACTATAGCCCCTTCAACGGACAACCACCTTGTTTGATCATTTGTACTAATTTTATGGGAGATAGACCAGTATTTAACGAGGAATAAAGTTCTTTATATCTAGCTTGTCTTACAGCAGAATAAGAAAACCAATTATACGTTTCTTTAACGAGAAAATCCCTTGGCATATGATCACGGGTCGCATGGGCAGCAGCAAGTTGCAGGGAATGGCACACACATCTTAATAGAATCAAGTTAGAAACATCAGACTTCAGTCTGCTATAAACTCCATTATTAAAGCCAGTCATAACGGACACATTATCAGTTCCAAGCGCGAATAGCTTCTGTAAATCTAACCCATTGTTTTTTAGGGAAGCTTTTTTAGATTCACATATTGCATCTGCATTACAGTTACGTAGTTCTATAATATCCAAGAATGTCACTGTAAATTTCTTTCTTGATTGGGAATAATATCTAATTATTATAGTATAGTATAGTTTAGTTACGGAAATGTCATTAGTCTCGTCTATAATTAAGCTGAAGTTACTTTCCCCTATGTCATATTTTAAATCCTCAATGAAATGCGGGGCAAGCACGTTGCAAATCAAAGCACTACACTTTGTTCGATGAAGTTTAATGTCACTACAACCTTTACTATCACCAAAACAGGCTTTGCACAAATCATTCAGATGTTCCACAGTTTTTATTGCACAATGCTCTGCTATGAAGAGTGCAACACATCCTTCTTTCTTCTGAAATCATTACTCTTCTTCTGGAACTGAAGAGTAGTTTGCCTTTGAAAGCTAAACGGAGCTTCTTCTTTTTTGTGTTTAACTGTATTACGATGTTTTTCGATGTCACTAACTTTTGCCGATAATGAACACTTGCAAAACTTACAAAAGCACTTTGTATCGTCTCCATCCACCTTGATAAGCCAGTTTTTATATCTCGAGTCTTTCAGCCATTTCAGACGAAAACGTTGAGTGTATTTCTTGTTATCCATGTTAGTAAGGGTAAAAAACATTAAATATTTTATAAACAAAATTAAAAACTGAAGAGACCAGGATATCTAATTTCAAAATGTTCAGCAACCAATTGCCCAGATATACACATACAAAACGTGCTTTTTCACTTACGACAACACTCGTGGCTAGCACTCGGAGTGAAATACTATGACGGACTGAACGCAGAATTTTCACAAAGTTTCAACTATAAATGTATAAGAGTTCGAATGTGCGTGGATATCCACGACGATCGACGTTCCGAGAAAAATACATACAAAGTTGCGAAGGGGTGTCCCTACGCATGCCTACCGAGAGTACATAAATATTTTGTTGCACATGTTTGTAAATAAATTGTATGTTAACTATCATGATGATTCAACATTCAAACCACAAAATGTAAATATGTAGTTTGAAAAAAGATTTGCAGAACAAAAACTAAAGATCAAGATTTTATTTATTTATTTATTTATTTATTTAATTAATAATTTCACATACAGCATTCGCCATTTTAGAGTGAAATATATAACATCATGAGTATAAATAAAAGCGAATAAAAAACAGGAAAAATACAGAGAATAATATTAAGAATACAACACGAAAGAGAAATGGGAAAATAACACTGCGGATAGAGCACAAAGAAATCAGAGGTGAGAATGAGGTAAATGAGCTCTAGAACCTTTGATAAATGATTTACAGGAAAGGATAAACGGATCTATGTGGGAAGGTAGATAATTAAATAGGGTAGGAAGACGGAAAAAAAGAGAGCGCCTAATAATAGATAACCTTGTGGTTGGAATGTGGAGTAAATCCATAGAGCGTGTTGTTCTAGAGGGTACTCGTAAACCGAAAGAGGCCAAGAGTTCTGGACTGTCTATATTAGAGTTTAAAATGTTATAACATAAGGAGAGGTCAGATTTTTGTCGAGATACCGAAAATTTGTCTAGGGACAATGCCGTTAGGATGGCTTCCTTAGAGGAAGTCCGGAAAGAGGGTATACGATATTTAACTATTCTAACAAAGAAATTTAGTACGCAATCAAGAGAAGAAAGATTAGAGGCTGCAGCCATAGACCAAATAGGGGAAGCATAATTCACAACTGGGAAGACTAATGTGGAAAAGTATAATTTAAGGGAAGCTGCATCCTTTATGTCCGTAAATCTGTATAATATTCCTAGTAGGGACATAGCTTTGCGTTTTGTTGCAGTTATGTGTGCTGTGAAGTTTAACTTATTATCAATTAATACCCCTAGGTCCTTCTGAAGAATGGTTCTGGGTAATAAAATAGAGTCAATTGTGTAGTTAAATTCTAGAGGATTTTTGCGAAGAGTTACGGTCATTACGGTGGATTTGTTTGGGTTTAATCGAAGAGAAGAATCAGAACACCAGTTGGTTACGATGTTGAGTGCCTGTTGAAGTATTAAGCTGTCTTCAGCGGAGTGAATTTGCCTAAATATTTTGCAGTCATCTGCATACATAAGTATTTCGGCTTGAGAGGGACGTAATTGAGATGATAAGTCATCAATAAAAAGGTTAAACAAAAAGGGGGCAAGAACACTGCCCTGAGGAACACCTGAAGGAACAATTGACCAATTTGAAGTATGGCCTGAAAGAATGACTCGCTGATATCTGTTATTTAAAAAACTACGTAATAGCAGAAGGAAATTTCCATGCAAGTTGAAGCGGTGACTAAGCTTATTAAGTAGATGGTTGTGATTCAAAGAATCAAAAGCCTTAGAGAAATCAAGGAATATTGTATCTAGTTGTGAATTATTTTCTAAGGCTTCCACGGAGTGCTTTTGGAAAACAGCTAGATTTGACAAGCAAGAGCGGCCCGGAACAAAGCCATGTTGTTTGGTGGATAAGTGCGGAGAAGTAAAATAAAAGAGGCGGTTTAAAATAATTTTTTCACAAATTGAAGAAAGAATAGGAAGTAAAGAAATTGGTCGGTAATTTGTAACGTCCGATTTGGAACCTGATTTATGAATCGGAATAATATTCGCACGTTTCCCTTGAGAGGGAAAGAGACCTAAGGAGTAGCATCTGTTGAAAATTATACTCAATGGAATACAGCGAGAAGAAGCACAGTTGCGTAAAAATACAGGACTTAGTCCATCAGGGCCTATAGAGCGATGTGGATTAATTTTGCATAGGAATTCATAGACTTCACCTGGAGAAGTTTGTAAATCAGATAATGTAAAATTAGAAGATACATGATGCAAGTGTGGGTCTTCAAACTCACTGGAGATGTTACGAGGGAGAACAAAGCATTCGTTAAAAAAATTGTTAAAAAGTTCCAGTCTATTGAGTCCCACAGCTAGACGAGGGCCATTAAAAACTATATCTGGTATTTCCCTATTATTACGACGCCCATTGACGAACGCCCAGAACTGCCGGGGGTTTGAGGAGATATTAGAGGAGATTTTGTTAATGTAGTTAGCATAGTCTTTTTCTAATAGGGACTTACATAAGCGCCTTAAGTTAACAAAAGTGTTTCGTGATTCTAAACTGCGGTGAGTTTTCCAAAGTTCCCAAGCTCGGTTTTTGTTTTTTAAGGTCAAAAGAGTGTCTCTACTATACCAAGGAGGGAAACGTTTAGATTTGGGCTTGACATAAGGAACACAGTCCTTAATCACTCCAGCAATAATATCCTGCAGGTAGCTTACTGCATCATCGGGAGATAAGGAATCCAATATGCCCCAGTAAAGTGCAGTTAGACGGCGATTGACATCATCCCAGCAAACTTTCTTCCAAGCGGGAAACGGTCGGGACAGGGTGGGGGGACCCTTGGGTCGCCAGAGGTTGCCTGGTAAGCGGAAATCCACGTCAAGGGACTCATGGTCAGAGTCGAAAATATTTCGGCCAGGAGTGAGAGAAAGCGGAGAAACTGAGGAGACGATATAGTCCAGCGTTGCCAGATCTCTGGTAGGAAAAAGATTATGTTGGGACAGCCCAAGAGCGGTAATGAAATGTTCGTAAAAGAATTCGTCATGGGGAGATTTAGTTTCACCTCTAAAAGAGGACTTCCACTGTATGGAGAGATTGAAATCACCGAGTAACACTACAGGACCAAGCGGTAGCACTCGCATAATTGAAGTGAGGCAGTTTTCTAAAACCTTGATATCACTCGACGGGGGCCGATAAAAACAGCCAACGAACACTTTTTTATGGGCAGATGAGCAAGATGGATTGCGTGCGAAAGAGATTTCAGTCCACAAGATTTCACAAGAAGTTTCTAGGTCATTTCTTCGTTTTGAGGAGTAACCTGATTTAATTGCTAAAAGCACGCCACCACCCCTAGAGGATCGATCTCGGCGATAAATTTTGGGGGTATTAGAAAATGCAAATTCACTGTCCTTAACGGAAGAATTGAGCCAAGTTTCCGTAAAAGCTAAGACATCCAACTGTGACAAAACCGTTGCATACAAGTCACAAGCTGAAAATTTGTTTTTAATACTTCTCACATTTTGGTAATAAAAACACAAGGGGAAGCCCTGATTAGGCCCCGGATTTATCTCAATATCACCACATAATAATAACACAGTCATATAACCCACCAAAGCAGTGTGAAGGGAATGAGAAACAACCGTCCGAAGGCTCACAGGAGGGCAGCGTCGATCGCTTCTCTTACCGGGCACAGAGACGCCGTAGGCTTCGTAACGTTGGGATCGGCACAAAGCTGCAGAGCAAGGAAAACTGAAAGCTCTATAACTGCAGAGGAAATGCCTTGTTGGACCATACGAGCAATCAGACATGGGAGTAGAATATTCACGGTGACTTCTCGCGTAAATTTGCACTACTATCAATAAAAACACCAAAGAAAGATAGCAATAAACACGGAGCGAGGGTGAACGCCTAGACGTATCGTCCGCCATCTTATATAGTATCATAGTAGTAGTAGTAGTAGTATATAATATACTTTAAGTATAATTGTCATAGTTTTCAAGATTATGCCTGATTCGTTGATAATATATAATAACAAACAACTGCAATTTATTCTACATTTGGAATGTGTTAAGTTTCATTAGAGTAATTTATTTTTCTGGTTAATATCGTATGTATTTGCACTAATATAAGAAATAGGTAAATTTTTCGCTAGATTCAGAGGAAAACGCTTAGTAAGCGAGATGTCGCTAAAACAAAAAAAAGTCGCTAAACGAAGTAAAAAGTCGATGAATCTCGCGACAAAATCGCTCAATTGGCAACTATGCCTCCAAGTAGCTGGATTGCTGGAGTACGCCAAATCTCCCAGCATGAAGCCCGCCCTATCGAGAGCCAAATTTATTCCTTGCATCTCACAACTAATAATGCTATTTCTCATCACCTCACACATCGCGTAATTTCGCATCGAATAGAACGATCTCCGAATGTCGAATCTCGCAATTTATTCTTCCGTTTTTAAACAAGATACAATTTCACTACACGTCGAGACTTCATCATGCGCTTACGTTATAGGCAGGTACATGAAACGCGTTTTCCTTAGGAAACAGGAGAGGACAATTTCATAAATCCAAATGCGAGGAACGCGATGATAAATCGATAATTATGAACACGGCCGATTGATTCCTTCATTCGTTCGGATTCGGAAGCGCAAATAGTGTGTAGTCATGGATTGCCTTGGAAAATTCTCCCCTAATGTATATATCCCTAGGTTCTGTAATTTCCTTCGACAGAGACAAAGCAGTAAAAAGTTCGCGAAATCAGTTAAAAACGTTTCCAAGCATTAACACGGCATTGTGAGGGCCGCAGAAATTCATACACGGTTGGGAGATTCTCAATGGCGTCGGTGGTGTAATGGTCAGCATAGTTGCCTTCCAAGCAGTTGATCCGGGTTCGATTCCCGGCCGACGCACGTTTAATTTTTCGCTTTAGATTTTTCGCGAGTCCTCGTATTCCCCTTCTCTTTTTTGACAGTTGAATTCGCCCTCGAAACTTGCATTGTTTCTCACGCTTTTTTACATGTCGCTCGAAAACCTAGGCTTATATAGATCCCCGTCGGCCATACACACGTTGGTAAGGATAGATCCGCATTACGACGTCGAATGACCGTCTCCATCAAATTTTCCGGCTGTAGCTGATTATAAAATGAAAGTTATCGCTTTCGAGGTTTGGAGAGACGTTGATCTTCAACATGATGTGCGGCGAGGCGGGCGATTCACCCTAAAATATTTTTATCACGGTCGCTCTAAAATTGGCATCCCTGAAAAGAAATCGATCGAAAATTAATCCGAACATGTGCCTGTCACGCACGCATTTCGGGACAATTGCGCATCTGATGAATACCGAGGTCCACGAATTCGTTGTGCGTAAGGAGGGGTACGATTCCCGTTCGCCAATGCCAATAGTCAAATAGCAGGTTTGAAGCCTTAGTTACTTGGGCACAATTACTTTCCTGGATAGAGGTTCAGTCAGTCTCCCTGGAGGTATTATCGAGTAATTAATTTGTTTGAAATTCTCCGATAATAGCGTTCATGTCGGAAACATAAAACGTAAAATAGCAATCGTTCAATTTTCGTAATGAGGAATGTATTTCTGTTATGAAACGACGCATGGATAAACCAAGCATGCTGAAATCATTTCCAATATAAAATAATAGGCTCCCGCTGGGGAGGTGTATTTAAATGCCGCGCACATTTTGAACGCATCGCTTCACATCCGAGTGCATAAAAAATGATATAACATTTTACAAAAAAGGATCCATGCCTAGGATCAATTCGATTGATTGCTGAAAGATAAAATAAGCAAAAAATGGTGAAGGTCTGATTATGTCGGCCGGGCTGCCGCTGGGCTCCCACTCCCGGGCGCTATCCCACTAACGCCCGCCCCGGGGACTTTTGGCTGCTGAGTTTCCCCCCTGGCCCGGTTCGCCCCTCCTTAGCCAACCTGGACACACCGGACTCCTCCAGGGTGCCCATGTCGATAACGGGCTTAGCGCGGACGTCCAGTCAACGTGGCACCACCCACCGACAGGTCCCCCGCCCTCAAACCGCCCTCAAACCAACCTCTGCACCAAGCCTCCAAGTAGCTGGATTACAGGAGTACGCCAACACTACCAGCATGAAGCCCGCCCTATCGAAAGCCAAATTTATGCCTTGCATATCACAACTAATAACACTATTTCTCATCACCTCACCCATCGCGTAATTACGCATCGAAAAGAACGATCTCCGAATGTCGAATCTCGCAATTTATTCTACCGTTTTTAAACCAGATACAATTTCACTACACGACGAGACTTCATCATGCGTTCACGTTATAGGCAAGTACATGAAACGCGTTTTCCTTAGGAAACAGAATAGGAAAATTTTAATTAAGCCAGTTTTTATATCTCGAGTCTTTCAGCCATTTCAGACGAAAACTTTGAGTGTATTTCTTGTTATCCATGTTAGTAAGGGTAAAAAACATTAAATATTTTATAAACAAAATTAAAAACTGAAGAGACCAGGATATCTAATTTCAAAATGTTCAGCAACCAATTGTCCAGATATACACATACAAAAGGTGCTTTTTCACTTACGACAACACTCGTGGCTAGCACTCGGAGTGAAATACTATGACGGACTGAACGCAGAATTTTCACAAAGTTTCAACTATAAATGTATAAGAGTTCGAATGTGCGTGGATATCCACGACGATCGACGTTCCGAGAAAAATACATACAAAGTTGCGAAGGGGTGTCCCTACGCATGCCTACCGAGAGTACATAAATATTTTGTTGCACATGTTTGTAAATAAATTGTATGTTAACTATCATGATGATTCAACATTCAAACCACAAAATGTAAATATGGAGTTTTGAAAAAAGATTTGCAGAACAAAAACTAAAGATCAAGATATAATATACTTTAAATATAATTGTCATAGTTTTCACGATTATGCCTGATTCGTTGATAATATATAATAACAAACAACTGCAATTTATTCTACATTTGGAATGTGTTAAGTTTCATTAGAGTAATTTATTTTTCTGGTTAATATCGTATGTATTTGCACTAATATAAGAAATAGGTAAATTTTTCGCTAGATTCAGTGGAAAACGCTTAGTATGCGAGATGTCGCTAAAACAAAAATAATTCGCTAAACGAAGGAAAAAGTCGATGAATCTAGCGACAAAATCGCCCAATTGGCAACTATGCCTCCAAGTAGCTGGATTACAGGAGTACGCCAAATCTCCCAGCATGAAGCCCGCCCTATCGAGAGCCAAATTTATTCCTTGCATCTCACAACTAATAATGCTATTTCTCATCACCTCACACATCGCGTAAATTCGCATCGAATAGAACGATCTCCGAATGTCGAATCTCGCAATTTATTCTTCCGTTTTTAAACAAGATACAATTTCTCTACACGTCGAGACTTCATCATGCGCTTACGTTATAGGCAGGTACATGAAACGCGTTTTCCTAAGGAAACAGGAGAGGACAATTTCATAAATCCAAATGCGAGGAACACGATGATAAATCGATAATTACGAACACGGCCGATTGATTCCTTCATTCGTTCGGATTCGGAAGCGCAAATATTGTGTCGTCATGGATTGCCTTGGAAAATTCTCCCCTAATGTATATATCCCTAGGTTTTGTAATTTCCTTCGACAGAGACAAAGCAGTAAAAAGTTCGCGAAATCAGTTAAAAACGTTTCCAAGCATTAACACGGCATTGTGAGGGCCGCAGAAATTAATACACGGTTGGGAGATTCACAATGGCGTCGGTGGTGTAATGGTCAGCATAGTTGTCTTCCAAGCAGTTGATCCGGGTTCGATTACCGGCCGACGCACGTTTAATTTTTCGCTTTAGATTTTTCGCGAGTCCTCGTATTCCCCTTCTCTTTTCGAAAGTTGAATTCGCCCTCGAAACTTGCAATGTTTCTCACGCTTTTTTTCATGTCGCTCGAAAACCTAGGCTTATGTAGATCCCCGTCAGCCATACACACGTTGGTAAGGATGGATCCGCATTATGTCGTCGAATGACCGTTTCCATCAAATTTTCCGGCTGTAGCTGACTATAAAATATAAAGTTATCGCTTTCGAGGGTTGGAGTGACGTTGATCTTCAACATAATGTGCGGCGAGGCGGGGGATTCACCCTAAAATATTTTTATCACGGTCGCTCCCTGATTTGCATCCCTCAAAAGAAATCGAGCGAAAATTAATCCGAACATGTGCCTGTCACGCTCGCTTCTCGGGATAATTGCGCATCTGATGAATACCGAGGTCCACGAATTCGTTGTGCGTAAGGTGGGGTACGATTCCCGTTCGCCAATGCCAATAGTCAAATAGCAGGTTTGAAGCCTTCGTTATTTGGCCACAATTACTTTCCAGGATAGGAGTTCAGTCAGTCTCCCTGGAGGTATTATCGGGTAATTAATTCGTTTGAAATTCTCCGATAATAGCGTTCATGTCGGAAACATAAAACGTAAAATAGCAATCGCTCAATTTTCGCAATGAGGAATGTATATCCGTTTTGAAACGACGAATGGATAAACCAAGAATGCTGATATCATTTCCAATATAAAATAATAGGCTCCCGATGGGGAGGGATATTTAAATTCCGCGCTCATTTTGAACGCATCGCTTCACATCCGAGTGCATAAAAAACGATATAACATTTTACAAAAAAGGATCCATGCCTAGGATCAATTCGAATGATTGTTGAAAAAAAATAAGCAAAAAATGGTGAAGGTCTGATTATGTCGGCCGGGCTTCCGCTGGGCTCCCACTCCCGGGCGCTATCCTACTACTGGGGACTTTTGGCTGCTGAGTTTCCCCCCTGGGCCGGTTCGCCCCTCCTTAGCCAACCTGGACACACCGGACTCCTCCAGTGTGCCCATGTCGATAACGGCCTTAGCGCGGACGTCCAGTCAACGTGGCACAACCCACCGACAGGTCCCCCGCCCTCAAACCATCCTCTGCACCAAGCCTCCAAGTATCTGGATTACAGGAGTACGCCAACACTCCCAGCATGAAGCCCGCCCTATCGAAAGCCAAATTTATGCCTTGCATGTCACAACTAATAACGCTATTTCTCATCACCTCACCCATCGCGTAATTACGCATCGAAAAGAACGATCTCCGAATGTCGAATCTCGCAATTTATTCTACCGTTTTTAAACCAGATACAATTTCACTACACGACGAGACTTCATCATGCGTTTACGTTATAGGCAAGTACATGAAACGCGTTTTCCTTAGGAAACAGAAGAGGAAAATTTTAATTAAAGCATTATTTAACTCCTTGTACTTTCTTTGGCCTTCTTCAGTGTTTATTTTCTTCCACTTTCTCCGCTCTTCCATTTTTTGCAGCATGGCTGCTGTGGTCCAGGGTTTTTTGTTTCTTTCACCCGTTATCTTTCCTACCTTCTTTTCCATTACATCTTTAATGTTGCTATGGATGTATCTCCACTCCTCATCTACATTCTTCCTATTTTCTTCATCTCTCTCCCCCAACCTTTCCTCCAGCTCAGTCATAATAGCCTCCTTGTTTTTAAGGAGTTCCTCTAAGTTCCATTTCTTGTTAACTCTTATGTTTCTCTTAACGCTCTTCAGTCTACATTGTATATTTGCCACCAAAAGGTTGTGGTCAGAATCGATATCTGCCCCTGGTAGTGTTTTCACATTTTTAATGCTATTTCTAAATCTTTCATTGACTAGTATGTAATCTATCTGGTATCGTCTCTGGTCTCCTGGGCTTCTCCATGTGTAAAGTCTCCGCTTGTGATGCTTAAACCATGTATTAGTTACAATTAATCTATTTCTATGGCAGAATTCCACAAGTTTATCCCCTCTTTCATTTCTCTTCCCTAGTCCATATTTTCCCACTATGTTATCTTCCTGTCCCTCTCCGACTACACTGTTCCAATCTCCCATTACTATGGTGGTGATCCTTCCTTTTCCCTCCTCCTCCAATATCTCCATAATCTGTTCATACATTTCATCTACTTCGTCGTCGCCAGCATTAGTCGTTGGCATATACACTTGAATTATAAGCATTTCCACTGGCTCCATCTGAAGTTTTACGGCTATTAATCTATCATTAACTGTCACTACCTTGCTAATTCTTTCAGCTATCTCTTTTCTCATTATAATCCCCACTCCCCTTTCCTTTTTCTCCCCTCCCGAGTAAATAATCTTAAATTCGTCTGAATTTATCTCGCCTTCTCCTTCCCACCGAACTTCACTAAGACCTACTATACCTACATTATTCCTTCTCATTTCCCTTTTTATGTTCTCTAGTTTACCCCCTGAATTCATAGTCCTAACATTCCATGTGCCTATTCTTAATTTCTCACCACTTGCTTTCCTATTAATGTTAAATTTCCTCTGTGCATCCCCTAGGGTAGTCCCCACCCGGAGATCCGATTGGGGGACTATTTTACCTCCGGAATATTTTACCCCAGAAAGATCCATAGAGGTATTTTTCAGCTTTTCAGCCTATCATGGGAAATATAATGAGGTAGTTTCCCCTTGCTTTCCTCATCGCAGATTCACAGAGTGATTACCCATCTGTAGCTGTTCAGATCCACATGATCACCACCTACAGAGGTACTGTGCAAGCTGCTGCCCTTGCACAGGGGGATGTAAAACCCCCAAGACTGCTTCTTAGTCTGACACTTCCCCTTAGACCTTTCCGGCTTGGATGGTCCTACCAGGAGAATTATCTCCCGCCGGCATAGCTCTTTGGTTCGTAAGAGTACACAAACCCTCCCACCTCTGTAAGGTTATGCAGTCCTTAGGGAGGGAAAATGTAAATATGGAGTTTGAAAAAAAAAAAAAGATTTGCAAAAAAAAAAACTAAAGATCAAGATATAATATACTTTAAATATAATTGTCATAGTTTTCAAGATTATGCCTGATTCGTTGATAATATATAATAACAAACAACTGCAATTTATTCTACATTTGGAATGTGTTAAGTTTCATTAGAGTAATTTATTTTTCTGGTTAATATCGTATGTATTTGCACTAAGATAAGAAATAGGAAAATTTTTCGCTAGATTCAGTGGAAAACGCTTAGTAAGCGAGATGTCGCTAAAACAAAAAAAAGTCGCTAAACGAAGTAAAAAGTCGATGAATCTAGCGACAAAATCGCTCAATTGGCAACTATGCCTCCAAGTAGCTGGATTGCAGGAGTACGCCAAATCTCCCTTCATGAAGCCCGCCCTATCGAGAGCCAAATTTATTCCTTGCATCTCACAACTAATAATGCTATTTCTCATCACCTCACACATCGCGTAAATTCGCATCGAATAGAACGATCTCCGAATGTCGAATCTCGCAATTTATTCTTCCGTTTTTAAACAAGATACAATTTCTCTACACGTCGAGACTTCATCATGCGCTTACGTTATAGGCAGGTACATGAAACGCGTTTTCCTTAGGAAACAGGAGAGGACAATTTCATAAATCCAAATGCGAGGAACACGATGATAAATCGATAATTACGAACACGGCCGATTGATTCCTTCATTCGTTCGGATTCGGAAGCGCAAATAGTGTGTCGTCATGGATTGCCTTGGAAAATTCTCCCCTAATGTGTATATCCCTAGGTTCTGTAATTTCCTTCGACAGAGACAAAGCAGTAAAAATTTCGCGAAATCAGTTAAAAACGTTTCCAAGCATTAACACGGCATTGTGAGGGCCGCAGAAATTCATACACGGTTGGGAGAATCACAATGGCGTCGGTGGTGTAATGGTCAGCATAGTTACCTTCCAAGCAGTTGATCCGGGTTCGATTCCCGGCCGACGCACGTTTAATTTTTCGCTTTAGATTTTTCGCGAGTCCTCGTATTCCCCTTCTCTTTTGGACAGTTGAATTCGCCCTCGACACTTGCATTGTTTCTCACGCTTTTTTACATGTCGCTCGAAAACGTAGCCTTATGTAGATCCCCGACGGCCATACACACGTTGGTAAGGATAGATCCGCATTACGACGTCGAATGACCGTCTCCATCAAATTTTCCGGCTGTAGCTGACTATAAAATGAAAGTTATCGCTTTCGAGGGTTGGAGAGACGTTGATCTTTAATATGATGTGCGTCGAGGCGGGCGATTCACCCTAAAATATTTTTATCACGGTCGCTCTAAAATTGGCATCCCTGAAAAGAAATCGATCGAAAATTAATCCGAACAATAGCCTGTCACGCTCGCATTTCGGGACAATTGCGCATCTGATGAATACCGAGGTCCACGAATTCGTTGTGCGTAAGGAGGGGTACGATTCCCGTTCGCCAATGCCAATAGTCAAATAGCAGGTGTGAAGCCTTCGTTACTTGGCCACAATTACTTTCCAGGATAGAGGTTCAGTCAGTCTCCCTGGAGGTATTATCGAGTAATTAATTTGTTTGAAATTCTCCGATAATAGCGTTCATGTCGGAAACATAAAACGTAAAATAGCAATCGTTCAATTTTCGCAATGAGGAATGTATTTCCGTTTTGAAACGACGCATGGATAAACCAAGAATGCTGATATCATTTCCAATATAAAAAAATAGGCTCCCGATGGGGAGGGATATTTAAATTCCGCGCTCATTTTGAACGCATCGCTTCACATCCGAGTGCATAAAAAACGATATAACATTTTACAAAAAAGGATCCATGCCTAGGATCAATTCGAATGATTGTTGAAAAAAAATAAGCAAAAAATGGTGAAGGTCTGATTATGTCGGCCGGGCTGCCGCTGGGCTCCCACTCCCGGGCGCTATCCCACTACTGCCCGCCACGGGGACTTTTGGCTGCTGAGTTTCCCCCCTGGCCCGGTTCGCCCCTCCTTAGCCAACCTGGACACACCGGACTCCTCCAGGGTGCCTATGTCGATAACGGGTTTATCGCGGACGTCCAGTCAACGTGGCACCACCCACCGACAGGTCCCCCGCCCTCAAACCATCCTCAGCACCAAGCCTCCAAGCAGAGTTGCCAAAATTATTTTGAACATTTCGCAAAATTTACCATGTAAAGTAGCTAAAAAGTCTCTAAACTCAAAAAATTTCACTAAAAAAGTAGTTAAAAATTAAAAGTGCTTAAATATTTCAAAATAAAGATTATTTTATGTATATAATACACTTACCTCCGTTTTTATGAATATGATATTAATAAAGATAATATTTTACAAATAAAATAAATAATGTAGGTTTTTGAAGTCTTTCATTAATAAAAAGTAATGCCATTTTCATTTATATATAGGTCAAATATGTCAAGTTATTTGGAAACCACTCTACAGTATTTCTTCAAAAAAAGACAAGCCTGTTTCAAGTACGTCTTCCTCAATTGTCTGTTCACTTTTATCTTTGTCTTTGACTGTATCAACATATGTATCAGTGGATCCAAATTTGTTTATAACACTTTCGGGCAGTTCGTAATTGTAACAACATTTCTCATGCCTTCTCAAACCGTACCTAATCACAAAATAGCTTTTAATGTTTTAATACTCATTTTATTTTGTAGTTTTGATTTTACAATATTCATGACACTAAATAGACGTCCCACATCAGCATTTGAGTGGGGTAGGGTCAGCACAGTTAAAGCTACATTTGAAATATCCACAAAAGGATTTTCACCGGTTGTCTCGATAGCTAGCTATTTCTGGCCAAAGATTACACGTATCTGAAATTTCTGTCCACATGATCGTATGTAGTTTTTTCCACTGAAAATCAATACGAGTCAGAATCGATGCATCTTTTACAAGCATTTTTGCTAGATTAAGTATTTCTGGTTTCAGAGGTTGAAGACATTTACTCGCACTCAAATAAGACATTAACTGCAAAGTACGAACATTTTCCGGTAATCTTTTTTTAACTACTTTTTGAAGTAAAACTAGGAAATTATTACACCTTTCACGAATCTGACGGTTTATCTCATCAGAAAATTTGAATTCGGATATTTCTTTTTCAAATTCATATCTTAAATATTTATGTAAATTTAGTCGATTTAGGGTATCAGTACTTTCTGAATTGTTGATCTTCGAGCAAAGGGAATCATTTAAATGTACCAGACCATTTAGTAACTTTGTGGGATCATTCAAAGCGGCCTTAAATTTCTTATTGACTGCTTGAACCTCTCCTAAAATTGGCTTCAAAAATAACAAAAAAACAAAATTTATCTTATACGCAATACATTGAATACAACAATTCGGCTGTATGACAGCGCTCGTTTTTTCTCGAAATTTCGAAATGTTCCTTTAATTCATTCCATTGCTCTAAAATTTTTACTATAGCCCCTTCAACGGACAACCACCTTGTTTGATCATTTGTACTAATTTTATGGGAGATAGACCAGTATTTAACGAGGAATAAAGTTCTTTATATCTAGCTTGTCTTACAGCAGAATAAGAAAACCAATTATACGTTTCTTTAACGAGAAAATCCCTTGGCATATGATCACGGGTCGCATGGGCAGCAGCAAGTTGCAGGGAATGGCACACACATCTTAATAGAATCAAGTTAGAAACATCAGACTTCAGTCTGCTATAAACTCCATTATTAAAGCCAGTCATAACGGACACATTATCAGTTCCAAGCGCGAATAGCTTCTGTAAATCTAACCCATTGTTTTTTAGGGAAGCTTTTTTAGATTCACATATTGCATCTGCATTACAGTTACGTAGTTCTATAATATCCAAGAATGTCACTGTAAATTTCTTTCTTGATTGGGAATAATATCTAATTATTATAGTATAGTATAGTTTAGTTACGGAAATGTCATTAGTCTCGTCTATAATTAAGCTGAAGTTACTTTCCCCTATGTCATATTTTAAATCCTCAATGAAATGCGGGGCAAGCACGTTGCAAATCAAAGCACTACACTTTGTTCGATGAAGTTTAATGTCACTACAACCTTTACTATCACCAAAACAGGCTTTGCACAAATCATTCAGATGTTCCACAGTTTTTATTGCACAATGCTCTGCTATGAAGAGTGCAACACATCCTTCTTTCTTCTGAAATCATTACTCTTCTTCTGGAACTGAAGAGTAGTTTGCCTTTGAAAGCTAAACGGAGCTTCTTCTTTTTTGTGTTTAACTGTATTACGATGTTTTTCGATGTCACTAACTTTTGCCGATAATGAACACTTGCAAAACTTACAAAAGCACTTTGTATCGTCTCCATCCACCTTGATAAGCCAGTTTTTATATCTCGAGTCTTTCAGCCATTTCAGACGAAAACGTTGAGTGTATTTCTTGTTATCCATGTTAGTAAGGGTAAAAAACATTAAATATTTTATAAAAAAAATTAAAAACTGAAGAGACCAGGATATCTAATTTCAAAATGTTCAGCAACCAATTGCCCAGATATACACATACAAAACGTGCTTTTTCACTTACGACAACACTCGTGGCTAGCACTCGGAGTGAAATACTATGACGGACTGAACGCAGAATTTTCACAAAGTTTCAACTATAAATGTATAAGAGTTCGAATGTGCGTGGATATCCACGACGATCGACGTTCCGAGAAAAATACATACAAAGTTGCGAAGGGGTGTCCCTACGCATGCCTACCGAGAGTACATAAATATTTTGTTGCACATGTTTGTAAATAAATTGTATGTTAACTATCATGATGATTCAACATTCAAACCACAAAATGTAAATATGTAGTTTGAAAAAAGATTTGCAGAACAAAAACTAAAGATCAAGATTTTATTTATTTATTTATTTATTTAATTAATAATTTCACATACAGCATTCGCCATTTTAGAGTGAAATATATAACATCATGAGTATAAATAAAAGCGAATAAAAAACAGGAAAAATACAGAGAATAATATTAAGAATACAACACGAAAGAGAAATGGGAAAATAACACTGCGGATAGAGCACAAAGAAATCAGAGGTGAGAATGAGGTAAATGAGCTCTAGAACCTTTGATAAATGATTTACAGGAAAGGATAAACGGATCTATGTGGGAAGGTAGATAATTAAATAGGGTAGGAAGACGGAAAAAAAGAGAGCGCCTAATAATAGATAACCTTGTGGTTGGAATGTGGAGTAAATCCATAGAGCGTGTTGTTCTAGAGGGTACTCGTAAACCGAAAGAGGCCAAGAGTTCTGGACTGTCTATATTAGAGTTTAAAATGTTATAACATAAGGAGAGGTCAGATTTTTGTCGAGATACCGAAAATTTGTCTAGGGACAATGCCGTTAGGATGGCTTCCTTAGAGGAAGTCCGGAAAGAGGGTATACGATATTTAACTATTCTAACAAAGAAATTTAGTACGCAATCAAGAGAAGAAAGATTAGAGGCTGCAGCCATAGACCAAATAGGGGAAGCATAATTCACAACTGGGAAGACTAATGTGGAAAAGTATAATTTAAGGGAAGCTGCATCCTTTATGTCCGTAAATCTGTATAATATTCCTAGTAGGGACATAGCTTTGCGTTTTGTTGCAGTTATGTGTGCTGTGAAGTTTAACTTATTATCAATTAATACCCCTAGGTCCTTCTGAAGAATGGTTCTGGGTAATAAAATAGAGTCAATTGTGTAGTTAAATTCTAGAGGATTTTTGCGAAGAGTTACGGTCATTACGGTGGATTTGTTTGGGTTTAATCGAAGAGAAGAATCAGAACACCAGTTGGTTACGATGTTGAGTGCCTGTTGAAGTATTAAGCTGTCTTCAGCGGAGTGAATTTGCCTAAATATTTTGCAGTCATCTGCATACATAAGTATTTCGGCTTGAGAGGGACGTAATTGAGATGATAAGTCATCAATAAAAAGGTTAAACAAAAAGGGGGCAAGAACACTGCCCTGAGGAACACCTGAAGGAACAATTGACCAATTTGAAGTATGGCCTGAAAGAATGACTCGCTGATATCTGTTATTTAAAAAACTACGTAATAGCAGAAGGAAATTTCCATGCAAGTTGAAGCGGTGACTAAGCTTATTAAGTAGATGGTTGTGATTCAAAGAATCAAAAGCCTTAGAGAAATCAAGGAATATTGTATCTAGTTGTGAATTATTTTCTAAGGCTTCCACGGAGTGCTTTTGGAAAACAGCTAGATTTGACAAGCAAGAGCGGCCCGGAACAAAGCCATGTTGTTTGGTGGATAAGTGCGGAGAAGTAAAATAAAAGAGGCGGTTTAAAATAATTTTTTCACAAATTGAAGAAAGAATAGGAAGTAAAGAAATTGGTCGGTAATTTGTAACGTCCGATTTGGAACCTGATTTATGAATCGGAATAATATTCGCACGTTTCCCTTGAGAGGGAAAGAGACCTAAGGAGTAGCATCTGTTGAAAATTATACTCAATGGAATACAGCGAGAAGAAGCACAGTTGCGTAAAAATACAGGACTTAGTCCATCAGGGCCTATAGAGCGATGTGGATTAATTTTGCATAGGAATTCATAGACTTCACCTGGAGAAGTTTGTAAATCAGATAATGTAAAATTAGAAGATACATGATGCAAGTGTGGGTCTTCAAACTCACTGGAGATGTTACGAGGGAGAACAAAGCATTCGTTAAAAAAATTGTTAAAAAGTTCCAGTCTATTGAGTCCCACAGCTAGACGAGGGCCATTAAAAACTATATCTGGTATTTCCCTATTATTACGACGCCCATTGACGAACGCCCAGAACTGCCGGGGGTTTGAGGAGATATTAGAGGAGATTTTGTTAATGTAGTTAGCATAGTCTTTTTCTAATAGGGACTTACATAAGCGCCTTAAGTTAACAAAAGTGTTTCGTGATTCTAAACTGCGGTGAGTTTTCCAAAGTTCCCAAGCTCGGTTTTTGTTTTTTAAGGTCAAAAGAGTGTCTCTACTATACCAAGGAGGGAAACGTTTAGATTTGGGCTTGACATAAGGAACACAGTCCTTAATCACTCCAGCAATAATATCCTGCAGGTAGCTTACTGCATCATCGGGAGATAAGGAATCCAATATGCCCCAGTAAAGTGCAGTTAGACGGCGATTGACATCATCCCAGCAAACTTTCTTCCAAGCGGGAAACGGTCGGGACAGGGTGGGGGGACCCTTGGGTCGCCAGAGGTTGCCTGGTAAGCGGAAATCCACGTCAAGGGACTCATGGTCAGAGTCGAAAATATTTCGGCCAGGAGTGAGAGAAAGCGGAGAAACTGAGGAGACGATATAGTCCAGCGTTGCCAGATCTCTGGTAGGAAAAAGATTATGTTGGGACAGCCCAAGAGCGGTAATGAAATGTTCGTAAAAGAATTCGTCATGGGGAGATTTAGTTTCACCTCTAAAAGAGGACTTCCACTGTATGGAGAGATTGAAATCACCGAGTAACACTACAGGACCAAGCGGTAGCACTCGCATAATTGAAGTGAGGCAGTTTTCTAAAACCTTGATATCACTCGACGGGGGCCGATAAAAACAGCCAACGAACACTTTTTTATGGGCAGATGAGCAAGATGGATTGCGTGCGAAAGAGATTTCAGTCCACAAGATTTCACAAGAAGTTTCTAGGTCATTTCTTCGTTTTGAGGAGTAACCTGATTTAATTGCTAAAAGCACGCCACCACCCCTAGAGGATCGATCTCGGCGATAAATTTTGGGGGTATTAGAAAATGCAAATTCACTGTCCTTAACGGAAGAATTGAGCCAAGTTTCCGTAAAAGCTAAGACATCCAACTGTGACAAAACCGTTGCATACAAGTCACAAGCTGACAATTTGTTTTTAATACTTCTCACATTTTGGTAATAAAAACACAAGGGGAAGCCCTGATTAGGCCCCGGATTTATCTCAATATCACCACATAATAATAACACAGTCATATAACCCACCAAAGCAGTGTGAAGGGAATGAGAAACAACCGTCCGAAGGCTCACAGGAGGGCAGCGTCGATCGCTTCTCTTACCGGGCACAGAGACGCCGTAGGCTTCGTAACGTTGGGATCGGCACAAAGCTGCAGAGCAAGGAAAACTGAAAGCTCTATAACTGCAGAGGAAATGCCTTGTTGGACCATACGAGCAATCAGACATGGGAGTAGAATATTCACGGTGACTTCTCGCGTAAATTTGCACTACTATCAATAAAAACACCAAAGAAAGATAGCAATAAACACGGAGCGAGGGTGAACGCCTAGACGTATCGTCCGCCATCTTATATAGTATCATAGTAGTAGTAGTAGTAGTAGTAGTATATAATATACTTTAAGTATAATTGTCATAGTTTTCAAGATTATGCCTGATTCGTTGATAATATATAATAACAAACAACTGCAATTTATTCTACATTTGGAATGTGTTAAGTTTCATTAGAGTAATTTATTTTTCTGGTTAATATCGTATGTATTTGCACTAATATAAGAAATAGGTAAATTTTTCGCTAGATTCAGAGGAAAACGCTTAGTAAGCGAGATGTCGCTAAAACAAAAAAAAGTCGCTAAACGAAGTAAAAAGTCGATGAATCTCGCGACAAAATCGCTCAATTGGCAACTATGCCTCCAAGTAGCTGGATTGCTGGAGTACGCCAAATCTCCCAGCATGAAGCCCGCCCTATCGAGAGCCAAATTTATTCCTTGCATCTCACAACTAATAATGCTATTTCTCATCACCTCACACATCGCGTAATTTCGCATCGAATAGAACGATCTCCGAATGTCGAATCTCGCAATTTATTCTTCCGTTTTTAAACAAGATACAATTTCACTACACGTCGAGACTTCATCATGCGCTTACGTTATAGGCAGGTACATGAAACGCGTTTTCCTTAGGAAACAGGAGAGGACAATTTCATAAATCCAAATGCGAGGAACGCGATGATAAATCGATAATTATGAACACGGCCGATTGATTCCTTCATTCGTTCGGATTCGGAAGCGCAAATAGTGTGTAGTCATGGATTGCCTTGGAAAATTCTCCCCTAATGTATATATCCCTAGGTTCTGTAATTTCCTTCGACAGAGACAAAGCAGTAAAAAGTTCGCGAAATCAGTTAAAAACGTTTCCAAGCATTAACACGGCATTGTGAGGGCCGCAGAAATTCATACACGGTTGGGAGATTCTCAATGGCGTCGGTGGTGTAATGGTCAGCATAGTTGCCTTCCAAGCAGTTGATCCGGGTTCGATTCCCGGCCGACGCACGTTTAATTTTTCGCTTTAGATTTTTCGCGAGTCCTCGTATTCCCCTTCTCTTTTTTGACAGTTGAATTCGCCCTCGAAACTTGCATTGTTTCTCACGCTTTTTTACATGTCGCTCGAAAACCTAGGCTTATATAGATCCCCGTCGGCCATACACACGTTGGTAAGGATAGATCCGCATTACGACGTCGAATGACCGTCTCCATCAAATTTTCCGGCTGTAGCTGATTATAAAATGAAAGTAATCGCTTTCGAGGTTTGGAGAGACGTTGATCTTCAACATGATGTGCGGCGAGGCGGGCGATTCACCCTAAAATATTTTTATCACGGTCGCTCTAAAATTGGCATCCCTGAAAAGAAATCGATCGAAAATTAATCCGAACATGTGCCTGTCACGCTCGCATTTCGGGACAATTGCGCATCTGATGAATACCGAGGTCCACGAATTCGTTGTGCGTAAGGAGGGGTACGATTCCCGTTCGCCAATGCCAATAGTCAAATAGCAGGTTTGAAGCCTTAGTTACTTGGGCACAATTACTTTCCTGGATAGGAGTTCAGTCAGTCTCCCTGGAGGTATTATCGAATAATTAATTTGTTTGAAATTCTCCGATAATAGCGTTCATGTCGGAAACATAAAACGTAAAATAGCAATCGTTCAATTTTCGTAATGAGGAATGTATTTCTGTTATGAAACGACGCATGGATAAACCAAGCATGCTGAAATCATTTCCAATATAAAATAATAGGCTCCCGCTGGGGAGGTGTATTTAAATGCCGCGCACATTTTGAACACATCGCTTCACATTCGAGTGCATAAAAAATGATATAACATTTTACAAAAAAGGATCCATGCCTAGGATCAATTCGATTGATTGCTGAAAGATAAAATAAGCAAAAAATGGTGAAGGTCTGATTATGTCGGCCGGGCTGCCGCTGGGCTCCCACTCCCGGGCGCTATCCCACTAACGCCCGCCCCGGGGACTTTTGGCTGCTGAGTTTCCCCCCTGGCCCGGTTCGCCCCTCCTTAGCCAACCTGGACACACCGGACTCCTCCAGGGTGCCCATGTCGATAACGGGCTTAGCGCGGACGTCCAGTCAACGTGGCACCACCCACCGACAGGTCCCCCGCCCTCAAACCGCCCTCAAACCATCCTCTGCACCAAGCCTCCAAGTAGCTGGATTACAGGAGTACGCCAACACTACCAGCATGAAGCCCGCCCTATCGAAAGCCAAATTTATGCCTTGCATATCACAACTAATAACACTATTTCTCATCACCTCACCCATCGCGTAATTACGCATCGAAAAGAACGATCTCCGAATGTCGAATCTCGCAATTTATTCTACCGTTTTTAAACCAGATACAATTTCACTACACGACGAGACTTCATCATGCGTTCACGTTATAGGCAAGTACATGAAACGCGTTTTCCTTAGGAAACAGGAGAGGACAATTTCATAAATCCAAATGCGAGGAACGCGATGATAAATCGATAATTATGAACACGGCCGATTGATTCCTTCATTCGTTCGGATTCGGAAGCGCAAATATTGTGTCGTCATGGATTGCCTTGGAAAATTCTCCCCTAATGTATATATCCCTAGGTTCTGTAATTTCCTTCGACAGAGACAAAGCAGTAAAAAGTTCGCGAAATCAGTTAAAAACGTTTCCAAGCATTAACACGGCATTGTGAGGGCCGCAGAAATTCATACACGGTTGGGAGATTCTCAATGGCGTCGGTGGTGTAATGGTCAGCATAGTTGCCTTCCAAGCAGTTGATCCGGGTTCGATTCCCGGCCGACGCACGTTTAATTTTTCGCTTTAGATTTTTCGCGAGTCCTCGTATTCCCCTTCTCTTTTTTGACAGTTGAATTCGCCCTCGAAACTTGCATTGTTTCTCACGCTTTTTTACATGTCGCTCGAAAACCTAGGCTTATATAGATCCCCGTCGGCCATACACACGTTGGTAAGGATAGATCCGCATTACGACGTCGAATGACCGTCTCCATCAAATTTTCCGGCTGTAGCTGATTATAAAATGAAAGTTATCGCTTTCGAGGTTTGGAGAGACGTTGATCTTCAACATGATGTGCGGCGAGGCGGGCGATTCACCCTAAAATATTTTTATCACGGTCGCTCTAAAATTGGCATCCCTGAAAAGAAATCGATCGAAAATTAATCCGAACATGTGCCTGTCACGCTCGCATTTCGGGACAATTGCGCATCTGATGAATACCGAGGTCCACGAATTCGTTGTGCGTAAGGAGGGGTACGATTCCCGTTCGCCAATGCCAATAGTCAAACAGCAGGTTTGAAGCCTTAGTTACTTGGGCACAATTACTTTCCTGGATAGGAGTTCAGTCAGTCTCCCTGGAGGTATTATCGAGTAATTAATTTGTTTGAAATTCTCCGATAATAGCGTTCATGTCGGAAACATAAAACGTAAAATAGCAATCGTTCAATTTTCGTAATGAGGAATGTATTTCTGTTATGAAACGACGCATGGATAAACCAAGCATGCTGAAATCATTTCCAATATAAAATAATAGGCTCCCGCTGGGGAGGTGTATTTAAATGCCGCGCACATTTTGAACGCATCGCTTCACATCCGAGTGCATAAAAAATGATATAACATTTTACAAAAAAGGATCCATGCCTAGGATCAATTCGATTGATTGCTGAAAGATAAAATAAGCAAAAAATGGTGAAGGTCTGATTATGTCGGCCGGGCTGCCGCTGGGCTCCCACTCCCGGGCGCTATCCCACTAACGCCCGCCCCGGGGACTTTTGGCTGCTGAGTTTCCCCCCTGGCCCGGTTCGCCCCTCCTTAGCCAACCTGGACACACCGGACTCCTCCAGGGTGCCCATGTCGATAACGGGCTTAGCGCGGACGTCCAGTCAACGTGGCACCACCCACCGACAGGTCCCCCGCCCTCAAACCGCCCTCAAACCATCCTCTGCACCAAGCCTCCAAGTAGCTGGATTACAGGAGTACGCCTACACTACCAGCATGAAGCCCGCCCTATCGAAAGCCAAATTTATGCCTTGCATATCACAACTAATAACACTATTTCTCATCACCTCACCCATCGCGTAATTACGCATCGTAAAGAACGATCTCCGAATGTCGAATCTCGCAATTTATTCTACCGTTTTTAAACCAGATACAATTTCACTACACGACGAGACTTCATCATGCGTTCACGTTATAGGCAAGTACATGAAACGCGTTTTCCTTAGGAAACAGAATAGGAAAATTTTAATTAAGCCAGTTTTTATATCTCGAGTCTTTCAGCCATTTCAGACGAAAACTTTGAGTGTATTTCTTGTTATCCATGTTAGTAAGGGTAAAAAACATTAAATATTTTATAAACAAAATTAAAAACTGAAGAGACCAGGATATCTAATTTCAAAATGTTCAGCAACCAATTGTCCAGATATACACATACAAAAGGTGCTTTTTCACTTACGACAACACTCGTGTCTAGCACTCGGAGTGAAATACTATGACGGACTGAACGCAGAATTTTCACAAAGTTTCAACTATAAATGTATAAGAGTTCGAATGTGCGTGGATATCCACGACGATCGACGTTCCGAGAAAAATACATACAAAGTTGCAAAGGGGTGTCCCTACGCATGCCTACCGAGAGTACATAAATATTTTGTTGCACATGATTGTAAATAAATTGTATGTTAACTATCATGATGATTCAACATTCAAACCACAAAATGTAAATATGGAGTTTTGAAAAAAGATTTGCAGAACAAAAACTAAAGATCAAGATATAATATACTTTAAATATAATTGTCATAGTTTTCACGATTATGCCTGATTCGTTGATAATATATAATAACAAACAACTGCAATTTATTCTACATTTGGAATGTGTTAAGTTTCATTAGAGTAATTTATTTTTCTGGTTAATATCGTATGTATTTGCACTAATATAAGAAATAGGTAAATTTTTCGCTAGATTCAGTGGAAAACGCTTAGTATGCGAGATGTCGCTAAAACAAAAATAATTCGCTAAACGAAGGAAAAAGTCGATGAATCTAGCGACAAAATCGCCCAATTGGCAACTATGCCTCCAAGTAGCTGGATTACAGGAGTACGCCAAATCTCCCAGCATGAAGCCCGCCCTATCGAGAGCCAAATTTATTCCTTGCATCTCACAACTAATAATGCTATTTCTCATCACCTCACACATCGCGTAAATTCGCATCGAATAGAACGATCTCCGAATGTCGAATCTCGCAATTTATTCTTCCGTTTTTAAACAAGATACAATTTCTCTACACGTCGAGACTTCATCATGCGCTTACGTTATAGGCAGGTACATGAAACGCGTTTTCCTAAGGAAACAGGAGAGGACAATTTCATAAATCCAAATGCGAGGAACACGATGATAAATCGATAATTACGAACACGGCCGATTGATTCCTTCATTCGTTCGGATTCGGAAGCGCAAATATTGTGTCGTCATGGATTGCCTTGGAAAATTCTCCCCTAATGTATATATCCCTAGGTTTTGTAATTTCCTTCGACAGAGACAAAGCAGTAAAAAGTTCGCGAAATCAGTTAAAAACGTTTCCAAGCATTAACACGGCATTGTGAGGGCCGCAGAAATTAATACACGGTTGGGAGATTCACAATGGCGTCGGTGGTGTAATGGTCAGCATAGTTGTCTTCCAAGCAGTTGATCCGGGTTCGATTACCGGCCGACGCACGTTTAATTTTTCGCTTTAGATTTTTCGCGAGTCCTCGTATTCCCCTTCTCTTTTCGAAAGATGAATTCGCCCTCGAAACTTGCAATGTTTCTCACGCTTTTTTTCATGTCGCTCGAAAACCTAGGCTTATGTAGATCCCCGTCAGCCATACACACGTTGGTAAGGATGGATCCGCATTATGTCGTCGAATGACCGTTTCCATCAAATTTTCCGGCTGTAGCTGACTATAAAATATAAAGTTATCGCTTTCGAGGGTTGGAGTGACGTTGATCTTCAACATAATGTGCGGCGAGGCGGGGGATTCACCCTAAAATATTTTTATCACGGTCGCTCCCTGATTTGCATCCCTCAAAAGAAATCGAGCGAAAATTAATCCGAACATGTGCCTGTCACGCTCGCTTCTCGGGATAATTGCGCATCTGATGAATACCGAGGTCCACGAATTCGTTGTGCGTAAGGTGGGGTACGATTCCCGTTCGCCAATGCCAATAGTCAAACAGCAGGTTTGAAGCCTTAGTTACTTGGGCACAATTACTTTCCTGGATAGGAGTTCAGTCAGTCTCCCTGGAGGTATTATCGAGTAATTAATTTGTTTGAAATTCTCCGATAATAGCGTTCATGTCGGAAACATAAAACGTAAAATAGCAATCGTTCAATTTTCGTAATGAGGAATGTATTTCTGTTATGAAACGACGCATGGATAAACCAAGCATGCTGAAATCATTTCCAATATAAAATAATAGGCTCCCGCTGGGGAGGTGTATTTAAATGCCGCGCACATTTTGAACGCATCGCTTCACATCCGAGTGCATAAAAAATGATATAACATTTTACAAAAAAGGATCCATGCCTAGGATCAATTCGATTGATTGCTGAAAGATAAAATAAGCAAAAAATGGTGAAGGTCTGATTATGTCGGCCGGGCTGCCGCTGGGCTCCCACTCCCGGGCGCTATCCCACTAACGCCCGCCCCGGGGACTTTTGGCTGCTGAGTTTCCCCCCTGGCCCGGTTCGCCCCTCCTTAGCCAACCTGGACACACCGGACTCCTCCAGGGTGCCCATGTCGATAACGGGCTTAGCGCGGACGTCCAGTCAACGTGGCACCACCCACCGACAGGTCCCCCGCCCTCAAACCGCCCTCAAACCATCCTCTGCACCAAGCCTCCAAGTAGCTGGATTACAGGAGTACGCCTACACTACCAGCATGAAGCCCGCCCTATCGAAAGCCAAATTTATGCCTTGCATATCACAACTAATAACACTATTTCTCATCACCTCACCCATCGCGTAATTACGCATCGTAAAGAACGATCTCCGAATGTCGAATCTCGCAATTTATTCTACCGTTTTTAAACCAGATACAATTTCACTACACGACGAGACTTCATCATGCGTTCACGTTATAGGCAAGTACATGAAACGCGTTTTCCTTAGGAAACAGAATAGGAAAATTTTAATTAAGCCAGTTTTTATATCTCGAGTCTTTCAGCCATTTCAGACGAAAACTTTGAGTGTATTTCTTGTTATCCATGTTAGTAAGGGTAAAAAACATTAAATATTTTATAAACAAAATTAAAAACTGAAGAGACCAGGATATCTAATTTCAAAATGTTCAGCAACCAATTGTCCAGATATACACATACAAAAGGTGCTTTTTCACTTACGACAACACTCGTGTCTAGCACTCGGAGTGAAATACTATGACGGACTGAACGCAGAATTTTCACAAAGTTTCAACTATAAATGTATAAGAGTTCGAATGTGCGTGGATATCCACGACGATCGACGTTCCGAGAAAAATACATACAAAGTTGCAAAGGGGTGTCCCTACGCATGCCTACCGAGAGTACATAAATATTTTGTTGCACATGATTGTAAATAAATTGTATGTTAACTATCATGATGATTCAACATTCAAACCACAAAATGTAAATATGGAGTTTTGAAAAAAGATTTGCAGAACAAAAACTAAAGATCAAGATATAATATACTTTAAATATAATTGTCATAGTTTTCACGATTATGCCTGATTCGTTGATAATATATAATAACAAACAACTGCAATTTATTCTACATTTGGAATGTGTTAAGTTTCATTAGAGTAATTTATTTTTCTGGTTAATATCGTATGTATTTGCACTAATATAAGAAATAGGTAAATTTTTCGCTAGATTCAGTGGAAAACGCTTAGTATGCGAGATGTCGCTAAAACAAAAATAATTCGCTAAACGAAGGAAAAAGTCGATGAATCTAGCGACAAAATCGCCCAATTGGCAACTATGCCTCCAAGTAGCTGGATTACAGGAGTACGCCAAATCTCCCAGCATGAAGCCCGCCCTATCGAGAGCCAAATTTATTCCTTGCATCTCACAACTAATAATGCTATTTCTCATCACCTCACACATCGCGTAAATTCGCATCGAATAGAACGATCTCCGAATGTCGAATCTCGCAATTTATTCTTCCGTTTTTAAACAAGATACAATTTCTCTACACGTCGAGACTTCATCATGCGCTTACGTTATAGGCAGGTACATGAAACGCGTTTTCCTAAGGAAACAGGAGAGGACAATTTCATAAATCCAAATGCGAGGAACACGATGATAAATCGATAATTACGAACACGGCCGATTGATTCCTTCATTCGTTCGGATTCGGAAGCGCAAATATTGTGTCGTCATGGATTGCCTTGGAAAATTCTCCCCTAATGTATATATCCCTAGGTTCTGTAATTTCCTTCGACAGAGACAAAGCAGTAAAAAGTTCGCGAAATCAGTTAAAAACGTTTCCAAGCATTAACACGGCATTGTGAGGGCCGCAGAAATTAATACACGGTTGGGAGATTCACAATGGCGTCGGTGGTGTAATGGTCAGCATAGTTGTCTTCCAAGCAGTTGATCCGGGTTCGATTACCGGCCGACGCACGTTTAATTTTTCGCTTTAGATTTTTCGCGAGTCCTCGTATTCCCCTTCTCTTTTCGAAAGTTGAATTCGCCCTCGAAACTTGCAATGTTTCTCACGCTTTTTTTCATGTCGCTCGAAAACCTAGGCTTATGTAGATCCCCGTCAGCCATACACACGTTGGTAAGGATGGATCCGCATTATGTCGTCGAATGACCGTTTCCATCAAATTTTCCGGCTGTAGCTGACTATAAAATATAAAGTTATCGCTTTCGAGGGTTGGAGTGACGTTGATCTTCAACATAATGTGCGGCGAGGCGGGGGATTCACCCTAAAATATTTTTATCACGGTCGCTCCCTGATTTGCATCCCTCAAAAGAAATCGAGCGAAAATTAATCCGAACATGTGCCTGTCACGCTCGCTTCTCGGGATAATTGCGCATCTGATGAATACCGAGGTCCACGAATTCGTTGTGCGTAAGGTGGGGTACGATTCCCGTTCGCCAATGCCAATAGTCAAACAGCAGGTTTGAAGCCTTAGTTACTTGGGCACAATTACTTTCCTGGATAGGAGTTCAGTCAGTCTCCCTGGAGGTATTATCGGGTAATTAATTCGTTTGAAATTCTCCGATAATAGCGTTCATGTCGGAAACATAAAACGTAAAATAGCAATCGCTCAATTTTCGCAATGAGGAATGTATTTCCGTTTTGAAACGACGAATGGATAAACCAAGAATGCTGATATCATTTCCAATATAAAATAATAGGCTCCCGATGGGGAGGGATATTTAAATTCCGCGCTCATTTTGAACGCATCGCTTCACATCCGAGTGCATAAAAAACGATATAACATTTTACAAAAAAGGATCCATGCCTAGGATCAATTCGAATGATTGTTGAAAAAAAATAAGCAAAAAATGGTGAAGGTCTGATTATGTCGGCCGGGCTTCCGCTGGGCTCCCACTCCCGGGCGCTATCCCACTACTGCCGGCCATGGGGACTTTTGGCTGCTGAGTTTCCCCCCTGGGCCGGTTCGCCCCTCCTTAGCCAACCTGGACACACCGGACTCCTCCAGTGTGCCCATGTCGATAACGGCCTTAGCGCGGACGTCCAGTCAACGTGGCACAACCCACCGACAGGTCCCCCGCCCTCAAACCATCCTCTGCACCAAGCCTCCAAGTATCTGGATTACAGGAGTACGCCAACACTCCCAGCATGAAGCCCGCCCTATCGAAAGCCAAATTTATGCCTTGCATGTCACAACTAATAACGCTATTTCTCATCACCTCACCCATCGCGTAATTACGCATCGAATAGAACGATCTCCGAATGTCGAATCTCGCAATTTATTCTACCGTTTTTAAACCAGATACAATTTCACTACACGACGAGACTTCATCATGCGTTTACGTTATAGGCAAGTACATGAAACGCGTTTTCCTTAGGAAACAGAAGAGGAAAATTTTAATTAAAGCATTATTTAACTCCTTGTACTTTCTTTGGCCTTCTTCAGTGTTTATTTTCTTCCACTTTCTCCGCTCTTCCATTTTTTGCAGCATGGCTGCTGTGGTCCAGGGTTTTTTGTTTCTTTCACCCGTTATCTTTCCTACCTTCTTTTCCATTACATCTTTAATGTTGCTATGGATGTATCTCCACTCCTCATCTACATTCTTCCTATTTTCTTCATCTCTCTCCCCCAACCTTTCCTCCAGCTCAGTCATAATAGCCTCCTTGTTTTTAAGGAGTTCCTCTAAGTTCCATTTCTTGTTAACTCTTATGTTTCTCTTAACGCTCTTCAGTCTACATTGTATATTTGCCACCAAAAGGTTGTGGTCAGAATCGATATCTGCCCCTGGTAGTGTTTTCACATTTTTAATGCTATTTCTAAATCTTTCATTGACTAGTATGTAATCTATCTGGTATCGTCTCTGGTCTCCTGGGCTTCTCCATGTGTAAAGTCTCCGCTTGTGATGCTTAAACCATGTATTAGTTACAATTAATCTATTTCTATGGCAGAATTCCACAAGTTTATCCCCTCTTTCATTTCTCTTCCCTAGTCCATATTTTCCCACTATGTTATCTTCCTGTCCCTCTCCGACTACACTGTTCCAATCTCCCATTACTATGGTGGTGATCCTTCCTTTTCCCTCCTCCTCCAATATCTCCATAATCTGTTCATACATTTCATCTACTTCGTCGTCGCCAGCATTAGTCGTTGGCATATACACTTGAATTATAAGCATTTCCACTGGCTCCATCTGAAGTTTTACGGCTATTAATCTATCATTAACTGTCACTACCTTGCTAATTCTTTCAGCTATCTCTTTTCTCATTATAATCCCCACTCCCCTTTCCTTTTTCTCCCCTCCCGAGTAAATAATCTTAAATTCGTCTGAATTTATCTCGCCTTCTCCTTCCCACCGAACTTCACTAAGACCTACTATACCTACATTATTCCTTCTCATTTCCCTTTTTATGTTCTCTAGTTTACCCCCTGAATTCATAGTCCTAACATTCCATGTGCCTATTCTTAATTTCTCACCACTTGCTTTCCTATTAATGTTAAATTTCCTCTGTGCATCCCCTAGGGTAGTCCCCACCCGGAGATCCGATTGGGGGACTATTTTACCTCCGGAATATTTTACCCCAGAAAGATCCATAGAGGTATTTTTCAGCTTTTCAGCCTATCATGGGAAATATAATGAGGTAGTTTCCCCTTGCTTTCCTCATCGCAGTTTCACAGAGTGATTACCCATCTGTAGCTGTTCAGATCCACATGATCACCACTTAACTTTAGTTGCTCTATATTCATCGGATGATGTAGACGGCATATTTTTTATTTTCGCGTGGCATATTCTCTGACGCCTAAGCGCACTCCTAACTTGCTTATTGTACCAACGTGGCTCTTTATTGTCGACCTTCGATTTAATTGGAATGTACTTATCGATACTCTCTAGCATTATATCCTTGAATAGTTTCCATGACGACTCAGCACCTGATCGTTCGGTCATATCACGGAAGCCAGGTAGTATTTCTCGTAGGCGCGACCTGAAGCTTGAAAAGTTTGCCCTAGCAAATATATAAAACTTTCTTTGAGGCTTGGGGTGCCTATCCATTTTCAACTTACACTCTGCATATACGGCCTGATGATCACTTATCCCATCTTCAATGGTGACTTTGTTTATTCTTTCTGGGACGTTAGTTGCTAATAAATCTAATATGTTTCCCAATCGCGTTGGCTTTCTGACTAATTGAAGGAGAGAGTGCTCGCAGAATGTTTCGATTAATGCCTCACAGGATTCGCGTTCTTTACCTCTAGATTCGAAACATAGATTTTCCCAATCAATTGAGTGTAAGTTAAAGTCACCACCGACTATAACAGTAGAGTATAAATGTTCGTTTGAGCACAGTCCGCCATTTTTTAATTTGATATTATAAAGATAAACAAAAGAAAAACCTAATGACGTCATAACAAAAGACGATCGTAATGTGCAATGTTAGGTTAGTACTTGGATGGCGGCGGATTCGAATCGAATTAAACTTTCTGGATTGGTATTTTTGGATGGCGGTGGATTTGAGTACGTTAAAATGAAGCGAAATATTGATCAAGTTTTTATATCCAATAAAATACAATCATTATTACTTTATAAATACACACAACACAAATAACAATCATTTTTTTCAAAGGAGGTGGTCCATCGATATGAATTTCTCCTTTATTGTAGTGTTCCAGGCATGGCTAATATCCTTCCCTCTGACGCCGATCTTCTAATTCTTATAATTCGGAAAATGTGGTGGTTATCTGATGGATGTCACGTGGATGATACAATTCAATATAATCAAAAGGTATCAATTTCAGATCCTCTAATTTCATCGTCTTCCAACCACGTTCATGATAGGTCTGAATAGCCGACCCAACTTTATGTATGATTGCGAGTTGTTTTAAGTCCATAATTGAAAATTAATTATTTTCAAATCAATGATTGCTTAGATTGATAATATATTAATAATTATTAAATATAAATTAAATTACCTTTGGAGAGCGATCTGATGCGTGGAATATCCGGATGCGTCTTTCTTCGAAAAACTCACTTTATGCACGCGACCGTCCTCTGCCGAGTCTCATCTATTTAGGTTACTAAGGAGTTTATGAATGAAAACACTTCGGGGTAGATGAAAAAACAGGTTTTCAGTCCAGCTATTGCACCCGAGTGGTGGATGTGTCTAGGTCACTAACCTCTGGTAGTAAAAAAAATAAGATCTACGGTCTCGCAGTCAAACGTCGGTTTTGCTCGAGCGTCTCGATAGAGAAAGTCATGTTTAATACCTGGGTAGGATAGGATATTGGCCTCTGGTTGTTTTAAAAAAAACTCACGGTCGGGGCAGGTTTTATCAAGTAAATAACACACGAGATAAGTAAAAAATCGATTTATTTAAGAAAAATATATGCAAAGTTAGTTTTTTACAAACATTGATCCATACTCATTCTATATTTATTATTAAACAACCTCCATGTCGCTTCATTGGTTATAGCCTCTTTTAATAACGACTTCACCAGTCCACTTTTCACCAAATCGTCTTTCTTTGCTTCGATAAGTTCTTTTCTGAAACCATCATCCAATAATTGAATGAGTCTTAACGTTATTATCACGTAAAAAATCTGTACGGTTTGAGGATAATATAAGCGTGAAAGTATTGTATAGAAATTATATCTTTTTTGTTCGAATAAATTAAGCCATTTATCATTACTCAGAATGACTGTCCCTTTACCGATTTGAGTAAATTGCACACACAATTCACAAGTTTCACAATGATTAAACCCAACACTAACACTTTTCACTTTCTTATTATTCAGATAGTACACAGTTTCCAATAAGAGTTGATTGATTTCACAAATATTATTCTTCCGCGATGACTTTGGGGGTGATGCGGGATCTGCTTGCAGACTGGATGGTGGTGGTGGCGATGATGATGGTGGTGATGATTGGATAACTTCGGTCTTGGAAGACTTCTCCTCCGTTTCGGTAGAACTCCTGAACTGCTCGAACTCTTTATAGCGAAAGACTGCGTGGAGTTTATATATTTCAATATAACCTACTATAACTGATGGAGGGGTGGGTGGTAGGAGTGAAGGGGAAAGGTGTGAAAGTGGAAGGGGGAGCCTTAGAAGACTTAAATCCTCGGCGATTGGTTGCTTGTCCTAGATTGCATCATGCGTAGGAGTTGATTTCTATTCGAGTTCTGAGTGGGGTGGGGGAGGGGATAGAGCCTTTCAATATTTACATCTGCGTGTGTTTTGGGTTCTCCTCAGCGCGTGTCTTCGGTCGGTCGTTTACCCTTCTAAGCAGGTTTTCGACGAGCTAAGTAGGTCACCAACTTTTAGGCAAAGAAAAACCGGTTCTGAGTGGGGTGGGGAGGGGAGAAGGATTGGGGCCTCAAATTAAAAAAGGGAAATTAAAAGACCTGCGGTTGCTCCAGCGTCTCGATAGAGAAAGTCATGTTTAATACCTGGATAGGATATTGGCCTCTGGTTGTTTTAAAAACCTACGGTCGGGGGCAGGTTTTATCAAGTAAATAACACACGGGAACAGTAAAAAAATCGATTTATTTAACAAAAATATATGCAAAGTTAGTTTTTTTTACAAACATTGCTCCATACTCATTCTATATTTATTATTAAACAACCTCCATGTCGCTTCATTGGTTATAGCCTCTTTTAATAACGACATTACCAGTCCACTTTTTGCCAAATCGTCTTTCTTTGCTTCGATAAGTTCTTTTCTGAAACCATCATCCAATAATTGAATGAGTCTTAACGTTATTATCACGTCAAAATCTGTACGGTTTGAGAATAATATAAGCGTGAAAGTATTGTATAGAAATTATATCTTTTTTGTTCGAATAAATTAAGCCATTGATCATTACTCAGAATGACTTCTCCTTCACCGATTTGAGTAAATTGCACACACAATTCAAAAGTTTCACAATGATTAAACCCAACACTAACACTTTTCACTTTCTTATTATTCAGATAGTACACAGTTTCCAATAAGAGTTGATTGATTTCACAAATATTATTCTTCCGCGATGACTTTGGGGGTGATGCGGGATCTGCTTGCAGACTGGATGGTGGTGGTGGCGATGATGATGGTGGTGATGATTGGATAACTTCGGTCTTGGAACACTTCTCCTCCGTTTCGGTAGAACTCCTGAACTGCTCGAACTCTTTATAGCGAAAGACTGCGTGGAGTTTATATATTTCAATATAACCTACTATAACTGATGGAGGGGTGGGTGGTAGGAGTGAAGGGGAAAGGTGTGAAAGTGGAAGGGGGAGCCTTAGAAGACTTAAATCCTCGGCGATTGGTTGCTTGTCCTAGATTGCATCATGCGTAGGAGTTGATTTCTATTCGAGTTCTGAGTGGGGTGGGGGAGGGGATAGAGCCTTTCAATATTTACATCTGCGTGTGTTTTGGGTTCTCCTCAGCGCGTGTCTTCGGTCGGTCGTTTACCCTTCTAAGCAGGTTTTCGACGAGCTAAGTAGGTCACCAACTTTTAGGCAAAGAAAAACCGGTTCTGAGTGGGGTGGGGAGGGGAGAAGGATTGGGGCCTCAAATTAAAAAAGGGAAATTAAAAGACCTGCGGTTGCTCCAGCGTCTCGATAGAGAAAGTCATGTTTAATACCTGGATAGGATATTGGCCTCTGGTTGTTTTAAAAACCTACGGTCGGGGGCAGGTTTTATCAAGTAAATAACACACGGGAACAGTAAAAAAATCGATTTATTTAACAAAAATATATGCAAAGTTAGTTTTTTTTACAAACATTGCTCCATACTCATTCTATATTTATTATTAAACAACCTCCATGTCGCTTCATTGGTTATAGCCTCTTTTAATAACGACATTACCAGTCCACTTTTTGCCAAATCGTCTTTCTTTGCTTCGATAAGTTCTTTTCTGAAACCATCATCCAATAATTGAATGAGTCTTAACGTTATTATCACGTCAAAATCTGTACGGTTTGAGAATAATATAAGCGTGAAAGTATTGTATAGAAATTATATCTTTTTTGTTCGAATAAATTAAGCCATTGATCATTACTCAGAATGACTTCTCCTTCACCGATTTGAGTAAATTGCACACACAATTCAAAAGTTTCACAATGATTAAACCCAACACTAACACTTTTCACTTTCTTATTATTCAGATAGTACACAGTTTCCAATAAGAGTTGATTGATTTCACAAATATTATTCTTCCGCGATGACTTTGGGGGTGATGCGGGATCTGCTTGCAGACTGGATGGTGGTGGTGGCGATGATGATGGTGGTGATGATTGGATAACTTCGGTCTTGGAACACTTCTCCTCCGTTTCGGTAGAACTCCTGAACTGCTCGAACTCTTTATAGCGAAAGACTGCGTGGAGTTTATATATTTCAATAT
This sequence comes from Tanypteryx hageni, assembly GCA_028673005.1. NCBI lineage: Eukaryota > Metazoa > Arthropoda > Insecta > Odonata > Petaluridae > Tanypteryx > Tanypteryx hageni. The sequence goes on from CM054113.1 coordinate 49,929,929, forward strand.
AACCTACTATAACTGATGGAGGGGTGGGTGGTAGGAGTGAAGGGGAAAGGTGTGAAAGTGGAAGGGGGAGCCTTAGAAGACTTAAATCCTCGGCGATTGGTTGCTTGTCCTAGATTGCATCATGCGTAGGAGTTGATTTCTATTCGAGTTCTGAGTGGGGTGGGGGAGGGGATAGAGCCTTTCAATATTTACATCTGCGTGTGTTTTGGGTTCTCCTCAGCGCGTGTCTTCGGTCGGTCGTTTACCCTTCTAAGCAGGTTTTCGACGAGCTAAGTAGGTCACCAACTTTTAGGCAAAGAAAAACCGGTTCTGAGTGGGGTGGGGAGGGGAGAAGGATTGGGGCCTCAAATTAAAAAAGGGAAATTAAAAGACCTGCGGTTGCTCCAGCGTCTCGATAGAGAAAGTCATGTTTAATACCTGGATAGGATATTGGCCTCTGGTTGTTTTAAAAACCTACGGTCGGGGGCAGGTTTTATCAAGTAAATAACACACGGGAACAGTAAAAAAATCGATTTATTTAACAAAAATATATGCAAAGTTAGTTTTTTTTACAAACATTGCTCCATACTCATTCTATATTTATTATTAAACAACCTCCATGTCGCTTCATTGGTTATAGCCTCTTTTAATAACGACATTACCAGTCCACTTTTTGCCAAATCGTCTTTCTTTGCTTCGATAAGTTCTTTTCTGAAACCATCATCCAATAATTGAATGAGTCTTAACGTTATTATCACGTCAAAATCTGTACGGTTTGAGAATAATATAAGCGTGAAAGTATTGTATAGAAATTATATCTTTTTTGTTCGAATAAATTAAGCCATTGATCATTACTCAGAATGACTTCTCCTTCACCGATTTGAGTAAATTGCACACACAATTCAAAAGTTTCACAATGATTAAACCCAACACTAACACTTTTCACTTTCTTATTATTCAGATAGTACACAGTTTCCAATAAGAGTTGATTGATTTCACAAATATTATTCTTCCGCGATGACTTTGGGGGTGATGCGGGATCTGCTTGCAGACTGGATGGTGGTGGTGGCGATGATGATGGTGGTGATGATTGGATAACTTCGGTCTTGGAACACTTCTCCTCCGTTTCGGTAGAACTCCTGAACTGCTCGAACTCTTTATAGCGAAAGACTGCGTGGAGTTTATATATTTCAATATAACCTACTATAACTGATGGAGGGGTGGGTGGTAGGAGTGAAGGGGAAAGGTGTGAAAGTGAAAGGGGGAGCCTTAGAAGTCTTAAATCCTCGGCGATTGGTTGCTTGTCCGAGATTGCATTATGCGGTGGAGTTGATTTATCTTCGAGCAGCAGTTTTGTAAATTCTTTGTCTCGCTTTCAAAATTCGATGAACTTGACAGTCGTTGAGGTGGGGATGGGTGAATTGGGGAAATGAAATAGGTTAAGATTTTCGCGATTGATTTGCAGAGAGTGTAAAGACAGCAAAACTCTCCAAAAAGGTCAGAGTGATAACTTTGGAGTCGAAATGGATTTTCGGTGTAGAAAAACGGTTGGAGGAAAGAGATGATTTCGTTAATGAGAGGTGGATAACCTATTCAAATATCACCTTCAAAGGCTTCTTCCCAGTTTCTCTTTAAATTTGAAATTTTACTGTTTCCCCAAGACAAGGTGTTGACCCCGTCGTCACAAAGATAACGTTTGTCATCAGAAGCACTCAAGGCAACTTTATTCATTTCCATCGAATAAAGTTCATGCTTTTTACTTTTAATCACATTCATTTTGCGAAATACAACAGAATTATCCCTTAAACAATTTACATAGTCCTCAAACTTTAAACCTTTATTGATAACTGCTTTGGTTATTCCTTTTGCTTTTTTCTTTTCCTTCGAATCTCTAACTTTAAATGCATACAATTTGCTCCGCAGTCCTACAAAATGAGTCATTATCTTTCCGTTACACTCGTCTTTAAATTTTCCAATCATCTTTTTATTTTTATCAGAGAAGCAAAGATGGTCCTTTGGAAAGTTGGATGTGTCTTAAAAGTCCAAGTCAGTCAACATATCTTTGTAAAAGTCATCAGTCCTTACTTCATAAATGAAGCTGTCAGTGTCCATGTAACATAGGTTTAACCTGTCACGGAATTTGGGCTTCATCCTCCGATAGTGAAAGTCATACATCAATGTTTTACTTAATTCTAAAACGGATAATCCTATATAAATAGTTTTATCCATTTTAATTTTAGATTTTCTCAAGTGAACGATGACTAAATTTTCATTAATGATCGTTCGGTCGAGGAATGTTGATTTGGATATTAGCTTATCCAATCGTTTTTCATTGGAAACCAATTCCAAATTTATCCTCTTCCGAACGTTCTCCATAGTTTTACCAAAAACGCAATTATTCATTAATTTGTAAAAATCCTTTTCAAAATCATTTTCTACAATTTTCCTACGTTCAGTGTTTAAATCAATATATGATTTCAACCACGGAGATTGGTTAAATTCAATGACTCGGTGAATTGTCTTGAGTCTTAGTCCAAGAGAAAGAGCCTGTTTTAGGTTAACGTAGTGAATAACATACTTTGTTTTATCGTCTAGAGTCGTCAACAGTTTGGTATGCTTACCACCTGGAGGAATTTTATTTTCAGGACATAACGGTAGATCGTTGTGTTCGTGGTGGAGATCACTCGGATATTCTAAATCGACTTCTAAAATGTAACCTTTCGAATGGTCATCTGAAATAGAAGTTACGTTAAAATTTTGAATTTCCTCCCGATCAAGCCAACGAAACCCACTATGGGGCAGGTAATTACTCATTGCCCAGCCGTAGAGATTGTTAGCATCTAAATAAACAATATATCGAGATTCAATCTCTGGATTAAAATTATCTAGATACTTGTTATTGGCCTCAGAATACCTTTTCATGCACTGACTGATTCCACCACGAATACCCTTCTCTACCATCAAAATCATGTCATAGTCATTCATCAGTTCAAGGTTAATTTTAGTGTATTTCAACATGGCGTCGAAAGCAAGACCTGGTGCGGTGAAGTACCATGTTGGGTCTAATTTGTACGTTTTCAAACATACTTCCCTAAAATTTTCAAAAACATCAGCTAACAACAAAACGTCAGTCTTCAGGTAAAGGTCGCTATATTCACCTAAAGTCGAGCAATTAAAATCGTCCCAAATTTTCTTTGCATAGTCATAGTCCTCGTCTTTGATGTGTTCCTGAGTCAACTGACTATAAAATTCCTCTTTGGGTGGTAAGCACACATCGTTCAATTTGTCCCAGCAGTCTACGTATTCATACGGAAAAACACCTTTACGAGTGACCAAGTCCAGTTTTTCTCCAAAAATCTTTGCAGTTTGCGCGAACTTATCTTGGGGGAGATTTTCAACTAATTTTGAGAGGGAAGAAGCCATGAAACGAAATGTATCGAGGTACCTGATGGAAAAGTTTTCACTCACCTTCTTTGAAAAGGAAATATATTTTTCCTCCGAATTGGGGATGCATTGCATTGCCTTTTCGTCGTAACCTAAATGAGGAATGATCAGGTGGGAGTCGTAACCGGATAGGTTGTGGATGAAAACGGGGAGAAAATTTGGCATTTTGAAATTTAAATTACAATTTGAATGAGCAGGTCCTCGATACATACCCGTGAGATGACAGTGATCTCTCACGCGATCATCACCTAATTCCTCCCCACAAATGTGACAAACAGTCACCGTTTTGAATGCCTCCTGTTCCTCCGGGGTCATCGCAACCATAGGGGTCACGTTTTTGTACACTCTGCATATGAGCTCTGAGACCTCTCTTAAATTCTTAACGAATACCTCGGCGGCATCCGCACCACGATAGAGAACGGGATCGAAAATCTCTCCCGTGGAGGATACCAAAACATAACAAAAAGACATGACCTCATGTTTTTGGGTGGATATCGAATAGGAATGATCAAGAGGGCTACTGCAACTGACAAATTTTGGTAGGATGCATTCGAAATCGGCGTACACCACGAAAGGGGCACGCATGGTGTGCCCGAAATTTTTTAATTTTAACCACTTGTCTTCATCTGTGGGGAGCAGGATTTTTGAGGGAGCATTGGTGTTGCAGTCCCGTTTATGTTCCACGAGCTTTTCTTCATCGTAATAATGAGTGAAACATCTTTTGCACATGTAAATTTTATAATGATTTTTAGTCATCTGGCAGTGAACTAATCTTTCAAAATTTCTTATATAACAATAATGGCTCTTGGAGCCTTCTGTTAAAAGCAAAAGGTCCCGGTGGTCATCGAGTTCCTCATCCACAACTTTGATAGGGTACACGTTATTTTTTTCATCAATACCAAAAACATTAACCGAAATATTGTTGGTTTTTTCAAATTTTGGAATTTTTGAGAGCTCTACTGGGTACTCTATGCAATCCCAATCATACCCTTTTCGAAATTCCTCGTTGTTGTATTTGGACACGCGTTGAGGATTTTTCTGAACATTTTTTGCCCAAATCGCATACTTAAAACAAAAGGAATCGCTATTATTGATATTTATTACCGAAAATGTGTTTTTTATTTTTGGTGACAAATCAATAAAAGAGGACCCTCTCAAAGGTCTATATTTATTGATCCTCAATTCCAACCCAAGAATCTCGGATAACGACCAACTGGAACCTTTTCCCTGCTGCTCAGACTTTTCCTTCAAAATTTTTCCAAAAAGTTTATTCAAAATTTCATCAATATCATTAGCCTGAAGGACTCGGACATTTTTCGTTTTGAACACTCTCTCACTGGATTCGTTCTCCTTTTTAAACGTAGCTTTTAAAATTATATTAATTTTCAGAGCCGTATTTGCCAACTGTTCGCTAATTTTACCTATCAAAATTTCCCTAATACCGTCTAAAAACGTGATAATGTCTTTATTCACTCCATCTCCACTCACCCAAAATGTCTTTAGACGATTCCTCACTGCCGATTCTATTTCTACAACTCGGTTTCCACCTCTCTGTATCACGTGTCGCATATGAACGTCGCTCATTTCATGGGCTACGCGATAACGTGGGTTAAAATATGCGAAACACACCTCACAAAGTGTTTCCATCCCCAACCGTTTAAAAAACAATGAAAGAAATAAAAAAATGAATAATTTATATATACAGGTTAGGAAAAAGGAGGTTAAATTGATATACGTAGTATAGTAAAAATGCCTTATTCAGGATTTAGATGGGTTGATCCAAAAGATATATGAGACATTGAAGAGATTGATGATGAAGGCGCCGTAGGATATTTGTTAGATGTAGATTTGGAATACCCAAGTTACCTTCGCGATCAACATAACGAATTTCCCTTCTACCTGAAAATGATAAACCGCCCGGTTCAGATCAGAAAAAACTTCTAACAACATTACTCAATAAGAAACGCTATGTAATTCACATTTCTCTGTTGAAACAAGCATTACAGCTAGGGTTAAAATTAAAAAAATATTAATAGAATAATAGAATTTCAACAATCTAATTGGCTTGAGTCATATATAATAAATAATACTGAGAAGCGGAAATTGGCTACTAACGATTTCGAAAAGGAATTCTTTAAATTAATGAACAATTCAGTTTTTTTGGGAAATCTATGGAGAACGTACGTAAAAGAATAAATATTGAATTGATCTGTGACACGAAAAGATTGCAAAAAGTAGTAGCAAGATTTCTACATATTATTGTTTCTATTGTAATGTTGAACTATTTAGTATAAGACTTGTGAGATTATGTAATTGATATATAGGAATGGGGGAATGCAATTGTATGAGTATTGAAATTGATATTTTTTTTTCAGATACTACGTATATCAATTTAACCTCCTTTTTCCTAACCTGTATATATAAATTATTCATTTTTTTATTTCTTTCATTGTTTTTTAAACGGTTGGGGATGGAAACACTTTGTGAGGTGTGTTTCGCATATTTTAACCCACGTTATCGCGTAGCCCATGAAATGAGCGACGTTCATATGCGACACGTGATACAGAGAGGTGGAAACCGAGTTGTAGAAATAGAATCGGCAGTGAGGAATCGTCTAAAGACATTTTGGGTGAGTGGAGATGGAGTGAATAAAGACATTATCACGTTTTTAGACGGTATTAGGGAAATTTTGATAGGTAAAATTAGCGAACAGTTGGCAAATACGGCTCTGAAAATTAATATAATTTTAAAAGCTACGTTTAAAAAGGAGAACGAATCCAGTGAGAGAGTGTTCAAAACGAAAAATGTCCGAGTCCTTCAGGCTAATGATATTGATGAAATTTTGAATAAACTTTTTGGAAAAATTTTGAAGGAAAAGTCTGAGCAGCAGGGAAAAGGTTCCAGTTGGTCGTTATCCGAGATTCTTGGGTTGGAATTGAGGATCAATAAATATAGACCTTTGAGAGGGTCCTCTTTTATTGATTTGTCACCAAAAATAAAAAACACATTTTCGGTAATAAATATCAATAATAGCGATTCCTTTTGTTTTAAGTATGCGATTTGGGCAAAAAATGTTCAGAAAAATCCTCAACGCGTGTCCAAATACAACAACGAGGAATTTCGAAAAGGGTATGATTGGGATTGCATAGAGTACCCAGTAGAGCTCTCAAAAATTCCAAAATTTGAAAAAACCAACAATATTTCGGTTAATGTTTTTGGTATTGATGAAAAAAATAACGTGTACCCTATCAAAGTTGTGGATGAGGAACTCGATGACCACCGGGACCTTTTGCTTTTAACAGAAGGCTCCAAGAGCCATTATTGTTATATAAGAAATTTTGAAAGATTAGTTCACTGCCAGATGACTAAAAATCATTATAAAATTTACATGTGCAAAAGATGTTTCACTCATTATTACGATGAAGAAAAGCTCGTGGAACATAAACGGGACTGCAACACCAATGCTCCCTCAAAAATCCTGCTCCCCACAGATGAAGACAAGTGGTTAAAATTAAAAAATTTCGGGCACACCATGCGTGCCCCTTTCGTGGTGTACGCCGATTTCGAATGCATCCTACCAAAATTTGTCAGTTGCAGTAGCCCTCTTGATCATTCCTATTCGATATCCACCCAAAAACATGAGGTCATGTCTTTTTGTTATGTTTTGGTATCCTCCACGGGAGAGATTTTCGATCCCGTTCTCTATCGTGGTGCGGATGCCGCCGAGGTATTCGTTAAGAATTTAAGAGAGGTCTCAGAGCTCATATGCAGAGTGTACAAAAACGTGACCCCTATGGTTGCGATGACCCCGGAGGAACAGGAGGCATTCAAAACGGTGACTGTTTGTCACATTTGTGGGGAGGAATTAGGTGATGATCGCGTGAGAGATCACTGTCATCTCACGGGTATGTATCGAGGACCTGCTCATTCAAATTGTAATTTAAATTTCAAAATGCCAAATTTTCTCCCCGTTTTCATCCACAACCTATCCGGTTACGACTCCCACCTGATCATTCCTCATTTAGGTTACGACGAAAAGGCAATGCAATGCATCCCCAATTCGGAGGAAAAATATATTTCCTTTTCAAAGAAGGTGAGTGAAAACTTTTCCATCAGGTACCTCGATACATTTCGTTTCATGGCTTCTTCCCTCTCAAAATTAGTTGAAAATCTCCCCCAAGATAAGTTCGCGCAAACTGCAAAGATTTTTGGAGAAAAACTGGACTTGGTCACTCGTAAAGGTGTTTTTCCGTATGAATACGTAGACTGCTGGGACAAATTGAACGATGTGTGCTTACCACCCAAAGAGGAATTTTATAGTCAGTTGACTCAGGAACACATCAAAGACGAGGACTATGACTATGCAAAGAAAATTTGGGACGATTTTAATTGCTCGACTTTAGGTGAATATAGCGACCTTTACCTGAAGACTGACGTTTTGTTGTTAGCTGATGTTTTTGAAAATTTTAGGGAAGTATGTTTGAAAACGTACAAATTAGACCCAACATGGTACTTCACCGCACCAGGTCTTGCTTTCGACGCCATGTTGAAATACACTAAAATTAACCTTGAACTGATGAATGACTATGACATGATTTTGATGGTAGAGAAGGGTATTCGTGGTGGAATCAGTCAGTGCATGAAAAGGTATTCTGAGGCCAATAACAAGTATCTAGATAATTTTAATCCAGAGATTGAATCTCGATATATTGTTTATTTAGATGCTAACAATCTCTACGGCTGGGCAATGAGTAATTACCTGCCCCATAGTGGGTTTCGTTGGCTTGATCGGGAGGAAATTCAAAATTTTAACGTAACTTCTATTTCAGATGACCATTCGAAAGGTTACATTTTAGAAGTCGATTTAGAATATCCGAGTGATCTCCACCACGAACACAACGATCTACCGTTATGTCCTGAAAATAAAATTCCTCCAGGTGGTAAGCATACCAAACTGTTGACGACTCTAGACGATAAAACAAAGTATGTTATTCACTACGTTAACCTAAAACAGGCTCTTTCTCTTGGACTAAGACTCAAGACAATTCACCGAGTCATTGAATTTAACCAATCTCCGTGGTTGAAATCATATATTGATTTAAACACTGAACGTAGGAAAATTGTAGAAAATGATTTTGAAAAGGATTTTTACAAATTAATGAATAATTGCGTTTTTGGTAAAACTATGGAGAACGTTCGGAAGAGGATAAATTTGGAATTGGTTTCCAATGAAAAACGATTGGATAAGCTAATATCCAAATCAACATTCCTCGACCGAACGATCATTAATGAAAATTTAGTCATCGTTCACTTGAGAAAATCTAAAATTAAAATGGATAAAACTATTTATATAGGATTATCCGTTTTAGAATTAAGTAAAACATTGATGTATGACTTTCACTATCGGAGGATGAAGCCCAAATTCCGTGACAGGTTAAACCTATGTTACATGGACACTGACAGCTTCATTTATGAAGTAAGGACTGATGACTTTTACAAAGATATGTTGACTGACTTGGACTTTTAAGACACATCCAACTTTCCAAAGGACCATCTTTGCTTCTCTGATAAAAATAAAAAGATGATTGGAAAATTTAAAGACGAGTGTAACGGAAAGATAATGACTCATTTTGTAGGACTGCGGAGCAAATTGTATGCATTTAAAGTTAGAGATTCGAAGGAAAAGAAAAAAGCAAAAGGAATAACCAAAGCAGTTATCAATAAAGGTTTAAAGTTTGAGGACTATGTAAATTGTTTAAGGGATAATTCTGTTGTATTTCGCAAAATGAATGTGATTAAAAGTAAAAAGCATGAACTTTATTCGATGGAAATGAATAAAGTTGCCTTGAGTGCTTCTGATGACAAACGTTATCTTTGTGACGACGGGGTCAACACCTTGTCTTGGGGAAACAGTAAAATTTCAAATTTAAAGAGAAACTGGGAAGAAGCCTTTGAAGGTGATATTTGAATAGGTTATCCACCTCTCATTAACGAAATCATCTCTTTCCTCCAACCGTTTTTCTACACCGAAAATCCATTTCGACTCCAAAGTTATCACTCTGACCTTTTTGGAGAGTTTTGCTGTCTTTACACTCTCTGCAAATCAATCGCGAAAATCTTAACCTATTTCATTTCCCCAATTCACCCATCCCCACCTCAACGACTGTCAAGTTCATCGAATTTTGAAAGCGAGACAAAGAATTTACAAAACTGCTGCTCGAAGATAAATCAACTCCACCGCATAATGCAATCTCGGACAAGCAACCAATCGCCGAGGATTTAAGACTTCTAAGGCTCCCCCTTTCACTTTCACACCTTTCCCCTTCACTCCTACCACCCACCCCTCCATCAGTTATAGTAGGTTATATTGAAATATATAAACTCCACGCAGTCTTTCGCTATAAAGAGTTCGAGCAGTTCAGGAGTTCTACCGAAACGGAGGAGAAGTGTTCCAAGACCGAAGTTATCCAATCTGCAATCATCACCACCATCGTCATCGCCACCACCGCCATCCAGTCTGCAAGCAGATCCCGCATCACCCCCCAAAGTCATCGCGGAAGAATAATATTTGTGAAATCAATCAACTCTTATTGGAAACTGTGTACTATCTGAATAATAAGAAAGTGAAAAGTGTTAGTGTTGGGTTTAATCATTGTGAAACTTTTGAATTGTGTGTGCAATTTACTCAAATCGGTGAAGGAGAAGTCATTCTGAGTAATGATCAATGGCTTAATTTATTCGAACAAAAAAGATATAATTTCTATACAATACTTTCACGCTTATATTATTCTCAAACCGTACAGATTTTGACGTGATAATAACGTTAAGACTCATTCAATTATTGGATGATGGTTTCAGAAAAGAACTTATCGAAGCAAAGAAAGACGATTTGGCAAAAAGTGGACTGGTAATGTCGTTATTAAAAGAGGCTATAACCAATGAAGCGACATGGAGGTTGTTTAATAATAAATATAGAATGAGTATGGAGCAATGTTTGTAAAAAAAACTAACTTTGCATATATTTTTGTTAAATAAATCGATTTTTTTACTGTTCCCGTGTGTTATTTACTTGATAAAACCTGCCCCCGACCGTAGGTTTTTAAAACAACCAGAGGCCAATATCCTATCCAGGTATTAAACATGACTTTCTCTATCGAGACGCTGGAGCAACCGCAGGTCTTTTAATTTCCCTTTTTTAATTTGAGGCCCCAATCCTTCTCCCCTCCCCACCCCACTCAGAACCGGTTTTTCTTTGCCTAAAAGTTGGTGACCTACTTAGCTCGTCGAAAACCTGCTTAGAAGGGTAAACGACCGACCGAAGACACGCGCTGAGGAGAACCCAAAACACACGCAGATGTAAATATTGAAAGGCTCTATCCCCTCCCCCACCCCACTCAGAACTCGAATAGAAATCAACTCCTACGCATGATGCAATCTAGGACAAGCAACCAATCGCCGAGGATTTAAGTCTTCTAAGGCTCCCCCTTCCACTTTCACACCTTTCCCCTTCACTCCTACCACCCACCCCTCCATCAGTTATAGTAGGTTATATTGAAATATATAAACTCCACGCAGTCTTTCGCTATAAAGAGTTCGAGCAGTTCAGGAGTTCTACCGAAACGGAGGAGAAGTGTTCCAAGACCGAAGTTATCCAATCATCACCACCATCATCATCGCCACCACCACCATCCAGTCTGCAAGCAGATCCCGCATCACCCCCAAAGTCATCGCGGAAGAATAATATTTGTGAAATCAATCAACTCTTATTGGAAACTGTGTACTATCTGAATAATAAGAAAGTGAAAAGTGTTAGTGTTGGGTTTAATCATTGTGAAACTTGTGAATTGTGTGTGCAATTTACTCAAATCGGTAAAGGGACAGTCATTCTGAGTAATGATAAATGGCTTAATTTATTCGAACAAAAAAGATATAATTTCTATACAATACTTTCACGCTTATATTATCCTCAAACCGTACAGATTTTTTACGTGATAATAACGTTAAGACTCATTCAATTATTGGATGATGGTTTCAGAAAAGAACTTATCGAAGCAAAGAAAGACGATTTGGTGAAAAGTGGACTGGTGAAGTCGTTATTAAAAGAGGCTATAACCAATGAAGCGACATGGAGGTTGTTTAATAATAAATATAGAATGAGTATGGATCAATGTTTGTAAAAAACTAACTTTGCATATATTTTTCTTAAATAAATCGATTTTTTACTTATCTCGTGTGTTATTTACTTGATAAAACCTGCCCCGACCGTGAGTTTTTTTTAAAACAACCAGAGGCCAATATCCTATCCTACCCAGGTATTAAACATGACTTTCTCTATCGAGACGCTCGAGCAAAACCGACGTTTGACTGCGAGACCGTAGATCTTATTTTTTTTACTACCAGAGGTTAGTGACCTAGACACATCCACCACTCGGGTGCAATAGCTGGACTGAAAACCTGTTTTTTCATCTACCCCGAAGTGTTTTCATTCATAAACTCCTTAGTAACCTAAATAGATGAGACTCGGCAGAGGACGGTCGCGTGCATAAAGTGAGTTTTTCGAAGAAAGACGCATCCGGATATTCCACGCATCAGATCGCTCTCCAAAGGTAATTTAATTTATATTTAATAATTATTAATATATTATCAATCTAAGCAATCATTGATTTGAAAATAATTAATTTTCAATTATGGACTTAAAACAACTCGCAATCATACATAAAGTTGGGTCGGCTATTCAGACCTATCATGAACGTGGTTGGAAGACGATGAAATTAGAGGATCTGAAATTGATACCTTTTGATTATATTGAATTGTATCATCCACGTGACATCCATCAGATAACCACCACATTTTCCGAATTATAAGAATTAGAAGATCGGCGTCAGAGGGAAGGATATTAGCCATGCCTGGAACACTACAATAAAGGAGAAATTCATATCGATGGACCACCTCCTTTGAAAAAAATGATTGTTATTTGTGTTGTGTGTATTTATAAAGTAATAATGATTGTATTTTATTGGATATAAAAACTTGATCAATATTTCGCTTCATTTTAACGTACTCAAATCCACCGCCATCCAAAAATACCAATCCAGAAAGTTTAATTCGATTCGAATCCGCCGCCATCCAAGTACTAACCTAACATTGCACATTACGATCGTCTTTTGTTATGACGTCATTAGGTTTTTCTTTTGTTTATCTTTATAATATCAAATTAAAAAATGGCGGACTGTGCTCAAACGAACATTTATACTCTACTGTTATAGTCGGTGGTGACTTTAACTTACACTCAATTGATTGGGAAAATCTATGTTTCGAATCTAGAGGTAAAGAACGCGAATCCTGTGAGGCATTAATCGAAACATTCTGCGAGCACTCTCTCCTTCAATTAGTCAGAAAGCCAACGCGATTGGGAAACATATTAGATTTATTAGCAACTAACGTCCCAGAAAGAATAAACAAAGTCACCATTGAAGATGGGATAAGTGATCATCAGGCCGTATATGCAGAGTGTAAGTTGAAAATCGATAGGCACCCCAAGCCTCAAAGAAAGTTTTATATATTTGCTAGGGCAAACTTTTCAAGCTTCAGGTCGCGCCTACGAGAAATACTACCTGGCTTCCGTGATATGACCGAACGATCAGGTGCTGAGTCGTCATGGAAACTATTCAAGGATATAATGCTAGAGAGTATCGATAAGTACATTCCAATTAAATCGAAGGTCGACAATAAAGAGCCACGTTGGTACAATAAGCAAGTTAGGAGTGCGCTTAGGCGTCAGAGAATATGCCACGCGAAAATAAAAAATATGCCGTCTACATCATCCGATGAATATAGAGCAACTAAAGTTAAGACGTATAAGGAATCCCGCGCTAAAGCGAGAACTACTATGCGCGAGGCTTTTACTAACTTCCGGAATAAGGTATTAAATAATTATTTGAAGGAGGACCCTAAAGCGTTTTGGTCCTATGTGAGAGAGGTCCAAGGTAGAGGCCCTACAATACCTTCCCTGCGTAATGACTCGGGTGACGTTATTCATGATAGCGTAGAGAAAGCCAACCTGTTAAACGGTCATTTTGTAAAAGCATTCACAGCCGTCAGCGACCATTGCGTACATGTTGCACCCGCAATAAGGGGGGGAGGGCTGATGGACGATATAGTATTTTCTGAGGTGGGAATAGCAAAGCAATTAAGTTCCATCAGACATAACAAAGCCACTGGCCCCGAAGAAATTCCTGCTCGCGTTTTAAAAGAATTAGCAGAAGAAATAGCACCTTTTCTTCTGATTATCTTCGAGAAATCCATTTCTCGCGCAGAGGTCCCTAGCGACTGGAGGTTAGCGCACGTTACCCCAATTCATAAGGGCGGAGACAAGGAGAACCCAGAAAATCACAGGCCGATTTCTTTAACTTCGATATCGTGTAAGATTCTCGAACATATACTCGTTAGCAACATAATGCGATTTCTTGATAGTAATTTATTGTTAGATGATTGTCAACACGGCTTCAGGAAAGGCAGGTCATGTGATACTCAGCTCGGTCTTTTTGTTAATTGTTTACTGAGAAGCGGAGAAAAGAATACGCAGGTCGATGCCATCTTCTTAGATTTTAGGAAAGCCTCTGATAAGGTACCTCACAGGAAGTTAATAACGAAATTAGAAACCTTAGGCGTAAATTCTAAAATCGTTAGTTGGATCCGTGAGTTTTTAAATCATAGGAAGCAGATGGTTGTTATAGATGGGAAATCTTCGAACTTAGTGGAGGTTGTCTCTGGCGTTCCACAGGGTAATGTAATTGGTCCGTTATTATTTCTAATTTATATAAACGATATCAGCTCAGTAGTCAAAAGTAAAATTAGGCTTTTCGCGGACGACACCGTCATCTATAGAGAAATAAGCAATCCGGAAGACCACCAGTATCTCCAAAATGACCTAGAAGCTATTTCTGCATGGTGTAAGGAATGGCAGTTAGAGATAAACCAAAAGAAAAGCTGCGTCATCAACTTCTGGAGAACCAACAGTATCTCGTTGAATAATAATTATTCGTTGGACGGAGTAGATATTCCAGTTTCAGACTCGATTAAATACCTCGGAGTCACGATCCATCGTGATCTCTCGTGGGACACACACATTCGCCGATTGATAGGTGCCGCTAACAAAAAGCTGGCCTTTATAGGGAGAATAGTTCGAAATAGCTCCGAAAAAGTGAAAGAATTATGCTATTTATCCTTGGTTCGACCGCAGGTCGAATATGCTTCAGCTGTGTGGGATCCTTACGAAAAGGGACTCACTAACGAGATAGAAAGGGTTCAGCGCAGGGCAGCTAGATTTGTAAAGAGGAATTACGATAGTAAACAAAGCGTAACATCATTAATAGAAAATCTGAAATGGACATCGTTAGAGGAACGTAGGCTGCAGGCTAGAACTAAATTACTGGAAAAATTTATGTCGGAGGGACTAGCAAATGAGGTAGTAGGACTTATCAGAAGCCCGACGTATTTAGGAAGGCAGGACAGCGATGATAAGATTCGCGAGATTGATTGTAGAACGGAGCGATATAGAGGATCGTTTTTCCCTAGGACGATAAGAGACCATAATAGAAAAAGATGACGTAGGAAAACTATGGACCCTTGGTGCACTGCACCCCCTGCCATCCACCGAAAAGGTGACTTGCAGGGTATAATGTAGATGTAGATGTAGATATATCAAAAGCCAAATTTATTCCTTGCATCTCACAACTAATAATGCTATTTCTCATCACCTCACACATCGCGTAATTTCGCATCGAATAGAACGATCTCCGAATGTCGAATCTCGCAATTTATTCTTCCGTTTTTAAACAAGATACAATTTCACTACACGTCGAGACTTCATCATGCGCTTACGTTATAGGCAGGTACATGAAACGCGTTTTCCTTAGGAAACAGGAGAGGACAATTTCATAAATCCAAATGCGAGGAACGCGATGATAAATCGATAATTATGAACACGGCCGATTGATTCCTTCATTCGTTCGGATTCGGAAGCGCAAATAGTGTGTAGTCATGGATTGCCTTGGAAAATTCTCCCCTAATGTATATATCCCTAGGTTCTGTAATTTCCTTCGACAGAGACAAAGCAGTAAAAAGTTCGCGAAATCAGTTAAAAACGTTTCCAAGCATTAACACGGCATTGTGAGGGCCGCAGAAATTCATACACGGTTGGGAGATTCTCAATGGCGTCGGTGGTGTAATGGTCAGCATAGTTGCCTTCCAAGCAGTTGATCCGGGTTCGATTCCCGGCCGACGCACGTTTAATTTTTCGCTTTAGATTTTTCGCGAGTCCTCGTATTCCCCTTCTCTTTTTTGACAGTTGAATTCGCCCTCGAAACTTGCATTGTTTCTCACGCTTTTTTACATGTCGCTCGAAAACCTAGGCTTATATAGATCCCCGTCGGCCATACACACGTTGGTAAGGATAGATCCGCATTACGACGTCGAATGACCGTCTCCATCAAATTTTCCGGCTGTAGCTGATTATAAAATGAAAGTTATCGCTTTCGAGGTTTGGAGAGACGTTGATCTTCAACATGATGTGCGGCGAGGCGGGCGATTCACCCTAAAATATTTTTATCACGGTCGCTCTAAAATTGGCATCCCTGAAAAGAAATCGATCGAAAATTAATCCGAACATGTGCCTGTCACGCTCGCATTTCGGGACAATTGCGCATCTGATGAATACCGAGGTCCACGAATTCGTTGTGCGTAAGGAGGGGTACGATTCCCGTTCGCCAATGCCAATAGTCAAATAGCAGGTTTGAAGCCTTAGTTACTTGGGCACAATTACTTTCCTGGATAGGAGTTCAGTCAGTCTCCCTGGAGGTATTATCGAGTAATTAATTTGTTTGAAATTCTCCGATAATAGCGTTCATGTCGGAAACATAAAACGTAAAATAGCAATCGTTCAATTTTCGTAATGAGGAATGTATTTCTGTTATGAAACGACGCATGGATAAACCAAGCATGCTGAAATCATTTCCAATATAAAATAATAGGCTCCCGCTGGGGAGGTGTATTTAAATGCCGCGCACATTTTGAACGCATCGCTTCACATCCGAGTGCATAAAAAATGATATAACATTTTACAAAAAAGGATCCATGCCTAGGATCAATTCGATTGATTGCTGAAAGATAAAATAAGCAAAAAATGGTGAAGGTCTGATTATGTCGGCCGGGCTGCCGCTGGGCTCCCACTCCCGGGCGCTATCCCACTAACGCCCGCCCCGGGGACTTTTGGCTGCTGAGTTTCCCCCCTGGCCCGGTTCGCCCCTCCTTAGCCAACCTGGACACACCGGACTCCTCCAGGGTGCCCATGTCGATAACGGGCTTAGCGCGGACGTCCAGTCAACGTGGCACCACCCACCGACAGGTCCCCCGCCCTCAAACCGCCCTCAAACCATCCTCTGCACCAAGCCTCCAAGTAGCTGGATTACAGGAGTACGCCAACACTACCAGCATGAAGCCCGCCCTATCGAAAGCCAAATTTATGCCTTGCATATCACAACTAATAACACTATTTCTCATCACCTCACCCATCGCGTAATTACGCATCGAAAAGAACTATCTCCGAATGTCGAATCTCGCAATTTATTCTACCGTTTTTAAACCAGATACAATTTCACTACACGACGAGACTTCATCATGCGTTCACGTTATAGGCAAGTACATGAAACGCGTTTTCCTTAGGAAACAGAATAGGAAAATTTTAATTAAGCCAGTTTTTATATCTCGAGTCTTTCAGCCATTTCAGACGAAAACGTTGAGTGTATTTCTTGTTATCCATTTTAGTAAGGGTAAAAAACATTAAATATTTTATAAACAAAATTAAAAACTGAAGAGACCAGGATATCTAATTTCAAAATGTTCAGCAACCAATTGTCCAGATATACACATACAAAAGGTGCTTTTTCACTTACGACAACACTCGTGGCTAGCACTCGGAGTGAAATACTATGACGGACTGAACGCAGAATTTTCACAAAGTTTCAACTATAAATGTATAAGAGTTCGAATGTGCGTGGATATCCACGACGATCGACGTTCCGAGAAAAATACATACAAAGTTGCAAAGGGGTGTCCCTACGCATGCCTACCGAGAGTACATATACATTTTGTTGCACATGTTTGTAAATAAATTGTATGTTAACTATCATGATGATTCAACATTCAAAGCACAGAATGTAAATATGTAGTTTGAAAAAAGATTTGCAGAACAAAAACTAAAGATCAAGATTTTATTTATTTATTTATTTATTTAATTAATAATTTCACATACAGCATTCGCCATTTTAGAGTGAAATATATAACATCATGAGTATAAATAAAAGCGAATAAAAAACAGGAAAAATACAGAGAATAATATTAAGAATACAACACGAAAGAGAAATGGGAAAATAACACTGCGGATAGAGCACAAAGAAATCAGAGGTGAGAATGAGGTAAATGAGCTCTAGAACCTTTGATAAATGATTTACAGGAAAGGATAAACGGATCTATGTGGGAAGGTAGATAATTAAATAGGGTAGGAAGACGGAAAAAAAGAGAGCGCCTAATAATAGATAACCTTGTGGTTGGAATGTGGAGTAAATCCATAGAGCGTGTTGTTCTAGAGGGTACTCGTAAACCGAAAGAGGCCAAGAGTTCTGGACTGTCTATATTAGAGTTTAAAATGTTATAACATAAGGAGAGGTCAGATTTTTGTCGAGATACCGAAAATTTGTCTAAAGATCAAGATATAATATACTTTAAGTATAAATGTCATAGTTTTCAAGATTATGCCTGATTCGTTGATAATATATAATAACAAACAACTGCAATTTATTCTACATTTGGAATGTGTTAAGTTTCATTAGAGTAATTTATTTTTCTGGTTAATATCGTATGTATTTGCACTAATAAAAGAAATAGCTAAATTTTTCGCTAGATTCAGTGGAAATCGCTTAGTAAGCGAGATGTCGCTAAAACAAAAAAAAGTCGCTAAACGAAGTAAAAAGTCGATGAATCTAGCGACAAAATCGCTAAATTGGCAACTATGCCTCTAAGTAGCTGGATTACAGGAGTACGCCAAATCTCCCAGCATGAAGCCCGCCCTATAGAGAGCCAAATTTATGCCTTGCATCTCACAACTAATAATGCTATTTCTCATCACCTCACCCATCGCGTAATTTCGCATCGAATAGAACGATCTCCGAATGTCGAATCTCGCAATTTATTCTTCCGTTTTTAAACAAGATACAATTTCACTACACGTCGAGATTTCATCATGCGTTTACGTTATAGGCAGGTACATGTAACGCGTTTTCCTTAGGAAACAGGAGAGGAAAATTTCATATATCCGAATGCGAGGAACGCGACGATAAATCGATAGTTACGAACACGGCTGATTGATTCCTTCATTCGTTCGGATTCGGAAGCGCAAATTGTGTGTCGTCATGGATTGCCTTGGAACATTCTCCCCGAATGTATATATCCCTAGGTTCTGTAATTTCCTTCGACAGAGACAAAGCAGTAAAAATTTCGTGAAATTAGTAAAAAACGTTTCCAAGCAATAACACGGCATTTTGAGGGCCGCAGACATACATACACGGTTGGGATATGCTCAATGGCGTCGGTGGTGTAATGGTCAGCATAGTTGTCTTCCAAGCAGTTGATCAGGGTTCGATTCCCTGCCGACGCACGTTTAATTTTTCGCTTTAGATTTTTCGCGAGTCCTCGTAGTCCCCTTCTCTTTTCGAAATTTGAATTCGCCCTCGAAACTTGCATTGTTTCTCACGCTTTTTTTCATGTCGCTCGAAAACCTAGGCTTATGTAGATTCCCGTCGGCCATACACACGTTGGTAAGGATAGATCCGCATTACGACGTCAACTTTACCTGGCTGTTGAAGAGAACAGACGTGCCTTTCACTTGCTCCTTCGAGCTCCTACGTAGCCTCGAGCGACTAGAGTAGCTGTAGCATTAGAGTAGCTGTAGTGTTAAGTAGAACTAACAATTTACTTTATTCTATTGTTATCCTTCGGTAATTTTATTTAACATTCGTTTAAGTTATGTAATTAGTTTTGTTATAACATCCACGTTATAGTTTTTATTTTTCTCTACCGTAATATTTAACTTTTAAGCCTCGTAGTTTCTTGTTAGAATTTTCATTCTCCCTTTTACAAAATAATATTTATATCATAGTAGTTATTGTGTATTAGCATATTCTCGTTACATTTGTAAGGTTGTTTTAGTTTTACGCTCCATAGTATTTATATTTTTCGTTGTTGTGTACTATCATCTCCTGTGCGTGATCTAACCTTGTTTGTGTTGTTTACGCCTTTCACTTTATACCTGCGCTTGACCCTTTCAGTTAGTGCCTGGCTGTCGAAGGGTAAGGACGTGCCTTTCACTTCCTCCTGCAAGAGCTTCTGACCTGCGGGTGACCGGCGCTTTAATAGCAGTAGCTGTAGAGTAGCTGTAGCAGCTGTCCTTCCGTAGCTGTATCGTTGTGTAGCAGTAGAAGTAGAGTCGAAGTAACCGTACTGATAAGTAGAACTAACATTTATTTATATTGTTTATTGTAGTATCTCTTAATCCCAATATCGTCATTTTTCAGTAGTATTTTTCTAGCACTTGCTTTAAAAAAACTCATATTCAGGTAGTAATTGTTTCTGTAAAAACTCTACGCTGTTTGTGTACTAACTTAACTTGTTTTAACTTGATTATCGCTGTTGGTGTACTAATTTAAATTGTTTTAACGCTTGCTTGTGTTTCTATCTTGCCTGTTCGCTAACGTTGTTTGTGCGGTGAGTCAGCGCTTCCCTTTCACTTTTTACCTGCGTTCCTCTCTAGCGTAGACCTTAAGTCCACGAATTAGTTAGTCACTTAGTATAACCTTAGCTTGAAGTTTAATTTAATTCATAGCTAGTACAGATTAGTGTTTAGGATGGCTTCACCTAGGATTCCCGTTTCCTCCTTTCTATGCGACGCTGATTTCGAGGGAATGAGGTCTCGAATCACGGAGCTGGTAAGAGAGGTTACGGACCTCCGTCGGAGGGTGGCAAGAGCGGAGTCGGCCCTTGTTCGTGTTGGGAGAACGCATCCATCCCCGAGAACTCACCGCGCCATGATGGCGACTCGGGTGCGCTCGAGTGCGAAAGTCGGTGGTGTGATCGAGGGTGTTTGTGGGACCTCTTCGGGGGCTGGGGTCGCTCCAATCCTGAAACCCAACGATTGGAGAGTGGTCTCCAACCGGGGGGATCGTGGGGTGGTCCTGCGAAGGCTGGGAGCTGGGAATGCCTCGGCAGACCCTCTTCCAGTTTGCAATCGGTTCGCGGCGTTGTCGGAGGACGACACTTCGGCCGATGCTCTCGCATCCGCTCCCGTCTCTTTGGCGGAGGCTGGATCTATGGGAAGTCGGGGTGGGAAGGGAGGGCTCCTAGTAATAGGTAGTTCTAATGTCCGGCGTGTTATGGCTCCCTTGCTAACTCGGGCCCGCCGGGAGGGAGTGGCTGAGCGGGTGTTCTCCAGGTGTATACCAGGAGGAACGGTCCCCCAAGTGACGAGGGCGGTACGGGAGTCGGTGGAGTCAACGGGTTGCTCTAGGCTGCGGATGGTGGTCCATGTTGGGACTAACGACGCCTCGAAGCGCGGGTCCGAGGAGATTCTAAGTTCTTTTGAGGACTTGGTCGCCGAGGTCACTCGTGTCCGAGAGGAGTCGGGTTCTGATGTGCGGCTCACCATTTGTAGTATTGTCCCGCGGATTGACTGTGGTTCGGAGGTTTGGAGCCGCGTGGCGGGGCTAAACCAAAGGCTATGGAATTTCTGTGTGGGCATGGGAGTCGACTTTGTTGATCTCCGGCCGGTTCTCGGATCGTGTAGGGTACCCCTAAACGGCTCTGGAGTTCATTACACGACCGAGGCTTCACAGAGTGTAGCGTGTAGGATCTTCGACCATGGTAGGTCTTTTTTAGATTAGAGAGTAGGGTAGGGTGTAGGCGTATTAGGAGATTTCATAGGGGCATCGAGTGTAATACAGTTTCTGGTCGCAAAGTGAGAGAGTCCACCTGCGAAAGCCGTAATAGAGCAGTTAATGCTTCGGGCGATAACGAGAAATTAAATATTATAGTCTTAAACTGCCGCAGCATTCGTAGGAAGTCTGCCGAACTCGAACACGTAATTCGCACGTTGCATGCGGATGTAGTTATAGGTACGGAAAGTTGGCTCACTGAAGATATCGCTAGCCAAGAAATTTTTCCGAAAAGCTATAGAGTATACAGAAAGGACCGCGCCAATAGAATAGGTGGCGGAGTATTTTTGGCAATAAGTGAAAAGTACGATAGTTGTCAGATCCCTATTATCGATGAAACGACCGAGAGCGTGTGGTGCCGCCTAGGTAAGGATAATTCGAAAAAGATATATTTATGCTCATTTTACAGACCACCTAATGCCAAAGTTGATTATATTTTAAGTTTAGAGAGGCAATTAGCCGAGCTTAGATCTATTATGAACGACGGTTACGTGATAATTGGAGGCGATTTTAACTTACCGTCAATCGATTGGGAAAACCTATGTTTCGTTACGGGAGGTAAAGAACGCGAATCGTGTGAAGCCTTAATTGACACGTTTCATGAATATTCCTTAATCCAGATGGTACAAAAAGCCACGCGTTCGGGCAATGTTCTCGACTTGCTTGCTTCTAACATCCCGCATAGGATAACTAAGGTATCCACAGAGGAGGGACTTAGCGACCATCGAGCTGTGTATGCGGAGTGCGAATTAAAGCTCAAAAGACATCCTAAGCCTCTTCAGAATGTATACGCTTTCGCCAAGGCCGACTTTAAAAGTTTCAGCTTACATCTCAAAAGTACCTTTGTCAGTTATCGTGAAAAGACAGAACGATTAGGTATGGAGCCATCATGGTTATTATTTAAGAATATACTAGGAAGAGGTATCAATAGATTTATCCCCAGTAAGTTAAAATCTGATAAGAAAGAACCTCGTTGGTTTAATAAGGAAGTCAGGATTGCCTTAAGACGACAGAGGCGTAGCCACGCAAAATTGAAAAACATACCTACCACCGCTTCCGATGAGTATCGCACAGCTATAGTCCATGAGTATAACAGTGCCCGCGTACTAGCGAGAAAAACCATGCGTAACGCATTTAACACCTTCCGGAATGAGGTATTAAATACAAAATTGAAGGAGGATCCAAAAGCGTTCTGGTCCTACGTAAGGGAAGTCAAGGGAGTGGGTCCTTCAATACCCTCCCTGCGATGTGATTCCGGAGACATCCTTCACGATGGGGAGGATAAAGCTAATCTACTAAACGTTTACTTCGCGAAGGCGTTCACGGCAGGTGGAAATATACTTAAAGATAATCTTATTCCCGATGGATGTACTCGGATGGATAATATTAAAATCTCTGAGGCAGGAATAGCGAAGCAACTGAGTGCGATAAAGCCTAACAAAAATCCTGGACCAGAAGGAATTCCCGCGCGTGTATTAAAAGAACTAGCAGAAGATATAGCTCCCTTCCTTCGGATAGTTTTCGAGAAATCTCTTACCCTCTGTGAGGTTCCTGATGATTGGAAACTAGCACACGTCACACCCATTCATAAGGGAGGTGACAAAGAAAACCCCGAAAATTATAGGCCGATTTCTCTAACATCATTATCATGTAAGATTTTGGAGCACATTATTGTTAGCAACACGATGCGTTATCTTGAGAGTAGATCGCTCTTAGTCAGCTGTCAACATGGCTTCAGAAAAGGTAGATCCTGTGACACCCAACTCGGTCTGTTTGTGAATGATGTTTTATCATGCGGCGAAAATAATAAGCAGGTCGATGCAGTGTTCCTTGATTTTAGAAAAGCTTTTGACAAGGTTCCCCACCGTAAGTTGTTATTAAAATTGGGAAATCTTGGCGTTAATGTTAAAGTCATTAACTGGGTTCGCGCTTTCCTTTGGAATAGAAAACAAAAAGTAGTCATCGATGGTAAGTCCTCGAGTGTGGCAGATGTAGTCTCTGGAGTGCCGCAGGGTAGTGTGATCGGACCTATGCTTTTCTTGCTTTATATAAACGACATCAGCTCAGTTGTAAAAAGTAATATCAGGCTTTTTGCGGATGACACCGTAGTCTATAGAGAAATTAGTGGTCCTAGCGACCATCGTCAGCTTCAGGATGATCTGGATGCGTTATCTGTTTGGTGCAAGGAATGGCAGCTAGAAATCAATCAGAAAAAGAGTAACGTTCTAAACTTTTGGAAATCTAGAAGCCCATCGTCCGTGTTTACCTACTCGATAGATGGTGAGATCATTCCTGTTTCGGAATCCGTGAAATACCTCGGGGTAACCTTGAATCGTGACCTGTCTTGGGACACCCACATAAGACGAGTGATAGGTGCGGCAAATAAGAAGTTGGCTTTTGTGCGTAGGATAGTCAGGAAAAGCACGGAAAAGGTGAGAGAATCCTGTTATTTATCGTTGGTTATACCTCAAATGGAATACGCAGCAGCGGTTTGGGATCCATACCAGAGGGGACTCATAAAGGATTTAGAAAAAATACAGCGGCGAGCAGCTAGATTCGTGAAAAAGAATTACGATAAAAAACAGAGCGTTACGTTACTCATTGATGAGTTGAGTTGGCCATCGTTGAAAGATCGTAGATTACAGGCGAGACTTAAACTTCTAGATAAATATAGGTCGGAGATATTCGTAAATGAAATGAAGGATATTATTCGACAACCAACGTATATCGGACGGAGGGATAATGACGACAAGATTCGCGAAATAGATAGTAGGACGGAGAGGTATAAGGAGTCCTTTTCCCCTAGGACAATACGTGACCACAATAGATAACAGTGAATAATAATTAGTTAGGAACTTGGTGCGCGGCACCCCCTGCCATCCACCGTCAAGGTGACTTGCAGGGTAATATGTAGATGTAGATGTAGATGTAGATGTACGCTACACGAAGAGCGTCCCCGCTTTAAAACAGACCAAATTCTTTAGCCTTATCCCATTTCAGCTTTTGTTTTTATATTGTAACTCTTTTGCGTTAGTATATAAATTAGGTAAGTTTAGGATGGCTTCACCGAGGACTCCCGTTTCCTCCTTCTTGTGCGCCGCTGGTTGCGAGGCCATGAGGGCTCGAATCACGGAGCTGGAGAGGGTGGTTGCGGACCTCCTTCAGAGGGTGGAAAGGTCCGAGGCAGCCTTGGTTCGTGTGGGGGGTGCGGGGTCATCCCTGAAAGCTCGCCGCGCCAAATTGGCGGCCCGGGTTCGCCTGGGTGCGGCAGCCGGTAGAGTGATCGGGGTTGACTCTGACTCCTTACCGCGGGCTGAGGGTCCTCGGGCTGGGAAATCCGATGAGTGGAGAGTGGTGTCCACTCGGGGAGATCGTGGGGTGGTGCTGCGGAGGCAGGGAGTTGGGAATGCTTCGGCGGACTCGCTTCCTGTCAGTAATAGGTTCGAGGTGTTGTCGGAGGACGACTCCACGGCCATTGCGCCCGTACCCACTCCCGTCTCTTCGATGGAGGCCGGGCCCAAGGGGAGTCGGGTTGGGAAGGGAGGGTTGTTAGTGTTAGGTAGCTCTAACGTTCGGCGTGTAATGGCACCCCTGTTATCCAGTGCCCGCCGGGAGGGAGTTGAAGAGCGGGTCTTCTCCAGATGTATATCAGGAGGCACGGTGCCGCAAGTGACCAACACGGTGAGAGAAGCGGTAGTGGCGACAGGTTGCTCTCGGCTGCGGGTGGTGGCCCATGTTGGGACTAACGACGCCTCGAAGCGCGGGTCCGAGGAGATTTTAAGTTCTTTTAAGGACTTGGCCTCTGAGGTTGCTCGTGTCCGAGAGGAGTCGGGTTCCGATGTGCGGCTTACTGTCTGCAGTATAGTCCCTAGGATTGACCGCGGTTCTGAGGTTTGGAGTAGAGTTGAAGGTCTGAACCGAAGGCTGTGGAATTTCTGTCGGGACTTGGGAGTGGACTTCGTCGACCTACGACCGAATATCGAATCGTGCAGGGCACCACTGGATCACTCTGGTGTTCACTACACGCCCGAATCGGCTCAGAGAGTAGCGAGTAGGATTCTCGAGCACAGTAGGGATTTTTTAGGCTAAATTAGGGCAGGGTGTAGGTCAGTTTTGGGTCAGGGGATAATCGATGCATTTGTAGAAAATAAGAATCCCGCAAGATTATCTAATGATAGAATATACACCGAGCGTGACATGCAGCACCAATTTCGCGATAGGTCATTGATAGAATGTTCCGTTAAGGGCGCGACGGGTCGCAATTCCAATTTTGATGCGACGCCATACAGTCGTGGGAGTGATTGTGGTGGGAGCGCATGTAGTTTTAGAGTGGAAGAGAAAGTCAAGGGTGAGATTAGCATGCGAAGTGATAGTGAGAAATTAAACGTCGTCGTACTGAACTGTCGCAGCATCCGTAGGAAAATTGCTGAGTTCGAGCATGTTATTCGCAGTCTGCATGCCGACGTCGTGATAGGCACAGAAAGTTGGTTAACGGATGAAATTCAGAGTCAGGAGATATTTCCTAGAGACTATCGTGTCTATAGAAAAGATCGCGCTAATAGATCGGGCGGGGGAGTTTTCATAGCGGTTAGCGATAAGTACGATAGCAGTGAGATTCCGATAAGTGACAAAGATATCGAGAGTGTTTGGTGCCGCATAGGTAAAGATGGCTCCAAAAAGGTGTTCATATGCTCGTTTTACAGGACACCTAACGCTGGTGTAGATTGTATTTTAAGTCTCGAGAAACAATTATCAAAGCTTAGACTGATAAATGAAGATGGTATCGTTATAGTCGGTGGTGACTTTAACTTACACTCAATTGATTGGGAAAATCTATGTTTCGAATCTAGAGGTAAAGAACGCGAATCCTTTGAGGCATTAATCGAAACATTCTGCGAGCACTCTCTCCTTCAATTAGTCAGAAAGCCAACGCGATTGGGAAACATATTAGATTTATTAGCAACTAACGTCCCAGAAAGAATAAACAAAGTCACCATTGAAGATGGGATAAGTGATCATCAGGCCGTATATGCAGAGTGTAAGTTGAAAATCGATAGGCACCCCAAGCCTCAAAGAAAGTTTTATATATTTGCTAGGGCAAACTTTTCAAGCTTCAGGTCGCGCCTACGAGAAATACTACCTGGCTTCCGTGATATGACCGAACGATCAGGTGCTGAGTCGTCATGGAAACTATTCAAGGATATAATGCTAGAGAGTATCGATAAGTACATTCCAATTAAATCGAAGGTCGACAATAAAGAGCCACGTTGGTACAATAAGCAAGTTAGGAGTGCGCTTAGGCGTCAGAGAATATGCCACGCGAAAATAAAAAATATGCCGTCTACATCATCCGATGAATATAGAGCAACTAAAGTTAAGACGTATAAGGAATCCCGCGCTAAAGCGAGAACTACTATGCGCGAGGCTTTTACTAACTTCCGGAATAAGGTATTAAATAATTATTTGAAGGAGGACCCTAAAGCGTTTTGGTCCTATGTGAGAGAGGTCCAAGGTAGAGGCCCTACAATACCTTCCCTGCGTAATGACTCGGGTTACGTTATTCATGATAGCGTAGAGAAAGCCAACCTGTTAAACGGTCATTTTGTAAAAGCATTCACAGCCGTCAGCGACCATTGCGTACATGTTGCACCCGCAATAAGGGGGGGAGGGCTGATGGACGATATAGTATTTTCTGAGGTGGGAATAGCAAAGCAATTAAGTTCCATCAGACATAACAAAGCCACTGGCCCCGAAGAAATTCCTGCTCGCGTTTTAAAAGAATTAGCGGAAGAAATAGCACCTTTTCTTCGGATAATCTTCGAGAAATCCATTTCTCGCGCAGAGGTCCCTAGCGACTGGAGGTTAGCGCACGTTACCCCAATTCATAAGGGCGGAGACAAGGAGAACCCAGAAAATTACAGGCCGATTTTTTTAACTTCGATATCGTGTAAGATTCTCGAACATATACTCGTTAGCAACATAATGCGATTTCTTGATAGTAATTTATTGTTAGATGATTGTCAACACGGCTTCAGGAAAGGTAGGTCAAGTGATACTCAGCTCGGTCTTTTTGTTAATTGTTTACTGAGAAGCGGAGAAAAGAATACGCAGGTCGATGCCATCTTCTTAGATTTTAGGAAAGCCTTTGATAAGGTACCTCACAGGAAGTTAATAACGAAATAAGAAACCTTAGGCGTAAATTCTAAAATCGTTAGTTGGATCCGTGAATTTTTAAATCATAGGAAGCAGATGGTTGTTATAGATGGGAAATCTTCGAACTTAGTGGAGGTTGTCTCTGGCGTTCCACAGGGTAGTGTAATTGGTCCGTTATTATTTCTAATTTATATAAACGATATCAGCTCAGTAGTCAGAAGTAAAATTAGGCTTTTCGCGGACGACACCGTCATCTATAGAGAAATAAGCAATCCGGAAGACCACCAGTATCTCCAAAATGACCTAGAAGCTATTTCTGTATGGTGTAAGGAATGGCAGTTAGAGATAAACCAAAAGAAAAGCTGCATCATCAACTTCTGGAGAACCAAGAGTATCTCGTTGAATAATAATTATTCGTTGGACGGAGTAGAGATTCCAGTTTCAGACTCGATTAAATACCTCGGAGTCACGATCCTACGTGATCTCTCGTGGGACACCCACATTCGCCGATTGATAGGTGCCGCTAACAAAAAGCTGGCCTTTATAGGGAGAATAGTTAGAAATAGCTCCGAAAAAAGTGAAAGAATTATGCTATTTGTCCTTGGTTCGACCGCAGGTCGAATATGCTTCAGGTTGTGGGATCCTTACGAAAAGGGACTCACTAACGAGATAGAAAAGGTTCAGCGCAGGGCAGCTAGATTTGTAAAGAGGAATTACGATAGTAAACAAAGCGTAACATCATTAATAGAAAATCTGAAATGGACATCGTTAGAGGAACGTAGGCTGCAGGCTAGAATTAAACTACTGGAAAAATTTATGTCGGAGGGACTAGCGAATGAGGTAGTAGGACTTATCAGAAGCCCGACGTATTTCGGAAGGCAGGACAGTGAGGATAAGATTCGCGAGATTGACTGCAGAACGGAGCGATATAGAGGATCATTTTTCCCTAGGACGATAAGAGACCATAATAGGAAAAGATAACGTAGGAAAACTATGGACCCTTGGTGCACTGCACCCCCTGCCATCCACCGAAAAGGTGACTTGCAGGGTATAATGTAGATGTAGATGAATGACCGTCTCCATCAAATTTTCCTGCTGTAGCTGACTATAAAATAAAAGTTATCGCTTTCGAGGGTTGGAGAGACGTTGATCTTCAACATGATATGCGGCGAGGCGGGCGATTCACCCTAAAATATTTTTATCAAGGTCGCTCCCTGATTTGCATCCCTCAAAAGAAATCGAGCGAAAATTAATCCGAAATGTGCCTGTCACGCTCGCTTTTGGGGATAATTGCGCATCTGATGAATACCGTGGTCCACGAATTCGTGGTGCGTAAGGAGGGGTACGATTCCTGTTCGCCAATGCCAATAGTCAAATAGCAGGTTTGAAGCCTTAGTTACTTGGGCACAATTACTTTCCTGGATAGGAGTTCAGTCAGTCTCCCTGGAGGTATTATCGAGTAATTAATTTGTTTGAAATTCTCCGATAATAGCGTTCATGTCGGAAACATAAAACGTAAAATAGCAATCGTTCAATTTTCGTAATGAGGAATGTATTTCTGTTATGAAACGACGCATGGATAAACCAAGCATGCTGAAATCATTTCCAATATAAAATAATAGGCTCCCGCTGGGGAGGTGTATTTAAATGCCGGGCTAATTTTGAACGAATTGCTTCACATCCGAGTGCATAAAAAACGATATAATATTTTACAAAAAAGGATCCATGCCTAGGATCAATTCGATTATTTCTGAAAGAAAAAATAAGCAAAAAAAGGTGAAGGTCTTATTATGTCGGCCGGGCTTCCGCTGGCCTCCCACTCCCGGGCTCTATCCCTCTACTGCCCGCCACGGGGACTTTTGGCTGCTGAGTTTCCCCCCTGGCCCGGTTCGCCCCTCCTTAGCCAACCTGGACACACCGGACTCCTCCAGGGTTCCCATGTCGATAACGGGCTTATCGCGGACGTCCAGTCAACGTTGCACCTCCCACCGACAGGTCCCCCGCCCTCAAACCATCATCTGCACCAAGCCTCCAAGTAGCTGGATTAGAGGAGTATGCCAACACTCCCAGCATGAAGCCCGCCCTATCGAGAGCCAAATATGTGCCTTGCATCTCACAACTAATAATGCTATTACTCATCACCTCACCCATCCCGTAATTTCGCATCAAATTGAACGATCTCCGTATGTCGGATCTCGCAATTTATTCTTCCGTTTTTAAACCAGATACAATTTCACTACACGACGAGACTTCATCATGCGCTTACGTTATAGGTAGGTACATGAAACGCGTTTTGATTAGGAAACAGGAGAGGAAAATTTCATAAATCCAAATGCGAGGAACGCGTTGATAAATCGATAATTACGAACACGGCTGATTGATTCTTTCATTCGTTCGTATTCAAAAGTGCAAATTGTGTGTCGTCATGGATTGCCTTGGAACATTCTCCCCGAATGTATATATCCCTAGGTTCTGAAACTTTCCTTCGACAGAGACGGAGCAGTGAAAAGTTCGCGAAATCAGTTAAAAACGTTTCCAAGCATTAACACGGCATTGTGAGGGCCGCAGAAATTCATACACGATTGGGAGCTTCTCAATGGCGTCGGTGGTGTATTGGCCAGCATAGTTGCTTTCCAATCAGTTGATCCGGGTTCGATTCCCGGCCGACGCACGTTTAATTTTTCGCTTTAGATTTTTCGCGAGTCCTCGTATTCCCCTTCTCTTTTCGAAAGTTGAATTCGCCCTCGAAACTTGCATTGATTCTCACGCTTTTTTTCATGTCGCTCGAAAACCTAGGCTTATGTAGATCCCCGTCTGCCATACACACGTTGGGAAGGATAGATCCGCATTACGACGTCGATTGACCGTCTTCATCAGATTTTCGGCTGTAGTTAACTATAAAATAAAAGTTATCGCTTTCGAGGGTTAAAGAGGCGTTATTCTTCAACATGATGTGCGGCGAGGCGGGCGATTCACCCTAAAATATTTTTATCCCGGTTGCTCCGAAATTCGCATCTCTCAAAAGAAATCGAGCGAAAATTAATCCGAACATGTGCCTGTCACGCTCGCTTTTCGGGATAATTGCGCATCTGATGAATACCGTGGTCCACGATTTCGTTGTGCGTAAGGATGGGTACGATTCCCGTTCGCCAAGGTATATGCCAAAAATGAAATATATTGTTTCTAAAATAAAGACAATAGCACGATTTAAATGTTGCGTTGTTTGCCGTTTTCGTATGATCACGCTAGGCGTTAATGGGTTAAATGATGGAGTATATTTATCACTAGTATTTAATGTATGTTGTATAATTTTGCGAATAAGATGATTTATTCTTTCCATTTTTACGAATCTCAATATTCTGTTTGATAACGCTGACTAAAGGAAATGAATGCTTTTTGAAGAAGAGCACTTGTACCTTTCTCCAAACTTTGAAAAGCCGACCATTGTGATGGAAGATTGATTGTGTATTTATGGATGTTATTGTTCACAGATCGATTTTTGGAACATCTCGATTTTCTATTCGAGGTAAAAATTTAAAAGAGCGTAAGTTCGACGATCGTGCAGCCGCCATCGCATTCATTGAACGTGCTGAAATTTTATCGCACCTGCGGAACGACGGAGCAAGTGAACGAGCAAACCGACAAAAGAAAGCGCAATCACATCTTCTGGAATATTATTTACCAATAAACAATCTCATGTCTTTTAGCTAGCGTCGACGGTGTTTGGCGTCATCCGACTGGAACGGTATCGAGAGATAACAGAATCGTCACATAGCCCTCCTTAATTCAACACAATGGCGCACTGAATTTGATTTCCTATCACCTCAGATATCAGCAGCGGCGGCAGACATCGAGTCACGAACCTCTCAATTTTTATCACTCCCGAGGAGGAAATAACAAATTTGTAGGCACGTGAAAATCTTAATTAAAAAGATAGACGGTCGAGTAGGAATTCCCGGATCTGTAGCGCGCGAATCAGAAGTTGTGTGAAAAGAAGTAATCTTTTACTTTTTCGTTGTCGAGGCAATCACGACGCAGTTGTTAATTTGATTGGATCTGCCGATGTTGATTAACCTAACGTACTTTGCATCGCCGCTATGCAATCGTGCGTTGATTCCTTTTGTTTTCTGAAATGCCTATCGCCGCAAATCTTTACAATGGATTGGTAGCTTTCTCCAGATTAACTACTCTTTCTTAACAGCACCCTTTCCACCCATTGTCCATCCATAACTACCGTGACTGCTGAAATCATTTGAGTCTATAGACTATGTAGCATGTGCCTTTCACTCATAATCATTGTGGGATGGCTGTTGGACCATCAAGAGGACGGTGATCGGAATCACATATATTTTAACAAATATCAATTCTTGAGTATCTTACATCTTGACTAGCATAATTGTCCGTCGAAGGTGACGCGTACGCGTGAATTGAAATAAAAAATTAATGTCACCAACTTTTATATGAGCTAAAAAGTAAACGATAAATGTAAAGTTCACATAATTAAATGTTCCAGAAAGTTAAAATAGTTTTAGGAAAATAACATTTGTGTGGCAAACAATATTATTGAAAATTTATTCGTTACACATTACGCTACGCAAATTTCATATGCTCAAAAATATTTTTACTTTATGGAACATTCAATTAAATTAATTTGAGATTTATTTTTTACATGTTGCTGCATACAATATTTTATTTCATTTAAATGTTTAAATAAATTTAATTTTTTTTCGACGCGTATAAAAAATTGATATGATTCTTTCTTTCCTATGTTTTTTATTTAAAGTCGCCAAGTAATTTTAATATGCAAATGACTAAAATTACGCCCGCATTAATGAAATGGAGAAAATAACCACCCCAGGAATAGATCTCTTGTTCTTATGATAGAGAATGATTGGCTAAAAGGAGCAAGTAGTAGATTCCATTATATCGCGAAAATACGTTTAAGTCATACTAACAGTTCTCGAGTTGCTCTATTAAAGGTCCCGTAATATCCTTCTCAGATGGTAACGTTCCCGAAAAACACGCAAATACACAGGCTATTAAATAGAGTGCTATTATAATAAAGGGCGAGTTTGTCAACTCTAGCAACCATAAAAATAATGAAAAACCCAGATGCGCATTCGTTTACATAGCAACGTCGGAGATGACGGCTGCTTTGCGTATATTTTTTTTTTTTGATATTTCGTTTTACCTCCTAGCTTGCTTCATAAATTTATATTTGTTAACATATTTAACCGTTCTTACCAATCCTCAGAATTAAACGAATTTCAAAATTCCATACAGATTAACCTTTAGAAACGGAGTATGTACGCTCCAAAAGTAAAAACTTAAGTTACTTAAAGTTTTAAGTTAATTAAATTATTTTTAATTTCTCTACTTTATATTTATTTTTGAAAGATTTTCTTAATAACTTTTTCATTAAATAGTAAATATTTTATAAACACTATAAATTTGAATGGAGTTCATCTATCGTGCTGCCATCATTCTTTCTCGAATTATGCGCCTTTGACGGGTTTTAAATCACGCACGCACACCAGTGGCGGTTCCAAGGGAGGGGCAATGGGGGCGATCGCCCTCCCCTTGGACAACTTCATTGCCATCCACTGGGTACATTCTAAAATTCATTCCGCGCAACATTCCTTGTTTCTACACCGAAGATTAAGTCTGTATGACAAGGGAAAAAAAGATTCTGATGGGGATAGGGATTTTCAAAATGTATGGTCGTTGGCAGAGGCGGAATCAAGAGGGGGGAGGGGCAATTGGGGCGATCGCCCTCCCCTTGGGAAGTTTCTGGGTCCGCCCCTGACGCACACACACACACACACGACAATGAAATCGGAATAAAACCGCTTCATGCCTGCGTTAATTTTTCAAAGCAGGATAGATTAATGTTAGTAGAAATTTACAGTGCAACACGCAAAATCATTACGTATGTCTTATATGATCGCTGACAAATTTAAAATAATCATCATAATAAAATGTTTAAGCCACAATAGAATTAATGGATGAGGCCGAAACTTTGTGGGATTCCATGATAAGGATATAATGTGGCGTTGTTAAAATTAATAGAAAAATGAAAACAACAGATTTTAATCACACTTATACTTATTCCATATATTTATGTGAAATAAGTCGAAGTGCGGTTAAACTGTGTTGTTTTAATTTTAATTCTAACAAAGCCACATTATATACTCCTTTAAGCCACAGATGGCTTGGGATATGGATGGTTCGTACAAAGGCACTAATTCGTAGATACTTTATATAATTTGAGTGCTACTGCTGAATATGGGGAACGGAAACGGAATCAACAAGAAGAGCCACTTTTTTCCAGTTCAGAATAAAGTTCGATATAAGAATAAATGAAGTACAGCCGAATAAAAGGGCATTTAACCCCTCGAGCCGGTATTTAAATGCCTGGAGATTTGCTTCAGGAGCTGTTTTTAAATTCTCATCGAGCAACAAAAAATGCAGTTTTAATTATGTGATCAATGTTTAAAAATTACTCGTGCAATCAATTCAAACATTCTCAAATATTCATCAACCTCTCAAGCCGGAGGCTCGAGAATGTACTCGCACCTTCAATAACTCTTTATAGAAGTCGATTCTTCATTACATTTCTAACCAATAGTAGTTCATATATATTTTCTGCTGTACTTTGTGCTAAATAATCTATAACAGTAAAATAAAGAAACCTGTACTGATAGTAATTGTAACTTAAAACACATTTCTTTCACAAATAAAATAACATTCCTGTACCACAAAATGGCAGTGAAATAGCAAACTTTTGAGGCCTTCTAGAGGGCAGAAGGTATTTTTTTATTCTCACCAAATTTTGTAATTTTGTTGAATACTAGTAACAACTTTTGGCGGGTATTACAAATTAAATATCGGATTTTCAATTTTTCGCTCCACCCTAATGGGCGTCCTGGAGGAGTCCGGGGTTTCCAGGTTGCCTATAGATTGGCGAACCGGGCCAGGGGGGAAACGCAGCAGCCAAAAGTCCCCGTGGCGGGCAGTAGCGGGATCGCGTCCGGGAGAGTTACTCTTACCGACATATTTAGACCTGTACTTCTTTTAATGATATTTTACCATTCTACGCAATATTGAGCTACTTTGATTGTTGCTGTTATTCTAATAACTTTATAAGATATTTTTATTAATAAAATTAAGTTCAATGATGCCGGTTTCAGAGGGTTTCATTTCTTCGTTCTTTCTTGTTTTGATTATTTCTATTGCTATTTGTTGTAATGCTATGGGCTCCAATTATGAGCAGCTATGCGCCCCTTAGAAATTTTGCAATTAATTAAATTCTGTCGTATAATCGCGTTTAAACATAATCTGATAAATAATTTATATTTTGCATCTAACGTAAGCCATGTTTACACGAACCATACCGCACTGCAGTGAAGGTTAGTTTATTATTATCGATTTTTACGCAAAAAGGCATCAAGTATTTTGATTGAAGTTCATCTAGTTATAGAGCTCAATAGTTGTAGCTGTTGAGAATACAACGCAAATCATATTTGCCTTTTTAGTTTTCTGTTTAACTTTCCGTTACCAAATAATGAAGTTTTCGTCTAGAATTAGCTCATGGGACTTATTTTGTGCTTATTTTCTGGAACCAGGAAAAATCGAACTTTCAATTTTTCTTTACTGAGGTTAAATTCATTTAAATACTTAGAAAGCTTGTCATACTTTAAAAAGAAAATACTTGCAGTTCGCAGGAGCAATGGCCTTTTTCTTATAAATGAATGAATAATATATTTTTGAATTTAAACTGTTATGAGAGTACTTCTTGTTTATTTTTATTACACATTAATATTTTGTTCATTTATATTGCAATTTGGAAATAATTCTTGACTGTGATACATTTGTTTGATAATCGAGAGATTTAAATAAACACAGGACGGCTCATCAAATTGGTAAAAGTAATTTTTTTCTTTTTAATAAAAGTAAATTTAAAAAACTGCTTTCCTGGTAAAATCCAGAAACGGAAATAACTACGCCTACTTTCCACATAATTATTTATTTAATACTTTTAGCTTTAATTGCTTTAAAATCGCCGCGAATGACTTGTTCTTTGTGTTCTCAAATTTCATAATTTAGCATTATAAAATATTAAAAATACATTCGAACGGAAAACTAAATTGATCACGCATATATTTGTAGAAAAAATAACGCGTGTATGTAATATACTAGAGCATACCGAATCCGAGTTGCTATGGCAACACTCTCGTAATGAGCAATAAAAACTGCAAAAAACGTAAAATCCGAAAAAAATGCGATCGATAAGTAAAATTCTACGATAAAAATTAGAATCTTCATTCCTTTTTGCAAAGAATAGTACAATTCCCGCTCTAATATTAAAATTCTAAGGTAATTTAATGTTAAAAAGAAAATTTCCCTGCACGATGCATGTCAGATTTTCCATGCAAATCAAATGTGAATTATAGATTCTAGAATCGAACTCGGGACTATTAATCTTCAAAACAAAAACTAACCTTGGGAGCTCGGCCCCAGTAGCAAGAGATTTCTACCAAGTGTCATGAAAATCGGTCTATTGGTTCAAATGTTAATAAAGGGGAGGGGGGAGGAGGGCAGACGGACAGACAAAACGACGAAACTGTGAGCCTATTTCCATTCTGGAAAGTAGGCTAAAAACGTCACTATTATCATCTATAACGTTTCGAAAAGAATATGACAGCAAACACTGGTTTAATTTTTTATTTACATTGAATATGCAACAAAATGGCATCATATAAGGAGTTTTTAGACTCAAAATGATGTAAACATCTCAGGTGAACGTCGTTGAACTCTCTGGTACAAGAACATTCAAACGTTTTGCTAGAGGTTCCGTCGAAGGATTTCCGTGCGAAACTTATGTTCGATCGAATCGGATATCCTCAATTAATCTGAATTCGGGATAGATGATAGTTGCAGTACCGTCCAAACGTATGCATTGGTACAAATATTTGTCTGCTATCGTCCCAGTCTCCCCACCTCTTCCGCATAGCACAGCATACTCTTTGCATCTCTTGTCTGAAATGTCCAAGGAGCAAGTTTCCTGGTAAGGATCGAAGGCGGTGCCGTTGGGACATCTGTAATCGTTCTGAACGTCGCCGAAACATCCGTGGTAAACGTTGCAGGAGTATGGGTCCGGGAAAAATACTTCTTGGTCGTACTGATTTGGAGAGCAGGCGAATTTCCTCATCCTT
This sequence comes from Tanypteryx hageni, assembly GCA_028673005.1. Taxonomy (NCBI): domain Eukaryota; kingdom Metazoa; phylum Arthropoda; class Insecta; order Odonata; family Petaluridae; genus Tanypteryx; species Tanypteryx hageni. The sequence goes on from CM054113.1 coordinate 49,966,761, forward strand.
TGGAAGAAACGGAGAATAGTTAAGTTTCGCTGAAAGAGGAAGGTCATTGCGAACCCATGAACTTTTCGAAATGTTTTTTTCCTTAGAAAACTTATTTTACAAGTTCCCCAGAGCCCCGTAAAGAGTTCGCAAGTGATGTGCCACTGTTAATTAAATGCGTCAGTAAATTTTTCTGTTTTTATTTTAGGTAAATAAAATGTTCAACAAGATGGAAAAGTTTACTCTATAAATTGAATACACAGAGATTTCAAAGGCGTCCCGAATTTTTATCTCCGAAACTATAAGTCGTAATTATGTGGTCTCGGAGACTTTCTTGCAGTAAATGTTGTTCTCTATCCGAATAATTTTTAAATCTATACCTTACAGATCATATAAGGGCGTAAGATAAAAAACATGGATTTTAATTGTTGTTTGCCGAGAGAATGATCGATGTAATCAAAATATGCAATGTTTTTCTGGGGATTTTCTAGAATTCTTATCTCCGAAACCATAACTCGTAATTAAGTGGTTGCGCGGACTTTCTTGTAGTAAATGTTGTTCTCTATCCGAATACATTTTTTAATCTATATCTTACAGATCATTTAAGAGCGAGGGAGAGAAAAGTAAGGTGTTTCATTGTTGCTTAACCGATGCAATTTATACGAGTATAAGTTTAATAAAGTAATTATGTAAAGCGGAAGTTCTAATTGACGGATTCAGTTAAAAACACAATTGGAAGATAAATTTTAATAACAATAAATCGTACTTAATTAAAATACGTCCAGCGGTTTAGGAGAAGAAAGTTACGACGTACGGACGGACGGACGAGACGTGCTTACAAGGCGTTCCGATACTAACGAACGCCTAAAAATTATCCCACAAAAATTAAACGGATTGCATTGCATTACGTTCCTTTTTATAATTAAAAAGACAGTTATTTATATGCTTCATAGAATGAATTGAATTAGGAAGGGAAATCCTAAGATTGCAGGCAGAGACTGAAAATGATCTATTGTAGGCGCTGCTACCATGTAATTTTTAATGTTTAGAGTAGTATTTCTCAGGTTATTGGAGCCGCTGACCTCTTACGAAGTCCAACAATTTCGACAGGCCCACTCCCCGCGAAATTTTAATGAATTTTTCATTCATTGTCTCGTATTTCACTTTGAAATATTTATCATAGATGTACGGGAGATCAAACAAGTCATAGATTTTAAAAATCATATCTTAACGAATTCGCAAACCCCCAAGAAATAACAAGCGGATCCCTAGGAGTCCGAGGACCCATAGGAGTCCAAGGACTCCTAGGAGTCAGAGGACCCCTAAGAGTCTGAGGATCCCTAGAAATCCGAGAACCTCTAGGAGTCCATGGACCCATAGGAGTCCAAGGACCCCTAGGATTCCGAGGACCTCTAGGAGTCCGAGGACTCCATAAGAGTCCGATGACCCCTAGGAGTCCAAGGGCCCATAGGAGTCCGAGGATCCCTAGAAGTCCGAGAACCCCTAGGAGTCCATGGACCCATAGGAGCCCAAAGACCCCAAGGAGTCCGATGACCTCTATGGGTCCGAGAACCCATAGGAGTCCGAGGACCCCTAAGAGTCCGAGGACCCCTAGGAGTTCAAGGACCCCTAAGAGTCCGAGGACCCATAAGAGTCCGAGGACCCTCGGTTGAGAAACACTGGTTTAGAGGAACCGCAAGTGATTACTAAGCAGATTTAATTTGGGAAACGGTCGTTGTTGCGTAAGTAGTGGGTGAAGTAAAGAAGCGCTAAAGAATGATATGGAGTTTGATTTGGAATTAGGCTTTTAGTAAATAAATGTAAACAAAATTACGACTTCGAGATGAAAAGAAAAGGATTTGTCACTTCCACAAAAAAATTGTTGAAGTCCCGATGAGTATATTCCACAAAGTAGAGCCTGACCTCATTAATGATAAAATTACGACGTTTTTCAGGATACGTCTCTCGTTATAAAGAATTTGAAAGCGTTTTTCAGTTTGTCAAACCTCAATGAGAGGTGAATGAATAAGTTGTGAACACTGCGGAGGTGTTTCTCTTTCCATTTTTATCCTCTCTCTCTCTCATCGTGCAATTAGATGTTGAAAATATAATTCTCACCTGCAGGCACCGTGACGTGAGCAGTAAAGGTCGAACTCGTCGCATACTATACCAATGGGACATTTAATTTCATCGACGTAGTTGAAAGTCTCAGTGGCCTCGTCTTCAACGCAAGTGGCAATGGTGAAGCAATCTTTACATTGGAGGCCACTTCGCGTGCATTCTCTGTTAGCGTGCGAAACCATGAACAGGGCAGCCACCTGCTTAGGTGAAATAATTTTTATCACTCTGAGCCAGAGGTACCCATATTGTGATCCGCAAGCTCCATTCAGGTGATACGTGCAGAACAATACATAAAAACAGGTAGTAAATGGAGGTTTTAAAAAAATATTTTGCTAATACAGCATGTTAAAATTGATGTATAACAGTATGATTAACCTGTAATAATATAATTACTATAACCTCCACATGACAACATTCTCACCGAGACGACATACTGAATAGATTGGCGAAAAAAAATTCTCTAGCTGATTTTGTTTAGGAGTTTAGGGCGTCAGACAAAGGGATTCACTTAAAAAATAAGCAGATTATTTAAAAAAAACCTGCTAATAATAAAAAACACGACAGTTATAGAAATACAAAAAATAACATAAAATCAGACATTCAAGAACCTTGCTTCAAACATTAGGCACATCCACCACATTAAAGATACTATTCAAATTTTAACATTAATTTTTATTAAAATTAAGTTTGAATTGCATATTATCAGTGTTGAGATTTTTTCACCATTCTAATATCTAATGCACTGCGCTTTGCAAAATTTAAGCGGCATGCGGAAAAATTAATAAATGGTCCGCCAACACCCTCAGCAAATTTCAATTGGTCCGTGAAAAAAGTTTTGAGAACACCTGCTCTAAGCGATTCGCTAGATGAGGGAAATGTATAAGTCGGTTTTTATGATTACGAATATATATATATAAATTTTCGTACAATAAATCGAATAAATTGCAGTCGTAGCGGATTTTTACTGGGTCTGTAAAAATAACAAAAAGATTGTCAGACGGTATTATCTTAACTTACGATAAAAATTGCCAACTGATGGATCTCCATTTTTCCTTCCGTTATTTTCTTTCGTCTTCTTCTTTCTTCTGAAAGACTTTTTTATCGCTTCTCATCCAATCCACTTCCCTTCAGGACAAAATCAAAAAATCAGCCGGAGCTCTTCTGCGGCTGAGGTAGTAGCGGTTGACGAATAATCGCTACCATATCGCCTTGATGCTGTCTCCCGCGTCCGTGAATGAGCTAATTCTTATCTGAAATGAAGTGGATAACAAATGATATGGCTGGAAAAAAAGGAGAATTGTCCCAACGAGGAGCTACATGAGGTGTTTATTTGCACTTCCGCTCGTCAAATTTCGGTAATTTTCGGATGAGAGCAACTCTTTGCTACGCAGTGTAATTGTGACAATTCTAGTGCTGGTGTTTTGGCATCGCAAGCCTTTTTTATACGTTTTAACTTGATAACACTAATTAAGTGAAAATACAAGACTTTTGACGCAATTATAGATTTTTGTGATCGAACAACATATTTCCTGCGGTGAATATCCTCGAGTCAAGGTTATGGGTTATTTTTTTTATCTCAAAATTATCTCATTTTTTGTGGAAGCGTTTTTCTAAGACTATAATCTGTTTCTACTGCTCGTGCGGGCGGGACTCGAAGTATTCCGCTCGCGTTCGGGTTAATTCGCTTTGGCTAAGACGCTATGTTGCCAAGTCTTCAATTTCGCTCAGTTCATAGGTAGCTGCTGACGAGTGAAGTTCTATGCTCCAATAGATCCGGATGAAGCACGTTCATGCTTTCCGACATCGCCGAAATACGATAGGAAAGTGTGAGCAATCGTGTCAACAGCGCTCGTCAAGAAAGTTTGATCGGAGAGGGAAATTTACGACCTCTTCTTATTGGCTGGTATTTTCTTCCCCTCGCCCCACGGGTTTAACTGTAGACACGCCTCACCCGCACGAAATTATGGAATGGACTATAGGAATATTGCACCGGTTTCCAAATATTGGAAAATCGCTCGCTCCACCTGAGAAACTGCCTTGCGCCCCCTTTCCATAAGTTCATTCACAGTTCATAAACAATAAATATGGACGCAAATGATACGTTCTAGCCTCATGAGGGCTACATCTACATATTACCCTGCAAGTCACCTTGACGGTGGATGGCAGGGGGTGCCGCGCACCAAGTTCCTAACTAATTATTATTCACAGTTTTCTATTGTGGTCACGTATTGTCCTAGGGAAAAGGACTCCTTTTACCTCTCCGTCCTACTATCTATTTCGCGAATCTTGTCCTCATTATCCCTCCGTCCGATATACGTTGGTTGTCGAATAATATCCTTCATTTCATTTACGAATATCTCCGACCTATATTTATCTAGAAGTTTAAGTCTCGCCTGTAATCTACGATCTTTCAACGATGGCCAAATCAACTCATCAATGAGTAACGTAACGCTCTGTTTTTTATCGTAATTCTTTTTCACGAATCTAGCTGCTCGCCGCTGTATTTTTTCTAAATCCTTTATGAGTCCCCTCTGGTATGGATCCCAAACCGCTGCTGCGTATTCCATTTGAGGTATAACCAACGATAAATAACAGGATTCTCTCACCTTTTCCGTGCTTTTCCTGACTATCCTACGCACAAAAGCCAACTTCTTATTTGCCGCACCTATCACTCGTCTTATGTGGGTGTCCCAAGACAGGTCACGATTCAAGGTTACCCCGAGGTATTTCACGGATTCCGAAACAGGAATGCTCTCACCATCTATCGACGGCTGCATATTATAGGTCTGAAGATTAGAATGGTTAAACAGACAGTAAATCAATGTCGAATCTTTTGCACAACCAGCCCAGAGGAGCGAGCTCATGAGTTTGGAAACTACTGCAAGATTGTGTGCAACTTTTATAAAGTTAATTCAAAGAATCATCTAAGCGGTGGGAATTTGTTGGGATACAACGATTGCTACAACCTTAATAATAACTTAATCGCTTTGGTTACCATCGGTTTCCGAGTGATTTTTAATGATAAGGAAGCTACAAACGTTGACTGTTGTACTAGACTGATTTCCCCCCTCCAAATCACTGCTTTCAAAATTTACAATTTCCGCGGTTTTTCTGCGTAAATTTTGGTTGCGGTGTTCAATGGATCCGCAACAGGTGTCCCTCCTCGCGGCATCAATAGCCGTGCGTTGTACCATATTAGCTTTTTTATTATTGTTCTTGAAGTTGCTCAAGCTGATTGACACGTGTTCGCTGCTAGAGAATGTATCTGGCAATATCTTTATCACGATGGTCCCTAAGTGGACCATTTAAATAGAAAGGGAACGAAACGAAAAATAGGCATGGAAATTAATATCTACTAACGTTAAAGTAGCTACATAAGAGAATAGAAAAAAAAGGCTCAACTTATACCGCTTAAGGCAAGGAATGTGGATGAAACACAGCAGCGGAATTACAAGCTTATGGCTCCCCCGCGAAAATAATTCATAATTCGCCGGTCAATAAAATATAACTAGTGTATTGCCCTTCATATGACGGGCCTCAATTACTATATGGTTGAAAAACTCCCTCTTGCCGTCCCTCTCTCCCTCCCTTTCTCTCTCTTTCCTCCCACCTCTCCCCTCTCTCATTCTCTTCTGTTCCAATCCATAGCTCTCCCTCTTCTTCTCCGCCTCCCTCTTTATCTCTTTCCTCCCGTCCTTTTCTAATTCTACACCTCCCTTACTCTCTATGTACCTTCCATTCTATATCCCTTCCTTCCTATCTTTCTTCCCACATCCCCTTCTCTCTTTCTCTACATCTATATAGTCGTTTAGATAAGCAAAAGAATCCAAACTAAATCCCAGTCCCATTAGAGTTACGTAATTTCGTGAAAAATCCTACGCTAATTTAAGGCAATCTATGCACGCGTATATATTACAGGTATGTGGGTTGAGACAGCAATTGATTCTCGAAGTTTAACTATGAAGTGGTCGGAAAGGCAACAACCCGTTAAAAAGCCGATATTTTCCCAAAATATGTGATTTAAATGTTTAATATTAGAGATTACGAACGGTAGGCGGCAAAAGATGATTAGAGTAAGAAATGTCATTAATTTTCCTAAAACAGTTTAAATTCGAAGATCGTACGTCAATTCTTTCTAATTTTAATTCCCAAAAGAATAATAGCCTGCACTTTAAAAAGTCGCTTTTTACGTGTTATCTTACGGGAAATGGAAATCGCCCCCCCCCCCCCCTGGAGTAGAACTCGGATCTTTTTTTGGATTTTTGTCATTTAATTTTTATATCAGAATCAAAGTTTCCTGCGAAATTTAAACCTTCAACCTAAACGGGAAGTTTGTTAAAAACGCGTTAAAAAGTGTCATTGACGACGTCAGTGTCATACACAACAAACACATCTAGGCCTTTACAATTACAATATATAGATGGATTTGCAGGGGCGCCAAAATTTATCATCTACCCCGCGTACTCTGCGGTATTACGGTTCCGCTACTGATACGAATGCGCGATTCCTTCTACATTAAATGGAAGATAAAACAAGTTATATTAGCTTATATTAACCTCCAACCTTCATAAATGTAGAAAAAAGAACCGTTAAACGAGGGTTGTAGTTCTGTTTCCAGAATCTAAAAAAGTCTTCATTGCCGCAGAGTACCTCAAGAAATTGTTTGTGGATGCGGCGTGCGCAGGCAATCGTGATGGGCGTTTAGGGAGTGGGAGAATGAGACGAATCATAGGCTTCAGCCTGATTGTATTGTTTCATCGTGCCAACAGTGCACGATATATGCGATTGAGTCTACAGTTTTTTGTTTGAATCGCGTCTTGCAGTATATCGCTTTCATATCAGTACCCGCTTGTAAATCTGTTGCTTAGGAAGGACTTACTGGAAGGCTGACTCCTTGTACAGACATTACGCTACTCAGCATCTATTGCCATGATCTCTGAGAGAGTGTACCAGGAAAGCCATTTGGCCTGGGTCTCAAGCTCAAGAGGGCCCAAATTTGCGTTTGAATGTACTCCCCCTGCTTAATATCAAATATGAAATTTCACGAAAATGAGAAATTTAACATTGGTACATTTGCATTAGGAATAAAAAATATACAAATTATATTTTGCTGTTCTTTTGCTAATTGTTGTCTTATTTTGTTTTTGTGTTTTTATTTTTACTATAGCCGGGGGCCTCAAAATCTGTAAGTGGCCCGGGCCTCTTTGAACCTCTGAGATTGCCTGCCATTGGCCCCTAATAAGTGTGTGAAAATTGTACGTTTAATAGTTAATCCCGTCTCTTTTATTTCCTGATTAATAAAACAGAGGAAAAGTTACGGAGCTTCTAAAAACCAATGATTGATCGAATTTGTACGAGTCAATGCGTCCTATATGAATTCACAAGAAAATCATCGAGCTCGTCTTACGGTATGTCCGTCGGAGATTCCCAAAATAAGTATTTTTTCAATTGTTTGATATCGAAGCGCTTATTCCAGAACATCTAATGTGGGTGGAAATATGTGTACTGTAGTTTCCTTGCGATCTTAAACATTGACAAGTTTAGCGCCGATATTTGCAATATCAGCTTGCAGTATCTGTCGCAGAAATTATGCCTTCCAGGTGAATAAAAACGTCGCAGCTGCTAGGAGTAGGTTTCGGTAAAAAATGAAAAAGACAATATTGTACACATTTGTTTAATTTTGCGTTTACTTTGAGAATGTGATAGAACTGCTTCATAATGGGTGTTTTTTCTCAAAGTGGGATTCAAATGTCGTTGAAAGCCGACATATCCCATGGTACGAAAAACTTCCGGACGTTATACAGGAGGATGGAGATTTTATGGACGAGTTTATTCGGAAGACTTAACCTCCATACTTTCAATCATTCTGACTTCGGGATAGATTTCATCCACAGTGCCGCTCAAGGCAACGCATTCGAACACGAAATCGTATCCTATAAGATAAGACTCCCCTTCTTTTCCGCAAAGCACAGGATACTCTTTGCAGGTGGTATCGTCCATGGTGAGGGAGCAGTTTTTCTGATAAGGATTGAAGGCGGAGCCGTCGGGACACTTGTAATCGTTCTGTGCGTCGCCGGAGCATCCATGATAAACGTTGCAGGAGTATGGGTCCGGAAATATTTTTTCCTCCTCGTAATCATTTGTTGGGCAGATGAATCTCCTCATCCTTTAAAAGAAGTGGAGAATAGTTGCGTCATTTTCGAACAGGAAGGAGATAGAGATTTTTTTCTTAAAATGTTTTTGTCCTTAGAATGCTGGCGAGGTGCCTTGTTGTGATAATCCGCGTTTTGATTAATTTTTATTACTTTCTCATATACGTCGTATATGGAGAATGTGTTTTAATGGTGAAAAAATCGACTTCTAGATTTTGACGGAAGTACACGGTTTAGGCGTCCTCCGAGCTCAAAAAAGTGGTTTTCGCCATGCCGTCTGTCTGTTCGCTGCCACAGAGTCTAAACGTTTGAACTAAATCGAATGATGTTTAGTATTTAAGAATAACCTTATCAATAATGGAAAATACAAAGAGATGAACGATATTGAGCAACAATGAAGGATAGTTTAACCTGGTTGGTTTTCCCAAAATGTCAATTTATTCAAAAATATTGGATATTGATTAAAATTTGCTCAGTTGTAGAGCTTGGAGTCATAAACAATGTTGCACTAGCCATATTTCTAAAAAATAATTATATTGCGCCTCGCGACATTATAATCTATAGATTTTTACGCCCAGCTCTCTCCAGTTCTCTTAATAATCTTCCTGCAGTACTAATGCTTCAGCGCCTATGTGCCTTCGCCAATCCGCATAATGATACTTTATATTTATATATTGTTTAACTATTTATCAAGTCAGATTATTACATATACGAGGTTGTCAATATATTAATATCATTTGCGTACAGATGACATTTTCTGCCGTTTCGTTGTTTTTGTAGCAGTAGGAGTTCTTTCCTGTCAGGAAAGAGTGTAGTTGGACCAGACCCATATGTGTACTAGAAAGTTTGTGTAACGCTTCTTGTATCGATTTAAATAGATATTTTAGATTAATGAAAAATTTTGTGTTGTATCGGATAAAAGTGTATCGAAAATAAGAAATTAAATTTCGTTGTGTAACAAATGGATTGAAAACAAGCAAATTTGAATTTTCAATTTGTGTTCACAGAATCACGCCACTTCGACCAAATTGCATCTGGAGTTTCTAAATTTCACAAAGAAAGGAGTTAAAATCCATTAAAAACTAACCATAAATACAGAAGAGGTAGGTTTTAAAATGTAAATTTACCTACCGAAAAGAAAAACACCTCCAGAAACATGAGCATTATAACGTAGCACTCTGATTGTGCCATAAAAGAAGTTGGCAGTGGAATGAAATTTGTGGCACCATTGCATTGGTGTGGCAATTAGTTTTAACCTTTCTTTTGATTTGTGAAAGCTTAATGAGAGCTGCTTGGAATAAGATCTCTCTCATCGTGCGAGTAGGTCTTGTGAATGCGATTCTCACCTGCAGGCACCGTAACGTGAGCAGTAAAAGTTTAGCTCGTCGCATGGTATACTTTCCGGACACTTAACTTCATCCTCGTAGCGGAAGCTCCTTGTGCCTTCGACTTTGACGCAATTGGCAATGGTAAAGCAATCTTTGCACTGGACTCCTTCCCTCGTGCATTCTCCTCTAACGCGCGAGGTCACGAACATGGCAGCCACCTGCATAGGAGAAATAGGTTTTATTACTCTAAGCCAATGGTGCTCAAATTAAGGACCGCTGGCCGCATCCGCCCACCGGATTGTTTTCATCCGGCCCACCACGAGTTCATCGATTAATGGACGCATGTAACTTAAAGGGAAAATCGAACATTATAAAAACGATATATGTATATCGTATTTACCTCTCTATTCCCACAGAAGTTAAAGACATGTAAAACGAATCAGGTAACATTGACCCCGACTTTAACGCAACAGTTTCCTTAAATTATTGTTCAACCATATTTTCGGCTGCTTGCAGCCCGCGATGACTGCGGAATTGGGCCATGTGGTCATCGAGTTAAAATCATTGGGCAATGCCGCTTTAAGCGATCCGCGACCTGCAAATATGGCTATCGGAGAATGTGGAGGACATAAGTAAGTTAATTAACTTTGAAAAATATATATGACTTCCTCCACCTAAAAAGTTTTAGTAGACGTTGATCACGATTTTATTTTCCTTAGAGGGACACTTTTAACCCTTTCATATCCAATATTTTCTCTTTAATATCGAGATTTGTTTGAGGAATGTCCTTAGCGGAAAAAGGGACGTTTTCAAAGTTTTTTTTTTGCCAATGATAGATAATTATAACATAAAGCGAACATTTTTGAGTCCACTCAAGTACGGTTGGAATTATTCGACCTTAAAAGTTTATCTACCTTGGGATTTAGATCTAGCTAAATTGATAAAAATGCACGAACTTCTTTTGCTAAAGTTTGGGATATGGTCAGGTTGGAAAAACCTTGCTATTATTTTTTACGGCTTATGTTAAAACGCTGGGGCCACATTGAATACTGACCGCTGCTCAGACCTCACGATCATTATTAACTCGGATTAGCCGTTCTAAACTCGAGGATTCGTTCCGAGACCGAGCTCAGGCACCTGCCCCTCACAGCAGGGGATCTCTAGCCGATCAAATCATTTGCAATAAAATTTTAACTTTTTTATGTAGTTAAATTAGTGAGAAAGTAACTCAAGCGTTGAATCAGGTTAAATGCGCTGATTATGAGCGTCTTTTAAACGTCGTTCTACAATAAATAATAAAATATTCACGCTCACATGTAATATTGACGCCCAGGAATACCAACCTTTAAAGAATTTCTGGGACGGGATTGTATTGAAAGCAATATATGAGTATTATATGGAAGTTGAGTTGGGCTGGTTGCAGCGCAAACTTGGTGGTCAAATATATTAACAGAATGGGCCAGAATCGTTGCTACGACTAGTCTATAACTGTTTCGTCGGCTAGAGATCCCGTGCTAAGAGGGAGCAGGTATACCTGAGCTCGGTTTCGGAACAAATCCTCGAGTTTCGAACGGCTAATCCGAGTTAATGACGGCCATGAGCTCTGAGCAGCGGTCAGTTTTCAATGTGGTCCCAGCGTTTTAACATGAGCCTTTTTTACGAATATTATATGAACTCAGTCGATCGGTGAAAATTGTTGACAACTTATTGAAAACACTGACGAATGATAAATTGTTAAATCCAGAATTATTAAAATTAATACCGAGGAATATTGCCCAAGAAAATAAAAAATAATGAAATGGAAACAACACACTAGAACGATAAGGGAAAGTGGTCATGGAAGTTCATTTTCTTTCCTTGTTAAATACTTATAAAGCAGATGTTTTGTAGGATTAATACTAACCTTTAAGGCATATTTGTAAGGGTTTAATCCTGTCATCAGAAATAGTCAAATGCGTTTAATTTTACTCAGTGGATTTTAAAGTACGTATCTATCATCGAGTCTGTTTCTATTATTCAAATTAAAAATGACTGAGACCCTTTCCCATCAGGGAAAATGCGAGTCTCTAAGTATCTATCCCTGGGCACTCAATCGGTATTTCCAATTTTTCTGGAGAGGAATGATTTAGAACCACTTGTCTTTAGGTAGGATTTGGTGCATTGCACCCCCTGCCACCCACCAACTTGGTGAATTGCAGGGTAACTTGTAGATATAGGTGGTCAATACTTCACCACTTACTTCCATCTTAAAGTGCTTCGAAAATCAGAGCTGGTCGGTAATTAGTGAATATAGCAAAGAATGCGGATATGCCATGCGGAGCACAACACTAATAGATACATAAATATAAAATTTTATGTACCAAGACAAGTAACGGTAAACGCACGTGATATATGAATATCAATACATCAGGATACAAGATTTTAGTTTGGAAAGTTCCCACGGATACAAGGGGGAGGTGGCGGCTTTCACTTGAGAAATATCACTGAATGCATGAAAATCGCTGCGGATTTTCATAGGAGAGTCTACGGGAATAAAACAAGGATCACCAGTCGATGCTTTTTGAACTTACGATAAAAGTCGTCAAAGGGCGGGTCTTCATGTTTTCTTCCTTCTCGTCCTTCGTCTATCCCTCTTTTACTGCAAACCTTTTTTATCGCCGCGGCTTCTCTTCCAATCCGCTTCCCTTCAGGGCAAAATCAAAGAATCAGTCGCCTCTTGCTAGTTCGAGGTAGCGGTCGTGGACGAAGGTTTGCTGCCGTGTCGTCTTGATGTTGTCTTTCGTATCCGTCGGTATGCTGATGCTTATCTGAAATCAGTTGGATAAGGAAGGACATTCGTTCCACCTTGATAAAACTTATTCTAATAAAAATTCACAAGGATTATAGTTAAAGGGACTGATTTATTTAGTACTGCACCGATTTTGACGATATAGTGTTGATAGACTTTCTGTACTGCTACATTTGAGTGCCGCCTTGACTTCAACATGGATCAATTTAGTTATATCGTACAAAGAATTGCTTCTTTTATCCTTTCTTATAAGCCCTGACTAGAGCTGAAACATTTTTTGATTTTTGATGCTTTGGAGACTTGCGAAACTACGCAAAGTGGCACGCAATGCGATGTATTTATCTATAATTAAAATCGTGTTCTACCGAAAACATGTAAAACAAATTCCTGCAATTAGAGCATGTCAAACTGGCGATCTGAATGGTAATTATTGTTTTAAATAAATCGTTTGATATTCTATATAAATGCTTTGTTTTAGAGAAAATGAAACAATTTTTTTCCTAATCAATGAATATAAGTAGAACGCGTTTGCTAAATTATTGTTTTTAATGGCAAAACATACGTTCAATCTTCTAGATCAAATTTGTTATTCTAGCTCATTAAACATACATACATCTCTTTAATGCGACCCTGGCGCCTCTTAGAGTTTGACATGCCTGAATTGGATGGATTAGTGTGCTCAAAACCTTTAATCTTTCTCTTTTTGAATCTATCACAGCATCTTCCTCCGAAAATCATTTATGTTATGCATCTTTTCAATTTATTACATCTTCTTTAATGAATACACCGACACATAATTTCCTCCAAATTCTTCTTCAAACTACTTCCTGAATACTTCACTTCTCCATAAGACTACTATTCATACGTTCAAATATTTTTTTCACACTTTGGTTTAAAGAATCGTGAAAATAACAAGTTTACTGCCGAGATTATCGCTTATCTCGCTGTATCGAGATTTGGCATAACTCCATCGGGTTGACGTCAATTAGTAGCCCGACAAAGCAATAGAAAATTAAGAATAAGGACGTCAAGTTCGTTCGATCTTCGGAACGCGTGATAATAGCCGTGATTTTTGGATGTGAGATAAACCTTGGTGCGTCAGTCGCCTCTTTGTTTTGTCACCTAGGCGTGTTTTTGTGTAATTACTCGCAATCTTTTACGCAAGATTGTCTGAGGTTACTAATTAGGTTTTTTTAATCTCGCCCTATTTCAAAAGGCCATTTAAACAAGTTTCCCTTTTCGGGATGACTAAACAGTTTTTCCCCCCAAGATAAGTCCTCGCAGATAATGGCTTATTTTTTTAACGGTTTCGTTATTTTTTTGCAGGCAAGTTTATAATTTGATTTGATTCAAGTTACGATATAATTGACGGCGGTGAGATTTTTGAATTCACGCTATCAGTTAAGCTGTTCACCACGGTTGGTTAAGTGCGTCTTACTTCGAGATAATTTTCTCTTAATTAAAAAAAAGAACTTCGGAAAGGGATAGAAAATTCATAAAACGAAACTTTGAGGTCACCTTTGTGGCTGAAATTCAAATTGCGTGAAGTGGCCCTGCCAAGGAAGGTGGGGGGGGGGAGGAGGGCAGCCGGGTATTTGCTCCCTCCTCTCTCCCCAATGTTGCGAATAAATTGCGCATTAATTTCAACTTTAAATTTAAAATAAATATATTTATTAAATGACTGTTTTGATTTTTTAATTTTATAGCGAAATTTATGAGTTATAATTGAGCGATATCAGAGAAAAATAGGGGGGTGATGCCCTTATGAAAAATGCCATTTATTATTTGTCACCCCCCAAAGCACATTCCTGGATGCGCCATTCATTACGTGCATAATTATCGACATTAATTGAGAATACAATTTTTGACAGGCGAGTTATTACGGCATACAACGGGGATTATGCACGGTATATGGTTGCAATATCATTTTGCTAGTTTTATTACCGACGGGCCGAAAATTGATAGTTTTCAACCTATCCGATGCTTTTCTGGAGCGCGGGTGTTCAAGGCGTGTTATGCTGTACGTTATATTATCATGAACTCATGTTTAACAACCTCCGAATAATATGCTGGATATTATTTTCTTTTTTCTCAGTATCCTTGATCTTACAAGGGCGGGAAAAAAGTGTCTGTTTCCTTGTCAGAGGCTTAATAATTGAAGTTATTATTTACTTTCGAACCAATATCAGTTAAATTGGCATTTTTTGTCCATAAAAAACACCAATTTCAGGATCACTGTCTGAATGAATTAGACAAATCAGTACACATTTCTTTTGCTAAAGTTTTGAGCACCAGCTTTGCAATCTACGGAAATATTTGTTTTATTTTATTAAAGAATATTTTACGATTAAAGTTCAGACTTTCACTGGCAATGAGCGTAATTTTAAGCCATTTAAGAAAGGCAGGAAAACTGCGTCTTAAATGATAAAAACAGAAGTGGAGGATATCAAAATACCGGTTTAATGGAGGCAACTGTAAATGTAGATTTATTAATGAGAAAGTGCGGTATGAATCGTATCTTATAAAATCGATCAAGGATAAGTTTTAAGTCATCTCGAAATTATAAAAAAACCTCATGTGAAGGTCTAAAACTCGATATACGTTCAACCGACCACTGACTACAGGATAAACTAAGTGGCTTCGAATTCGGAAAATTCAAAACTTTGAAATGGAATTGTAGATAAGCTACTGAAGCTAAAGGAGTGACGTTTTTACGTATGAGAATGTTGTCCCCTCCCCAAATATATAAGCAAATCAGAATCCTGAAAACATTTATGTAAACGTGCTTCTCCCTCATACTTTAGGAAGAGTATCTTACTTGTTTATTGTCAGTATCCCTGATTTTTACATGGTGAATGATAGAAAAAACGCGTCTATTTCATTGACAGAGTATATATAATTAAAGATAACTTTAATTGGCATTTTTGTCCATAAAAAACACCAATTTCCGGATATCTGTCTGAATAAATGAGACAAATCAGTACAAATTTCTTTTCCTAAAGTTTTAAGCACTAACTTTGCAATCACTAAAAATATTAATTTTATTTTTTTAAAGAATACTTTACGATACAAATTTAGACTACGACTGAGCGTCGTTTTAAGCCACTTATGAAAGGTATGAAAACTGCGTTTTAAATGATAGAAACAGAAATCAAAAATACCAAAATTCCGATAAGTGAGCTAAGTCAATGTATTATAACGAATTGTAAGATTCGAAAATCCGTACAAAAATAAGTAATGAGTAATTCAGTTCAATTGGTTACGTTAATTATTATCCAATTCTTCTTAGATTTGTCTCTAGAGAGAACGGCGCACCTTTAAAATACCGTTCCCCTCAAGATATCTAGTGTTTATGTAATAATTTGTGGCTATTGGGAATACCTGAGGCAAGAATCCTTTTAAATAGCTTGTTCTTGAATAATCTATCTTGTTCATTTCCTGATGCGATGTTGTGGTTCAGGAAACCGGCTGAATAATGCCTTTCGCTTGAACGAATGAAAACAGATGTGATAGCTACACAAAAGAAAACTTTTACGCGAATGTCCTGCAATTCTCACAGTTCATCAAGAACAAAAATATTTACCAAAAAGTCAAGTATTGTTGTCGGCATTTCTGTTTGCTCCGTTAAAATCTCTAGGACGAGTTCTTTTAACAAAAATATCAAGTTCATACTTAAAATTTACTACTTAAGATGATCTGCGAAATGTTTGATAAGGAAAAATTCCATTTATAATTTTTTTCAATTTTATCACAACCCAAAGCATAGAAAGAGAGATTTATCGAAGGATAGTCGAGTAATGCTGTTTTAACAGAGGGAATTTTAAAATTTTTCCTTTATGTCTTACATAGGAAATATGAATTTACCTCAATAAGGGCAAAGGATGAAATTTAAGGATATTATTTAAGATCACGGGATGCATAGTTAATTACTATAACAACTGATCTTAGATCAACAAATAATAATGATAATAATCCCACTGTTTAAACATTTCAATACGACCCGGGTTACGTAATTTTACACAATTTTCAAGTAAAGAAATGTGGTTACAAAGCACATTATAATATTTAAAAGAGTTTCACGATATTAGGCCCACCACAGTGAATTTTAAAAGTTATTGTAGAGTTTTATCATATTATATAGCTTCCTTATTTAGTCAGTGAGTGTGACGGTATAAAATATTCGTGTGTGAAAATATTGTTATAATTTTTATATGAGAATTTAATAATTAATACTTCACACAAACTAAACCGTCGATGATAATTCCGTATCTTTCACCTTAACATTTAATCGGTTCACCGCAGATAATTGCGACATCTGTAGCGGCCTCAAGGAAACAAACTACCACACCACGACAGCAAGCGTTATCTGCGTCAAGTCGATCCTCTTCTTGGAGATGGCGATCCATTTTCCAAAGGCGTGCCAACGATCCGGTTTCGGTAGGACACCTAGTTTGATAGAAGAAGATTTTGGAAAATGGAGCGTCACATCTCCGCCGTACTGATCGTGAGTTGAGTGTCTTCTTAAGACGATCCCCGCGTTGAAATCGCTGCCTTTTAAAACTTCTTTATGTTGGTTGGTCCGTCTGTGGCGTTTATTTCAAAGCGTCGGATGAATCTCCCGTTTCTAACGACAGGTGGGTCTTATGGCCGCGGGAACCTGTGCCCAAGATAGCGTTAAATGCACGCGCGAGGGCGTCCAGTGTAGAGACTGCAGCACTGTCGCCATTTGCGTGAAAGACTCAGATGGCATGGGATTCCACGAAGAGCCTTATAGGAAATGCCCGGAAGGAATAGTATGCGATCAAGAAAATCTATATTGCATACGCCATGGTATATGCAGGTGGGTTTTCTGGGAAGAAGACGTTCATTTTCATTTCGCCTCTACGATGAAATGTCTTTATTTAGGATTTCGACCAAACCTGTTAGTAAGCAATAAAATTAAAAAATGTGAATACTTTTCAATTCGTGGCAAACCTTCATAAATTGTTTCAACAGGGAACTATCGAGCTCGCCTTATGGCTGAAAAAAATTCAAGAACAAGCAATTCAAAAAATAAACTTACCTCAATTATCTCCAATAGCCAGAACAAGGTTAAAGTCGTTTTTAGGCTGGTTTCCAAAGGAAACAGCCTTATGAAATGATCGTCTGTGCGTGTGTGTGTGTCCCCTACTAACAACTTTTTCATCAATGGACCGATTTTCATGAAACTTGGTATGAGGCTCGTGCTGCCAGGGCCCACCTCCGGGCTATATTTTATTTGGAGAAGATTGAAGTATCAGGTTCCATTCTAGAAAAGTATTTCCCTCTTTGTTTTACATAGGAAGTCTCAAATCCATCGTTCAGGGATGTATTTTTTAATACTTTAAAATATCTTAAGATTGTGATATCGGAGCGAGATTTATTATGTTCTAATGGGAAAAGAATATAGATTATGAATATTATCACATAATATTGTAACTTGATCATAATTTCTTGAATTTCTATTAAAAAGATCGTTTTTGCGTTTTAAATCGCATTTTATCGTATCGTTGCCATGGAGATGATTATTAACATACTTGGCTTGAACATAGACGAGTGAACAAATGCGTTATTTTTAGCCTTCTTTCCAGAATGGAAATAGGCTTATAGTTTTATCGTTGTGTCTGTCTGCCCGTCTGTCGGTCCGTCCTCCTTATTAACTTTTACACCAATAGACCGATATTCATGATACTTGGTGTAAATCTCCTGCTACTGGAGCAGAGTTCCCAAGGATAGTTTTTGTTGCGAAGATTGAAATTTCCGGGTTCGATTTCAGTAACTATTTGATTTATATAGAAAACCTGAAAACCATCGTGCAGGGTAAATTTCTCTTGCACATTAAAATATCTTAGAATTGTAATATCGGTGCGGGATTTGTGTTATTCTCTGAGGAAAGGAATTAAAATTCTCATTTCTATCGTAGAATTTTCCTTCTCGATCATATTTCTTCGAATTTTGCTTAAATACAAACGTTTTTGCAGTTTTTATCACTCATTACGAGAGTGTTGCCATTGCAAGGACTATTATTGGTCTCGGATCCGGAATATTTCAATACATACGCGCGTTATTTTTGCCGCACAAATATGCGTGATCAATTTAGTATTCCGTTCGATGTGTTTATAATATTTTATAACGCTAAATTATGAAATTTGGGAACACAAATAGCAACATATCCGCGGTGATTTTTAATCTATATAAGCTAATATATGTAAGTATTAAATAAATGATTAATTGGAAACGGGAATCATAAGTTCCGCCTGGATCATTTTGTTTTCCACTAGACTACCCTTCAGCAATGGACAATTTATCCGTACATATTAGCGTATACACCGTAATATTTATTAAATTCGATTATTTTAAAAAATACTTGCAATATATAATGTCAGCAAAGATTTTGACATTGCATTTAGTATTTAAACCTGGTAATTTGGTATTTATGGCATGGAATGGCTTTCACATGCTGAAACATTTCCTGTCAATATAAGTAATCAATTCGGGACTTTGGGAAACCAGCCTGAAATAGTCCTGGTTTGGATTTCTTGTTTAACCTTGTGGCTGTTGGAGGCACCTGAGGCGAGTACATTTTTAAAATTGCTTGTTCTTGAATTCATAAATTGTGATAATAATTACGAATGAAGCGAATGAATGCATTCACGTTCCGCGTTTTACCTTTTATTGCATTGCGATTAACATAGAAATTGTTTCATTTATGATGGTATTAATCATAGTCTTATCAATATTTCATTCAATACATGCCCACTGCCATATTAAGAAGTTGGTTATAGAACACGATTGGAAGCGTAACTTTCCTTTTGGGTACATCCTTTCGAGAAATAAAAATGCTCAAAAATAGCGTTGATTGCATTGTTGCCAGTCGTGCAAAATCCTGGTGGAGCGTATCACCGGCCACGAAAATTGCTTTTAGAAAGTAAAATACATAGGAAAGTGGCACGGACGAATTTCATATGGAACGTGGAGTTGAATAATTATCTGTTGCATCTTGGGTCAAAAGAATAGATACGGCATATCAATATAATTATGAACACGATTAACATCTAAAATACTAATTTATTCTATAATTTTCCGTTTCATCGGAATTTCACGCCAGGGGATGTTTTTTTAACAATATACCGTTTCTTTTGAAAAAAAGGTTCAAGAAGTTCGAATGTCCACCGAACGACTTCATGGAGGAAGTAGTTTTTCCGGATCCATACTCTTGCAACTTGTACCACGGATGCTTGAAAACGGAACAATATGACTACGAATGCAAGATCGGAACTGCATTCGATCCGGCGGCCAGAAATTGTTCACTCAAAATCAAAGATCGTTCGTGCAGGGATTACCGTTATCTGTGCGAATATAAAGGCCAACGAATATACATCGACGGAACGGATCTTGAGGTGAAGTGCGTGGAAGAATATGGTCCACCGCATATCCTATACCCGATCGTCGTAATAAGGGATCCTAATGAAACAACGGGTTGGTATACAACCGTCACTACTACGTGGTGGTGGAGAACGACTACTCCTACTCGGCCTATGCAATAAATGCAGGACGTTGAGCCTATTTCTTTAAAAAAATGTCTTACGAATGAATGGCAGCGTAAATAGGGTGGACATTTGATGTAATTTTATGTTAGAATAGTGTCATTGACCGTCGAAATGATTGGTGGACATGAAAGTAGCACTAAATGAAAAATTAAATGAATTCGAGATGCAGACCTTGTGTAAACGTCAACTCAGCATAGAAACGTAAATGAACTAATCCATTTCTCATTATAAAGACTAAAAATGTATCTTGGAAAATAAATGTTAAATATTTCGTCCTTATTATGTTTTTATGATTTTTTTTACGTTGAATAAGTCCACGCAATTTTGCAGGCCCTTTCATTTGGAGAACGAAATACAAAAACCCGATCTAAAAAAATATAATGGATGTCTACTGCATAAGAAAAACAAGGAATACTGTGGGCAGCAATTGAAAACCCACCAAACGACAAAATTTTCTAATATAAAAGCATCGGGTTCGCGAAAATGCTGTAAATTTCTCATAGTTATAAATGTGAAAAATTTCCGTTTTTTCAGATTACATACTAATTTTTAGCGTAAGAATTGTCTCAGCAATAAAAAATATTCCTTCTATAGTTCGAGCTTATTTTGAAGTTTCGAATTTGTACCTTGATTTTAAAATATTTATAATGTAGTGCAGAATCCTTCAATTTGAAAAAAGGAATATACTATTTGGTATTTAAATTATTTATTCGTCCTTATTTTACTTTGAGATCATTTGTTCATATTTTTTAAATGTAAAAATTATTGATCTTAACCAAAATTTGATTCCAAATAGCAACATATAGGATCAACATCTTTGATGCGTCACTAAGGAAAATTATAGTTCACAGCAAAATATTTTGCAAACAATTATATGCTATGCAACACACATCCATCACTTATTTTATTACAGTTGGATTGCAATTTACGCAGCTCAAGAACAAATACATATGTTTATCTATCAATATCTCCCTCTCTCTTCTATTCTCCTTCTTCCTTCATTTCTCCTTATCTAAATCTAATTTAACGTAATGAATCCGGCAGCATTGAATTCGTTTGTTATTTGTTACGAAAGATTTTTTCTCAAAAAACCTGAAATTTTAACGTCCAAAAAATATTTTATGGTCCAATTAGAATCTTGAATGAAAATCGACGCTTGGGTAGTGGATTTCAATTCTTTTAGGTTCTTTCTAGTTCAAGTCTCGAATTTTTATGATGGTTATAACAAATTTCAAATTGCAAATCAGAAGTAAGTCTTACCGATTCTAATTCTTTTAAAATGGAGGAATGGTACCACTGTGGGATAGAACCCAGTCCGTTACAGTACAGAGCGATCATCCATCCTTCTATAGGTGTAAAGGCCGACTATTACACTGAAAAAATTATCACAATCGATTTCGCCGTTCTCGAGTTTTCCGATGGTTGAGAGCGTAAAACGGTTACTAACTGCTCGTTATATAAATAGAGATAGAAATAGAAAATATTTTAATCTCACCCAAATGATAATGAAGGAGAGAAAAAGAGCATCTGGAATCGGAACTCTTTCCTGAGATTTTAAAATTTTATTTAGGTCATACCCTACTATCTCCGATGAGAGGGAAATTTTTCAACAATTAATCCAACAGACAATGCTTTAAATGGCGTGGCGAAAGGACGGACGGACACCTTTGAAATATCATGTAAAGATAGTTAAGCGTTGTGTGTTCACTACGCATGATGCATTACAAACTATTTCAAAGCATCATCATTGTTTATTTCAGTAGAATTATCCGGATCGGTCACATAGTGATCAAACATATAGCTCCAATATCCCTTAGAATTTCAGAGATAACCAGATACTCGTTTCGGCCACAAAGCAGTGGTGATTAATTTTTCGTCCTAAATCTATAAATTTTCTCACTAAAACATTTCCCGGATTAGAATCTGAGGAGAAGACGTAAGCAGTTATTTCAACGTAAGAGTTTCAAAATATTTTCATTTTTCTCTCATGTGAACAGGAATAATAAAAAAATATACTCACGATGAACCACCACTGATAGCGACTGCCTTGATACCGAAATGTGCAACTTTGGTTTTACCAACCTTTATCTCTCTTTTGGAGTGTCATAGCTATCTTTTTTAAAAGAAGTAATGCTGAAAATCAGCACACCCATTACTTCCAAGAGGTTTAACAAAATAATCGAAGGGCTTGTAAGCAAAAAATTATCTCTTTTGAGTGGAGCTCCCGAAATTATGGAGACTGAGACAGATTCAAAGGACATGCACTCATCCAAATGGAGTCATATGTTCTTGTCTTCAGGGTTCATGTTACGAGGCATCCGCTGTTACCGAAGCGACCACGAGAGACCCACGAAGTCACCACAGTACGTCTTTGTAACAAACTCTCTATCACAACTAGTCAAACAAATGTATATTTTCTGGAGTACTACAACGATATATATATATATATATATATATATATATATATATATATATATATATATATATATGTGTGTGTATGCATGTAAATTTTGTATCCCTTGTAGTGGCGAGGGGAACAACACGAAAGCTCCGATCTACGTGCGATGTGGACACTTTGCAATGAGAAAGAGCCGCTGGGATGTCGGAGAGGCACGTGGGCACACACACGTACATCGGAGCTTTCGGGATGATTCCTTCTTCATCAAAAGAGTGACACAACTTCATTCTCTCAGAAATTTTTGTGTCATTAGAGATAACAATAAGAGACAATGGTTATAAGAAAAAATTGTCGGGGCTATTTTATTACTCCCTGCCAATCACCAATACGGCGTTTAATGGAGGCAGATCTAGATTTATAAACAATAAAGTACCGTCCCTCACGTTACTGATTAAAAAACTAACAACTAGCAAACTTAAAAATAATGTCGCTTCCTGGCTGATATGAATCGATTCTTATAAAATCGATCAAAGATAAGTTTATTTTTTAAGCATCTGAGAATTATAAAAAAACTGACTAGACCAAGCCCTAACTCTACCCCACCAAGACTTTCCCTCCCTCAAATGAGGACTATATAGTTCGATATTTTCGAACGGCAAAGCAGTGAGAAGATTCCCCACGACAAATAAGACCGATCACGAAGCGGTTCGTCAGCCATTCCATCGACGCACACCCTGAGTATGAAACCGCTGTCGTTGGCCATCTTGACGGTAAGATGATTGATGAAAAATCGCTTGATCTGCTCTTTGAGAAGTAGAGCTTGTCTCCGTCATTAGCACGCATTTTATACCAAAAGTACGCAACCATTATAGCTTACGACCAACTTATTTTCGAATGCTTTTACGAGCCGCATTAGAAGTTTTGAGAATTCTGGCATTCCGGATTAAAGTTTACATCGGAACTTACTGAAGAGATTACCAATGTTTTATTTTAAAAGTGAAACTTAAGTCAAAGGAATTTTAATGGTTAAAACATG
This sequence comes from Tanypteryx hageni, assembly GCA_028673005.1. Lineage (NCBI taxonomy): Eukaryota > Metazoa > Arthropoda > Insecta > Odonata > Petaluridae > Tanypteryx > Tanypteryx hageni. Next base: position 49,990,131 of record CM054113.1, read on the forward strand.
TAACCGTTAAACATTTACAAGAACCTTTTATGTTCATAATTGTAGCTTCAAATATTAAATTACGAGACGAGGTAATTACATATCGAAGATTGTCTTTTCGCCCAAGCTCCCCGGCCAAATTGAATCCTCTCGTCAGATTACGTTTCGCGTCTCTAATCTCGCCGATTTACCGACAGGTAGCAGCGCTGACTGTGGGATCTCATGGCCAGGATGCGGGATCTCCCATAAAATGCACTCGAGAAGGTTACATGTGCGCTGACTGCACAACACTCGGCCAATGCGTAAGAAACGAAGACCCCGATACGGGCTTTCATCTCGATTCCTCAAGTTTACGTAAATGTCCTGTAGGTTCTGCATGCGATGAATGGACACTATGGTGTGAACGTCAGGGTACCTGCAGGTGAGTTTTTGGGTTATATTTGCACAGTTTGATTGAATTTTTCTCATTTTAATTTCCAGGCTTTATCGTCCTAATTTACGATTTCCCCCTCTCGGAGCTTCGGTACAGCCACCTGGATGCCGAGCTAGCCACCAGAAGAATCAATCAGAGCAATGGTTCTCAACGTTTTTGTCGGCGCGGCACCATTTAAAAGACACAAAATTTTGCGGCACCTTCACCTGCAAAAGAAGCCGTATATTTATACATGTGGGTATCACAAAATTCGGACGCGTACATTCTTAGGACTACATCGTCTGCGACAGTGGTTGGCAATCTTTTATGCATGGAGGCCCGCAATGTGGTTGTGAATGCTTCGGAGGGCCGCATTGAAAGTCACGAGAGCTTCAGCGGGATGGATGTCCGTTTGCATCAGAAGTTAACTAGAAATTTTGTGGCCTCATATTAGTGAAAATGAAGAGTAGATAATTTACTGGCATTAATATCTCGCCAGAAAAGGTTTCCAGACCATAATTTTACTGAAAATGTGAAATTGTCTGTATTAAATTTAGCGACCTCTTTTTACTTTCTCCATACGTAGTATAGGGGAAAGTATTGTTTTCATGAAAAAAATCGGCTTCAAGATTTCAACGGAAATACACTTTTTGAGGACCCCTGAACACGTTTTGACCATTTTCTCGATAATGTCTGTGCGTGTGCGTATGTGGTAGCTTTTTTGTAGGCGCTCTAACTCAAAAGCTTTTAATCAGGTCAACGCGAAATTTTATATTTAAAATTTTTATGAAAGTCACAAGAACTGATTAGTTTTTGGTAAACATCGGTCAAACGGAAGAGAGTGTTTACTCTTTTCACTCATCCGTTCTTTTGAGATATTTGTTTTAATATTTGATAAATGTAAAAATGTACCGGAATAGAAGTTGTAGGAAATTTAATTTTCTAGAAGTGCTGTTTGAAACATTTTCCCATATAATGCATTGTTTAAGAGGTATATTATATTTTTAGCTTCCACCACCACGCCACCTATCGACCACTTTTGTTAACAATTGACGCTTAGTTACGTCTTAGTAATGCTCCTTTTTCTTTTCTTAATTTTTGGAACTTTTTGGCTATATCCAATATCAGAAGGCTATGGTTTGTGTATTTCTTTTCTTTGTGAAGTCTAAAAATTTTCTTGCAGTTTCTTAAAATATTTATTATTATGTAACCTATTTGGAATTTTTAGAAATATTACAGATATGGAGAAAGTCATTTGGTGGCCACATCAGATTTTTTATCGCAGCATCGCTGGCCGCTTGAATTGCTCTTGGGGACCTCATGCGGCACACTGTCCATAGGTTGGCAACCCTTTGTCTATGATATTTTAGAAGACAGTTTATCGCCCTCATGGATTATCAACACTTTTAAATCTTTGGTTTATTTATTTATCACTGGTTTTTATTGGTATCCCTAACCGTAGGACTATCAAGCTATTTTCAGTCCCTTACACTACCAAGGGGAGAGGGAAAGAGGAGAGGGGGGGGGGTTGAGGTCCACTATCTTAAATTTAATGAAAAGTCATAATGATTTTTTTAGAGATTGTTATATATTAAAAGATATCATAGGAATATAAATATGAAATTTTCATAATTAATCTGCTATTATGTTATCTTAACATATTATAAAAGTAGAAATATTCACTGTAGAACTTATTTCACATGAAACCTCTCTATTTTTACATGTTCAGATACATATTACAATATGAGTGCAAACTACTTCCAAAAATTACAGAAATGATTAAAAAATTAACAACAAGAAAGTTTTACTCCATGTCGTCTGACATCTCACACTGTACACATATAATTTAATTTCGGCCACCCGTTGGTGGTCATTGCAAAAAATAACTGTACAAACTAAGAAAATGTGTAAAATAGATTGGAAACTCCCTGCGTGCTTGTAATAAGACTATGGACAACGTAATGTTTTTTTAAAAAATCTTCGCGAATTTGATCATAGAGAAATAGACGAAAACATTTTTAAGCCTCGGATTCTGCATTTTAGGAGCTGGTTTTCTCAAAATAATGTACAGTAAATTCTTAAAAACATCTAATAATGCTATACGTGATGTACCCGCTTAGCGATTTCAGTGATGATTAGCAGTCGTATGTTCACCATCTGAAGCACCTCTTCGGCGTTGAAATCTCGAAAACTTAAGCTTGGAAATCCTTTTAAATGGATACTTCACCTTAATCTTTTTTTTACTTCGCAGAAAATATTCTTTACATTAATTTACTCGTCGTTCATATGAAATGTTTTGCTTTTGAAATCATTATTAGGAATATTAGAATAATCTACAGTTTTTAAAAATCTATTGTTGGGGCTCACTGTATGTGCACTCCGTTTCACGTAATAATAGATTTAACACTCTACCTATTCTTGTGATAAATCAGAAACGGAGATGCCAAACTATGGAAGAATCAAAGAAACGATTGACGGCTTTCGAGGCACGGGGCAGGCCGCACTTCGTATCGCAGCGACTTAGAATATGTTTATATTTGTGTGCGAAAATTTCTACGAAATTTAGAGTAACTAAGCGGTGATGTAAGCAAAAACAGTGTCCACTCACCTCTGGAGAACATGAAAACTTATCTTTTTCCTTCTAGAGATCTGAATGGGCCCTCTGTGAAAAGTATAGCTGCTTCACCCTATCTATTTACATACTTGACGGCAATTTTTAATTAAAAACTCATTTTGTTCAACATTTCTTTCTAAGGTACAAGAAGTTCGAATGTCCTCCTAACGATTACGAAGACGAGACGATATTCCCGGATCCATATTCTTGTATCGAATATCACGGATGCAAACGAAATGATCAGTACGATTACGTCTGCTACGGTGGAACAGCTTTCAACCCCGTGATGAGAGATTGCTCACTCAAACTCGACGATAAGTCATGCAGAGATTATGTGTATCTGTGTGAACACGAAGGAGAGCCGAAACCAATTTTGGGAACGGATTTCGTGGTTCAGTGTGTGAGAGATGCAGGTCCACCACAGGTCGTATACCCGAAAATCAGCCTGATTGATCGAACCACCACAACAGAGGGGTCAACACCGACAAAGACGGGAACAATGGGATCAACGGGAACCGTGACAACAACGGGAGGAACGACAGCAACAGCAGCGACGGGAACAACAGGAATGACAACGGGAACCATGCAATCGACCAGAACAGGACCAACAACAGTACCGACAACAACGGGAAGTTGGACAACTGGAAAAACGGTAACAAAGAAACAACCAGAACGACAGCGGAAACAAGTTTCACCACAAGATTAACGACAAGTCGATCGCTGTCAACAACAACAACAACAACAAAAATATAAGGGACCTTGATAACCTTTCTTATAGGAAACATCTTATGACTTATGAAAATGTTGATGCCGGTTTTATGAAATATTACATGTTTATGATATGTGTATTCACTGCGTTTGATGCAATAAAAATTTTATGGTAAAAATCGCCTGTAAATCAGCCTTTTAAGTTTCGTTACATGCTAGATAGATATATAGATAATCGTCTTTATTCGGGCGAATTGTGGACCATAAGGTCCATTCTTACATTTAACTCTTATAGCTAGGTATATAGAGAAAATACTGAGATAGTAAAACATTTTGAGATTTTGTCGGTTAAGCATGATTCAGGAGCCCCTTAGTACGAGAAAGTGGATTATAAATTATGTCTATTTGCAGTCTGTGCATGGTCATTGGCATTAAACCTAATATAAGATTCTGAAAAAATCTCACACATTCATCCCTCAAATTGCACAGTTTTGCTTTACACGTTTTAGGTTCAGAACGGTTTTCTGTAAGAGAACTACCTCGAATCGCTCTGTCATAAATTTCGTTTTAGCATGGTGTTTAAACGATCTCAGAGCATTATAAAGCGTAAAATGTTTCATTCTGCCAAAAGAGAAAGATTAAAGTAAGTAATTCGCAATGCAACATAACGTAACTGTTATTGATCAACTCAAGACGCCGCTGAAATGCCTCAAGGCACGCTTTCCTACATATATGGGAGGCAAGCCTCATAAAAATGTTAAATTTCCAACACACACAAAAAAATAAACACACACACATATATAAACTAAAGGAAAAGAAAAGGTAGCGATGAGGGTGGCAACAAGGTATTGAGGGAAGCCCAGCGGACACTTACCAAGTTGAGGACCAAGCTGGAAGGCTGCTGGGGGCGTCGAAGAGACACGTGAAACACACGAACACAAAAAGACAAAAAAACACGCAAGCTTATCGGGCCTATGCCCTTCTTCAGCGAAAGAGTATATATATATATATATATATATATATATATATATATATATATATATATATATATATATATATATATATATATATATATACTCTATACAGCTTACGGAAAAGGAAAGGTAAAATGGATATATGGATGTCAACAAGGTGTTGGGATGAGGAAACCCAGTGAACACTCACCAATCAGACGACTTCAGGTTGGCGAGGCCCCGGGGATGTCGAAGCGACACACGTAAAAGAACACTAAAACACAGAAACATCACAAACGTAGAAGCTTTCGGAATTATTCCTTCATCAGCTACAGAGAGAGAACTGATGGCCTTTTACGTGTGTCGCTTCGACATCCCCGGGGCCTCGCCAACCTGAAGTCGTCTGATTTGTGAGTGTTCACTAGGTTTCCTCATACCAACACTTTGTTGACATCCATATATATATATGCACTGGTGGTGTAGTGGTTAGCGTGTCGGCTTTCTATTGCAAAGTTCGGGGGTTCAAACCCCTCGAATGGAGGTTTTATTTAAAAAAAAAAAACTATCATCAGTGCCTGGCAGTAGGCAGCAGTACTGTCAGTATGGTATAGAGCCGAAAACAAATGATGTTGGTTGGGTCTATATCCAATACAGCTGTAGGCGTGATCAGGACGATTTGAACGGCTACAGTACTGCGATGTGGAAAGCAAGAGGGAAACTACCACATTACAATCCCTAGTAAAGATTATATGGTTGGACAATATGAGTTCTCTCGAGGTAAAACAATCCGGAGGTAAAATAGTCCCCCAATCGGATCTCCGGGCGGGGACTGCCTTGAGGAAAACATTTGTCGAAAGTAAATTACGAATAGGGACTTGGAACGTAAGAACTATGAGAAAGGCAGGAAAGCTAGAGAACTTGAAAGAAGAAATGAGAAGAAATAGAGTTGACATTATAGGGCTAAGCGAAACTAGATGGGAGGGAGAAGGACAGTTCGACTCGGAAGAATTCACGGTAGTTTATTCTGGAGGAAATAGTGGGGAAAGGGGAGTAGCTCTGGTACTTAGGAAAGATATGATGAAAAGCGTGACAAAGATAATAGCAACGAACGATAGACTGATGGCAATAAAGCTAAAAGCAGTCCCAGTGGACATGCTGATAATCCAGGTATATATGCCAACGTCAGCTCATGACGATGAAGAAATAGATGAGATCTATGAGCAAATTAATGAAATTTACGAAGAAGACGGAAGAGGAAAGGTAAACTGCATAATAATGGGAGATTGGAACAGCATAGTCGGAGAAGGACAGGAAGAAAATGTTGTCGGGCAATACGGACTTGGGAAGAGAAATCGAGGAGGGGAGAAACTCGTAGAATTCTGCATCAATAATGACCTTGTAGTGACTAATACATGGTTCAAAAACCATAAACGAAGGTTATACACATGGAAAAGCCCAGGAGATAGAATGAGATGCCAAATAGATTACATCCTTGTAAAACAAAGATTTAGGAACAGCATAAAGAACGCCAAGGTATTGCAAGGAGCAGACATTGATTCAGATCACAGCCTTCTAATACTTGACGTGAGTACAAAGCTCAAACAAATAAGAAAAACGAGAAGAGAAAGACAGACCTGGGACCTAGAAAAACTGAAAGAAAGGCAGGATGTAGTCAGCATGAAGTTGGAAGATAACCTAAGAAAGTTGGAAAACAAACCGAAGACCGTCGATATAGAATGGGATGAAATTAAAACCAGTATCAAGGATACCTTGGATAAAGAGATTGGAAAACAAGAGAAGAAAATCAGAAAACCATGGATCACGAAGGAAATGCTGGAGAAAATGGATGAGAGACGAAAATGGAAAAACGTTAACAGTGAAGAAGGTAGAGCCAACTATAGGCGTATAAACAATGAGTTGAGAAGGGTAACAGATAAAGCTAGAGAAAATTGGCTAAAAGGAAAATGTGATGAAATAGAACAAATGGAGAAATTAGGACGGTACGATATGATGTACGCTAGGGCACTGGAATTAGAAGATAAGAAGTCTAATGGAATTTGTGGTAAAGGAATTATGAATACGGATGGGAAGATAGTCTCAGAAACAAAGGATGTAGCACAGGTATGGGAAGAATACATTAAGGAATTATACAGCAAACAGACAGGAGCGGCAAAAATAGAACTGGAAAATGAGGAAAACATTGAAGAAGACAACTTAGGACCAAGTATTATGGAGAGCGAAGTAGAAAAAGCGATAGTGGAACTTAAGAAGGGGAAAGCCACGGGCAGCGATGGAATACCGGCTGAGATACTTAAAGTCATAGGATCAGAAGGACTAAAAGCGATCACGAAATTAATTAATAAGATTTACGACACGGGAGAGTGGCCTCAGGATTTCCTAGAAGTAACAATGATCCCTCTAAAGAAGAAGCCAAAGGCAATGCAGTGTAAAGATTACAGAACTATAAGCCTTCTGTCACACACATCGAAGATCATCACGAGGATTCTTAATAAAAGGCTGGAGAAAAAGGCAGAAGAAATAATAGGGGAAGATCAATTCGGTTTCAGAAAAGGACGAGGAACTAGAGATGCTATAGGAGTAGTTAGAATCATATCAGAAAGGGCAATAGAATACAGTCAAGATATCTGCGCATGTTTCGTAGACTGGCAGAAGGCCTTTGATAGAGTAAATTGGGTAAAGTTGATGAAGATATTAAAGGATATAGGTGTAGACTGGAAAGACAGGAGACTGATTAGGAATCTATATGAGAATCAAGTTGTAAACGTCAGGTTTGAGAATGTGGAAACCTGCGGAATAAATATCGGTAGAGGAGTAAGACAAGGCTGCTGCCTATCGCCAACCCTATTCAATATATATGGAGAAAGTCTAATGCAAGAAGCTTTAGAAGGCACAGGGGATTTCAAAATTGGAGGAAGGATTATAAGAACAGTAAAATACGCAGATGATCAAGTACTTCTAGCAAGAAAGGAAGAGGAGCTACAAAAAATGATAAATAGACTAGTGATAACAGGTAGAAAATACGGTATGGAAATAAATACAGAAAAATCCAAGGTCATTCGAATATCGGGTAAAGAAGAGAATCTGAACATAACTATTGGGGGAAAGCCATTAGAACAAGTTTCAGAATATAAATACCTTGGAAGTATCATAACACGAGAGGCAAAATGTACGGATGAGATCAAAACTAGAATAGGAAAAGCAAAAGCGGCTTTCAGGAGAAAGAAACAACTACTTACAGGGAATATAAGGGAAGATATCTGCAAGAAGTTGATAAAATGCTACGTATGGAGTATAGCATTGTATGGGGCAGAAACATGGACGCTAAGGAAAAATGACATCAAATACTTGGAAAGCTTTGAAATGTGGACTTGGAGGAGAATGCTGAAGATAAAATGGACAGATAGGATGAAAAACGATGAAGTGCTACGAAGAATAGGAGAGAAGCGAATGATTATACAGACTATCAGAAAGAGGAAGGCTAACTGGGTTGGACATTACCTGAGGAGAGAGAGTATGATTAAAGACGTGTTAGAAGGAAAACTAGATGGGAAAAGGGAAAGAGGTAGGAAAAGGTTTCAGCTGATAGACGATTTGAAAGGGAAAGAGAGTTATCAAGATATAAAGAGGACAGCGGAAAATAGGAGTATATGGAGAACCAGGTTTAACCATGAATAATCACGGACCTGTCTACGGACAGACTACCTATGATGATGATGATATATATATATATATATATATATATATATATATATATATATATATATATATATATATATATATATAGGTATATACTAGTCAGTGGCGTGCGGTGATATGGCGATATTTTGTTTTGGGTAAGTTCTTTGGTATTCCTCGAATTGTGCAGCCGCCGGTTTTGTTTAGCACGGCTTTAAACGATATTTAAGCATTAGAAAACATTACAATATACAATTTGCCTCATAATTGATAAGAAAGAACAATATAACTAAATACTACAATGTTGAGTACAAAACTCTAATGTAATTTTAAAACCCTGCTTAACTATGATTTCAACTCAAGTTTATTACGGCTTACCACATATTCCGCCATAAACTGGAATATGAGAAGCTTCATCCATTTTGCTCTTTTATAAAAGGGTTATATTCCCAAGAGTTTATGTTAAAATTTATGTATCTTTTTAAGTGATTTGTTATTATACTTTCTTGTGTTTACGTAATGAGTAGATCATAAATATTTGTTAATATTGTATTATTCCTATGAAATGACCTAATACATTTTAGGCTATTTCCCTTTACATTTTCTTTTTCAAGAACGCATGTATCACATAAAGCTAGGAATAGTTATAATCTAAAAATTATATACATAATATCCTTATTCTGACCATCCGTCCGTACGCCGGAACGCTCAATAGAAATCCCCATAAGAGAACACGTAAAAATACTTTTTTTTATTTGCATGCTTCTTTTATTTTGCAAAATTAAATTATAAGTAATTGACCTACGATCTTTAGACGAGAACCATTTTAAAGAAAAATAAACATAAATTCTTATTATTATCGTCGACTTCTGCCTTAGGTTAGAAATCGTTTAAGTTATACGTTTAAATAACATTTATTGGAAAATTTCAAGCTTTATAAAGATATGCTACCTTGCCGTGTCATTGTTAAACCTCGAGATTGTATTGTCGTCCTTATACTATATGCGTAAAGGTACGTTCACACTATATACATGTATATGACAAATTCATATCATTATATACTCGTATAGACGTTCCTTACAGAGGAGGAGTAACATCATTATATATAGACTTTCCTTACAGAGGAGTAACATATAACATATAAATAGGAGAATATCCAAAAGAGCAACAGACTCGAATTTTTTTATTGGTAGAAATATGCGCAAAACCGACTAGAAAAAACGAAAATATTGAAAAAGTTCAACAATGCCGCTGCTAAATATTCGAAATTGTTTAAACAAATTTTCAAGTTTTATGTATTTTTGCATGTGCTACGGAGCTGAAATTTTAGTATTAGATAGAATTTATAAAAAACGAAATTGGAATTATACAAATTTTGATATTTTAATTTGTTTGGCAGTTAAAAATTCTTAAAATTTAAAAAAATAGGCTAAAATTTTAAAGTAATTTAGATCTTAGTCTACATAAACGAATAAACATTTCATTTTCTGCATGAAATTGGGGCCGTTAAAATTAATTGAATTTAAACAATTAGATAAATGTTGTTTGACTTATAAATGTGGTACAACTTTAGAATTTGGCAGAAATGTGTGGCATTATTAACCGAATGTGGAAAAGTATAATATTCTTAAAGTTTCAAATATTAGTGATTGTTATACTCTAATATAGTTCCTGAAGGAGAAAACGAAAATCGGTGCAGAGGAGAAATATTTTGAATGAAAGAGATATTTCCAATGATAAAATATCTCGCTGAAAAAATAATGTTTTTTCAAGGTGAGATGAAATTCATGCAGTATGCAAGCACCTTCTACTAGTATAACATATGTATAGGAGGATACTAATATTTAGGCACTTCCAGAAGAGCGGCATACTCGAAATATTTTTATTGGTAGAACTATGCGCAAACTCGAAATAGGGATTATGGAAGTTTTGATATTTTAATTTGTTTGGCAGTTAAAAATTCTTAAAGTTTAAACAAATAGGTAAATGTTTAGATACTACCGGGCGATATAAGGATCTGAGATTTTTAGTAATTTAGATCTTAGTCTATGTAAACAAATAATCATTTCAATGTCTGCATGATATTGTTATAATGTTATTTCACTTCTAAATGTGGTACAACTTTAAAATTTGGCAGAAATGTGTGGAATTATTAACCGAATGTGGAAAAGTATTATATTCTTTAAATTGCAAATATTAGTGATTGTTTTATTCCATTATTTTCTCATAAGGAGAAAACGAAAATCGGCGCATAGGAGAAATCTTTTGAATTAAAGAAATATTTCCAATGATGAAATATCTCTCTGAAAAGTTAATATTTTTTCAAGAAGAGATTAAATGCATAAAAAAATAGACGTATTTACGTTCATTTCTTGGGCGTAGATAATCCATTTCCCTTCAATTACCAAATGTTGCGTGCGCACGAAAGAAAATTTAATTAGGTATTTACAGCAGATATTGTTTATTTCAGTTGTCACGAAGATTGTTTTCTTTGAGAAACGATTAAAAACACGGGAAAAGTTTTACAAGTTCAAAGTGAATTACGACAGATGCTACTTGGTCAGTTCTACAATTTTGGTTGAAAACTTTTTGTTATAAGGGATATTTTGCGAGATGTAATGAAAAGTTCATTATTCGTCACTTGTAAAGTGGCACTCCCGATTATGCTACGTAAACCATTTATATCATTTTCTTTGCCTTTATGTCCTAAATACCAAATTTCATGAATATCCGTCCAGTTCTTTCAGAGATGAAACGTGCGGACAGACGAACGGATACGACCTGAATATAAGCGCATTATTTTTTTTACTTTTTGTCAAGTACGCCAAAAAATCAAAACCACTATTTTAGGTCACACACGAACTCAACACTACCGCACGTAAACACGTAAACAACGTAGAGTGACAATGACAGATAATTTAGATCCTACGCCGCATGCGCGAGTTGGTGGATAAATCCAAGTTTCCCATTCGGTGCGGAATCTTCAGATTTGTATACGATTTGTCCTATGCAGTACAGGACATGGAGGAATATTAGACTTGTCTTATACAAATCTATACATTTCTAAATTTCTGTCTATACATGTATAAAATTTGTATATATCATACATGTATATAGTGTGAACGCACCTTAAGGAAAGCGTGCTTGAATGTTTTAGTACGAGATAGAGAAGGCGCCCGAATTATTTATAATTAAAATCGTGTTTTTCGTTACTTTCTTTTCAATTAACTTCTCATTGAAGTTTTTTGTAATTAACTATTTTTATTGTTATTTTCATAGTTATTGTTGTAGTGAATCTTATAATTTACCGGAGTTATACATTTGAATCGCAAATATGAAACACGCAAAAGGCCATTCCTTGACATGCAGACCTTTTTCGTTTACATTTTAAAATATCTCAAGGTATATAAGTCAGCTGAACGTAGATGACCAAATGTTTAAAATGATTCACCTTGAAAACGCAGTCCATGCAGCACCAAAGACAGCCGTTCGTCAATCAACAATTGATTCAATCTTTAAAAAACTTTAAATATTTGTTGTTTAATATTATGTACCCAATAAGATTTTAAAGATTTTAATTGTATTAAAAGTGCTTTATAATACGCAGCGTTCTCAATTTTCTTGCTTATTTACCGCGTAAGACCTTTATTTGTTTCTTTCCGTTGAATTTAACATTTTTATTGCTATGCTTTTATACCATATTTTATGATATCATGCAAATTAAGTATATTTATCGCATAAATTAAAATATGTAGCTATTAATAAAACCTATAAAAATGAATCTCACAAGGGGAATGGGACGGAACAGCTTCACTACGGCCGTGGCCGTACTCGTTGGGGTTGGGGGGGAGGGCAGCTTGAGCAAGCGTGTGCGACGGCTACAGAAGGGAGAAGTGGAGGGGCGATTTACGGGGATATGAAACCATATATGACCGCAAAGCAACAGGGTCTCTCAATATTTAACTTTTGTATCTGAGTTTGCCAAATTCGTTATAAATGGGACATTTTTTGGTCGAGGGACCAAGAAATACTTCTATAGCCGAGATTTCGTAATATTCATGTTCGTTACACCCGTGAAATTTAATTACTGCAGTTATGGAGAAGTCCAAGGGACCGAGAATTGAATTTGAATGCCCAGCCGATTCGCCTCTGTTTTAAGCACAGTGGGTATCTCAGAGGTAGTGCAATGAATAACTGGGGAAGGGAGGAGGGAAACCCGGTGCCGGCATTCGCCTACTCTTACGATGAACACCCGGGGAGCCAACAGCTTAACGTCTCCTCCGAAGGACGCAACAGCTGAATTTGCGCGGTCTCCTCAAACCACACAAAAAGGGGGCCGGGCGACTTTGGAAAAATCCTACTTGCGCAGGATTCGTACCCGACGCCTTTTCAAGCATCAGGCGAGTAGCAGCCAGCGTCCTAACCACTACGCAATTTTTGAGTTCTAAGGGTGTATATTGGAAATAGGATGAAAATTGTTTGTGATTACCTTTTTTATTTATATTTTGCAATGTGATATCCAAAATTGCATGGAACTAAAAGGGTTAAACATGAAAATTAAAATACTTCAATTTTGTGTAAATCACACAAACAAAAAATGTTTAAAAGATTTTTATTAAAATATTGTTCTATACATCATAGAATTCAAGTTTAGGTACTTAAAATAATCATTTTATTTTAATAATGTAATCATTTGCTCAATAACTTATGTGTTACTACGTAATCAAAGCAAAAAATCGCGACAAACTAAAGACAGACTTGGACACGTAAATTCAGCGATAACACGATTGTCGATATTGTAACAATTTTTCATCTTTAAAAACCTAAAAATTCGGTGTCTGAGTCTAAAAAAAAAATCATTGAAATTCATCACAGATTAAATTTCTCTTTTCGACAAAAATAAATTTTGTTAATATACGCGCATATGCTTGTCTCAATTTTGTCGTTACATTTAAGAAATCTTAACATTAAAACGAAATATATTCTACACCCAATCCTATGCACAAAAGATATACCCTTTCAATTGAACCAGTCCCCGCACTGCAGACAATGATTACCATAAACTGCGCAATGAGATACGCTGCGCAAACGCCATTTAAGATTTTTTTCCGCGAACCCATAGGTCTTCTCCCGCACCCCCTAGGTGTGCGCGAACCACAGTTTGGGAACCTCTGAGATAGACAAAGGGAAAGAGAGGGAGTCAGAGACAAAATTAAATGTCCCATAAATTAAAAATTGCTTTCAGCATATAAAAAGTGTATGGCGCAATGGATTTCTTTGCCCAAAACTATTTTTACTCTCTGTAACACTCAATTATGTGAATTTTATATTCATTGTTTACTTTTTAGTGCATATACAAGTTGATTTCATTTATTTTTTATTTTTACTTAATACTTAATTCACGCATGCCCGTCATATTTGACGGGCAATTACGCTAATATAATTTATAACAGTGCAAAAATCTATTATGACTTAGAAAATATAATAATAAAAGTTACCTCTGTATCAATTCAATTGACCACAGAATTTTTGAAGTACTTCTTCATGAAAGAATTCCTTGATTTTCGATGTCATTAGCGAACTGGAACACGGAAGAAACAATATTTACATAATATAACTCGCCTTCCGCCCCCATCGCCGTCTCAACATGGTCAAATAGCTGCGTACCCTGGCCACATTTCTCGCCAGTCTTCACCTCTCGCCGTCTTCCACACTTCTCCCTTTTCCTCAACTTACCAATGTAAGTTATGTCCAGTGGCGGCCCGAGGAATTTTGGCGCCTCAGATATTTACAAATAAAATGTTAGTTATTCATCGCTCTGTAAAATATATTGATAATGAAAAATTAAAAGAAATGACATTAAGATTCTAGTGTGTTCGTCGATATAAATTGGTATCCAGTATTTATTCACTTGCAAGTGATGCATAGATAAATGATTGGGATACGCCCCCAAAATTTGGCGACCCTGGTAGCCGCCTGGCTCGCCCGTAGCTTGGACCGACCCTATGGGTGCGTATATAAAATTAAGGAAGAAGGAAGGCAAATAAGATATGTATGGGTGATATGTAGGTGTCACAGGAAGCCCAGTGGACACGCCTTGAGGAGAGCCATCGGGAGTGTCGGAAACTCACAAAAGGAGAAATGTATACGTAAGCTTTTCGGATAAGTGTCTTATCATAAGTCAGGGCAAAACCTCTAGCCTTAACCATTAACTATTGTACATAACCATTAACATATTGTGATTGAGGTACGGTCTCTCAGACAGCCATTGCTTTTATTAATATTTATTCACTAGCTATATTTACAATTGAGTTTTCCGTGTTTTATAATCTATCATGAGAGTTAAGAGGCAATTAAAAGGAAAAAACTCAACATGCATTTCATTTTTTAAAAAATGCAAACTAACGGAAATCAAGTAGCGGGGTTTTGACAATAGTCAGATCCAGATTTAGCGCCACCTTATATATCGCCACACTCGCTTATCGCCCATTAATCGCTTTGAACAGAACTTCCACTTTATGATTACATTTCTCAGGCATATACATACTTCGATTACCGCCAATGTCGGTGATGAACAAACGGTGACGCTAAGTCGGGGTTTGATTGTATAACTTAGGTGGTGTCTCAGAGACTGCGCAAAGGTTGTTGTAGGGTTAAACGCCCTCTTCCCATGGTCTTTCATGCGAATCCCCATATGACCCTTTTCAGTGACTGATTTCACGGTGAAGGCCGTCCAGGCCCTCCCTGATGATGCCATCGTCCCCTAACTCCAACAGTTGGAACCTGCCCACGTCCATCTCCTTGAGCTCATTTTCTCCTCCATTTTCACTCCCCGTTAGTTGTCTCCGTGACAGAAGAAAGGTCTTAGCCGAGAAGCTTACGCTACACTTTTCTCCACGTGCGTCTCCCCGATAACTGTGTAGGAGTCAGGAGCGACTCCCCCGTCGGGAACGGTGCCACATTCCAAAGGCTGTCTGAAACAAGCCATTCACCTAAATGTGTATACTGCAGTTCCTCACTAACCGCGGCTGAAAAATTGTATCCGATTTTGCCAACCGCGTTATCCAGTTTTGAGTATCCGCGGTTCTCCACGCGGCCACGTTTAGTGACTAATTTTACTGATATTGAAATTTATGTTATTGAAGAAGCTCCTAACCCACAATTTTCCATAAGCCCTGGTCCTCGGAAGCCACGGTTGTGTGAACAGCTTTTTAAGTCAAGATCGTAACCCTCGCGGATTACGAGATACTATATACTTATACTTATATATATATATATATATATATATATATATATATATATATATATATATATATATATATATATATATATATCTTAAGGAAAAGGAAAGTTAGTGATGAGGGTGGCAACAAGGTGTTGAAGGAAGCCCAGCGGGCACTTACTAAGTTGAGAACCAAGTTGGCAGGCTGCTGGGGGCGTCGAAGAGACACAGCAAACACGCACACAAAAAACACGTAAGCTATTCGGGCATATGCCCTTCAACAGCGATGGAGATAGAGTAACAGAAAGGGACACACTGGGCGGGGAATGACAGGATGAGAGTGATGTGAGAAGGTTGATGATTGGAGGAAGTAGGGAGTGGGAAGGGTGGATAGCCAATAAGGAGGGAGTGTGGCAAGGTAAAGCACGACTAGCTACAATGTAACTATAGGAGACATTGTAAGATTCTAATAGGGTTAGCGGAGGTTGAGGCCAGGCGGGGAGAAAGAGTCAAGAAGATGTGTGTGTATGCTAGTTTCCAATGTCGGTGAAGGAGGGTAGGCGTGCATTGGGTAAGGCGCGAATAACCCTTACATTGTAACAACTATTGAAGGGGTCATTGTGGGCATTGGTGTGTAATGCAACAGGGAGGGGGGGAGTATGAGAGTAACGCTATTCCGGTGACCGTTCATACGGATGTTTAACGGATTGCTCTATATATATATATATATATATATATATATATATATATATATATATATATATATATATATATATATATATGTGTGTGTGTGTATGTGTGTGTGTGTGTGTATAATTCACGTCTATGTGAAATCTACTCCGTGATTTATGTTGAATACTGCTCGTAGTAGAAACATAGTTTATAGTTAAATTCTACGCAGTTTCCACGAAATATTTGTCTATGAAGTGGATTAAAGAATTTTAACTGGACCTCACCCAGTTATAGAGCCATGCTAAATATTCTATATAAATATAACCATATAACCATAACCAGTGACATTATGTTGATTTTTAAACCCACCTTTCTCCGAGCTGTCACTGGTTACATTATCGTATGACTTGAAAGCGTACGGTCATTAGAAAGAATTATGCACAGATTTTTCAGAATTAATTTAAATAATCAAATTTTTTTAGTTTTATAAAAGATATCGTTGGTCTTGTGAGGGCATGGTCGTATGTGATGGTCTTTGTTAATATTGTTTCGCTTATTGTAAAGGCCATAAAGTGCTGTTTATGACCTAGTGAAAAATAAACAAATGAAATCTGTAAATCAAGTACGCCTCTCTATCTCTATATAATGGAATGGACAAAATTTTCAAATGGCGATAGATTGATTTCAAAACATAGCAGCATAAAAAGTAACTGATTAGAATGTGTGCACTTTTTTGACAAAGCCAAAATTATAGTCCAGAAAATTTATTATAATGGCATTAAAAACGGCAGAATGGGACATTGATGTCTTTTACTCCAGTTTTTACGACTCTCCACGCTACATTCGCCATGTTACATTCCACCACAGGACAATACCCATATTCACAACCGACGTGTAAAAATAGAGAAGGGCGTAATTTTCGTGAAATGGAACTGGTCAAGGTTCGTCCGTGTCATACGTATCCATTTCATCCTAATGAAGACGATAAAGAAAGGTGCATTATGTATGAGCTAGGTCTCGAGATGATGCAATTCTTCAGCGAGATTAATTGAAAAAAAACACGAGTTATTGCCCTGGATTTTAAAGGATCTTTTAAAAATGTAATGTTAAATTTTGCTTTAATCGTATGACTCCTGGGTTTTCCTTGATTTTAATGATTGCAGCTTTCCACAAACATCTGCTTCCCTCCTCTTGTCCTATTTTCTCGCACTGATACCATTCCTTGTTTCATGCGCAAGAATATTTCATTTGGACTAAACTATTTTCATTTTGTTACAATGACACAGTGTAATAGGTCGGTTGACTGATTATATTACTATTACTACTATACTATATATTATAATATTTTTACGGCAACGATAACTACAGAGTGTGTATTTTAATTTAAATAAAATATCGAATGATCAAGTTATAATTATTTGCATATAAAAAACTAAATGCTTATTTATACAGCTTCAATATAGAATAGGCTACTTTTATGAATATGTGAAATGAGATAACTGAGTAGACCAACGTAATACTATAATTGCATTACGATAATAGGCGTTTTATTAATGCTCCAATTTAACTCATAACTGGTGTAAATCTGACCGCGTGTGGTATAGGATTCTCATGTCCCCACATTCCCAAGGAAATAGGCAATTCCCTCCTTCTATATGCCTTGATAGCAGTGTTGATCTAGCAGCCCGATGGAGGAATTCAACTGGCCTTTATTTTTCAAAAAGGATGGTCTAGGCGACCATTTAGACAGGAAATAAATAGTAACATTAGTTATTCTTAGACATGGGGAGTTGCAGCAATAAGGTCGAAAGACACAATTTAAATTGGAAGATATTGTATTTATATGGATGGATGAATGCGATAGTGATGTCAGCTAAATAAATGACATTGTCATCTATGAAAAGTTATAAAGCTGTTTGTGGAATCCGTAAGTATTTGAAGTGGACGAAGAAACTATAGTAGGGGATTTGAGTTGAAGGCTTTCGCAGCGTTGCTGAATGCTGGTGGAGGTTTTCGGGTTTCGCTGCGTTGGCGGCATTTCTGGCTCTCGACGTTTCGCAGATATTGCAGTCTGCATCTTCAGGAGATGAAGCGAGATACGATCCTGCAGTACGGGTGTTGGGGGAGGAAGGCATGGTGCCCCCCACCCAGGTTGCCAGCTAAGCTATGAACCTGGAATGGCAAGCTTATAATATCAGGGCGTGAGGTGCAGGTTTGGTTGGCAGCTGCTTACTGCTGCCTTTGCCTCTTGGGCGGAGGTTGATAAGCAGGGCCCATTGCCGCGATAGGGCGCTTATGCCTATCCCAAGGCATGATCCTGGTGGATGAGATCAGCCGGACGAGAGGTGTAGGGTGCCGGCTGCACTTTGTGTAGAACACATTAGCTCTCCTGCGCAAGGTCTGCTCTAGTGGTTCTACACCTGTGGTGGTCTCAAGCTCCCTGACTCTGACGAAATCACTCCAGGTGACGCGGAGGATAGTTTGCAGTGCCGTGTTCTGAGCAACACAGAGCTGGCGGATGTGCGTTGACGCTGCTCCGGACCAGATCGGGGAAGAGTATAGAATAATTGGCAATACGAAGGACTTGTAGAGCCGCACCCTGGTTCCGAGCGTCAACTCTCTGGAACTCAGGATGGGACCAAGCCTGCTTTCTGTTCCCAGGGTCTTGCTTTTTAGGCCCATGATATGCTTTTTCCAGGTCAGGCTCCTGTCCAGCGTGACGCCGAGGTATTTGGCTTTGATGGACCAGGGAATGGCCTGACTCTGAACAGAGAGTTGAATGGCTGGTTGCTGCTGCTCGGGCCTTGAACATAACAGCGACCGTCTTGCCGGGATTGACCGCAGTCCTCCATTTGCGGTTCCACTCGCGGATGGTGTCGAGGGCTCGCTGGAGGTAGATCGTGGCTTGGTGTTCACTTAATGACTGGGCGAGAACCGCCGCGTCGTCCGCAAAAAGTCCAACGATAACCTGTGGGCCGTGCTGAAGGGGGAAGTCGTGCGTATACGTGTTAAACAGGGTTGGCCCCAGGACGGAACCCTGTGGCACACCAGCACGTACAGGGTGGAGGTTGGACCGCTCCCCTTGCCAACTGACCCATAACCCCCTCTCCATCAGGTAGGAGTCCGTGAGCCGGATCAGCTGCCTCGGGAGGCCAGCCCAGTGCATTTTGGCCAGGAGGCCTTCGTGCCACACCCGATCGAAAGCCTTGCTTATGTCCAGGAAGGCGGCAGCTGTTTTGTTCTTTTTGTTGAACCCATCGGTAACATAGCTGGTGAATCTAGCCAGTTGGTGAACGGTAGAATGACGTTGGCGAAAGCCAAACTGTTCACTGGGGATGACATTGTGTGCTGCCAGCCAGGTGGTGAGCTGTGGCAGAAGGAGGCGCTCGAACATATTTCCGAAAGCGTTGAGGAGGGAAATCGGCCAGTAGCTATCAACGGCACCCAAAGACAAGTTTGCCTTCGGGATGCCGATGATCTTGGCACGTTTCCACTCCTTCGGGAAGTGCGCAGTGTTCTGGCCGCCGTTAAAAAGTGCCGTTAGGTAGTCAACGGCCGCTATCGGCAGCTGCTTTATTGAAATGTTGCTGATGCTGTCATCCCCAGGGGAACGATGCGTGGAGAGGCCCTTCATAACCTCCACCACGGCCCGGGGGGTGATCCGTGGGAGAACAGGAGCAAACCCTCGGTCATTCCTTAGGTTCACCACGGCTTCTTCCACCAGCCTCTCTGCTTCCGCAGAGGAAGGACTTGATGGGTTCAGCTGGAAGCTGTTCTACAGGTAGTTGGCGTACTCTGTGGCCTTTTCCTTGGCAGAGCAAACCAAACCGTTCGGTTATTGTAAGGGAGCGGCCTTGAGCCCTCTGCAGGCTCTCCAGAAGGAATTGTCGGCGAAGGAGACCTCAGGCAGGTACTCCTCCCAGGCGTCTGTTTTGACTTCCCTGACCGCCTCCTTGACGTCCCTGTTAAGACGATCAAGGAGTGCCTTCATGTCCGGCGTGCGGTGACGCTGCCACATCCTACGCACTGAATTACGGTGAGTAATCAGTCTCCGCACAGGTTTCGGCAAGCGGCGGGAGATCAGCCTTGGGGTTAGCCTGATGGGGATGGCTAAGTCGGCGGCCTGCTGCACCACCGCCGATATGGTTGTAGCCATCTCTTGCACCTGCTGACAGGTAGCCGGCTCTTCGGGGTGGGCTGGGAGCGCTCCCTGGCGAAGTCCCTTCGCTGCAGAGGGGGTATTCTCATCGGCAGGTTGCCGTATTGTAATAAAATCGGCAGGTGGTCCGACGACAGCTCGTTGAGCGTCCTGACCTCCACAGAGGCCCGGGCGCTGCTGACTATGGCAATATCCAGGACGTCATTTGAGGGCACGAACGTCGGGACTGTCGGAGCCAGCACCGTGAGGCCCTCTGAAAGGACATATTGACGTAGCCGCCTAACCCTCGGGTTAGATACTGCAGAGTTCCAGTCTCGGTGCTTGGCGTTGAAATCCCCGATGTCTATGGTGGGTGTCCCGTCACGGGGGAAGAGGGCGCTCATATCCTCCTCCTCGAGGTCGAGTCCCGGGCGGTAATAGGCCGCCACGACTCGTACCATCCCCTTAAATAGCGCTATGTCAGCTGCCACCGCTTCCAGCAGCCTCATATTGGGGAGCGGGACCTCTTGGAATTTAAGGGAGGGATGAATGAGGAGTGCGACTCCGCTACCAGGAGTGGCCCTGTCTTTCCTCAAGATGTTCCACCCACCACACCTCAGGGTAATGTGGGGCTAGAATTTCGTCTCCCCAACAGCCGCAATGGAGTCTCCAAGGTCGAGGAGTAGCGAGAGGAGCTCGTCAACGCGCTGACGCAGACCGTTGGCGTTCCAACCCACTACCCCTAACACGCCTCTCTTAAGCCCTGGAGCCATCGTTTGTTCTGGATCAGGCTAGCTCTTCTAGCAGGGACAGAAGGATCTGTCCCTGGCTGCTGGAGATGTAACGCCTAAGCACCTTGGTTATGGAAAGAATGGTAGCCCATAACTCCGCATCAGCATCAGATGATGGACCAACCTGTGGAGGCAAAGGGGTAGGCGTGCTAGCAGACAAAGATATCCCGCTCTCAACCTTAGGTGGCTGGAGGGGAGTAGAAGAAGAAGAAGAGGAAGGTGGAGGTGCCGCCTTCTCTGTCCAACGCCCAGCGGCCTTGCCCCTCTGAGCCGGAGGCTGCAAAGGGATTGCCGGCTGGGCTCTGTCTTGCAGAGAGGTGTCAACCACGGGGGCGCCCTGATTAACCCCAGCTACTGCAGCGGCAAAATGTTTGCCAGGGACCACCATGGTGGTCCCTGGTAAAAATTCTCGTCTTCTCCGGCGGCTTGCCCTCCTCCTCGCACTAGGCCATATGTTTTATGGTCTTAACTGTCATGCTCAGGGAAGCTAAGCCCTCCGCTACCTTGTCAAGAGGGATGTTTTAGGACAGACCCTTGATAAGGAGCCTGGCCGTGCGGGTCTGCTCCTCAGGCTGGGTGTGATACTCGAGCTTGAGAGAGTCGAGCTCATCTAAAACAGCCAGGCGATGTTCTGAAGTGCGGACAAAGACCCGAGTCGAGTCGTCGCCAATGTCCAGTTCGAAGTCATTTCCGCACTTCTGTTGTAGCATATTAATGAAGGCCATGTGGTCGATAATGCCATATACTGTAATGGGCTTTATTCGAGGGCGGGCTGGTTGCTGACCAGGGGTAGTGCCAGAAGCGGCTTTCTTGGTTCCCCTCTTCCTTCGCTTTACCTCCCGAAAAGGCTCCTTACTAGGGGGTGGCTCATTCCGAGAGGTAGTTTCTGTTGATGGATCCTTGTCAGTGAATCCCTCTGTCAGAAGAGAATGCTTTCTCTTGGATGCCGAAGGGGAAGGCTCGGCCTCCATAGGTTCAGACTCAGAGGGGGGAGCAACAGAGGATATAGTGCCGGCAGCGTCCCGGGGCAGGGCATCAGTCTCCGAGGAGACACTGGGTCGTTGCTTAGGCAGCTCTTCCTCAGAGTAGAAAAGTTTCCTCTTTAGAGAGGAAGAAGTCTCCATCTCCATCAGCTCACTTGCCTGAGTGCGGGTGAGATCGATAGATGTGGAGGGAGACAGGTCGGAATGTGGGGTAGCCTGGGCAGGTCTCACACTAGAGGGGGGAGGATGGACCGGCGGAGCCGGGGAAGCAGGGAAATGAGCAGAAGCAGAAGAAGCAGCAGATGTAGGCGCAGATAAAGCAACAGGAGAGGCAGAAGAAGGCGTAGAGGAAGGAGCAGAAGGATGACTAGGAGTCTGCTCCACCGCCTTGCCAGCCTTAGCATTACCTTCCCTCTTCTTCCCCTTGACTTTGCAAGACTTGGCGGTCTCGGGAGGTTTCGAGGAAGGAGCCCGATGCTGGCCAGCGTCACAGGCTACTGGGCCAGTCTCGTAGCTGTCTCTCCTGGAAGGACGAGCGATGCTGCAGAGGTTTGCGGGATCTTCCGTTCTCAGGAGGGATATGACCTGCATTATCCTCAGATAATCCTGAGTAACATGCTTGATCTGCCACTCAGGGGTGTTGAAGGCTATGAAACCATCACAGGAGATGCTTCTCCTGTGCTGTCCCCTCAAGATCATGCTGGTGGGAGCAATTCTCGAGCTTGTGGACGCAGCCCCGAATGGTTCCATCGGCAGGTGCAGTGGAGAAAAGGGAGTAAAATAATCCCAAATGACCCTGAAGGATCAGACTACCAAAAGTTTGGCGAGAGAGAACACCCGAAAGGAAGTCCACGACCGGATGCAAGGCGGAGACGAAGAGGGTGAGAAGGAGGAACTGGTTAGCCTCCCCCCGCTTCGCAACTCGAACACCGCAAGAAACAAACCATTTCTGGTGACCTGCAGAAAGGAGGAAGACCGAAAGACCGAGGAGGGGAAGAGCAAGGATCCTTTTTCAGGTCCGATGCAGAGAAGCGGAGAAGAACCCTTTTCAGGGTCGAATTCTCCGCAGGTGAGAGAGACGAAACAGGTGAGAAGGAGGTGCTCTGTTAGCCTCCCCCTGTTTCGATGGACAAGACAGACAACCAAAATCCTCAGGCTCAAATAAAAAACCAGACAGAGCAGGGTCAAGATCAGAAACCAGAGTATGATTGTAGTGAAGTTCTTACAACGCACAGCAAACAGCGCAGTGGAGTAGATTCCTGGGACGCAGGTACCCAGCGGTAGCATTGCTCTCGGCGAGCTATGAGATACGATGGTTTGGATCTGCTTTTTATATCCATTCGTGCCTTCCTAGATTAACCGTTGTCCATCGCTGATTGGCTCGGTCGAGTTGCTATCCCTTTCTCTTTGGTGGTTGCTCCAACGTATTTTTCCTCCCTTTCACTTTTCCGTTGGAAGAGTCGCTTCCATGTTGCGCTGATGTGCAAACCGTCGTCCCGCTTGATATTAACTGGAAGTTTTTCGATTTCAATAGTCTGCGAAACGTCGAGAGCCAGAAATGCCGCCGACGCAGCGAAACCCGAAAACCTCCACCAGCACTGTAGCAGAAACTTCAAGAAAAACCTCTACTGACCTAAAGAAAAAAGAGACTTCTTATTTTTGCGTCTAATGCAGGAATCCAATTTGATTGGGTTGCCTCCAAAAATTACATTAAATCTTATAATATAAGGTAATCGATGAAATTTTATGAGATATAATATTGATACATTGCACTTTCACAAAAGGAATTATTACAGCTCTCCTGTTTAAGTTTACTTTTTTTATACATTTCTTAAACTTAGAAAAAAAATGGGATAATATGAAATATAACGATGGTATCAATAAAGTACATGCGTTATAAAATTGAGTTTTTAAAAACTATTACGTTGAGGATGAGTTATGAAATATTAAATCAATAATAGGTTCACTCTTAATAACACCTAAAATGACGGAAAAAATAATAATTATTCTTTCTAATTTTGCGAGTTAAGACTCGAAATATAGGATCAAACCTCACCTCACTACTAACGTAATATTTCACTCTACTAATCAATATCAGTGGTACCCATACTATCCGGCTTGAATGTCACATAAACCACTTTCATCGCGAGCCACACTTTCGAGTTCTTCGAGGACCACACTAAGTCGAAAATTCAATCGAAGAATAATATAAAGAAATTAAAGCTTTAGTCTGTGGTCAATATTGCCTGATTGGAATTAAATACGTTAATATATTATAGAATTATAGAGATAAGAATGAAATAAATGGTTTATATAATTTTGTATTTTAATATTTGGGTCCATTGTGTCGTTAAATGGTGAAAACTAATCGTCCGCTTGCCGTAATTTGGGCATTGCTTAGCATAGTAAAACAGAGAGATTAGCGAAAACCTTCTGCTGCGTAAAAAGTAAAAACAAGTAGGGGTGTACCCGGGTTTCCCGTGGTACAGAAGTGCTTTTCATTAAATTCGCTCTAGTATAATCGTATACTAATATATTATCTTTGAAATCAGGAAATTATTTTTCCTTATATTGTGGTATTTATAATTTTATATCCGTCCTAAACATTCATTTCGTTTTCCCATTTATACTCGCCCTACAAACGAAATTTCTTTTAAATCCGTTAACCAATACCTTCCAAATTCATATCTACAGAAAATTCTAACCTTGATATTGTGGTATTTCTGTGAAGTCGACCCGTTTGAAATATGATATTTTGGTTATTTATTTATATGAGGATTATACCACATTTGGTTAAAATCCATACGGACAGTCCTCTAGAATTACGTGTAAAATAAAACTTTTTACCGTGGTAGCCCTGCTCTTTAGCTCCGCTTTAAACATTTTGCGTTCATTATGATATGTTGTACAAATCTTATATGAAAAATTTAGCTGAAATCCTTCTAGCCAATTCCCTCCAAATCCATTATTGTTGAATTATTTTAATTTTTTCTAATTGTGGCACCACTGTTTTGCTGACCCGGTCCAAATAAGCTATTATGGTTTCGTATATATGTCTACATTATAAATACTAAATTTCGTTAAAAATGATTAAGGGAATTCAACACAAATACCTGTAAAACAATTTTTTATTACTTGGATTGTGACAGCCCTGATTTCCATATCTACACAAAAAAAGTATTGATTTTGTATTTTTATGTTGTGCACCTCCTTCACCCAAAATTTCAATGAAATCGTTTAGAGCAAAAGGAGAAATGTATGCGTAAGCTTTTCGGATGTCTTATCTTAAGTAAGCGACGGAACAACAATCGAAAAACCTCTAGCCTTAACCATTAACTATTGTACATAACCATTAACATATTGTGATTGAGGTACATTACAAATACTAAATTTCGTTAAAATTGATTCATACAAGTCAACACAAATACTTGTAAAAAAAAACAATTTTTTATCACTTGGCTTGTGGCAGCCCTGATTTCTATTCTACACATAAAATATTGATTCGAGCAATTCCTTCCACCACTTTTGAAAAGTTAAACTTTGCAATTGTGGCATATTTATATGAGTATTATACGTACCAAGTTTGGTGGAAATCGGTTAAGCCAATTCTTCCCTGATATATGCATACGGACGAACAGGCGGACATCACGGAGATAATAGTGCTTTTCAGCAATGACGAAAAGTACTAATTATGAAGAAAAAAACACATGAAAATTGGTTAAAGAATACATATTTATTGCGAAACATTAAGATATCCTCCAAAACTTTATTACGGCGAGTAACACA
Source organism: Tanypteryx hageni (assembly GCA_028673005.1). Lineage (NCBI taxonomy): Eukaryota > Metazoa > Arthropoda > Insecta > Odonata > Petaluridae > Tanypteryx > Tanypteryx hageni. The sequence continues at coordinate 50,016,085 of CM054113.1, forward strand.
GCGGGAACTTATTTGCTAGAGCTATTTCTCTCTCCGAATCAACGTCCCAATCGAAATACGCCGAAAAGTTCTTCATGAATTGCAGCTTCATCCATAAAAAAGCAACATCTTAGTTGCTTCCGGCGATTCGATATAGAGTGCTTGGGACGCCACCTCCCAAGCTGAGCACAGGATACAAGATGGGAGGTGAGCCTGGTTCCAGGACGCACGTGTAAACGTAATCCGTTCCTGGGATAATTCCTCCTTGGCCATCGCTCTCACATAGAGGCACGGGGTAATCAATGCATGAGATGTCGGTGATTTTCAGGGAGCAGTCTTTGCTCACGGGGTTGAAGGCGGTTCCGGGGTCACATTCGTAGTTGAATTGGCTTTTGCCTTGGCATCCGTGATACTGGACGCACGAGTACGGATCCGGAAACACCTGTTCTACTTCAAAATTCTTCTTCGGGCACTCGAACTTCTTGTACCTTTTAATAATGGTGGGAAAATACTATTTTAGTTCTTGAAATTTCTTTGAAATATCTTTCATGGAAAAATAAATAGATTATTTTGAAACTGATTGTTTGATCACTTCTTCCCGAATTAGTTCAGTAATCGGAATCCCGTCTGGATTGCATCTAGATACACTTAGAAACGAAAGGTTAAACAGATAGGCAGTTTTTCAGAGACGCGGAATAAAGATTTACCTAGACTTTGAAGGACGTAAGTCAAGCAGGTCTTAAATGTAATAGGAGAATAGAGAAGCTTTGGTTAGATAGGCTAGGAAAAGAAACATGGGGCGGATGTGTCAAGATTAGGGAAGCAGGTTTCTATGGAAGAGGCAACGAAGCAAGAAATTTGTCTTTAATTTAATGAAGTACACGATTATGAGAATGCGAAAAAACGCATTTAGGCGGATGGATTTGTGAGGGGAAGTATAAAAATTAAGAGGAAATTTTATGATCTATACTTACATTTTATAATCGGAATTAAAGTTTCTCTGTATCTTTTTATCTCTGATATAATGGAAAGGAACCTACATCGAGAAAATTACGTATAACTACTGAATGTGTGTGAATGCGTGTAATGTCAACTGCTATATGATGTGTTTATGCAAAGTTACACTTTAAATCAATTTCCTCGCCCAAATATTATTTTTAGCGCCTTTTTCTGAAAATGAACTCGTATGTATTTGGTTTGTCTGTCGGTTCGTCCTTCCACCCGTCTGTTCTGGCAATATCTCCGGAATTCTGCAACCCTGAGAAATCAAATTTTTCGTATAGATTGGCCTATGCAAGTGATAGATATGGTAAAAATGTGACCGATCTAGAATTAACTGCGGGGGAGAAGTTGGTGTCTTTTCCCGATCCCTTTGTTTAATTTATACCTCTATATAAGAATCGCATGATATAGGTGCAGGGTATTATGAATTTGTATTTTAAATTAGTTGAAATTAAGATAAGAAAAGTTATTATGCTGAAAAACTTTGGTATATATCTTTTAAAAACAAAATTAAAATCCGTGTCGAATGAGAGCAAACAATTGATTTTAATCTAAAAAAATGAGAATATGTTAAGGTTTTTAACAATGGGAAATATCAACTGCCATGGAAACGAGTTCACTGCATTTAAATGGATAACATATTATTGCTAAGCATTGATGGTTTTAAAGAGAATTTATCAATTACTAGCAATAGGCGTGTATTGTAGCTTTTTCAGAGGGGCAAGGGCAATCTCCCACAGTCAGGTTTGGAAGGCTTCATAATTTAGGGTTTAGTATTAAGCATATTTCCAGGGGCTCCCACCTGCTTGTGTGCCTGACCTCAGAACGATGTCCGCGTAAATCCTCTGACCTAACCAGAATCAATAGTTGTTATCCCTTGACAGGCCTGATTCAGAGAGTGTCAGGATTGTAGAGTTTCTAATATATATTTTGGAAAGTTGTTTGTCCGCATTTTCGCTATGCATTTGGACGCAGAATTTTTAAGCAACGCAGGGTACTTTCAGCTGAAAGTACCCTGAGCGTTTCTCGGGAATTCTAAGTGTCCAAATGCATAGCGAACAGAATGACAAACAACTTTTCAAAATATATATTATAAACGCTACAATCCTACCAAATTTGATTAAAATCAAAACAGTTTTTAAATGTTCGGTCAGCCATCTTGATTCAAAATGGTATTTAGTTGTATCTAAATATAGACAAAAATCTGCTCCTTAATCTCATAAACCATTGTGCAAAATTTGGTTACGATATATTAAGAGGTGTCCAAATGCTTAGCGAACAGACAAACAACTTTCCAAAATATAAAGTAGATTTTATATCATACGTATCAGTTATTGATGTAAACAGCTTTTGTCTGTTACCCTAACATACACTTACAGTTTTATGAATGATGTGAATGGTATATTTCATTATATGGTACAAATAGATAATCAAATGAAAAAATAATTTAACTAATTAAACCTGTATAATAGGCAAAAGTATAATAATCTATCGGGGAAATATATATATATATATATATATATATATATATATATATATATATATATATATATACACACAGTGCCGTAACTAGGGCATGGCGAAGGTGGCATTTGCCATTAGCGACGCTTGCAAAAGGCGCCAAACGATTCCACAAAAATGCCAAAAGTATATTTTTCCATAAATAAATATTAATTTAATACTCAAATATTTAAGTAATTGTTAATAAAAACGCTAATATTCTTTACGGATATGTAGCAAAAATCATATTTCCTTAAAATTTTGCCATAGACGCCATCAGTCCATCCGTTCGTCTGTCCATCCCCCATTTTATCTCTTGAACAGTTTGTCATAGAGAAATGCTGTAAACGCCATTTTGTTTCTGCTAAACAGTAGACCCCGAGAAAACTAAAAATAAAATTCCTGGCCCAGATGTGCACATCCACAGGTTTTCCTCAGTATACATATATACCAAGTTTTAAGTCTCTAAGTTACTTAGTTTTCGAGAAATACTGTAAGATATGATTTATATGGCACTCCCTTCTCCTCTCTCCCCATTTCTCCCCCGCACCTCCCTCCAAAATCAAAATTCTGGCATTGAATTGCACCTCCCCAAGGTCTTGTTAGTGTGTGTGCAAAGCTTTAGGTCTCTAAGTTTTTTGGTTATTAAAAAATGCTGTAAGGTATGATTTGTATGGCAACCACTTTCCCTTTCCTCATCTCCCCACAAATTAAAATTTCGGCCCCAAGGAGCACCTCCTCAAGGTCTTCTTCATAAGTGTACCAAGATTTAAGTCCCTTAAGTTTCTTGGTTATCTATAAATACACAGACAGACAGAAAATGCGTACTTCTGTTAATATAGATAAAATTCGTTGAGCTTGTCGCCATGGTAATTAGCATTTAATATTGTTGAATACCAGAAAAATAGCCTTTTCTGCGATGAAAAATAAGCAAATTCAGCACGAATTTGAATTCTGTCTTAGAAAATGATAAACTTCATTCTTTTAGCAATAGAACTGTTTTAATTCCAAGTTCGTATCTCTATTAAAAGTAATTTAAAAAAGCATTTTTAAACTGTCTAGGATTGAATCACGTGCTATTATTATGGTGTATTGAAATTGAACAATGGGGTCAAAAATAACACCATACAAAAACATGAGGTTGACCAAACCTTTATCGTTCACTTATCTAGGATGTAAGGATCAATCGTACAAAAATTGGTTGTTCTAGCTTATATCGTTTAAGAGGATTTCGATGAGCAAACAAACATACAAACAAACTTTTTAAAAAATATAACAGATATTATAAGGCCGTCGATCTAAACCAAAGATGTGGTCTTATGATGACGTCATAATCCTAAAACAAGTAAAAAACGCCTTATGTAATTTGCTCTATAATTCTTCACTCACTTGTTTTAAAAAATTTAATTATTTGGCAATTATTAAAGGGATATTATTATACCCAAATTGAAATGTATATTTGTATTATTTTCTCTTGTGAATTCATACACATCTACAAACACCGTTACCAGAATATACCAGTTACAGGTCAGGTGAAATTTATAACATAATTGGTATGGTAGGATATGATTGACCCCACAATGTTAATTTCTTTAAATATTAAAAAAAATTATTTGAATATATACAAAGAAAAACCTGGAATTAGATTACGTATGTGTAAAAAAAGGCTTTCTTTATTTCATTTGCTAAATTTCATTTACGTAAACGCAAATCCCACCCTTAGTTGAATAGAGGGAATATTTCGGTGGTTACTTTGACCACGCCTGGCCAGCTACTGGTTAATGACCAGAAAGGACTTTGAAAGTTGTGCCTAAAATTGTGTAAGGAACATAATTAGTGCATTTAAGATAACGGTTAAGGATTTACATTTCCCTGAATGGTAGAGGATTTTAATTCACATGATTATGCCATATCTAAGGGAGGAATTCACTGTTGACGTAAGTTCGTATATTTTGAGCCTATTTAAAGCGCGCTTTAACTTTAAAAACGATATGTTTTTCCTACTTCATGGCGTACGCGGCGAAATTAGTCCTAGCGGATAGCTCCCCTCACACATAAAAGTCGCCATATTTAATGTAATAGCCAAGTATTGATTTTTTGGAAGTTTTTGAATTATAAATTTTAAAATCTTACCTGCAGTAACCATCCCGCACGCAATATAAAGTCAGTTCATCGCATGCCAGGTGGTCTGGACAGCTTCTGTCGCCTTCGTAATGGAATCCTAATCCGCCACTATCCTCAACGCAGTTTGAGAGGGTGGAACAATCCTTGCATTGTATGCCCTTCCTGGTGCAAACTCTGTCGACTTCGCCTGTAACCAACACGGCCGCCGCCTAGGATGAAAACATTCAGTTAAAACCTTGCATAACTTGCGCAGACAAAAACAGCAACAACGTCCGTCGGAAGATTATCGGACCAGGCCTTGCCAATTGATAATAATAAGCGGTAGAATGCAGAACAAAAATGTTCCAAATGGAACTTATGATGCCTACCTTTCAAAATTTAATAATTGAGCGTTATAAAACATTGCAAAGACTACATTCGAAAGGAAAACAAATTTGATCAAACGTATCTGTGTGGAAAATATATCGCGTGTATGCACTAGACCAGAGATCCCCAACCCGCGCCACGCGAGCCACATGCGGCTGCCGAGAGCACTCTATGCGGCCCGATAACATAATTCTACGGTACAAATTAGAATTTCCATTCCTTTCCTCAGAGAAGAGTACAAATCTAGCTCTGATATTACAATTAAAAGATATCTTATATTGCAAGAGAAAATTACCCTGCACAATGAATTTCAAATTTACCAAATCAAATGTAAAGGAATGTTCTTGGAATTGAATCCGAAACTTTCAATCTTTGCTCCAAAAACTATCCTCAGGAGCTCGGCCTCAGTAGCAAGAGATTTCCACCTAGTCTCATGAAAATCGGTCTATTGGTTCGAATGTTAATAGAGAAGAATAGACAGACGGACATACATACAGACACACACAAGAAAATATAGGCCTATTCGCATTTTGGAAAGTTGGTTAAAATCGGTACGTACGACCAGGACCGGCAGGAGACGCGTGTACATTGCCTAGGACTTTTTGTTGCCTTGATGAAGCGAGCGCGTCGTCTTAGTCAGTAGTCGCTGCGTAGGTCGCTGACAGTTGACGAGTTGGAGCGAAGAACGCTCGTACTTCGTGATTATCTCCGTTATCGGCTTGAAGATGTCGTCAGCGTATTGTTAATTATAAGCAAAAATCTCCAGGGTTGATAACTCTTGACGGTTTGCTGAATAATGTCGATAAAGCGTTGCTTACTGTGATAGGTTAACCTTTTAAATAATAACAATCGTATTTATCGCAAAAATTGAAAATGCCGAACATCGCCTTTGCAAATTTGAATATTTCCTTAACAACGCTGTAACCGTCTCCCATTTATGAACGAGGAATGTTTTAGAGCAGGAGTGAGCAGTCTAGGGCCGCATGCGGCCCCAGGAACGTTTCTTGCGGCCCGTGAAGCAACGTTGAAAAAAAGATCGGTAAAATTGAACGCAAAATTCGTATTATCAAAACTAAAATCGCGATGGTAAAAACACTTAAAAATTACATTTAAACCCGAAAAATCTAATTTATACTTGAGTTTCACTTATATGATACCTCTGACCCTCGAGATAACTTCCGATTTAATGCGGCTCGCCGACGGTTTTGCAAAAACCACTGAGGCCCGCCTTGAGGAGGCTGCCCATCCCTGTTTCAGAGCGCGGCATTTATGTAGGTCGCAATAATGATAAGCACTGAGGATGATACCATCGAATCATTAAACTTTCACGAATTGTTTTTGCTAGCCTTGAAATAAATCTGATTCTGGGCTAACGAACGGCGTTTAAACTACTCCCACATTTTACAGCCTGCTCACGTTTCAGTTTTGTGTGGATGGTAGCACACTCTGTAACAGGAATATGGTCGGCGGAACGGGATACAATGAGACTTAGGGCTTTCGAAAGCTCCACTGTATGAATTTCTACGTTCTTTGTCGTGTGTGTGCACTATAAGAAGGATATTTTATTATTAAAAGTTCCTAAAGTCAGTATTCCTATAGAAAGTGGTAATTATATTTTTCTTTTGCTACCAAAAACGTAAATCTGCTTACGCCATTTCATGAGACGATCTTAAATTGTAGCTTGGGTGTCAGAACTCTTTCCGCCGATGCTAAATAGAAACTTAATCACCTAACTTAAGAGACTCGGCAGTTTATTAATTTTCGCTCTGATAGGCAAATCATAGGCTACAATTTATATTTGACGTAAAAATAGATCATTTTAATTAATCAACTGATGTATACGATACATTATTCTCATATTAAATTAAACTGAAATTAAAATGCATAGATATGTGAGGTAATTTACTGTTAGTTCAGCATCTTATGCATGTTAACCAACATATATGTTCTTGAATTTAAACCAATTAAAACCTAGAAAAAATAAACATTGTGGTCAGTAAACCCTCACACTTCTAAAAGAGCATGATGTCCATGCTACGGTAGTGGCATCCTATTGGAAACTCTATGAAAAGCATGGAAAATATGATCGCTAGAAAATTTATTGATAGATTTAAGAAGAGTTGTTCAGATATCCCTTAAAGAAAAAAGGTTGATTATTCACACAAAAATAGAAGGCTAGGCAGAGTGATCACATTATCACGTTTTCGTTATACATCCAGCTTACCTTTTTGCTGGAATACGTTTGATGACGAAGTTAATTCAAATTTCCTCAAGAGTCGGGAAATATTCGAAATTAGATAAACCGCCGTCGAAGACGATCCACAGGTTTTTGATGACGAAGTGATTTTTCTTGATCATACTTCGGCGAACCACTTCCGAAAACGCCCGTCTGGTTTTTACAAACACCTTATACATGTAAGAGATCGAATGAAATCGTATCTGTGAGCCCGCACGACCGTTGCCTGAATCGACGTAGCCGAAGGCATTCATGGCGTCACCGATCCGCACTGACTCACGCCATTTCGGCTTGCTTTGTTTCATCAAAATGTAATAATCGATAACTCGATAGTTTGCCATTATCGCAAAAAAAGGGCTGCACCGGGGAGCAACTCCACCGGCATTGTTTTTTTAATGGAAAAGACGGAGAATTTTCAAGTTTAAAAGGTACTTAATGGAATAAAAAGGGATACTTTTAATGGATACTTAATGACGTCAACGGGGATCCATTTCATACGCAGTGAGATGGAGTCGCATTATCCGACGAAAGAGTTAAAGAATTAATTAATGCGATAACGTCGTACTGCAGCTAGAATATACACCCAAAGCGTTATACGGAAATCTGTTTCAGTGATATGAGAATCCGATGATTCTTATCGAAAGGTGCAGGGCGTATCTCTTTATTCTTTCCGAGACAAGACTCGCCTTGGACCTTTAATGGAAGATGTTCATTTTCTGTCATTAAATTAGTTTTTTATCGACGGCTATCTCAAAGACTAAATGTTGCATTTCGGATACAAAGCGACCGCCGTCAGGGGTGATTCACCGGCGGCAGATGGTAGGACAGGTGCGTCCAATACGGTGGCTGCATTCACCACATGCGGCGAGTTGGCCGTATGCATGTGGCAAATCTATGTTCTTCATCAATGATACTATTCTTATAATTTTTTATAACGGTATTAAAAATTTACGTTTCTTGGAGCGTAGAAAATATTTTTCGTAATAAATAATTTTTAATCTAAAATTAAACACACTTCCGATTTACTCGCAATGCTGGAGGCATGTATGGAGAATTACAGTAGCCTCTCGCCATCTGTGGCTTACGTTCTGTCTCAACTCGCGGTTGACTAAAACGTGCTCTGCGAGGTCTTATGGAAAATTGGGGTTTCGGGTGAGAGATCCCTGTGAGACATAATTTAAGTCCTATAATGCACACATCAAGGTTGAAAATAAGTTTATTATACTTATAAAAAACATGTTACTTGTTTAAAAATACAATATAATGTCTGGTATATGCACAAAGAAGCCCTCTACATTAATAATTTAAAAACAGAGCAGCCTCTGCTGAATTTAACGATTTAAAGAACGCTGGTTAAAACAACACTTCCATAAAATTCCTCGAATCTCCAACTCCCAACTTACCCGCGGTCTTATCAGGAGCTAAAAATCCTCTTTCCTATGTCCCTTCCTCTTGTAAAGAATAGTAAGTACGTTGCTTTATCAATAACATACATCTTAATACTAGTAAAATTAGCCAAATAGACACGACCGTGCAAAGAACCGCGGATATTAAAGACTGGAGAACCACGTAAAGTTTTCAACCGTAAATACTAAGAACCGCGATTGGCGAGGGGCTACTGTTTTTATTGCAGCATTTCAAAACTTAAGATTGACTGTGTCTTACAGTGAACGTTATCAGTCTTGATCGATGCCGGTTCAAATCTTATGCCCGCAATCAAATGATTGAACATCCCATGCATTAGCATTGATTTCATTTAGCACCGTTCGGTGAATGTGATGAGCTGATCCCTCCAGGTTCGGCGAGGATCAAAATCCTGGACACAACCGTGGTAAAATCCTCCTTCGACGATTGCCTCCCAGTTTTTCGTAATTTCTTTACGGTTAATAGAGAGAAAAATGTTACGCTAAAAAATATCGTAGACGCCCAGAGCATGGATGGATCCAGAAACTCCCCAATGGGGGGAGGGACGATAGCCCAAATTCCCCCTCTCCACCCTCTTGATTCCGCCCCTGCCGACAACCATACATTTTCAAAATCCCTATCTATCCCCGTCAGAATCTATCTGTCCCTTGTCGTACACTCTTAATCTTCGGTGTATAAACAGGGATGTTGCGTCGAATGTATTTAAGAGTGCACCCCATGGAGGGCAATTGAATCGTCCAAGGGGAGGGCGATCGCCCCACTCCACGCCCCCACCTTGGATCCACAATGGCCCAGAAGTTTCACACTGAAATTCATATGCGAACTGATTCCATGCAATCTTATTGCCAATAAACAAGCTTTGTTTTCATCTCTAACGCCAAATTTATTCCTAAAAATATATGGCGTGTGTCTGACATATGCAATTCATTGAAATATTTTCATTTATAAATTATTGAAAGAGATATTACAACAAAGGCACATTGTATTGGTTTTGATCGAAAATTAATGCTTTTTCAAATATGCAAATCTTGGAAATATATTAATTTTTTAGCAGTTTTTGCAAAAATATCTGCTTATGCGCTCGGTTTGTCCGTCCGTCTGTCTGACGCGCTAACTCCTCTTAAGCGAAAGCATCAATAGACTTCATTTTTTCGCCCATCGATTCAGTGTTCTGTCTAATTTTGTACGTTTTCTTCTTGAGGTCCATCTGGTCGTCTGTCTGACTCTCTAACCTGCTAACTCCATTTCAAAAGCAGCTAGAGAATTCATTTTTTTACCAATCAATTTAGTGTTTTGCCTAGTTGTGCGCGTTTTATCGGTTTAGCCGTCAGTCCGTCTTTCTCAATTTTTTTTACATCGCTATTTCCTATCGACTTCAGCAGCTCTTTTCTTACTTGTTAATTAGAGTATAGAACCTTTTATCCGGCAAGTTTGGGGTATAGGGATAGCCTGTTATCTGGAATATACTCATAAACAGTGCTCAGAATGAGCACGAACAGGCCGGAACGCCGAGGAAATCCGTTTCGATTAGTCACACGCATCGGTAAAATTAATCCATTTTGCTTGTATGTATTTCTGGCTAATCATCCTCTTGGATTATTAAAGTCATCCGTAACTCCTTACACACCGGACACGAAGAAGGGAGGAGGAAAACTCGGTGCCGGCATTAGCCTACTTTTTACGAAGAGCACCAAGGGGCCCAACTGATTCACGTTCACTCCGAAGGACGGAGAGCTGACTTGCGCAGTCTCCTCAAAGCACACAAGTAGGGGGCGGGACGATCCCATGTTTAAAAATCCGACCTCTGCTGGGAACGCTGTGTGGAAGGACAACGATTTAACCACTCCACCACCTACATCCCCTAAAATTATTCCTTCTGGTCAAAACTTTGTAATACCGGTGTGTTAATTTCATTTAACAAAAATAATACAAACTATTTTTCACTTTTTCTTCATCGTCGTGAATAGGAAATTAAGCCAAATTTTCTATCATTTATTTCCCACCCACTGTTTTCGTTTCCACTACCAGAACAAGCGTTCCGTTTGGTAATACAGTATTTTCTATTTCGAGCACTTCTATAAAACTATACCTGTACTGTACAGTAATAAAAATGCTATAGTAATCGAGAATTTTCCAAAAAATAATATTTTTTTTCGAAGCACTCAATAAATATTGAAGACGTAACCCTTGCTCTATTATAGGCTTTATAGTTCACAGGGAAAATTCTTGAATCCATTAATGCACCTGGGCTTCTGATTTTCAGACGTTTTATGGTACAAAATAAGAAAGGAGATATTGAATACTAGCAAACAAACACAAAGAAGGCACTGGAAAAACTAATGCTCGGTAAATCTCTCTACAGAGAGCATCAATGCTCGGAGCATCGGAGCGCATCCAATGCATGGTGGTGAGCCGGATAGTTGCTAAAGAGGCGCCAAATTTAAATTTCTTTCCCGTAGAAAATTTTGGAAATATGCATTAGTTTTGAAAATATCAGGTTAACTGAATTTCCGGATAAGGGAAAGACGGATGAAAGGTTTTATACTGTACTATGGGCTCCGCCCCTACGCGCTTCCGACCCGTGCCTCGCTCCGTGAGGTGGATTCGTCTACTGCTCGTGTTCAACCGTGAACCTCCTCATTTTGGCATATATTTAAGGTAAAAATTATATTTTGCCCTATTTTCGGGCTTGTGTCTCCATTCCTCCCATCCCTCTCCCTCTCTCCCTACCTCTCCCTCTCTACTTCCCTATATCTCTACCTCCCAACAAACCTCCCGCTTTTCCAAACTTCCACTTACCCTCATTCTATCCCTCATCTTAACTCAAGGTACTTTCAAGGTAAATGACCAATAGTCCCTTTAATAGATATGAACGAATTAAATATAGACTGAAATTTGATACCTCCCTCCCCTAAATTTTTCCAAGTTCTGTCACCGAGGTGCATATCCTCAATATCTATTTGGTTTTAAGTCTCTACGTTTCTTGGTTCAACATTGATATTGGTGGAGGTTTGATCAATGTTGATAAATTGGTTGCTCAGATATCATCAAACAGAGTGCTTTTCGTCAAATTCGCCGCCGTATATACGAATATTAATGTATTTGCCTTGATATCAGAAAATTATTTTTCCTTTTTAGATCCGTTCTAAACATGTTCATTTCGTTTTTCCATTCTATACTCGCCCTACAAACGAAATTTCTTTGAAATCGGTTAAGTCAATTCCTTTAAAATTCATAGTTGCAGAAAAATTCTAACCTTGATATTGTGGTAGTCCTGTTTAATCGACCCGGTTGAAATATTTTTGTTATTTATTTATATGAAGATTAAATATACTATATTTGGTTAAAATCCATTATGTCAGTTCTCTAGAAATAAGCGTAAGAGAAATATTATTAAACTTTTTACGGTGGTAGCCCTGCTCTTTAGCTCTGCTTTATACATATTGATTTCACTATTATATGTTATCCGAATCTTAAAAACACAATATAATTGAAATCCAAAGAGTCAATTCCTTTCAAATCCTTAATTGCTGAAAAGGTTTAATATTGAATTGTGGCATCCCTGTTAGGCTGATTCGGTATAAATTTGCTAATATAATTTTGTATATAAGTGTATATTATAAGTATTAAAGTTGGTTAAATTGGTATGGACAGTTCAACACAAATACGTGTAAAAATAATTCTTTTATTCCTTGTATTGTGGCTGCCCTGCTTCCTATATTTATAATAATCATGTTGATTTTGTCTTTTTATGTTGCATGCCTACTTCATACGAAGTTTCTTTGTAATCAGTTAAGCCAATTCCTCCCAAATTTATAATTACCGAAAAGTTTAACGCTGCAATTCTGGCACCACTACTTAGTTAATTGGGTCGAAATATGTAATTTTGGTCATGAATGTATGTGAAAATTCTATGTATTTACTTACCAAATTTGGTTTAAATCGGTTCAGTCAGTTTTTTCCTGATATTTGTGTACGGGCGGACAGACATCACCGAAATTTGGACCCCTCGAAATCGTGAAATTTGGATCGACATTTATATTACGATCCTTCACCCCGTATAGCGATTTTTATCCAGTTTAGGCTCGAAAATGTATCTCATCGAACCATTGATATTAGTGGAGAATTCATCGAAGTCGATCAAGATTGGTTGCTGAGATATCTTCAAACCAAATGGAAAAGTATTCTCCATAATTGGAATAAACAGAGATTTCAAAGGCGTTCTTAATGGAAAGTAGATATGAACGATATCGAAAGATTAGGTGATTCTCGAATTTTTATCACCAAAACAATAGCCTCGGAGACTATCTTGTAATAAACTTTCATCTCTATCCAAATAAATTTTTTTATCTATATCTCACAGATAATATAAGAGAATGAGAGAGAAATATATAGATTTTTAAATGTTATTTGCTGAGAGAACTGTCTTTGTGATCGATGTAATCAAAATGTGCGATGTCTCTAATTTTTATCTCCAAAACTATAAGTCATAATTATGTGGTCTCTTGACCATATTGTAGTAAATGTTCTCTATCCGAATAAATTTTTTAATATATACCTCGCAGATCATATAAGAGCTAGGGAAATAAAAATTTGATGTTTCATTGTTGCTTGACGGATGCGATTTAACGAGATACGAATATAAGTTTATTGAAGTAATTATGTGAAGTGGAGGTTCTAATTGACAGATTCATTTAAAAAACACATTTGGGCAATAATTTTTAATAACGATCACTCAAACGTAATTAAATTAAAACCCGTCCAGCGGTTTAGGAGATGAAAGTTACGACGGACGGACGGACCAGATGTGTTCATGAGGCGTCCCGCTATTACCGCTTTGCAGTTAAAGAACGCCTAAAAACCGACATTTGGACCAACAATGACCCTCGGGCCCACGTGGGCCGATTTCAATTTTCTTTTTGACACTGCAACTCTGAGGATCAACCTGAAGCTGCTGTCAAATTTTGAAGCTCCTACTTTTATTCTCTAAAGATTTATGACTGCGACAGACGCGCGCGCGCACACACACACGCACGCACGCACACGCGCACGCGCACACACTCACACACACACTCTCACACAGACTGCTTCTTTTATTATTTTACATGAGTACGGCAACAATATTGGTTGTTCTTGACAACTAAATATTTTTTCAAGAAGAAATAAATTTTAAAAAATATTATTCTTTAAAAATTACCTAATCCATAATTCTGATTTTGGTCGACTTGATAAAATCATTTAGATTTTTTTATTTGTAGAACTTCCACATTATAATTACATTTCTCAGGCATATACATACTTCGATTACCGCCAAAGTTGGTGATGGACAAACGGTAACGCTAAGTCGGGGTTTGATTGTATAACTTAGGTGGTGTTTTGCAAAGATTGTTGTAGGGTTAAACGCCCTCTTGCGTTGGTCTTTCATGCGAATCCCCATATAACCCTTTTCAGTGACTGATTTCACGGTGAAGGCCGTCCAGGCCCTCCCTGTTGATGCCATCGTCCCCTAACTCCAACAGTTGGAACCTGCCCACGTTCATCTCCTTGAACTCATTTCTCCTCCATTTTCACTCCTCGTTAGTTGTCTTCCTTCCGTGACTGAAGAAGGGTCTTAGCCTAGAATCTTACGCTACACTTTTCTCCACGTGCGTCTCTCCGATACCTGTGTAGGAGTCAGGAGCGACTCCCCCGTCGGGAACGGTGCCACATTCCAAAGGCTGTCAGAAACAAGCCATTCACCTAAATGTGTATACTGCAGTCCCTCACTAACTGCGGCTGAAAAATTGTATCCGATTTTGCCAACCTCGTTATCCAGTCTAGATTAACCGCGGTTCTCCACGCGGCCACGTTTAGGGACTAATTTTACTGATATTGAAATTTATGTTATTGAAGAAGCTACTTATTAAATGCTCCTAAACCACAATTTTCCATAAGCCCTGGTCCTCGGCAGCCACGGTTTTGTGAACAGCTTTTTAAGTCAAGACTTTTTACAACGTCATCAGGCCACAACGGCCCTTATCCAGGAGACTCACCTCCGGCCCGAGATTAAGTGGGGTGATCCTGGATACAAGTAACAAGAAACGACCGAGACGTCCCAAGGGGAGGAAAATCTGCGGGTGGTACAGCTATATTAATACGAAATGATCTCCAGAGTAACGAGACTCTAATAGACACGGCGTCCCTCGAACAAACGACGGCCACAATCGATACACAGAGAGGGCGCCTAAGACTAGTATCCGCCTACCTCAAACCAGGAGGACTATTCCTGACCAATGACCTAGAGAGACTCTTCGATACTAATGACACGACAATTGCAGCTGGCGACTACAATGCCACTCACCAATCCTGGAACTCAACCACCGAAAATCGCAACGGCAGAAAGCTAAATAGCTAGGCTGGTGACTCCGGGGCAACAATGGCCGCCTCCTTAGAGCCCACGAGGCTCAAGCAAACACTAGACATCACTATCTGTCGCGGCATACGAACTGCAATTTCCCTTCATACTATCGCCGCTCTAAGCAGTGACCACTACCCAGTATTAATTTACTTAGGGGTCAAACCGATACTACTACCACCTAGGGTTAGTCCAAGATACGACCTAACCAACTGGGATACCTACAGAATCAACTTGACCTACGCCCTCCCAGGGATCCAAAAGCCGGAATCCACGGCAGAAATAGATAGCTTGATCGAGATCCTAACCAAGAAAATGAAGGAGGCTGTTGGAAATGCTACTCGTATGAAAATGTCGCGTCCTCCAGACCACCTAGCTATCCCGCAGGAGATAATAAAATTTATAGCACGAAAAAGTGGACTGCGACGAAAGCATCAGCGGACAGAGGATCCTCTATTGTTAGAAGAGATACGTTGGATGCAGAAACAGAATAGACCTGATATTAGGGAGCGTCGCACTAAAACTTGGAATGCCTTCGCCACAACACTAACGGAAAAAGATGGCTCAATCTGGAGAGTGACAAAGAATCTACGCCGCCCACTCACACGCGATCTCCCCTTCCGTACTACCGCCGGGGTTGCAACTACTTCGCAACAAAAGGCCGAGTCAATGGCGTCCTACCTACTAGGCGTCTTTACACATAATTCCCCTACCGAAGACGACCCAGATGTCACCCTTGATTCCGCCGAAGACGGGATTCTGCCGCCTGAATGCACAAAGGCTGATCTCGTTGCCCCATAAAGCAATTGAAGCGAAAGAAAGCCTTCGGGGCTGACGAAGTGCCAAACGAGGCCATTATTGAGATGCCGCGCCATATGACGCAGGTAGCAATTGCCAACATGAAGTTCGGCCACTTCCCGAGCAACTGGAAGGAGGCCAAAGTTATTTGTATACCAAAACCAAATAAACCACCGACTAACCCGGGAAGCTACGCCCCGATCTCTCTCCTATCAGGGTTAGGGAAACAACTGGAAAGAATCATTCTTCCCCATCTCAAAGCTCATGCGTACGGCCACCACATCATCCCGCCGGAACAATACGGATTTGGGGACGAGCACGGAACCACCCACCAACTAGTGAGGGTGATTGACATTATTGCGAAAGGAATTAACCGCAAAGCACATTCTACAGCTGCGCTTCTAGATATAGCGAAGGCCTCCAACATCAAACATTCCCAACCTGACTCCAAAAGGTCATTCAGTCCTACCTTAAAAACCGGTTATTTCATGTCAGCTTGTGGCATGCCACCTCCCAACCACGACCCATAAAAGCAGGGGGTTCCCCAAGGGTCAGTCCTTGGTCCCCTCCTTTTTTAGCTGTACACGGCTGACCTGCCCACAATCTACGGGCATAATAAGATCACGGGAATATTTGCTGACGATGTAGTAGTCATCGCAAGACATACTAATCCAACGAAAGCCTGCGAATATACACAAAGAGCGTTAGAACAACTGACTAACTGGTACGGGAAATGGCGCCTTGGAGTTAATGCAACAAAAACAGAAACAATCATTTTCACACTAAAGATAAAACCACCGACCGTCCCGTGATTGTCAATGGCATTCCCATTTAATGGAGGAAGGAAGTCACATATCTAGTAGTGACCCTAGATACGAAATTAGATTTCCGAAAACATGCGCTAAGGCAAGCCAAGAAAGCCATCGGTGCAAAGGTTGCTCGGCCTCAGTAGCCCCCAAAGTAAAAGCCCAACTCTATAACTCATGCATCAATCCAATTCTTACTTACGCTTTCCCAGCTTGGTCTGGGAGAGCTACATCAACTGAAAACCTAGAAGTGGTCCAGAATTGCTGCCTCCGCTGGGCCATGAGGCCACCATTAGGAACCACGAATCAAACTATCAGAGACACCCTAGGCTTCCAGACCCTTGAAACCTCGATGAAGGAAATCAGTGTAAAATTCTACAATCAGCTGCTACACGCCCGCGGCACAAGACATCTCCGCCTCTGTGAAGCCTTGGGACGTACACAAACACCCAATTGCCGGAACGGGGCGCGATGAGGACCTACCTATTCCTAAGAAAAGAAGGTCCTAAGGGACGATGGAAACGCCCACAAAAAATACGCAAATACGGAAATGTCGTCTTATTTAAAACCAGCCCAAGCACTGAAAGCCATTAGGCAAAGCAGTGTAAGTCCTCCTTTACTGAGGCAACAACACACAACTGTTGGCAGAAATCCCGCCAACGCAGCGAAACCCGAAAACCTCCACCAGAACTGTAGCAGGGGAGTTAACATCAAGACTTTTGCTGACCTAAGGAAAAAACAGACTTCCTATTTTTGCGTCTAATGCAGGAATCCAATTTGATTTGATTGCCTCAAAAATTACATTAAAACTTATAATGTAAGGTAATCGATGAAATATTATGAGATATAATATTGATACATTGCACTTTCACAAAAGGAAATATTTCAGCTCACGTTTTTAAGTTTACTTTCTTTATACATTTCTTAAACTTCGAAAAAATGGGATAATATCAAATATAACGATGATATCAATAACGTACATTCGTTATAAAATTGAGTTTTTAAAAACTATTACGTTGAGGATGAGTTATGAACTATTAAATCAATAATAGGTTCACTCTTAATAACACCTAAAATGACGGAAAAAATAATAATTATTCTTTCTAATTTTGCGAGTTAAGACTCGAAATATAGGATCAAAATGACCGCACCTCACTACTAACGTAACATTTCAATCTACTAATCAATATCAGTGGTACCCATACTATTCGGCTTGAATGTCATATAAACCACTTTCATCGCGAGCCACACTTTCGAGTTCTTCGAGGACCACACTAAGTCGAAAATTAAATCGAAGAATAATATAAAGAAATTAAAGCATTAGTTTGTGGTCAATATTGCCTGATTGGAATTAAATACGTTAATATATTATAGAATTATAGAGATAAGAATGAAATAAATGGTTTATATAATTTTGTATTTTAATATTTGGGTCCATTGTGTCGTTAAATGGTGAAAACTAATCGCCCGCTTGCCGTAATTTGGGCATTGCTTAGCATAGTAAAACAGAGAGATTACCGAAAACTTACTGCTGCGTAAAAAGTAAAAACAAGTAGGGGTGTACCCTGGTTTCCAGTGGTACAGAAGTGCTTTTCATTAAATTCGCCCTAGTATAATCGTATACTAATGTATTATCTTTGAAATCAGGAAATTATTTTTCCTTATATTGTGGTATTTATAATTTTATATCCGTCCTAAACATTCATTTCGTTTTCCCATTTATACTCGCCCTACAAACGAAATTTCTTTTAAATCCGTTAACCAATACCTTCCAAATTCATATCTAAAGAAAATTCTAACCTTGATATTGTGGTATTTCTGTGAAGTCGACCGGATTGAAATATGATATTTTGGATATTTATTTATATGAGGATTATACCACATTTGGTTAAAATCCATACGGACAGTCCTCTAGAATTACATGTAAAAGAAAACTTTATACTGTGGTAGTCCAGCTCTTTAGCTCCGCTTTAAACATTTTGCGTTCATTATGATATGTTGTACAAATCTTATATGAAAAATTTAGCTGAAATCCTTCTAGCCAATTCCCTCCAAATCCATTATTATTAAAATATATTAATTTTTTCTAATTATGGCACAACTGTTTTGCTGCTGTTAACATTGCAATTGTGGCACTCCTTCTGAGTCGATGAGGACTAAGTATTACATTTTGGTAATTAATTTATACGAGTATTCTAAGTACCAAATTTAGTTGAAATCGGTTAAGCCAATTCTTCCCTGACATATGTATACGGACGAACAGACGGACATCACGGAGATAATAGTGCTTTTCAACAATGACGAATAGCACTAATTATGAAAAAAACACATGAAAATTGGTTAAAGAATACATATTTATTGCGAAACATTAAGATATCCCTCCAAAACTTTATTACGGCGAGTAACACAGCGGGAACCTATTTGCTAGAGCTATTTCTCTCTCCGAATCAAAGTCCCAATCGAATTTTGCCAAAAAATTCTCCATGAAATGCAGCTTCATCCATAAAAAAGCAACATTTTAGTTGCCTCCGGCGATTCGACATTGAGTGCTTGGGACGTCACTTAACAAGCTGAGCACAGGATACAAGATGGGAGGTGGGCCTGGTTCCAGCATGCACGTGTAAACGTAATCAGTTCCTGGGATAATTCCTGCTTCGCAACCGCTCTTGCATAGAGGCACGGGGTAATCGATACATGAGATGTCGGTGATTTCCAGGGAGCAGTCTTTGCTCACGGGATTGAAGGCGGTTCCAAAGTCACATACGTAGTCGAATTTGTATTTGCCTTGGCATCCATGAAACTGGACGCACGAGTACGGATCCGGAAACAGCTGTTCTACTTCATAATTGTTCTTCGGGCACTCGAACTTCTTGTACCTTTTAAAAATGGTGGGAAAACACTATTTTAGTTCTTGAAATTTCTTTGAAATATCGCGCATGTAAAGATAAATAGATTATTTTGAAACTGATTGTTTGGTCACTTCTTCCCGAATTACTTCAGTAATCGGGATCCCAAATCGATTGCATCTAGATGCACTTAAAAACGAAAGGTTAAACAGTTTTTCAGAGACGCGGAATAAAGATTTACCTAGACTTTGAAGGAAGAAAATCAAGGAGGTCTTAAATGTAATTGGAGAATAGAGAAGCTTTGGTTAGATTGGCTAGGCAAAGGAAAATGGAGTGGATGTGTCAGGATTAGGGAAGCAGGTTTCTATGGAAGAGGCAACGAAGCAAGAAATTTGTCTTTAATTTAATGAAGTACACGATTATGAGAATGCGAAAAAACGCATTTAGGCGGATGGATTTGTGAGGGGAAGTATAAAAAATTAGAATAAATTTTATGATCTATACTTACATTTTATAATCGGAATTAATGTTTCTCTGTATCTTTTTATCTCTGATATAATGGAAAGGAACCTAGATCGGGATAATTTAGTATAAGTAATGAATGTGTGTGCTTGCTTAAATCAATTTCTTCAACCAAATATTATTTTTAGCGCCTTTTTCTGAAAATTAACTCGTATGTATTCGGTTTATCTGTCCGTTCGTCCTTCCACCCGTCTGTTTTGGCAATATATCCGGAATTCTGCAAAACCTGAGAAATCAAATTTTTCGGTTAGATTGGCCTAAGCAAGTGATAGATATGTAAAAATGTGACCGATCTATAATTAACTGCGGGGGAGTAGTTGGTGTCTTTTCCCGATCCCTTTGTTTAATTTATAACTCTATATAAGAATCGCATGGTATAGGTGCAGGGTATTATGCATTTGTATTTTTAAATTAGTTGAAATTAAGATAAGAAAAGTTATTATGCTGAAAGCTTTTGTTATATATCTTTTAAAAACAAAATTATAATCCGTGTCGAATGAGAGCAAACAATTGATTTTAATATAAAAAATGGGAATATGTTAAGTTTTTTAACAATGAGAAATATCAACTGCCATGGAAACGAGTCCCCTGTCTTTAAATGGATAACATATTATTACTTAGCATTGATGCTTTTAAAGATAATTTATCGATTACTAGCCATGGGCGTGCACTGTAGCTTTTTCAGGGGGTCAAGGGCAATCTTCAACAGTCGGGTTTGAAAGATTTTATATCATACGTATTAGTTATGATGTAAACAGCTATTGTCTGTTACCCTAACATACACTGACAGTTTTATGAATGATGTGAATGGTATATTTCATTATATGGTACAAATAGATAATCAAATGAAAAAATAATTTAACTAATTAAACTTGTATAGTAGGCAAAAGTATAATAATCTATCGGAGAAATATAGGCGCGACATAATGATGTATTATATATACATATATATATATATATATATATATATATATATATATATATATATATATATATATATATTAACTAAAGGAAAAGAAAAGGTAGTGATGAAGGTGGCAACAAGGTGTTGAGGGAAGCCCAGCGGACACTTACCAAGTTGAGGACCAAGTTGGCAGGCTGATGGGATAGTCGAAGAGACACGTAAAACACCCGAACACAAAAACACACGCAAGCTTATCGGGCCTATGCCCTTCTTCAGCGAAAGAGTAACGTAAAGTGACACACTGGGCGGGGAATGACAGTGTGATGTGGGAAGGTTGATGATTGGAGGAGGTGGGGAGTAGGAGGGGTGGATAGCCAATAAAGAGGGAGTGTGGTAAGGGAAAGTGCGAATAACTACAATGTAACAAGGAGACATTGTAAGGGGGCTAATAAGGTTAGCGGAGGTTGAGGCCAGGCGGAGAGAATGAGTCGAGAAGATGGATATGTGCTAGTTCCCAGTGTCGGAGAAGGGGAGCAGGAGTGTCATAGGGTAAAGCGCGAATAATCCTAACATTGTAGCAACTATTGAAGGGGACATTGTGGGTATTAGCGTGTAATGCAACTGGGAGGGGGCGTCTGAGAGAAACGCTATTCCGGTGACCGTTCATTCGGATGTTTAACGGATTGCTGGTGAGGCCTACGTAAAACGCGGGACAAAGGGTGCAGGTAAGGAGGTAAATGACGTTACGGGTGGTGCAGTTGCTTCTGGAGGTGATGGGGTAGGTGATGTTGGTGGAGGGACTCGAGAAAGAAGATGATGGTAGGTAGATAGGGCAAGTGAGGCAGCGAGGTTTTCCGCAGGGGTGGGAGCCTATTGCAAGAAGCGTGGTAGAAGTGGGAAGTTCCTTCCTCCACAAGATAATTCCCAAATTTGGGGGCCGGCGGAAGGAGAGGAGTGGAGGATTGGCAAAAAGGTTGATAAAGAGGGACTGATGGGAGAAAGAGGTAAGAATTGGGTGGGCAGCATGAAGTATTGTTTTGAGAGCTTCGTGGATACCAGGAAGGAAAAGAGTCGTAAGAGTGAGTGGAGGGGTAGATGCAGGAATAGTGGGTGTGTGAGGATGAGATCCATTGTGGGTAGGCGTCATCGCCCTATGGATCTGTTCGCGGACCAAGACTGGAGGGTATCCACTTTTGAGAAGAGCATCCTCGAGGACAGCGTAATACTCTAGAAGGGATGCTCTATCGGAACAAAGCCTCCATCCTCGACGAGCAAGGGCATAGGGGATAGAAGTTTTGGTATGAAGGGGATGGCAGCTATCAAAGTGTCGGTATTGGAGGCTGTTGGTGGGTTTGATGTGAACACAGGTGCGGATTTGGCTGTCTTGAAGGTAAAGATCGGCATTCAGGAATGTGATGTGGGAGGTAGAGGATTGGTGGGTGAAGGACAGTGAAGGATGGGAGGAGAGACGCGAGAGAAAGGAAAGGAGAGAGTCAGGTCCATGCGTCCAAATGAGGAAGACATCGTCGATGTATCTCAGCCACAAAAGTGGTCTGAGTGGAACGTTGAGGAAGAGTCTTTCCCATTCTCCAAGGTAGCAATTGGCGTATGAAGGCGCCATTCGGGTGCCCATCGCAGTGCCTCTAATTTGAAGGTAGTGACGACCATCGAAAGAGAAGTTGTTCAATTTGAGCACCATTGTTGCCAAGTCTAATAAGAAATGGGAGGAAGGTCTTGCGTCGGGTGGTCTTGAGTCCAGGAGTTTACTAAGGGCAGAGAGTCCATCATCGTGGGGGATGTTTGTGTAGAGGGAACAGGCATCGATAGTGGCCAAAATGGTATTGGGTGGGAGAGGAAAGGGGAGGTGTTTGAGACGTTTGAGAAAGTGGTTAATGTCTTGGATGAAGGAAGGGAATTGACGAATGAGAGGTGGTAGGTGGGAGTCAACGAAGGCGGAGATGCGTTCTGTAGGGGAATTAAAGCTGGCAACAATGGGGCGGCCGGGGATGTTGGGTTTATGGATTTTAGGGAGAAGGTAGAATGTGGGTGTGCGGGGTTTGTTGGGGATCATTAAAGCAATGGCGGAATCGGAAAGGCCTTCCTGCTTTCCTGAGGAATGAAGATAGGACGAAATTTGGTAGGAGTGGTGGGGTTGGAAGTAAGGTGATGGTAAAAGGTTTCGTCAGAAAGTTGGCGCTCGGCTTCCTCGTTATATTTGGCGCGATCCATCACAACCGTGGTGGTGCCCTTGTCGGCAGGGAGGATGATGATATGGTCAAGATGTTTGAGTGTAGAAATGGCATGCCTTTCACGTCTGGTAAGATTATCTGTATGGTCGATAAGATCGGAAAAGTTAGGTTGGGAGATTCTGGAAAGGATATAATTGAGGTATTGTTCGACCGGGTGTAGGGAAGGAAGGGTGGGTGGAATGTATTGCGAAGGAGGTTTGAAGATGGAAAAGGTAGGATGGAGGCCGGGAGGGAGTTTTGGGTTGGCAGAGGTGAGAGAGTCTTCTTTGGGAGGGTTAGTTTTTGGACGTAGTGTGCGGGCAAAGGACTGGACGTCGGCAAGGAGGCGAAAATGATCAAATTTGGTGGTGGGACAAAAGGAAAGGCCGCGTGAGAGAAGTTCATTCTCGGCAGGGGTAAGTACGTGGGAGGAAAGGTTCAAGACTTCATCTGGTTGGCAAGATGAAGAGGTGGTGGCAGGAGTGTGCGAAAAATATGAGCGCTTCAAAGGTTTGCGGGTTAGGAAAGTGTGGGTCTTATTCAGGATATGAAGTGATGGTGGCGTAGGGAATCCCAGGAGGTCCGCAAGACAGGGAGTTTGACCGATGAGTGGCGGGGAAGGAGGGGGTTTGTTGACCTCGCCAGCTGTTATGAACGGAAGGGGAAGACCAAGTTTGAGGTGCCGGACGCAAAGCAGAGAGAGTTTACGGAGAAGTCTGTTGCGATGTGCGGTGATATCATTAGCCGCTCGAAGGAAAGCGACACGAAGGTCGGATATGGATTGCGAAAATGACGAAGATAAAGAACGAGAGATTTACAATTAGCGAAGTGGGTGTTAGAGAGGGTGGTATAATGGTGTATGGTGGAACGGATAATGTGGATAGAGAGAGGCGAGGTGATACGTGAGGGCTAGGGAAGCGCGGATAGGGGGAGGAAGGCCTGAAAGAGGAATTCTGATGGTGAGGCATTTGGGGGTGAGTCCAAGTGCCAGGCAGGAGTTGAGGAATTCAATCTGGCAGTTGAGGATAATGTGTATACGGAGATGAAAACGGAGACGGGTCAGTTCCATGGTGGAAGAGAAAAATAAGAGGAAAAGACGACAGGAAAGAAACGTAAAGATATAGACAAAAAAGGGAGAAAAAGGACGGTATATATATATTAACTAAAGGAAAAGAAAAGGTAGTGATGAAGGTGGCAACAAGGTGTTGAGGGAAGCCCAGCGGACACTTACCAAGTTGGGGACCAAACTGGCAGGCTGCTGGGAGCGTCGAAGAGACACGTAAAACACACGAACACAAAAACATATATATATATATATATATATATATATATATATATATACATACATACAGTGCCGTAACTAGGGTATGGCGAAGGTGGCATTTGCCATTAGCGCCAAACGATTCCACAAAAATGCCAAAAGTATATATTTTCATAAATAAATATTAATTTAATACTCAAATATTTAAGTAATTGTTAATAAAAACGCTAATATTCTTTACGGATATGTAGCAAAAATCATATTTCCTTAAAATTTTGCCATAGACGCCATCCGTCCATCCGTTCTTCTGTCCATCCCCCATTTTATCTCTTGAACAGTTTGTCATAGAGAAATGCTGTAAACGCCATTTCGTTTCTGCCAAACAGTAGACCTCGAGAAAAATGAAAATCAAATTCCTGGCCCAGATGTGCACATCCACAAGGTCTCCTCAGTATACTTATATACCAAGTTTTAAGTCTCTAAGTTACCTACTTGGTTTTCGAGATATGCTCTAGGATATGATTTGTATGGAACTCCCCTCTCCTCTCTCCCCATTCCCCTCCAAAATCAAAATTCTGGCATTGAATTGCACATCCTCAATGTCTTGTTAGTGTGTGTACAAAGTTTTAGGTCTCTAAGTTTTTTGGTTATTGAAAAATGCGGTAAGGTATGATTTGTATGGCACTCACTTCCCCTTTCCTCATCTCCCCACAAATTAAAATTCCGGCCCCAAGGGGCACCTCCTCAAGGTCTTCTTCATAAGTGTACCAAGATTTAAGTCCCTTAAGTTTCTTGGTTATCTATAAATACACAGACAGACAGAAAATGCCTACTTCTGTTAATATAGATAAAATTCGTTGAGCTTGTCGCCATGGTAATTAGCATTTAATATTGTTGAATACCAGAAAAATAGCCTTTTCTGCGATGAAAAATAAGCAAATTCAGCACGAATTTGAATTTTGTCTTAGAAAATGATAAACTTCATTCTTTTAGCAATAGAACTGTTTTCATTCCAAGTTCGTATCTCTATTAAAAGTAATTTTAAAAAAACATCTTTAAACTGTCTAGGATTGCATCACGTGCTATTATTATGGTGTATTGAAATTGAACAATGGGGTCAAAATAACCCCATACAAAAACATGAGGTTGACCAAACGAATATAGTTTAATAAGCAAGGTTGTAAGGATCAACAGTACAAAATTTGGTTGTTCTAGGTAATATCGTTTAGGAGGATTTCTATGGGCAAACAATCATACAAACAGACTCTTCAAAAATATAACAGATATTATAAGGCCGTCGATCTAAACCAAAGATGTGGTCTTATGATGACGTCATAATCTTAAAACAAGTAAAAACGCCTTATGTAATTTGCTCTGCAATTCATCACTCACTTGTGTTAAAAAATTTAATTATTTGGCAATTATTAAAGGGATATTATTATTCCCAAATTGAAATGTATATTTATATTATTTTCTCTTGTAAATTCATACACATCTACAAACACCGTTACCAGAATTAACCAGTAACTGGTCTGGTGAAATTTATAACATAATTGGTCTGGTGGGATATGAATGACCACACAATGTTAATTTTTTTAATTATTAGGAAAATTATTTGAATATATACAAAGAAAAATCTGGAATTAGATTACGTAGGTGTAAAAAGAGGCTTTCTTTATTTCATTTGCTAAATTTCATTTACGTAAACGCAAATTCCACCCTTAGTTGAATAGAGGGAATATTTCGGTGGTTAGTTTGACCACGCCTGGCCAGCTACTGGTTAATGACCAGAAAGGACTTTGAAAGTTGTGGCTGAAATTGTGTAAGGAACATAATTAGTGCATTTAAGATAACGGTTAAGGATTTACATTTCCCTGAATGGTAGAGGATTTTAATTCACATGATTATGCCATATCTAAGGGAGGAATTCACTGTTGACGTACGTTCGTAAATTTTGAGCCAATTTAAAGTGCGCTTTAACTTTAAAAACGAATTTTTTTTCCTACTTCATGGCGTACGCGGCGAAATTAGACCTAGCGGCTAGCTCCCCTCACACATAAAAGAACATTATATTGGGTAGTCGCCATATTTAATGTATTAGCCAAGATTTGGTTTTTTGGTAGTTTTTTAATTATAAATTTTAAAATCTTACCTGCAGTAACCATCCCGTACGCAATATAAATTCATTTCATCGCATGGAATGTGGTCTGCACAGATTCTTTCGCCTTCGTAATGGAATCCTATATCGCAATTATCCCTAACGCAGATCGCGAAGGTGGAACAATCCTTACATTGTGGGCCTTCCTTGAAGCACATTCTGCCGTCTTCGCCTTCAACTAACACGGCCGCCGCCTAGGATGAAAACATTCAGTTAAAACCTTGCATAACTTGCGCAGACAAAAACAGCAACAAAGTCCGTCGGAAGAATACCGGACCAGGCTTTGCCAAATTATAATAATAGCGGTAGAATTCATAGCAAGAATTACCATGCACAATGAATTTCAAATTTACCAAACCAAAGAAAGGAATGTTTTTGGAATTGAATCCGAAACTTTCAATCCTTGCTCCAAAAACTATCCTCATGAGCTCGGCCTCAGTAGCAATAGCTTTGAACCAAGTCTCCTTAAAATCGGTCTATTGGTTCGAAAGTTAGTAGAGGAGAATTGGCAGACGGACATACATACAGACACACACAAGAAACTATAGGCCCATTTCCATTTTGGAAAGTAGGTTAAAATCGGTACGTACGACCAGGACCGTCAGGAGACGCGTGTACATTGCCTACGACTTTTGGTTAACTTTGCCTTGATGAAGCTTAGTCAGTTGTCGCTGCGTGGATCGCTGACCGAGTTGACGAGTTGTAGCGAAGAACGCTCGTACTTCGTGATTATCTCCGTTATCGACTTGAAGACTTCGTCAGCGTATTGTTATTTATAAGCACAAATCTCCAGGGTTGATAAATCTTGATGGGTTGCTGAATATTGTCGATAAGGCGTCGCTTACTGTGATAGGTTAAACTTTAAAATAATAATTCGATTACAATCGTATTTATCGCAAAAATTGAAAATGCCGAACATTGCCTTTGCAAATTTGATTATTTCCTTAACAACGCAGTAACTGTCTCCCATTTATGAACGAGGAATGTTTTAGAGCAGGAATGAGCAATCTAAGGCCACATGCGGCCCCAAGAACGTTTCTTGCAGCCCGTGAAGCCACGACGAAAAAGAGATCTTTAAAATTGATAGCAGAAACTCGTATTATTAAAACTAAAATCGCGATGGTAAAAACACTTAAAAATTAAATTTAAACCAGAAAAATGTAATTTACACTTGAGTTTCACTTGTATGATACCTCTGAATCTCGAGATAACTTCCGATTTAAACTCTAATCCAGCCCGATGAAACATTGGTGATCTACAATGCGGCTCGCCGACGGTTTTGCAAAAACCACTGAGGCCCGCCTTGAGGAGGCTGCCCATCCCTGTTTCAGAGCGCGGCATTTATGTAGGTCGCAATAATGATAAGCACTGAGGATGATACCATCGAATCATTAAACTTTCACGAATTGTTTTTGCTAGCCTTGAAATAAATCTGATTCTGGGCCAACGAACGGCGTTTAAACTCCTCCCACATTTTACAGCCTGCTCACGTTTCAGTTTTGTGTGGATGGTAGCACACTCTGTAACAGGAATATGGTCGGCGGAATGGGATACAATGAGACTTAGGGCTTTCGAAAGCTCCACTGTATGAATTTCTACGTTCTTGGTCGTGTATGTGCAATATAAGAAGAATATTTTATATTTAAAATTTCCTAAAGTCAGTATTCCTATAGAAAGTGATAATTATATTTTTCTTTCGATGCCAAAAACGTAAATCTGCTTACGCCATTTCATGAGACGATCTTAAATTGTAGCTTGGGTGTCAGAACTCTTTCCGCCGATGCTAAATAGAAACTTAATCACCTAACTTAAGAGACTCGGCAGTTTATTAATTTTCGCTCTGATAGGCAAATCATAGGCTACAATTTATATTTGACGTAAAAATAGATCATTTTAATTAATCAACTGATGTATACGATACATTATTCTCATATTAAATTAAAATGAAATTAAAATGCATAGATATGTGAGGTAATTTACTGTTAGTTCAGCATCTTATGCATGTTAACCAACATATATGTTCTTGAATTTAAACCAATTAAAACCTAGAAAAAATAAACATTGTGGTCAGTAAACCCTCACACTTCTAAAAGAGCATGATGTCCATGCTACGGTAGTGGCATCCTATTGGAAACTCTATGAAAAGCATGGAAAATATGATCGCTAGAAAATTTATTGATAGATTTAAGAAGAGTTGTTCAGATATCCCTTAAAGAAAAAAGGTTGATTATTCACACAAAAATAGAAGGCTAGGCAGAGTGATCACATTATCACGTTTTCGTTATACATCCAGCTTACCTTTTTGCTGGAATACGTTTGATGACGAAGTTAATTCAAATTTCCTCAAGAGTCGGGAAATATTCGAAATTAGATAAACCGCCGTCGAAGACGATCCACAGGTTTTTGATGACGAAGTGATTTTTCTTGATCATACTTCGGCGAACCACTTCCGAAAACGCCCGTCTGGTTTTTACAAACACCTTATACATGTAAGAGATCGAATGAAATCGTATCTGTGAGCCCGCACGACCGTTGCCTGAATCGACGTAGCCGAAGGCATTCATGGCGTCACCGATCCGCACTGACTCACGCCATTTCGGCTTGCTTTGTTTCATCAAAATGTAATAATCGATAACTCGATAGTTTGCCATTATCGCAAAAAAAGGGCTGCACCGGGGAGCAACTCCACCGGCATTGTTTTTTTAATGGAAAAGACGGAGAATTTTCAAGTTTAAAAGGTACTTAATGGAATAAAAAGGGATACTTTTAATGGATACTTAATGACGTCAACGGGGATCCATTTCATACGCAGTGAGATGGAGTCGCATTATCCGACGAAAGAGTTAAAGAATTAATTAATGCGATAACGTCGTACTGCAGCTAGAATATACACCCAAAGCGTTATACGGAAATCTGTTTCAGTGATATGAGAATCCGATGATTCTTATCGAAAGGTGCAGGGCGTATCTCTTTATTCTTTCCGAGACAAGACTCGCCTTGGACCTTTAATGGAAGATGTTCATTTTCTGTCATTAAATTAGTTTTTTATCGACGGCTATCTCAAAGACTAAATGTTGCATTTCGGATACAAAGCGACCGCCGTCAGGGGTGATTCACCGGCGGCAGATGGTAGGACAGGTGCGTCCAATACGGTGGCTGCATTCACCACATGCGGCGAGTTGGCCGTATGCATGTGGCAAATCTATGTTCTTCATCAATGATACTATTCTTATAATTTTTTATAACGGTATTAAAAATTTACGTTTCTTGGAGCGTAGAAATTATTTTTCGTAATAAATAATTTTTAATCTAAAATTAAACACACTTCCGATTTACTCGCAATGCTGGAGGCATGTATGGAGAATTACAGTAGCCTCTCGCCATCTGTGGCTTACGTTCTGTCTCAACTCGCGGTTGACTAAAACGTGCTCTGCGAGGTCTTATGGAAAATTGGGGTTTCGGGTGAGAGATCCCTGTGAGACATAATTTAAGTCCTATAATGCACACATCAAGGTTGAAAATAAGTTTATTATACTTATAAAAAACATGTTACTTGTTTAAAAATACAATATAATGTCTGGTATATGCACAAAGAAGCCCTCTACATTAATAATTTAAAAACAGAGCAGCCTCTGCTGAATTTAACGATTTAAAGAACGCTGGTTAAAACAAGACTTCCATAAAATTCCTCGAATCTCCAACTCCCAACTTACCCGCGGTCTTATCAGGAGCTAAAAATCCTCTTTCCTATGTCCCTTCCTCTTGTAAAGAATAGTAAGTACGTTGCTTTATCAATAACATACATCTTAATACTAGTAAAATTAGCCAAATAGACACGGCCGTGCAAAGAACCGCGGATATTAAAGACTGGAGAACCAGGTAAAGTTTTCAGCCGTAAATACTAAGAACCGCGATTGGCGAGGGGCTACTGTTTTTATTGCAGCATTTCAAAACTTAAGATTGACTGTGACTTACAGTGAACGTTATCAGCCTTGATCGATTCCGGTTCAAAGCTTATGCCCGCAATCAAAAGATTGAATATCCCATGCATTAACATTGATTTCATTTAGCACCGTTCGGTGAATGTGATGAGCTGATCCCTCCAGGTTCGGCGAGGATCGAAATCCTGGACACAACAGTGGTAAAATCCTCCTTCGACCAATGCCTCCCAGTTTTTCGTAATTTCTTTACGGTTAATAGAGAGAAAAATGTTACGCTAAAAAATATCGTAGACGCCCAGGGCAGGGATGGATCCAGAAACTCCCCAATGGGTGGAGGGACGATCGCCCAAATTCCCCCTCTCCACCCTCTTGATTCCGCCCCTGCCGACAACCATACATTTTCAAAATCCCCATCTATCCCCGTCAGAATCTATCTGTCCCTTGTCGTACACTCTTAATCTTCGGTGTATAAACAGGGATGTTGCGTCGAATGTATTTAAGAGTGCACCCCATGGAGGGCAATTGAATCGTCCAAGGGGAGGGCGATCGCCCACCTCCACGCCCCCACCTTGGATCCACAATGGCCCAGAAGTTTCACACTGAAATTCATATTCGAATTGATTCCATGCAATCTTATTGCCAATAAACAAACCTTGATTTCATCTCTAACGCCGAATTTATTCCTAAAAATATATGGCGTGTGTCTGAAATATGCAATTCATTGAAATATTTTCATTTATAAATTATTGAAAGAGATGTTACAACAAAGGCACATTGTATTGGTTTTGATGGAAAATTAATGCTTTTTCAAATATGCAAATCTTGGAAATATATTAATTGTTTTTCGCAGATTTTGCAAAAATATCCGTTTATGAGTTCGGTTTGTCCGTCTGTCTGTCTGACGCGCTAACTCCTCCTAAGCGAAAGCAGCAATAGACTTCATTTTTTCGCACATTGAGTCAGTGTTCTGTCTAATTTTGTACGTTTTCTTCTTGAGGTCCATCTGGTCGTCTGTCTGACTCTCTAACCTGCTAACTCCATTTCAAAAGCAGCTAGAGAATTCATTTTTTTACCAATCAATTTAGTGTTTTGCCTAGTTGTGCGCGTTTTATCGGTTTAGCCGTCAGTCCGTCTTTCTCAATTTTTTTTACATCGCTATTTCCTATCGACTTCAGCAGCTCTTTTCTTACTTGTTAATTAGAGTATAGAACCTTTTATCCGGCAAGTTTGGGGTATAGGGATAGCCTGTTATCTGGAATATACTCATAAACAGTGCTCAGAATGAGCACGAACAGGCCGGAACGCCGAGGAAATCCGTTTCGATTAGTCACACGCATCGGTAAAATTAATCCATTTTGCTTGTATGTATTTCTGGCTAATCATCCTCTTGGATTATTAAAGTCATCCGTAACTCCTTACACACCGGACACGAAGAAGGGAGGAGGAAAACTCGGTGCCGGCATTAGCCTACTTTTTACGAAGAGCACCAAGGGGCCCAACTGATTCACGTTCACTCCGAAGGACGGAGAGCTGACTTGCGCAGTCTCCTCAAAGCACACAAGTAGGGGGCGGGACGATCCCATGTTTAAAAATCCGACCTCTGCTGGGAACGCTGTGTGGAAGGACAACGATTTAACCACTCCACCACCTACATCCCCTAAAATTATTCCTTCTGGTCAAAACTTTGTAATACCGGTGTGTTAATTTCATTTAACAAAAATAATACAAACTATTTTTCACTTTTTCTTCATCGTCGTGAATAGGAAATTAAGCCAAATTTTCTATCATTTATTTCCCACCCACTGTTTTCGTTTCCAATACCAGAACAAGCGTTCCGTTTGGTAATACAGTATTTTCTATTTCGAGCACTTCTATAAAACTATACCTGTACTGTACAGTAATAAAAATGCTATAGTAATCGAGAATTTTCCAAAAAATAATATTTTTTTTCGAAGCACTCAATAAATATTGAAGACGTAACCCTTGCTCTATTATAGGCTTTATAGTTCACAGGGAAAATTCTTGAATCCATTAATGCACCTGGGCTTCTGATTTTCAGACGTTTTATGGTACAAAATAAGAAAGGAGATATTGAATACTAGCAAACAAACACAAAGAAGGCACTGGAAAAACTAATGCTCGGTAAATCTCTCTATAGAGAGCATCAATGCTCGGAGCATCGGAGCGCATCCAATGCATGGTGGTGAGCCGGATAGTTACTAAAGAGGCGCCAAATTTAAATGCCTTTCCCGTAGAAAATTTTGGAAATATGCATTAGTTTTGAAAATATCAGGTTAACTGAATTTCCGGATAAGGGAAAGACGGATGAAAGGTTTTATACTGTACTATGGGCTCCGCCCCTACGCGCTTCCGACCCGTGCCTCGCTCCGTGAGGTGGATTCGTCTACTGCTCGTGTTCAACCGTGAACCTCCTCATTTTGGCATATATTTAAGGTAAAAATTATATTTTGCCCTATTTTCGGGCTTGTGTCTCCATTCCTCCCATCCCTCTCCCTCTCTCCCTACCTCTCCCTCTCTACTTCCCTATATCTCTACCTCCCAACAAACCTCCCGCTTTTCCAAACTTCCACTTACCCTCATTCTATCCCTCATCTTAACTCAAGGTACTTTCAAGGTAAATGACCAATAGTCCCTTTAATAGATATGAACGAATTAAATATAGACTGAAATTTGATACCTCCCTCCCCTAAATTTTTCCAAGTTCTGTCACCGAGGTGCATATCCTCAATATCTATTTGGTTTTAAGTCTCTACGTTTCTTGGTTCAACATTGATATTGGTGGAGGTTTGATCAATGTTGATAAATTGGTTGCTCAGATATCATCAAACAGAGTGCTTTTCGTCAAATTCGCCGCCGTATATACGAATATTAATGTATTTGCCTTGATATCAGAAAATTATTTTTCCTTTTTAGATCCGTTCTAAACATGTTCATTTCGTTTTTCCATTCTATACTCGCCCTACAAACGAAATTTCTTTGAAATCGGTTAAGTCAATTCCTTTAAAATTCATAGTTGCAGAAAAATTCTAACCTTGATATTGTGGTAGTCCTGTTTAATCGACCCGGTTGAAATATTTTTGTTATTTATTTATATGAAGATTAAATATACTATATTTGGTTAAAATCCATTATGTCAGTTCTCTAGAAATAAGCGTAAGAGAAATATTATTAAACTTTTTACGGTGGTAGCCCTGTAAGTAATTATGTGAAGTGGAGGTTCTAATTGACAGATTCATTTGAAAATCACAATTGAGCGATAATTCTTAATAACGATCACTCAAACGAAAATAAATTGAAATCCGTCCAGCGGTTTATGAGATGAAAGTTACGACGGACGGACGGACCAGATGTGTTCATGAGGCGTCCCGCTATTACCGCTTTGCAGTTAAAGAACGCCTAAAAACCGACATTTGGACCAACAATGACCCTCGGGCCCACGTGGGCCGATTTCAATTTTTTTTTGACACTGCAACTCTGAGGATCAACCTGAAGCTGCTGTCAAATTTTGAAGCTCCTACTTTTATTTTCTAAAGAGTTATGACTGCGACAGGCACGCCCGCACACACACATACAGATTGCTTCTTTTATTATTTTACATGAGTACGGCAACAATACTGGTTGTTTTTGACAACTAAATATTTTATCAAGAAAAAATTTTCGTCTTCCAAACAATTTTCTCAGGCAATTCGAATCATATTTGAAAATCTACGGCAGGAAAATAAATATGCCTTCTTTTGCACGTTCAATTTTCTAATTTCTAGGACAATTTTAAGTAATTTTAGAAAGAAAACGAAAGATCTTTTACTCTCATTTACGTGTTATGTTTCAAAGCGGACATGATGGCAATAACCCCCCAATGACATTCATATGGGAATTTATCGATAAAAATATTTTTTGTGGCTCTTGAATTTAAAAACATGCCGTTTTCACAATGTTTCCTCTGTTTTTAAGTCATGAATAATGAGTCTGAATTTTTTCAGCATTCTACGGAAGTAAGAAATATTTTCTGTAACACACATTAGTGCGGTTATAACACAGAGAGATATTTTTATAGTAGAAAGGAATGGTATTTTTGCATACTATCGTAATTGCACGTCAAATATGACGGGGTTATCATAAAAGTATTCCAAATATATATGATTTCGATATGAAAAATCAGTCAGATATATTATGATCTGGTATGGTTTTCATACACAATCAAATCAGTGTTTTTGAAAGTTATCTTTGTTTTGATTATATTGTTTAAGTAATTATTAGCAGAGAGGTAAAATGATTATCCAAATATTAGGTGAAAATAAGAGGAAAATCGAAATAATAAGATATAATCCATAAAGAGGTAGCTGAAATTTAATTGAAATATTTGTGCAAAGTATATGTTATTTAATACGTATAGAATTTAAATTAATGAATGAATTTATTTACACTTAATAACTCGTAAAAAACAGGATAAAATATGAACGAACAGTCAGTTTACCATCAAAGGAAAATTGTGTCGTAAGTTAATATAACTAAATACATGAACCGCAATGAATTTTAACTATATTTTACGATCACAAAATTCTTTAAACTACATATGGCGCATGATTCAATGGTATAACATTTTTTATAATCAATTATAATTTAGTATTATTATTTTGCACGGCAGATCCTTTTAATCCTATACAAATGCTAAGTGTACTGAAAAGACACTCTCAAAGTGTTTGTGCTGCTGCCTCAGAAACAAGGAGCGGTGACCACAAAAGTTCTAAATATGCAGGCAAACCTGCTCGAATTATTGAATTTGCCAGTTCTCTGAAAGTCATCGAATCACATAACAATAGACATCGATCAACATTACGAAAATACTTACCTGCACATCAAATATCACAAAACTGCACCAAATGTACAAAGGCTTAGTGAACCTTGATCTACATGTCAAATAATACTACTTTCGTGTTGTTATAAACAAAAATTTTCATTTTAGATTTGGATACTGACACATGTTTACTTTTTGATGATAAATTTGGCAATTGCTCGTGCCATTAGCGTAATACTGTCCTCTAAGGAAAGGGACTGCGTATTACCGGGCAAATAGGCTACTGCAATGTTATTATAAGAAATCAGAACAATCCTTCTTTGATGTTTTATTTCACAGCATTTTCTCACTTTGAAAAA
Source organism: Tanypteryx hageni (assembly GCA_028673005.1). Taxonomy (NCBI): domain Eukaryota; kingdom Metazoa; phylum Arthropoda; class Insecta; order Odonata; family Petaluridae; genus Tanypteryx; species Tanypteryx hageni. The sequence continues at coordinate 50,051,750 of CM054113.1, forward strand.
ATATTCTAATTATGTTGAATGATAATGCTGCACACAGCTTGCAAAAATACTATGCTTCATTATTTAACTAATAGAATTGTGACAAGATTACGGAAATTTTACAATAAAACATCGACATACGTTGGCTCTCAGCGATCTACATTAAATTAATTGTTTTTTTTTCGTATTACGGAAAGAAGGTATAGGCACTGGCTTTAACGGAGTGCAAATTTGGCAACTGCGCGCGCCATTAGCGTAATACTGTCATCTAAGGATCAGGACTGCGCATTACCGGGCAAATAGTCTACTGTAGTGATATTATAAGAAATCACAACAATACTTCATTGATGTTTTATTTCACAGCATTTTCTCACTTATAAAAAAATTCTAATTATGTTGAATGTTATCACTTTAAAATTTGGATCACAATAAGAGCTTCCTTAAAACAAAATAATATAGCCAATCAAATGATTTCTTCATTCGTGAACACTGAGTAGTAATACTTTGAGAAAACATAAATCAAATGAATTCCTAAATTGACTCTTTCTGTATCCGACCCACAGACGTGAAGAACATCAACAACTCCCGGCAACGCATTTCTGTTTGTACTCATCGAAATGCGATCCTTTCTTGCAGCATATCTTTTTGTTCCCGTACTTCCCCCCACCTATCGAGTAGCAAATTATGAAGCAGTTACAGTCTTGGGTTGGAAAGTAACCCTCGGAGGGGCAATGGAAATCAGGAGAGTTAGTCGGGATGGGAGGAGCAGGTGTTACCGAGCAATATCCAGCCACGCACTTATGCGACACCGGGCTGAAGTATGAATTCGGCTTGCATGTCTTGTGCTGGAAACTCAACCCGTTTCCGCTGACTGTGTAGCATACATAGAACTTGTGACAGTCTTCCGGGTCGGGGAAATATCCTTCTGTTTTGCAGTGAAACGGAGGATTTGTTGGCGTGGATGTTGTAGTGGTAGTTGTAGTGATCGGGGGCGGCTTAGTAGTTGTAGTGATCGGGGGCGGCTTCTTAGTTGTAGTGATCGGGGGCGGCTTAGCAGTTGTAGTGGTCGGGGGCGGCTTCTTAGTTGTAGTGATCGGTGGCGGCTTAGCAGTTGTAGTGGTCGGGGGCGGCTTTGTAGTTGTAGTGATCGGGGGCGGCTTCGTAGTTGTAGTGATCGGGGGCGGCTTAGTAGTTGTAGTGATCGGGGGAGGCTTAGCAGTTGTAGTGATCGGGGGCGGCTTAGTAGTTGTAGTGATCGGGGGCGGCTTCTTAGTTGTAGTGATCGGGGGCGGCTTAGCAGTTGTAGTGGTCGGGGGCGGCTTTGTAGTTGTAGTGATCGGGGGCGGCTTCGTAGTTGTAGTGATCGGGGGCGGCTTAGTAGTTGTAGTGATCGGGGGCGGCTTAGTAGTTGTAGTGATCGGGGGCGGCACAGTAGTTGTAGTGATCGGGGGCGGCTTCTTAGTTGTAGTGATCGGGGGCGGCTTAGCAGTTGTAGTGATCGGGGGCGGTTTTGTAGTTGTAGTGATCGGGGGCGGCTTAGTAGTTGTAGTGATCGGGGGCAGCTTAGTAGTTGTAGTGATCGGGGGCGGCTTAGTAGTTGTAGAGATCGGGGGCGGCTTCGTAGTTGTAGAGATCGGGGGAAGATTTGTTATTGTAGTAGTGGTTGGGGGCACCGTGGAGGGCGATATCTCAGTCGTTGAAGTAGAGGAGACGGATGGTGCTGGTGTTGACGAACTCAAACCGAGTTCGGGATACAAGATCTTTGGATGGCCATCTTCTTCGATACATTTGTATGTAAAGTTCGTTCCTTCAATGTATCCACTTTGAGCAGAATTTTCGCACATTGGGACTACATACCCACTGCACGACTCATCGTCGAGTTTGAGTGAACAGTCCCTCGTCACGGGGTTGAAAGCCGTTCCATCGTAGCACAAGTAATCGTATTGAGCGGATCCTTGGCACCCGTGATACTCGATACAAGAATATGGATCCGGGAATACCGTCTCGTCTTCGTAATCGTTAGGAGGACATTCGAACTTCTTGTACCTTGGAAATAAATTTAAAAATTCAGTTTTCTTTAAAAATTACCTAATCATAATTCTGATTTTGGTCGACTTGATCAAATCATTTAGATTTATTTATTTTTAGAAAGCACTTGTATTTAGGTTTTTAAAAATGCAATAGATGCATATCAACACCGCGACACTTGGGAGAAACATGAAATTTTAAGGCTTCATATTAGAAACAGGAGTTGTTTAGTAGAACTGGAAGGAAAGATATTAATTTTTTATAAATTTTCTGTCTGATAGCTTTGTTTTAATTTATTTTTAGGTTGGTTTCCAAAGGAAACATAGCTATATGAAATGGTCCTATCTGTGTATGTGTGTTAAATATAGAGACCCCCACATCACTCAACAGCTGTTAGACACTTTTGCAATTTTTTACGCCCATGCAAGCAGAATGGTTATCATAATTATAATATAGATTTTATTCATATTAAAGTATTAACTATATAAAAGTTGTATATAAAAATTCTTTTTTATATCTTCACTTGTTTTATTTTCCGCTCCATTACTCTTCTGCAATGGACAGTTGATCTAAACTTATTATCGTATAAAAAGTAACATTTATTAAATTCGTTTATTTAAAAAAATATATCCAAAATACAATGTCAGAAAGAGAAATTGACATTATTTTTAGTATTTAAAACCTGATAATGATCTATTAATTTGCTTTCAAATTTTTCTTTACCAGTGATAAACTATGAACTACAAGTGGAATTTATGGTATGAGAATTCTTTGGATTGACTAACACATACTGAAACATTTTCTGTAAATATAATTAATTAATTCAGGACGTCAACTTTGGGAAACCAGCCTACATTAGTCCTGGTTTGGATCTCTTGTTTATAAAGTCCTGGCGTGTTAACTTTTTTTGCATATTTCTCTGCTTATTTTACTCACACTATCGTTTTTACTAATAACTTTAAGTAATCTATGGGATTCTTTGCACGGCATTTCAAATATTTATTAGTTATAGCTTAGATGTGAAAGGAAAATTTAGATTATTAACTTCACATCAATTTAACCTAGTTTTCATTATGCGATATATTATCATTAATAAGATATTATAAGATGATAAACATAGGTGGAGAGATAGCAGTAAATTCTTATATGAATTAATGTCGTGCATTACTTTTTCCTTAATTATCATAAGCTTAAAACATACGCCTTAATAATCTGAACATTACATTGAAATGTATATCAGTCCAATTATCATTTTACCATATCCTAAATAAAACGGTAACATGGGGATCAGGATGACATTTACCAAATAATTATTGCAAATATTTTGCCAAATACCGAGAGATAACAAAACACTATCTGTTACACCCATCGTTAAAGACCATCATGAATAACAAATCAATCGATGCATTTCTAGTTACAGTGTTTCAACTGAAAAGGAAACAATCTGAATACACTTATTCCTCGCTTTGCACAATACGCGTGTTCCGAAAAATGGCCGTGCAAATCAAAATCGTGCAAAGTCGGATGGGAATAAAAGAGTTTACATTTGAGCAACGTCTTGAGATCAACGTGCAAAAAGCTTAATTATACATTGTGTTCATAAATGTATCTCTTAATCTTCATTATATGCTTCGAGTCGAACTAGTGCATTTAATATTTCTGTTACTTGGAGGCTCTTTAGAAACCGTCTTAAAGCGAAGCTGGAGGCATTTCATCCGAGTTATCATTCTAAAATGAAAAAGTGCTAAAAGGAAAAAGTGTAAAACGAAACCGCGCAAAGTGAGGGATGAATATATTTGAGAGAGCAAATAAGCAATCGACTTGGGATTTTAATTTTTTTTTAAGCTGCGCATTTAACCTGAGTAATCACATATTCTTTCTTTTAGTTACTAAAATAGGGATATCTTAACTTGGATATCAATACGTAGTAAACGTATGACTAATGAAAATCTTGAAATTTGGTAAGAGATTTGGGCTGCAAACACTAACTATAATTCGATGCGTTTCTGCGTATGACACATTAATTAGTCCAAAATTAATTTTGAATAGGAGTAGACCCACCTACAATAGCCTTCGCGATCGCATCTCCAGTTCTCTTCGTCGCACGCTATACCTGGTGGACATGGTATGTCTAAACTATCATCATACACGAAGCCATTATTTCCGTCACTTTTGCAGCTTCCTAGAGTTTGGCAGTCTTTGCATTGCATCCCTTTCTTCGTGCACGGTATGAAGGGGTTGTCTTCACAGCGCATCTCTATAGCCAAAATCGTCACCTGAAAATATATAATTTGCCTCGTATTTTATTCTGGATTTTACAATTAAAAATATCGCCCGATATGCTTTAGGTCCTATTAATTAGAATTATTGGAAGGGAAGCGCAAATGAAATAGACTAACGAGTTCAAAATTATGGTTGCTTAAGGGAACACATCGAGGGAAATGGTCTTCTACGTCAGTATTTGAAAGTACTTTCATTCGAAAATGTGCCTGCATGCTAAAAATCAATTCTAATATTTTGAAAAGAACATTGGAAGGTATAAATTTCAGTGTTTCATGGAAGAATGGGAGATGTAAAGCGGAGAACGCCTCAAAAGCCTCCAAATAAAGTAGAAAGCAGTTGAAAATTCAGCCTAAAAGCAAAGTTTATGTACAGTGGTGCAAAATAGCTTTTCCATTCTTTCAAAATTCTTTGGTGTATAGGGCGTTGACCACAGCAAGGGAGAATCCTCTTTGGACGATACACGATGGTTACTTCCTCGACTCTTTGATAGCCCAAGTAGTCGAGAAGTCATGCCGAATATCAAAACCCGATGCCTGTTTAAATTATGCCTACGCGTATGCGTTGGGAAGACAGGGAGAGGCAACTCTCTTGTTAATTTCCAATATATATATATATATATATATATATATATATAGCAGCCTGCCAGCTTGGTCCTCAACTTGGTAAGTGTCCGCTGGGCTTCCCTCAACACCTTGTTGCCACCCTCATCGCTACCTTTTTTTTCCTTTAGTTTATATATATATATATATATATATATATTGGAAATTAAAAATTAAAATTGAGTTAAAATTCTCACTGAATGTTTTTATGTGCGAAGAACTGGTAGCTTTAAATTAGAGTCCAACCAGTTTAGAGGTTTATGACAACTTTAAGGAAAGTTTGAGACGACATATTCTCCTTTCAGGTGTTTGCCAACGACTATGTTACTAGTTTGGAAATAGCCTTGGAAGCCGAGAGGAGTTAAAACGCCCAATGCCTCTCTTTACCAAAATTCCCTTAACCTGACAGCTTTATTTGCGGTATCTAACGAAGATAAAGATTAAGAGTATGGGAAGGAACCGAAGTCGATCAATTTAGATACTCAAAATGTTAGCAAGTCATAAGGAAAATGCGTATGACTCGTATATCTGAAGAGTGGCAAAATATTAATATTAAAAATATTATAATAATTACTGACCAAACTGTGTAAAGATTAACAGGTCCGAATGACGCAGCACATTGAAACTTATAGCTTCCGATAAATGCATTTTTTAACTTCTTACCTTACAGCGATATATATATATATATATATATATATATATATATATATATATATATATTTGCTAAAAGTCACCATTTTTTCGGTGAATGGAAAAGGACTGAAAATAAAAAAGAATACACGCAAGCGTGTATGTTTGCGTGTATACTTTTATTTAATAATAAAACATATTGTTGCTACCAGCCTTGTTAAAAAACGAATGCTTTTGTTTAAATAAATATAACCAGAGACCATATTTCGAAAAAAATTATTCTTATCCGGTAGAATACATACATAAAAGAACGACAACCATTCCATCTTCATGGCTCTACCTTTCATTGCAACGCAAAACTCTCTCACTTCGTCTCTCTGTCCGGCTGATTATGCTCACTTAACCGTCAAAACAAGGAACTATATAAATTCCCACCCGTCGGGTTGAGCAAGAGAAACGGGATAAGTAATTTCGAGGAATAACGATTATCTCTTTAAATGCGTGGAAGAGAGGTTTTTAACGTTTATCTCGTTTCAATCGTAAAAGGAGCGGCGCGCCGTCAATATGAGAATCATTAAACATAAGTCGGGGTGTACATGGGTTTACCATGGTACAGAAGTTCTTTTAGTCTAATTCGCCTTAGTATTAGTCGTATTCCTTTTAATGTATTTGCTTTGAAGTCAAAAATGTACTTTTACATATATTGTGGTAGTCCTGCTTTTTAGCAACGTTCCAAATATATTCATCTTGTTTTGCCTTTCTATACTCGCCATACAAACGAAATTTCTTTGAAATCCGTTCTGCCAATACCTTCCAAATTCATAGTTACAAAAAAATTCTAACCTTTATGGTGTTAGCCTTGTTTATTCAACCCGGTTGAAATATGCTATTTTGGTTTTTCATTTATATGAAATGTGTGTCGAAAATATGAATAAGATCGAAATGAGACTTCATAGAAATCGTACGGGAATAAATAAAATCAAGAACTGCATACATGATTACCTCTCCTACTCACCCCTCCACTCTTCCCTTTTACTGTCGGGTTCAGTAGCACTTCTTATATATATATATATATATATATATATATTCTAAGCATAACTTCGGAGTAAATGTGTCGTGCGTAGGAAAATAAAAATTACATATTGCGTGTTAGAAATTTCTTGTGAACCAAAATAACGCATGGTTATTCGGGGAAACAAATTGAGATAAAGTAACGCTACTTTCCATCACATTACTTTTTTGTACGATGCGTAGGCCATGCATGAGGGTTAACGGATTGCGACGTGTCGTAAAGTCAGTCGTCACTAAACACTGGAACATCCTCAAAAACCGATAAAAAGATATTAATCCAATCTACTGTAATCGTATCAAAATAAAGACCTCCCTCCATTAGCCCCATATGGCTACCTCTCACCCCCCTCCCCCCTTCTCTCCCAGCAACTGCATTATATTCGTTACCGAGGCAACTATCGCAAAACCAAAGAGCTTATTAAAAAACATTTAAAGATGAGAATTCGTGTAGCTGTAATCGCATAAAAAAATCACTCCTAAATCCCCCTCAATGCCTTCTTCTCCACCTCCCTTAACAGCTGCATTATATAGATCATTGCTCGTAACTGAGAGGCAGTGTGTAGAATCGTTTCCACAACGCGGAGGAGGTGCGTGAAAAAAGGTCTGTTGTCCATCTACTGAACAGAAGAACGACGAAAAAGAAGATGCATCTTTTTTCCGTATTATTGGTAAGACTATAGTTTTAATCGGCGCCTTTTGTAACCTATAATATTTACTTGATGTTTTATTCCCTCCGTGAGACATACCAAAATTATCATACCCATAGATATAATAAGCTACCCTCCTATGAGCTCCTATGGCTTTAATTTAAGATGGGTAATGCATTATGCGTGGCCAAAATAATTTCACTTATCTTTTAAAGCTGGCTGCATTAACGGTGGGTTTGAACGCACAATATAACATACCATGCACTCGAGAAGGTCCCATGTGTAAAGACTGCACTACTCTCGTCACGTGCGTGTCGAAAACTGGACCGCCGGGCTTCGAATATGATGACCCAAACGTAAATCCGTGCATGGCAGGATGGGTGTGTGACGAATGGACTCTGAGTTGTGAGCGCAAAGGCACTTGCAGGTTGGTTTATCCTGTCACTGCTCCAGATTTTTTTTTGCATTTTGTAAAAATAAAACCTTACAAGTTATATTTTCGCAGCAAAAATTATGTTCTGAGTGCTTTATCACCTAGGTATATATTTCTATTATGACTCCAGTTTTTTCACAAGGTGGGAAGAAATCCTTCTTAATCGAAAATTACAATATTAAGGGATTCAGAAAAAAAGGAAAGGGAGAGTAAACCAAAAATATTATGCACCGATTCCCATGTTATTCAACGAATACGTATTTCGTCTGTTAATCTGTCATTGCCGAGACATGATTTGGAATCCTGCATCTCCGTTACGTCGTGGGTGCTCGTCGCGGTCGAAATACATGGCCACCTTCAAAACAACTGCGTGAAATCCGAGTCCCTGGCAAGTAATATTTCCCCGCTCAGTACAAAGTCCAACAACCGAATTTATCACAAATCCGTATATTTTAAAATCTGAAGATGTTGTGTTATTATAAAATTCAGGAAAACTTCATTTCAAAGAAGCCCGAGTAGATAAAATTCCTGGAATTAGTTAACACTAAAAAAATGTAACGAAAGTATTGCTAAAAACGCTTTATCGGAAATATAATCACTAGCAACTCAACCCCATAGGATAAGATGTAAATCATCATTTCACGGGTCTCGCCTGTGTATCGTATATTATTTTGTAAGCGAAGAAGAATAATATGTTTCGATACGGAAATAAATCAACATTATTATATATTTTCCTATTATATTTTGTTTCTCTTACTCCATTGGAACTTTTTGAGACAATTCATAGTTAAGCTATACCGTAAAATATATTTTCCAGAAACTGGAAAAATAAAAAACCGGTAAACTTTTAATTCTCAAGGTTGCCAATTTTTGGACCACGTGATGTATACCTAGATGCTATCTTTAGGATTTACTATTGCGTTTGAGAGAGTGAGTGCGTGTTAATGCCTAGAAAATCCTTGTCCTTCTCTGAAGGCACGTTATCCCCTTGATACAAATGTTAGCATAACAAGCAGATCGTTGACGACAAATAAATGCCCAGTAAACCCGAGTGTTTTTTTATTTGAATTTTCCTCCTTTTTGTATTTGTTTTGTTCGTATTATCCTTTTTACATCTCCCCCCCTTTATCTTCATTGTGAATCTCTTAATATTGCAATTCCGCTTAAGGAGGAATTCTTTAGACATTTACACTTTGCCGCAGTGTCCAAAATAAGCTTTAAACTGTTTTTAATGAGGTGGATGAACTACATTCTCATTCAAGATTTTACAAGGAATTCGATATCAATTATCGCCAAAATGTGCACTTGGTTCACTCAAACTATTCATGGCGCAAGGCGTTCCTCATTTCATTTAACTTAAAATGCCATAAGAATAGCTCAATCTTTAAAAATAGGAAATTGCATTAATCACCAAATATCGATCAAAACTAATATGCCATCAGAGAATATGAGGTAAAAATTAATGAAATTAGAAAAAATTCTCATCTGTCTTCTAACAATAAGTCACAGAGTTTCATAAAACGTCACTGATGCATCTTTATAAAAAGTATTAAATGTATTTATTAAAGAAACAAATGATTAATCTTTTCCTTCTCATTTTTATGCTTTCTATAGTTTGTTATTATTAAGTTGGATCTGAAACAATAAATCCATGTAAAATTTTTAAGAATTCCTACCTCTAATAACGCTTAATACATTACAAGATGAATTAATATTTGGCGATTTATCGAAGGTACAAAGCACCAGCATGCTCGTCTAGCACCGGCGGCGTGGAAGTATTTACACCGGATCCTTACTCATGTAACGGTTACTACGGTTGCACAAACGGAGACTTAATCAACTATCAATGCGAACCTGGAATGGCGTTTGATTTTAAGACGAAGGACTGCTCTTTGAAAACCAACATCAGCATGTGCCAAGATTACCCTGCGTTGTGCGAAAAAGCGGGGGACACAGGAGCCATTGGTGAAACGGGTTTCCATTACGTTTGCAAGGAAGATCCAGGCCCGCCACATCTAATTTATCCTGAAATCAGTACAGATAATGAAACCACAACGCCAAATACTCTCATATATCCCAAACCTCTACACCACTTATAATGATAATACACTAAAGATAATTACAAAATATACCACACTAGATCCGAGTAACTAATGCTGGAGATAATAAATACGGAGGGTCTTAACGCGGGTGCAATGAATTTTAAGGTTCAGACACATCACCAATGCACAACTTTCTGCCAGTGATATCTTCCAGTGGCCACGCCAAGAATCAATTTATTTCAACTATATTTTATTCTTTTCTCGCATGAATCTACTACAAGATCTAAGAAAACATTCCATTTTTCTCTTCCAATGAACATTTCCCTACCACTGATTACGATACATCACAGACACCAAATTACCGTACACGATGAAGTACTGTATTATTTTATCTAATCGCGTAACGCTGCTAAATGTTTGGTACTACCTTGACGGTGAATATTGTGTATGTATAAACCTTTCATGGTATTTTCTGAATAAAATACTGATTGCGTATCTCGTTTACATTATTATCCTTTACCAAAGTCTGCATTTCCAAGATCAACTGTTTCATAATTTTTTTTGTGTACTCTTCACAAAAACATGAGATATTGTATGTCGTTAACACAAAGAACGCTCTTATTATGTCGACCAGGAAAAATGACTAAATACTTTAATTCCATTCCTCAGCGCGGTATTTTCTGCTTAAAAATATTGAATATATTTTAGGTTGTAATCGCTGCCTTCCAAAAACTAAAATTCTATTACTACGGCTAATTAATATACTTGGATAAATGAACTTGATGGTTATGCCATACAACAAGAAATGTTTCAAAACGTTATATTAAATGCTTTGTTTCATTAAAAGATAAATAAAATATATGTAATTGACAAAATTGGTTGGCGATAAGGGTGAAGTTCTATCTTATTGATAGTAGCGCTGCTTTAGATTATATACATCAGATTATTGCAAATATTTTGTTAACAAGAAAAAAGAGGCTACGCTGAAAATGTATAAAATATTTTGTTGTTATAAAGGATACAGACTAACATATTTTGGAATAAATTTTCAACATTATATTTTAATAAGTTATGCATTTTTAATGGCCGTGCAATGGTTGAATAAGCAAATTTCGGCTACAAAGCAGTCTTCATCGCTTTTAATTCAACGACAGTAGATTTAAAAGCTTTTTCTTTTTAGAGTACGTATGTTTACTTTAAATTTTCTAGTTTATTATCATTTTTAGGTTTTTTCATAAATTTACTAAATAACCTTTCTGTTTATATATTCACTTTTACTTCTTATGTCTTATTTCACCATACGCATTCATGCTTTTGCCTTCACGGATATTAAGTTTAACGGCTATAACGAGCAAAACTAAACGGTCCCGTGGCGCTTGTTATAGCCGAGTTTGACTGTATATATATATATATATATATATATATATATATATATATATATATATATATATATATATACACATATATAATATATGTTACGGTAAAGGCACGTAATCGGTAAATGTAAGTTTAAATTTCCAGAAATACGCATTAACAGTACATTTCCCTTTAAATATGCACTTTTACCGATGTGCCTTGGTAAACGTGGAAATAAGTAAGATTGATGAATGCTACCCTTTAATAATTACGTTAATGTATAACAAAAATCTCGAGTGTGCGGCTTTAATTTTATATATTAATATGAACGCTTCCCAACCCGAGGGGGGAACACGGTGGATTGAGGAGGAGCCAAAAACACTTCGACTAACTTACCCAATCCGGTGGGGCCGAGTTAAATTTTCCTTCATGTTTAAATATAGTTTAGTTAGTTGTGCACGTTTACCAGACAATTTACTCATTTACCAGACAACGCACATATTCCGTGCTTCTAAACAGATGTTCGCGACACCGCCAAGTTGTGGCCTGTGTTGCGACGTTTATCCACAGTTACCAGTGTCTCTAGGTAAATGTGTACATTTCCCCAATCGAATCGGTAATAGTGTGTTATACACACATTTACCGAAGTTGGTGATAAATGTGCGCATTTACCGGAAAATGTACGCATTTACCGGACTACGCACATTTACCGTGACATATATAATTCCAGAAATATTAAATATCTCAATAAAATATTTTATAACCAACTTTTATATAGTTAATACTTAAATATAAATAAACTCTATAATATAATTATGATAACTTTTCTGCTTGCATGGACGTAAAAAGTTGCAAAAGTGTCAACCAGCTGTTGAGTGATGTGGGGTTCTCTATATTTAAACTTTAATCTTTTTACAGTTGAGAGAATGGCAGACAGAAGTAGAGAACTCAGTGACAAACGTAAGAATGTTTGGTGTATAATTAGTAAGAAGTTTGACAGTATCTTCTGTTTCATTAATGAAAATACTGACTTATCGATTCATATTACTTAAAATTAACGAAAATATACTTCTAGTTCAGAGTAATTCAGCTTTAGAAACCAGTAGGAGTGAAACTGTTGAATATTTCATATTTTAGTCAACTAACTTAAATGGCAAAAATAATAAATTATTCCTTTCCTAAAATCACATCAACCATTCATATAAAAACACTGTATAAGTGTAGTTAGCTGAAGAATTGCTAAGATACAACACAACACTTAAAAATGTTTCATTTGAATTTGTTCAAATTAACATCCTTTACAACAGTATTACATATTGTTAATAGTAAATATCGTAAAAACAAAAGAATTTTAAGATAAATAAAAACTTACTATCAATAATAATTACGATAAATAAAATCTTTCAATTATTAGCAGAAATATCTTTTCAAAAAACGTAAACCCCACAAGCAACTTGGGATTTTTTCAGATTAGACGGTTTCCAAAACATATATACAATATACATACGAGTAGTCAGTGATTGCATACCGCAAACGCTTAAAAAAATCACCATACACCAAGATCTAAACTCGTAAATATACCAACGCAATCCCCAGGGCAACTGCACTTCAGTCACGTGGAGCCTATACGTATGTATTAAGTAATACATTCTATATGTAATAGCCGTGTATTTATGATTTTCCGTGAAATTGAGGCAACTATCCGTAATTTCCAAATTCCAAATTCTCTGGCGACTCGTGTCCAAGATTTCGTATTTCAAGTTTTGTAACTGAGATCTCACTGCATGAGTCATAAGAATAATCGTCATTAAGTCATTACCCTATACATTAAATTTATGGAAAAATTAGGATATTTTATGATAAGATAATTACATCATCATCCATGCCTTTAGCGCGTATTTGGATAAAAAAATATCGAGAAATAGGTATGATATGTAACAATGGAAAATAGTTAAAATTTCTAGAAAACTACGAAACACAACATTAAAATACTTTTCACGTTTTACCGTCACTGCTATGAGGGTTGCTTCTCTGATTGTGATCGCTTTTATAGTCCTAGAGAAAAACAAACCTATTCGCTCCTTCCTATAGTCGATATTCCAAATTTAATCGTCGTGTTTATGCTTTCAGTAGTACTACGTGAGAATTGCATTTATCTATGATACCCTCAATCACAGTGCGTGTTGCAATTATTGTTTTGGATACAGTAAAATCTTACAAATTATTGGAAGAAAATAATGATAATGATGTTTTCATAATATGCATGATATTGAAAAATAGAGGGAGTTAACTTATATGTTTATGGGAATAAACTAGATGTTAATTAGAATATAGAAAGATAAAAAAATATAATTCCGTTACTCGAATTTTCTATAATTCGAATAATTTTTGCTTTCCTTTGATATTCGAGTTATAGAAGTTCCACTGTATGTATACAAATATTTAAAAATATCTTTCCATAATTTGAATTTTCCAGTACTCGAATAATTATTACTTTTCCTTCAGATATGAGTTATGAAAGTTCTGCTGTAATTCGTTAGGACGGCAGTAATCCCCTCTTATAATAAAAAGCTATGTTGTTTAGTTGGTTGGTTTGTCCATGTCACGATCTTAAAACGTGAATAACTCGATCAAATTTGCATTACCCATAAGATAACACGTAAAAATCGACTTTTGACGTGCAGGCTTTTCTTCTTTTTGAAATTAAAATTATAAAAGATTAACCTACGATATTAGGATCTTATCATTTTAAAGAAAATATTATCAGGTTTCTTAATCTTTTAATGTTTTTTTTGCCTACAGTTCGAAATTACTCATGTTAAACGTTTAATTCACATATTTTGGGAAAATCTTGCCAATTTATCGGGATGTTGACATGCCTACCAATTACATTGTTTAACCTCAAAATTCTATTGTTATCTCAGCTCTTATAAGTTTAAGTGCGTATTGAATGCTTTTAATACGAGAAGGAGAGAAGGCTGGAAGGAGAGGGATATGATATTCTGCAAACAACATTCGTTGCGTTATTTACGAGAAGGAATACCACAAGAGCTGAAATAGTATTCAAAAAGGTTAATAATAGTAATAATGAGCTAAATTAAATATTAATGAAATAGAAATGCTATGAAAATCTGAGAAACGTACTGGACGTTTAATAAACAAACCGAGAGGGTAAAAAATGTATATAGTGAAAGATTGCGCGATAGGTTACGGGAGTTAGATAGAAGGTTGGAGGGCTTGAGGACGATTTGGGAAACTTTAAAAGAATCACAAAAACAATAACAAAATGCTAATTTTACAGTTGGTCGTTCTGAGTGTAAAGTTATTAAGACTCGAATAATTCGATCAAGGATGTAGATAGAAAATAGAATTTAGGCAGAAATTTATATAATGATATAATCAAAATTAGTTTACTTAGGGTTGAAATGGTAATTTAAGAAATAACTGTTCATTTGTGGAGTCATATTGAAGGGAGAGGGATATATTGCACTTACTTCGAATAAAACTAATAAATTTTAATTTAATGAAACATTTTATGTGGACTGAAAATTAAAATGTATACAATTCACATTATAGTATGTTCCAGAGAGTTGCATTATATTCTTGGTCTCATATTAAAGCTCAATAAATACACCATTTTAGTGCTTTAATACGGATCAGGTTTTTATGCAATGGCATAACACATATACAGAATCTATTAAGTAGTTAGATGGTGGAATGAAAAGGAATGTAAATGACCAGAAATTGAGAAAGAGGAGGACGTAGAATTTGCATGGAATTAAAAGGAGCTACAGCACAAATATAACAATAATTCATTATAAAACATTTTATACGATCGAATCATGCACCATTGTCAAACGGTAAGATTTCATTAAACTAAATATAACGTTATTTTCAATGGATTTCTTTAAATGACAATACAGAAAATATTTCGATCCGAATTTCTAATACGATTGTAAAATAACATCCTATGACATATTTAAATTTCTTTAAATAAAATCAATTTTCTAAAAGAATTTCAAAACTACTATACTACTATAGTTCGTGTAAGTATTTAGTTCACAGTAAGTTACTACACATTTTCCATTGATGGTAAATTGACTGTTCATTAACATTTATCCTGTTTTTAAGCGTAAGATTAAAACAATGAAATTATTAAGTTAAATTCTATACGTTTTAAATAACTTATAATTTTCTCAAATATTTCAGGTAAATTTATGCAGGTTCTTAATATATTATATCTTATTATTTCGATTTTACTTTTATTTTCCACAAATATTTGGACACGAATTTGGTCTCACTGATGATAACTTTTAAACAAACATTTTAGTACATATAAAATTAGTTTCATTAGTATTTTATTTGAATTTTATTTTTACTTAATACTTAATACACGTATACCCGTCATATTTGACGAGCAATTACTCTAGTCTAATAATAATAAAAGGCTACTTCTTTCCCTTTGTTCCTTTGTGGCTCCCTCTGCCACGCTATAAAAATGCGAATAACTTAATAATGGAAAGATATTAATTTTTTATATTTGGCAGGAATGACAGATTTATATAATGTAAGATGATGACGAAAGTAAATTTCGAAAAAAGTCCTAGGTTCGACTCCAATGGTAGGCCCTTTCATTTCCCATATGAAAATATGTAAAAATCGACTTTTTGACTTGCAGGCTTTTATTATTTTTGAGATCTAAATTAGAAAGAATTAACCTATGATCTACGAATTTAGCCTATTTTAAAGAAAAAACTAGAGCGTCTGTTATTCTGTTCATCTTTTCCCGCCTACATTTCGAAATTCCACATGTAAAACTTTTAATTAACATATTTTGGAAAAGTCTTACCATTTAACGGAATGTTGCCAACCCAACCCATTACATTGTTAAACATCGAAATCCTATTGTTATTTCATTCCTTATGGGCGAAAGCGTGCTTTGAATGCTCTTGCAATTAGTGCGAGAGAGAGAAGGAGAGAGAAATTCTTTTCATAACAAACAATGTAATCAACATTCGTTGCGTTATTTACGAGAAGGAATACAGTTGAATGCAGAAAATTGATCATTTGCATATTAAAATTAGGTACTTAGAATAATCGTCGGAGTTCAAAACTTTAAACAACGCACGCCTAAAAGAACGAAAGTTTGTTTTCTTGCCATCCAAAGAAAGTCAAGGCAGATATATGTTCATTTTTTATTTCACAGAAACTTTCCAGTTGAATTTTAACGGGCATCTCCCTAGTTACTATTAAAATCATTAAATCGCTGCAATCGTAACGTATGATATCAGATCCGTTTAAAAGCATTTAGGTCGTTGCCATAGTATTTAAAGATTTTCATTGTTGAAAATAGGAAAAATTCACAAGTTTCATGAAAATCGGACCATTGGTGCAAAAGTTGTTAGTAGGAGACACACACACAGACAACCATTTCATAAGACTATGTTCCTTTGAAAACCACCCTAAAAAATGACAAATTGTGAGGTACAAAAAAATTGTTGATAATAATTCATGCACAAATATTAAAATAAATGGTTGAATTATTTGTATATGAAAATATTGCATATATGTAAATACAAATAAACACTTTTAAAGCATTAACAACATAAAACTTTTAAAATAATTGCTGTGTATTTTCCTCTCTAAGACGGCCTTTAAACATTTAGATTTCTGACTGACTTCGCAAAAGTATTTGCGTGTACCACTAATATGTATCAATGCTGGTGGAGGCGGGTTTCTCAACGTCTTGGATGTCCTGAGGAGAACAAGTAAGAACGGACAGCACTCAGTCCTTCGGAATGGCCGCTAAGCGCTATGGCCCCTTGGAAGCTTTTCAAAAATACCGGCAACGAGTTTCCATCATTCCTGATGCGTGCGGGGGCGGATTTGGTGCGTATCTTAGGGGGGTAATAAGAAAACAATTATATATTCACTGGCACCTATTTATGCAAAATAATACCGTCTTATTATAATAAATATATAGGGTATATTATACCCTGCTTAGATGTTTGCAAAATAATTGTAGAATGCCTATCGTATAAAATAAGTTAATTGAGATAATATTTTAATCGGAGATGTGCGAACTGTTTGAAATATTTTACCAAATAGGGTTGTAAAAAAAACTCGACTCGGTTCGGGCTGAAATAAAAGTTCGAAAATTTCGAACTATCAAGAACATGCGGTATTTAAAAAAATATGCCGACATGATCGTTATAAAATTATTTCACAAGATTCATTAAGTTACAACTATTGAAGTTGCATTCGAATTTATTACTTTATCATTGGTTGATTTGGATTTGGATTTCGTCCATTATACCGCTTCTGCAGGTCTTACCAGAAATAAATGCGAATTATGAGTTTTTATTAAGACTAAATTTAAGTGGGTATAAAAACTCCAACCATAACAACAAAACCGTGCGATGTTTTGCAAAATATCGCACGTTTTGTTTACATCGATCGCTAAGACGGTTCTCTCAGCAAACAACAATTAAAAATACATATTTTTCTCTCCCTAGCCCTTATATGATATGTAAGTTATATATTTAAAACAAAATTCGAACAGATGACATGTGCCGTAAAAAAGTCCGCAAGACCACATAATTACGACTTTAATTTCGGGTATAAAAATTTAAGAATCTTTCGATGCTGTTTTGTACGTATTTCCTATAAAGAAAGCCTTTGAAATCTCTGTGTATTCCATTTATGGAGTGTACTTTTCCATCTTGTATGTATTAATGCATTCCCAAATAAAATCAATTTTATCAATATGATATAAAATATTTTTACAGTAAAAAATATATACATATATAATTTTTGTTTTCTTCTTTTCCAGCTTCAAAAGTTTAAGATCTCTTTGATGAAATATGTATTAACCTGTAAAATTTATCATTTCTTTCATTTATTTGATTAATAACAAAATATAAAAAATGTTGAAATAAAAAATAATGCTATTAAAGTATAAATTATAAAATCAATACCTGCGATCTTTCTCATATTGTAGGAAAGAAATATTTTAAAAACTCCTTGATGCATCTGGCTTAATTTTCCAATTTTTTGTATTATTTGTTATGACTTAATAAAAATTAAGAATAATTAATATTGAGTTAAAAAGGCCGTTGAAGCACTTTTATACAACCTAACAAAATTATTAAATATATCTGTAAACATAAGACTCGAACTCGACTCGAAACTTGAATTTTTCAAAAATGTTCGACTCGAACTCGGGTTGAAAAATTGGTGTTCGTACATCCATAATTTTAAAGAGGGGGAGGGTGATTGCTCTATCACCTCCCCCTTGTATCGGCCACTGGATGTGTGTGTGTGTATTTATCCACCTGTAGAAGTGGTTACGTGAAAGACTGCCCACCTGTCTGTTTAAAACACAAGATGTCTAGGAACCGAATTAGAGGAGGCCAATACCCAAGATCGGGCTGTAGTACCATAGATTACACGCACACACACACACGTGTGTGTGTAACCGCGCTATCTTGTCTATCGCAAATTATATCAAAATTATTTCTTACTTCCGGATGAGCTAGAAAGCCGAAATTTTGCTAGCTGATTATTTATGACTTACAAACAAAGCAACGTTCCGACGTACGGACAGACCAACGGACCGACGGACAGAATAATAATATTATATATATAATTTATGTATGCATGTGTGTAGAGATATTCTTATTCTAAAGCCACGAATGAACATACAGACTTGGTAGATTTCGAAGTTTATATTTTCTGAAAATCATTGTTAATATTTTTAAATTCAGGATTAAAATCTCCATGTATTTTAAATGCTTTATAACGTCTTCATCAAAAAATCTTTTTAACAAAATTCACTTGGTTTTAAAAAAATATTTTATGGAAAGTCTTATATATGAGTCAACTTTTATCAAATAGAATGGTAAATTAAAAGCAGGTAATAAATTCATGTAACGATTTATTTATTTTATTAATGTAATTTTTCTAAGCATAAATTTAGTTTTAATACTATATATATATATATATATATATATATATATATATATATATATATATATATATATAGAAGAGCTGGTAAATGAACTCTGTCCATCGGACTGCATACGAATGACGATATTGCATCTAATTGTAGTTTTTTTGGGTAACCCTTTGATAAAAAAAATCAGAAGATACATTTATCGCAAACCAATTTATTATCTATAGGTACAGCGATTACAAGGGCGCACCAAAATAAAATAAGCAGTTTCACTGAAAGTCCAGTGAGGGAGGGATTCGGCAAATCTTTTCGGCATAACGTGAGCACAAGCTGGCGTGAAGGATTGAAATGAAAAACAATTCCATTCCTTGGTTACGGATATGGCTCGAGTTTAACCAGGTGATAATCGCACGCGCAAACAGGGTGCAAGAAGGAACGTACGCAAGGGATTAAGGTTTCGATGCTCATTAAAAAGGCGCTTGCCTTTTAGTCCACATTCAAGTTGAGCTTTGGGTATATGACTCGCGGTGGACCCATGTCTTCCACGCATTCGTAGAAGTAGTTCGTCCCGGTGATCGTTCCGTTTTGACCCGGCTTCTTGCAGAGCGGAACGGGGTATTCTATGCAGTTCTTGTGGTCGAGGTCGAGGGAGCAGGTCCTTGTCACGGGGTCGAAAGCTTTCCCCTCGTAGCAGAAGTAGTCGAATTGGTTCTGTCCTTGGCATCCGTGATAGGAAGTGCAAGTGTACGGATCCGGGAAGACCATTTCGTCTTCGAATTCGTTCGTCGGGCATTCGAATTTCTTGAACCTTGGAAAATAAACGGCGTAATTAGTTTTAAGTGATACAAATAGAGCACTATAGCAAAAGAGCATGAAAAATGTGGTAGCCTATCAATGCGCAGATTTTGAAATATATAATATGGTGCGATATATACTAAATCACATTATATCAATGAATAT
This sequence comes from Tanypteryx hageni, assembly GCA_028673005.1. Classification (NCBI taxonomy): domain Eukaryota; kingdom Metazoa; phylum Arthropoda; class Insecta; order Odonata; family Petaluridae; genus Tanypteryx; species Tanypteryx hageni. The sequence goes on from CM054113.1 coordinate 50,071,732, forward strand.
CGTAGTACGTATGCAGCATATCATAGTATGTAGCAGAGATGGGCGAACTTTTCTGCTCACGATTCCCTTTTTATTCGTCCAGTTGGTCGTGCCCCCTCCTCAGTTTAATCCAAAAACAACTAAAAGACTTCAGTTAAGAAAAACAATTTATATTACTACCCTCACGTACACGGAGTACGTTTTTTGTCATTTAATCAAAATTAATATTACCATTGATGGTGGCACTCACATAAACAATTTTAAGGGAAATTCAACAAAGACGTATACAGACACAGAAATTTTTTTTTTAGTTCACGAACTTCGCAACATCCTGTAGCGACAATCGCCACCCTCAGCCCACCCTCGGCATTTAATATACCACAGTCAAGATCATTGTGAGTGAAATTTACACGAAACACTGTCTTGAAAATCGACGAAGTTGTTTCCTTAATGAATCAGAATCAATCACATCACCGGTGGATGCAGCCTCTGATGGCCGTCTATTGTCTAAAGAAAATAATCCTGAGTGCTCCAGTAAGAAGACTTAAGCCAATTATTGAGTCAATGCGTATTGGAGCGCCCTAGAGATAGGAGCGAGTGCCCGTCTCAAGGAATCGTAAGTCTTCAAAATCCGAATTTAAATCTCAATCTATGAACACCTCACCTGCAGAAGCCCTTACGCGCGCAGAACCACGTTGTTTCGTCGCACACCACGTCTCCCGGACAGATGTCGGACGAACTGTCGTATTTGTAACCGTGTGGCCCATCTTTCACGCAGTTCCCGATGGTGTAGCAATCCCTGCACTGGATGCCTTCCCTCGTGCAGAGCCTGTAAGAACCGTCTTGACCTCGCAATTCAGCGGCCATCGCCATAACCTGCGAAATAGGAAGTGGGATATTATATTTTTTCCACTGTGTATCGTCGACGAAATGATTTCCTCGTCTCGATGGAAATTTTGCGTAGCCCTAAATGGCCGCGTTTCGAAGAAAACCCAAGAACCAGAGCAGGAGTTTCCACCATTTTTAATGCGAACAACAAAAATTTAATTTACGGATCTGCGAGTACCGATATACCTTGTAAAAAAATTAGAAACGATCGTTAAATAAAAACAGAGTCGCGTCGACGCCATCGCTATAATAATTAACACGATCAGGAGTTGAAATGATTCAACAAATGAACTTGCTGGAGCTCGAGAGCACGATGTCGATCGTATCGGGAGAGCTCTAAAGGCTGCCCAAGATCAAGCACTAGGTCGGAAAGAGCCGTCGCGAGACTTACGATCGCGAGCACGAAGATCCCCATATTCATTTCCACCCTTCTCGAACGTTCTCTCGAGCTGCTTCTCGTCGAAATTATCGACGCTTTGCCCTGTATGCTCCTCCCTGATCTGCTCTTGAAAATCCTCGCTATTTAAATGTGATGCACTGGTTGGGAAACTCGGTCGGAACGTGTGATCTCGGTGCATCACGGTTATCACTTTTTTTTTTAATGTTCGGAGGATCGGTTTCTACTCTTATCTTTGATTACCCGAAAAACAGATCGAGACACACCCTGACCTAAAAGCGAAAACTTAAATGACGATTTCCGCGAACTCGATGACTAGTGTCCCTTATGAATTTCCGGTCACCGCCCCTCTCAAACGCGGCAAGGATTAAAGATTCGAGCAATTAAAGTTTAAGTTCGATCGATCGGAGAGTACTTGTTCCTCTGCGGTTTACTTTATCCGCAACTTTTGTTGACGCACGGACGAATTTCCAGCGGTGCTGATAAAAATATGAGAAACTACTCTAATTACGACATTAAATGAAAGAATTACCTCTCTCTTATTCTAGGAAGTCGGCAAGGTTGAAAATAATGTTGCGAAAGAGGTAAATGATGATTTAAATGGAAAAGTAATAGGATTCTGGATGCAAGTCTGTATTCCGTGGCCACACTAAATTAATGCAGAGCAGAAGCAAATAATTGTTGAATCAGCTGCTAGCCATTCGAAATGTGAAATTTACGAAGTAAAAAAGTTGTGAACTTGACCGGCAATTATTCTCCTTCCCAAATTTTACATTCATGTTTAGCCTTATGCGCTCATGAATAGCGACAATATCTCTCAACATTCCATCTTGTAGCTAATCGAAGCCTTTGATTGACTGGTAGCATTTTAATGAGTGGTACCGGCATAACCATAAGATTGAAAAGTGGTTAAGCACATTCCACAAGAACGAGAAATAAATACTTGTTGACTTCACGCATATGAAAAATACCCTCCAAAGAAAGTGTTTTTATACTTTTATAGGACATTACACTCCTATATATCCAACACGTTAAAATAAGTAAACTCACGAGACATTTCAAACTAAAGGTTTAGGAATGCACAAGAAAATCGAAATAGATGATTATTTCGCATTGCGGAGTTTAGTAAATGGGTGGTTAACAAAGTAGGCCATCTATGTACCACTCATTTTGCTTCCCATAGAAGCAGATTTTTTACACTTTCATTCGCAGTCATAAATATTACGAGGATTGATGGTCAACGATTCTAAACTTTTTTCCGTTGCAACACACATGGCGGTCGATGATCCACCCGCGCGACACTTTGCACACTACAATCAGTCGAATTAAAAGAAGAGTATGTAGTGTGTAATAATGAAGAGTTTAAGCAATATGCTATATATATATATATATATATATATATACATATACATATATATAGTAACAACATTTTTGCTGCAACGGCATTAATCTCATAATAAATAAATCTATGCACAGCATGAGCCGCAGGTGGGAAAATAACGCTATTATAGACATTTCGTTTATTTAAATAAGTGTCAAAATACCTAATTGTATTGAATGGAGCGACGTTTCCTTATTGCATCTAATTTCAATATTCTCGACAAAAATGTTGCACTGTGCATTAGGCTTTAATAAAACCAAAGAGTGATTTCGGGTATTCCTCGATACATTCTCAGCTGGGCTGCTGTGGATATTATATTTTACGTTTTTGAATATCAAAGCTTCTGCGCCGTAGCAACGACCTTGTCAGAAAAATAAATGAAGCAATAAATTGTATTTATCTTTCACATTTCCGACGCCGAGCAGCAATGTAAATCACTATACATAATTTATTTAAAATTCTTACGTAATTAAAATTCGTAATACTTATTTGTAGATGGTGAATTTTGTGTTATAGCGGCTTTAGGATAGTAGTACCCAAACCCAGGGTCCGGGCTCCATGAATGATCTCGGGCTCCGGGGCGGCGACTGCCACTACCCTCCCCTCTCGTCAGGCCTACATACATAGTGTATGATTTAAGGATGAGTGAAAGACACAGGAAAAATGTAGTCCAATATCTTATGTTAGCTAATATATAATGGCTATGCATAAACTTCCGAAGAGTTATTGTCGCATCAGTAAATGTTATATAAAAGAAATACCGGTGATAGCCGACAGGATAAAGGTACTGATTGCTCGTCGCTGTTTATTAAGGAAAGTATGCAATGCAGATATGGTAGCATACCCATTTTCATATTCTTTTTATGTAAGTACCTATAAACGAAATGATGTAATGATTTATGCTGCCTTGACTGGCGCTCGGGTTCTATTACTGGTCATAGCAGAATTTTTCTCCTGGTTTCAAATTATTCCCCAGTATAAATGAGATTACAATTACAGAATTGTTGACTCTTTGAGTTAAACGAAACTTCTTGCGGGTAATGAACCTCCAGACAGGCAGATTGTACACGTTGAAATACTTTTAGATGATTAAGTACATTACTGAAATTGAATTATCATCAGATTCCATTTGCTTAATTTCTCATCTATAAAATTATGGGGAGGGACAGACAGACAGACAAACGACTTTATTTATGGCGAAATTGAGACTATATAGTCCCTTTTTACATTTAACCCATTCGTCATATAAATGGTTCCAATGTTTACATATTTAAAGAAATTAATTACGTAGAAAGTCGCGCGATGGGAATTTTTCCTGTAATAAGGAGTGGTTGAAAATGTTAGTGAGTGCTGGGAGTATTAGATAAATTAATTTGTTTATGATCATGATAGGAATAGGCTTTAGTTTTTGGTCTGCGTATTTCTGAAAGTACGTTAAATTGCAAAACAGCTTTAAAATGGAATTGCGGAGAACCGGACGACTCTTTCACTTTTACAGTAATACTACTAATGACTGCGTTTTAGTTCTAAGCTATTTTATTTTGGCATTTATAATCTGTTGATTTGCTTTGATTCAAATACAGTTGTAGGCATTGAACGTATTTGGGTATTTATTTGATTTCAAGAGACGGAAAATTGATTCGCATCGAGCCATCAATAGTTTTAAGTCAGCCGTTATCCACGGGGCGCGAGGTTTAGAGACACGTGTGTTTATCGGGTAAATGTAAAAGAAAAGTGTTAAGTGATTCAATTTTTGCGTCTATGTCGTCAGCATACTCAATGCTGCGCCACGGAAGACACGCCGCTTCGGCAATTAGACTATCATAATTAAGGTTTTTAAAATTTCGTTGAGAGATGAATTTCTGCTCAAATTTTGAAGAGTTTAGGGAGTAGACTAGAAAAATTAAGTCATGGGATGAAATGCCCGGGGCAGATAGTTGACTATGGGTGCAAACCTTATCTGCGTCAGCAGTAACTAATATATCAATCCAAGTGGACGAGTTTTTAGTGTTATTTGTGGGATTTAATGGTAGTATGCTGAGGTTGTGCGATGTCAAAGAGTTTTTAAAAAAGACTGCATCGGAGGAGTTTGAGGCGAAATTTGTGGTCTCGTAAATGTCAGATAGATAAGCAATTTTTGGGGAACGACAAACGATTCCTAACAGAATAGTGGGAGAGGGAGAATAGGAGAGAAATGGAGAATGAGAGGGAGGAGAAGAATGAGGGGGGGAAAAAGATTGGAATGGAAAGTGAATTGGAGAGAGAGCAAAAGGGAAGTGTTTTAATTTTAATTTAATAATTGACTATTAGAGAGCCCAAAGTTCTGCTGCGGGAAACTTTGGAAAACGTCAAAAAAAGATTATATTAAAGAAAGACCGAACATAAAATAAAATAAAACGCCAGAAAAGAGTTGCGAAATGAGAAACAAACAAATAAGAATAAATAAAGAACCGCGAAGACGAACAAAAATGATAAAAACAATAACAAACGAAGTACAAAGATAAAAAGAATAGTCAAACGACGATAGTTTGTGACAAACCATTTAGTTACAATGCCTTACAACCAAAAATTACATTTTCCACCTCTCCTTATTTCCTCCCTCTCTCTCTCTCCCTTCCTATTCTCTTTCCCTCTCTCTCTCCGATCCTCTCTATCTCTCTCCCTCTTCCTTCCCCATTTCTCTCTCCTCTCTCTCTCTTCCTTCCTCCCATTCTCTCTCCCTCTTTCTCCCTTCCTCCCATTCTCTCTCCCTTCCTCTCATTCTCTCTCCCTTACGCCCATTCTCCCTCCCTTCCTCCCATTCTCTCTCCCTTCCTCCCATTCTCTCTCCCTTCCTCTCATTCTCTCTCCCTTACGCCCATTCTCCCTCCCTTCCATTCTCTCTCCCTTCCTCCCATTCTCGCTCCCTTCCTCATATTCTCTCTCCCTCATTCTCTTCCTTGCTCTCATTCTCTCTCATCTCCATCCCATTCTCTCTCTTTCTTCCTTGCCCACATTCTCCCTCCCTCTCTCTCTTCCTTCCTCCCATTCTCCCTCCCTCCCTCTTACTTCCACTCTCTCTTCTTTCATCCCATTCTTGCTCCCTCTTTCTCTTCCTTCCTCCCATTCTCTCTCATCTCTCTCTCCCTTCCTCCCATTTTCTCTCTTTCTTCATTGCTTCAATTCTCCCTCCCTCTCCCTCTTCCTTCGCCCTATTCTCTCTCCCCCTCTTTTTTCTTACTCCCATTTTCCCTCCCTCTTTCTCCCTTCTTCCCATTCTCTCTCCCTTCCTTCCATTATCTGTCCCTTCCTCATATTCTCTCTCCCTCTTTCTCTTCCTCTCATTCTCTCTCATCTCTCTCTCCCTTCCTCCCATCCTCTCTTTCTTCCTTGCCCCCATTCTCCCTCCCTCTCCCTTCCTTCCTCACAATCTCCCTCCCTCTTTCTTCCTTCCATTCTCTCTTCCTTCATCCCATTCTCTCTCGCTTCATCCCATTCACTCTCCCTACCATTCTCTCTCCCTCTTTCTCTTCCTTCCTCCTTTTCTCTCTCCCTCTTTCTCTTCCTCCCATTCTCTCTCAGCTCTCTCTCCCTTCCATTCTCTCTCTTTCTTCCTTTCCCCCATTCTCCCTCTCTCTCTCTCTCTCTTCCTTCCTCCCATTCTCTCTCACTCTCGCTTCCTTCCATTTTCTTTCCCTTCCTCTCATTTTCTCTCCCTCTCTCTCCCTCCCATTCTCTCTCTCCCTCTCTTCCTTCCTCCCATTCTCTCTCCGTTCCTCCCATTCTCACACTCTCTCTCCCACCTCTCCCTCTCTCGGCCTTGGTAGACGGATGGTTAAGAGTTTCTGCCAACGGATGCTAAGGTCGCGGGTTCGAATCTGGCCTAGGACATGGATGTTCGCGTTTGTCATATCAGGGTTATATGTAAAAATGGACATGATTGTCTAAATATCGCCCTGAATAAAGACGGATTATTATTATTATCATTATTACTCCCAGTCTCCCTTCCTCTCGCTCTTCCTTTCCACCATTCTCCCTCTCTCTCACTCTCCCTCTCGTTCTCCATCCCTCTCTTTCTACTTTCCCCTTGATTATCTTTTAATATTTGAAACAAGAAATAGCATGTTATGCCATCTCTTATTTACATGGATAATTAACTGACATTGAATTCATTCCTATATCTTAGGCTTACGATATTGAGTTTGGTAATTATATCGATCGCAACGGAAAGGAAAACATTTTCACTAAACAAATTCGACATTTTAAAGTTAAACGTTCATTTTGGAAAAATTCGATCTGTATTGGAAATTTCACCGTAGTAAAATGAAACTTCATTATCTTCTTCGTCCTCGAGTTCAAGTCCTGACTTTGTACGATGATTTTTAGTAATTTTAAGGTACAAATTAAAAATAGTCTACACTCATCTCCATGTTTTAAAATAGGGAAATGAAAAAAAAAGAATTTGCTCTAGTAAATCGGTTTAAAAACCAACCTATCACCTTATGATTTTCATTGCGTTTAAAATGACACATTCAACTTGTCTGTACGTTATGTAGTTTTTGAGTTATGGATACATACTTATACTTGACCGGACACTGCTTTAGATCCACGATTATTTTTATATATATTACAAGTAGTTGTTGCTTGCATTCTGCAAGCATTTCATCTCACTCTGATAAACGTTAATTTTTCAGAGAGAAATAACATTATTAGAAGTATTTTTATAATTCAAAATATTTCACCTACACCCAATTTCTATCTTTCGTTATTGAAAAAGATTTGATTAAAACAATGCCTTAAATTTGCAATTTTAAGAATATTATACTTCATCCAATATAAGGTACTAATTACACCCATTTTTGTCAAATTTAAAGTTGTATCGCATCTAGAAGTGAAATAATATTTATTTAATGATTTAAAATTTAGAAATTTAATACGGCCACAATAACACTTTGTAGGAAATTTTGAGGTTCAATGCACTAAGCTCTACATTACTTTAAAATTTAAGCTTCCTAGCTTGCCCAAAAGTACCTAAACATTTGTCTATTTGTTTAAAATTTAAGAATATTTAATAGCCAAACAAATTAAAATATCAAAATTTCTATAATCTTTATTTAGTGTTTTTACATTCTACCAGTAAAAAAAATTTCAGCTTCGTACCACATTCGGAAATACATAAACATTAAAAATATGTTTAAACAATTGAGAAGTTTGAATGTGTGAAGAATATCTCCTTATCTGTTAATTTCAATATACATTATAATAAATCCTAACTATTGAAAGAAATATCTAGGCACACAGCATAAAGTTAAAAAATTGGTAACCTTGGGACTTTGGGAGTTTGCCTGTTGTTGGATTTTTCCGATTTCTGGGAATATATTTTGCGGTATCTTTTAACTGTGAATTATCAAACAACACCCATATGTAGTAAGGAAAACAAAATATAAAAGACATATGTAATAATATTTTATTTCCTTACCAAAATTTATTATTCTTCTCCGTTTACAAAGTAATAAACACAGGCAAGAACCGTGCTATGAAAATTTACTTCTCATCCTCGGAGCCTGAGCTGCTAGCGATTATTTTTTTGATAAAGGATTTTTTAGGGGTACTTTCGTTACATTACATTCATTACGTTTTTCAATTTCAATGACTTCATTTGTTTCATGTACTCGGACTTCTCTGAAATAAAATTTTCATGAATTTTATGATAACACAACGTCTTCCTCAATATTTAAAATGTGCGTTTTTCTGATAATTCAGGTTTTTGGACTTTGTACTATACGAGAAAATATTACTCGCCAGAGACCCTGATTTCTCACACATTCGTGTTTTTGTGTATTTCGTCCGCGAAGGGGAGCTATTCAGTTACGACGCTGTGGGACTCCAAATTATCTATTGATGATGACAGCTTAGCTGACGAAATACGCATTCAGAGTGATAATTTTTATTAGGAGTTAGAATTTGTGCGTGATTTGAATACGTGCGTGTATGAAATTTGTAACCCAATAGGTCCCTGTTGTTTCCAAAAGACATATGCCATCTTGAAAACTAAGTGAGATACTGGTTTTATCGTGCGGAATTATTAATAAATCTAAGTGGTATTTTTTTATTATCCTATTTTGACGCGTTTTCCTTCCAGTGTGAGCACTACTTGCTTAGGTCTGTATGTACGCATGTTCGCAGTCATCTTCTACCGAACAGATTTTCGTGAAATTTGCAATTGAGGATCTTAGGGCAAAAGCGTTAAGGAAGTGATATAAATTATGCATTTCTAATTTGCAGACTGCGGCCCGAATGATGTAATTATTCTTGCCTTAACTAAATTGCTGGAAATTCTGTACAACTAGTTTAATTGCCCGTCATGTATGACGGATATGTGCAGATTAAGTATTGAAAGTAATTTACTTCCCATTCTTCCTCTTTTTCTCTATCCCGTTCTCCTCCCTTTTTCCCATTCTCCCTATTCTTCCTCTCTCTTATTCTCCCTCTCTACCTCCTATTCTCCCTCTCTCCCTCCTATTTATTCTCCCTCTCTAATTCCCATCCTTCCTCTTTCTCCCCCCGTTCTCCCCTCCCGTTTTCCCTTCCATTCTTCCTCGCTCTCTCCTTTTTACTCTCCTGTCAAAACTGTAGCAATCTCTCTCAGCGTGACATAAGTAGATGCAATTCTTACATACAAAATAAATATTTATTTGTTAATTATTACGCTTGACAACTTTTATATGGCCAACATCATTTTAACTCTCTGGAACATATTATAATGTGAGTTATATATTTTTTCTTTTCAGTTCATATTCAAATATTGTTTAATTAAATTAAAATTTATAAATTTTATTATTCTGTTTTTAGCCAAAAATTAAAAACTTACTCAGCTTTTGCTGAAAATGTAGCCAAAATCTTTTTAAAAATTCATTAATCTCTATATCTGGCTTGCAAACCCTCATTAGTACCTACAGTGTCCCGGCACTTTCTCGCCACTGTCGTTTTATTGAAATGAGCCCAAATAATAGCCAAGTGCCAAAATAGATCATTTTCAACGGAGGAATGTACGTAAAAGTAATTTTCGATTGTTTGATTAATTACAACTGATTGAAAACAAATCGGTAAATCAAAACTTTAATATTTCCTTGGCATTATTTCCAATATATCGTTTTTCATTTTCATTTTTATAGGAAGAGCAGCCGTTTTCATGAAAATCGGACAAGAAATACGTAATTAGTGTTGAAATCAAGCATTCAATACAGCTACCTAGTATGCGAAAATAATCTTCGTAGTAAATGAGATCTGCTTTAATTACGATTTATTTCCTTACGGGTGCATGCAGAATTTTGTAAGCGGAAGGAAATGAATTTTCTACGAAGAAGAAAAGAACGTAAACGTAAATATTACAACTACTTAACTCAAGTGAGGTGTGTTTTAAATTATTTTTGATTGTTTGATCGATTAAAACTGGTTATAAAATAAATCGGTAAATATAAATTTAATATTTCCCTGGCGTATTTTCTGATATATCGCTTTGCCATATTTAATCATTATAATAAAATTACACAAAGAGAGAGACAATTTGTTCGTAGTGTTTCGCTGTTTCATGGTGTGCGTTCGTTCAAAGTATATCCTTTAGTTTCAAATTCTCCATCAGACTTAACGTACCTATTTCTGAATCATTGTACACCTTCCTAACTTTTGTTTTGAATATTTATGTAATTTTGCTGGAGTGTATTTTTGCGTAGTAGATCCCTATTGCAGTCTAAATACACAACACCTTCCAAACTGTCTGAAATTCTGCTCCGTGGCGAGGAATAATTTCCCGCATACCTTGTATTATCCTTGCATATGTCTTTACTTTGTCGAAGGCAACAAGGGAGAAATTTCAGTTTATCCCTCCCCTTGAAGTGGCGCCTTATATGGCGAGAAATATAACTACTTGTTACCAGTTAATCGCCATTTTAGATAACAACGGCGGTAATTTACAGAATAGTTGAAAGTGAACAGTAGCTAAATAATGAAAATGGCAAGACCACTTAACCCATTCCGGGGGAGGAACGTGGGACGAATACAACCCCTAACCACTAAACCGAACCCGGGGAAGGAAAATGGGACGAACCCAACCCTCAAACACTTAACCCATCCTGTAGCAGAAAAATGGAACATATCCAACCCCCAAACACAACACAACCCGGAGGAGGAAAATTCAACCCACAACCCAGGAGAGGAAATATTATATAATTACTACCTAGTTCCGTTTCTCGCCACTCAAGGCGCCATTGAAATTTAGCGGAAACTAGTACCTTGGAGTTAATTACTATAATATTTTTAATTTTGTCTGTTGGGTTAAGGGAACGTTTTGTAGCAGTTTCCGTGGGGGAGGATTGCATTGCAAGCCATTTGGCTAAGTTGTACATAGGTGGGTGAATTCATGGATGAGACTATCGGTTTCAGCTGGTTATGACTTATGAATTTTCGGTAAGCAATACATTTTAGGTATACTGGGATTAGAGGGACTAAATTGATGAAAGAATATAATACTATGCAGATAGACATAAGCTGTAATTTGGGAATAATTTTGAAACGAGAAAGTATATTCAAAATTATTCCTAGAAGTATTAAGTCTGTAACGCAATTTTTGGTCAATAAATATGCAACTTTTTATAACGCCTATGGTGATGGTTAACATTTTGTTCAGAAAGTTGTTCGTGACTTCCAGATATGGGCCGTTATTAAGCAACTAGTGTAACTGTCCGTCAAAAATGACGGGTATGCATGAAAAAATCTGATGTGGCCACCACATGAGTTTCTCCATACTGTAATATTTCTAAAAATTCCAAGTAGTTTAAATGATAAGAAATATTTGAAGGAACAGCGAGAAAAATTTAGATTTTACAAAGGACAGAAATAAACTCAAATCATAGCATTCTGATATTGAATATAGTAACAAAACTCCAAGAACTAATATAATAAAAAGGAGCGTTACTAAGATGTAACTAAGCATCAATTGTTAACAATAGACGTCGGTAGGTGGCAGATAAAAAATTTAGTTTTTAAGATATTTCTTAAACAATGCATTATTATATGGATAAATGTTTCGAACAAAGGTTGTTGAAAATTAAATTTCCTACAACATTTATTCCAGTAGGTTTTTAATGTATCAAATATTAAAACAAATATCTCAAAATAACGGATAAGTGACAAGAGTAAACACCCACTTCCGGTTGACCGAATTTTACCAAAAAATACTCAGTTCTTGTGACTTATAAAAATGTTAAATATAACATTTCGCATTGACCTGACTAATAGTTTAAGTTTTTACCATTTTCTCGATGATGTCTGTGTATGTGGTAGCCTTTTTGTGGGTACTCTAACTCAAAATTTATTAATCAGGTCAACGAAAAATTTTATATTTAACATTTTTATGAAAGTCGCAAGAACTAGTTAGTTTTTGGTAAAAACGGTAAACCGGAAGTGGGTATTTACTCTTGTCACTTAGCCGTTATTTTGAGATATTTGCTTTAATATAAGACATTTAAAAAATATTGAAATGAAAGATGTAGGAAATTTAATTTTCTACAACCTATGCTTGAAACATTTTTCGATATAATGGTTGTTTAAGAGATATCATTAGGTGCCACCACCACGCCACCTACCGACGGCTATTGTTAGCAGTTGACGCTCAGTTACGTCTTAGTAACGCTCCTTTTTTTTCTTAATTGTGGGAGCTTTGTGGATATATCCAATATCAGAAGACTATGGTTTAAGTTTATTTGTTTGTAAAGTCTAAAATTTTCTTGCAGTCTTAAAATATTTATTATTATGTAATCTATTTGGAGTTTTTAGAAAAATTACAGATATAGAGAAAGTAATGTGGTGGCCACATCAGATTTTCTCGACGATGTCTGTTTGATAGCTTTATTTGGGTGCTCTAAGTAAAAACTGTTAATCAGGTCAACGCGAAATTTTATGGGAATAATTTTGAAACGAGAAATATGTCTGCTATGATCGGGAATCGAACCCGGGTCTTCCACTTGCCAGGCGAATATTCTACCACTGAACTATCGTAGCAGATCAATTTTTTCGTTTCTGAGCGCGGATGTATTCTTGGTTGGGACGGAACTAGCCAAGGTATCAAACTGCCCCAACGGATGTCCTCGAAGAGATACATCGAAGAAAACTCCTCCCTCTCAAATGGTGAGATTGCCAAGAAATTTTATATTTAACATTTTTATAAAAGTCACAAGAACTGATTAGTTTTTGGTAAAAATCGGTAAACCGGAAGTGGGTGTTTACTCTTGTCACTTATCCGTTATTTTGGGATATTTGCTTTAATATTATATATATTTAAAAAATACTGAAATAGAGATTGTAGAAAATTTAATTTAATTTAATTTAATTTAACCCTTAACGCTTTTTCCGAAACTGTTGCATGCCTGCTCATAAAACATTTCTGCATTTCTAATGCATTCGCATGTCTTTTAAAAAAAGTTTCATCCTTGCTCATTACATCGGCATGCTTTGTTTTTAAATGTCTCTTGAGCTTGGATGGTTTCATACTCTCACCCGATAATATTTCTAAACATATTACACACCTCGGGCGTTGTTCATTATTTATTACGGTATAAGTAAAACCATACTTAATATAATGCTCTTGGTATTTCCTGACCCTCTTTTCCGGTTTAAACTGTGATGATTCTCCTAATTCCACTTCACTTGGCGAGCAGCTTGATTTAATCCTTTTTGACGTCTCACTAGTTGGACTTACGTCCTCACACCCGCCACTTGCTGATCGTTTAAAGTTTAATATCCATTTATCCATGTCGATGATATGGGTACTTTAAATTTAAATATTAATCCTATTATAGCAAAAACGAAAAATATAAATATAGAAACACTGATAATATATATAAATATAACGACAACATGGAGATGAATATAACAAACTAAGGTCTGATGGAATGGCCACAACACTCCTGGAAAGAGACACTTACTTGAAAGAAAGGGACGGGGTCGTATGCAGCTGGCAATGGTCAATGTGAGCTCAATAAAACACAAATTAAATGCGGGAAACTAGATGAGACTCTTTCGGGTGCTCACTCTTTATCTCTCACAGTTTACTGCCCGCGAATTTAACCAAGATTGTCCCGTCCATGAAACAGACGAACAAGTTTCAGCAACAATTAAAATAATAGCCATCGTAGGCGGAGAATTAGATCAGAAGACCTATCCAGATTGTTTAACTATGAATACATTTATTTTATTTATTATAGGAGCTACAATGGGGTCGCAAAGGAGTGTCGCCAATTACATTTTCGACATTGTACTAACTACAATGTCAAGCTATATGACAAAATAATGATGTTTAGGTCTCATTTCTTACACCTTCACGACCCCTAGAACCTCTTCAGCGACCCCCAATGGGATCGGGACCCATTAGTTGGGAACCTCTGGCCTAGTATGACCTGCGTCTGATATTTCAGCTCATTTCATCATCTTGGTGATCTTATTTCGCTGGAGATAGTTTATCTTTGATTAGTTGAGTAGCGGGCTTATCTTAAACTAAAACTTGATATCATATAACGCACGTAAAGCGTGGATATCTTTTTAAATTAAGATTTGCCCTAAATTATTTGAGAACATTTCATTGAAAGATATTTTCGACTGCAAGATAAAATTCATGGGCTTGTTTTTTTTACACAAATTTTTATGATACATTGAGCTCTTACCTGCGGCGTATCCAGAAATCGGAAAGGCAGGGGTTATTGAATCTCACGACGATCGAGAGGAACGTCTGAAACAAGCACACACATTTTATCTTTTATGAAATAGGTATTTAATCAAAACGTTATTTTGTGAGCTATCCCATTTCAATTGATTTGTATTAACTACACTGACCTTTGGAAAGTGTTCTTTCAACATTGCCAGCAGTGGCGGCTTGTGTATAGGCACTGTGGAACTGCAGCACCCCCTATTTCCACTTGATATTATCGATAACATTTAATATAATGAGTCCTTTTTTCTTTAATTCTTTCTTCATTTTTGTAGTACAATATATATTCCTTAAGCTTAATGTCAGTACTTCAGTAGCCATCCCCCAGTTTATGAAAAATATACAAAAATCTTTGTATGGAACTGTGCACTTCACAGTGCCAGCGACGTGGTGTTTGACTGTTGTGCGCATGCGCACATAGGAGGGGGGTGGGGAGAAAGTCGGGACTGCCAGGTAGAGAGAGCACTGTTGCTCTCGCAGTGCCGGCTCTGGCGTGATGGTGGAAGGAAGTTTTTTTTTACTCAGCGTGTGTTGTGCTTAAAAACCGTGTACCATATTCTTGAATGTGATAAAGTGTAGAAGAGTGTAGAATTAGATTATTATTCTGCTTCCAGCTATTCTATTTGATTCATTTTTTTTCGGTTCTTTTATTTAACAGAAAACTTTAACCATGGCCTTGCATCCCGAAGAAATAAGTTCTGTGACTGTAAGTGAACTTCAACAGCTTAAGTTTTCACAGCTATCTCTCCATGAGAAAGTTTCAGTTAAGAAAAGAGGTCGTTCAACACCTGATATTCTAATATCTCAGCCAGGCAAAAGCAACAACAAGAAATATATTCGTAGCTTTAATTCTGAATGGTACCAACGGAAAAGTTGGCTTTGCGGCTGTGAAGTAAAAAATGCACTGTTTTGCTTCCCGTGTTTGCTGTTTGGAGGTGATGTATCGTGGACAAAAGATGGTTTTTAGAAATATAACAAAATGAAAGAAAAAACTGAAAAGCATGAGAAGTCAAAGAAGCACGTTGATAATGTTGTTTCACTGTCACTTTTAGGAACCGTAAGTATTAAGGAGAAACTTAGTGAGGCGTACAGACTTTCAATCAATGAGCATAATATAAAAGTTAAAAAGAACCGTGAAATTTTGTCCAAAATAATAGACTGCATTTACTTTTGTGGAAACTTTGAAACTCCCTTACGTGGACATGATGAAAAAGACGATTCAGTAAATCCAGGGGTATTTAGAGGGTTAGTAAATTTTGCATCTAAATTAGATTCAGATTTGAAGAATCACTTAGAAACCAGTGCAGTCTTCAAAGGTGTTTCTAAGACTATTCAGAATGAGATACTTGACTGCCTGCTACAAATATACCATGAGGAGATAAGGACGGAAATTAGAAAAGCTTCCTTTGTAGCTGTCATGGCTGATGACACAACAGATGTTTCGGAACATACTCAAATGGTCCTTGTTCTACGGTACGTATTGAATGAAGAAATATTTGAGCGTTTTTGGGCATTCTTTATTCCAGAAAATCAAACTGCAGATGGCATATCAAAACGTATTTTAGAACAATTGGACATAATCCTTCAAGGAAATGGACAAAAACTGATAGCTCAGACATTTGATGGTGCAAATGTCATGAAAGGCAAAAAAGCAGGAGTTCAAGCAAAAATAAAAGCAGTTTATAGTAATGCACATTTCATTCATTGTTATGCACATCAACTTAATTTAATAATGTGAAATGCAGCAAGTATTACACGAAACGCAAGAATATTTTTCTCTAACATTCTGGCTATTCCAACATTCCTCTCAAGATCACCACAACGTGTGTCCATTCTCAAGAAACATATGGACGTCAGCATTCCACGTCCATCCTCTACAAGGTGGAATTTCAACATACGGACCATAAAAAGAGTTCATGAAAATTTGCAACCTTTAAAAAACTGCCTTACTGAAATTCAGTCAACATCAAATGCAGATCAAACCATTGCAGAAGCAACAGGAATTTTAAAATACCTGAATGATGATAATTTCAAGTTTTGGTTAGAGCTTTTTCATCAGATTATGCCTCATGTTGAAATAATTTACAACCAAATGCAATCTCGAGAAATTAGTGTGTTTAAAGTTAATGAATATATAACAAATTTCAAAACTACTATTTTATAATTGAGAAACTCAAAGTACTGTGAGAATCCTTTAAAGACACTCATGGCAGAAGCTAAGGAAGTGTGTGACTATATATGTGTTGATATAATGGACAGATATTCTTCCACTAAACACTTAGTAGCTGCTAAATTGTTCAACGAGAAATGCTTCACTAGATTTAAGAATGAACATCCCACAAAAGAGATAGTACTGACCACTGAAGCTTATCCCATGATTGACAAAGAAAAGCTTGAAACTGAACTAAAAGTATTCTATTGTAGGACTGATATTCATCAATATTGCAAATTAATTGAGCTGCTGAAATTTATCTTGGAAAATAATCTAGATGATGTTTTTAGTGAAATTACGAAACTGATAAAAATCCTCTTGACAATTCCCATGACTACATCAGAGGCAGAGCGCTGCTTTTCAACATTGAAAAGAATAAAAACTTTTTTAAGAAGCACTATGAATTTGGAAAGACTAAATGCGCTTGCAGTACTTTCAATGGAGAAAAATTTCCTCAATTGTCATCCAGAGATCAAGGAGAAAATTATTGAACTTTTTGCGCAAATTAAAACAAGAAGAATAGATTTCATTTTTAAATGAATAGATCAAGCTTGAGCTGTAACAATTTAAGTTAAAGTAAGTAAAAAATGTTTGGTTTTTTTTGTTAAGATTTTATCAAGTTCCTGAATTAATTTTCTTTTTATACATGTCTTTTTCCTTTTACACAATTTTAAAACAAAGGCTAAAAATTTTCTGGAGCAGCACCCCCACTAATTTTAGCTACGAGCCGCCACTGATTGCCAACGAAAGGAATCCACTGCATAAGTAGGCAATAAAGTAAACTCAAAAAAAAAACGGGGAACATGTGAGATATAAACTATGGCTTCGAAACCGGTTTTTACAGTATCCAGTTAATCGTTAATTTTTCCAGTTTTCTTACAATTCGTTAACCGGTTAATTGTGTCCGATTAACGGAATTTTTTGAAGGGAGAAGAAATGCTTCCCATAATTAGTTTTCACAAATCCGAAGGAAAAGAATTTGTTGGAATAAATAGATATTCTTAGAGGACACCTCCAGGCCTATGTTATCTCATAAAAAATAATTAACAAGTAGTGGTGTACACGGGTTTCCCGTATCACAGAAGTGCTTTTCGTAAAATTCGCCGTATTGTTATAGTATACTAATGTATTTGCTTTGAAATCAGAAAATTATTTTCCTTATTATATAGTGGTAGCCCAGATTTTTCGATTCGTTCTAAACCTATTCATTTCGTTTTCCCTTCCTATACTCGCCCTACAAATGAAATTTCTCTTAAATCCGTTAAGCCAATACCTTCCAAATTCCAAGATTATATATACCATATTTGTTTAAAATCCATAAGGTTAGTTCTCTAGAAATATGTGTAAAATAAATATCGTTTTATTTTTAACTATGGTAGCCCTGCTCTTTAGCTCCGCTTTAAACATCTTGATTTCATGATGGTATGTTGTACAAATCATATGTATAAATTTTAATTGAAATCAGTTCAGCCAAATCCTTACAAATTCTTAATTACTGAAAGAGTTTAATTTTTAATTGTGACAGCTCTGTTTGGCTTATTCGATCAAAATATACTAATGTGGTTTTGTATATATGTGTACATTATAAATATTAAATTTGGTTAAAATTGATGAGGACAGTTCAACAAAAATACATGTAAAAAGAATTTGTTTATTGCTTGGATTGTGGCAGCCCTGCTTTCTATATCTACAAAAAAATTCTGATTTTGTTTTTTTTAATGTTGCACGCCTCCATCATACAAAATTCCGTTGAAATCGGTTGGACCAATTCCTCCCAAATTCATAATTACCGAAAAGTTTAACTTTGCAATTGTGGTACTCTTACTTAGTCGATCCTGTATGCCATTTTGATCATTAAGTTATAGGTAGATTCTATCTGCCATATTTGGTTGAAATCGGTTTAGCCAATTATTTCCTGATATGTGCGTACGGACATTACGGAGATAATAGCGCTTTTCAGCAATGACAAAAAGCACTAAGTTTGTGAACTGTTGGAATGGATTTTTAGGGAAACAACGAAAAACTATTTTTAAGTCGTTTATTTGTTTTTTGGTTCATCACGGGACTGATGGGGTAGTGGTGGGGTATTCAGTATTCAGCCTACTTCTGCAGCCAGTGACCGAGTTTTTTCTTTGGCCAGTAGCTTTTCGACCAAAATCTGTAGTTCTATGAAATACGAAGCACTTTATGCTCTCGTATTCCTGAAATATTAATTTTTTTAAAATTTAAAGATTTTTTCTTGTATTCTTTTGTGCTTTTGTACGAACAATAATTTCTTTGTACATACGAAACATTGAATGTCGTTTATTTGCAAACCTTAATTTTTATATAATATAAAACAACTTATTTTTCTTGTAAGTATTCCTTTCAGAATTTTGTTACACCAAAAATTGAATGAGCTTCAATTTATTTTTAAAAAATCATTTATTTAATTATAATTTATTTAAATAAACATGTCTAAAAATTATTGGAGGGTTTTTATTTTTAACGGATAATTGCTGGTTAACCGGTAAGCTGACCTAAAAAAACGTTAGAAAAAATTCCGGTTAATTGAAAGCCCTAATGTAAATCCAGCAATGTTTCGCGTTACCATAATAGTCTTTCAAAAAACTATCCAATTTTGCATTCTTCATCAATTTTCCAGCTGTACATTTTTATTTTGATGATGAGAAAGCAAAAATTTAATAGCTTATGCATTCCTACATCAAATTTCTAGTTTGCATCTTTGATATATTTTAAAATTGAATTCTGTTTTAATCATTACCGTGTTACATAAATGGAGATAACTGCTTCGAGATTCTAATTCAGGCTACTAGGAGCACCAAAATAATACCATTCTAAACACAAAGTTTGAGGAGCTAATACTGAAAATTTTGTTGCTCTATCCGTAATATTTCTTGAGATATCTTGCACGCAAAATGACAGTCTGAAAACGGTGGATTTCTTTAGAAAAAATTATTAAAAAATTGAAAAACAAGGGTAAATATATACTTTATTGTTTCTTTGAGATCATCAAAATATATATGAACCAAACATAATTAAAATATTCACATTTATCACTACATGATATAAAAAATTACGTCGGAAAACAATTAAAACTTTGGAATTTTTGGTGTAAATTTCATTAACAAAAATCTCACAAAAATGTAAAAAAGTCAAATGTAATATTTATTATACAAAGTGAATTATTTAAATGTATTAAATATTACCATGAGAAGCAAATCAATACAAAGGTAACATTTTATTTTAAAAAGTCACAATGGAAAACTATTAGGAGAATGAAAAATATTTTTCATTATTAACGTGGAAATAATCTACGCGAGTTTTTCGCAAACTCGTCATTAACTTGATCTGCGGTTGGTGTAATTTCTCGGTGAATATTAAAGATGGCCAAGCCTTTCCCATTAACATCCACTAGCGGATAAAATTGTAAGAAAACTTCATTCACAACGAATTTATCAATATCTATAAAACGAACACACAAAGATAATTGTCCCATTCCATTAATACCCACCCGTAATCTCGCCGGTAATAACTGTAACCTACCGATTCGTTAACTTTTACCATCGGATTTTTTAAAAATTAGATCGTTGCAAATACCTACAACATCATTCTGAATTAAGGACTTCCATACTGACCATTTCTGCTAGAACTTGTTAAGGTATGCTTTTAAATATCATCAGATTTATATCTAAAACTTTAAAGGGAACGAAAATTACTATCTTTTTCCCCAGGTTCTCCATTGATGTAAATGGGACCGCTATCTCTGTGATCTCTTAATACAAGATCTTGTCTCCCACATAACAAAATTGTTTCAATGATAGGCAATTCACTTGAAGTCTAGCTTAATTATCTAATTGTAAATCTATTGGCGTTTGCTTTCCAGATTTAATTTTATAAAATTGCGTGCTACTTCAATATACTTAATTCTTATGAAATTGACATTTTTCATGGCTACTAAACTTCTGAATTGCCTCTTTCCAACTGTTGAATTTAAGAGAGCAAATTTGTCTAAGAGGCTGCTGACAAATTCCTCCCGCGAAATAAAAGAATATTTCTGATAAAACAGGAGAAAAATTCTGCCTCGTCCGAGAATCGAACCCGGATACCCTAACTACTGAACTACTGAACTACCGATGTAGACTAACTCGCGCTGATGTTAGACCAGCCAAACTGGTATCAACTTCTTCCAAACGAATTTCCTCAATGAGAAACACCCAGAGAAAACCCGTTTGCATCCCAAAGTTGAGATGGCCAGATAAACACAAAGAAGCAGTCGCGTATTCCAAATGATGACGAAGATCAACGTAAACAATAATGGGTGAGCAGCAATTTCAACTGACGAGTATTATTGAAAAACTTCCAGCCTTAATACTTGGCAAGAGTTCCACATTATGATCGACTTCTTCGATCCCTCATATTAACATTGAAGCCAGTTACATCGATTAAAAAATCCATTCTCAGCAACTTGAAATGATAATTCTATAAACTTATTAGCGTAGCGACATCTCGATTCAATTATCCCTCAGTTAAAAGAGAGATGTTACAGTCTTGGTCTATCAATTGTTTAATACGCTTGTCTTTCACGTAATTTTTTTCTCTCTGGCCATCTAATCGAGATTTTTCAACCAACCCATTTTTAAAGTTTTTTTATGATTTCGTGAACATTTGTTCTTTTAACTTCAGCAATTTTAGAAATTATTTGTGGATTTTTTCCCGAGAGATTAGCAACAATTATACTTCCTATGTTGTCATTATACGTCTCTGAATTTTTCTGGAGTTCATTAGCGGAATAGCGGAAGAAATTGAGCTTGTTAAAATAAGAATGTTAAATTTTTAAATTAAATATTGTAGATATCAAAGACATTTTACCTTATCGTGCTTCTGTTTACATATTTGTCTACAGATGCAAATGTTCCACAAAGGTACTGAAACTATGTTGATAACGAACTTAGGTTAAAATTGTCAAAATAAAATGTGTCATTGTCAAAATTAAATAAACCAATTTCCATATAAGATGAACCATTGGTAAAATAAGATTAACCGTTGTAAAAATAGACTGAGAAACAGATAATATAATTAAGATGTAACATTTCAAAAGAATAACAGCTCATTTTATTGCTAAACTGAAATAGATTCAACCATGGTAGACTCTAAAAAGAAAAAGCTTTTAAATCTACTGTCGTTGAATTAAAAGCGATGAAGACTGCTTTGTAGCCGAAATTTGCTTATTCAACCATTGCACGGCCATTAAAAATGCATAACTTATTAAAATATAATGTTGAAAATTTATTCCAAAATATGTTAGTCTGTATCCTTTATAACAACAAAATATTTTATACATTTTCAGCGTAGCCTCTTTTTTCTTGTTAACAAAATATTTGCAATAATCTGATGTATATAATCTAAAGCAGCGCTACTATCAATAAGATAGAACTTCACCCTTATCGCCAACCAATTTTGTCAATTACATATATTTTATTTATCTTTTAATGAAACAAAGCATTTAATATAACGTTTTGAAACATTTCTTGTTGTATGGCATAACCATCAAGTTCATTTATCCAAGTATATTAATTAGCCGTAGTAATAGAATTTTAGTTTTTGGAAGGCAGCGATTACAACCTAAAATATATTCAATATTTTTAAGCAGAAAATACCGCGCTGAGGAATGGAATTAAAGTATTTAGTCATTTTTCCTGGTCGACATAATAAGAGCGTTCTTTGTGTTAACGACATACAATATCTCATGTTTTTGTGAAGAGTACACAAAAAAAATTATGAAACAGTTGATCTTGGAAATGCAGACTTTGGTAAAGGATAATAATGTAAACGAGATACGCAATCAGTATTTTATTCAGAAAATACCATGAAAGGTTTATACATACACAATATTCACCGTCAAGGTAGTACCAAACATTTAGCAGCGTTACGCGATTAGATAAAATAATACAGTACTTCATCGTGTACGGTAATTTGGTGTCTGTGATGTATCGTAATCAGTGGTAGGGAAATGTTCATTGGAAGAGAAAAATGGAATGTTTTCTTAGATCTTGTAGTAGATTCATGCGAGAAAAGAATAAAATATAGTTGAAATAAATTGATTCTTGGCGTGGCCACTGGAAGATATCACTGGCAGAAAGTTGTGCATTGGTGATGTGTCTGAACCTTAAAATTCATTGCACTCGCGTTAAGACCCTCCGTATTTATTATCTCCAGCATTAGTTACTCGGATCTAGTGTGGTATATTTTGTAATTATCTTTAGTGTATTATCATTATAAGTGGTGTAGAGGTTTGGGATATATGAGAGTATTTGGCGTTGTGGTTTCATTATCTGTACTGATTTCAGGATAAATTAGATGTGGCGGGCCTGGATCTTCCTTGCAAACGTAATGGAAACCCGTTTCACCAATGGCTCCTGTGTCCCCCGCTTTTTCGCACAACGCAGGGTAATCTTGGCACATGCTGTTGTTGGTTTTCAAAGAGCAGTCCTTCGTCTTAAAATCAAACGCCATTCCAGGTTCGCATTGATAGTTGATTAAGTCTCCGTTTGTGCAACCGTAGTAACCGTTACATGAGTAAGGATCCGGTGTAAATACTTCCACGCCGCCGGTGCTAGACGAGCATGCTGGTGCTTTGTACCTTCGATAAATCGCCAAATATTAATTCATCTTGTAATGTATTAAGCGTTATTAGAGGTAGGAATTCTTAAAAATTTTACATGGATTTATTGTTTCAGATCCAACTTAATAATAACAAACTATAGAAAGCATAAAAATGAGAAGGAAAAGATTAATCATTTGTTTCTTTAATAAATACATTTAATACTTTTTATAAAGATGCATCAGTGACGTTTTATGAAACTCTGTGACTTATTGTTAGAAGACAGATGAGAATTTTTTCTAATTTCATTAATTTTTACCTCATATTCTCTGATGGCATATTAGTTTTGATCGATATTTGGTGATTAATGCAATTTCCTATTTTTAAAGATTGAGCTATTCTTATGGCATTTTAAGTTAAATGAAATGAGGAACGCCTTGCGCCATGAATAGGTTGAGTGAACCAAGCGCACATTTTGGCGATAATTGATATCGAATTCCTTGTAAAATCTTGAATGAGAATGTAGTTCATCCACCTCATTAAAAACAGTTTAAAGCTTATTTTGGACACTGCGGCAAAGTGTAAATGTCTAAAGAATTCCTCCTTAAGCGGAATTGCAATATTAAGAGATTCACAATGAAGATAAAGGGGGGGGGGGAGATGTAAAAAGGATAATACGAACAAAACAAATACAAAAAGGAGGAAAATTCAAATAAAAAAACACTCGGGTTTACTGGGCATTTATTTGTCGTCAACGATCTGCTTGTTATGCTAACATTTGTATCAAGGGGATAACGTGCCTTCAGAGAAGGACAAGGATTTTCTAGGCATTAACACGCACTCACTCTCTCAAACGCAATAGTAAATCCTAAAGATAGCATCTAGGTATACATCACGTGGTCCAAAAATTGGCAACCTTGAGAATTAAAAGTTTACCGGTTTTTTATTTTTCCAGTTTCTGGAAAATATATTTTACGGTATAGCTTAGCTATGAATTGTTTCAAAAAGTTCCAATGGAGTAAGAGAAAAAAAATATAATAGGAAAATATATAATAATGTTGATTTATTTCCGTATCGAAACATATTATTCTTCTTCGCTTACAAAATAATATACGATACACAGGCGAGACCCGTGAAATGATGATTTACATCTTATCCTATGGGGTTGAGTTGCTAGTGATTATATTTCCGATAAAGCGTTTTTAGCAATACTTTCGTTACATTTTTTTAGTGTTAACTAATTCCAGGAATTTTATCTACTCGGGCTTCTTTGAAATGAAGTTTTCCTGAATTTTATAATAACACAACATCTTCAGATTTTAAAATATACGGATTTGTGATAAATTCGGTTGTTGGACTTTGTACTGAGCGGGGAAATATTACTTGCCAGGGACTCGGATTTCACGCAGTTGTTTTGAAGGTGGCCATGTATTTCGACCGCGACGAGCACCCACGACGTAACGGAGATGCAGGATTCCAAATCATGTCTCGGCAATGACAGATTAACAGACGAAATACGTATTCGTTGAATAACATGGGAATCGGTGCATAATATTTTTGGTTTACTCTCCCTTTCCTTTTTTTCTGAATCCCTTAATATTGTAATTTTCGATTAAGAAGGATTTCTTCCCACCTTGTGAAAAAACTGGAGTCATAATAGAAATATATAATCCATTAATGGTGCAACACCTAGAGTAGACATACTCAAAGTTGTTTCACAAACAATAAAAGTAAATAAATTTTGATATTATTAGCTATGCATATATCATTAACTCTTTTTTTACATTAAAATTTCCACTTCACTTTACTAAGACAATAAAATGCAAATTTGATCTCATATATATATATATATATATATATATATATATATATATATATATATATATATATATATATATCAACTAAAGGAAAAGAAAAGGTAGTGATGAGGGTGGCAACAAGGTGTTGAGGGAAGCCCAGCGGACACTCACCAAGTTGAGGACCAAGCTGGCAGGCTGCTGGGGGCGTCGAAGAGACACGTAAAACACACGAACACAAAAACACACGCAAGCTTATCGGGCCTAAGCCCTTCTTCAGCGAAAGAGTAACATAAAGTGACACACTGGGCGGGGAATGACAGGGTGATGTGGGAAGGTTGACGATTGGAGGAGGTGGGGAGTAGGAGGGGTGGATAGCCAATAAAGAGGGAGTGTGATGAGGTAGAGTCCGAATAGTTACAAAGTAACAAGGAAACATTGTAAGGGGGCTAATAGGGTTAGCGGAGGTTGAGGCCAGGCGGAGAGAAAGAGTTGAGAAGATGGATATGTGCTAGTTCCCAGTGTCGGAGAAGGGGGGCAGGAGTGTCATAGGGTAAAGCGCGAATAATCCTAACATTGTAGCAACTATTGAAGGGGACATTGTGGGTATTAGCGTGTAATGCAACTGGGAGGGGGCGTCTGAGAGAAACGCTATTCCGGTGACCGTTCATTCGGATGTTTAACGGATTGCTGGTGAGGCCTACGTAAAACGCGGGACAAAGGGTGCAGGTAAGGAGGTAAATGACGTTACGGGTGGTGCAGTTGCTTCTGGAGGTGATGGGGTAGGTGATGTTGGTGGAGGGACTCGAGAAAGAAGATGATGGTAGGTGGATAGGGCAAGTGAGGCAGGGAGGTTTTCCGCAGGGGTGGGAACCTATTGCAAGAAGCGTGGTAGAAGTGGGAAGTTCCTTCCTCCACAAGATATTTCCCAAATTTGGGGGCCGGCGGAAGGAGAGGAGCGGAGGATTGGCAAAAAGGTTGATAAAGAGGGACTGATGGGAGGAAGAGGTAAGAATTGGGTGGGCAGCATGAAGGATTGTTTTGAGAGCTTCGTGGATACCAGGATGGAAAAGTGTCGTAAGAGTGAGTGGAGGGGTAGATGCAGGAATAGTGGGTGTGTGAGGATGAGATCCAATGTGGGTAGGCGTCATCGCCCTATGGATCTGTTCGCGGACCAAGACTGGAGGGTAACCACGTTTGAGAAGAGCATCCTCGAGGACAGAGTAATACTCTAGAAGGGATGCTCTATCGGAACAAAGCCTCCATCCTCGACGAGCAATGGCATAGCGGATAGAGGTTTTGGTAAGAAGGGGATGGCAGCTATCAAAGTGTCGGTATTGGAGGCTGTTGGTGGGTTTGATGTGAACACAGGTGCGGATTTGGCTGTCTTGAAGGTAAAGATCGACATCCAGGAATGTGATGTGGGAGGTAGAGGATTGGTGGGTGAAGGACAGTGAAGGATGGGAGGAGAGACGCGAGAGAAAGGAAAGGAGAGAGTCAGGTCCATGCGTCCAAATGAGGAAGACATCGTCGATGTATCTCAGCCACAAAAGTGGTCTGAGTGGAACGTTGAGGAAGAGTCTTTCCCATTCTCCAAGGTAGCAATTGGCGTATGAAGGCGCCATTCGGGTGCCCATCGCAGTGCCTCTAATTTGAAGGTAGTGACGACCATCGAAAGAGAAGTTGTTCAATTTGAGCACCATTGCTGCCAAGTCTAATAAGAAATGGGAGGAAGGTCTTGCGTCGGGTGGTCTTGAGTCCAGGAGTTTACTAAGGGCAGAGAGTCCATCATCGTGGGGGATGTTTGTGTAGAGGGAACAGACATTGATAGTGGCCAAAATGGTATTGGGTGGGAGAGGAAAGGGGAGGTGTTTGAGACGTTTGAGAAAGTGGTTAGTGTCTTGGATGAAGGAAGGGAATTGACGAATGAGAGGTTGTTGGTGGGAGTCAACGAAGGCGGAGATGCGTTCTGTAGGGGAATTAAAGCTGGCAACAATGGGGCGGCCGGGGATGTTGGGTTTATGGATTTTAGGGAGAAGGTAGAATGTGGGTGTGCGGGGTTTGTTGGGGATCATTAGAGCAATGGCGGAATCGGAAAGGCCTTCCTGTTTGCCTGAGGAATGAAGATAGGACGAAATTTGGTAGGAGTGGTGGTCTGTGGGGTTGGAAGTAAGGTGATGGTAAGAGGTTTCGTCAGAAAGTTGGCGCTCGGCTTCCTCGTTATATTTGGCGCGATCCATCACAACCGTGGTGGTGCCCTTGTCGGCAGGGAGGATGATGATATGGTCAAGATGTTTGAGTGTGGAAATGGCATGCCTTTCACGTCTGGTAAGTTTATCTGTATGGTCGATAAGATCGGAAAAGTTAGGTTGGGAGAATCTGGAAAGGATATAATTGAGGTATTGTTCGACCGGGTGTAGGGAAGGAAGGGTGGGTGGAATGTATTGGGAAGGAGGTTTGAAGATGGAAAAGGTAGGTGGGAGGCCGGGAGGGAGTTTTGGATTGGCAGAGGTGAGAGAGTCTTCTTTGGGAGGGTTAGTTTTTAGACGTACTGTGCGGGCAAAGGACTGGACGTATATATATATATATATTAGAGATAGGTTTTCTTTTTATTTTTACATTATTTATAGGTGATAAAGTACTCAGAACATAATTTTTGCTGCGAAAATATAACTTGGAAGGTTTTATTTTTACAAAATGCAAAAAAATATCTGGAGCAGTGACACGATAAACCTACCTGCAAGTGCCTTTGCGCTCGCATTGCAGAGTCCATTCGTCACACACCCATCCTGCCATGCACGGATTTACGTCATCATATTCGAAGCTCGGCGATCCAGTTTTCGGCACGCACGTGACGAGAGTAGTGCAGTCTTTACACATGGGACCTTCTCGAGTGCATGGTATGTTATATTGTGCGTTCAAACCCACCGTTAATGCAGCCTGCTTTAAAAGATAAGTGAAATTACTTTGGCCACGCATAATGCATTACCCATCTTAAATTAAAGCCATAGGAGCTCATAGGAGGGTAGCTTTTTATATCTATGGGTATGATAATTTTGGTATGTCTCACGGAGGGAATAAAACATCAAGTAAATATTATAGGTTACAAAAGGCGCCGATTAAAACTATAGTCTTACCAATAATACGGAAAAAAGATGCATCTTCTTTTTCGTCGTTCTTCTGTTCAGTATATGGACAACAGACCTTTTTTTACGCACCTCCTCCGCGTTGTGGAAACGATTCTACACACTGCCTCTCAGTTACGAGCAATGATCTATATAATGCAGCTGTTAAGGGAGGTGGAGAAGAAGGCATTGAGGGGGATTTAGGAGTGATTTTTTTATGCGATTACAGCAGCACGAATCCTTATCTTTAAATGTTTTTTAATAAGCTCTTTGGTTTTGCGATAGTTGCCTCGGTAACGAATATAATGCAGTTGCTCGGAGAGAAGGGGGGAGGGGGGGGTGAGAGGTAGCCATATGGGGCTAATGGAGGGAGGTCTTTATTTTGATACGATTACAGTAGATTGGATTAATATCTTTTTATCGGTTTTTGAGGATGTTCCAGTGTTTAGTGACGACTGACTTTACGACACGTCGCAATCCGTTAACCCTCATGCATGGCCTACGCATCGTACAAAAAAGTAATGTGATGGAAAGTAGCGTTACTTTATCTCAATTTGTTTCCCCGAGTAACCATGCGTTATTTTGGTTCACAAGAAATTTCTAACACGCAATATGTAATTTTTATTTTCCTACGCACGACACATTTACTCCGAAGTTATGCTTAGAATATATATATATATATATATATATATATATATATATATATATATATATATATATATAAGAAGTGCTACTGAACCCGACAGTAAAAGGGAAGAGTGGAGGGGTGAGTAGGAGAGGTAATCATGTATGCAGTTCTTGATTTTATTTATTCCCGTACGATTTCTATGAAGTCTCATTTCGATCTTATTCATATTTTCGACACACACATGACGAGAGTGGTGCAGTCTTTACACATGGGACCTTCTCGAGTGCATGGTATGTTATATTCTGCATTCAAACCCACCGCCAATGTAAGCAGCTGTAAATTGATAGTGAGAATATTATATTTCCAAAGAATTGAAATCAACCGAAAAAATATTTCCATAACTCTCATCCCATCATGTAATTGGTTGGGAGAATCTTTACTTTCCGAACAATCGACAAAATTTTCCCACTAAAATAGATTAATGTTAAAGTAAAACATAGAAAACACGTAAATGAAAAATGATTTCTTACGATCAGAATATTGAAAGCGAATATGTTCGTATTTGCCTTTCTTTATCTAATCCAGAGACTGATTGACCGCTTTCCCAGCAAATACCTTGATGTGTTGCCGTAGGAACTTTTGTATTGGACAAAACAGCTATGAATTACGTATATATACACATACAACGTTGTGCTTTGTAGGACGTTCGTCTGATATTTCAGCTCATTTACTAATCTTGGTGTTCTTATTTCGCTGGAGATTGCCTATATTCTATTGAATGAGTAGCGGACTTATCTAAAACTAAAATTTGAAATCATACGACGCACGTAAAGCGTCGATGTCTTTTGATTTTAGATTTTTACCCGCGATTATTGGAGAACATTTAATTGAAAAATTTTTCTTCCACTGCAAGATAAAATACATGAGCTTATTTCTCTCTCAAAATTCTTGAGGTACCTACTGTACTTTTATGGTTATTAAGTTTACCGCGGATTAAAGAAGTTTTAGGTCAACTTATTCAAAGTATTATATAAGGACACCAATTCCGATTCTTTAAATTGATAAAAGATGTGATGGCTTATTTTAACTATTGTTTACCAGGATTATTAATTTTGTAAATTCGTGAGTATTGTATTTTTTCGATTGCGTGTTTGATGATTATAAATGGAAACTAGGTAGTACAAACAATAAATTTAGAAACGCAAATAGTTCTCAAACTCAAGTCATTCATAGACTTATTGGTGATACTGCACTAAATCCGTCGGCCACACTAAGGCACCGTACCAAATTCAAGGGCCGCATTCCATGTTGAGATCATTCCTCTATACCAGGGGTGACCAACTTGTTTCTTGTTGCGATCGACATTTTATATAAAAAATAGTCACGAGCTACCATGACGAAAAACTTTTTAATGCAATTATTAAATACGAATATAAAGGGAAAATAAAAATTACTCATTTCAAAATATACAAATTTTGATAGAACAAAGTTTATTGAATTTATTGATTAAACGAAGAAAACTTCAAAATAAACATTTTGGCATTAAACATTTTGAAATATAAATATACAAAAAATGAAGATAACTTTTAATTTTAATTAATGAGAAGTTTGTGTCTTCATATCTTCTGCTAAGCTTTCATAGTGGGGCGTGTACCTCGACAAGGACAATCTTAAGGCATCTTCAGTATGGGAATCGGTAAGCAAGGAACGACGCTTCGTCTTCGTTAGCTTTAAATATGAAAACGCCGATTCACATAAGTATGTGGGTCCAAAACAAGAATGGATATATTCACTACATTTTCTATTGTTTTAATATTTTTCCCGACTTACATACTTCCA
Source organism: Tanypteryx hageni (assembly GCA_028673005.1). Classification (NCBI taxonomy): domain Eukaryota; kingdom Metazoa; phylum Arthropoda; class Insecta; order Odonata; family Petaluridae; genus Tanypteryx; species Tanypteryx hageni. The sequence continues at coordinate 50,102,321 of CM054113.1, forward strand.
AAAGCCTTCTTATGACTCCCTAGCTCTTAAGAATAGATCGGATTGCAGTGTTATAATTTCGTTTTCAAGTACAGTTTTTTCCATGTGGAAAATGTCAGCAATTTTTTCCGCAATATGATTTGTATTTAAATCATCTTTAAATGGAAAAGAAAGATACTGAACAACATCTTCGATTTTTCTAAATCATTGAATCTGACATCAAAATCCTCCATAACGCTTTTAATTTCTACTATGTATTTTCCAGACGTAAAAATAAAACTAGGATATTTTTGCAAATGGTCTTTCATATTTGGAAAGTGATCAAAGTTTTGTTTTTGGAGATCGCTGATACACATTGGAAATTCATTTTTATAAGCGTCAACATTACTAATCATCTCAGTTATGGTCTTATTTCCTCCTTGCAGTTCAAATGCCAAAACGCTCAATTTACCTATAAAATCTGTTAGAAATGCTAGATCACCGAGCCAGCTTTCATCATACAAATTCTTGTATTCATCGTTTCTCTGTTGAAGAAAATTTATTATTTCACTCAACAAATTACGGAAATTGCGAACACTGCCGCGATCGACCGAAAATGGCTCCGCGATCGGCTAGTGGATCGCGATCGACCAGTTGGCCACCCCTGCTCTAAACCTACCTCAGCTTTTTAATGTTTTAAATTGGTAAAATTAATCAAGTCAGGCGTGACTTCGTGGAAGTAGGTAATGTTATTCATATTAAATACACGCATAGTACTTTTCCACAATTTTTTTTTAATTTTTGCGACAGGTTTCGCACGTGATACGGCATCATTGTATCTTTAATAACGTAATTGACCCTTGATTGGAAAAGGTGGGCGACCACTGCCTTAGACTAAAAGAGTTTGAATTCATGTGTCTGTATAGTTTTACTGACATGCTTTAAATGAAATTCCACCTTCCAATGTCAGAGCCTTTCTTTGGACTACAAGCTTGGCGCGGTAGAAGATCTTGAGCGTTGCATTGATCTTGAAAGTTACACTGGCTGAAGCATTTGCTTTTCGTATGCTCCCCCATACCAGTAAGTTCAGCAGATAGGGAACAGACTAAAGAGTAATCAACGCAGCGTCTGCATCTCAGAGAGGCGGCTGAAAAAGGACGTTTGTAGCCAGTGACGGCGTCACATTATATACACTGTTGGGGAAAGCAATGGGAAATATCCCAAATATCATGGCTGAGTTCGAAAGGGAAAATATCAACTGCTCGCATAGGCTACGAGCTGCCTCATATCATATATGAATTCGGCGCCTGCCCAGTTCAGGGCTGCTTGTAGTTAATAGGTGTCACATTTGTTTAACAGCGCATAATAAAATATGCCTCGGATAAATTCGAGTTGGACAAGAGTTTACAGCGCCTCAAATATATATAAAGCTCTAAAATTTATGCTCTCATACGATACGGAAATGTAAGAAAAAATGTTTTGTCTGTAGTTTCACAGAAAATAAGAATTCCATCAAGTAAATTTGTAAACCGTTAAAGGAATCTTTTTAAAAAATAAATTAATAAAGAGAATACATTTTTTGTGGAATATTTCAGGAATTAAAGCAAATAGTATTGTTTTTGCACCCGTTAAATTAACAGCCCTGATAGAGAGGTTATACCCGATTTAAATAATTAATATTTACAAATTTTAATTGAAACCCGTTTAGAAGTATAGTTGCTGGAATATGCGTAAAAATAAACGGACGAACCAATTACAATAAACGATATTTCTGATGAGGAAATATCCTAAAACGTACGTGAGTTAACTTACGAAGGAGATTTTTTTTTAAACTTTAAATATGCTTTTATATTTTAGTATTAAGGAGAATTCCATAATTTCCTTTTAATTAGTCATTAATTAAGTCTGATGTTGAATTTTTGAAATAAAATACCCATAGCTTTTCGTGAAACCAGATGCCTAATACCATATTCTGACTCCTTAAAATAATTCTCAAAATTAAAAATTATTTATCTGTAGAATGAAACTGTGCTTAATAATAGATTCTAACAGTGGAAATGTCTATAACTACTGATTTTTTAAAGCAAAATTTGTGTCGAATTGACCGGAGGTTAAGGAAAATATCGAGATAGGCCTAATTGATTCTTCATCTTCAGAGTATAATTATTACTGGATATTAAGAGGCAAATATTAAGGGTTCGAATAAAACTTCCATCAAAAAAATTGAAATTTCAAATATCTGTAAACTCACACTAAGTAATAAGCTTTCGCAATTAATAGGAAGATGATAGTTTAAGTAATGAGATATTAGAAAAGGGCTCTTCAACCTACAACAACAAGTACATTAAAACATGATTATGAAATGGACAGTACTTGTATTAAGATAAATATATTATTTTTATAACGTTAACATTCACAGTTTTGGCGTATTTTTCTGTTTTGTTACGTTATTCACAGTCGTAAAATCGCAACTTTTGATTCTGAGGTCGTGAAAGAAAGACGAAGTAAGAAATAAAATCTTTAACACTTTCAGGTACCCCTTCAAAGTTCTTGACATATCACTAGGGGTACGCGTAACCCCGATTCCCGATCGAAAACCCATGCATCAGAAAATTCTCATCGATCATCAGCTTCCAGCGATTTTATTGTTTGCCGTTGATAGTTTCATGGCCACGGCGGAAGTTTATAATTATAAATAAATGGCGTTTAAGGAAACGTGAAGATGATATAATGTGGTCTCCAAGCTTTCGTAAATTTACAAGATGGCGGAAACTTAGGTGATTGATAGTAAAGAGAAAAAAGAATGGTAAAACGTATTCCAAATGAGCTGGAGAAGTTTACTTGGATACCATTTCCATGACGTTTGCCTGCCGTATGCTGAATTTGGCACCTGTGGGAATCAGTTTGTTTTTAAGAAAATCTTTAAAGGACAAGAACAATTGAGGTAGATCGACATAATCTGTAACAAGTTATTTTTATTAAAATAGCAAAATGATACAAAGTAATTAATATTATATCCCCCAGCTAATACTGCAAATTCTACGATTAGAAGCGGTACTTTTGAATCCATAAAATTGCAATGTATTGTCATCATTTTTCAACCTTGGAACTAATCCAAGCTGTTCATTCCGGCACTTAATAATCTTGATCGTACTTTTCTATATATGTATTCGGCAGTAACGATTGCTGATAACTGAACTGAATATGGCCTTCATTTGAATATTACTTTAATTAGGGCAAAAACTCAACGTGTGCCTGAACGCAGAAGAAATCGTCTTAAAAAAGACATTTGTGGCCATATATATAGTTTTGTATCAATTTTGTCTTAAAATGCAGATATTAATATAAAAAAATATCGACACCGGCACTGCAAATAAAGATGAAAGACAGTGATCATCAATGATCTGAATATTTAATATTTTGCTCGTATATTCTATTATACTCCCAATCATGTAGGGTTGTCACAAAGACCCATCTGATGGGAAGTACTACAAAATATCAATATAAACACATTTTTGTAAGTATACCAGGTCCGTCTTAAGGTGGGAGGCTGGGTGGGCAGTCGCCCAGGGCTCCGCACCTACCGATTCCATTTTTGAATTTGGCGAAAGGTTCGCGAGAGGTGAAAAACATCGGTCTACATAGATGCTATGGCAAGGTAGACTGTCACCGTTCGGCGACAAAGATTAATGTAGAAATAGTTGAACATTCCGTAAGTTTTCTGGAAATCTCAGATAAAACAGGAAAATGACTTTTCGAAACTATATTAAAAGAACTGAATGATACGGGAATCTCCTCAAAGTATTGCAGAGGACAAGGATATGATAACGGGGCAAATATTAATGGCTATTAACAGGAAGTTCAAACACGCATTTTAACTCTAAATTCAAGAGTATTTTTCATGCAATGTGGATCCCATAATTTAAATTTGGTTCTCTGTGATATGGCTTATTACTGCCTGCAGGCAGTGTCACTTTTTGGCATATGTACACTATATTCGCAGCCTCTCCGTCAACATGGAATATCTTAAAGAAGTATACAGATATATCACTAAAATCACTGTCTAATACTAGGTAGGGGCCCAGACTCGAAAGCATAGAAGCTATACGCTTTCAATTACCAAAAACTAAAGAAATTTTACTAGAAGTAGTAGAAATTTGTAAAGATCCGAAAATAAATAGCTAATAAAATTCATTGGGTTTATATGAATTAAATAGCTTCGAATTTTTTGCATTCAATTGTAATTTGGTATGACACACTAATTGCTGTAAATGAAGTCAGTAAGGCTCTACAATCTGCTCAAATTAGATGTGGAAGTTAAACATTTGGATGCATTGAAATCAGCATTAAATGCGTATAAAAATGAAGGATTTATTCAAACTCTAGAAGTAGCTAAACAACTTAAAAATGAGACATCAGCCGATATAAATTTTTCTAATAAGAGTAAAAGGAGACATTTTGATTTTGAAATTGAGGATGATAGATTGAAAAATGCGAAGGAGAGATTAGGAACGGATTTCTTTTTAGTCTCGGATATGGCATTGAAATTTCTGTGTTGGCGATTTGATCAATGCGGAGAATATGTTTCTAGATTTGAGTTCATGCACAACATAAGCCAACTTAAAATTTGGAATGTAGTTTACTTGCAGAAAGTCTGTTGCGATATACAACAAGTTTTGAAGAAAGAAACCAGAGGTGTAGCCAAGGGGGAGGGAGTTTATTGGGTTCAGACCTCCACATGAGAAAATCGAAAAATTATTTTTATTACTTATTTATTATTTTTAACTTTTTGTTATTGATCATTGAAAAATATTAAAATTTTAAATTTGAATTGAAAGAAAAAATTATTTATTATTATTTTTTGCCTGTTTTGATTACAACTATGACATCAGTGAGGAAAAATTGAACTTATCAGTAAAAATAATTGACGAAATAGTAACAAAGAAAGCCGTCTAAATATGAAACAGAAACAGCGCTCTGATCATCTATGCTGCACGACCGTGTATTAGTATGGTTAACACATCCTTTGCGGATGAGAATGCCGACAAGCGCGACCTATCATTGGACAAGAGGGATTCCACTAGTCAGTACTCGGATTACGATCTCTTTAAATACGCAATGCACTTATTCTAATTAGTTTCTGAAGGAGTAACTTCATATTACGACAGGTATCACACCAATGACTATTTGAAAATAATCCACAAACCTCGACCCTCACGAAGTTTTAATATTTTTCTTTCCTAAAAAAGGGAACCTTCCATACCAATTCGCCGTATAGTTTTATGTAGTTGTCGTCCGCTCCGGGCTCCAACATGGCGGCCGAGCGAAGTTGTCATAACATTACTAATACACGGCCTTGCTATGCAGCAAAGTGAAACAAACTATTTCTCGCATTTTTAATGAGGAATTATGAAACCAATTGATTTTGAAAAATTCAAATTACAGCTCATCTTGTGTACAGATGGTAATTTATCATAATTACCTCCCGCAGAAGAACTTGACTTACTCTTTGGAAATTTTACCCTATCAAGTGTCAAAGTGATCGATTCGTGTCCAAACGATAGAAACATTTCTTTATTGAAGTCACGTGAACACGTTTCCTTCAGTTGACGGGTCTAACAGTTTGATTTGTGTGAGGTGAAGGTTTTTGAGTTTCGATTTATTTTAAATTAGATTTCTATTGAGACTTTCCTCTTCAGGAAATATTATTTTAGGGAAATCAATTACGTAAAATGGCTTGGACGCAGAAACAAATAAATTCGTCACAGAAGATTTTTATTTCAAAAAGTTCCCTTCCTTACAATATCACATGTGGAACTCTCATCATCCCGATTTCAGTTTTAGGTGAACGTGCGTGATGCCTCGTTTTTGCTACCAAGTCCCAGTGTTGGTGATTTCGAGATATATCACGTGAGGTGGACCTAAATCATCCTTGCATTCGTAGTAGAAATCAGAGTCGTCGATGAATCCTGTCTGCTCGACAGTTTCGCACAATACGGGGTAATCCCATCACAGTTTGCTTGTGAGATCCAAGCTGCATTCTCCCGTATTGAGATCGATACCCTTTCCGTTGTCGCAGGTATAATAATATTGATTTTTGTTTTGGCAACCATAGTAACCGACGCAGGAGTATGGATCCGGAAACAACATTTCCGCGCCGGTGCCGTTGGGTGGACAGCTGAACTTCTTATACCTTTGAGAATAAACAATAACAAGTAATCGTTAAAACTGAGAATTTTTCAGGGTGTCAGGATTTCCAGGATAAATTTAACGCAATTGCAACATTATATATATAGTATAAATATAAAATGAACTGATTAAGAATTTTATATATAAATAAATCCATTTACTGCACAATTTTAAGAATATTTTGTTAACCTGTGACTTTGTAAGTAGATGGAAAATTTTCATAATTTTATAAATTTCCAAAATGTTTGCATTTATCTCATCACAATCTATGGTATTTAAGTTTCAATCGACATTTCGTGACGAATTTAGTTCCCGATTTTAAACATTGAGCCATTATAGATAAAATGAAGATGGGTTTCAGCCATAAAGCTACTAGGTTAACCGCTTGTATGCCTTTGACATTAACAATAACCAATTCTCTCTCGAAGTGGATACGAGAATGTCATTTTCCACCTGTTAACACCGTATCACAAAAGTGGAATCGTAATTAAAGGTGAAATTTATCAGTGGAGCAACGTTTAGAGTAAAAATTCGTTATTTATATAGCAAAAATAGTAAAGGTATACAAATAACGGTATTATTTTCCTTAGCGTTCATATTTAACTCTTTTATTACATGTAATTTCCTATACCAACTTACGAATTGTGAACTCGCCCATCTTGTATAGATGTATTGGAGGCCGGCTTTTCCTTCCACGGCTACCTTATAGATAAATAAATCCGCGAGACATAGTTCTTGCCAATAAATTTTAATTTGAATCATTATTTATTGCGATAAGAAGAAATCCGTACCAGTCGCAGATGAAACCTACCTGCAAGTACCTTGGCGCTCGCATTGCAGAGACCATTCGTCACACACGGTTCCTATTGGGCACTTCTCTTCCATTGTGCCGTCATATTCGAATCCAGGCGTCCCATCAGTTCTCGGCACGCAGAGGGCGAGGATATTGCAGTCTTTGCACATGGGACCTTCTCGAGAGCATGGTATGGGGTCCTTAGTATCTTGGGCGTCCAAACCCACCGTCAATGCAGCTACCTGTAAATTATGAGAAAAATTATTCCTATTACTCTACGCAAATTTTCTCATTTTCTAAATGACCATTGTATCATGGAAAAAATATTTTTAGGAAAGTTCATGTAAAGGATTTTCTTCGCTGCCATTTGAATTTAATGGTCTTGGAGCTCTGATGAAACCGAGAGAAATTTTGGAGGGAATGGAAAAAGTAATGCAGTTAACAAAAACATGTATCAATATAAGAATTTCTCGTTACGATCAATAAGGCGAAAGCATGGTTTTTCATTTTTGCCGTCTCCTATTTAAACGAAAAGGTTGAGGACCTCTTTTTCCAGCAATCTGCTCATTGTGTCACTTCAGCTTCTTCTTTTTCGAAAGAACGACGACGTATATAACACTTACGCGCAGTAGAAGGAGGGGATATATTTTTCCCACTCTTTTATCGTCTTTCTCTATTGATTAGAGTAGCAGAAATTCAGCTTATCGGTGTTTGACACACTAAGAGGACTAGAATTTAAATTCCATATCAAATGACGTACATATTGCGTTGATAAATGTCTTTTATAGTTGAAATGTGTGGACGATAATTCGAGATTTTTGTATTATTATTGTATTGCGTTAAAATTTTTTCCTGACCAAGATGCATAAACACACCACTAGTTGGACTTCAGATAAGCGCATCATGTAGCAAATTATTTTCTAGCCATTGACGTATGCCGTATACCGCAGAAACATTTTGGCTACCAAAATATCACACCCTCGATGAAGTAGTGAATTTTGGATCCTGATTAGGACATGTTATTTGAAGTAAGAATTCCTCTATAGCGGACATGGAAATTGACCTAAAATATTTAATTAACAAATCGAATTTAGTATTTGTTGTTTTTCTTTTTGAATTATACCGGTTTTCGATCCACATATTATCTAGCTTCGAGTGTCATATATAAGTTAGGACAACTATATGTCCATTTGCGATACAAAGTAGCCTCCATCAGTATTGAACGTTTTTTGTGGCTCTGTCGTATCCATTGCTCAATTTATCGATTGGAGTCCATCCGTAACATTTTCCTGATAATTATTTATAATGAAGCGATTAAGTTAATAGGTGGTTTTTTTACGACCTGATTCCCTCTTGTTCACGTGCAATGGGTTTATAAGAGATACTGCAATAAATAGCTGGTCAGGATGGTGGGTTCTCTCATACCCAGTGGGGTCAACGAAATACTATTTCTATAAGAATGCATGGGACATGGTATGGAGAAATACTAAAATGCTCTGCAACCCTTCACTGATGTGGGTATAAATATACCGAAATGTTAACTTACGATCACGAGAAATAGCTTATTTTACGCACGAAAGACAGAATATTTTATTTATGTCCCTGTTTTGCGTATTACATGTTAAATCGTTCGAAATTATCATTTAAGCGCTAAATTTATTAACATTTTCCAGGCGGCAACAAAGCTAAATTTCTCAATTGTTGTACTCTTCAATAAGAGATAGCCACGTAAACATTAATGCAAGGAAAACCCACGCCACGGCGCGTCGTAGAGGAAGAATAGTCAACGCCAAGATAAAGGGTACAAATGGATTAAATATAGTCTTGAATACTTTTAAAGTGAGTCAAACCATTTTTTAAGGAATATTAGAACGTTGTTATCATTTACCATTTATACATTGTAAGATTTCTCGCATCATAAGTCGATAGATCTACTTACATTTGTTCGGTAACCAAGTTATTGTTTACGTTTTGGCTAATAGTATCAAAATAATCCACATCATTTTATTGCTGCTTTAAATGCTTCGGTGCATCTATGCATGTGAATATTAAATAATACGTTAATGCGTAATTATATTAATGGTATAACTTTACAATACATTACATAAAATAGTTAAAGTTAATGTAAACATCGCTTGCGTAATTAAGGAATGGGGAACGAAAATTCATAGCTTATGATGCACTCGGAGTAAATCCTATTTTAATGAAACTGTTCGATTATGCAAAATATTCTTGGAAAAGCAGTCTGCTCTGCCTTGATTATATGATGGATTCGCCATTGAGATACACCCAACGAGCACAGGCCTGACTAAAATGTTTCAATGGTTACTTTAGGTGGTAGTTAAAATTCCATGTGAATCTCTTCTCCGAATAAGACATTTGAGAAATTTGGGGGCACTGAAAGCGCAGGGTCCTGAGAAATAAAAATCATTTGCTACTTAAAGAAAACTCTTTCCCGAGCGAAGCCGGGTAACTCCAGCTAGTATTTTTTTACCTTAAAATTTTCTATGGGAGTAAAAATTCTTGGTTAATTCATTTTACTTATTAGTTTTTGAAGGCGTATCGATAAAAAAACACTCATATTTTTTGCTTCCTCGCCCTACTGTTGTAATCTTCCGACTAGAAGAAGCTAAGCTATAAAAGAGGTTCTCTATCAAGATCTAAGAAACAGAAAGCCGTATTTACTCGCCTAAGAGCCTCCATCGCGTAATATCCCCGTCTATATTATTAGGAGGAAATAAAATGTTATTTTTTCTGTTATGGCCACTTTTATACGATAGGAGAATACCGCGAATTTGCCCCATCCTTGTTTTAGCGTAAAAAAGATCGTGCAAATAAATGAGGCAATTATGCGAGTAAATACGTTTATTTTAAGTCCGTCAGTCTGTTTGTCTTCTATAATCTCTCTTGTTCATCTGTTCGTCCGTAAATGTGTTAACCTGAAAAAAGCGCCTTTTAATTGCTTGTGATGAAAATCTTTAGTCAATCGTTCTATTTTTATCTTACTTGCTTAATCTCGCCATCGAATGTATTCATTATTTTCACTTAACGTCTGGCGGAGATAAATTATTGCTAAAGGGACATTTCAAAACGACCTTTTTCTTTAAAAAAAGAGAGGATATAAACTCCTGATTTTGAATGTTGGAGATAAAATGTTCACTTAGGTACTGTGCGCGAAAACTATTTTCTTCTTTTGATTGACTCGTGAAATTATCTCGACAGGTGTCTATTACTGATTAACTCGATAATTAATAATGAAGCGCGAGGTTTAATTCGCGACTGTTTTGTTTTATCCCTTTCTGTATGTTAATTATCTATTCCGGTACAATATATTGCATGTAGTTATTTACCGGAATGGAAAGGCATCTGCAATTTGATATTATGTAGACATTTAAATGGGGAGATATAAAAAACCATTCCAAAAATTAATATATAGAAGTAAGATTGTTTTGCTAAATTAAGAGGTGAAAGCACATTTTGCTAAAAAATTCAATTCTGGCTTACCTCCCCTTTGGGAAGAAGACACACCTTAGAGTCTGAATATAGATCCTCAGTAGACCTTCCCATGCATAAATATTTTATTCCTATCGCATCAGTAGTTAGGTTAGAATACCGTTTCAAAATTGAATTTTCCAAGTTTGAAACCATCTAGCAGAAAATCCATAATTACTTGGGAAATCTAAGCACTGTAAAATGTACAGATGAATGAGAGCTATATATTTCAAATAGAGTTTTTCAAATATATTTTCAAACAAGAAAGTTGATTGTCCACAGACAGACAGAGAGAGATGGACGGACAAACAGAGTGATCACATTAGCACGTTAAAAGAAAAGAAATTTTGCCAAAAGCTAATATCAAAGAAGGACTCTAGATCTTTACCCCTCAAAGTCGAGCGACGTACTGAGTACGACGGGGGCAAACTTCATATGTTGTCGAGCGACGTACTCAGTACGTCGCGGTCATCGCTCATTCTTTTTATTTATTTGACACGCTGAATATTATGAAATCTGGATAATCCTGATACATTTCAAAATAGGAAATTTTGGCCGACGTATTTATTGCCAATTTGCTATTTTTATTGTCTTTCTTCTAACATCTAATCTGAATTAAATTTCGTAATCGATTTTTTACGCAGCTACAGGAATTGGGGAATCGCGTTTTCTAAAAAACCTCTATCCAATGCTGAGACGAATCGAATCTCGACAAGAATGCCACTGCAAACTGAAAGGAAATTTTGACTGTTTATCTGTCCACAGATTTTTCTTTTTCTCTGATTTTTCTTATGCGTCAGCGATTGAGAGCTATAAGATGAGAAGCGCCGAACTATTCTTCGGCTCTTAGTTCCCGTTTACACGTTCCTGTTTTCGTGCCTGAAAACAGGCGCCTGACTGACTTGCCAGGAACGAAAAAAGCCTGTCCGTTTACAAGTTCCCGTTTTCGTGCCTGAAAACAGGCGCCTGGCCGCGCTACGGAACCGCTGATAAGCACCCACTCGCTTTCAACAAATATAAAAATCACTTTAAAATATTCCGTTCATTTTAGGCTTATAAAATTAATTGATTCGTAATACAGAGCCCAAGACGACGCCAAGAGTGTGCGTTGCATGTCTTGCAGCCTTATAGTTGCGGAGATAACACGGTTTCATATATTGAATAAAATGTTGTAACCGAATAAACCTAGATATTTCACATCTTTCACTAGTATTAATAAGACTATGAATTTGAATGCCCAACAGATAAATAAGACTATGAATCATATCCTATTAACAGTTAACTGCAATCGGACGAACCGTTCCGTAATTATGAACCGGCAAATTGAGGCCTTCCGTCTCAGAGCTCTAAAAAGGTGATCTTTTTTCATTCTCACCCCGAAAACGTCTCCTTCGAAAAATAAACAAAAATTTAATCCTACACTCATTCGAGTAAGATTAAATATGTTACACGCTGATATACTTCCTACCAAAATTCCCAAAGCCGTTTTCGAGATATTTAGCCTCAAAGTCTGGTCTACATAGTTTTGGCGCCGATAGTAATTTGCCTGCGGTAGCATTAGTAATAAGATGGATTCATAAAGAAAAGCAGCCCTGCATATACATATGCAGGTAAAAATAATTCACCAATCTTGATCAGTAAGGTGAAGAAACTCTCCTGAAAAAAATATCCTCGCGGGAGATCCCCTTAACGTCTGCAAGTGCCATAGGTCTGTTTACAAATTAGCCACTTCGATGATGTCTGCTGCTATTTCTTGAGCGAAAATCATTTCCTAGCGAGCGTACGGGTCCTTACGCTCGTGTCGCAGGGGAAATATTCTCGTGTTCCTCTAAAGATGAAGGAAACCTTAGCATTGTGTAGAGGCAATTTTATTTGTGTTTTTTAGTGTTAATTTTTAGGAATTAAATAATCATGATATCAATTACCAACATTGTTACATTGTTGTACAATGTACTGTGATTATTTGTAATATTTTTTGTTTTTTTACAAATATAATTATACATACATGTATGTGTCAGCAATAGTTTAAATAAAAATAATTTTGTTTATATATGATCTTTATTATATTTCTTTAGTTTATATTTTAGTTTTATGTACTGATTAGTTTTTTTTTAATGTCTCGACTTTGCCTGTTTGAAAGGTTTAAAAGTCCCGACTTTGCTTGCTTGAAATGTGGAAACCCTAATTACCTTAGACAGCGATAATTGTATTGAAGATCTTACAGAAGTCTATGCAATATATCTTGACAATGAACAAGAGGAAGATAGTGTATCAAACTTTGTTTCGGAGAACATGGCAAGTTAAAATGAACAAAGGGAAATTTTCGCAGTTGGAAGTGATGAGTGAGAAGGTGAAGTGAGGTCTCCTCTGGGTGTGATCGAAATGATTGCAAACAAAGTAAATGCTAGTAAACATATCAGTATAGTTGATTCATTGAAGTTATGATATTTTCTTGTAGTAAATTTCATGGTAAATTGGGTCAAGCAAATGCTTTAAAAGTTAAAAACTATTCTAATTTTTGTTATTACGCGTACATTTTGATACATAGGACGTCATATCTCCGCTTCTACTGAACGAAACAGAACAATTTTAGCCATGTAACTTACATAATGATGAATAATGACTACTGTATAACTCAGAACTTTATAAGCTATATGAAATGTCTTTTAACAATATGCGAAACGGAAAATGTATTTGAAATATTTAGTCAAGACATAAAAAAGTTGACCTGCGAGAAACTTTCTCTCTAATTGGTTTAGAGAGGTTCATCCATCAAATGAAACATTTATAAAAGCTGAAACTTTTCCTTGAAAAAGATTACATATCAAGAGCTTAGTAGTTTTCACAATACTGAAAGATATATGAAGGTACGGATGCGCGTTTGACCGGTTGGCGATCGGGGTGATTTCTCTTCTTTTCTGCAAAGAGTGTGCTTAACGTAAGAAAGTTTAAAACGTATAATTTATAAATGTCATGTTCTGCTAAAATTCTAAAAAAAAAAATCAAACAAATCTAATAAAAACGAAAGAAGTTGTAAATTTTTAAATCTTCATGAACCGAAATCGCAATTTTTTTAGAACTCCTCCGACCTCACAAATAGGATTTGATTAAATGCCCTCCGCGCTTGAGGAGTTAATCAATTTGTCTTTTTTAATTCGTAAATTTTTATGAATGATTTCATTCCTTCAAAAGAAATAAAATATTCCTTTAATCTTCCTAACTACCTCTTTGCCTCCTTCCTAGCATTCTCTCTCTTCTGTGATTTCTGTCAGCAGCCTCTCACAATTGGACCTGCACATTTTTTCTATTCCTAGTGTTTTCCTTATCATTCTAGTTAAGCTTCTGCTTTATCGCACTAAATTTAAAACTTCCTTGTTTGTTTTCCTCGCAAAACAAGTCATTTCCCTCAGTCTACGCTAAACCCACATCCCAAACGCCTCCAATCTGCTCACTTTTTCTTGCCTCATAGTCGTCTCATAATGCTGAACTCCAAGTAAATTTTTTCACTAGCTTCGTTTTAATTCATTCATTCAAATTTCCTATTAACAATTCTCGCCATCTCTAAAATGGTTCCTTTTCCTGCCTTAATGTTTTTGGTTGTTCTGCCATTCTGACTTAAATAAGTAAATAAATTAAATATTCCACCTGATACAACTTTTTTCCATTCCACTGCAAAATTGAACTATAATTTACCACTCTTGATAAATCTCATGTTTTTAGTTTGATTTCTGTTAATATTCATTTCGAATCACTTTGTGTTTGCCTTGTCATCACTAGCATTTGCAAGCCCTTTCCTAAATTACTCGCTAATCTTCCGTCACCTGCAAATCTAGATTATTTGAGAAAGCATCCTGCTACATTTCCGATCGGTTCTGCTTAGACCACTGGTTTCAAACCCAAACGGAATAATTTCTCGTTTAGTTGTTTTTTCCTACCAAAACATTCTTCTCCACTTGCAAAGTAAGATACACAGGGAAGGTCTGTTAGATCAAAATTTACTTCTCTGAGGAGATGGTTGTGCTCTTAGTATGAAAGTAAAGTAATAATAGAAATTTCCTTAAGTGATTGATCATTTCTGAACGCAGTTGGACGAATCACGTTACGAGAAGGAACGATAAGCAATAGAGTTTTGAAATTGCGCCTTGACATTGTTCTGTATTAAAAACCCTTATACGCTGAACAAAAACACTGTGAAACGTAGGGTTATTTAGTAACTGCATGGGCTGATGTCATCTTTTTTACTAAAATCGTAACGCATCGTCAAGCCAAAAGTAATTTTAGTCTACGGATTTATTAACAAAATCAATTGTCTTAATCCACACATGCGATAAAACCGATAAAGACACCATTATCCCTATTTCATGAAAAGTTGCACAAAAGTAATTTTCAAAAACGAGATATTCTAAATATTATTGAACGATACGCTTTTAACGGTTCATAGCGTAATTATTTGGAAATTCTTTAAACCTTTGCCAATTTTTTATAGTTATGGTGTGAATCGCGGTGCCGAAAATGCCGTTTATAATTTAAAGACTTTTCCATATCGTGCGAATGAACGTTCGCATTCATTTTTATCTCTCAGTCGAGTTTGAGAAGGAGAGGAGTATTATCGTTTAACCTATGTTTCAAAGAAAAACATAGTTACCATTGCTCATTTTCATTACATCTTTTCGAGTAATTTTATGAAATCAAAAGAAGTAATTAATCAGTAACTATGAGGTGTTTAAATGTCGTACAAATTTATTTTTCTTATTCCATTTTTGCCACTGAAGTTTAGAGTCATGAAATAATATCAAAATTTGTTTGCGGATACTTTTAGACTAAAATTGAAAGACACGTTCGATTAAAATAATACGATACAATAGCTCAGTAACATTTATTAAAACTTTTGGATGTTTTCAATTCACTCAGGTGATATACCTCAAACATTTACAGTTTACACATCTAATCAATAATAAAAATGCAAAACACTTAGTAAAACTTTTGTAGGAACGCACTATTTACAATTGAATAACTTCCAAGGCTTTGATATTTTCAATGAGTTTTTTCACCTTGGCAATCATAGTTCCGGAAGTTCCGCTACGAATTTAAGTACATTGCAGCAAATAAAAACTTATGTATTTAACTTTTTACTGTTTTTTTTTGTAAATTTAAGTAAAATATTCTCAATCGAGATTTTTCATGCAAATGAAACAATTCATTACTCTGCACGTTTGCTCACCATTTTTCAATTGCATCAACCAAAATGGCATATTTTAGAAAACCATAGCAAAAAGAAACGCCTTTACCATGGAGAAAGGAAAGTCACATCCTTTGGCCATACCACAAAATCGCACTCGTTCCAGAGTGGGTTGAGGATTGAAGGTCTTAAAGAGTCAAAGTTCACGAGGAAGGAGATCATAGACAAGGCGATGAATCACAGCATGATAACAATGCTAATGGAGGACAATATTTATAAAGACCTTCAAAAGACGGTTGTAATACCAATGCCAACAGCAAGGTGAACATATTATTAGATTACGGCAGATATATTGCCGTTTTAAAGTAAAACCATTCACCTATTTCATTCCAAAGAAAAGGTATGTTAACGACAAAATAATTGAAAATCTATATCATAAAGGTGCCCAAATTAAATTTGAAAGAGGCAATGGCTTTGTAAAGGGTTAATATGCATTTATAGCTTAGGTTATATCTCCATTTTTAAATAAAGTTTAACCCAAGATAAACGATAATTGAGAGTAACAATGTGCTTAAGCCTTGGCTGATATCACTGAGGGCGCATACGAACTAACCAATCCTCAGCCCATTGTCAATATAATTACTGCTTCAAAGATATGTGATGGTTCGAGCTGCTGGAGTTTGGGCTAATTATAGAAATGTCATAGTACTTTTCAAGCGCATGTTCCCGCCACGCATCTCAATGCCGCGGGGTCGAAGTAGGATCCCTTTTTGCACGTCATATGCTTGTAACTGTAACCAGCTCCGACGCGGTAGCACACGTAGAACTTATTGCAGTTTTCCGGATCTTCGAAATACCCTTCTGATGTGCAGGGATACGGAGTCGTCGGCGCTTGAGTGGTCGTTGTTGGAATAATGGGTGTACTTGTTGTTGTACTAGGGGTAGTTGAAGTTGTACTGGAGGTGGTTGGATTTGTACTGGGGGTAGTCGGAGTTGTACTGGGGGTAGATGGGTTTGTACTAGTGGTAGTTGGGGTTGTACTGGAGGTAGCAGCTGTAGTA
Source organism: Tanypteryx hageni (assembly GCA_028673005.1). Lineage (NCBI taxonomy): Eukaryota > Metazoa > Arthropoda > Insecta > Odonata > Petaluridae > Tanypteryx > Tanypteryx hageni. The sequence goes on from CM054113.1 coordinate 50,118,993, forward strand.
GTTGTGGTTTGGCATGTTCCCGCCACGCATCTCAATGCCGCGGGGTCGAAGTAGGATCCCTTTTTGCACGTCATATGCTTGTAACTGTAACCAGCTCCGACGCGGTAGCACACGTAGAACTTATTGCAGTTTTCCGGATCTTCGAAATACCCTTCTGATGTGCAGGGATACGGAGTCGTCGGCGCTTGAGTGGTCGTTGTTGGAATAATGGGTGTACTTGTTGTTGTACTGGGGGTAGTTGAAGTAGTACTGGAGGTGGTTGGGGTTTTACTGGGGGTAGTTGGGGTTGTACTGGAGGTTGATGAGATTGTACTGGGGGTAGTTGAAGTTGTACTGGAGGTGGTTGGGGTTTTACTGGGGGTAGTTGGGGTTGTACTGGAGGTTGATGAGATTGTACTGGGGGTAGTTGAAGTTGTACTGGAGGTGGTTGGGGTTTTACTGGGGGTAGTTGGGGTTGTACTGGAGGTTGATGAGATTGTACTGGGGGTAGTCGTCGTTGTGGTTTCATCATCTGTACTGATTTCAGGATAAATTAGATGTGGCGGGCCTGGATCTTCCTTGCAAACGTAATGGAAACCCGTTTCACCAATGGCTCCTGTGTCCCCCGCTTTTTCGCACAACGCAGGGTAATCTTGGCACATGCTGTTGTTGGTTTTCAAAGAGCAGTCCTTCGTCTTAAAATCAAACGCCATTCCAGGTTCGCATTGATAGTTGATTAAGTCTCCGTTTGTGCAACCGTAGTAACCGTTACATGAGTAAGGATCCGGTGTAAATACTTCCACGCCGCCGGTGCTAGACGAGCATGCTGGTGCCTTGTACCTTCGACAAAGCGTAAAATATTATTTAATTGGTGATATATTTAGCATTCCTTTAAGTTAAAATATTGGAGATTATTGTGAATTCATCGTAATTAAACTATACATTTTTTTAAATAAGGAAAATGAAAATTATTTATTCCTTCAAAAATTTATCCTACGAATTTTTCAAATATGGATCAGAATTATTTGGTTAACTTAGGTGATAATAAAAATCAGTTAAACATTGTTACTCTGAAAGATTCTCTGAAAGAAACAATCGGTAACACAGTTGAGCAATTCTGGGCTATATAGTAAATAATTTACTATTGATATCATAATAGGAAAAATTTAAAAGTATTTGTTTCTTCAATGAATATGCTACATAACTTAAAAGATTCATTAATAATCTTTTGTAAAATTACGCAATTAGAAAAATGTGGAAGATTTCCATATTTTTTTTTACTTTTCAAAACGATTAAATTTATTTCATGAGCATCGACGATGTATAAGCCTCAATCGTTTTCACATGAATAATGCAGTTTCAGATTGTTATTGTTGAGCTATTCTTTTGGCTCAAATATAAAAGGTTTGCTTGGATTAAATATTACATTTATGGCACTTCCCGTTCTTCCCCTTTTTCTCTTTTCCTCTCTCCAATCCTCCTCCCTCCAGTTCTCCCTCTCTCCCCTTCTCTGGAAAATATACTTACTATAGTCTCAATCTTCCCTTAATAAGGAACATTATCTATATATCTCTCCCTTTCCCTTCTTCTCTCTCTCCCTCTCTCTCGCTCTTCTCTCTCACTCCCTCTCTTTCTTCCTGTTTCTCTCTTTTTCTTCCTCGCTCTCCTATTAAAACATTCAAACCACGCTTTCCTTACGTGTATAGTACTAGTAAGGATTGAGACGAAAATTTTTCCTTGATATATGCGTACGGACGAAAGGACGGACGGACATCACGAAGATATAACGCTTTTCAGGAAAGACGAAAAGCAATAAAAAGGGATTTTTAAGTGTTTTTTTATGGGGATTTGTATAGAGCGTTCCGGTTATCGTACGTACCAACAGAACCTGGGCTTTTATTATAATAATGATGAATGGAATTTCTTCCGCCATATAAGCTTGGATATTTTTGTCACAATTTATAGGTACGTCTGTATAGAAGCGGGAAAGCATTCGTATTTACATAATCCATCCATTTTCGCCTGCATGAGTAAACTTTTTTTAACTAGAGGCATCGTTTCGCAGCAGGAAATATCTCCACTCTTGAATTATTCTTTCACCTCCAATACGCTATAAAACTATTTAACTGGAATAAAAGTATGTACAGATGAAATGGAACGTTATGTTAACGGATCATAATTTAGGGTTATCTTTAATTCCATCTAATAAAAGTTTTTTTTATTTAAATGATATGAAAAAATGTTATAAGAGATAGAGAGAGAAAGAGAGAATGGAAACAACTGCCAATATACCCCATCTTAGTCTTCACATCTACTCTTTAAGTTTAATCATTGAAATATTTTAAATTGATAGGAATAAACACCTGATCAGAATAGAGGAATCATCATAAGAATCTGTAATTTATCAATGGTACAAAATCTATAATAGAAGGTACCTTTGCTCGAACAAAAATAATACAAGTAGGTAAATCACGGCATAATTTTTCTCAGTCTACCTTTAATTCTATCATTGTATTACGATAAAATGCAATTGTGAACTCACTCATCCCGCATAGATATTTAAGAAGTGTTTTTCACCCGGTGTCCCGTTAGACATGAACTGGTGTGCCGCAGAATTTTGTGAGAAACGGAAGATCTACACTGGAAAATGAATAGTGGTGTGCTGCTAATATCATTACTTTCTCATATACGTAATATGTATAAAGTATGGATCTTGTGTTTTATATGCTCCGTTTTTCGAAACATTTAATTATCTACATCTACACAATACCCTGCAAGCCACCTTTTTGGTAAATGGCAAGGGGTGCAGTGAACCAAATGTCCCTAGTTCTCCTACGTTATTAGAGTTTTGGAACCGGGAATTCCCATTCCCAGTTCCCGGGAATTTACTCGATATTTCTTATTCTCGATTCCCGGGAATTGTTCGTTTGAATTTTGTACCGAGTCAAGTTTTTCCAGAATTGCCTTCATAGATGTTTTTTAGATATTCCTCCGAATTTCAGCCCTAAATGTTAAGCTATGAAATTAGTTATTATTTTTTGATTTTATGTGTGTTGTACCAATAGAATTTCTGATGAACACTAAATATTTTTTCAGTGACTATTTAGTAACTAGTTATTGGGAGTATGAGATTAAGGATCAGGTTGCGTTTCTCGCTATTAATTCAATTTTAATGGAATGTTAATACAATGTCAACATGGCTTTTTCTCGCGCCCGTGAATGTCATTAGCAAAAAAAGATCCAAAAGTTATGGTTGCACGATGCATGAATCTGAAACTAGGCACTTCCTCTCCTATTCTTCTTCCTTCCCCTCTCCCCTACCAGCACTTCTGTTTCCCTCAAAAAGGATCTGGTGACTGCATTAATTATTCCTCATTTTGACTATGTTGAAGTAGAATATCAGGACCTATCACAGGAACTCTCCACAAAGATCCAGAGAACACGTATATTTTTAATTTGAAGAAATCAGAACACATTTTGGAGTCTCCTTTTAAACTTAACTGGCTAAATCATGAGTCCCGTAGGCGCCTTTACTTGCTTTCTTTGCTTTACCAATTACTTGCCTCCAACAATCCTCATTAACTTGCCACTGAAATCAGAAGTATTGATACGGTTCATAACCGCAATAGTAGGGGGAACCATAAACTCCTTATTCCTCATCACAGAACTGTGATATTGAACAAATCCTTCACTGTCTCAGCATGTAGGCTATGGAATGAACGGCCACATGTAAAAAAATTCGCACTCACTCACCTCTTTGAAACGACACTGCTACCAATATCTGTTATCACTCCAAAGGAATCCCACTTATTGATTCAATTTTTTCTTAATTTATCGTATATATAAGGTTTGACAAAACAATATCTATTGTGCTTAAATTATGTTTAATTTTTTCTGTTATTACTGTTGTTTTAACATTATTTATGTATATATTTAGTGTATATATGTACGATTCATAGGTTTATACACCCCCTTCTTGTGCGGGTGTTTCCCTGTAGTTTGTCTATTTGATCTTTTCTGGTTCTTTCCTCTATTTTCTTTTCTTTCTTTTATTTTTCCTTTCTTCTTTTATTGCAATATTTTTATGTAAAGAACTTCAGTAGATTTCGAAGGTCCGCGCACCCCCCTTCCTGTGTGTGTGTTATGCTGTAGTGCATTTATTTTATTTTTTTAAATTTTTTTCCTCCATTTTTCTTTTTCACCTTTAATCTTTTATTGCATATATTTTTATGTATGGTTATCTTACATATTATAGTGCAACATATAATGATTTGTTTAGTGGGCTTGAGCAGGCTTCGCATGTTTTTCACACCCCCCGTCCATGTGGGTGTTTTCCTGCAATGGGTTATTTTTTGTTATTTTTCCCATACAACTATTATCTTTTTACAGTTATTGTATTATTATTATATTATTGTCAATTCTTGAATATATTATTATATTTGTGTCATGGCGAGGGGTTATGTGGAAGATGGGACTTCCTAGTCTCAATCTCGCTCCAAATAAAAACTATATCTAATCTAATCCCTCCTCCCCTAATCGACCAAATTAGCTACTCTGACCAAGTGAGTTGTATATAAACTAGGAAGATCCCCTTTGAAATTAAACGCAAAAGTTTTTTATGAAATTTTCTGAATAGATACTACGCAAAGTTATTATCCATATCAATGGTACCCAATTACACGAAACTGGCAACAATGCAAATCACTAAGAATGCGTCAAATTCTCGCGTAAAAACTGATTTGTTGATCGATTCGACGCGTATTCAAAAATCGATGGCAGGAAAACAAACGTTCGTTTATTTAGGCCTTTGTTGTTTCAAGTCTCAAATTCTTACGATGATTCTAAGTGATTTTAATATATTAATGTTCTATATTCAAATGTATTCCTTCTCGCATATAAAGCAACGAATGTTTTTTACATTTGTTGTTATGAAATCATTTCACTCTTCTTCCTTCTCTCTCTCATATTAAAAGCTTTCAAAGCACGCTTTCACCCATAAGGAATGAAACGACAATAGGATTTTGAGGTTTAACAATATAATTGGTTTGCAAGGCAACATTCTGTAAAATGGTAAAATTTCCTCATAATATGTTAATTTAACGTTTAACATGAGAAATTTTGAACTGTAGGAGGATAAAGATTAACAAAATACGAAATAATAGAATTTTTTCTTTAAAATGGTGTAAATCGAATATCGTAGGTTAATTTTTTATAACTTTGATCTCAAAAAGAAGAAAAGCCTGCAAGTCGAAAAGTCGATGTTTACGTGTTATTTATGAGAACTAGAAATGTCTTCCTTAGAGTCGAATCCAGGACTTTTTTCGAATTTTTTTCGTCATTGCCTTAAAATATGTAAATTGAGCATTACTGCTAAATTTCAAAAACGTATCTTGATACTTTATCGAGTTATTTGTATACCGAGGAAAGATCGGTTCCGCAATTTAAAGTACGTCAATATTGAATCTGCTAACAATCTGTCACAAATAATGAATCACATGCCACTGAGATTTATTAAAGACTTATGTATTTACGTTGCATCAATAATAAATGTCATGTTTAAATGAAAAATGGTGTATTAAATATTAAAAATGCAAAATCATTGTTAATCCCAGGTTATCGGGATATTTAAAATCTAATTCCAGTTTCCCGGAAAAAAATATATCTCCGGGAACCCAAAACTATATATGTTATCTTTTCCTATTATGTTCTCTTATCGTCCTATGGAAAAACGATCCTCTATATCACTCAGTTCTACAATCGATCTCGCGAATCTTATCCTCGCTGTCCTGTCTTCCGAGGTACGTCGGGCTTCTGATAAGACCTACTACCTCATTCGCAAGTCCACCGACATATATTTTCTAGCAGTTTAAATTTAGCCTGCAGTCTACGTTCCTCTAACGATTTCCATTTCAGATTTTCTATTAATGACGTTACGCTTTGTTTACTATCGTAATTTCTCTTTACAAATCTAGCTGCCCTGCGCTGAACCTTTTCTATCTCGTTAGTGAGTCAGTCTCTTTTCGTAGGGATCCCACACAGCTGACGCATATTCGACCTGCGGCCAAATAAGAATAAATAACATAATTATTTCACTTTTTCGGAGATACTTCGAACTATTCTCCCAATAAAGGCCAACTTTTTGTTAGCGGCGAATGTGGGTGTCCCACGAGAGATCACGATGGATAGTGACTCCTATATATTTAACCGGGCCTGAAACTGGAATCTTGTTTGCTTTAAGTTATGTATACTACAATTGTTGCATATTTGTATCTAATTTTGCTATTGTATTGTTGTGTCTACCACTTAATCCAACACGAGGAGGGGAAATGTAACGAATCCAACCGCAACCACTTAACCTAACCCGAGAGGATGCGGGGGTTTAAGGGAGCGGCAGCAACAAAACCTCAATGCGGGGGTTTAAGGGGGGAGGGGGTTTGCGAAACAATTCCTCCACTTTGTTTCGAGGAACATGATCTGAAAATATTGTATTTGTGGAAAAAGAAACCTCAAAATTTTGACGGAAATACACATTTTAGGTGTCTCCAAGTACAAAAAAGTAGTCTTTGCAATTCCGCCTGTCCGTCTGCGGCTCTAGAATCGACATGGTTTAAAAAAATAGAATGATGTTTCATATTTTGCCATACTATTATAAAGAATAGAAACTATGAAGAGAGCGCAACAATGAAGAGTAAATTATTCAGGTTGATTTTCTCAAACTGTCCATTTATTAAAAAAATAGCTCAAACAATTTTGATTAAAATTCACTCAGTTGTAATAGAGCTAGGTGTCAAAAACAATACTGTTTATGCCATGTATCTCAAAAAATAACTACCGTATATAATTGATTGTAAGCCGACATTTTTTTACCGTTTTACCTTCTTAGAAATTGCCACTCGGCTTAGAATCGGTGTCTTAAAAATCAATGAACAAAAAGAGAAAGTAGGCAGTGTAGCATTAAGGGGCGTTTTCTTAAAACGGTAGCGCGGAACAGTCGGAAAGTTGGCCCGGCAAGAGCCCTGTTCTGTTCTCGTGCAGAAGAAGAGCGCACGCGAGGAACAGATGAATATGGATGAGTGCCTTCTAAGAAAATTTTGAAAATCATTTCGACATACATGCATATGCATCCTATTATATTACGATTTGATATGTTCAATGCACTTTGGGATATCTTCTTTCACTTTTTTCCCTCTTCGCGCAGCAAACATCTTGCTTACCGCGTACGGAAAAGCGGCAAAATGTCCGAAGTTACATTATAACTCAAGATATGTGTATTAAAGTGGAAGTAAACAATATAGTTAAAATCTATGAAAAAAGAATCAAAATGACTGAATACAAAAAAATACATAGGGTAGGGTGGGACTATTTGGATCAAAATATGCATTTGACCTACTTCGCATAATATCTTGCGCATTCCGGCAGTTATTGCTGGTTAACGATTGTAGAATACGGTTGTTTATGCTCTTGAAGTGAATTTATTTAGTTCTACATCTGTACATGCCTTAAAAACGCAATTAAAGGGATCGAGGTTAGTGGTTACTAGCTCTGATTTTAACGGTATGTAACATTGTAACCTTAGAATTTTAGGTTTAGTGTTAAAATTATTCACGCTTTGTTCCTTATTTCTGTCTCACTTACAACGATCTCCGTTACAAGTAACGCATTATTTTCTTAACTACAGTAACTACTTCCTTTTATCTGAAGTCGACATAAGTGGGGCGATTTAGATCGGTCAACCCAGTGGACTTGCACTAATATCCAACAAGTATAGAGGTTTGTATATTTAAGAATATTTGCGGAATAATTTTATTACTATAAATAAAACTAAAGTGTTTCAAAATTATAAAAACGTCAAAATTAAATTTTAAGTTCCCTCCAATTTGCGTTTCATTTTTCTGATGGTTATAAAATATAAGCGGAAAGATGCTTATTTGTAGTGGAAGGAGGGAGATATATGCCAGGCATTATCTAGCATATTCAATGGACATTTAAGTATACGTGGAGCTGCAGATCATTTTAAAGTTCTATTTAAAACTCTTCAGAGAGGAGTCCAGGATGCTAGATGCAATAGAGAAATTGCGAGGGTGGAAGTTCATCGACCAATTTGTAAGCCCAAGCCTATAGGCCACCAAACATTTTTTCATTTGAACAAGATAAAGACCTTGCAGAAAGACTAAAATCTTTAAGTAATCATCATGGTTTAAGCCGTACGTCAACAAGTGCACGAAAAGAAGTTTACTATTATGCTAAAATAGATAAAATTAAAGTTCGTTGGGGCGAAAAAATAAAGATGGCTGGCAATAGTAGTTCATTTTTTTAAATCGGCACAAAGATATTTCTTTGCAAAAACCGGAAGGACTTTCAACGGTGTATGTGGATGAATAAGTAAGCAGTTGACGATTTTTATGAATTTTTAAAACTGGTGACAGTTGAGTTTTGCTTTCAAGGCCAACCTCAACGCATTTGCAACGTGTATGAGAGTGGATTTCGTATGAAGAACAAGCCTTCAAAAGTTGTTGGTGACAAATTTAGAAAGGGGAGAAAATGTAACTGTTGTTGCATGTTGTAGTGCTAGCGGAGTATTCATTTTCCCTTTGGTAATTTTTAAAGGGCAAAGAATGCAAGAAGAATACAAACAAGGATAGCCTACTGGTACCACGGTTTTAATATCCAAAACATGTTACAACAATGAAGATCTGTTCTTGGTTTGGCTTCAATATTTTGACAAAATTTGTATTCAAGGCAGGAGTTGTTAATTTTAGATGGTCAAATATCTCACCATTCCCTCTTAAGTCTTGATTATTGCCTAGAACATCAGATTGAGCTAGTATGTCCACCTCCTTACACCACCCAAGTTTTGCAGCCCTTGGACAGGACTGTTTAAACTTCTAAAAGCATTTTACCACCAAGAGGCTGTGTTCACAGTACTCCAACAAGTTCAATAACAAAATTTGTATTTCGTGTTATTTTTAATAGGTCCTGTAGAAAACATTCCACCGTAGGGAATCCAGTAGAAGAATTTGAATGGTCCAGAATTTATCCTTTCAACTCAAACAAGATTCCTGAACACAAATTTCTGCCATCACACACCTTTTCCTCTGACCCGTGTGCTGGGAACGACTTTTTCCAACTGTGAATATTCCGATGAAACCCTTATTCTTTCCAAAGACCCGTCTGGGCCCTGAAGTGTAACTCCCGAGCAAGTGAAAATCCCCGATTTTTTTATTCAAATGGCAGACCATCAATTTCATCTGCCGGACCATCAAATGTAACTACAGATTCATCAAACGAAATGCCTCTTCCCCTAAACCAAAATGCTGAATTAAATAACTCTCATCCTAAAACTAATCAAGTTCACACAAAGCCATCATGTTCCGTAACAAACTTTTCAGTTTTTTACCTACTCTTATCAAGTCAATCCAAAGAATAAAGCAAACAAAGCAAAGCAATCTGCCTGTCATCTGACATCTCTTGAAAGCGTTGAAAACACAAGAGTAAAGAGAAAGGTACATTTGGAAAGGAACGAAGGTTCAAAATCTTAGAAATAAATCAAAAGATATAGTGATCGCAAAGAAAAGTAAGAAATCATGTGAGCGAAAAAAGTATTAGACTCAAGCAGTTCAAGTGATGAATCTTCATAAAATCATCGGAAGATGATATACCGTGTGGTTTCTGCGGAATCAAGTATTTTGATCTGAAATCTCTTACTAATGATGACTGGATAAGATGCAAAAGATGCAAAACTTGGTACAACGAGCTGTGTGTAGGGGTTGCTGGATATGAACGATTTGTGTTTGGAAAATGTGTTTAATCCGAAATTAATACGAATGGCTAGGGTCAGAAAATTTAATGCGTTGATTATATATATATATATATAGTTCCTAACTTTTATAAGACATATTTAGTGCTTTTTTACAAGAGAAATGCGATCCAAATAACTCCACAAAATATTTAAAACTAATGTTTGTCATTATTGCGTATTTTGTGGTATATTAAAATAAACACGATGTTTAAAACTTAGCATCATATTTTTTAATTCAAAACATCATAATGCAATGAAAAATAATTACTGAATTCTAAAAAAAATATTTGGCCACCTGTAATTCCTGATTAAACTTGAAACGATCCAAATAGCCTCAGCCTACTCTAATATAAAAAGTGTGTGCTGCGGCAGAGTCGTCGATATCGTCGCGATTCCTAGCACTCGCATGCGTAAGAAGCTGTATACTCTGGATATGTACACAATGTTTCATTATGCTTCTTCGAAACATTTTTATTGTTCACTATGTTGATTCAGTGCAAAGACTACTTCCATTCAGTATGTTAGCATGCGCATACTGGGACTCACCGAGCTGACCGTTGCTTCCTTGTGCTTTTGCAAGCGTAAATTTCAGTCCTTCAGTGTGGCAAGACTTTCAGTTTTTACAATAATCCCATTTTGAGACAAACACATTGTTCTATGTAATTTAAGAGGAAAGTGATCGTATTTGCGGAAGAAACGTCAAATCTTGCAGCACAATGGCGCTACGGGATTGATGAATCAAATGTAAGATGCTGGAGGGGAGAAAAAACTTTTTACTATATTTTACGCAAAAGATTTGTAAAACCAAAACTTCTCTACACACTACAAGAATTTGTCCTTATGTGCCCTTGTGAAAAGTCTTACAATCGGCATCGACTTACATTCGATTATATACGGTATTGGGCATCCAACAACATTATAACAAATTTTAACGCCCAGCTCTTCCCAGTTCTCTCAACAATTAATCCAGCAATAATGCTTCAACGCCTCTGTGGCTTCACCAATCAGCATAATATTTGGTATTTTTGCATAGTATAACTATCTATCGAGTTTGATTTACACATACGTGAGGTAATCAATATATTAATATATTTTCCGGCAAAAGACATTTTCCCCATTTTCTTTAGCAGTAGGAGTTCTTTACAGTCAGGTAAGAGTGTATTGAGACTAGATGCATATATATTGTATGAGAAAATTTATGCAATGTCTTTTGTACTGAATTTTTTAGTTGTTTGTCGTGGAATAAAAATTTCTGGAGATATTTGTATCAGAGGTAGGCTTTTACTCTTACTTTCGAATTATGTAGCGATATATGCATTGGTATTCGAAAAATGAGTTATAAATTATGCACGAAAAAAATCCTGTTTATCTTACATGATGACGAAAATTATCTGGCAAATATGATAGAAAATAAAGAATGACCACTTGGATTTCAGTTGCGTTATATGAACGCAAATTGTTCTTCATTCTTGTCACCAACGGAAAAAGATTACTGACAAATCATTTTACTTCCTCTTTTCAGAAGAGGAAGCAGACTATAGTATTGGTTTGACGACCTCTCAAAACAAAGTGATTTTAAGACTTTCGTTTTACAGTGGTAAGCGCAAAGAAACTATGAAAGGTAATGCAGGAGGTGGAGGTAAAAGAAAAGCACTAAAGATTTATACTAATGAAAATTATAGTAATAACCATTTCACTCATCGATGCACTATAACCTTTGTAGGGGAGGGCCTTGTGACCAATTTCATCATTTCTCAACCGACCATTGGGACGCTATCAATAATTAAAAAACGTGGGTTATGGCACTTATACGACACGCGAGAGACTCGGGTTTGATTCCCGGTCAGGTAGAGTATTTTTTTCTCCTTCTCAAATGTATAAATTTAGTTTTCTAATGAAAAAAACAATTTGAAAGTTTATAAAAATTTCAATCCGAAGCGGTAGTATAAGATACCTACCTGCAAATTCATTTGCGCTCACATAACAGAGAACATTCATCAGAAATCCATCCTACCATGCATGGTTTTTTCCTCACCATAATCGAATCTCTGGAAAATTCGCCACCTAGACTTTTCATGTTGTTTCTCCAGGTACTCCCATCCAAGCTTATTTATTAGACTCGCGGCACTAACCTCCCTCCCAAATCGACGTTTCACAAAACAGACCCCCTTTAATAGTACTTTCTCTAACTCATGAGTTTGTGTGTATTTTTGGCTAATCAACCTCTTGGAATATTATAGCCATAGCTCCTTCGACACCTTACACACTCACAAGGGTTGAGGGAAACCCGGTGCCGGCATTAGCCTACTCTTAACGAAGATCACCAAGGGTGCCAACGGCTTAACGTCCCTTTCGAAGGACGGAACGCTGACTTTGCTCGGTCACCTCAAACCACGCAAACAGGTGGCAGGGCGACCTTGGAAAAATTCGGCTTTCGCAGGATTCGTGCATGCTGCCCTTTCGAGCAACAGGCGAGTTGCAGCCAGCGTCCTAAACACTACACCACCGGAAAATTCATAAATGTATCTCATGAATAAGGCATCTCATACAGGTCCCATACGCTCTGAAATGATGATGACGAATAAGAAATTGGTTTTCGATTCCCGTTCAAGATAGAAGTTTTCTCCAGTTTTCAAATTAGTCCCAATTTTGGAGGTTGGTTATTTCAAATGAAGATGGGATAAACCTACCTGCAAGTGCCTTTGCGCTCGCATTGCAGAGTCCATTCGTCACACACCCATCCTGCCATGCACGATTTTACGTTTGGGTCATCATATTCGAAGCTCGGCGATCCATCCTTTTTCGGGACGCACATGACGAGAGTAGTGCAGTCTTTACACATGGGACCTTCTCGAGTGCATGGTATGTTATATTGTGCGTTCAAACCCACCGTTAATGCAGCCAGCTTTAAAAGATAAGTGAAATTATTTTGGCCACGCATAATACATTACCCATCTTAAATTAAAGCCATAGGAGCTCATAGGAGGGTAGCTTTTTATATCTATGGGTATGATAATTTTGGTATGTCTCACGGAGGGAATAAAACATCAAGTAAATATTATAGGTTACAAAAGGCGCCGATTAAAACTATAGTCTTACCAATAATACGGAAAAAAGATGCATCTTCTTTTTCGTCGTTCTTCTGTTCAGTATATGGACAACAGACCTTTTTTTTACGCACCTCCTCCGCGTTGTGGAAACGATTCTACACACTGCATCTCAGTTACGAGCAATGATCTATATAATGCAGCTGTTAAGGGAGGTGGAGAAGAAGGCATTGAGGGGGATTTAGGAGTGATTTTTTTATGCGATTACACCAGCATGAATCCTTATCTTTAAATGTTTTTAATAAGCTCTTTGGTTTTGCGATAGTTGCCTCGGTAACGAATATAATGCAGTTGCTAGGAGAGAAGGGGGGAGGGGGGTGAGAGGTAGCCATATGGGGCTAATGGAGTGAGGTCTTTATTTTGATACGATTACAGTAGATTGGATTAATATCTTTTTATCGGTTTTTGAGGATGTTCCAGTGTTTAGTGACGACTGACTTTACGACATGTCGCAATCCGTTAACCCTCGTGCATAGCCTACACATCGTACAAAAAAGTAATGTGATGGAAAGTAGCGTTACTTTATCACAATTTGTTTCCCCGAGTAACCATGCGTTATTTTGGTTCACAAGAAGTTTCTAACACGCAATATGTACTTTTTATTCTCCTACGCACGACACATTTACTCCGAAGTTATGCTTAGAATATATATATATATATAAGAAGTGCTACTGAACCCGACAGTAAAAGGGAAGAGTGGAGGGGTGAGTAGGAGAGGTAATCATGTATGCAGTTCTTGATTTTATTTATTCCCGTACGATTTCTATGAAGTCTCATTTCGATCTTATTCACCTTCTTCGATTTGTGAATCCAAATTCCAAATTTAATTTTCACGCACCAAGTTTTTGAAAAGATGCATTATACATAAATCGATGAGAGACATATCTATTCAGCCCTAATATGAACGATTCTTACATGGTATTCTATGCTGAAGTCTTCTTCGGCAGTTTCTTCTTAAGTTACCAGCAATCGCTCCTCGTCGTTATGATATAGACACGCACTTCTATATTCTATGCACATATACAGGGTGATATGGAAATACCTCCAAAAACTTCGGGAGCTTTTTAAGCTGTACAAAATAAAGATACAGTAATTGTCGCTCTGACTGCTTCGTGCTGTCAGATATATCACATTTCCCGCTTGATGCTTAAATGTGCCCTCTTGTGATCTTCACTCGTTGCTTAAATATCTGTAGTTTGTTGTAGCCCTTGCTACACTATGTCCCTATCCAGCCGTGGACGTTTGTTCGGCGGTAGGGATTCCAGGGTATCCAGACTGGCGATGGGACTTTTGTGGCGATCCCACCACTGGACCTGGATGAACCCTAGCTGGCTGACCTCGTCGTAGGTAGAGTTAGCCACCTTCTCGAAGTATGCCCTTGCTACGGAGGGCAGCAGGACATCGAGGGGCTCCACGGCTGAAAGGCGGTTAATCCGGTCGTTGCCATCTGATCGCGAGCAGCCGAGCACCGTCCGGAGCGCCGAATTTTGTACCACCTGGAGGCGGTTGAACGTCGTCCTAGATGCACCAGACCACACAGGTGAGGCGTACGTCATCGTCGGCAGGACGCAGGAGAGGTAGAGTCTCCGCTTGGTGTTCACCGACAGGCTCCTCGACGTCAAGATGGGGCGAATCCTCCTAAGGGCAGCAAATCCCTTCTGTCGTGTCTTCTCGACGAGTGACCTCCAGAGCAGCTTCCTGTCAAGCTGGACCCCGAGGTAGGTCACCTCCGTCTCCCAGGGGATGATATCCCCCACCACCGACAAGTCGACTCCGGGCGGAGCGCCCAACCCTGGATGAAAGACGATTGCCTTCGTCTTTCGCGGGTTGACGGCGATCCGCCACCGACTGTACCACGAGACCAAGTCATCCACGGTCTCCTGCAGACCCAGAGCCGCTGCGTATTTTTGGGACGATCGGCAGAGGATCGCCGCATCGTCCGCATACAGGGCCAATAGATGGTTCCATCCCTGGTCTCGTGGCACGTCGTGGGTGAAGATGTTGAAGAGAATGGGCCCCAGGACAGATCGTTGCGGTACTCCAGCACGTGCCCACTAAAGTTCCGACCTGTCCTGGAGCCACTTCACCCTAAAGTCCCGGTCTCGGAGATAGGATTCGACGAGACGAAGAATTCAGACCGGGAACCGGAGTCGAATCATCTTCAACAGGAGGCCCTCGTGCCACACGCGGTCAAATGCCTTCGAGATGTCGAAGAAGGCACCAGCGACCGCGTGTTTCCTGTTGAAGGCGTTGGTGATGAAGGACGTCACCCTGGTCAGTTGGTGAGTGGTGGAGTGACCCTTCCGGAAGCCGAACTGTTACGGCGGAAGGTGCTGTCCCTCATGAGGGTGTTTTTGCAGGGAAGGCAGCAGCAGTCTTTCAAATATCTTGCCGAAGCCCGAAAGAAGAGAGATGGGACGAAGGTCACTAGGACCTAGCGTGGCATCAGGCTTCTTCGGGAGGCAAAATACTTGCGCTCGCTTCCAGGGTGAGGGAAAGTGCGAGATCCTGGCGCAGCCCGTGAAGATGCTGGCAAGGAGCCCGACAGCGGCGACAGGTAGCTGGCGGATGACGATGTTGGAAATGTCGTCATCGCCTGGTGCCCTTCGGAGGTTGAGGCCTCGGATGACGTTGACGACGTCCTTCGGAAGGTAGGAAGGGAGGGAATCTGGGTCGATAGGTTCCCTGCCCAATCCCGCCAGCGCTTCGGCGATCTCTGTCTCGACCTCCGCCGACTCAGCAGTGGAGGGGTTGGGACTGAATGCCTCACGCAGATGTTCCCCGAGCATGCTCGCCTTTTCAGTTGGTGTTGCAGCGACCCTGCCTACAGAAGTCAGGAGGGGATCTCGCCGTTGGCCGCTTCGAAGCTGGCGGCAGACCTTCCACACGGAGTGATTCTCCAGGGAGACGGTGGAGAGGTATTTCTCCCAAGCGTCGCCTCGGACCTCGCGAAGCAGATGCTGGACCTCGAAGTTCAGCGCAGTCAGCTGCTGTCGGAGATCAGGAGTCCTGTGCCGTTTCCATCGTGGCCGGACGCTGTTGCGGTAGGTGATGGTACGCCTCAGGCCTGGTGGTAGCGCAATCCGGATGGTCTGTTGGACCTGTACCATGGGAATGCGTGTTTCCATGGCCTCCTGGACAACAGACGTGAGGCTGTTGACCATATCATCCGCATCCTTCGCGGTTGTGGGCGGAGTAGGCCGGACCGGCAGGCGTTCGGCGATGTTGATGCGAAAGCCTTCCCAGTCTGCCCGGGCGAAGTCGCGGCGCTGGCGAGGCGGGACCTTCATCAGCAGCCCCCCCAGAAGAAGGAGCGTCGGGTTGTGGTCCGAAGAAAGGGCACAGACCGAGTACATACTCGCTGACACTCCAAGGTTACGCGCCACTGCGATGTCCAGGACGTCGTTGTATGGCAGATAGGTCGGCTCCGCCGGCGCTAGCACGCTAAGACCTTCTTCGTCGACAATGTCCTTCAGCAGTGGCCCTCGTTGGTTGGATACCCTGGAGTGCCAGCTGGCTGCTTGGCGTTAAGGTCCCCTAAGACCAAGGAAGGGCCATCACCAGGCCCAAGGAGCTACGAAAGCTGGGCTGGGATCCACGGTGCAGTCGGCCGGTAGTAGGCCGAGGAGATCCTCACCCATCCCCTGTTGGTACGGACGTCTAAGGAAACCGCCTCCATTCCCGGGAAGGACTTGATCGGGTGCAGACGATGCTGGATCGTGTGGTGCACCAGGATAGCAGCACCTCCTCCGACGCGGTGTTGTTGCGCCGAAGGGGCTGCTACTCGATCAGCCCTGTAGATCGTCCATCCCGGAAGCTTCCAGATGTCCGAGGGCTGCAGGTGAGTTTCGTTGATTGCCGCTAGCACGGCTCCTTTGTCCTGCAGGAACGCACGGAGCTCCTCCGTCTTCGCCTTTACTCCGTTGGCGTTCCATTGGACTAGAGCAATGCAGCCTCTAACAGCCATTGGCGGGCTGGTTTTGTTATCCTCTCGCCAGTTCCTCCAATAGAGAGAGAAGAAGTTGGCCTTGTGTTGACGCTACGTAGCGCCGCTGGGAGCGACACACGGTGGAAATCGTCGACCAGATATCCTCATCTGGCGATTCTTCCCGACCGAGTCCGATTACGGGCTGCTGCAAAGAGGCCGGAGCCGCAGGAGCTGGGATGACCGCAGCAGTAGACTTCACTGTGGCTTGGGAACATAGTTGCCAATTTAGCGATTTTGTCGCTAGATTCAGCGACTTTTTACTTCGTTTAGCGACTATTTTTTTTGTTTTAGCGACATCTCGCTAACTAAGCGATTTCCACTGAATCTAGCGAAAAATTTAGATATTCCTTATATTAGTGCAAATACATACGATATTAACCAGAAAAATGAATTACTCTTATGAAACTTAACACATACCAAATGTAGAATAAATAACAGTTGTTTGTTATTATATATTATCAACGAATCAGGCATAATCTTGAAAACTATGACATTTATATTTGAAGTATATTATATCTTGATCTTTAGTGTTTGTTCTGCAAATCTTTATTCAAACTACATATTTACATTTTGTGGTTTGAATGTTGAATCATCATGATAATTAACATACAGTTTATTTACAAACATGTGCAACAAAATAAAATGTACATATTTATGTACCCTTTGGTAGGCAGGCGTAGGGACACCCCTTCGCAACTTTGTATGTACTTTTCTCGGAACGTCGATCGTCGTGGATATCCAAGCACATTTGAACTCTTATACATTTATAGTTGAAACTTTGTGAAAATTCTGCGTTCAGTCCTTCATAGTATTTCACTCCGAGTGCTAGCCACGAGTGTTGTCGTAAGTGAAAAAGCACCTTTTGTATGTGTATATCTGAGCAATTGGTTGCTGAATATTTTGAAATTAGATATCGTGGTCTCTTCAGTTTTTAATTTTGTTTATAAAATATTTTAAGTTTTTTACCCTTTCTAACATGGATAACAAGAAATACACTCAAAGTTTTCGTCTGGATTGGCTGAAAGACTCGAGATATAAAAACTGGCTCATCAAAATGCTTTTGTAAGTTTTGCAAGTGTTCATTATCGGCAAAAGTTGGTGACATCGAAAAACATCGTAATACAGTTAAACACAAAAAAGCAGAAGCTCCGTTTAGCTCTCAGTTCCAGAAGAAGAGTAATGATTTTCAGAAGAAAGAAGGATTTGTTGCACTCTTCATAGCAGAGCATTGTGCAATAAAACTGTGGAACATCTGAATGATTTGTGCAAAGCCTGTTTTGGTGATAGTAAAGTTGTAGTGACATTAAACTTCATCGAACAAAATGTAGTGCTTTGATTTGCAACGTGCTTGCCTCGCATTTCATTGAGGATTTAAAATATGACATATGGGAAAGTAACTTCAGCTTAATTGTAGACGAGACTAATGACAATTCCGTAACTAAACTGTTAGGTATAATAATTAGATATTATTCCCAATCAAGAAAGAAATTTACAGTGACATTCTTGGATATTATAGAACTACGTAACTGCAATGTAGATGCAATATGTGAATCTATAAAAGCTTCCTTAAAAAACAATGGGTTAGACTTACAGAAGTTAATCGCGCTTGGAACTGATAATGCGTCCGTTATGACTGGCGTTAATAATGGAGTTTATAGCAGACTGAAGTCTGATGTTCCTAACTTGATTCTATTAAGATGTGTGTGCCATTCCCTGCAATTTGCTGCTTCCCATGCGACCCGTGATCATATGCCAAGGGATTTTCTCATTAAAGAAACGTATAATTGGTTTTCTTATTCTGCTGTAAGACAAGCTAGATATAAAGAACTTTATTCTTCGTTAAATAATGGTCTATCTCCCCTAAAATTAGTACAAATGAGTCAAACAAGGTGGTTGTCCGTTGAAGGGGCTATAGTAAAAAATTTAGAGCAATGGAATGAATTAAAGGAACATTTCGAAATTTCGAGAAAAAACGAGTGCTGTCATACAGCCGAATTGTTGTATTCAATGTATTGCGTATAAGATAAATTTTGTTTTTTTGTTATTTTTGAAGCCAATTTTAGGAGAGGTTCAAGCAGTCAATAAGAAATTTGAAGCCGCTTTGAATGATCCCACCAAGTTACTAAATGATCTGGTACATTTAAATGATTCCCTTTGCTCGAAGATCAACAATTCAGAAAGTACTGATGCCCTAAATCGACTAAATTCACATAAATATTTAGGATATGAATTTGAAAAGGAAATATCCGAATGCAAATTTTCTGATGACATAAACCGTCAGATTCGTGAAAGGTGTAATAATTTCCTAGTTTTACTTCAAAAAGAAATTAAAAATAGATTACCGGAAAATGTTCGTACTTTGCAGTAAATGTCTTATTTGAGTGCGAGTAAATGTCGTCAAACTATGAAACCAGAAATACTTAATCTAGCAAAAATGTTTGTAAAAGATGCATCGATTCTGACTCGTATTGATTTTCAGTGGAAAAAACTACATACGATCATGTGGACAGAAATTTCAGATACGTGTAAACTTTGGCCAGAAATAGATAGCTATCGAGACTCAACCGGTGAAAATCCTTTTGAGGATATTTCAAATGTAGCTTTAACTGTACTGACCCTACCCCACTCAAATGCTGATGTGGAACGTCTATTTAGTGCCATGAATATTGTAAAATCAAAACTACGAAATAGAATGAGTATTAAAACATTAAAAGCTATTTTGTGCATTAGGTACGGTTTGAGAAGGCATGAGAAATGTTGTTACAATTACGAACTGTCCGAAAGTGTTGTAAACAAATTTGGATCCACTGAAACATATGTTGATACAGTCAAAGACAAAGATAAAAGTGAACAGACAATTGAGGAAGACGTACTTTAAACAGGCTTGTCTTTTTTCGAAGAATTACTGTAGAGTGGCTTCCAACTAACTTTACATATTTGACCTATATATAAATGAAAATAGCATTACTTTTTATTAATAAAAGACTTCAAAAAACCTACATTATTTATTTTATTTGTAAAATATTATCTTTATTAATATTATATTCATAAAAACGAAGGTAAGTGTATTATATACATAAAATAATCATTATTCTGAAATATTGAAGCACTTTTAATTTTTAACTACTTTTTTAGCGATATTTTTTGAGTTTAGCGACTTTTTAGCTACTTTTCAGGGTAAATTTAGCGACATGTTCAAAATAATTTTGGCAACTCTGCTTGGGAAGCCGAGTTAAAAATCATAAGTTTTTTTATTGTCATTACTATTTACAAATTCAGAAGTTATTTTCATTGTCATAACTATTTACAAATTCAGATTGGGTTGGGTTGGTAGGGTTGGGTGGGTGGTTGGGTTGGGTGGGCGGTTAGTTTGAGTGGGTGGGTTGGATGGGTGGGGGAGAGTGAGGTGGGTGGGAGGGTAGATTGGGCTGGGTGGGAGGATGGATTGGGTTGAGTGGGTGGTTGGGTTGGGTGGATGGTTGGGTTGGGTGGGTGGGTGGATTGGTTGTGTTGGGTGGGTGGGTTGGTTGGGTGCGGTGGGTGGGCGGGGGAGAGTCAGGTGGGTGGGAGGGTGGATTAGGTTGGGTGGGTGGATTGTGTTGAGCGGGAGGGTGGGTTGGGGTAGGGTGGGGGAGGGAGAGTGAGTTGGGGAGGGGAATCGCCTCAAAAACATTAAAAACCTTGGAAACCATCTTTCAAAACAGTTGACCGCAAATGTCATAGATATTCACTTGACCGCAAATGTCGCTGACCGCATCTGTCGCATATTCCTCGCAATCGGCGATCCACTGACAAAAACGTTTAGTCAGTAGGCGTACGGCGATTCGGAAACTTCTCACGGTATCGGCATACTCTTCAAACGACGACCCTTCTCTTAAAGAGTTCACTAAAGTACGAGGATTATCCCCAAAGTAACGAGACTGAAATTCTTGTGCACGATGTGGCAACACTGTCTCCTCCTACCCCTTACCATTGTTTAAACAATGCAACAGTTATGACTTGTTTCGTAGACTGTCGGCCGTGTATTTTTTAACTATTCAAGGTCGTTTTTGTGCATCTCGTAACTCTAAAAATGGAGCCGTTAAATTGAACGAACTGCTACGGAAACGTTTGAAAAGTTAAAAAAAGGGTATCCAAATCAGAAGTTTCTCGGTGGCACAAGATTTATGGAAGGAGGAGAAAATGTGGAAATTGATCATCGCTCGGGAAGACCTTCCACGGTGATCAGATGAGAATGTGGAGCGGGGTGAGGTCTTTCATTGCTAAAGACCGAGGGTTGTCGGTTAGATTTGTTGCAAATGAGCTGAACAATAATAAAAATGCCGTCCGTGAAATTTTTACAGATCATTTGGACATGCGAAAGTTTGTGCAAAAATGGTGCCTAAAAATCTGACAGACGAGCAAAAGGAAAATACGCGGAACTTCTGCCAAGAATCCGGGTGATTTCTGCATTTGGGGGACCCTAAAGACCATGGCTTACGCTGAATACGTCAACACAAGAGAGGAGCTTTGTTATAGGATTCAAAATGCTTGTCAAACCGTTGCAGCACAACCTGTCTACATTGAGCGTATCAGGAAGCCCTTAAGACGAAGGAATAAAGCGTGCATACGTTCGGAAGGAGGTCTTTTTGAACATGATGATGATGATTTTTAAGTACTTCATAGGATTGTTGAGGACATTAATAAAGTTTCGAACTATGATTGTGCTCCTTTTATTCTTTCTATGACCCCAACTCCCACTCAGTGGCATGGAACAAATGCAGCTGTATCTCTTGAACGGTGCGTTTATCGATATATAATCATATGAACTTTTCTCTTTATTTTGCACCGCTTAACAAGCGCCCGAAGTTTTCGGATGTATTTCTATATCACCTTATAGGTGAGACAAAAAACGTTCTCAGTTCCATTTTCACAAAGAATCATAAGAAGTCCTTTTTTTTACATCTCGGACGTACATCTGTATAAATAGACAGGAAAACTAAGTACAATAACAAATTTTTACGTTTTGTAAGTCCTTTCATATTGTATTTACATTTTTTGCTCAGTTGAAATTTTTTACGGTGAATGCATGAATTCAAGTCAAGAGATCCTATTATGATACAGATCTACATAAAATTAATGTCTACATCGTAAGTGAAGAGGCAATAGTTAAATTAATTGGTGTGAATCAGTAAACTAGCAGAATTTCGGAGCAGTCTTTTCAACTTTACGAATGAATAAATCTCTTATCTTCACCAAGTAGGGATGTACATGGGTTTCCAGTGATACAGAAGTGCTTTTCGTTAAATTCACCGTAGTATAATTTTGTACTAAAGTTTTTGCTTTGAAATTGGAAAAGTATTTTTCCTTATTATTGTGGTAGCTTTGCTTTTTAGAACGTTCTAAACATATTCATTTCGTTTTGTCATTTTATACTCGCCCTACAAACGAAATTTTTTAAAAATCCGTCAAGTCAATACCTTCCAAATTCATAATTTTAGCCTTGATATTGTGGTAATCCTGTTTAGTGGACACGGTTGAAATATAGTATTTTGGTTATTTATTTATATGAAGATTATTTATATTATATTTCGTTATCCGGTCCAAATATATCATTTTGGTCAGTAATTTATATGATTATTTTATGTACCATATTTAGTTGAAATCGGTTCAGCCAATTCTTCCCTGATATATACGTAAGGAGGACGAACATCACGAAGATAATAATTGTGCTTTTCATCAATGACTAAAAGCAATAAAAATCACATTTACTGAGATTTTTTTAACTAATAAACTAAAATATGAACTTGGTTTATCTTAGTTGTGTTGTTTCTTTCACTCTCTTATGGAATATATCGTATTTATAGATTTTTTCAATTTGGGAAACAACCAGTTTAAGAGTTAGAATGAGGACTTGAGAGAATCGTTCATTAATTTATTAATTTTCAACTGTGTATTTATCACTGTCAACTATGAAACTTGCTTTAATAACTTTGTCAAATAAATAGTTTTTCAAACATAAATATAGGAGTAAAAATGATTTAATTGGAAAATTTATATCGTAACCGATAATCATTTCCATCATAACCTTAAACATTCATTTGATTACCGTGCTACATATTTAATTTTCCAGTAATTTAGCATTTTGGGATTACTAAGACATCAACCGTGTCTAAATGCAATTTTAACAGTCGGTTACTCTCATGCAATAATGGAATTTGAGCGGCAACAGCAAACTTCAATAATTCGCGAATAATGTCTTCCGTTTTCACACTAAGAAAAAGATTTTGAGGTCATTTTAGAGCCAATAATCGCTGATTCTGAGGAATAAGACAAAGATTACCTGCTCACCACTAAAATAGTTCCCTTATATTTAGCCGAAATGAGTGCTTGGCTGTCCCGACCATTATTTTGGTTATCGGAGATAACTTATTCATCGATTTGGTTCAAGCCGTAAGGTGAGCTTGACATATCATTTCTAGAACTCGACCCTTTAGTTATAATTTTAGTAGCCTAAAAGACATAAAGTTATGCATTCTTTAACACGCTGGAAGTTATTCAACTTACAAGTATAGCAAAGGGACAGTTTTTAAGGACTGAGAAAAGAATATTTAAATATTTTTTTATTTATTGGTACAATAAAATACACAATTCTTACATCATAACAATATCATTCTCTTATATGTTTTACTTATTTTACAACTTCAGCAATTATTCCCTAGCGGTTTTAACAAAATTAATTGGAGATTACGTTGCTGTCATATCTATTACTAATTTCAGATAATTGTCTCACTATTCTACATCTTATATTGTGCTGAATAACACACGGTTTTTATTTTATTTGTCGAATGAAAGCGCTTATTATATTGATAGTTTGGACAAGAAAATATAAATTGAAATCAGACCCCTCATAAAATAAATGCCGTTCCTTCTACTAAAATTAGCACCAACCTAAAGTGAGTGTTAATTACCTGTGCCTCATTGCACGCACCTACGTTTGTAACCGTCAAAGTGTGATCCCCTCCGGCAGCATAGCCATTTACTTACGATATTGTTCTTGCCGATCGAATAGCATACGAAGAAACACATAGGGTTGATCGCATCCGGAAAGTAACCTTCCGAACTGCAAGCATATGCAGGCGGCGTCGTGGGGTTTGCGGCAATTGTAGTCGTCGAGATTTGGTTTATGTCCTGCACGCACCTAGATGCCGCCGAATCAAAGTAGGATCCCCTTTTGCACGACATATGCTTGCAACCGTATTCATTATTTTTGATTCGGTAGCACACGTAGAACGTTGTGTGGTTTTGTGGGTCTTCAAAGTAGCCTTCGGATTGGTAGAGACACGGAATCGTCGGGTCTGGAGTGGTCGAAGGGTTTGCATTTTCACTGATTTCGGGGTATATCACGTGAGGTGGACCTAAATCTTCCTTGCATTCGTAGTAGAAATCAGAGTCGCCAATGAATCATGTCTGCCCGACAGTTTCGCACAATACGGGGTAATCCCAGCACAGTTTGCTTGTGAGATCCAAGCTGCATTCTCCCGTATTGAGATCGATACCCTTTCCGTTGTCGCAGGTATAATAATATTGATTTTTGTTTTGGCAACCATAGTAACCGACGCAAGAGTATGGATCCGGAAACAACATTTCCGCGTCGGTGCCGTTGGGTGGACAGCTGAACTTCTTATACCTGTGAGAATGAACAATAACAAGCAATCGTTAAAACTGAGAATTTTTCAGGGTGTAAGGATTTTCAGGATAAATTTAGCGCAATTACAAAATTATATATATAGCATAAATATAAAATGAACTGATTAAGAATTTTATATGTAATAAATCCATTTACTGCACAATTTTAAGAATATTTTGTTAACCTATGTGACTTTGTAAGTAGAAGGAAAATTTTCATAATTTTATAAATTTCAAAAAAGGTTTGCATTTATCTCATCACAATCTATGGTATTTAAGTTTAAATCGACATTTCGTGACGAATTTAGTTCCCGATTTTAAACATTGAGCCATTATAGATAAAATGAAGATGGGTTTCAGCCATAAAGCTACTAGGTTAACCACGTGCATGCCTTTGACATTAACAATAACCAATTCTGTCTCGAAGTGGATATGAGAATGTCATTTTCCACCTGTTAACACCGTATCACAAAAGTGGAATCGTAATTAACGGTAAAATTTATCAGTGGCGCAACGTTTAGAGTAAAAATTCGTTATTTCTATAGCAAAAATAGTAAAGGTATACAAATAACGGTATTATTTTCCTTAGCGGTTATATTTAACTCTTTTATTACATGTAATTTCCTATACCAACTTACGAATTGTGAACTCGCCCATCTTGTATAGATGTATTGGAGGCCGGCTTTTCCTTCCACGGCTACCTTATAGATAAATAAATCCGCGAGACATAGTTCTTGCCACTAAATTTTAATTTGAAGTATTATTTATTGCGATAAGAAGAAATCCGTACCAGTCGCAGATGAAACCTACCTGCAAGCACCTTGGCGCTCGCATTGCAGAGACCATTCGTCACACATGGTTCCTATTGGGCACTTCTCTTCCATTGCGTCGTCATAATCGAATCCAGACGTCCCATTAGTTCTCGGCACGCAGAGGGCGAGGGTATTGCAGTCGTTGCACATGAGACCTTCTCGAGAGCATGGTATGGGGTCCTTAGTACCCTGGGCGTCCAAAACCACCGTCAATGCAGCCACCTGTAAATTATGAGAAAAATTATTCCTATTATTCTACGCAAATTTTCTCATTTTCTAAATGACCATTGTATCATGGAAAAAATGTTTTTAGGAAAGTTCAAGTAAAGGATTTTCTTCGCTGCCATTTGAATTTAACGGTCTTGGAGCTCTGAAGAAACCGAGAGAAATTTTGGAGGGAATGGAAAAAGTAATGTGGTTAACAAAAATATATATCAATATAAGATTTTCTCGTTACGATCAACACGGCGAAGGTATGGGTTTTCATTTTTGCCATACCCTATTTAAACGAAAATGTTGAGGATCTGTTTTTCCAGAAATCTGCACAGTGTGTCACTTCAGCTGCTTCTGTTTTGAATAAATGACATATATAACACTTGAGGGTATTGCAGTCTTTGCACATGGGACCTTCTCAAGAGCATGGTGTGAGGTCTTTTGTATCCTAGGCTTTCAAATCCACCATAAAATCCACCGTAAAATCATAACCTGTCTTGAGTAAAAGCCAGGAATGAATGGCAGTCTTTTGCAAGAAGGCGATCCATTCCTTTATATAGATCATCATAAACACTTCGGTTTGTCGTACGTAGGAAGTAAAACAGAAAATTCCCATTTCCCGATCAAGGAAATGGTATAGGTTGTAATCTCCATTGATTTAAATTATGGAGTCTTACCATTAAAGCATATAGAATGTACATCGTCGTTCGTTCAGCAGATGGACTGAAATTTCTCTTTTATTAAGTAATCTTCTCGGCGCTGCCGGTATGATTCTCCAGGCAGCCTCTTAGTTGCGAGCAAGGGGCTATGTAATGCAGTCGTTTAATGGGCTGAATGTTGAAAGAGAAAGGAATATAGTAGAGAAATGTAGTATCTACTACCTGACTTGATTTCAGAAATGCCTTTTCCTGAATCGGCAAACTGCAATAATATATAACATTGTCCAATATATTCGGCCTCAATTAAGGACTAATATCGCAATATCAATCGCTCAAAAATATAAACAAAATCGCAGGAGGTAATCAGAGCCGTAGGCGACCCTACATTAAATGCGAGATGTGTTTCCTTCCGCGAGGTTTCTGTCGACCATTGTTTCAAGCTTATCTGCAGTATTCGAGTTTTTAATGTAATATACTTTTATTTTATTTTCGCTCCGTTTTTCCATATATTTTCCAAAGTTTTGGAATTTCTTTCGCTAAGTCACCAACAACGGGGTTGCCCCTGTCGACGAACCTTTCTCACTTGATGTTCACAGAAGGTGTCTCTTCAAGTAACGAAAGTTACCCAATATTCCAACATAATCATTTTGGAATGATTTGAATCCTGGAGACGAATTAAATATTTGACGGCTGTTTAAAAAGGTTACTTCCCATAATAATTCCATATCATAAGATAATTAAATACATTAATCGTTTTGATCAATTCGGAATGAAGGGGCAGTTCATCTTTTTTGCCCAGGATGTATTTGAAATTGTTGAGCAGTTATTTTCGAAGGCGCAAAAGTAATGCTCAGGTCTGATACTGATGTAAAGGAAAAGGACTGATAAATGGCTCAATAGGCGAAATTGTGTAAATCAGTTGGCTGTATTTTAGATAAGGTCAATCCTATTCAAAAGACATTCCATCAGTGAAGGTTGACTTTGGAGGTGATATTGGGAAGCATATAATTTCTTCAATCTTGATAAAATGGTTGATTTATAAAATAGCGGAATTTTCAGAAGAAGAGTGATTCCTACTATATTGTTTTGGGAAGTAACAATTCATAAAATAAAAGGGACAACAGAAGAAAAATCTGTAACATTTTTTGGCAGAAAAATCTTCGCCAAAAGTCCAAGTCTATGTTGCACCGAGCATAACGAGCTCGGTTGAAGGAATAAAAATACCTGAAATTGACAGGCCTAAATTAAGTAGACCTACTAACGTGTCTGATGAGCTGATTATGCAGTGTCTATCGCTGTAAACGGAAGCATAAATGGATAAATGTGCTGTAAATGTAAAATTGTAAATTAAGCACTATATCACAATGAGATGATTGAAACATACAAGCCTACAATTTATTGTTATCAGCCGCTTTATGCTATATATAATAACAAGAACCCATTGTGATCACATTAATCGTTACCTATTATACCACAATATGGTCAACTGAAGTTATGATATTATACTTCCAGCGTTTTGTTTAGATTTTTTTCAGCCATATTTAGGCGTCACAAATTCTAATGTTACTTTGCAGAATCTTAAAGAATGTAGTCAAAAGAACGTTACGAAAATATCTTCATTTCCCGTCAAATTTTGCTGTTGTTTCTGCAAAATCGAATAGTGGAAATTTAATGAAGAAATTCCTGGAAAGTTATAAGATTATTCATATCTGTGATATTTCACAACGTATGCCGAGACGATGGAATGCATTATGTCATTTAAAAAAGAGAAGCGACTTCTATTCTTATAAAAACAATTCAGAAAAAACAGGTACGAGCTTATATAATTTTCACGGCTGTTTTTAGACAAAATTCCCTATATTCTCAGCCATTTTATGGGTAAAGAAGTTTTTTAGTACCTCAACATTTACAGTCATAAAGTATTATTGATGATTAATTTTTTAAACTAATTAAATGTTCAAATTCAAGGCTACTAGAAAATTGAGCATTTTTGGAAGAAACAAGATAAATCAAAGTTAGTTAAAAATGAATTAACCTCCAGTACTTTTTTTATCTGTCACACTTTAACGTTCCTTTACAAATAGCAACAAATTAAAGTGAGGAACATTCACCAAGATTGCAAAGACGCAAATAGGGTAAAGAACACAAAAATCTTACGATGATAAACGCTGATGGATTAATAAGCTTCATTTTGATCTCCTGCTGTCAAATTCTCTGACTTTCCCGGTCGAACCAGCCGACGTGATGCACTTGCTGTCATTCTCTATACTTCGCTTTCGAATGTCCACTCTATTTAAAGCCCTTGCACACCCACGCTCATCAGGTCATTGCACTGCTTATCTCGGTTTAGCCGAAAAAGAGGCGAGCGCACCTTTAAACAATTGCTCCGAGCCGGCAACGTCCGCATGTTGACTTTTCTCAATTACATAGCGTGGGCCAACTCCCTCGATGAGTCAAGTGGCTTTGATTTATAAAAATTCACTTTAAAATTTCTCAAAAAGCAGTTCCCGACTTTAAAACTTTTGCTCTTTGAGAAGTGTTATATCGATTTTCTTTAAATATGAAAATCACAACTTAGTTTCACTAACTCATGATTTTTCTTTCTTCAGGCGAAATAAATTTTGCAGCGAATGAACAGAAATTTATTTTTAAAATACTCGGCCATCCTTCTTGGGATGAATTTTAAAATTAAGTCTTACAAAATTAAAATTATTAAGAAGGATTTATGTCTGGAAAAAGCAAAACGTTGAAGAAAATCGATAAATTTTAGCCAAAAAACAAATGACCATACAGAAAATTAAATATAGATGCATTCCTTTTTTGTCAACGTTTTTACATTGTCATATGTAGCCCCAATTAGAATATTTTATAGCTCTCCAACTCCATATATTAATACTGCGTCAGTCGTGAATTGTTACCAAGTAAAGCATTTTAGCGTTTTATCATGCGTGGTGAAGAATAAGTATGTATCTCGAAAAGTCCTCCATTGAGAGTTTAATAATGTTATACTGAAACAAAAGTAAAATCTGTCACAGGAAGAAAAGACGTGTGTCGCGTTTCTTGGATTGAATTCATTAATAATTTTAAAGCGAATAATCAGGTTTTGGGGCTTTTAAAGATGGCTTATTATAATAGCTAAACAAAATGAAGAAGGTATGACCATAACTTTAGCACTTTAGCACAGTACAGGTGACAGTTGAGGGGATCACAATGGCTTTACCACAATTGAAGAAATTAAGAAGAAACCGTCCATTTAACAAAAAGCTGATGTGGCCACCACACGACTAACTCCATAACTTTAATATTTCTAAAAATACCAAATAGGTTGAATGAAAATAAATATTTTAAGGAACTGCGAAAAAAATTCAGACAGCAAAGAACTGAAATAAACTCAAACCGTAGCCTTCTGATATTGGATATTGCCAGGAAGATCCAACAATTAAGAAAATAAATGGGAGCGTTGCTATGAGGTAACTAAGCGTAAAATGTTTACAATAGTCGCCGGTAGGTGGCGTGGTGGTGGCAGGTTAAATATTTAGTTTTTAGGATATCTCTTAAACAATGCATTATATGGAAAATGTTTTAAACAAAGGGAGCAAATATGAAATTTTCCTACAACTTTTATTACAATACATTTTTACAGTAATCAAATATTAAAGCAAATATAAAAAACGGATAAGTAACAAGAGTAAACACTCACTTTCGGTTGACCGATTTTTACCAAAAACTAATTAATTCTTGTGACACTCATAAATATGTTAAATATAAAATTTCGCGTCGACGTGATTAATAGTTTTTGAGTTACAGCACACAAAAAAACTCACATTCTCTCTCACACACACAGACATCATCAAGAAAATGGTCAGAAACATGTTCAGGGGACCTCAAAACGTGTATTTCCGTTGAAATCTCAAAATCGATTTTTTTCATGAAAACACTTTCTTATACTACGTATGGAGAAAGCAAAAATATGCAGTAATCCGTGTGTTTTTGAATACGCGTAGAATCGACCCACAAAGTAATTTTTAAAGCTATAACTTAACGTTATCATGTGGAAATTATTCCTCGTATAAGTGATTTGTATTCATTGCCGGTTTCGTGTAACTGTGTATGATTGACTGCGATTATAAATTCACGTCACATCTGTCCAATTATTCATGAAATTTCGACGCTATTTTGAAGTTAAAACAACACCTTTGTAACGATTAACGATATATTAATATTAATATTCATTGATATTGTGCTAATGAGGATTCCTAAGTCAGATATAAAGATTTAAATTGCTGAATTATTAAAAAGATTTCGAGTACATTTTCTTCGAAAACTGAATAAGTTTTTAATCTTTGACTAAAAATAGTAAAATAAAATTTATATAAATTAATTTTAATGAAACAACGTTTTGCACTTAAAAGTAAAAAACATAAAATTCACATAATAGTATGTTTCAGAAAGTTAAAATGGTTTTTGAAATATGAAAGTTGTCTCGCGTATTGTTTAAAAAATATATATTTTTTCTGTTTGTAAGATTTTTTTATATAAAGTTGAGAGAGAAAGCTCCACATATGAGTGGGAGAGAGAGAGAGTGAATGGGAGGGAGTAAGGGAATGGGCGGGGGAGAGAAATTGGGAATAGGTGGGAGAAAGGAAGGGGAATGGAAGGGATACAGTGGGTGAGAGAGAGATATGGGAAGTAGGAGAATGAGAGAGAGATGAAGAGAGAAAAGGAGGAATAATGTGGAATGCCTTAATTTTGATATTTTACTCATGTATACCAGTCATTTTTGACGGACAATTACACTAGCCTTTTCATATTTTCGTATAGAACGAAAATCACTTCACAAAACTGCTTGTTTTCTTGAAACTTTAATATAAAAAGGCTGTGAAATATAGTCTTAGCGCTGTTTCATTTTTAATACACTTGGGCAAAGCGTCATAATTATTTTAATGTTTTTGTTTTTCACGAAGGCTTAAAACTCCGCATTTCCGTTACATTCCGATTCAAAGCATTGTGGTAGTCCTGTGCACAGTGAAGTTTATCAGGAATTTTTTACAGAAAAATGAATGGGTTAACACTTTTGCCGGTGCACCCGAGATCATTCACGTTGTTTTTTTACAATACCAGTGTCTAGAGCAGCGGTCGGCAACCTATGACCCGCGGGTCAACGAGTGACTCGCCATCACGATTTGTGTGACCCACAAAGGTGAACATATTTAGAAGAGTTTATGTTTTGAAAGTAAAATAGCAATTCAATCGATAAAAAGAGTTAATATACACATCCAGGTTTGATTTTTCTTTTCGTTCAAAAATTTTAATCGATCCATCTCATGTTCCAAAAGCCATTAATTGACTTTAAATGAAAGAGGCGTATTTTTTCACTATTATGTGAGAAATAGATGTATATCGAATAACATTTTAATCATTCCCTATACATGTAGACATACTATTTTGCGGACAGCAATATATCCAATTTGATATATTTCTTTAAATTTAAGGATATTCTTTTTCTGAGAATGTGCTGGTGTGCACGAATTATTTTTTTGTTTTCAAGCACATTTTTTGAGATTATAAGTTCACATTTTGTATATCTCGGAGAGTTTTTATTGAGATTTGTTTTAGCAGCCAAATTTACGATAAGAGTGCAAAAATATTAAATTGAGTTATCTTAGTTTTGTTGTTTCCTTTGGCTCTTTCAGAGAAGGATGATTTTTCTTTTCAATTCCTAGTCTTTTATTCAAGCAAAATTTTAATGCGGTAAATAACCAATTAAAAAAAAGAAAATGCTGCTTTTAAATTATTAAAGCGACAGAAAATAATATATAAATTTTGATTTGAGACATTTTTACTAGCCTACTTTCCAAAAAAATAAAAGTAGTCTTATGTGAACGCCCGGGTGTCCGTGTGTGTCCCCATAACATCTTCTTCATTAATTAACCGATTTAAAATCAATTTGGTAC
Organism: Tanypteryx hageni; assembly: GCA_028673005.1. Taxonomy (NCBI): domain Eukaryota; kingdom Metazoa; phylum Arthropoda; class Insecta; order Odonata; family Petaluridae; genus Tanypteryx; species Tanypteryx hageni. The sequence goes on from CM054113.1 coordinate 50,151,172, forward strand.
ATATAATATGACCAAAATGACATATTTGGACCGGATCGACTCAGCAGGGGTGCCACAATTGCAAAGTTAATCTTTTCAGTAGTTATGAATTTGGAAGGAATTAGCCCAATCGATAACAACAAAAATTTTTATGAAGTAGTAGTAGTACAAAATAACAAAATCAAGATTTTTAATGTATATATAGAAAGAAGAGCTACAAGGAATAAAAAAATATTCTTTTTACACCTATTTGTGTTGAACTGTCCTCATCAATTTTAACCAAATTTAATACTTATAAAATACACTTATATACATTTATATTAATAAAAGGCTATGTATGGAGTATAGCTTTGTACGAGACAAAAAAATGGACGCTTAGGAAAAATTACATCAAATACTTGGAAACTTTGAAATGTGGACTTGTAGGAGAATGCCGAAGATAAAATGGACGAATAGGATGAGAAACGATAAAGTCCTACGAAGAGTAGGATTATACAGAAAGAGGAAGGCAAACTGGGTTGGACATAATCTGAGAAGAGAGAGTATGATTAAGCACGTGTTAGAAGGAAAACTAGATGGAAAAAGGGAAAGGGTTAGGAAAAGGTTTCAGCTGATAGACGATTTTAAATGGAAATAGAGTTATCAAGTTATAAAAAGGACAGCGGAAAATAGGAGTGCATGGAGAATCAAGTTTAACCGTTAAAACTCATGGACCTATCTACAGACAGTTACCTATGATGATGATACAAAACCATATTAGCATATTTAAACCGAATCAGGCAAACAGGGGTGCCACCATTACAAATTAAACTCTTTCAGTAATTAAGGATTTCGAAGGAATTGACTAATTGGATTTCAATTAAATTTTATATATAAGAGTTACACAACATATCATAATGAAATCAAGATGTTTAAAGAGGAGCTGAGGAGCAGGGCTACCACAATACAAATTAAATAATATTTCTTTTACACGTATTTCTAGAGAACAGTCCTAATGGATTGTAACCAAATATAGTAAATTTAATCTTCATATAAATACATTAGCAAAATATATCAACCGTGTCGATTGAACAGGGCTACCACAATATCAAGGTTAGAATTTTTTGTAACTGTTAATTTGACAGATAATAGCTGAACAGATTTCAACGAAATCTCGTTTGTAGGGCGAGTATATAATGGGAAAACGAGATGTTTAGAACGGATCAAAAAAGCAGGACTACCACAATATAAGGAAAAATAATTTTCTGATTTCAAAGCTAATACATTAGTATACGATTATACTAAGGCGAATTTGACGAAAAGCACTTCTGTACTACGATAAACCTGTGTACACCCCTACTTGTTATATATTAAAATCGTATTCAAAGGAAAGTAGGCGGATTAGTTATTTCCATAACTACTTGTTTGTTTATCACATTGTCAGATAAGTATGTTTGCGATCGAAAGATAAAATTACATATTTATTCATTATTAAAATTTAATAAGTCACATTAAAAATACATTTCCGCTATACACTCAACCATAAATTCAATTAGTATTGTGCTATGCAGTGCCATATTTATTTACCCTTTTTAAATGAAGAGTATGTCATCCATGTCCACATGTCTATGTTGAGGTCAGTTATAATGATATGAAAATTAAAATCATGTGGTAATCGGTGTATTCAATCAAACACGAATAATGGGCTCAAATGAGAACTACGGAAAAAGATTTTGGGATAATTCTTACCTACCATACTTTAGTATCTGCTCAATCAAAACCACTTTAACATATTGAAAAAATTCCCGAAGATCCAACTTTATATCTTCAATCGAGTATACGAGATATTTCAAAAGTATTTCACTGTATAATATCTACATATCAGCTGTACATTATACATTAGCCACACATTGCCTCAACATCCATGTCGTAGCATGTTTTGGGAGTGAAAAACGCCTTCCTTTAAGCTATAACTGATGTGTGGCTATTATAGTGCTATATACAGGATTGCGCGACTTTCGAAACGCACAGTATATTCAATTAAAGAAATAGAGTTGAATCTTCGCCAATTTTTCTAAGACGTTAACGTCGTGTAGGTAGCTTATAATTAAATTTGATTTCTTATTATTTTTTAATTATCAGTTATTATCTTCATAGTGACCTTTGTAAGAAATTAATGACAAATTGAGGATGCTTCCAATTCTGTTAATAGTATAAGACAAATGTGCCTCTATTCAACATCTTCAAGTAATCGTACAACACCATACAGATTTTAATGAAGAAACTAAATATAAACGTTAATTTTTGGTAGATTTGGCAAGGAAAACTAAAAAAACACGAAGCAATTAAACTAATGACGCTACGTCTCCCAACAATAGCGGCAATTCAAAGAGTGTTAATCAATGCAGCCACCAATCACGCACCTACGTCTGTTTTCATCAAAGTGTGTACCCTTTCGGCAGCATTGCGTTTTACTTCCAAATCGATTTCCACCGATAGAGTAACATACGACGAAACATTGACATTTGTTTTTGATCCCAAAGTAACCTTCCGACTTGCAAGAAATTCCAGGCGCCGGGGGGTTTGCAGTAGGGGTAGTGGTTTGGCATGTTCCCGCTACGCATCTAGATGCCGCCGGATCGAAATAGGATCCCCTTTTGCAGGTCATACGCTTGTAATCGTACCCATTTCCGACTCGATAGCACACGTAGAAGTTGATGCAGTTTTCTGGATCTTCGAAGTAACCTTCCGACTCGCAGAAAGGCGATGTCGTCGGCGTTGGATTGTTGCCGCCATTTGAACCGATTTCTGGGTATATTAGACCTGGTTCTCCCTTGCAAACGTAATGGAAACCCGTTTCACCGATGGCTCCTGTGTCCCCCGCTTTTTCGCACAATGCCGGGTAATCTTGGCACATGGAGTCGTTGGTCTTCAGAAAGCAGTCGTTCCGCTTAAAATCAAACGCCATTCCAGGGTCGCATTGATAGTTGAATAATTCTCCGTTTTTGCAGCCGTAGTAACCGTTACATGAGTAAGGATCTGGTGTCAATACTTCCACATCGCTGGTGTTATCTGGACACGCTGGTGCCTTGTACCTTCGAAAGAAAACGACAAATATTATTTATAAGGTTATGTGTCATGCATTTGTTAAATTAAGAACTTTTAAAGACAAGGATTGATTCATTCAAATCTGACGTAATGAAAGTAAACTATAGAGCTTGTAAAAAAAGGAAATTAAATAAAAGATTAACAATTTGTTCTTTCAATGAACACTTACTAATTTTTTCTAAAAGATATGTCAGGTCAGTTTTATTATAATAGGGATTTTTGAGAAGACCACAGGGATTAATTACATCAAATCTAATTTTATAAACATAACCGTCACATTAATAGTGGTTTTCATTTTGGTTTTGACAAATTTTGTAACCGGCGCAGGAGTGTGTTTCCGAATAAATTTGTTTTACATCGGTGCGTTTTTTTGATACAACTTTCAGAAATTACTTGTCAGCGCAACTTTTTTATTTTAAACTGCTCACCGTCTACATTAAAATCATGGGTTCCATTCTAGGAGGGATTATTTTTTCCATTCGATTGGGAAGGCGATGAGTGTAGCACATTAATCATTTGCATATTAAAATTATTTTAAAAAATCGTAGGAGTTGGAGACTTGAAACAATCAATTCCTAAAAGAGCGAAATTTTATTTTCCTGACATAGACTTTTGAATACGAGTATATTTGATCAATAAATTAGTTTTTAAGACATAATTTGACATATTTCTATGTGAATATCTTTCGTCGTCTATGTTATTTGCATTTTTGCCGGTTTCGTGTAATTCCATATGATTGACTTAGATCGGGGATTCTTTTCTGCATGGTGGGCCGCATTGGTGGCAGTGAATCCTTTGGGGGACCGTATTGGAAATTAGCAATGCCCCGGAGGACTGGCCTAAAGTTAAATCGGAAGTTATCATAAGATTCTTAGGCACCATATGAGCGAAAATTAAGTAAAAATTAGGTTTTTTGGGGTTAAAATTTCAATGCTAAATATAATGATGGAATTCAGTTTTTGAAATACCTTTGAGAAAAGATAAAAAATAAAATTAAAATTAACTTGATTGAATTGAAAAATGTTTACTAAGGGATCCAAATTTAACTCGAGATATTTTAACAGATTTTGCTGAAAAAACTTATATTTAGTAGGTAAATCAAAAGACAAATAAAAAAAATTGAAAACTACGAAGCACTAGTGGGTGACCGCATAGAATTCCTTGGTGGGCCGCATCAGGCCCGTGGGCCGCTGGTCGGGCACACTTGACTTAGATAATAAGTTCGCGTCACATTTATCCATATATATACGAAATTTCGACGCTGTTTTGAAGTTTAAACAATAATTTGATTGAGATAAATAATACGACTCTACCTAACGGAAATAAACAAGTATTCAGTTTGATATTGTGTCACTGAAATCAGCTGTAGAGATTATAATTACTTTATCTTGGAAAGTCTTTGAGGAAAATTCCTGCGAAAACAAAGTACATACCATTTCAATCTTTGACTTAAAACAGAACAACAAAATTCATTTAAATTTATTTTAATGGACTCAGGTTTCATTTGCATAAAAAAGTAAGAAAGCTAAAGATAACGTAATTGAATGTTCCAGAAATTGAAAATTTTTATGGTAATATAAATGTTGTGTAGGTAGCCTTTAACAAATAAATTCTCATGAATCTTTCATTGTCACATCACTTTTGTATTCCCTAAACGTTTGCTACATTTTGAAACATTCAATTACGTAAATGTTATGGTTATTGTTTACTTTTAGTGCATATAAAAGTTGGTTTCATTAAGAGCCATTTTCGCAAGAGTAGTCTATGCCGGTATCGAGTTTCCGCCCTACCTTCAGTTTGACTTTGTGTGTGAGTAAGAATTGACCCTCCATGATAGGGGTTGGCATTGGGTAAGAATCCAATTCACTTAAATATTCATTGCATTTATATGTACCCAAAATTTGTCAGGATAGGTCGATTAGCATCATGAATCTCTGAATCTGAGAAACAGCCTGCAAGCCACCGTAATTGGTGTTGGGCAGGGGGAGAATGTCTCCTAACTTATTCTCTTGTTATGGTCACTTATTTTTTTTTATAAAAGAATCCCTTGCATCTGTACGTCCTCCAATTTATTTTCTGTATCTTGTCAATATTATCGCGGCGTCCTAAGCAAGACAAGCTTCTAATCACGTTAGATGTTTCATTTATAAATTATTCTGAACTAAATCTCTGGAAAATTCGATGCCTAGACTTTTCACGTTGTTTCTCTAGGAACTCCAATCCAAGCTAATTTATTAGACTCGCGGCATTTACCTGCCTACGTTATCGACGTTTCACGAAACGCGCTCCCTTTCATTGTACTTTGTTCTTTCATGAATAAGTCATATTTCATCCGGGTCCCATACGCTCTGAAGTGAAAATGACGATGATGAAGTTGTTTTTTATTCCCGTTCATGGCAGAATTTTTCTCCAGGTTTCAAATTATTCCCTAATATTGAGGTTTGTTATTTCAAATGAAGAAAATAATCCTGACTCAAAGATGGGATAAACCTACCTGCAAGTGCCTTTGCGCTCGCATTGCAGAGTCCATTCGTCACACACCATTCCTGCCACGCACGGTTTTACGTTTGGGTCATCATATTCGAAGCCCGCCGATCCATCCTTTTTCGGCACGCACATGACGAGAGTACTGCAGTCTTTGCACATGTGACCTTCTCGAGTGCATGGTATGTTATATTCTGCATTCAAACCCACCGCCAATGTAACCAGCTGTAAATTGATTGTGAGAATAATATATTTCCAAAGAATTGAAATCAACCAAAAAAATATTTCCATAACTCTCATCCCATCATGTAATTGGTTGGGAGAATCTTTACTTTCCGAACAACGACAAAATTTTCCCACTAAAATAGTATGGTATGCCATATTGTGCGTTAAAACCCATCGGCAATGAAGCCAGCTGTAAAGGATAACCAAACTTACATTTGATCTCATTTTTTATCTTAAATGGGTGTTAAGAAAAAATTCCTTAAATTACTTAGAAAGCTTTGAAGTGATGGAGAAGAAAATGAAAAGGGATAGATAGGAAGAAAAACGAGGAAAAAGGAAGAAGAAACAAAACCTAAATAAATCCGTCAACAGGCAAACATCTATCCTTTACCCTTAAATCCTCACCTTTCCCTTCCCTCTACAGTTTAATAGGAAAACCCATTACTGCAGTTCAATCCCATCAAGATCTTGTTGAAGTTATTTTTTATGCAAAATTAATTTTTTCTCCAGCATGTTAAGACAATATCAGTCAGGACGATGTTTTTATTAGATGTTCCTTATAGTTATAGTACAATTTCAAACCCTTTCAGCACTTAAGAACTTCTCCAACGGTTGTTTTTATCCCATACTGATGGACTGTTTCCCTATTTGGTTCACTGCTGTTCCTTCAAACTGTAAATGGTTTGACTCCACTCTGTAGTCTTTTTACGCCATAGTTCGGCACCGCACGAGTGGCACAGCACCCTCATCAACCATCCCCTCTTTTTCATAGGCAACTTATTACCGACCTTCATCACCTTCATACTCTTAGTAATGGTTTCTTTATTTTCACCCTATTTTTCTCTTCGTGTTCAATCTCGCTACACTGGACATCAGAATCTTTTTCATTTACCTACATTTCTACTTTCCTTCTCTCAACGCCCCCTTTTTTATTGTTTCGCGTTTGTATACAATTTCTTACTGGCTTTTCTTCTTAATATTTACATTTTGTTACACATTTCCTTCCGTATTCAACTACCTACTATGTAATCCCATCATATCCCTAGTTTCTGAGACTTTTATTGTTATTACCTTTGCTGTAATTTTAAATATTGTTGTGTCGTTATATTTATTTTATTTTCTATTTATTGTATTGTTATTTTATTATTTTATTGTTATACGATTCAGTGTAATTGGCCTATATGCTGTTTTGTTAATAAATAAACAAATGAAGTAAAGGAGAGCAGCGATTAATTATGCAGACCATAATCAAAAAGAAAACGATCTGGATGGTACATTACCTTAAGAGAGGCAGTATGATTAAAGGCGTGTTAGAAAGGAAACTATAAGAAAAATGAGAGAGGGGATGGAAAAGGCTTCAGCCGATAGACGACTTAAAGGGAAAAGAGATACATATATTAAATTTATGCCGAGACTAACGAATCTTCATGCGAGGGCGATCATGCCATCTTATATCGATCGGTACGATCATTTAGGTCCGTCGCGCGAGGTAAATAAAACAGTATGTGCCGTTTGCACGATCGATGTTACACAATATATCCAATAAACTATAAAGTCTTACCGTTAATATGGAAAGAAGGTTCATCTTCTTAATTTCTCGTACTTTTGTGCTGGAAATGTAAACAGAAACCACTTTTCTTCAGGCAACCTCCTTCGCGTCTTGGGTATGATACTCTGCAATGCCTCTTAGCTGCGAGAAAGGAGCTATATATAAGGCGGCTGAGAGGGAGGAAGGCTAGGAGGGGGTTAAAAAATGATGCATTTTTTATGATAATACAGCAAGTCGAATTCTTATCTTATATAGTTCTAGACGAAGCTTTTATTTATTGCTATAATTGTCTCCGTCAGGGCTAATGAGGAATAGGACGCAGTTGTTGATAAGGTTGAAGGGGGAACCCATTAGGGGGGCAATGGTGTGATATCTTTATTTTGATATTATTGCAGCAGGGCTAATTCCTATCTCTTGATAGTTTTCGAAGAAGTTTCCTGCAATTGCGAAAAATGCTTTTATGATATGTCGTCAGTCGTTTATTCGGCACATGAAAGACGCACCGTACACAAATGGTGGGTCTGTGGAATGTAGCGCTATGCTTTGTGATTGTTGGCCGTGAGGTAATATGCGTTGTTTTGGTCACCGAGCGATTTCCAGCAAACAATGGAATTTTTTCGCAATGATTCCGTGAACTAAGGTTTTGGTTGATTTGTCGACTGAATTTGATATTATACCAGGTGATCGTTTAAAATAAGAACCCCTAATTATAATGTTCAGTATTGAGTAGGAAAGAACAGGAACAGAGTAACGTAGAATACACTGTTGTATGAAACATAATGCCAGCAATGTAAATTGATCAATGTTTTGTAATAAATTAATGAAAATAAACTGTACATATTAATCGTATCTAGGATTCTCACATTAAAATGTCACCCTGTATTTTTTATTTTTAGATGGAAACTCATTTCGAAAAAGGAATTAAAGTAATTTTGACACTTTATTCAAAAGATGAAGAGCCTAGTAGAGCGCCATATAATTAAATCTCTGATATTTTATAATTTAATGCCATAACATGCTGCCATTTAAGTCTTTCACACTCTAATTCAGTCGCATACAGACGTCTTATTTCTTATCGAGTCTTTTCTTTTGCCTTTTCTTCCGGTGATCCGGAGGATGCATCTCTTTATGCTACTCTACGTTGTTTGTGGCCGCTTTGTTATTCCATCATAAATTGCCCGTGTTTAGCATTCGTATGTGAGATTCGGTTCACTGCCTCAAAGTCGGCGGAAGGGTGCAAGCAGAGGCAAATGGGCGAAGTTAAACATCTACTGCCACCCTTTCTCATCCTTAACCTCAACCTAACTACCTTCAATTTCCGGGCTTGACCAAGCAAGATAATCTTCAAGAACTTCAAGATCTGAAGAAGATCAAGTGGAACATTTTATGACTCAGTGAGATAAGAAAAAAGGAGAAGTGCTCCTGAAGCGGAAGAGTTGACATCTTTTATATTACAGGGGAACTGACACCGGAAGAATTCGAGGAGTTGGATTCATCGTCAGAAAAATTGAAAAAATTGTAGAACAGAATGACAAAATAAGCTGCTGTCTAAAAGTGGTCATTGGTGATTTCAACGCAAAGGTATGAGAGTGAAAGGGTGATCCCAGCGCAGTTGTAAAATGGGGATATGGAGTCAGAAAGGACCGATGAGATCGACTTTTACACTTTGCCGGATGTACCAGCCACTACATAATGAACACCTTATATAAGATGATCCCCAACAGAAAATGGACCTGGAAGGGACCCAAATGTATTCAAAATGAAATTGATTACGTAGTAATCAACAAAAGGCATGTGATATAAAACTGTTCTGTCCTAAACAAATTTAAAACTTGAAGCGACCATCGTTTGGTACGATGTAAGATAAAATTCAATTTCAAGTTTGAAAGACGAAAGCTGGTAAGGAAGCCAAAGCCAACACACAAGTGCTGAAAGATCGAAAAGAAGAATTCCGGCTCGAACTAGAATATAAAATATTTAGGAAGCTTCGAATTTGAGGCCTGCACTGATAGTGATTCTCATACCCTATCCTCATCCATAATCGTTTCGTATCCGCAAAATGTGACGCAAAATCGGACCAGATCCGACCTGATCCGATCCGCATGTAAAAGCTGTTGAACCCTAAATATAATACATTAATCCCTCATTAGCACAAACTCGACTATCACGGACACTCATTTTACACGAACAAATATTTTCCCCAGCGCTGAATGTTTAGATTTATGTATGTTAGATGGTTGGATAACACGAAATTCTCTTAAGACGAACCCCGAACAAAATTTGGGAACAAATAACTCAAGTAATCGGTTAACATGAACACTTGTGTTTAGTCAGATGTATTTTACATCCTTATGACTTTATCTTCGGCGTTCAGAGGGGTTCTTTGTGTAAAAAGTTCAATACGCGGATGCCATGAGATTCTATGACCGGAGATTCAGCAACTGTCTTTATTTCTGGTTCTTCCTTTCTTGTATGTGCAGTCGATTTTGTTGTATTATCATAGGCATTCGCATTCCTTGCGGTAATTTTTTCAGTCGAACAGATCACCGAGGAAGAAAAGAAGGAAATTATTTAGCCCGATATCATCATTCGCAATGAACAACGGTATGCCTTGAAGCGATAGCAATTCTAATGAGGATGTACGACTGCTAAATCTCAAATTTGCAAGGCGCTGAGAGGTTACTGCGCTTCTGCACCGTTGACCATGCCTGCAAGAACATGGCTGTGCAGGGACAGAAGTGTTTTTCTCTCACTCCAAGAAGTGTACTAAAACATTCAGGTGACCTATTGAGATTAACATCAAGCGAAATTTATGTTTTATATTTGATTTTCGGGGTGACGGAGGCGGCGTGGTTAGAGCGTTGGCCTTCTACAAAGTGGTCCCAGGTTTAAATCCGGCTGTGGTCGGATTTTTCAACCTGGGATATTCCTGTTCCCTACATGTGTAATTTGAGGAGACCGCGCGAGTGAGCGCTTCGTCTTTCGGAAGGGACGTTAAGCAGTTTGCCCACTTGGTACTCTTCGTTAAGAGTACGTTAATGCCAACACCGGGTTCCTTCCTTTTGTGTGTTATGGCTATAATAATCCAAGAGGATGATTAGCCATAAATACAAACCAACAACATATATTTGATTTTCGCCCCGCCGAAAAAAATTCTAGGAAATTCCGACATTGTCCTGTTTCTTGCAACTAAAAATATTATATTTGGCCGAGTGAAGCGAGATCTCTCCTGTTGAGTCCATGTGCATTTTGTCTGTTGGTCTGTTCTACGTTAACTGCCGTATAGGTTGTCTAATTTTTATCAAACTTCGTGTCTGTCTACCAATAACTTAGAATCGAATGCCTATAGTTTTTCTAGAATACCACTCTTAGAGTTACTACGCAATTTGCGTTAGCGCATTGCGCTAATTTCCAAATCTTCTTCAATCGAAACGAAATTTGTTATGCATACGGAAAACATCAAACGACCAAGAAAACGTCAAATAAACATTTCTCTAAAATGTACAGGGAGCCTTCCAGAGGCGCGCAATTCGATTATTCCCACCAGCCCTAAGTGGGCTGAACGAAGCCGAAGATCTCACGGTTGGTCTCTCCTATTGAGTCCCTGTGCATTTTGTCCGTTTGTCTCTTCTACGGTAACTGCTGTCTCTGTTGTTTGATTTTCACCAAACTTCGTCTGCCTGTACAAATAACTTTGAGTCGACTACTTGTAGTTTTTCTAGAACACCACCCTTATAGTTCCTGTGCAATTTATTTTAGCGCATTGCGTTAATTTTCAAATCATATCCAATCAAAACGAAATTTAGCGTGCATACAGAAAACATCAAAACGATGAAGAAAACGTCAAATTAAAATTTCTCTATAATGTACAGGGAGCATCCCAGAGGCGCGCAATTTGCGTTCGCGCGATCTCTTCTGTTTAATCTCTTTATTTGTCTGTCTGTTATACTGCAACTGCTTTCTCAACGAGGAGACAAGGCACAGGTTCATTTACCATTAGTTGCTTATTTGGTGCGTTTCTTAGATTTACAATTCCTTCGTACATATTTTACTTCTGAGGTCAGCGCTTTTAATTTTATTCAAATTTTACATCCCCACTGTATGAAGTGCAGGAGAACTACGAAGACGATAATAATATTGAACATGTGATTACCCTCCACCAGCACTAAGCTGTCTGAGCGAGGCCGAAGATCCCGCGGATCTCCTAATAGTAATGTATTTAACACGTGCAGGGTATATGTATTTACATATATTTAAGCAGAAATTGTAATATTTTTTTCAATTTTTCCTACATAATTCTCTTATCACGAGCTCAGTTAACTCGAACACATGATTTGATTCACCCTTGGAGTTCGTTTTAACGAGGGTTTACAGTATACGAACCAGGGGCTAAAATTCAAAATAAAAAACAACAGTTTTTTAAACGTCTTATTTATTTTGATTAAGTGAAAATTAAATATTATAAATATATTAAAAAGAAGAATTATCTTGAATTTATAATCGGTTACATTAATATAATTGAAAAATAAACAAATTCAATTTGTTTCATAAATAATTTAACTGAATAGTTTTGGAACTATAATTAACTCAGTGAATTCCTAACATCTCTGAATATAAAATTACTATTTAAGAAGAATATGTAATCAGCATTTGTAGGATTTAAACAGTTTTATTTCTCTGTGATGGCTAATTCCGCCAAAGAAAAATGCGAAAATATACTTAGCCAATATATTTACCCAAACTGGGAAAGCAATTCCTTCTCTCATTCAACCATCTTAACTAATCACAGTAATTTATTATTGAACTTCTTAGTTTCGTCTAGATCAATAGGTTTTGAATCAATGCCCATAAAATGGAGAAATTTAAGACAATCTCAACTTTTTCGACTTTGGCTCTCCTTCTCCAGTTTTAGACGGTCCTGCATAATCCCTTCTCATCATTTCTTCCTTCTGTTTTCTAATTCTAATTCATACTTACTTCTAGACATATTTCAAGTTTTCATTCTGCATTTTCTATAATTTTTAAATTCTTCAAAAGGCCGTGATGAAAAAGTCTCTACATGAATTAACACTTTTTCGTATATTTAAGGGGTATGTTTTAGCAAAAAATATTAATCGTCTGATGAGACTTGAGTCTCTTAAAGCAATTTATAGGTGTTGCAGTATTTTTAAATGCCAAAATGTACAAAAATATTTTCGGATATTTTGTGCCTTTCATTTGAAGCTTTTAGAAAAGGGTTAAGATATTCTATCAAGTGCAGGAAATCGTTCTTATTAATGCCAAATATCATAGATACTTGCTCTTTTCAACCAAAATATCGTTATTATCATCCCAATTACTAAATATTAAATCCCACATAATTTGGCGTTGAATACACGAAAGTACGTACTAACAAAACACACTTCTAACATTAGCTGTTGTTAGAAGAGAGACTAAAATAGTACTCATCGGTAAGTAGCTCTATTCTTTTTCCCGGAATACTGCAAAACCCAAAAAGGATAGAAATTGTAAGGTTGAGAAAGATCACGAGCTTGGTTTTTGAAAGAGATAATTAAGTGGGTACAGTTAAGGAATACAACGATACGTTACTTACGGTAATTATAAACAACAAAGAAGCCGCCAGCCCGTATCACATAAATATTCGACTTTACTCACCACTCCTTTGATAGCACTCTCACTCACACCAGCCGTGATCATCACCTAAGGGATATCGTTGAAATAATTTTTTTTATTACCGGGGCATCGTTTGTTTCCACGAAATGATACGAAAATACAATTTAAGTGATAATGCACGAATTCAATCATACGCGAATTATGTCTTCAGTTGTGAAATAGAAAAAATGATTATGAGGTACAGAAAATATAAATTATCAATTTTATCTGCATTATCCATGTGGTGTCCCAATTTGTTACACTTTATTTATTTATTTATTTTAGCTCATAAACAGCCGTTAACGGCCTTTTACAATGAGCGTAATAACTTTAACAAAGACGAACACATACAACCATGCCCTCGGCAGGATTCGAACCCGCGACTCTAGCATTGGGAGCCATACACGCTAACCACACCTCTACCAAGAAATATTGTCGCAGATCGGTTGGATTCGGATTTGGAGACGACATAAAATTAGGCAATCATTAACACATTAGGGTTAGTTTTTTAAGGACTGCAAGGAACCTGTATTTAAAACAATTTTACATTTATTGTTACAGTAAATGGAGGTAGAATATCATCCATGAAGACGGCCTAGTTTCAATTCCGGCGAAGGACTATTTTTCAGATTAAACTTGTTGTTCCGCCCCAACTTTTGAGGGGAGCACGTTTTAACAGCACTACATTCTTCGAAATGGACGTTAAACAGCGTGACATCTTGATACTTTTTGCAAGAGCAGGAACAAACTCCGGTATCGGTTTCCCCCCCCCCCCTCTCTTCCATGTGCGACTGTGTAGATTTTCAGTAGAGGGTTGGCAAACGAATTATAGCTCAACCCGTACCGGACGGGTAAGAGTGAGTGAATGAGCGAAAATAAACTCTCTAAAACACGATGAGGTCATATTGAATATTCTATTTATTTTACAGCAGCGTAAATGATTGAATTCCCAGCGATATTTATGAAAACGAATTAGAATTTTGGCAATTCTGTTACTATGTAGTATGCGACAACGATCTCTCTACCTTACATCCTAAATTCCATAATTTATGCCATAGAGTTCATATGTGAGGAACTGAATATAAAAATTTGTAGTTTAAATAGCTTGAGAAAATGAAAATATTTGAAAAATCAATAATATTAACCCAACATTAACATTAATATAAAGGTGCTGAAGAAAATTTCTGCCTCAACCGTGCTTTATGCCTGTCTGCCTAGAATTCATGCAAATATTATCATTTGGATTTGCCAGTTTCCGTTTAAGTATCAGTCATTATTTCCTTATATATGCAATTCGCGGTTTTTATAGTTGAGCAATTCTTAGGGCTTTTATAAGTCAAATGAAAAAGGGAAGATATTCTGACAGAGCGGCTAAGTGAACCACATGTGCCTTTCGGCCGTTAATGATAAAACTAGTGAAACGGGCAGTTGCAACCCTTATGTTGCCCGACTTCGATAAAGTATTTGATTCAATCGACAAAGATGTTCTTCTCTCTAAACTTCTGCTAAACTGCTGAATTCATCTACACCGGCATTGAGTCTCTTCTTACCTAACTAATCGTTTCCAACAAGTGCTCTCTAGTGATTCTTCCTCTGACTGGCTTAGAAACAGTCGAGGAGTTATACAGGGTTCAATATTAGGTCCACTATAATTTTCTTTATACATAAATGACAGTTACGTGTCTCTTAAGCTTTGTAAACGACATGTATATGCAGATCATTTGAAAATATTAAGTACGATAGTAATTGATTTGGCGGAAAATCGAAAGAATATCAATGATGACTTAGAACGGCTAAATCAGGAATGATTAAACCTTTCTTAGTTTAAATCCAACAAAGTTACAGGCCATCCTAGTTGGGTACGCTATAATTTTAGCTACTACCATAATAGGTGTGTCAACAATACCCTATTGCAAAGTGGTGAAAAACATATAGACGGTATTCTTTCCTGGTCATCACATTTATGAACGCGTGTAGAACAGAAAATTCATCTCTCCATTCTCTGAGAAAGCTAAGTACCAGCACTCCTGTTTCCCTCAAAAATCACCTGGTGACTACATTAATTTATCCTCATTTTGATTGTTGGCGCAGCGTAATACGACCTATCACAGGAGCTGTCAATAAAGATCCAGAGAACAGTTAATGCCTGCATTAGATATATTTTTAATTTGAAGAAATCAGACCACATTTCGGATACTCATTTCAAACTAAACTGCCTAAACCTTGAGTCCCGTATTCTCCTCTTCCTCTCTCTCTCTTTCTCTCTCTTTCCAATTCTCCATCTTTCTCACTTTATCACTCTTACCTCAAAAACAGTTATTTCTATCTCTATATATATATATATATATATATATATATATATATATATATATATATATATATATATCATTATATATAGACGTTCCTTACAGAGGACGAAATAACATACTAGTAGTTAGTGCTTGCATACTGCAAGCATTTAATCTCACCTTGAAAAAACATTCATTTTTCAGACTGGCATTACATCATTACAAATATTCTTTTAATTCTAAAGATTTCAACTCCGCCGCGATTTTCGTTTTTCCCACATGTAAAAATAATAGTACAAAAATACCACAAATGTTGCAATTTTAAAAATTTACACTTTTCCATTATGGGGTATTAGCGCTACACATTTAGCCAAATTTTAAAATTGTAGCATTTCTAGAAGTCAAATAATATTTTTCTAATTGTTTAAATTTAAATAATTTTTAACAGCCGCCACAATTCATATATGGTAAAATTGAAATGTTTATTTGTGCAAATTTACTACTCTGTAAATTATTTAAAAATTTCAGCTTCCTAGCTAATTCCGTAGTACCTAAACAGTTATTCATTTGTTTAAAATTTAAGAATTTTTAACTGCCAAACAAATTAAATTATCAAAATTTGTATAATCTCTATTTTGTTTTTTTAAGAATTCTACTTTAAAAAAATTTCAACTCCGTAGCACATGCGAAAATACATAAACCATAAAAATTTGTTTAAACAATAGTGAATTTTTAGCAGTCGCATTGTTTCACTTTATGAAGATTTTCGTTTTTTCAAGTCGGATTTGCACAAAATCCTACCTAAGAAAAAAATTTTGAATCTCCAGCTCATCTGGAAGTGCCTAAACATAAGTATCCTCCTATATGTTATATATCATTATATATCGATAACTCTTACAGAGGAGGATATATATATATATATATATATATATATATATATATATATATATATATATATATATATATATATATATACTAGTAGAAGGTGCTTGCATACTGCAAGCATTTCATCTCACCTTGAAAAAAAATTAATTTTTCAGACAGATATTTCATCATTACACATATTCTATTAATTCTTAAGATTTCACCTCCGTAGAGATTTTCGTTTTTCCCACGTAAAAATAATAGTTTAAAACAATCCCCAAATGTTGAAATTTTTAAAATTTTACACTTTCTCCATTATCGGGTACTAATGCTACACATTTCAGCCAAATTTTAAACTAGTAGCACTTCTAGAAATAAATAATATTTTTCTAATTGTTTAAAATTTAAACATTTTTAACGGTTGTTGCAATATATATATGGAATGATTGAAATGTGTATTTGTGCAAATGCACTATTCTGTAAATAATTTGAAAATTGCAGCTTCCTAGCTCATCCCGTAGTACCTAAAAAATTATTAAACTATGTTCAAATGGGGTTAATACAACCCCTAAAACTTTTTAATTAGAAAATTTTCGATATTTATAGTTGGTTATGAGAAAATTTCTATAATCTTGCAAAATCTCAGCTTCCTAAACTTATTAGATTGATCTACACACTCGATTCCGTTTTCCCATGCTAACTTATAGGAGATATTCCGGGGTCTCTGGAGTCGAACCCAAGACACTGCAAGCAAAAGTGACAAAAATTCCACATAGATGCTGTTGTCATCTAGCAACACCGAAAATTTCATTTTTCTAGCTTACCGGCAAGTGCCCAAAATTAATTTACAAATATGGCGCAATGTTTTTCTTATAGGAAAAAACGCAACTTTCGGAATTTCTGGAGTCGAACTCATGTCACTTAGGTAAAAAGTCTCATTTTATCTATAAGTTTCTTCATCATATCTACGAAAACAAAATTTTCAGCTCTCTAGTTCTTGTAGTTTTGGCTGGACATTAGTATCCTCCTGTTATCTTTATATATCGATGACTCTGGCTGCGTCCATGCTGACGCTCACAGCTTAGCTCACAGCCTAGCTCAGAGCTGCGCTTGTAAAATGAATACATTGTTTTAAATGGCGTCCATACTCAAGCGGCGCTCATAGCTGCTGACCGAGGAGAGATAAGCGATGATAGCTGCGATGACATTTAAATTTGTTTTCTCGGCTAGTAAGCGCTGATAGTCGAGACGCGCGCGCGCAAACAGTAAAGGTGAAAACACTTTAAGCACTGTAGGAAAGAACGCCTCCAGTTAAACATTTCAGGTAAGTAGAAATATATTTGAAATACGTATAAAATGCATAACTACATCTAATTTTTTATTGGTGTTTTATATTTAACAGTTTATTTCTTTTAGAATGGAAGTTGACAAATTAATAAATCCTGTGTCATCGCGATCGCTTTTGTGGAAACAGGACGATCCTAACCACCACAATCGTTTCATGCTTGACAAAGCATGGAACGAAATAGCAAATGAAATGGGGACTACAAGTGAGAAATAACTGTAATGGGCAATGTTTGCAGTTTTATAATATAGTATTATATATTATTTATTGATGAGAAATGAACTGAGAGATTTGAAATACTTTCAGATACATTTTGAGTAATCACTTTACAAAATTGATTTCAGTGTTTCATACATGAGCTAATGTCATGTACGAAATAAAATAACAGCTTAAATAGAAAAAAAGCACAGTTATACAAAGAAATATAGTATGTCTTTCTGGAGCTTCTGCAGACCTTATAACACCGATAAATTTCTTGTAACTTGGGGAAAATTCTTAAATATTATGCCCTTCGTTGCGTAGTAAAGTACTCCTTGAACATATTTCTTACGTATCTTGCCTGTCTGCTGGAAGTATTGCATCCTCGTCCTACTGCTCTGGTTTGTTGCGATATATAGTTCTGCGTCTCAGTCGAGGTTCGCTGACAAACCTTCCATGTCAATAATTGTGTTGTGGAGGACACAAATAGCCTTGATAATTTTATCTGCATTTTTAGGCGATGTTTCAATTGGCTTCCAAAGAATTCTGAACTTAGAAGTTATTATGCCAAACGACAGTCAACGCATCTTCTGTCTCTCGATAATATCTGATTGAGCCTAGAGTCATCGATATATAAAGATAACAGGAGGATACTAATGTCCAGCCAAAACTACAAGAACTAGAGAGCTGAAAATTTTGTTTTCGTAGATATGATGAAGAAACTTATAGATAAAATGAGACTTTTTACCTAAGTGACATGAGTTCGACTCCAGTAATTCCGAAAGTTGCGTTTTTTCCTATAAGAAAAACATTGCGCCATATTTGTAAATTAATTATGGGCACTTGCCGGTAAGCTAGAAAAATGAAATTTTCGATGTTGCTAGATGGCAACAGCATCTATTTGGAATTTTTGTCACTTTTGCTTGCAGTGTCTTGGGTTCGACTCCAGAGACCCCGGAATATCTCCTATAAGTTAGCATGGGAAAACGGAATCGAGTGTGTAGATCAATCTAATAAGTTTAGGAAGCTGAGATTTTGCAAGATTATAGAAATTTTCTCATAACCAACTATAAATATCGAAAATTTTCTAATTAAAAAGTTTTAGGGGTTGTATTAACCCCATTTGAACATAGTTTAATAATTTTTTAGGTACTACTGGATGAGCTAGGAAGCTGCAATTTTCAAATTATTTACAGAATAGTGCATTTGCACAAATACACATTTCAATCATTCCATATATATATTGCAACAACCGTTAAAAATGTTTAAATTTTAAACAATTAGAAAAATATTATTTATTTCTAGAAGTGCTACTAGTTTAAAATTTGGCTGAAATGTGTAGCATTAGTACCCGATAATGGAGAAAGTGTAAAATTTTAAAAATTTCAACATTTAGGGATTGTTTTAAACTATTATTTTTACGTGGGAAAAACGAAAATCTCTACGAAGGTGAAATCTTAAGAATTAATAGAATATGTGTAATGATGAAATATCTGTCTGAAAAATTAATTTTTTTTCAAGGTGAGATGAAATGCTTGCAGTATGCAAGCACCTTCTACTAGTATATATATATATATATATATATATATATATATATATATATATATATATATATATATATATCCTCCTCTGTAAGAGTTATCGATGGATGGATGGACGCAGCCTTACAGAGGAGGATATCATTCTATATAGACGTTCCTTACAGAGGAGGAGGATATAACATACTAGTAGAAGGTGCATGCATACTGCAAGCATTTCATCTCACCTTGAAAAAAACATTAATTTTTTAGACTGATATTTCATCATTACAAATATTCTATTAATTCTAAAGATTTCACCTCCGCAGCGATTTTCGTTTTTCCCACGTAAAAATAATAGTTTAAAACAATCCTCAAATGTTGCAATTTTAAACATTTTACACTTTTCCATTATGGGGTACTAATGCTACACATTTGAGCCAAATTTTAAAGTTGTAGCACTTCTAGAAGTAAAATAATATTTTTCTATATGTTTAAAATTTAAACATTTTTAACGGTTGCCGCACAATATATATGGAGATATTGAAATGTTTATTTGTGCAAATGCACTGTTCTGTAAATAATTTGAAAATTGCAGCTTCCTAGCTCATCCCGTAATACATAAAAATTTATTAAAATTTAATGTTCGAATGGGGTTAAAACAACCCCTTAAATTTACAATTTTAAAAATTTCGACTTTTAAAATTGGTTATGACAAATGTTCTATAAACCTGCAAAATTTCAGCTTCCTAAACCTATTAGATTGATCTACACACTGGGAAAACCTTTTCCCATGCTAACTTATGGGAGATATTCCGGGGTCTCGGGAGTCGAACCCAAGACAATGTAAGTAAAAGTGACAAAATTTCCTAATAGATATATCAACCATCTAGCAACACTAATACTAATACTACTACTAATACTAATGTTTAGGCACTTCCAGATGTGCTGAAGATTCGAAATTTTTTTCATAGGTAGGATTTTGTGCATAACCGACTAGAAAAAACGAAAATCATGAAAAAGTGCAACAATGCGGCCGCTAAAAATTCGCAATTGTTTAAACAAATATACATGGTTAATGTATTTCCGCATGAGCTACGGAGTTTAAATTTTTTTTAAAAGTAAAATTCATTAAAAACCAAATATGGATTATACAAATTTCGATATTTTGATTTGTTTCATTGTTAAAAATTCTTCAACTTTAAACAAATAGATAACGGTTTTGACATTACGGGATGAGCTATGGAGCTGAAATTTTCATGTTATGTACAAAGTATTGAACTAACACAAAAAACATTTCTGTTTTACCTTACACGAATTTCGGCGGCCGTTAAAAATTATTTAAATTTAAATAATAAAGAAAATATTATTTGTCTTCTAGAAGTGCTACAACTTTAAAATTTTGTTAAATTGTGTAGCATTAGTATCCCATAATGGAAAAAGTGTAAAAAATTTGAAATTGCAACATTTGGGGATTGTTTAAAACTATTATTTTTACATTTGGTGAAAACGGAAATCGCTGCGGAGGTGAAATCTCTAGAATTGAAAGAATATTTGTAATGATGAAATGTCTGTCTGAAAAATGAATGTTTTTCAAGGTGATATGAAATGTTCGCAGTATGCATGTACCAACTACTAGTGTATAAATATAACGTATAACACATAGAAGGATACTAATGTGTAGGCACTTCAAGATGTGTTGGAGATTCGAAATTTTTTTCTTAGGTAGGATTTTGTGCAAAACCGACTAGAAAAAACGAAAATCTTGAAAAAATGCAACAATGCGGCCGCTAAAAATTCGCAATTGTTTAAACAAATTTTCAAAGTTTATGTATTTCCGCATGTGCTACGAAGTTGAAATTTTTTTAATAAGTAGAATTATTAAGAAAATGAATTGAAGATTTAACAAATTTTGATATTTTAATTTGTTTGGCAGGTAAAAATTCTTAAATTTTAAACAAATTGATAACTGTTTAGGTACAACGGGATCAGCTAGGAAGCTGAAATTTTCAAATTATTTACAGAATAGTAAATTTGCACAAATAAACATTTCACTTTTACCATATATGAATTGCGGCGGCCGTTAAAAATTATTTAAATTCAAACAATTAGAAAATATTATTTTACTTCAAGAAGTGCTACATCTTTAAAAATAGGCTGAAATGTGTAGCATTTGTACCCCATAATGGAGAAAGTGTAAATTGTTTAAAATTGCAGCATTTAGGGATTGTTTTAAACTATTATTTTTACGTGGGAAAACGAAATTCGCTGCGGAGATGAAATCTTTAGAATTAATAGAATATTTGTGATGATGAAATATCTGTCTGAAAAATTAATGTTTTTTCAAGGTGAGATGAAATTCTTGAAGTATGCAAGCACCTTCTACTAGTATGTTATATCCACCTTTGTAAGAATCGTCGCTATATAATGATAACATATAGGAGGATACTAATGTTTACGCATTTCCAAATGTGCTGGAGATTCGAAATTTTTTTCTTAGGTGGGATTTTGTGTAAAACCGGCTAGAAAAAACGAAAATCATGAAAAAGTGCAACAATGCGGCCGCTAAAAATTCGCAATTGTTTAAACAAATTTTCAAGGTTTATGTATTTCCGAATGTGCTACGGAGTTGAAATTTTTTTATAAGCAGAATTCTTAAAAAAAAACGAAACAGGGATTATACTAATGTTGATATTTTAATTTGTTAGTCAGTTAAAAATTCTTAAATTTTAAACAAATAGATAACTGTTTAGGTACTACGCGATGAGCTAGGAGGCTGATATTTTCAAATTATTTACAAAGTAGTAAATTTGCACAAATAAACATTTCAATTTTACCATATAAGAATTGCGGCGGCCGTAAAAACTATTTAAATTCAAACAATTAGAAAAATATTATTTTACTTCTAGAAGTGCTATAATTTTAAAATTTGGCTAAAATATGTAGCATTACCCCATAATGAAGATAGTGTAAAATTGTTAAAATTTCAACATTTGGGGATTGTTTTAAACTATTATTTTTACTTGTGGGAAATACGAAAAAAGGACTATTTGTAATGATGAAATGTCTGTCTGAAAAATGAACGTTTTCCCAAGGTGAGATTAAATGGTTGCAGTATGCAAGCACCAACTACTAGTATATATATATATTCTCACGATCCGCCCCCCTTCTGACTCCCTTCCTCTCACTCTTGCAAAAGTATCGTACGGAAGATGTCTCGAGACTTCTTGATGACCCGCAGGCCAACAAGGACTCTTCTATACACAACCCGTCGCGTGCGGACTAAATGGGTTGTTGGGAAAATAGGACGTATGGTACTCTTACCGTGAACTTGTATCTTAATACCACTGAAAGCGATTGTATGGGACAGATAACATCAGCTTAAACTTAAATTCACGAAACAAAAAGGAATTTAATAAATAATGAGGACTGTACAACAAAAAACATGCTTTTCATGCATAAAAGAGAAGCAAAAGCATTATACAAAATGCAGAAAAAAATACACAAAAGCAAAACACATTCAATGAGCGAATGAGCACATGCAATGGGCAAATGAGCAAATAAAATGACAAATAAGCAATTGCGATGGCAAATGAACAATTACAATGGGCAAATAAGCAATTACAATGGCGAATGAACAATTACAGCGGCAAATGAACAATTACAATAGGAAATCGACAAAATAAAATGGGCAAAAATGCGTATAACGCGATCTGACGCCGTTAGCGATTGCCGGATTTTAATGGACTAATTTACCGGCGGACGGTGCCGTGGCAAAAGACCAATTTAAAGAAAAAGTTTAGAAAATACAATGAACAATTAACCGTTTAACGCGATCTGACGCCGTTAGTGATTGCGGAAATTCTAATGGAGTAATTGACCGGCGGACGATGCCGTGGCAAAAGACCTGGTTTGTTTGAGAGCCCAGTCAATTCGCCTCTCTTACAGCACAAATGGGTATCTCAGAGGTAGTGCAATGAATAACCGGGGAGGGTTGAGGGAAACCGGGTGCCGGCATTTGCCTGCTCTTACGAAGAACGCCAGGGGGGCCAACGGCTTAACGTCCCTTCCGAAGGACGGAACAGCTGAATTTGCGCGATCTCCTCAAACCACACAAACAGGGAGCCGGGCGTCCTTGGAAAAATCCTACTTGCGCAGGATTCGTACCCGGTGACTTTTCAAGCATCGGGCGAGTAGCAGCCAGCGTCCTAACCACTACACCACCGGCACCCCAAAAGACCTGGTTGCTTGCAGTACGTGTGTTGGGGGGATGGCATGGTCCCCCCACCAGGATTTCAGCTAAGCTATGAACCTGGAATGGCAAGCTTATCATATCAGGCCGTGAGGTGCAGGTTTTGCTGGCAGCTGCTTCCTGCTGCCTTTGCCTCTTGGGCGGAGGTTGATAAGCAGGGCCCACTGCCACGATGGGGCGCTTATGCCTATCCCAAGGCATGACCCTGGTGGATGAGATCAGCCGGACGAGAGGTGTAGGGTGCCTGCAGCACTTGGTGTAGAACACATTAGCTCTCCTGCGCAAGGTCTTCTCTAATGGTTCTACACCATTGGTGGTCTCAAGCTCCCTGACCCTGACGAAATCGCTCCAAGTGACGCGGAGGATAGTTCGCAGGGCCGTTTTCTGAGCAACACAGAGCTGGCGGATGTGCGTGGGCGCTGCTCCGGACCAGATCGGGGAAGCGTATAGAATAATTGGCAGTACGCAGGACTTGTAGAGCCGCACCCTGGTTCCGAGCGTCACCTCTCTGGAACTCAGGATTGGGCCAAGCCTTCGCACTGCTCCCACCTGGTTGCTTTCCGGTCACGCCTTTTATAGGTCCACCTTAGTACCCGGGGATCAAGTCAAAATAGGTGGCGCCTCAATGCCACACATTGTTCTTGTCCCACTAGCGGAGAGCCGGGGAACCTTTCTATTTCTGCGGTGTTTTTGAACGTCGCGAACTTCGTTTCGTCACATTGCCCCCTACCAATTTTGGGAAAAAGACAAATGGTACACATTAGTTCTTTTTTACAAAGTTTATTTACAAAAGGTAACAATGAAATGAGCAATGATCACAAATTAAAGAGGACGCTAGCAAACAGTTGTTGCTATTAAAAAAAATAATGTTAGGAAGGGTGGAGTAATAGTTGGGTCGCCGCTGTCCTCGTTGCTTCATCGATGTTCGTTGCCTCTGGGATTCTTGGTTCCGCTCGGTTGAACTCCTTTCAGCCGATTTGATGGGGAAGACCATGGTGTTGAGGTTTCGACAATTATGTCTTGAACTTGAAAAAACGACTTTTGTCAAGCTAATTATAAAATTTCGACGACTGTGCAACGCCCTTTTCTTCCTCTCCCACTACTAGACCTCCTCCAGAAGAACCATGCACGCGTGAAGAACCCTGTGCATAGACTGCGAATCTCTAGGGATGTTTGTAAGTAACGATGATCCTGAAACGGGATTCCATTTCGACGATTCAAAGGAAGAAAAATGTCCAATCAACTTCGTGTGCGATGATGGCACAATACGATGTGAGCGCAATGGTATTTGCAGGTGAGCTTTTTCTGTTTTTCTGGGCACGTTTATTTGCAGTAATACATTTCCACAAAATACATTATTCATGTATACTCCTCGTAAAATTTATTCCTAAGCAGATTACGCAAATCATATTAACATTTCTTTTATGAACTTTGAACATGGTATGATCTAAAATCCGTCGTGCAGAGAGTTTATCCTTACTATTTAATAATATTTTAGAATTATGATATCGGAGTAAGATTTCTGCTGTTCTAAAGGGAAAAACGTGGAAATGTTTATTCTTATCACACAATTTTGATTTTCGATCGTATTTTATTTTTAATTTCCCTCAAAATCAATTGTTTCGACTTTTAGAAAGCCATTTTTTAAATTTGTTGCTTTAGTGATTATTACTGCAGAACTCTGCTGAGCATAGCCGAGTGCACATTCCAGAAGTGTTTCATTTCATGATGTAGAACTGTAGGCTGGATGAATTATAAATCTCATGATGTGCGCGCGAGAAGGTTTCCGTTGGATGGACTGAAAATTTACGGGGAGAAGGACATCTATTACGACTGTTCACATGAAACCTGTAGAGAAGAATAAATGTGTGATTTACTGAAATTGCTCCGTGAAAGTCAAAGTATTTTTGGGTAAGTTCATTCATCAATACAAAAAGTGGCTTACTTTTTCGGACTTGTAAAAAATGCAATCTATTTTGACGCTGTTAATGTTGCCATCTGAGATACTTCTCCTTATTTTGAATTCTTCATGGAAAATTAAAATTAATCCATATGTTTATTTATTTGTTAGGTTCAAGAAAATCTAATGCTTAATAGATGAAGACTCAAGGATGAAATACATTCTCCGGATCTATGCTCCGAAATTACTTCACTAATTTCTAGCTTGCTGCAGACGATCCAACTCGATATATATCTCTTGAAAATTTAAATTTTACTCTTACAATGTTTTCTATATATCGAATAACATTTTATACTTAAACGACAATCTATGCTCAACGAGTAACCCTCAGAAGAGCAACTTGAAACAGGAAGTGGAATCCTAGTGTTTGCAGCAGCTGTAATTGCATGCATTCTCCAGGTATGTACTTCATTTCAACATTGAAAATTACCCCAAAGTGGAAATTATTTTTACTCAGTGAAGAGGAATTGAATACATTTAACATGCCGTTCTGCAGCTACAGCTAATGCAAACACCACGACTCTACCTTCTGTTTCGAGTTACACATATAAAGGCTACTAAGTATGGATTGTACATTTTACATCAAATGCAATTCGATAGATAAAAGATATACAAGTAAAAGTAATTTTGGAAATGAGGAGACATATTTGTGCTGAAAAAGTATTGAAATCTTTCATTTATACTTGCAGAAGCCAGAAATGGGAAAGCATTGGCAGGAAACTACAAATATTTTAAGATCTATTATCCATCATAATCAATGTTTATCAAGCATGTCAGTGTTCTTAGTGGTGAAAGGTTTTTCAATTTTTGTAAAGGTACAAATATCATTTAAAGCTAAGAGCAAGATTATAATTTTACTATAACTATGAGAAATGTTCAAAATAACTCCTAAAACGTAGAAATTTTAAATTCTCTGATTAACCGAGAATGTTATGTATTATTTTTTAAATAAATGTATTATTACTCTGCTCTTATAGGTTATTAGCATTCATTCATAAACGTTTATTCAAATAATATTTTCAAATGACTTCCTGAAGTCATAAAAATTTATTCGGTGTGGAAATCAAATTTTCATTTGTGGTCAATAATAAAAGAAATCATGAAAATAATCATAGTACAGTAAATTCCTCATTATCCTCATTATTTCGCACCACATGTTTTTCTTAGGGATATCACAGATGCATTCTGTAGTTTGATGCGGCTTCTATGAACCACTTATCTTGACGTTATGAAGGCTAACTTTTCCTGACTCGTCCGAAAACAAAACACGTCGTAAGTAGCCATCATCGTCTTTTAGGTGACCAAGCATATCTAATGCAAATGACAAGCGGCTTGTTTTGTCATTAGACTCTAGGGAGAGCAAGATTTGCACTTTGTAGGCGTATAGTCGGAGTCTTTTGTGTATAACTCTGTGCAACGCAGTGCTAGCAAATTTCAGTTGTTTAGAGCAGTGGTTCCCAGCATTTTCGGTTAACGTAACCCCCTGGCTTTGAGTAAATCTTTACGTATCTCCTCAATTTTTAATAGGGTATAAATTTTACTGTTTACCATTAATGTGCAAACAGGAAAATATACAGATAAAACATTTTTCATAAAGATAACTTTATGTACATGAAGAAGTACTTTAGGAACATGAATAAAATAAATATAAATTTTATATTATAAAAATTTTTATCAGAAAATAAGCAAGTGAATTTTATCAAAACAAGCAACGAACGTTGATCTTATTTACTGTCGACTAGGGCTTTCAATTAACCGGAATATTTTCTAACCGGTTTTCCAGTTGAAGATCCTCAGCTAACCGGTTAACCGGCAATTAACCTGTCAAAATAAAAATATTCCACTAATTTTTAGACATGTATTTAAATACATTTCAAAGGAATACAAGAAATACGGCTTAGTCTTTGCTGCAAATGAATTTTTTAAAGAAATTGAAGCTTATACAATGTTTGGCATAACAAAACTTTAAACGAAATACTTACAAAAAATTTATTTATATTATTAATAAAGTAAGCTTTACAAATAGACGCAATTGAATGTTTGGTATGTACGAAAAATTATTTTTCGCACAAAAGCACAAAAGAATACAAGAAAAAAATGTATTAATGTATTAGAAAATATTATTTCAAGAATGCGAGAGCAGAATGTGTTTCGTATTTCATATAACTAAGAATTGTGGTCGAAAAGCTATTGGCCAAAGAAAATCTCGTTCACTGGCTGTAGAAGTAGGCTGAATACTGAATACCCCACTTTAACACACCAGTCCCGTGATGTACCAAAAACAAATACATCACTTTAAAAATAGTTTTTCGTTTTTCCCTAAAAATCCACAAAACCTGGTGGTTTTAGTCCTTTTCGTCATTGCTGAAAAGCATTATTCGTGATGTCCGTCCTTCCACTGTGTGTTAGTCCGTACGCATATATCAGGGAAAAATTGGCTCAACCAAATTGGATACATTGGTAAATTCATGACCAAAATAACATATTTCGACCGGATAGTATAAGCAGCAGTGCCACAATTGCAAAATAAATCTTTTCGGTAAATATGCTTATAGAATGAATTGGCTCAACCAATTTCAAAGAAATTTTGTATGAAGGACTTCTGCGACAAAAAAAAAACAAAATCGAGATTTTTAGTACAGGTATGGAGACAAGCCTGTCACGACACAAGGAATAATAAAAAATCTTTCTATACTTATTTGTGCTGAACTGTCGGAAATTTATTTACCAAATTATAATATTAATAATATACACATCCTGACACAAAAAATACCATATTTTTTACATAAATTTTAATGTAACATAGAGGCTATTGTCTTAATGATGATTAGAGTTACTGCTGAAACGGCAATCTAAGCCATGAAACCTGAAAGTCGAATACTTGGACGCGAGCCGATTGCTAGAGAATGTAAAAATTCCGGATTTCTTAATTTCCCAGAAAAAGAAAATTATTGTCTCACTTATATATAATTATGCCATTGTTTTTAAACTACGACGTAAAAATAGGATTATGGCAATTATATTAACTCACGAACTCAGAAAAACGTAAAAAGTATTTTAATAATGTGCTTTTTAGTTTTCGAGAAATTTTAACTCTTTTCAATGGTTAAGCATGAACTAATCAAAACATTTTAAATACATTTCTGATGAGAATGCATCTCTGTTTAACATTGTACGTAGTTTCTCGAATTTATATGCCTTTTAAACGGCTTTCTACGGCAAATATTAAGGAAGTCGACATTTTCGCTCAAAGTTGCCAACACAGTGGGATTATTTCCCAAAAAATAATAGAGACATCATCATCATTTTTCGAATTGGTTTTTACAGTAGTTATTTTCGAGGAAAGATTTACGTTTTTTTTTCTCTCTCTCTCTCCCTCCTTCCCTGCCCCCTCACCATCCCCCATTCCACCCCCCTCTCCCCCTCCCTTACCCCCCCTTTCTCTCTCTCTCATTTTCAGGAATTTGTTGATCGACGACTCTAAAATCGATAAAATCCTTCACAAATTGAAAAATATTAGTCAGGAGAATTTACAACTATGGTAAATAACATAATTATGATGATGAGCGTTGAGACAATAATCTTCATTTTTATATACTGTCCTCTAATTCTCCAACTGTTCCGGTCGAATCAGCTGACGTCAGGAACTTTTATTTGTATAAACTTTCAATAAGCGTGCATGAGCCAAAGCCTCTTGTCTAATCAAGGGCGTACTCAAAGATTGCTTTTGAGAAAAGTCAACAATTTTACGTTCATCGCTGGGTTTTAGCTATTAGCAAGAGGTGCGTCCGCCCTTTTTTCGGTAAAACCAAGATAAGCGGTATAACGAGCGTGGGAGTCCAATTGCTTTAAATGGTGAGGACACCCAAAGGAGAAGCAGACTCGACCGAGAAAGTTGGTGAAATTGAGGACAAGATATCAAAATGAAGCTTAACCCTTCAATGTTCACCATCGTAGGTGATTATTTTTTGAATCTCCGAATTTGTTGCTAATTTTCTCCAAGTTGTCCCGTAAGTAATTCACTGTTTTACAGGCGGTGGCTGTGGGATTGCATTTCCAATATGCGACAAGCAGGCTTTGTACTAGGGAGGGGATCCTATGCAAAGATTGCCACACTCTAGGAAACTGCGTAAAGGACGGAGAAAACGGTTTCATGTATGACGTTTTGTCTCTGATGTGTCCAGGAGATGCCGTGTGTGATGAAGTTAATTTGTACTGCGAGCGCAAAGAGTTTTGCAGGTGGGTTTACAATCAATACTCCAATTATTTAAACACAGGGTGTTTTAAAGTAGCCACCATAACTTGTGCCCTGACCTTTCTTTGTACAATTTTGTTTCGCTAAGTGACCGAGATATGCCTCCTCCGCTACATTAAGGAATGTCCATTAACACAGAATAAAATATTTATTATAAATTCGACCAAAGAAAGTCACCAAGAGTTGATCGTAACTACCATTAGCATGATCGATAACTGGCGAGTTGCAATTTTCTGTAATGTAAAGGCCTGTTAAGTGTTTGAAGTTGGTAACTGGTTCACTCATTTTCTGTGACCTTAAGACTTAACGATATAACATTTAAAAAAGTTTCTCTTCGGATATTTTAAGTTGATCTTGCAGAAATTTCTCTACTACATCATATCCATTAAAATAAACTAGTGGCTTTAGTTATGTATTGATTGCAGGAATTTAGATCAGGGGTCACCAAACCTTTTACTGAAAGGACAACATGATGATCCATTATGCGAACCACATACGGCATTTCAAATGACTGATCGGGCAGTGTGAAAATTTCAAAGAACAAGTTTTGAGATTTTTTTGGGTTCTGTAATATGTAATTAACTTATATTAAAAGTAGTCGTTTAGATATCATAAATGATATCTCTTGCTGATAAGGCGGGCCGAATCAAATCACTGCGCGGGCCGGATGTGGCTCGCGGGCCTAGTTTGGGGATCCCTGGATTAGATCATACGTTTTTTCAAACTCGAAAAACGAATCTTACTTACATAACGATTCTCCTATCTAAAATGGTCGGAATTTCCTTTTTTAATATTTTTTACATTAACCTGTCTACTATACTTATATGTATATATGAAGGTTTTCATCCTTCTAATGATATTAAAAGTGCGTCTATATTTTCCTCAGAAAATGTATTACCTTGATTCTTGAGTCCGCTGCCTTACTCCGTGCGCCGACACGCCTCATGAAAGAAATATAAGAAAAATAGCCATTTATTTTGGCAATGCGGAAATTTTCCTAGCAAGTTTTTTTAATGGTTTAGGATGATAGAGTTGAATAGATTTGCATCATTCTACGGGAAAAGGAGAAATATTTAAATACCAGCGTAATTGACTGTAAAATATGACAGATATGCGAATAACCATTACTTGTTTTTCTCTCAAAAGGTACAAGAAATTCGCGTGCCCGCCGAACGAATACGAGAAAGAGGTAGTTTTTCCTGACCCTTACTCTTGCATCGAGTACCACGGATGCCAAGGAAAGGACCAGTTCGACTACGTCTGCTACGACGGGACAGCCTTCAACCCCGCGACGAGGGACTGCTCAATCAGTCTGGACCATCCCTATTGCAAAGATTATCCCGTTCCCCTCTGCGAAAGTGTCGGCCAGGCGGGAACCATCGGAGTAACGAACTTCGTCTACGAATGCGTGGAAGAGTCGGGCCCACCGCATGTCCTGTATCCCCGAATTCGCTTTGAAATCGAATAACATATCGACCCCTTGTTATTATTTTATGTTAACCGCATAATGGGACAGATATCCATTCGGCGATGATCTAGTTCGCTTACATCGAGGATCTTGTATATTTTGACTGTACAATTCCTGCAAAATGAGCTTTCGAACAATAAAGTCGCTCTCCTTAGTCTATACAAATTTTAGAATCAATGTTTTTGGAATTACCTCTGCAGACGTCTATTTTTCAGCTGATACTTTTTAGTCTTTTGAGTAACCTTTCTTTATTTGGAAACTTTTGTAAAATGCTATCAATACGACGGGAGTAAATATGTAATTTCATATTTAAATAATATCTTCGTCCTTATTTTTCTGCTTAACCAACATTTGATTCCAAATGTCACCATAAAGGAACAAATCCTCGGTGTGTTGTCAAAGAAAATTACGAAAATTTTGAAAAAAATAGAAAGAAACGTATGACCGGGAATCGAACCAAGGTCTTCCATATACCGGACGGATATTCTAGCACTGAACTACCGCAGAAGAATAATTTTCCTGTTTCAGATACTCTCTTCTTCAAAATTTTCCAACATTCCGGCTTATGCTTGTAGCATAGGCAGGGTCGGCGCATGGCAGTTTAGCGCCCTAGGCAAACTTTTTTTTGGCGCCCTATTCCAATCTAAATGATACTAAAAATCTAATAGATGACAATTATTTTTAATAAAAATTACACAATGACGTCTATAAGCAGCGGTATTACTTAAATATAACATTAATAACCAATAGCAAAGCATTGCGCTACTTTCCACAACAAAACTAATTGCACACAATGCGTATATACGGGACAAATGACTATCAATGCATCGTAAGGCAAAGTAGCAGCAAAACTGAGGAACTCCCTCTTTACCGGATAAAAGACATGAATTCGACCTACCGTAATCATATTTAGTTAAAGAGATCACTATATTACTCCCTGAATATCTCCCAACCCCCTTAAAACTGTTACATATAGCTCCTTGCTCATAACTAAGAAAGATTATGGAAAACCATACGACGAGAAGTCTGCCTGAAAAAAATGTCTCAGCACAATATACTGAAAATAGAATGACGGAAGAGAAAATGTACCTTTTTTACCTTTTAATGGCAAGACTCGTTAATTTTAAATATTTTTTATTTTAAATATTTTTTAACTTATAACATCTTGATAGTACAAAGAACACGTTTTATTCATTCTGTGTGATAGATCAAAATGATCATACCGACCGATATAAAATGCTATGATTGCGCTCATTTGAAAATTCTTTAGTCTCGCCTTTAATTTAACATACGCGATGCTTAATAAGTGGCGAAAGTAATTTTGCTTATCGTTTACAGCTGACTGTAATGGCATTAGGTTTGAACGTACAAGACGAAGAAGACGCCACACCTTGTTCGCGGGAGGGTATCATGTGCAAAAACTGCAATATTCTCGTTATGTGTGTGCTAAAAACTGAAAAAAGAGTTAAACAGCTGAAAAGAGTTAAGGATATACGCTAATAATAAATATACCGTAATTGATCTGCTATTATTAGATCTGCTAAAACGAATTGAATTTTTACTGTAGATGTTGCAGTATTGGTAAATGCTATATTAGTAGGTATTATCATTCCGATTTTGTGATAAAATGCTAATGGAATGGATAAACAACTTTCGCTTTTTAGCTTCTAAAAAATATAAATCTAATCCAGTGCGGCCTTTTGCATACTTGTCTAAACATACTCAAACTCATATATGATTTTAGCATGAAAGATACAGAAACAACAAAAAACGATATGTATTTTGCATCAACAGAATGTTTGAGCCAAATCTTGTTTTAAATGACACACTACGTATAGTTATTGGTGTTGTGAACTACATCCGAGCAAATGCTTCACGGCATCACCAGTTTCGCACCATGCTTCAATATGACGATGAAACATTCAGTGTGGATCTTCCAAACCATTAAATGAACTGGTAGTCACAAGGTCAAGTACTAGAAAATCTTTTAGCTTTGCGAAAACAAGTCACGAGATTTAAAAAAAAACGGAATGAAACTTGTGAAATTTTGAAAAAAGATTTCTGCAGAAATGTTGCATTTTTGTGTGATTTAATGTTAAAACGAAATCATTTGAATACTTCTTTACAAGGTAAAACTAAATCCATATATGTAATGTTGCAGCAAATTCAGTCATTTCGGAAGAAGTTTAATTTTTTTCAAAATTGGCCTTATCAGATCAGTTGTTTCAGCCGAGCATTTTCCTGAACTGGCAAAGGTAATTGATAAAAAATATATGAATAAAATCTTGCAAAATTGGAATATGAATGAATATATAGGTGTTTTAGACACCTGATTAAAGAATACAATAACAGATTTAAAGATTTTTAGAAACATGATGTCACACTGAGATTTGCTTTTCAGCCACATCTGGTTGATGCGAATGCACCTGAAGATTTGCAGATGGTGTTGATTGAGCTCTCAGATGATAACATTCTGAAGCCTATATTCGACAGTAAAAAGGATCCCATTGAAATATGGAAGAATGCTGTTGAATGCCCATGACTGCGTCAATATGCTCGTCGTTTACTCTTTTGTTTTGGCACTATCTATTGTTTTGAATCAACATTTTCACATATGGCTCAAATGAAGACGTGCCTGAAATCACAGATGACAAACACCCACCTGGAAGACCAATTGAAGCTAAAGACAACAATGCTGGAACCAAATATCAAGTTCTTAGCTCACAACAAACATTCACAAAAAGTCACTAAATTTTGTTTGCCATCTTATTTTGATTAATGCAACATTTTATTTACATGCCCTTAATTTGTTTTAACTTCTTTAATTATTAATAAGTTGCAAATATGAACATTTTAAATTTTTTGCATTAGATAAAAGTCATTATATATGTTAAAGCCTTCAAAGTTTTTAAAAATATTAGCAAATATGAAGAATTGAAATCTGTATTCGTTAAATTAAAAAGCTATTAAATTGTGTTTGCCTCTTTGTTATTGTTATTTTGATAAATGTGAATGTATGCAACGTGCATCGCAATGTGCGGCCTGATGAGGTCTCCGTTAAGTAACGTTTGGCCTTCCAATGAAAAAAGGTTCCCCACCCCTGATCTAGTCCAATAATAAACTTCTTCCGTAACGTGTGTCACGCTCTAACAGTGCTGCGAACAATTTTAATATTGTGGTTCCATAAGAATTGGGAAGTGGAATGCAGATTGCCTATACTTAAGGATAAAAACATAATGGCAATGAGTAATGAAAATTGAAAATGGAAATTTATAGCAAAGCAATTTTTTTACTTAAAAAATATTTTGAATTGATTCGTAAACAATTAAATTAATGTTTAGCTATATTGTTTGTTGATTGGCTTTATCTTTATAACCAAATCTGATATGAGAAATTCGATCAATTTGATTCAATCAAAGCCATTGAATTACACGATATTTGAAGTAAATAAATTGAAAACTTAAATTTAGGAAATAAAAATATATAATTTTATTATAACGAAACAAAGTTTTCTGTTCACTAAAAAGTAAAAAATATAAAATTCACATTATGTTCCAGAAACTTATAACAGTTTTGGGCATATAATGTTCTCTAGAGTAAAGTTTAACAATTAAATATTAATTTTGTGAGTGATTTATGTATAGGCTTGGTAAGATTCGATTTTAATCGAAAAACGTCGATTTTCCAACAAGATGGAAAAGTATACGTCTAAAATCCTATTCTGTTCACTTTTTTGCAATATTATTTGCTACCTACGATTTCTTTCGATTTCTGGGCTGGCATTAACATTGAGACTGAAAGAAGGGCATTTCCTTACACTCAAATATGCGTCTGTTAGAAAAGCTCACTCTGAACCATCAGGTAACCTCAAGGCCCTAAGGTAGTTTTGAGGACACGTGTTTCTTAGCCCTTTAGAGGTTTTTGAGATTATATTCGCCGACCTATTGGTGGGATATTCCACGAGTCTCTCTATAGAGCTAAGGTCATGGATATGTCCTGCTGAGAGTTCCTCGAGGTTCGGATGAAAGGAATTTCGGTGGTCGTTTGAAGACAGCCGCTAATCGTTTTCCTACACATTCCACGCATCTACCCCGTGGAGTGTATTCCTGGAACAAATGTTTCTCGATTGCTTGCTAGGGTTTTCCTTATAGATGGGCGTTGTTGTATGCACTTTCACCCCTTCTCCGTATGCAATGAACCCACTCTTTTGGCAGTCTATCTCTAACAGTTCGTTCCGCCCTCTTGCTTTTGACTTCTTTATCTTTTCATCCAGGTTAGTAAATTTCACTTTATATATAATGGTTTAAAAAAGGTGCACATAAATTAGCAATCGTTACTTAAAATTGAAGAGGGAATATGGATTAAATTTTATTTGCTATTTGTTATAAAATATTTTGCCGATTGGAAAAACACATTTTAATCAGAGTTTGAGGTAAGACTGCCGATCAAGCGCTGAATAATTAAGTTTAATGTTTCTCTGTATTCATATTATTTTAAATAAAGAGAATATTTAGCACACTGATGAAATATATCAAATGATACAAAGTAAAGTATTAGGTAGATAGTTATTTTTTGACGGCTAAAATATTATTGCGATAATTATATCAATAATGCTTTTTCTTAATTAGTTCTTAATTGGCATCAACAAATGTCTAAAAGTCTTTAAGCTGAACTCGCAGATTCTTTTTTTAAAGAATGTAAATGTAAAGAAGCAATAGCATATTGTTTCAATTTCAAGAGGTAAAGCATTTACTGTGTACATTCGCGAAATAATATATTTGTCTATGATGAGATTGGAAGAATTACTGCAGAAAATCAAAAATATCTAGCTTTGAAAATACCAGTTTACGATATTTGAGATTAAAAATATTCTAATTTTCAATGTGGTAGAACAACAATAATATTATCGTGAATGATACGCAAGGTGCTAAATTGGTTTAATCCTCAAGATTCAGTTAGTAAAAGGCATGATTATCTAGTAATATATGTTTATTACATAGGTTGGTTGTCGAAATTATCACGTTTGGCAAAATTTTAAAGAAAGAAGTGAAAATACAAGAACAACAAATATCGTTTCTTGTTCGCACAATGAACGTTTTTCTGCACTATTTTTTGTTACTTAAAGAGTTAAGATTTCATATCAAATATTCTTGTTTATATATAAATATATGATTGTACGCTGTGCATACATCGCACAGCGTACAATAAACACATACCTCACTTGAGTTCAGTAGTTGTAATATTTACGTTTAAGTTATTTTCTCCGACGTAGAGAATCCATTTCCTTCCGTTTACAAAATCTGTCATGCACGCGTAAGGAATAAAATGTGTTTTGTAATAATAGCAGATCTTATTTACTTCAGTAATTAATAAGATTATTTACGTTGACAAAAATTAGGTAGCTATGCATGATTTTTTCCAAGTTCAAAGCGAATTACGACTTTCTTGTTCAATTTTGCTTGATAACGGCTACTCCTACGATAGAAAAGTATAGGAAAAGAAATACTCTACGTTACTAGTTCTACAAGTTTATTTGAAAAATATTTTAATCTGACCAAATATTTACGAGATATAAGGGAAAGTTCATTGTTGTCACCGAAGTGGTACCCCTGATTGGTTGACGTAATTTATTTTTATGATTTTGTTATTGTCTTTGATTGTAAATTGTTAATATAAAATTTCATAACCGTTTAGACGAAGCCGAGAACGAACATGCAGACGGACAAACCGACGCTAATAGTCGCATATGCTGGAAGCGAAACGCGCCTAAAAAGCACGCAAAATCTCGTGACCGGCTAAAATGTGGTGATTTCTTGGTTAACAGTCACGATTTAATAAATAAAAGATCAAATTAAATATAATTCTTACTTTGTATACTTCTTACTGGAAGTAAAAGATAAAATATTGAGTCGAGTGAATAAAAATTAAGCAAATGCTTAAAGCAAACAGTAAAAGCAAAAGCATTTGCTAAAAGCATAAGCAAATGCAAGAAGCATTTGCTTCATATTGAGTGCATAAATGTTTGCTTTTGCTTATAAGCATTTGCTACTCAGTTTTAAGCAAATGCTTAGATTTTACGGAAGAAAGCTCATTGCAACTCGGTTCAAGGGCGGATCTAGAAACCTCCCAAGGGGGGGGGGGCGATTAAGCACTATTTTCCTCGTAAATAGGAAATTTTTTAAATACAACTCCCTATATTCGTCAATATTATATTCAGGACTTTTTAAAGAGATTATCACAAGAAATAATAGTATAGTATATTTTCTATCATAAACCCTATTTTAGGTGAAATATATTTTGAAAACCACGCATATATTGACCTCCCTTATAATAATCCATATTTTGCGAAAATGAAGGCTTATGTTTCGCATAACATAAAATAGAAAAAAATATATTTAAATCGGGTATCTGTGACATTTTACTAACTTTGTATAGCACTTCTTAACATTTTATTTTAAAAATCACAATAAAAAATCAAGTCGTCTATTGCCAGAATTAGCAAAACGATCTAAAATCTCTTCCGGGTCAAGATGAATATCTTGATGTATATGGAGTAACGCCAAACCCACAAGTCTTTCTTTACTCATTCTGTTCCACAACCAAGTTTTTAATCGTCGCAAAGCCAAAAAGCTGCGTTCAGAGCTAGCAAGAGTGAGTAAAATTTTTAATAAAATGTTGCAATTTGGATAAATTTCCTCGTCGCACATACTGAAAACTTCACAAGCACTCATGTCAGTTTTAATGTTATTACACTTATATTCACGTTCCCATCTGGTTTTCCACATTATTAATTCGCTTAGAAAAATAGTAAACGAATTTTAAATAATGGAAACATTGAAAAAGTCAGAATATTTTTCCCATGATGGCGTTGCAGTATTATCTAACTCAACTTGATCCAAACACAATAGTTGTTTCGGTAATATATTTCCCAAATTAAATGCCTTCAGTGTATCATCACAAAAACGGCTTCGAAAATCAACTAGGAGAGTATAAATCATTGGGATAAATACACTACGTCGATAGTATTCCTCAGCGGTTTCCGAACAGTTATTTGTCTTGATGCGTACCAGGACTTAATGAGCTTTAATTCCAAAATATCTGCAAATTCATTAGCGCTTTTCCAAATTCTATTAAATACTTTATCAATACTTTTCCTTTCACAATCTAAACAAGCAAATGATGTCCTCAATACATTTTATAGTTGAATACAGATCTAGCGATTCTTTTTGTAATGACTTACTAACTCGTAGTGTTAAGGAAAAAATAAAAGTAATGCATTTCATCGAAACAATGAATTCGCTTGTCATGAGATTATTAAGGAGTAAATCTGCCTTTGTTGAAGATGTCCTATCATCCCAATTACAATTACAATATCTTGGTAATAGTGGAAAAAATTTCTCAAACATTAAACAAGCATTATGCCTTTCTACCCAGCGTGTATCGCACAAGCTACTTAATCCCTCACCCTTTTCTCTCTTGAAAAGAAAACTTCTCTTAGCAGACAAATGGTAAAAAATAAAAACCTCGCCAATTAATTCAAAACATTTTCTAATTGCCCCAAATTCGGACGATTTCGATAAAGTCAAGTTCAATGAATGGCTTTGGCAAGGAACTCTAACCGCATGAGGAGAATCTGAAGCACCAGCACCACGCTGCTCAGAAGCCATGACACGGCAGTTATCGGTGCAAATACCAACACAGTTTTTCATATCAAGATTATTTTTACTAATAACTGAACAACTGATTTTCCTAGCACATTCCCCCTAATTTAGGTTCTAGGTCTTGTCTAATTCCTGATGTGAAATTTTCATCGTGCAAATCCACAAAACCAATGAAATCTTCCCCAATTTTATTTTCATAAACATACCTAATAACAAGGCTTAATTGAGACACCATAGTTATATCAGTAGTTTCGTCAAATAAAATGGAATATTATTTTCCTTCCCTCACAAAGTTTTGGATTTTTTCCAAAATTTCATCTCCGCAACAATCAATAATCGAGTTCTGAGACGTTTTTGAAACGTATGTGGCATTTGCGCTAGAGGATTTCAGATGATTTTCAAGATCCTGGTCACCACCTCGGATACGTAATTTTAATAAAGCGCGAAATCCTTCCTCGTTCGTAATGATTTCACTGCTCTCAGGCCTGTTTAAAAATTGCCGTCATCCCTATGGCCTCGAAATGGTATATTTTGTCTACCTAGAGTGATGATGGTGTCAATAATAGGCAAAAGCCGCTTTCGATTCTCTTGAAATTACTTTAGTCTCCCTGAAATTAACATGTTTTGAACTTCAGTTTGGGGCTTGCCAAAGTTGCTTGAAAACATTTTTTCCGATTTCACAGAGCTATTATAATAAGCATTGCCTTGGTGTTTTTCAAGAACACCATCCTTGCCCAATAATTTTAAAAATGCAGTAAGCGGCTTTGAAACTAAAATTCCGGTCTGAGTTTTACATTTAATTGAACCAACAGTTGTAGGATCAAACAAGGAACAATATTTACAGTAAATTCCCAGATTTATTTGAGAATATACCACCCAAGTGAAACTATCTAAATGGGTTTGATTGAGGTATCTCTTTTCAACTTTGCCGTTCTTTTGATGCTCAGAAAAAGGAAAGACATAACTTTTAGGTGGACAAAACGAATTTTCTAAAAGTTCTTTCTTTGTTCAATTTTCTAATTTTCCTCCAAGGTAAATACCGACATCATTCTTCACCGATGCACTACAATCACTAATATAATGTTCGATATCTACCAAATGAAACGATGTAATAACTGAACCGTTATCTTCATAAGCGTATATATCTCTCTTCAAGGAGTCGACAGATAGTAGTGTAGACACTGCAACTTCCACTTCTTCATTGCTCTAACTTATTATTGATTCTTTTTTTGAAGAATTGAGATAAAAATGCAACGTTTTCTGGCGCTTTTGTCTGTTTGATTTCATTTTAATCAAGGTATATATGAAAATGTGCAAATAATGATTCACGTTAATAGTATACAAAATTTAACTATAAATCTTCAATGCTGAATAAAGTATAATACTATGACTAAATATATAAATTCCCTTTTAAACATAAATTCCACGGAATAATTTTTAAAATAATAATACTTTTAGTATACATTGATTGTTGCATTTTAAGTGATTTGAATTCAAATATAGAGAAAATAAACAAAAAAAATTGGTAAGAAATCACTTACAGATAATTGTAGAATTCTTCCGCTGCATGTATGTCGACTATCTCCAAAGAAGTAATAATCACTCTTGAAGAGATGGTATTTCGAATACTTGTAGAACTGCTGCTGTAACGCTAAATTGTGGGACACGATGAAACGCAAAACCTGATTGTGTATGATCTTAAAACGCTCGTAAGCTCTTGAAAACAAGATAGAGAAAGGTCCCTTGTAAAGGATTCTGAGAGATGGAAGAGCTCAGAAGTGGGGGTAAATTCCAAAATGTGTAATTAGAAATATCATCGTAGTCCTTTTGGGTAAACCCAAGAAGAGACATCTAAAAAGCTTCTTAAATTATAGCCATTCGTATGAACAAAACGAACCGACACCAGTGAATGAGGGTGGAAAGAGAACCAAGGCATAAACCTATGGCTTTGTTTCATCATTTTACCGGCACCTAGCCGATAGCGTAGGTCGTTGACATGGCCATCGCCCCTACTCGCGGTTCGAAAGAGAGAGGATTCATATGATACTATCTTTACTGCACCCGGTGCGAGGGTTCTCCAAAAGGCTAGGCGACCGGAGTGCGCACATTGAGCGCATTCGAAGGAAATGTCCCACGTGGGTAAGTTCCTTCCCCTTCACTCGCCATTCGTTGAAAATCCTGGGAATCCCAGTCTCCTCCCCACCA
Source organism: Tanypteryx hageni (assembly GCA_028673005.1). Classification (NCBI taxonomy): domain Eukaryota; kingdom Metazoa; phylum Arthropoda; class Insecta; order Odonata; family Petaluridae; genus Tanypteryx; species Tanypteryx hageni. The sequence continues at coordinate 50,192,161 of CM054113.1, forward strand.
CCCCAATTAGCAAGTTTCAGCACCGCCAAGGGTGACACTATCTCAAACAGACCATTTTTGCTAGGAGAATACGTCGGCAGCGACATAAAGACAACTAGAATGGGAAATTTCGAAGAAGAATCTATTCAATAACCTAAGCCTACTGAAGAAACCATCCCGCCACCTGACAGCCTGCTTATTCTCTTGTCCAAGAGGGTATCCAAGGGAGGGGCGATCACCCCCCCCCCTTGGATCCGCGCATGGCTCGGTTTTATTCACACAATTTTAAGCAAATGCTAAAGAAAATTCCTAAAAATAAGCAAGTGCTTATTCTTTCTAGCAAAAGCAAATGTTATTTTTTTATTCACCCCAAATTAAGCATTTGCTTAAAAAGTGAGAGAAATCTTAGGCATAAACATTTGCTTATTTTTTATTCACTCTACCCATTATTCTAATAAATTCAGTATTAAGTGTTTTCTATAACATTAACATTAAAAATATAAGAATTTCGAAATACAAAGTAAATATAAATCATCGACTGGAAAGGCTGAAAACTGCCAGCCATACATGTAAGAAGTAATTTTAAGCGTTGATAATCGTCGCAAATCTCTCGGGAAAATAAACGTCGATTTAAAAAATATCTGATATGGCCACCACATGACTTTCTCCATACCTGTAATATTTCTAAAAATTACAAATAGGTTACATATTAATAAATATTTTATGAAACCGAGAAAATTTTAGACTTCACAAAGAACAGAAATAAACGCAAACCATAGCCCTCTGATATTGGATATAGCCACAAAGTTCCAACAATTAGGAAAAGAAGAAGGAGCGTAACTAAGACTTAACTAAGCTTCAATTGCAAACAATAGTCGTCGGTTGGTGACTTGGTGGTGCCAGCTAAAAATATAAGATATCTAAAAATGTATTATATGGGAAAATGTTTCAAACAAAAGTTGTAGAAAATTAAATTTCCGACATCTTTTATCCCAATACATTTTTACATTTACCAAATATTTCAAAATAATGGATAAGTGAAAAGATTAAACACCCACTTCCGGTTGACCGATTTTTATCAAAAACTAATCAGTTCTTGTGATTTTCAAAATGTTAAGCATATAATTTCGCGTTGATCAGATTAATAGTTTTTGAGTTAGAGCACCCAAAACAAGGTTGTCACACAGACAAACACACACACAGACATAATCAGGAAATGGTCATATCGTGTTCAGGGGACCGCAAAACGTGTATTTCCGTTGAAATCTAGAAGTCGATTTTTTTCATGAAAACAATACTTTCCCCCATACTACGTATGGAGAAAGTAATAAACGATAAATCCTACCAAGCCAATATACATACATACATACATGCATACATACAAATATATATACATATATATATATATATATATATATATATATATATATATATATATATATATATAGACGTTTCTTACAGAGGAGGAGGAGGAGGAGATAACATATAAATGGATACTAAAGTTTAGGCACTCCCAGATGAGCTGTAGTTTCAAAATTTTTTCTTAGGTAGGATTTTGTGCAAAATTTCTCTTCTGGACAGGTTTTCGTTTTTTCATTATGGAAAAATAATGGAGTAGAACAATTGCTAATTTTAACAATTTTATGAATATTATACTTTTTCCACATTGGGTTAATAATGCCACACATTTCAGCCAAATTTTAAATTTATAGCACATTTAGAAGTGAAATAATTACCATCTAAAGAAAACGAAAATCTTGAAAAAGTGCAACAATGCGACCGCTAAAAATTCGCAATTGTTTAAACAAATTTTCAAGGTTTATGTATTTCCGCATGTGCTTCGGAGTTGAAATTTTTTTTATTAGTAGAATTCTTAAAAAAACGAAACAGGGATTATACAAATTTTGATATTTTAATTTGTTTGGTAGTTAAAAATTCCTAAAATTTAAACAAATAGATAACTGTTTAGGTACGACGGGGCAAGTTAGTGAGCTGAAATTTTCAAGTTATATAGAGTTTAGACTTTTTAAACAAATAAATATAATATTTATAAAATTGTATAATTAGCAATTGTTTTACTCCATTATTGTTCCATAAGGAAAAAAAGAAATTGTGTCAAAAGTAGAAATCTTTTGAATTAAAGAAATATTTCCCATGATGAAATATCTCTCTAAAAAATTGTTTTTTCAAGGTGAGATGAAATGCTTGCAGTATGCAAGCACCTTCTACTAGTGTTATATATATTGTAACGAGACCGATAACGGACTTCGCTCTTCATTTATTTTGTTTCTGCGCGCAGCCAACAGAAATTCCGAAAGTCGCGTTTTTTCCCATAAGAAAAAGCATTGCGAAATTTTTGTAAATTAATTATGGGCACTTGCCGGTAAGCTATAAAGATGAAATTTTCCGTGTTGCTAGATAGCTGCAATATCTATTAGGAATTGTTGTCACTTTTGCTTACAGTGTCTTCGGTTCTACTCCAGAGACCCCGGAATATCTCCCATTAGTTAGCATGGGAAAACGCAATCCAGTGTGTAGACCAATCTAATAAGTTTAGGAAGATGAAATTTTGCAAGATTATAGAATTTTTCTCATAATCAACTATAAAAAACCAAACTTTTAAAATTATTAACTTTTATGGGTTGTTTTAACCCCATTTGAACATTAAAGTTTAATAATTTTTATCTTGAAAACTATATGCTGTTATTTCGAGTTTTTGAAATCATTTAGTAGAAAATTATACATAGAAAAAACGGAAATTTTTAAAAAGTTAAAAAATTCGACCACTAATAATTCGCTATTGTTTAAACATATTTTTGAGGTTTATGTATTACCGAATGTGCTACGGAGCTGAAATTTGTTTTAGAGGTAGGGTTTGTATAAAAACGAAATGGGGATTATAGAAATTTTAATTTTTTATTTTGTTTGGCAGTTAAAAATTCTAAAAGTTTAAACAAATTGGTAGATGCTTAGACATTAGGCCGCAAGTTAGGGTACTGAAATTTTTAAATTATTTAGAAGTTAGCCTATGTAAACGAATAATTATTTCCATTTATACAAAAATTTGTTATTTTGGCCGTTAAAAATTATTTCAATTTAAACAATTAGATAAATGTTATTTCTCTTCTAATTGTACTATAAATTTAAAATTTGGCAGATATGTGTGGCATTATTAACTCAATGTTGGAAAATTATAATATTCCTAAAATTACAAATATTAGCGATAGTTTTACTCCATTGTTTTTCCATAATGAAAAAACGAAAACCGGTCCCGAGGAGAAATCTTTTGAATTAAAGAAATATTTCTCATGATTAAATATCTGACTGAAAAACAAATGATTCTTGAAGGTGAGATGAAATGCTTGCAGTTAGCAAGCACCTTTTACTAGTATATGTATATAAATTTATATATATACAAATATATATACCAGCAGAAGGTGGTTGCATACTACAAGCATTTCATCTCACCTTGAAGAAAATTCATTTTTCAGATATATATTGCAACATGGGAAATATTTATTTAATTCATCCGATTTCTCCTCTGAATCGATATTCTTTTTTTCCTTTTGGAACAATAATGGAGTAAAAAAATCATTAATTTTAGCAATTTTAGGAATATTATACATTTTCCACATTGGGTTATTAATGCCACACATTTCCGCCAAATTTTAAATTTGTAGTACATTTAGAAGTGAAATAACATTAACCGAGTTGTTTAAAATAAGTTTATTTTTAATGGCCGCATTAACAATTTCATGGATGCACTGAAATGTTATTCCTAATTATATACTAATCTCTAAATAACTTAAAAATTTCAGCTCCCTCTCTCTCCTGGTAGTATCTAAACATTTACCTATTTGTTTAAACTTTAAGAATTTTTAACAGCCAAAAAATTAAAATATCAAAATTTGTATAACATAGATTAAAACAATCCCCAAATTTTGCAATTTTAATAATTGTATACTTTCTCCATTATGTGGTAATAATGCTAAAGATTTCTGCCAAATTTCAAAGTTCTAGAAGAGAAATAATATTTTTCTAATTGTTTAAATTTTAAATATTTTTAACGGCCGCCGCAATATATTTATGTAGAGATTCAAATGATTATTTGTGCAAATGTACTACTCTGTAAATAACTTGAAATTTTCAGCTTTTTATCTCATCCGGTAGTATCTAAACAGTTATCTATTTGTTTAAATTTTAAGAATTTTTACGACCGCACAAATTAAAATATCAAAATTTGTATACACTTTATTTCGCCTTTTTTCAAATTCCACCTCCAAAATCAATTTCAGCTCCGTAGCACGTTCGGAAATACATAAACCTGGAAATTTTGTTTAAACAATTGCGAATTTTTAGCGGCCGCATTGTAGCACTATCTCAAACTTTTCGTTTTTCTAGTCGGTTTTTCTCAAAATTCTACCTAAGAAAAAAATTTCGAATCTCCAGCTCATCTAGAAGTGCCTAAACATTAGTACCTTCCTATATGTTATATCCTCCTATGTAAGAAACGTCGATATATAATGATAGACGTTTCTCTTAGAGGAGAAAGAGGAGGATATAACATACAAGTAGTTGGTGCTTGCATTCTGCAAGCATTTCATCTGACCCTTATAAACATTATTATTTTAGAGAAATATAACATTATTAGAAATATTTTTTTAATTCAAAATATTTCACCTCTGCACCCAATTTCTATCTTTCCTTATTGAACAATATTTTATTAAAACAATGTCTTAAATTTGCAATTTTAAGAATATTATACTTTATCCAATGTAAGGTGCTAAATCCACACATTTTTGTCAAATTTGAAGTTGTAGCACATCTAGAAGTGAAATAATATTTATTGAATTGTTTAAATTTCAAAAGTTTAATGCGGCCGCAATAACACTTTGTTGGAGCTTTTCAAATGTTTGTTAGTTTAAGTGCACTGAGCTCTACTTAACGTTAAAATTTCAGCTTCCTAGCTTACCCCAAAGTACCTAAACATTTATCTATTCATTTAAACTTTAAGAATTTTTAACAGCCAAAGAAATTAAAATATCAAAATTTCTATAATTTTTTATTTCGTTTTTTTACAAATTCTACCAGTAAAAAAAATTTCAGCTTAGTAGCACATTCGGTAACATAACCTCAAAAATATGTTTAAACAATTGTGAATTTTTAGCCGTTAAATGTTTTAACTTTTTCAAAATTTCCTTTTTTTATGTATAATTTGCTACAAAATGATTTCAAAAACTAGAACCTGCAACATATAGATTCCAAGAAAAAAACTATTAAACTTTAAAGTACAAAGGGGGTTAAACAACCCCTGAATTTAACAATTTTGAAATTTTTTATTTTTATATTTAGTTATAAAAAGGTTCTATAATCTAGCAAAATTTCAGCTTCCTAAACTTATTAGATTGGCTTACACACTGAATTACGTTTTCCTATGCTAACTTATGGGAGATATTCCGGGGTCTCACGAGTCGAACCCAAGACACTGTAAGCAAAAGTGACAATAATTCATAATAGATATTGTAGCCATCTAGTAACACTGAAAAGTTTATTTTTCTATCTTACAGGCAAAACCCAAAATTAATTTACAAAACTGGCGCAATGCTTTTCTTATGGGAAAAAACGCAACTTTCGAAATTTCTGGAGTCGAATTCATATCACTTCGATAAAAAATCTGATTTTATCTGAAGGTTTCTTCATCATATCTACAAAAACTGAAACTATCAGCTCTCTAGCTCTTGTAGTTTGGGCTGGACTTTAGTATCCTCCTATATCCTCCTCAGTAAAGAACGTCTACGATATATATAATGATATCCTCTTCCTCTGTGAGGAACGTATATATATAATGTTATTGACTTGGTAGGATTCGATTAAAATTGATAAATGTCGATAAATATCGAATTTAAAAAAAAAAATTCAATTCGACGAAAATGACTTTTCATCTACAAGTATTTTTTTCACCACTATATTTTCTACGAAATTTATACATTATGATTTTAAAATTATATTGTCCGCTCTTAAATTAACATATTTCACCACCAAACATACAAAACGGTAGAGACAGTCTGTATTTGTCATACCAAACTGCCACACAACGTTCGGAATTTACTTTCCAATGTCGCTTTAATGACTGTTTTAAGGGCCGTCGGATCGAAAGGTAAACGACAAAATATTATGATCGGTTTATTGCGCCCTGTCTTTACCCTCGCACAGATTCGATAATCCATACGCATTTTAGACTCCATTAACAGAAAAGTAGGGGGACGTCTATTGCGGCCTCTGCGCGACCTTATCTGTAGACCTCCTCCAAGAGGCAGGATGAATGGTTTCCTCGGACTGAAAAACGAGTACCGATCGTCAGATGTTCTTATGGCATTTCCAAAAGCTCCCTGTCAGAAAATTTATATAATTGTAATTGCCTAATCAGTGGCGCCGGTCCGCCGGGATACCGTGAGGGAACGTGGAGGAGGAATCAATAATAATAAAGCCGATGTCCTACTTTATTTACACTGTATTCCCTCTAATCCCTCGTCTACATCTTCCCTTCGCGAGTTCTCCCAACAACTGCTCTCTACATCTCCTTCTTTTCCTTTCTATAAAAAGTGCCAACGTTGCTCATTCAGAGGGATGGGGTGTCTGGAATTTGATGACAAGCACCGGATGTAAAGGGACATCTGGGTGGGGTACGTGAAACGAGCAACGCGGCGGTTTCAGGGAAGGGAATGCATGTGGCAACTGGCTACTTACACAATCCCCCCCAAAAAAGAGTTGCTAACTACCGAAACTCACTACGAATTAATTTAGGCAAGGGCAAAATCACCAACAACCATATTACAAATTTCTATATAGTTTCACAATATAAAACACAACAGAATAAATCTTTACAATATCACAATATAACTCAAACAGCCAACAAAACACAAAAATAATGCTCCACTACAGTGCAAAAGATTTCATGGCAGCCCCAATGCTTTCAAGGACCATAAAACGTCATTCCTCCGTCTTGCATTCTCCGTTGGATGGGTGTTTTCCGTCGGTCGTGCCTTGTAGTATTACTCTTACATTACGGGCGTCGATAGCTTTAGCTCTGCTTTTCCGCATACTTCTAGCTCCACGAAGGCACATAACCAGCCGCCCTAGCAATACAATGACCATTGCAGGTGAACCGACTCCGATCCCCCAAACCATTTTACGTCTCTCCATTTTACCCTCGAGACGTGACATTTTAATTTTTTCTATCATTGCGGCATAATTTGCCCTATTCCCGTGTTGATTGATATAGCGGTCAATTTCAACCCTCAGATCCTGAAGTTTATCTCTTCCTGCGGAGGGATTCTCGTCCTCTACAGTAAGCGTTATTTCCGGTGTACGGAACTCGGAAAGCTCACCACGTGCGCAAGATATTCCGTGTAGGGTGGCTGGAAGTTTGAATCCTTCGCTGACTAAGTCGCAATGAGGCCGCTTCCGGATAGTTCTACGGTAAAGGGTCTACTTTTTTAACCGTAAAACTTTGACACACAAAAGTTACCCGTGCCCGTTAAGGTAGGGAGAAGATCCATCCTAACGCAATTTTTCTAAGGTAGGGGCGTCTGAGTTTAAATATTGATTTACTACAATTGAAAAAAGGTTTAGACATAAATAAGTCATGCTCACAGTTCCTCACTACGCTATGAAAAATCGCAACCCGAGTGGGGCACATGTAAATCGATCCTCTTATGCATTCCAATAGCTCTCTATCATTTAAAAGGGCATAGGAATTCCTGTCTTCGCTAATGAGCAATACATCCTCTACTTTCCACTCTAAATGCACACCAAGGTTAGAGTTATATGCAAGAAAAACAATAATCTTATACTGCTCGAACGTACTATCCTTTTTTCCCAGGGGAATTTCAATAATTAACCTTAATTGGTTCTCTATAACGACCGCCGCAGCCGCTGCCATCCCGTAGTCATACTCCGATAGTTTGGGATGCAATGTGACGTCAAATCCGTCGCAGGTGGTAGACCGTTCTGGGTGAACAGTTCTTCGAATTCCTCCAGCAACGGTAATAACTTTCCCCTTTTTTTCTCCCTCAAATGTCTCAATTTTTCCGAAAAATTTATTCGTCCCTGCCGTTTGGTTGCCATCCTAATGCGACCTTCTCTCTCCCCTTCTGCCTCGGCTAACTCATTTAATGTGGCTATTCGTGTTCCTTTCCTCAGAATCAATTCTTCCTCCCCAAAGTTAGCCACTTGTATGACAAGGTCGTTGTTATCCGAGACAGCAAAGTCCTCTCGCTACGAAGAAATTACCTATTTCTAACTCCGCTGGATCCAGAATGTATTCCTGCCCTTTCATTACCCCCTCCCCACACACCTTCACCGAGAAACGTTTCTCAAACTGGGGGGGAATAATTTCGACCTCGAGCAATCGTATGGGAACCTCAAAATATTTTGCTTCTTTTAAACACTCGGGCTTCACCTCTCCCGTTCCGCGCGTCCCTTGGCACGCCCCCCTCAGCGTCACTCTTTTTCGTCCCATACGTTAATTACGCCTCCGTATTTCTGGAGGAAATCCAACCCGAGGATCCCATTCGCATTTGTTTAAACAAATTTTCAAGGTTTATGTATTTTTGAACGTGCCACGGAGCTGAAATTTTTTCAGAGGTAGGATTTGTAAAAAAAAGAAATAAAGATTATAGAAATGTTGATATTTTTATTTGTGTGGCAGTTAAAAATTCTTCAAGTTTAAAAAAATAGGTAGATGCTTAGACACTACGCCGAAAGTTAGGGAGCTGAAATTTTTAAATTATTAAGAAATTAGTCTATGTAAACGAATAATCATTTCAATTTATCCATAAAATTGTTATTTTGGCCGTTATAAATTATTTAAAGTTAAACAATTGGATAAATGCAATTTCACTTCTAATTGTATTATAAATTTAAAATTTGGCAGAAATGTGTGACATTTTTAACTCAATGTGGCAAAAGTATAATATTCCTAAAATTGCAAAAATTAGTGATTGTATTACTCCATTATTGTTTCATAATGAAAAAACAAAAACCCGTCCAGAGGAGAAATCTTTAGAATTAAAGAAATATTTCTCATGAAATATATCTCTGAAAAATAAATGTTTTTTTTCAAGTTAAGATTAAATGCTTGCAGTATGCAAGCACCTTCTACTAATGTGTGTATATATATATATGTGTGTATATGTGTATATATATATATATATATATATATATATATATATATATATATATAGGAGGATACTAATGTTGAGGCAACTCCAGAAGAGGTGGAAATTGGAAATTTATTATGACATTAGAATTATGTACAAAACTGACTAGAAAAACGAAAATCTTGATGAAGTTGAACAATTCGTCCGATAAAAATTCGCAATTATTTAAACAAATTTTACAGGTTTGTGTATTTTCGAATGAACTACGAAGCTAAAATTTTTGTAAATGGTAGAATTTGTAAAACAACGATATGGGTATTATAGAAAATTTGATATTTTAATTTAATTTATTTTAAAAATTTTAAAAATTTAAACAAAGTGGTAAAGGTTTAGGTAGGAATCTGTCATTTCAAATTTCTCTAGAGGTTAGTGAAAATGCACAAATAAACATTTGAGTATTTCCTTACATTTTTTAATTCAACCATTACAAAATTTTTAATTTCAAACAATTAGATAAATATTATTTCATTTCTGTATGAGCTACAACGTTAAATTTTGCAGAAAGGTGTGGAATTACTGCATCGAAATTAAAAAAATATTGTTAAAAAGGCAAATTTTAGGCACTGTTTTAATCAAATATTTCGGAAAGAATGAAAATTGGAGACGAAGTGAAACTTTTGAATTAAAAAAATACTTCTCTGAAAAATTAATGTTTATCAGAGTGAGTTGAAATGCTTGCAGTATGCAAGCACCTTCTACTATTGTTATATATATGTTATATGTTACTCCTCCTCTGTAAGGAACTTCTATATATATATATATATATATATATATATATATATATATATATATACATATCTATAGTGACGAAACGAAGTTCGCCACGTTCAAAAACACCGCCGAAATAGAAAGGTTCCCCGACCCTCCGCATGTGGGACAACAGCAATGTGTGGCATTGAGGCGCCACCTATTTTGACTTGATCCCCGGGTACTAAGGTTGACTTATAAATGGCGTGACCGAAAAGAACCAGGTACCTACAGGCTCTGCCCTGTGTATGTGCAAGCCCTCGAAAAGGTACTGGAAGCCAATAGGAAGAATGACGCCTTGCAGCGCAAAGCCACCAAGGAGCGAGTGGCGACTCCATCGGCAGTCGCGGCCAGGCCCACCATGGTGGTCCCTGGCAAAACTTTGCCGCTGCAGTAGCTGGGGTTAACCAGGGCGTCCCCGCAGTTGACACCCCTCTGCAAGACAGAGCATAGCCGGTAATACCTTTCCGGCCTCCGGCTCAGAGAGGCAAGGCCGCTGGGCGTGGGACAGAGAAGGCGGCACCACCACCTTCCTCTTCTTCTTCTTCTACTCCCCTCCAGCCACCTAAGGCTAAGAGCGGGATAACTTTGTCTGCTAGCACGCCTACTTCCTTGCCTCCTCAGGCTGGTCCATCATCTGATGTTGATGCGGAGTTATGGGCTACCATCCTTTCCATAACCAAGGTGCTAAGGCGTTATATCTCCAGCCGCCAGGGACAGATTCTTCTGTCCCTGCTAGAAGAGCTAGCCTGCTCCAAAACCAACGATGGCTCCAAGGCTTAAGAGGGGCGTGTTAGAGGTAGTGGGTTGGAACGCCAACGGTCGCGTCAGCGTGTTGACGAGCTCCTCTCGCTACTCCTCGACCTTGGAGTCCCCATCGTAGCTGTTGGGGAGACGAAACTCCAGCCCCACATAACTCTGAGGTGTGGTGGGTGGAACATCCTGAGGATAGAAAGGGCCACTCCTGGTGGCGGAATCGCACTCCTCATTCATCCCTCCCTCAAATTCCAAGAGGTCCCGCTCCCCAATATGCGGCTGCTGGAGGCGGTGGCAGCTGACATAGCGCTAACTAGGGGGAAGGTGCGAGTCGTGGCGGCCTATTACCGCCCGGGACTCGACCTCGAGGAAGAGGATATGAGCGCCCTCTTCCCCCGTGACGGGACACCCATCATAGCCATCGGGAATTTCAACGCCAAACACCGAGACTGGAACTCCACAGCATCTAACCCGAGGGGTAAGCGGCTACGTCAATATGTCCATTCAGAGGGCCTCACGGTGGTGGCTCCGACAGTCCCGACGTTCTTGCCCTCTAACGACGTCCTGGATATTGCCATAGTCAGCAGCGCCCGAGCCTCTGTGGAGGTCAGGACGCTCAACGAGCTGTCGTCGGACCACCTGCCGATTTTATTACAATACGGCAACCTGCCGATGAGACTACCCCCTCTGCAGCGAAGGGACTTCGCCAGGGCTGACTGGTGAGTCTTCCGACTGCACATTGCCGCAGCGCTCCCAGCCCACCCTGAAGAGCCGGCTACCAATCAGCAGGTGCAAGAGATGGCTACCACCATATCGGCGGTGGTGCAGCAGTCCGCCGACTTAGCCATCCCCATCAAGCTAACCCCAAGGCTGATCTCCAGCCGCTTGCCGGAACCTGTGTGGTGACTGATTACTCACCGTAATTCAGTGCGCAGGAGGCGCAGGCACCGCACGCCGGACTTGAAGGAACTCCTTGATCGTCTTAACAGGGACGTCAAGGAGGCGGTCAGGGTGGTCAAAACAGACGCCTGGGAGGGGTACCTGCCTGAGGTCTCCTTCGCCGACAATTCCTTCTGGAGGGCCTGCAGAGGGCTCAAAGCCGCTCAGAGGCGGGACCCTCCCTTACAATCACCGAACGGTTTGGTTTGATCTGCCAAGAAGAAGGCCACAGAGTACGCCAACTACCGGGAGAACAGCTTCCAGCTGAACCCAACGAGTCCTTCCTCCGCGGAAGCAGAGAGGCTGGTGGAAGAAGCCGTGGTGAACCTTAGGAGCGACCGAGGGTTTGCTCCTGTTCTCCCTCGGATTACCCCCCGGACCGTGGTGGAGGTTATGAAGGGCCTCTCCTCGCATCGCTCCCCAGGGGATGACAGCATCAGCAACATTTCAATAAAGCAGCAGCCGATAGCGGCCGTTGATTACCGAACGGCACTTTTTAACGGTGGCCAGAACACTGCGCACTTCCCGAAGGAGTGGAAACGTGCCAAGGTCATCGGCATCCCGAAGGCGAACTTTTCTTTGGGTGCCGTTATAGCTACTTGCCGATTTCCCTCCTTAACGCCTTCGGGAAGATGTTCAAGCGCCTCCTTCTGCCACAGCACACCACCTGGCTGGTAGAACACAATGACATCCCCAGTGAGCAGTTTGGCTTTCGCCAACGTCATTCTACGGTTCACCAATTGGCTAGATTCACCAGCTATGTTACCGATGGGTTCAACAAAAAGAAGAAAACAGCGGCCGCCTTCCTGGACATAAGAAACCTTTCGACCGGGTGTGGCACGAAGGCCTCCTCCTAGCCAAAATGCACTGGGCTGGCCTCCCGAGGCAGCTGATCCGGCCCACGGACTCCTACCTGATGGAGAAGGTGTTCTGGGTCAGTTGGCAAGGGGAGTGGTCCAACCTCCGCCCTTTACGTGCTGGCGTGCCACAGGGTTCGGTCCTGGGACAAACCCTGTTTAACACGTATACGCACGACTTCCCCCTTCAGCACGGCCCACACGTAATCGTTGGACTTTTGCGGACGACACGGCGGTTCACGCCCAGTCAGCCAGTGAACACCAAGCCACGATCTACCTCGAGCGAGCCCTCGACACCATCCACGAGTGGTACCGCAAATGGAGGACTGCGGTCAATCCCGGAAAGACGGTCGCTGTTATGTTCAAGGCCCGGGCAGCAGCAACCAGCCGTTCAACTCTCTGTTCAGGGTCAGGCCATTCCCTGGTCCAGCGAAACCAAATACCTCGGCGTCACGCTGGACAGGAGCCTGACCTGGAAAAAGCATATCATGGGCCTAAAAAGCAAAACCCTGGCAGCAGTGCTCAGGCTTGGTCACATCCAGAGTTCCAGAGAGGTGACTCTCGGAACCAGGGTGCGGCTCTACAAGTCCTGCGTACCTCCAATTATTCTATACGCTTCCCCGATCTGGTCCGGAGCAACGCCCACGCACATCCGCCAGCTCTGTGTTGCTCAGAACACGGCCCTGCGAACTATCCTCCGCGTCACTTGGAGCGATTTCGTCAGGGTCAGGGAGCTTGAGACCACCACTGGTGTAGAACCATTAGAGAAGACCTTGCGCAGGAGAGCTAATGTGTTCTACACCAAGTGCTGCAGGCACCCTACACCTCTCGTCCGGCTGATCTCATCCACCAGGGTTATGCTTTGGGATAGGCATAAGCGTCCCATCGCGGCAATTGGCCCTGCTTATCAACCTCCGCCCAAGAGGCAAAGGCAGCAGGAAGCAGCTGCAAACAAAACCTGCACCTCACGGCCTGATATGATAAGCTTGCCATTCCAGGTTCATAGCTTAGCTGAAAACCTGGTGGGGGGACCATGCCATCCCCCCAACACCCGTACTGCAAGCAACCAGGTCTTTTGGGGTGCCGGTGTTGTAGTGGTTAGGACACTCGCTGCTACTCGCCCGATGCTTGAAAAGTCACCGGGTACGAATCCTGCGCAAGCAGGATTTTTGCAAGGAAGCCCGGCCCCCTGTTTGTGTGGTTTGAGGAGATCGCGCAAATTCAGCTGTTCCGTCCTTCGGAAGGGACGTTAAGCCGTTGGCCCCCCTGGTGTTCTTCGTAAGAGCAGGCAAATGCTGGCACCCAGTTTCCCTCATCCCTCCCCGGTTATTCATTGCACTACCTCTGAGATACCCATTTGTGCTGTAAAAGAGGCGAATTGACTGGGCTCTCAAACAAACCAGGTCTTTTGCCACGGCATCGTCCGCCGGTCAATTACTCCATTAGAATTTCCGCAATCACTAACGGCGTCAGATCGCGTTAAACGGTTAATTGTTCATTGTATTTTCTAAACTTTTTCTTTAAATTGGTCTTTTGCCACGGCACCGTCCACCGGTAAATTAGTCCATTAAAATCCGGCAATCGCTAACGGCGTCAGATAGCGTTTAATGCATATTTGCCCATTTTATTTTGTCGATTGCCCATTGTAATTGTTCATTTGCCATTGTAATTGTTCATTCGCCATTGTAATTGCTCATTTGCCCATTGTAATTGTTCATTTGCCATCGCAATTGCTTATTTGTCATTTTATTTGCTCATTTGCCCATTGCATATGCTCATTCGCTCATTGAATGTATTTTGCTTTTGTGTATTTTTTCTGCATTTTCTATAATGCTTTTGCTTCTCTTTTATGCATGAGAGGCATGTTTTTTGTTGTACAGTCCTCATTGTTTATTAAATTCCTTTTTGTTTCGTGAATTTGAGTTTATGCTAATTTTATCTGTCCCATCCAATCGCTTTCAGTGGTATTAAGCTATATGTTCACAGTAAGAGTACCATACGTCCTATTTTCCCAACAACCTATATAGTCCTCACGCGACGGGTTTTGTATAGAAGAGTCCTTGTTGGCTTGCAGGTCATCAAGAAGTCTCGAGACCACCTCCGTACGATACATTCGCAAGAGTGAGAGGAAGGGAGTCGGAAGGGGGGCGGATCGTGAGAAGTGGCGCTGTCGGTTGGATAGATGGTACGATAGGTCTATTAAAGCTGATACCAAGTAGGCGTGATTGGTACGTGAAACAGAAGATTAAACTTATGATAGGGAAATGGAAAGAGAAGACACTTTGTCCTGTTATTGTGAACGGAAGGATTCTGACGAGGATTCCAAACTGAACTCATTGTTTAAAACTGCTGTAATTATCACCCCTGGCCGTGAAATGGCGGACATGACGTCTACACCAGTGCCTCCAAAGGGATCGTCCAATCACGGAGAACAGTCGATCGCGCAAGTAATAGCCTTGTTAAATTCTTTAAAGTCTGAGTTAAATTCTCAACGTTCTAAGTTAATTTCTAAATTTGATACTCAAAGCGCTGAGTTAAATTCTAAATTTGATACTCAAACCTCTGAATTAAATTCTAAGTTTGATACTCAAAGTTCTGAGTTAAATTCTAAGTCGGATAAATTAAATAACACCCTCGTCAAGATGGAGCAAGAATCTAGGAAAAATTTTCAAGAGTTACGCTACAGATGTTTCCCAGCTAATAGCGAGTTAAAGGACGAAGTCGAAGAGAAGAATCGCAGGAGCGATGAGAAAATCACCGAGTCTGCCTGTCAAGTGACGCTGCGGATGGACGAGATCGAACCGGCCCGAACCAAGAACCAGCCGAAGATCGAGAAGGAGTTGACCGGGATCAAAAGGAACCTGACTCAAATACCCTTTTCGTCCAGCGGTGGTGCGACGGCTGTCTCCGAAACCCATAACATCCTCCAAAAGGGAAAACTTAACGCTGTGAAGTCAAGGAGGTTCCCGATTTCAAAGGACGAGAAGGAAGTGGACCTACCAATCGTGAGTACGATAAGCATTGATGGTGACCCCTACGAGGACTTTATGAGTGAAGAGAAGTGTGAATTAACTACCAAAAGACTTTGCCCGGAAATTTCGATTAAGTGTTTCAGTTTGCCTTGTGTTGCGTTATACGATACAGGTAGCGAAATCTCAGTCGTGTCAGAGGAATTCTTCTCGAAAGTCATAAACGAGAACGCCCGCGCACCCGCGTTACCGATTAATCAAATGTTTGACATTTGTGCTAACAAAAAGAATCGTTACCCATCTCGAAACAAATACTTTTAACTTTGGAAATGGGGACACAGTTTTTTGACATTTCATGTCTAGTGATGAAAGAACTCTCTCGCATATTCCGAGTGTACTGTCGTGAACATTCAGACTGGGTAACCATCATACCGCGAATTAACGTGTGGCCAAACCACACTTATCACGAGAGAATCAGAATGACTCCCGAAGAGGCGCATTCCGGTGCGCCGCCGAAAAGAGATTTTGAGGACATTCTACCGCTACCTCCAGTATCACCTTTCCGCGATAAATTATTACGCAGTCTCGTTTTGAGAAACCTCGAACGGGCGGGCCGAAAGCAAAAAAATGAACAGAAAGACCGAACTCATGAATTCCATTACGGCGATGAAGTGCTGTTAAGAACGCCAAAAGTGTCCGATACTAGAGTAGGGTTGTTCGCTGAATTTTTTTTATTTGTATTCCGGTCCCTATACAGTTTCGCGGATCTACGAACATTTATAATCTCAAGCATTTTGTGAGATAAAATTGTGTTGGCATGTGCTTGTTTTTTTTCCTCTACGCCTTCCCCGTATCATTTATTGTGAATTCAGATTATATTTCTTCACTAAATGTAGTATAGAAATCCACAGAAAATGGCAACATTTTCAAACAATGTTGGGCATGGCAACCCCGCAAAATTTTATCTTCTTCGTCATCTATTGTGATACACAGCTCAGTCGTGGTAATAAGTTGTAATTACTAATAAGTCTTCTTTTTAAAAGAAGTGAATTTGTGAGTGTAACAAATGGATATTGTGCATTCAGGTAAGCGCTATCTTGTACGTGTATATATATATATATATATATATATATATATATATATATATATATATATATAGTCGTCTGATTGGTGAGTGCTCACTGGGTTTCCTCATCCCAACACCTTGTTGACATCCATATATTCATTTTACCTTTCCTTTTCCGTAAGTTGTTATATATATATATATATATATATATATATATATATATATATATATATATATATATATATATATGTTTATTTATTTAACCAAACATTTTTTAAGTTAGCTTATTTATTTATATCGTCAGATAAGACAATGTATTTTATGAAACTGTCAATTCATTTAGGTTTTCAACATAATGTCGGGCAGTGCCGGTGTATATATTTTTTACCATAATGCTCCTAGGTGCATTGGATTCATAAATCATTAAAATGTGATGCACATTTTTGCATTTTTTGTAGAAAAATACCAAAAACAAACATGCGGTGGCTACCTCTTCTTAAATCTATCGCGCGCTTATGAGTGTTTTGTAATTCTTTCTTTAGTCAAATATCTACTGTGTCATAAGTGGTTTGAGAAAATATGCCGTATATATATCAGTATCTTCATTTGCAACAATTATAATCTTATACCGATTTCATAAGAATATTTTTTTATTTGATAGAAATTTGTCATTTATCAACAAAGAAGGATTTGTACGGAGCTCTACAAAATGGTGTGTGTGACCAAGAAAAACCTGTATAATTATATTCTACAATGTTTAGGCGTAGAGGGCGTTTCATCACGTGCGGAATACAGCTTAAAACTTGAGGTGAGAGGGTTTTTGAGTGAATTTGAATTGCGATGGAAGAAAGGCCATAAAATAAAGGACAGGTTTGAACTGTGTAACACGTTATGGCTGAGAGGGAATATTAAAATACCTCGCGATGAACTTCAAGCAAAATCATCTACCTCTTAAAATATAGGTAGGCCTAGGAAGCTATTCAGTGATAGTTCTACCAAAACAAAATCAAGAAAACTGCTATCACTGATGGCAACCTACTCTAAAGAAGAGCTTTCTCATGCAGCCAAAGTTAAGTTACGTGCTTCTAGCAAACGTGATGCTATATAAATTATTCATGAAGTAACAGAAACCACACCACGTAGGGCTAGTAAAATTAAAAAGATGTTACAAATCACCAATTTTTCCGCGAGTTTCTTACAAACCAGAGTAAGCATTATCATTAATGGTAGAGGGTAAAATGACAAAACGACTTTATAAAAGCAAGCAAAACAAAGACGATGTGATTTATACCCATCCTATGAAGCCACAATGGGGCCAAAGTAGATTGTTATCCAGTGGAAGAAGCAATATATATTTCCAATGTTTCTGCAGAAATCAAACTACAGCCTTTGCTGAATCAAACAATCACGCGAATTATATCTGTGCAAGATGAGGGGATAAAACAAGCAATAAGTGGAGAAGAAAGGTTCACAATGGTTTTCAAATAGGATGTGACGGAAGCAGTTGACATAGTACTTACAAACAAAGACATTTGGCTAATGTTGTTAGAACAGTTCTTGAGGAATACAAACTCTTTACTGTATCAGTAGTGCCATTGCAACTACATCAAAAACTTGTGATCAGGCTGTGGGCGAAAGTTTAAAAACGGTTTATTGGCAAAATTCAAGACCATCTTCTACAAGCTTTTGTCGCCACATTAAAATTTTCTTTGAAAAAGAAACCCAAGAAGTCATCAAAAGAAAGGTGGCTGCAATCCAAAAACAAATCTGTAACCTTGAACCAACATGGCCATAAATGAATCACAAGTTACTGTTCGTCACAAACTTTTAATGACTATTGCTGACGGCAAAATTTGTATCTCGCTGGCTGACACTTTGTCGCAGAAATGTAATATATGTGGGACTAGTCTCAAGGAAATGAATGATATTGAAAAGTGTATGAAAAAGTTTGACAGCAAAGACGTTTATTCATTTGGACTGTCCACACTCCATACCTGGATAAAAATTTTTGAGTGCCTTTTACATATACGAGTGAAACAGACCAGATGTTACCAACTGAGAGGGTAGGTGCAGGACACCAATACAAACATCTTTCATTTTGCAATGCATGTCCGGTCGTACATCGTTACGGCACTACAAGCCACTAAAGACCCTGGTGTAGCGCCGAAGGTAGGTAATTGGCCGACAACCTCAGCGTAATGTCATTTGATTCATTCTCTTCATGTGCATCCTTTTGACCGGCCTTCATTTTACACTCCTATCCCTTTACCGCAATCGTCACAGCTGTGAGCTGACGACAGAATAAACGGTAGTCAGCTGACCAGCAGTGGGCAAGGTTGGTTTGTGTGTAGTATTAGCGCCTGCTAGCTCATGCCTTCGTTATTCACATTTCGACGGAACGATAGAACCTTACTCCTTCGCGGAGCTAGCCGATATGCATTTGGCGTAAGGTACAACAAATGGGAACGAGAGAGCAGCATCACGGCTACTCGCAGAGCGGTTTCCCCAACGCCGTCATCCCGCCCATACCATGTTCCTGCGGCTAGACCAGCGGCTTCGGGAAACGCTCATTGGATGTAAAAAAGACAGAAAATCGTGTGCATACTGTGAGGACACCTGAACTTGAAGAAGAGGTTCTTGAGGACGTGGCGGACTCAACTTCCACCAGTACACGTGCTATCGCAAATGATGTTTGGGTGATTTATATGACAGTGTGACGAATACTCCGTGAGCAGCAGCTGCATCCGTACCACCTGCAACGTGTACAGGCTTTATCCCACGATGATTACCAACGAAACCGTGAAAGGGTTGCGTATGATTTCTGCAACTGTGCGACGATACCTCACTTCGCAATTTTGGTGTTGTTCATTGACAAGGCAATTTTCATGCGGGACGGGATATTTAACACCCATAATGCACAAATTTGGGATGAGGAAAATCCGCATGCCACGTCTGTCCGTGCCCATCAGGAGAGATTCCCCGTCAACGTGTGTTGCGGAATCATTCACGAGCAGCTCAACGGACCATTTATCCTACCAAATCGGTTGACGGGAGCGTTGTACCGTGACTTTCTTCTTAACTATTGCTGGAACACTTGCCGCTTATTGTGCAGCATGACATTAGGTTCCAGCATGATGGTACTCCTGCGCACTGCAGCATCGTTGCAAGAGAACCACTGAAAGCGACATTTAGCAACAGACGGATTGACCACCTTGTCCCCAACCAAATCCTTTGGATTTTTTTATGTGGTGCCATTTAAAGAGCATGGTGTACGAAACACCTATCGAACAGGAAGATCACTTGCCATGGATCACCGCTGCTTGCGACCTCATCCGGTAAACAGTAGGCATTTTTGAAAGAGTCCGGCAATCCTTGTTGCTACGTTGCCAGTTAAGTGCTGAAGTACGTGGTCGTCAATTAAAATAATTTTTGTAACAGGTTCCTTAATGAAAAATAAAACATTACACTAACTGATTTAAGTCTGGTCACTGTTGCATTACATACCTGCACACTGCGTAATGGAGGGGAGGGGCGTATGGCATAGAATGCTACGCAACGGTGACTACCATAAAGCGCAACTACAGCGTCTTTAACGGCTTGCAGTGGTGTAACGATGTCCGACTGGACATGCATTGCTTAATAAAAAATTAATTTATTGGTGTCCTGCACCTACCGTCTCAATTTGTGACATTTGGTCTGTTACACAATGTGTAGCACCGGCTGGACATTACAACCTGGCAAGTCCGATCGCTGCAAAACAAATTAAAGGAAACCAAAAGGAAACAAGTTGTGTAAAAGTTTCCATCATAGATGTGCTTGTTAGTGGATCAGCCAAATATAGAGGTAGTAGAAATACAAATGATGGTAACACTGCCCGTAGATTTTTTAACAATCTTGTGCAGGCTGTAGAAATAGCAAGAATTGATGTAAAACTATTTCGGCGATTTCGACAACTTTATCGATTGGATTTTTCAAAAACTGCGAACAATTTTATAAATACAGAAAAGAAACAACGAAATTGCATTTACAGTTATACACTTGGTATAACATACCAGTAACGGTCCACATAATTCTGTTGCATAGTGTAAAAATAATACAGGCATTTCTTTATCATATTGGCCGGTTGTCAGAAGAAGCTCAAGAAGCAAAAAATAAGGACGGTTAAAGAAACAGAGATGGGCACACATGGAAATCATCCAGAAAGAATACCATGAAACACTTATTGCACATTTTGATAATATCTTCTGATCCTATTATTTCCCAGTTGAGGTGATTGCCGAGACAAATGAGTGACAGTTAACCCAATGAAGTGTGACAACTTCATGTAGAACCTGTTGCAAATCTGATCAAGGATAGCAATAATGACGTATCAAGTGCGTTAGCTAGCAGCAATTCAGGTAATTTTAGTTCAGATAACTTTAACTCAGATGACAGCAGTTCCGGTTAATTTTCCGGTGTGCGTACTTTGAGAGACAAACACAACAAAGAAATGTAAGTAAAAACGAGCAAAACCAGCGGACACTTACCAAGTTGAGGACCAAGTTGGAAGGCTGTTGGGGTAGTCGAAGAGAGAAATCGCGCACAAAAAAACATACGAAAGCTTTTCGGGCATATGCCCTTCTTTACCGATGGAGATAGAGCAGATATTAAATAATGATTATTGAAAAATTGGAAACAATAGCCGTAATATAGCTTACATATTGTGATTTGTTTACAAAATAGCTGCATTCTTATTTATATTCAGATTTTAGTGCAATTACACCAAAAGCATGGATGTATGTTACGTAGTTTAATGACTGTAGAGACATTTATAAAACTATTTACCTCACAATATGTCAATTAACTTAGTAAATCACAACAAAAATCTAACTCAATAGCTTTATGTTATCATAACAAAATAAATCATGTCCCAGTATGTAGGAGTATCCACACATTTTTGTCGAGGAAGAAGGGTCATTTCGGTCACTACAGTGTTGTCGGCGTCGGCGTGGGCGTAGGCGTCGGCGTAGGCGTGGGCGTAGGCAAGGGCATCGACGTGAGCATCGGCGTGGGCTTCCGCGTGGGCGCAACTACAGCGTCTTTAACGGCTTGCAGTGCCGTAACGATGAACGACTGGACATTCAATGCTTAATAAAAAATGATTTTATTAATGTCCTGCACTTATCCTCTCAGTTTGTAACATTTGGTCTGTTACACAACGTATAGTACCGGCTGGACATTACAACCTGGCAAGTCAGAACGCTCCAAGAAAAATTAAAGAAAAAAAGAAAACAAGTTGTGTAAAGGTTTCCGCCACAGATGGTCTTGTTATTTGATCAGCCAAAATATGGATGTAGTTGTATTACCAGTGATGGTGACACTGCCCGTAGATTTTTCAACAATCCTGTGCAGGCTGCAGAAATAACAGGAATTGATGAATATCTAATTCGGCGATTTCAACAACGTTATCGAGTGGATTTTCTATAAACTGCGAACAATTTTATAAGTACGAAAAGAAACCGCAAAAATCCCTTTTTAGTTATATTCTTGATGTAACATACCAAAAACTGTCCACATAAGTCCGTTGCATGGAGTAAAAATAATAGTCATTTCTAATTCATATTGGCCAGTTGTCAGATGAAGCTCAAGAAGCAAGAAATAAGGACTGTAAAAGGAACAGAGATGAGCGCACAAGGAAATCATCCGGAAACAACACCATGACAGACTTATTACACATTTTGCTAATATCTTCTGATCCGATGATTTCCCAATTGAGGTGATTGACGAGAAAAATGATTGACAGTTTACCCAATGAAGTGGCAACAAGGTATTGAAGGAAGACCAGCGGACACTTACCAAGTTGAGGACCAAGTTGGCAGGTTGTTGGGGGCGTCGAAGAGACAGAAATCGTGCACAAAAAAAACATACGTAAACTTTTCGAGCATATGCCCTTCTTTAGCGATGGAGATAGAGTAGATATAAAATAATGATTATTGAAAAATTTGAAACAGTAGCCATAATATAGCTTACACATGGTATCATTTTTGCAAAATAGCTGTATTATTGTTTATATCCAGATTTTAGTGCAATTACACCAAATAAAACGCAAGGAAATATGTTATTTAGTTTAATGACTGGAGAGACATTTATACATTTATATACCTCACAATATGTCGGTTAACTTAGTATATCCCTATAAAAATCTAACTCATAAGCTTTAATAACAAAATAAATCATGTCCCAATATGTAGGAGTATCCACACATATTTTTGTCGAGTAAGATCGCTCACTTCGGTCACTGCAGTGTTGTCAGCGTAGGCGTCGGCATGACCGTCGGCGTTGGCGTCGGCGTGGGTGTCGGCGTGGGCGACAGCGTGGGCGTCTGCGTGGGCGTCGGCGTGGGCGTCGGCGTGGGCGTCGGCGTGGCTGTCGGCGTGGGCGTCGGCGTGGGCGTCGGCGTGGGCGTCAGGGTGGGCGTCGGCGTGGGCGTCGGCGTGGGCGTCGGCGTGGGCGTCGGCGTGGGCGTCGGCGTGGGCGTCGGCGTGGGCGTCGGCGTGGGCGTCGGCGTGGGCGTCGGCGTGGGCGTTGGCGTCGACGTGGGCGTCGGCGTGGGCGTCGGCGTCGACGTGGGCGTCGGCGTGGATGTCGGCGTGGGCGTCGGCGTGGATGTCGGCGTGGGCGTCGGCGTGGGCGTTTGCGTGGGCGTCGGCGTTGGTGTCGGCGTTGCCGTCGGCGTGGGCGTCGGGCTTGGCGTCGGCTTTGGCGTGGGCGTCGTCGTGGGCGTTGGCGTAGGTGTGGGCGTGGATGTCGGCGTTGGCGTCGGCGTGGGCGTCGTCGTGGGCGTCGGCGTCGGTGTGGGCGTCGGCGTCGTTGTGGATGTGTCACAGCTTCCTTCGACACACTTCTCCTTCGTGGGATCAAAATGGGATCCTTGCTTGCATTTCATGTGCTTCTGACCGTAACCACCACCTGATAAAGCATAGCACACATAGAAGCTGTAGCAGTCATTTGTGTCTGCAAAATATCCTTCACTCGAGCAAGGATATGTTATTGGCGGCGATGTCGTAGACGTTGTCTTCGGTGTTGTTGTTGGTGGTGTTATCTTAGTCGTTGTTGATGTTTCACAGTTTCCTGCGACACACTTCTTCTTGGAGGGATCAAAATGGGACCCTAGCCTGCATTTCATGTGCTTCTGACCATAACCGCCACCTGATAATGTATAACACACATAGAAGCTGTAGCAGTCACCGTCATCAGCATAATATCCCTCTCCTGGACACTTAAATCTGGGCTTACGAATTTCCGTTGATTGTGTTGAGGGATATGTTGAGAAATCAGTTATTGAGTTTTCTATTGCTTTACAATTTCCTCTTTCACACTGCTGACTTAAGGAAACAACCAACTCCAGTATAGGATGTATTACCTTTGGTGTTGCGTCATTTTCTATGCATTTGTATTTTAATTGCTTGTCTTTCAAAAGAACTGATATCTCTTGCCCTGTTGTTCTACAGATGGGAATAGGATAATCATAGCAGAATTTGCTATCAAGAGACAGATCGCATTCGAGGGTATTTATATTGACTGTAGTTCCTTCTGGACATATATAATCCTGTATTTTTCCATTTTCACATTCATGGAATTGCCTGCAAGAGTATGGATCTGGGAAAATGAAGCCTTCGCCGATTTTGATATCTGGACAACTGAGTGGTGAATATCTGTAAAAGTAAAATTTTCTTATGATAAAATCATTTTATTTTTTCTACAGTCTAAAACTATTTTTTCTCGAGTTATATTTGGTTCGTTATATATTTATTAATCGATTTCGCAAACGGAAGAGTATGCCAATATCTAAATATTCAAAGAAGAGCTATGTTGTATTGTATATGTTGAATTACCAAATAAGTCTCTTTATTTCTACAATATGAAGAAATTCCACAATATGACGCTGAAACCATTAATTAACTAGGAACTATATTCTATATCTGACAACTTTTGAGGCTCACACACATACTCTTAACACATAGTATCATTCAGTTATTAACGGAATTAAAAACAGAAATTTTACACGCTATAATAGCCTAATGAAATATTTTTCGACCTCCTCGCAATCTCTACCAGAAATGTTTTGAAGAATTTGTTTGTTTGTTTGTGCATTTATACCATACCATTTATACCCAACAACTACTGAACATAGAAGCAATATAAAGGTGCAATTTTAAACGCAATAAATAGTTTAGCAAAATAGGAGGGCTTTTAAAGCGATTTGAACTATATTTTTCATTATTTAAATGTTTTTCTCCTTTAATTTGTCCCAATATAATAACACAGGAATGAGTGTATTGTTGGATTAACCATCTACTTGAGAACCATTATAAACGATATTTAGTATAAACTAAAATAAATAATATATACCTAATATAAACTACAGTAAGGAAGAAAGAAACACTGAGGTTATTCATAGAAGGGCATTCACCAATAATCTACAAATCTGGCTAATTATTTCAAAAGGTAAGTGGAAGACAGCTTTAACGTGCAATTTTAAGCGCTTTTGTTCTCTAAATCTTTTTATGTGTTCTGCGTATTCTCTATACTTATTAGACAGCGAAATATGCCATTAACATTGAAAATTAATAAAGTGAAAGATAACTCTGAAGGTAAATAAGAAAACTTCTATAACAATTCTTTAGTTTAGACCAACATTCATAATCGTTAACTCTATCTTCCATGAACATCTATATATACGTTTTGCTTTCCTTTCAACTGAACATTTGTATGCATCAACTAAGCCAATTAAACTTATTACATTTTAATAACACTTTCTATGTCATGCTAATACTTTGTATCGCCAAATTCGGTTTCAAAGTCCGGGAACTCATCTTTTTTCGTAGGTTAGAGTTTCAAATATCAACGTTACAAATTAGAACCACAAAAACAGCCATTGCATGGGATAACGTAAGCTAATTTGTATATACCTCCAAACCAGTTTTCACCGATTGCATCGTTAGAGTTTGCAATTCCTTCCCAAGTTTTAAATGTATTTGAGATTTATGATCACACAATATCATGTATTTTCTTTCACTAAAACATAATTTGAGTAAAATAACTATATTTTGATAGTAATTCCACCCATTGCTTATTATGATTATTTGATAAAAAAAACAACCGCCAAATTTATCGATAAAGGATGCAGGAAAAGTTTATTAATTTGGGAAAAATACGGGAAGACAAGAAATATAGCATACCATTAAGCACTACAATAAAAATTAACCTGATTTCATTACTTGGTTTTGTTCTCAAATATTCTTCAATATTTTTTGTTTTGACTTAAAAACCTTAGCAGGCCGGGCAATTTCAACGAGTTCATACTAAGTAAGAACAGAGCAGTTTATGTCGAGAGTAAATGGCAGTTTTTAACCTTAAAAAAACCTTATACGATTGGTTTATCCATCGGACTGACCCGCACACTCCCCGTAAACGAAAAAAGAAAAGAGTTTGATTTTTCGCAGATAGATTTAATATTACCTTTTGTTGTGCAAGTTCTTTTGTTGAGGTAATTTTCTCCGTCTATCATACACGCTAACTCTTAAGCGGAAGCAGTTAGAGACGTTTTTTCGTCAATCGATTCGTTTCAGTATTCCGTGACTTCTTTCACGATTTCTCGGATAGTCCCTCTCTCTATAGCGGCGGTTCCCAACCTTTTTATCCTGCGACCCTAAACTGACCAACAATAGGGCCTCGCGACCCGTACTTCTAATTGAGCAAAAATATGATATAGATGAACCGGAGAGAAAGCAGTAAACTGCTATTGCAACGTTACTGCACCGCAATTTTGATCGGTCTCGGTCCTGACCATTTTCGAGAAAAGGCTATCAATATAGAGTGAAACTAATGTTATCGGGTGCACGGAGGGAAATTATTCGGTTGCTCCGGTATTCCCGCTTTTCCCAATCCATTTTTGCACATAATTGGTTAGAGCTTCGAATGGCCAGGGGGGCTTTCATTGGCTGCCTTTATCAGCATAAAGGCAGTGTTCTAATAATGTATAGTTACAAACTGACTGTCGGGTAAGTTTTCTTCTGATGACCATCCGCGACCCTACTGAAGATCTCCCGCGACCCGAGTTTGATAACCACTGATCTGAAGTCTTTGGTTCCCGGCGATAATATTTTTTCCCGGAAAACGGAAATTAGATTTTCAAATATCCCGTGGAACCCTGGAATAACAATTATTTTGAATTTTTAATATTACTACAACATTTTTCATGATATTTATTATTGATACAACGTAAATACATAAGTCTTTAATAAAGTCTGGTTCTAATTCTTCGCAATGTAAACTAAGTTAATCAAGCGGGAATCTCGAACGCAAAAAGCTCAGAATGCGAGCCGTAGCCGTCACCTCTAGTCAGCATAAACAAACATTTCTTAAAAATATTATCATATCATTATATCAATAAGGAAAGAAGCAAAGAAGATTATTCTTTTGTTATTTCTGTATACCATTTTGGGTCGCGGAAAGGTAAATAATACGTTGTTATTTACTGCTATTGATATTCAACATTTGTTAAGTAATCATTTGATATGGTATATCCGGACTCTCTGCCGATGTTAAATTGGTTATTTTACCGAAGCATGGATTGAGTTATAGCATATTTATAAAAATACATTTTAGAGGCTAACGTAAAAAGCAGACTAAAACATTAATTTTTATTGTTTCTACAAGTAAAATGTTTTTTCGAAGAAGAAATTTATGAATATAAACATTACTATCATAATAATATATAATCGCCAATCTCACAAAAATCCGTCTGATATAAGCCGAGATGGAATTTAGGTGATCATATTTAAATGGCCTATATTGGTAACACTTATCAATTTTAAAATAGATGTATTTCAGTATACATGTGTATAGATAAATGAGTCCAAGAATAGAATTAAACTCTCTGAAAGATACTATAATGTGAATTATACATTTTTTCTTTCTCCATAGGTAGTTTTGTAGTATTGTTTTCATAAAAAAATCGATTTCGAGATTTTAACGGAAATGCATGTTTTAAGGTTCCCTGAACACGTTTTGGCCATTTTCTCGATGATGTCTGTGCGTGTGAGTGTATGTGATCGATTTTTTGTGGGTGTTCTAACTCAAAAACTGTTAATCAGGTCCACGCGAAATTTTATATTTAACATTTTTATGAAAGTCACAAGAACTGGTTAGTTTTTGGTAAAAATCCTTCAACCGGAAGTGGTTGTTTACTCTTGTCACATCCGTAATTTTTAAATATATGCTTTAATATTTTATATATGTAAAACTGTACCGGAATAAAAGTTGTAGAAAATTTAATATTCTATAACCTTTGTTTAAAATCTTTTCCCATATAATGCATTGTTTATCTTATATTTTAAGCTGCCAAAACCACGCCACCTACCGACGATTATTGTTAACAATTGACGCTTAGTTAGATTTTTTAATTTTCAGTCCACATAAAATATTGTTTCATTAAATTAAAATTTATTAGTTTTAATTCAAAAGAAGTGCAATATATCCCCTCTCAAAATTGCGCCACAAACGCACATGTATTTCTTTAATTACCTAAATTACCTAAATAAACAAATTTTAATTAGCTCATTATATAAATTTCTGCCAAATTTCAATTTTCTATCTACATTTTTGATTGAGTTATTCACGTTTTAATAACTATACACTCAGATCAACGAAAGGATATCATAGCTCTTTAGGTATTCCATTTCGTAAATAACTCAAAGAATTATGACAATCATTTCCCTCTCCTTCCGTCTTTCTCTCCTTCTCATATTGACAGCCTTCTAAGGACGCTTAAGCGCATAACGATTTGAATAACAATATAATTTCGAGGTTAACAATGTACTTGGTAAGCATGGCGACATCCCGTTAAAATGACAAGATATCCCCAGTATATGTGACTTAAACGTTTAACAGGAGGAATTTCGAACTGTAGACAAAAAACGATGAACAGAATAAGAAACCTTATAGTTTTTCCCTTAAAATTGTCTGAATCATTGGATTGTGAGTTCATTTTTCTAATTTTTATTTTAAAAAGAATAAAAGGCCGCACGTCAAAAAGTCGATTTTTACTGGTTATGTTATGGGGAATGCAAATCCTTCCCTAGAATCGAATCCGGGAAGTTTTTCGTAAAGTTTCCTTAGTCATAGTATTTTTACTTTCTCCATATACGAAGTATAGAGAAAGTATTGTTTTAATGAAAAAATCGAACCCGAGATTTCAACGGAAATACATGTTTTACGGAACCCTGAACACGTTTTGACTGTTTTCTCGATGATGTCTGTGTGTCCGTCTGTCAGTCTGTCTGTATGTGATAGATTATTTTGGGCGCTCTAACTCAAAAACTATTAATCAGGTCAACGCAAAATTTTATATTTAACATTTTTATAAAAGTTAGAAGATCTAATTAGTGTTTAGCAAGATTCGGTCGAACAGAAGTGGGTGTATACTCTTGTCACTTATTTGTTATATTATTTTGAAATATTTTTCTTTTATATTTGATAAATGAAAAAATGTATTGGAATAAAAGTTGTAGGAAATGTCATTTTCTACAACCTATGTTTAATACATTTTTACATAAAATACATTTTTTAAGAGATATCTTAATTTTTAGCGGCCACCACCACGCCACCTACCGAAGACTATTGTTAACAATTGGCGCTTAGTTACGTCTTAGTAACGCTCCTTTTTCTTTTCTTAATTGTCAAACGGAAGTAAATTTTGACAACGATCCCAGAGCTAACAACATGTAATTTTCCATATAAATATGGAGAAATTCATGTGTTGCTCACATCAGTTTATTACATAGGAGTAGATAGTATCTGCATATTTGATCGAGTTATTCGCGTTTAAAGTATATTCCAGGAATCAGGAACAAAGGAATCGGACGTATATTTGTACAGATAATCATGCTGCCAGTCAGTAATCGGGAATAAATCGTGCATGCTCTCGCGGCGTTTACTAATGGGCATAAATTTCGTCCCATTTTGTTTGTCTTTTCGAAATGAGGGAAACAGATCCATTCTCTTTCTACAAAACAAGATTGGAAAGGTGTAATCAATATCGGAGTACACAGAGTTTCCAAATTTGTTCTTTGAGATATCACGATGCTCTCAATATTTTTCGCTCGGATGATTATTTAACGAGAAGCAAGCGAGGTACGTTGTAAAATACATGTAGGTCTTGACGTAAAGTGGCCTTAATTATTGTTCGATTTTAACCAAAATTGGAATTGGTCGACCAATTTTACTAAAACTCCCAAATACCAAATTTCATCAAAATAAGTGTAGCGGTTTCTTAGTTGAAACAAAGGAACATAGTAGGTTTTCATGGAAAGTGGTCGTAATTGTTGTTAGATTTTAACCAAAATTGGAATCGGTCAATAAATTTTAGCAAAACTCCTCAATACCAAATTTCATCAAAATACGTGTAGTGATTCCCGAGTTTTAACATGCGGACGGACGGAAACGACCTCCACTGTATGCGTTCACTTCGTGCAAAGAACACATTAATAACTGGGTTCGCGGCCAAAAACAATTTTCTTTTTCATATTCGCACAATAAAATTGTGTTCCAAAAGAGAGCGTCATTTGCCGGGAAAAACGTCCGCAAGAGCATATAAGTAAGATTTACAGTTTTGCAGGCAAAATTTGAGAATATTTTGAGACATTTCCTCGAAAATAAGGGGAGCGAATTATCGAGTTAAATATACTTTCTGATTAGTTCTGAAAAATGAACTGTTCCAGGTCGGTGGTCGGATTCAACAACAATACATTCATCAAAATTTCGGTAACAAAATAGAAATCAGCGCACAGGAAGTGTTATTTTTATCCACAAACTTTCGTTTAATTTAATTAGAAGGGATTCAATTCATAAAACTTTTCTAGATAAAAATTGAGAAAATTTACTAAAATGAACGTCAATACCAGGGCTCGCTTTTTAAGAAATCTTAAGGTTCAAAAGTAAAAAGCTTAGTAAAACGTATAAAGATAAAGGCCGATTTTTAAGAAAATAAACGTCGGAAGCTACCAAGCCTAAAATGCTTATCCAAAACATTTTCGTTTAATTCTAATGATTTTCATTTATTGCACAAGGAATAGCTTTTGAATAATACGATCTGTCAAATACATTGACCTTCTGATGCCCAAGATGATATTTTAAACATAAATGACCAAGACTGGTTCAAAAGTGATCCCTAAATATATTTAATTATTTTGGTCTAATTTGAAACGAACAAGAAAATGTAATCGAAATCATTTTTATATAATAATATTATAATATTAATGATATAAAAAATAATAATTTAAAGTTTGTGACGGGCTAGGGTTTCTCGGAGAGGAAAGGGCACAAATGAAAGTTACACGTAATAACACAAACACCTTTAATCGCCTGGGGCGCACACTAGATTGCAAGCTTCTACAAAAGATGAGAAAACTGACGCACACCCTGTTGGCTGCGCGCAGAAACAAAACAAAAATGAAGAGCAAACTCCGTTATCGGTCTCGTTACAAGTTTAATTTATTAAAGTAGCTAATAAATTCGATATATTCCCATTTTCTTAATACTAACAGCAAAACATCGACTAAAAGCTACACATGGTCAGCGTGACGTTACCAATATGTTGATTATTTATAATTAAAAAAAGGAATGTTGCATTTCCATTGTTTATCATAACTCGATGCCTTCGACCCCACAAAGTCTACGGCATGACCTTACGTCTCGCCCAACTGTATTACGACTCACTTGAATTTCTCATTGTGTCACCATATCAAATTTTTCTTACTACAAAAACGGACCATTTCGCGCCAAACATCTAAATAAACAATTAAATATAAAGTCAGCTCGAAAAAAGTTTTACTTGAAATAATTTACTAAATTTTTAAATCCGAGTCCATTGTGACCAGGTCTTGGGCATTGGAGTGTTAATAGCATCATCATAAAGGAACTCTGTAGATTATGTATATTTAGAAAGTATGGGATTGTCTTGAGACCGTTGAGTAGTAAAATATAATAATCGAGCAAGCCAGTTGTCATCTTATCATGAGCGGATTTTTTTAAGATCAACTAATCTTCTAATGTGGATAATTTTGAGAAAGGTCAGAATAACATTACAATAAACGAAAAGATTAAAACGTCGGGAGAGAGTGGCAAAATGAGGAACAAACAAATAAGAACAAAGATAAAACCGTGAAGAAGAAAAAAAAATAAAAGCAGTAACAAACGAATTGCGAAGAGAAAAGAAATAGTCAAATGATAAAGTGTGACAAACCATTTAGTTACAATGCCTTACAACAAATAAATACATTTTCCACCTCTTATTATTTTCTCCGGCTCTCTCCCTTCTTACCATTGTCTCTCCCTCTCTCTCCCCCTCTCTCTCTCTCTCTCACCCTCTCTCTCTCCCTCTCTCTCTCTCTTTCCCTCTCCCTCACTCTCCCATTCACTCTCCCCTTCTCTCCCTTCCTCTCATTCTCTCTCCCTTCCTCTCAATCTTTTGCCCTCTATCTCTTCCTTCTTCCCGTTCTCTCTTTCTCTCACTCTCCCTTCCACATATTCTCTCTTCCTTCCTCCCATTCTCTCTCCCTCTTTCTAATCCTCCCATTCTTTCTCCCTCTCTTCCTTCCTCCCATTCTATCTCTCTTCCTTCCCCCCATTCCTTCTCCCTCCCTCTTGCATCCCCCATCCTCGCTTCCTCTCTCTCTTCCTTCCCCTTGCTAGCCTTTTAATATTTAAAACTGATAAAATATTTTGTTGTGCCATCTCTTATTTACATGAATAATTAACTAACCTTGAATACATTTCAATGTCGTAGGCATACGATGTTAAATTTGGCAACAACATCGGTCGCCATGGAAAGGAAAACTTTTTTATTCAAAAAAACTCAAGATTTTGTAGATTAAAGCCCAATTTTGGAAAAATTCGATCGGTATTTGAAATTTCACCGTAGGAAAATAAACCTATATTATTTCATTCGTCCTCGAGTTCAAGTCTAGTCTTTGTACGATAAATTTTACTAATTTTTATGTACAAATAAAATATAGTCCACACTATACTCCATGTTTTTAAATGGAGAAAATAAAAAGAGAAAATATTAAAAATAAATAAATTGGTCAAATTAATCTGTCTAAAATCAAATCTCCCACTCTGTATTCTTTATTGCGTTTAAAATGATGCATTCCACTTGTCTCTACGTTATGTACTTTTTGAGTTATAGTTACATGATTTTACTTCGCCGAACACCGCTTCAGACACTAAATTATTTTTATATATAGTATGATAAATTGATATTTTTAATATAAATGGTTGCTCATCCATTTTATTGGCTTTCGAGATTTAAAAAATTATATTAAATGGTTAAAGTTATGTTTTTCGACAAATTCCTTCTCTCAAACTCGCCCGCATCTCGGCGGTACCCACCTGCAATTCCCCTCTTTGTTACACGAAAGAGTGATCTCGTCGCAGGGTACGTTCTCTTCGCAAATCTCCTCCACGGTCTCCACAAATCCTCCTATTTTAGCCCCGCATCTCACGAGCGTGTTGCAGTCCTTGCACATTAGGCCCTCTTTGCTGCACGCCCTACCGATGTAGGCGGCTCCATTGATCGATTTGGCATCTGCGATTTGCCACGCGAGGGCGACGATCTGAAAAAATATGTTATAAAGATAACATTGATGTTTTTTTTTAATATATTTACTCGTAAACAAATTCATCTGACACCAAAACATTTTTAATATTTTTTTCGAAAAAATTTACCAGTTCAATGTACTATCACAATTAATCTATTTTCCTCGCACTAAGTAAATTACTAATCAATTAATTTGACCATATTCTTCGCTCATATTTAACTGGCTTACCTCTTAAATAAAAGATTTCTTTTTGCGAAATATTTCTTTTGAATTTACTAAAGTAAGATTGTATACTTTTACTATGTCCTCGAAATTTTATTTAAAATCTAGAATAATTGGCCGTAAATAAGATGACGAAAATGCGCTTATTAAACAAAGGTGCAGATAATTTGTTTCTCAAGTTCTATTCAATCTTGGAAATTCTTCTCATTACTCTCTTCTGTTTTCCTCACAACACATTCCATTCATCATCTCCTCGAAAGAGATTGAAATATACTTCCCATTAAATAACGTGAGAACGAGATCTCAGCATGTTCTAAAATAGCCCATTCATCAGGGTGATGGATTCAAATTTACTGCATCAACTAAAATGACTTAAGTATAAGTTGCTCTATTTAGAATAACCAGTCACTCTGAGATCCTACTGTGTGTTAGATTGAAAGTACTTCATACAAAACGGTGCAGCAACAATAGTTTTAAATAACCCGATATCCAAAAATTATAATAGAAAAGTTGTTCGGTAATAATAACTCACTATCAGGATGGCCATCCGTGCAGTCTTCTTCATTTTTGGAGGACGATATTATCAGATGACAAGCAGAAAAATATTCTTCCTTGATTCTTCTTGATCTAGAGTCCTACTCGCGTATCACCTTTTATAATAGAAACGCCAAGCTATATAAATGCTTTTGTGAAGGAGAGGAATGTGTAGAGGGGTAGAATTAGATTATATTTTTTGTGTATGACTGATAAGCTCACCGGTTTAAAAGAAGTCATCTAATCTAGTCTAAACTCGAAGTGATATTTCATTCTCTAATATTTCTGATTTACTTTTCCTGATTATATTGATAGCATCGATGGTTAACGATGTCTTAATAGTATAGTAAATGCCGTGATAAGTCTGTTTAGCTCTAACGCTGAATGCCTCAAGAATGGTACGACTAATGAAAATTGTGGAGACTAATAACTATTATATACATAATATTCTTATTCTGTACGTCGGTCCGTCTGCCCGTTGGTCCGCCGGAACGCTCTTAAAAATCCCCATAGGAGAACACTTAACAAGTGTAGATATAAAAATGAATTTTTAAAACCAACTTTTATATAATTTATACTTTTATATGAATAAACTCTATATTACAATTATGATAACCTTTCTGTTTTAATGGGCATAAAAAGTTGCAAAAGTGTCTTCCAGCTGTTGAGTCATGTGGGGGTCTCTCTATTTTAACTTCAGTCTTTTTTCAGTTGTGAGAATGGCAGACAGAAGTAGAGAAGTGTAAGAATGTTTAGTATATAAGTAGTAATAAGTTTGATACTAATATCATTTGTTTCATTAATGAAAATACTGACTTATCCATTCATATTGCTTAAAATCAATGAAAATATACTGCTAGTTAGGATTAATTCAGCTTTAGATACTAGTAGGAGTGAATCTTTAATATTTCATATTTTAGTCACCAAACCTAATCTTTTCCTAACATCAGATCAACCATCCATATAAAACCACTGTATAAGTATAGATAGCTGAAGAATTGCTAAGCTACAACAGAACTCTTTATAGTAGAGAAAAACGAATGTGATTATAATGTAATAATAATAAAATACATGTATAAGGCAATATTATGAGAGGAGCAATAACAATTTAATAATAATAATAAAATTCGCCAACAGCTTACATATACCTTGATTTTACAGACGTAACTCTTAATGAAACGCATAGGAAAAACATCTTTGGAATAACCTTAAATGAATAAAGATAAAAAGTTTTTAAGATAAAAAAACTTACAATTATTAGCAGAAACATCCATTCAAAAAACGTAGGAATGCTAGTATAAATACAAATCCACATAAAAATAAAGAGATTTCTACTAAACAATGACAATAGTTTGGAGTTCCCTGAAGATGGCGCAAGAGAAAGGCGCCAAAACGTCGGAAGACACCATTCTCACCTGGCTAGAAACCTGAGAAAAATTCACCGCATCCATTCGCCGGGAAATTATCAGATCATTCCATAAAATCTTATTCTAATCGACGACTTTTGCCTTCGGTTCGAAATCGCTCAAGTTATACGTTTAAATCATATTTATTGGAAAATTTTAAGCTTTTTAAAGATATGTTGTCTTGCCGACCGTGTGATTGTCAGACCTCGACTTTGTATGGTCGTCCTAATAATATATGCGTAAGCAAAGTGTGCTTTGAATGCTTTAGTACAAAAGAGAGGAACCTGAATTATTTATAATTAAAATCGTGTTTTTCATTAATTTCTTTTCAGTTAACTTCCTATTGAAATTTTTGGCAATTAACTATTTTTAAAGTTATTTTCATAGTTTTTTGCAGTGCATCTTATAATTAACTGGAGTTATAAATTTGCATCGCATATATGAATCACGCAAAAAGCCATTCCTTAACATGCAGACCTTTTTCGTTTACATTTTAAAATATTTCAAGGATGAGGTATTTAACTTGCATTAGTTATGGGAAGAGAAGAATTAAAATCTCATTCGTAAATCTCCAAAAATTACGTTTTAATACGATTTTTCATGTTTTCAAGCATTTTATTTATATTGGACCACTTTTGTCCCAATCGTTGAATTCTATTCTTGGCCTCGTAATAAATGCACCAATTTAGTGCTTAAGCACGGGTTAGACTTTTATACATGCGTATAACTTATTAACTGAATTTATTAAGTAATTAGATGGAGGAAGGAAAAGAAAATGGGAATGAGCAGAAATTGAAAAAGAGGACGTAGCATTTGTATAGGATTAAAGGAGCTGCAGTACAAGAATAAGAATAATAAATTGTAATTGATTATAAAAAATTTTATGCTATTGAATCAAGCGCCATTGCCAAATAGTGGGAATTCATAAAACTAAAAATATAAGTCACGTAATTTTCAATGAATTTCTTTAACTGATAATACAGCAAATATTTCGAACCGAATTTCAAATAGGAGGGAAAAAATAACATTTATAACTTTTATTTAAATTTCTTTAAAGTGATTTTTCAGAAAAAATTTCAAAACTAATATAGTTAAAAGAAAAGTGCGATTTTAAAATATAGTTAAGCTCATTGCAGTTCATGTAAGTATTTATTTATTTATTTATTTATTTATTTATTTATTTAATAAGTTCAAAAACAGCACTCAGGCCTATTACATTGAACATTACAACCAATAAATAATAAATGCATATAAAAATATATAAAAAACTGTCAAATAAAACAATAAGGAGTTCAATGAAAAACATCAGTATGAGGATCTTGCATCAGAGTTTGGTTATATAAGTTTGAGAGGCGAAAAATTAAGGAGCGTTTTGTGGTTGAGAGCCGAGGAGTGCGGCAGTGAAATAAATCAAGTAATCTGGTACTTCTAGAGGGAATACGGAGGGGGTAATTGAAGAGAAGTTCGGGAGTTCTATATTTTCCATTAAAAATGTTACGGAAAAACTTTAGGTCAATTGCCTGTCTACGATCGGTCAAAGGTAGTAAACCAAGAGTGTGGAGAATGTGGGAAGAGGACGCATTACGAAGAGAAGGAACTCGCTGGCGGATAATGTGATGGAAGAAATTTAGGGGCCTTTCAAGGTGATTAAGATTTGATTGGGAAGCTGAGGACCAAATGAATGAGCAATATTTTAAGATTGGGAGAACACAACTAACAAAGAATGTGCGTAGAGAGAAAACACCCGTAATGTCGGCGAAACGATAGATGAGGCCCAACATAGACATGGCACTAGAAGTGACTTTCCTAATATGGGTAACAAATAATAGCTTCTGGTCAAAAATTACACCAAGATCCTTTTGTGTTGTAACTAAGGGGATTGTTATGTCAAGAATTTTGTATTGGTTTATAATTGGTTGCTTACGTAAGGTGAAGGTAAGAGCGGTGCATTTGGAGGGATTGATTCTAAGACGCCAGGTTTTAGTCCAGTTAGAGAGGCGGATTAGGGCAGCTTGGAGGATATCAGAGTCGGCTGGGGAATAGATCTGTTTGAATAATTTGCAGTCATCTTTAAAGAGTAGTATCCCGCAGGGTTGTGCAATTATATCCACTGAGTCGTCTATGAAAAGGATGAAGATAAGGGGGCCTAAGACACTACCTTGAGGCACACCGGAAGTGACAGGAGCAAGAGAAGATAGGTAGCCGTCGATAACTACACGCTGACTTCTGTTTGACAGGAAAGAAGATATGAGGGAGAGAAAGAGATGATGGACATTAAAACGATGGGAGATTTTGTGAAGAAGGAGAGAATGGTCAACGGTGTCAAAAGCTTTGGCGAAATCGATGTAACACACGTCCAGTTGAGAAGAATTTTCATATGTGTGCGTGATATTATTCATGTGCACGGAAAGGTTGGTTAGAGTTGAGGAGTCCGGAAGAAAACCATGTTGTTGCGTGGAAATATAGGGAAGAGTGAAAGCGAGGAGCCGATTATGAATAATTTTTTCACAAACGATTGATAGGTTGGAAAGAAGAGATATGGGTCTATAATTTTCCACCTGAGATCTACTGCCATTTTTGTGAATAGGGATGACGTTGGCTATTTTCCACTGTTGGGGAAAGACTCCCGTGGCGAAACAGCGGTTGAGAAGCATAGAAAGAGGTATCGAGAGCTGAGAAGCGGTTTGTCTAAGAAATTCCTCTGCGATACCATCGGGTCCGTTGGCTTTCTTGGAAGGGAGGGCAGAGAGGAGCTGGTGCACTTCGCCGGGGGTGGCGACAATGGAAGATAGACAATGGGAACATTTAGGGTAAAGAGGAGGGGGAGGGGTAGGGGAGGGAGGTGAAAAATTTGATCTGAAAAACTCGTTAAATGTTTCAGGCATAGCACTACCAGAAAAGACGGAATCATGATAGTACACTGAACTAGGAATTCGTCCACCTTTTCTACGACAATTTATTATATTCCAGAATGATTTATTGTTGAAATTGATTTCTAAACACGCACTATCAATGTAGTCTTTGTAGTCACGCCTCAGTAAAAAATTAACGTGCCGTCGGTGATAGGCAAAAGTTCGTTTAGTGTGAGGATTGGGAAACGATTTCATTAGCTTCCAACAAACCTTCTAATTTTTTAGGGCGAGAAAAGCTTCGGCGGACATCCACCGGGGTCGGTTCGGAGACGATTTTTTTGCAGGGAACGAAATCGTTGACAACACTCACTATTAGGTCGTAAAAGGATTCGACCGCTTCATCAACGGAACCGAGTCGTAAAACATTCCATGGGAGTAGGTTGAGCACATTGTTTATTGTTAGTTAATTTAGTTAATAGTAAGTAATTTACAACACATTCTTCCTTTGATGGTAAATTGACAGTTCGTTCACATTTTATCATGTTCTTTACGAGTTAACAAGACTAAAATATTTCATTTATTAAGTTAAATTCTATACGTTTTAAATAACTTATAATTTTCTCAAATATTTCACTAAATTTCAGCTACTTCCTTATAATTATATCTTATTATTTATATTTTCCTCTTAGTTTAAGCAAATATTTGGATAATCATTTGACCTCTGTACTAATAATTTCTTAAACCGCATAATTAAAACAAAGATAACTTTCAAAAACACTGATTTGATTGTGCATGAAAGCACTGCCCTTTTAACCTCGTATTAAGTTGAGATTTTAGCAAAATCATTACCTTTGATTCGAATAAACGGATACTTAATGTGGATGTGTATTCTTTACAGAGGAACATGCTAGTAACTAACGCTGATGTTCTCTAAACGGTCGCTTAATTTTGACAACAATTAAAACACACTGAGTAAAGAGAATTGATGATTAGAGAGGGCAGTATGATATGAATGAAAAAATTAATTTTGTTATTAAAAGTTGTAAAAGAAATTGGGGGATGGTGATTAGTTTCTTGTTAAAATGTAAATTTGATGGAAGAATGAAGTGAATTTAAGATTTTTAAAAACAAATGCAATTGCTTGGTAGTGTCTATCCAAATACATATATCATCATCCACATACCTAAACCATTAAACCACATATTTTTTTAGGAGATCTCAAAGTGAAAATTTTACGTTCTAAGCTGTCTATAAAAATTTCCGCTAAAAAGGGAGAGATTGAAGTGCCCGTACTTTGTTGGTAAAAATTATTGAAGTCTGTACATAATTTTACAAGAGAACAAAAGTCATTAGCAAAGGATCTTTCCATATTAGCAGAAACCAGGAGTACTTTTTGCTTCTTTACAGCTTAATCATTACTTTTAGACGGTACGGAAGAATTTAACAAAAATGTTTGATAATATATGTTTTGAAAGTTATGTGTCGAGTCGCAAGAAAGCTTTTTAATATTATTATTTATAAACAAATCGATGCTCCCCATAGGATAAAGTTCCTCCGTGGTAAGCGAGGTACACAGATAGAACGCTCGTGCTTCAACCCTCTTTTTTCTTGCATCACCAGTCATCTTTTTTCATTCCTTCAATTCATTTGTTGCCAGCCCTCTATATGCGCGGAACGCCTGCCCATGTGTTTGTCGTGCACAGATACCCGAGGAGGGGATCCTGATAGCTGAGAGATTCCATTGACTGGTTACCAACACATTACTTTGGCCCTGAGTTGAGCTAAACGGGCAGCTAGAAGCTAGTCCGTTTGTGTTACGTTAGTGCCGGCAGGGAGAGTTTGAGGGCCACTGTCTTCCCGAGCTGTATCTCCAGGGTAGCCCTGATTTGGAGTCTCTTTCCAGCAAACCAATTTCCCGAATGACACTTACCGAATTCCACTTTTCCAAACGCCCTTTT
The DNA here is from genome assembly GCA_028673005.1 of Tanypteryx hageni. Classification (NCBI taxonomy): domain Eukaryota; kingdom Metazoa; phylum Arthropoda; class Insecta; order Odonata; family Petaluridae; genus Tanypteryx; species Tanypteryx hageni. The sequence continues at coordinate 50,232,310 of CM054113.1, forward strand.
CCAGAATACCCCATTTTCCCGAAGCCCATTTTCGAGAATCCACATATTTTTCAGTCGGCCATTTCCCCGAAAAAGTCCTATTTCCAAAATTTCCACGTTGTTGTCAGTTTGGATAGATGAATTTTAAAATAGAAACTGAACAGTAATGACATACATATTTACATCTGTGATAGAAATAGCCCAAAATATCCCACATTTCGAAATTCGTTGCCAAAAACATCCCACTTTTCATACAGGTATATCATCAATTATATACAATTATGTGTGAAGTTGATGAGGGGGATGCCAAAAGTTTTTTTGCCTCTTTTAACAGGTAAGTCAAAAGAACTATATTCACGAATATTGGAGCAACTTAGTGATAAGTCAGAAGACGACGGAACTGAACTGTGTGTAAAATACATTATTAGTGATATGGAAATAGCAGCTATTACAGCAATCAAAGAAAAATTACCGTCAGTTACTCATAATCTCAGCTATTATCACCTAAGTGAGGTCATTTGGAGGCAGGTTCAGAAACTAGGCCTTGCTGCCTTGTACAGTGAAGATGAGGAAATTTGCCTCCTCATACTTAAGATCTCCGCTTTGGCCTTCCTTCCATGGTATAAAATAAAAGCTTTTTATAAATTTATAGATGGAAGTTTTCGGAGCAAAAGTAATGACAAGGTTTTAAAAGTGTGCGAATGGTTCGGGGAATATTAAATGAAAGGCAGACTTCGAAAGCAAAATACAAGAGGAAGAGAGTACTATTCCAATCCGATGTTTGACTCATCTCTCTGGTCAGTATATGAAAGTATAAAATAATCGTTGCAAAGAACGCAAAACCATCTAGAGGCGTAAAAGGGAAGATGGAAAGAATTGCTATCAGGGAAAAGCCACATTAGTTTACATACATTTATAAGTGGATTAAGAGAGGAAGAGCATTATATTAGAAGAAAGATGGATGTCATCAGCAGAGGCGAGCAATAGTCCATGCCAAGAGCATCCAGAAAAAGAAAAGAAAAATGTTAAGGCTGCATCAACACCGAGAAGGTCGATCAACAGAAGATTTGCTAATTGCTTTTGCCCACAATAGTTGGTATTCTATTTATGTACATGAAATATGTTAATGTATATGAAGTAGTTGATTAAAATAAATGTTTATGCAATACTAAAACATCTTTCTAATAATTTTTTTTAAATTTCAACCAATAGTGAACTGATTTGTCCACAATTCATGGTATTCTCCTAATATGCATAAAGTATAATTTTTCATTGATTCAATATCTTTCGTATTTAGACTAAAATGGTTTTCTAGAAAATGGGCATTCGGGAAAATGGGTAGTTCTGGAAAATAAGATTCGGAAATTTGGCATTCGGGAAATTGGTTTTCGGGAAAGTGACTACCACGGTAGAGCCCTAGGACTGAAGTTCAGCGTCTCCCTGGTTGGACTTCTTGGTAAGCGGGATCCTGGGAGACGAAATTAATTCAAACTAAAAATAGGTAGCAATGATCCAAAAAATTCTAATATAATGAGTAAAAGCCTTAGGTCTAAAAGCCTGGTAGAAAAAGTTAAAGATATAAATTGCAGCGCTGCTGAGAAATTCAACGCACCTTCATCTAAATATTTAATAGTTATACGTATTGAAACTAAGGGATAAATCCGCAATATTTCTGCATTCCTAATTTCCAGGGCGATTAGGGGAGTAATTGAGGAAGTAAATGATATAAAAAGGCTTAGAAAAGATTGAACGGTGAATGGTGTCCAGTCAAGAAAACTTCAATCAGTGCTTTGAAGTGCAATGAGTACAATCCGAGTTAAAGATGCGGTACACCAGTGCCTAATCTTTAGTAAGGATGCAGTACATTCTTATGATCATTTGGGGATGGACTTCCACCTTGATGCTATCCATTATGACTCCTCGCCTTCCAGATCAGATCGCTGCTAGTTACATCAAGGTGTGTGAGGCCCAATACGGTGTTTTAAATACTTACGGTTCGGTCATATAAAGTTTACCTGTATCTTTTGCCAAGGTTTTGGTCAGTGAAAGCCCAACCGAAGCAGCATTCGATTAACTTCAAAAGATAATCATAGATCTGATTGAGGGGCACAAAATGCTGCGAGAAGTTATAAAAAAACTACAAAACCCACGGTAACTTCTCAAAAGTAAGCCGTGAGCAGTGATCTTTGAAAAGGTCAAAGGAAAATGGAACCTGTCCCAAAACCTAATTCTTCAGTTTTCCAAGGGGAAAGTAAAAAAAGCCGGGGATAATCCTCAACTAAAGTAAAAGCTAAGCCAATATGCTCAACCGTATCTCCACCTGAGTATATAGATTTTAATGCTTATCGAATAGCGACATTATACTGTTGCGGGAGCAAAAAATAGGGAAAGTCAAGAAAAATAAGTATAACAAGGTCATCCAAACGAAACTCATGATGCCTACTTTCCGCATAGTTATTTATTTTATACTTGTATAGGCTCTTTTTGCTTTAAAATCTCCTCAGATGACGTGCCCTTTATGCTCCCAAATTTAATAATTTAGTGTTATAATATGTTACAAATACATCCGAACTGTCAACTAAATTGATCACGGGTGTTTTTGTGTCAAAAATAACGTGTATATGTACTAGACCGTTGATTTCCAAACACTCCCTGTATTAAAAACAAGTCGGCTGGATGAGGAAAGTGATCTGCGTTGTGCTATTTCATACTTCAAACCTAAAATTTCTGAACTTGTGAGATAAAGACAGTAACATCCGTCTTATTAAATCAATTCGATTCAAATCGCATTTACTTAAATTTCGGTTTTATCTTCAAAAGTAAATAATTGGAAAAAAGTCATTCTGTTTACTAAAGTTAGTATAATTTTTGTTAGGTTTGAATATGTAGTATTTTTATGATTTATAAAATTACTACAGCTACATTATCAGTGATAATTAAAATATATATACCTATACTTACATTCATTGTTCGTTTGGAAATTTTCAATAAAATAAAAAAAAATTATATTCTTTTATGCGTATATCTCCATACTTCCCGGGATACTCTATTAGAAAATTTCCAAAATTTAAATGAACGATAATATAAGTACGCGTGAAAAATTATAAATTTATTTCAATAAAAAACTGGAGGGAGTTTGGTAAACCAAAAGTTTGACACTACCGAATCCGAATCCAACAATAGTCGTTACAATGGCAAAACTCTCGTAATGAATCATAAAAACTGCAAAGAGGCCACTCTCCCTCTACTGGTGATCATTTGCTGTATCTGCCTCCTAACGATTATATTACAGGAAGGTCATAGGTCAGCTACCACCCTCATCTATTTTTATGGGTGATTTTAATGACCACAATTCTGACTGTGCTCTGAGAAAACAGATCGTAGGGGACGTCGCCGGTCTGAGATATTCTCGAGTATGGAACTGACGATACTCAAGAATGGTAGTGACACTCACTAGTAACAGGTCCTTTTCCTCAATCTACCTGAGTGTCTCATCTTGCACGGTTCCTCCATGTTTTGAATGGGAGATGTACAAAGATTTGTGAGGCAGTGAACATTTCCCGATTTTTCATCAGTCAATGTATCCGAGTTATTTTGCCCTAAGTTGGAAATCAAAAATGTTGACTGACCTCATTCAATTCGGGGAAAAGCAGTTTTCCGCAGGTGATGAACATAGGAAACATGTCACGGGAGCTATAATACAAGCAACAAGTCTGAGCATTCAAAAATCTTCTACTCTGGCGCGTCTCAGTTCTCTGGTGGAACGAGGAATGCTATGAGACGTTCCGTGAAATGCGACGGGGCTTTCGTGTTTTCCATTCCCATCACACATAGGGGAATAAGTTTAGATATATGAGATTGAAGGCATTGGCACGCAGGATAATCAGAAAATGTAAAAAGAATTGTTGGAGGAAATGTGTATCGAGCATTAAGAGTTCCACTCCAGTCTCTGAAGTATGGAAAATGGTGATGAAGATATCTGGCCGAAGAGTTTCGCAAACAATTAGTGGACTGTCGGTCAACGGATCAGTAATAATAAGCAAAAATGAAAAAACCAAAGTGTTATTATTTCTTTGGAGCTACGGGATAACCTACCTATTCATATTTTTATGGAAACCTTTTCACGGGGACGTTAATGAAAGGTGTGTGCAAAACCTTTCGATCGTTACTTCAAGAGAATGGTGCTGCACAGAGGTCTATTTTGAGTGTAACGTTGTTTGCTGTTGAAGTAAACGGAATGGCTCATTGTATTCGGTCTCGAGTAGAGGAAAGTCTCTACGTCGACAACCTTGCCATATACTGCACTCCGCAAAACATGTCAGCAGATGAACGCTAGCTACAGCTGACGGTTAACCGACTTTGCGAATGGGTCAAAAACAATGGGTTTACAATCTCGGCGTACAGGACTACATGCGTCCACTTCTGTCGCGTTCGTGTTCCCCAGTTGGACCCAATGCTGTCACTAGCAGGAATCGAGCTGCAATTTTTCAAACCGCACCATTTGTAGGTATGATGTTCTGCATAAAATTAACTTGGAGTACTAATCTGAAGTTGCTGAAGGCAGGATGCCAATCTTCCTTGAATATACTGCGTGTTTTCAGCCATAAATCCTGGGGTTCTGATCGGAAAATTTTGCTGCAACTGTATCGATCACTTATCGGCTCCAAATTGGACTATAGAAGCATCGTATACGGTTCCGCTATACCATCGTGGTCAGAACAATCGAACGCGCGACTGATGACCAGGAATATTGCCCAAAAACTACTTGCGAAATTTCTCTAAAGTGACGTTCGAACCATCGTCAGGGTCATATAATTTGCCCTTATCTTCCCAAAAGAAAGGAATAACCTTCAAAAATAGAATTATAACCTTCAAACAGTGTGATTTCTTTCAAAGGAATTATGCCAGAGTGGGTTGGACACATTGTCCCAGTATTTACGCAAAGATGAGGAGGTGTTTAGAGAGTTTTTTAATGTAAAGAGCGGGGATCCCGTATGCAAGAGTTTAGAAAGAAAGTTATTTCAAGGCGGTAGAATAAATTCATGTGTCGAGGCCATGTTCCATTAATGTGTATTCAGATATATCCGAATGACCCAGCGTAAGGATAATTGGACATACGGATAATCGGGATTCTACTGAACCTATATTTACCGCTCACTGAATATGATGTAAAACGCTATCCAACGATCAAAGATGTTTTTAAACAAATCTGAACGTAATAAAGCAAACTCTAGCCGCATAATTAGTCCATATGTGACCCCTGCGTTATATACACCTAAGCAAATGATGACAATAAGACTTGACGTTAATTTAAGAAAAATTAGTATCCTTCGTAAAGAGTTTCCCATTTGATGAACAGTTTCTTATACGAGTAGGAATTCCCCGCTCCGACCTCATCTCTAAAGCGCTCTTCTCACACACTGATAGTGTGGGGAAATTAGTTTTTAGAGCTAATTGTGGAAGTAATTAGAATAGAAATTATTTTAAAATTATATTAAAACAGCTGTTTTTCTGGCTTCACTCCCACCCCCTGCTGCGGCAGCCTGTCTACATTCTTTCAGAACTTATCACCAAATACAAGAATAGTTAGCAGAAGAATTTGCTGCCAACCGAAAGTGTTGGAAATCAACAAGTAATAGTCTGACCAAAGGTTGTGAACGAGGCTGCGGATGTCAGAAAGCGGGCCTAGAATGTTCAAACTTTTGCAGTGTTTGCCATGGTATTCCATGCACGAACAGTGTATCCCACCACTCATCTGCAGGTGAAGATACGGACATTTTAGAAGCAGATATCAAAACAGATGATCAAGATATAAGCATGTATGAATCCCCAAATGATGTCCTTGTTGACATACATGATCCAGATGAAGACTATCATCCCGATTTTGGTTAAAATCCTGATGAAGACAACTCCTGCATACATGATTTCTATTTAAATCCCGATGAAGACAACTCCTGCGTAGAGACAGTTTCTATCTCTGCAGATTGCTCAAATTCAGAAGAAGTTTTGTCAGATATTAGTATAAGACGAGATCCTGAATTCATTTCGAAGTGACAAACATGTTTCATTTTATAATTAACAATAGGTGACCTACGCATTTAGCTGCTAGTTCTAGAGTCCTTCACCGTCCGATCCTTTGGAATTCATTACTGGCCCGGATCGGGCTTAAAAATTGCTAGATATATTAGGTTTGTTATAATAATTTTTTACTATGACGGGCCGAAATATTTTAGTCAGTGTCTAAAATTTACGTATGCGATTTGTATAAGTTTATATTTAATTTATTCGGTACTGAGGGTGAGTCACATCAGTACTGATACAAAAAGGTGGCATGGGATTTTTTAAGTAAACTAGCCCAGTGTTAGTGAAGAATAAGTGTGACTCGTCCCACCTACTGAATTGGTTAATATATTCATTGCCTATAACATTATATTTGTGTATTTTGTATAGTAATTTATTTTGTTTCTGGTCTTCCAAGGGACAAAAATATGTGGATTTAAAAGCAACCTTTTCAAATCATTGAACAGCCCACAGATGTTAGTAGAAATTTTGGAATACAATATTTACATTTCTCGTGCCAGGAGGCTTTAAACGGGCCACGGGCCGGGCCTACAATTTCTTCGACAACATACGGGCCGGGCGAGGTCCGAATTTGTATGGGATGTGCGGAGCTCTAGCTAATTCCCCCCATCCTTTGGAGTTACCTTATCTGTCAGTAGATTTTTCTTTTGTCCTTTAACTGCAAAAACATTTCAAAGAAAACTATGGAATTTCAGATTAATGTTATTAATGCGGAAAATTTAGAAATTTAAATGAGCAAAATTTACTTGGAATGAAATATCTAACGCAATTTCCATGCTTCTATTAATCACATCTGTATTACGGTAAGTTTAAAGACGCGCTATATACGTTCGCTTCGAGCAAAACTGACCAGGACCGAGTTTGCTCTACATTAAGTTTCGAAGAGGATTTAGCAATATCACTAGTGTTTTTGCAGAAAATGATCTTATCTTCCTTCATGTTATTTTTTATTTATATCTTATTGCCCTATACGTGATCCCAATATTTCCTCTCAAAAGTATTCGCCCAAAAAATAGGATTTCCCACACAGAAAAAATAAGATCTTTCTTGAAACAAATGCGGAAAAAATATTTCCTCACTTGGTGACTGACGTAAATGCTTTATCTGCTCGTTTTTCTTAAGATAATCTTTTCTCGTCTTCTAAAAACATCGCCATCAGCACAGATAGGATTGTGAATTTTATGTATTGTAAATTAAATAGTATATACAATGTTTTAGTTATATAACAATCTTTTAATTTTAAATCATGAATTAAGTAACCGGTTGTGGGTGGATAGTTTACATCTACATCTATAAACTTCACCTACGAATTTCAAAATTAATATAAAAATTACAATAGCAGAAATCAAAATGACCAATTAGATTGTTCCGTTAGGAAAAATATTTGCTCACAAAAGATGAATATAACCAGGGCTGTAGTGGAGGGTATATGGTGGTATACGCCGTAAACCCTCTGATTTTTTTTAATGAAAAGTGTACACCCTCTGCTTTTAAAAAAATGGGTAAGACCCTCCTTCAATGTCTTATTTCCGTATGCGGTATACCCTTAGAATTTTTGCCACTACAGTACTGAATATAACAACACCTATCTTAGGATCCGCTACAGGTGACTCATTCATCAGAGTTGCTTCGTAGCCGAAATTCATATCTTATTTTTCTCACCCATTTTACTGATATTGAGGATACCGAATTTGTCAAGACTACTATGAGTTGTTTTTTGTGGAAGTATCTCTTTAGAGGTTGCGCAAAATTTACAACTTTGTGAGACAAGAAATTTCTAAGAAGATGATGTCATAGCGATATCATTGTTGCTGAAAAGGGCTTTCTGTAACAAGCTGCCTATATCTAGTAGTCTTATCTGTGTCTGAAATCTTATTATGAAATTCGGTTTCCCATATCAATCAGTTTTCTTGATTAGAAAAGGAGATCGACGATTTTTCACTCTTAAGTTAGGTATCGAAAAAAATCTAACCTGATTCCTTGGTGATTAAAATAGTTGTTTGCAGGCGTTTATTTGTAATCTTTGCCTTTTAATTTATAAAAAGTACTATCAAACAACTGAGGATTTGATTTTTAGACTTATTAGGGAGATGACCGTTCAAATTCAACAAGAAACTTATTATATGAAATAAAAAATGATCAAAATATACCTTATTAAGGTGCAGACTTTAATTCTTTTGAAAATTAAAATTAGAATGAATTCTGCGAGTTTGAACTATTTTTTAGAAAAATTAATGAAGTTTCTTATTTTATTCATCTTTCCTGCCTACTGTTCAAAATTTCTCATATTAAACATTTAAATCACATATTTTGAAAATATCGGCTTTTAAACGTGACTCTGCCTTGCCGATCAGGTCATTGTTAAACTTCGAGAATCAAATACTGGATCAACTCGCATACGTGTAATATATACGTGTGCTTCGATTGTCTTAAACAATCTTGGGATTTTTTTTGCGAAATTACCTAATCCTAATGGTACAGGGATTTAGTTTGGACTCTTTTGCTTATCTTAACGACTACATAGATGTTGAGTAAGAGAGGGGGATATTTGGGGAGGGGGATAGTTAGGAAGGGATATAGAATGGAAGGTACTTCATAGATAGTAAGAGAGTTATAGAAATAGAAAAGGACGGGAGCAAAAAGATAAAGAGGGAGACGGAGAAAGAGCTAAGCTAAGGATTGGGACAGGAGGTAATGAGAGAGAGGGGAGGTGGGAGAAAAGTGATGCAGAGAGAGGGAAGGAATGAGATAGAGGGAGACAGAGGGGGAAGAGAGGGACGGCGAGAGGGAGGGAGGGAATATTATTATTTATTTATTATTATCACTTATACTTTAGAAGAGTCTCATCATTGGAGAAAACAAGAATGGGAAATAAATACTCCCGAATCTCTATTTTGGAAAATTTTATACCGGCTCTTACTCAATAATTACAACTTTTATTATTCATTTCTAATTTCCCCGTTGAATTTCAACGGGCAATTATAGTAAAAGTAAACAATTTTTTTTATTATAAAAAATAGTGAGTAATATAGTAACTGACATCCGTCATATGACGGGCAAAAGACTAGTATAGTATAAAGACTGACAATGAGACGAAAATACAATCTCGAGGTTTTAACGTGACACAGTCGGCAAGGCAACATATCCTTAAAAGCTTAAATGTTTCCAATAATATGATTTAAACGTATTACTTGAGCGATTTCGAATCGAAGGCGAAATGTGACGGTAATAATTAGACACGTTCTTTATTTTTCTTTAAATGGATTTAGGTCCGTAGATTATTGGTCGATTGTTTCTAATTTTAATTTGCAAAAGAGTAAATGCATTTAATTCCAAAAATTGATTCTTGCGTGTTATCTTATGAGAAACAGAAATTATCTACTGGAGTCGAACCCTAATCATTTTTGGAGATTTTTTCGTAAATGGCTTGTAGTATAATAATCGAACATTCCTACCAAATTTCAATCTTCTACCTACTCGAATAGTTTTTTAAAAATATTATTACAATTAGTCATAATAATAGTTCATATTAGTCGAGCGTGACCGGATTTCTTAGTTCATTATTTAAAGAGACGCGTAATTGACTGCCAAATATGACGGGTATATTTAAATTAAGTATTAAAATTAAGATACTTCCCATTCATCTTTCCTCCCTCCCTCCCTCGCATTCTCTTCCCTCTCTCCCCCCCTTTTCTCTCCCACCCTCCTATTTTCCTTCTCTCTTCTTTATTCCCATTCTCCATGACTTTCTCTCTCCGATTCTTCGCCCTCAATTCTTCCAATCATTCCTCTTTCTCCCTCCCATTCTCCTCCCTTTCTTCCCTCAAAAATGTAACTATTCTCTCAGCGTGATATACGTAGATATAAATCTTACATACGAAAAATATTTTTTGTTAAACAATACGCTAGACAGCTTTAGCTGGACAAAATTATTTTTACTCTCTGGAATATACTATAATGTGAATTATATATTTGATTTAGTTTTCATTCAACATAAAATTTTATTCATTAAATTAAAATGTATAACTTTTATTCGGATTAAATACAATATATCCCCATTAAAACAGCGCCAAAAATGGACATTTATTTCTTATCATGTCAACAATAAATAAATAAAAAAATTCTGATTAGCAAATTATATAAATTTCTGCCAAATTTCTATTTTCTATCTAAATCATTGATCGAGTTATTCTCGTTTTAATAGCTATACGCACACACCAACAGACGGACAACATAGCCTTTTATTGTTATTTTTGTGATTCTTCTAAACCTCTCTTTCTTGCCTTATTTCTCAAACCGTTCTCAAGTCCTCCATTCTTCTACCTAACTCCTGTAACCTATCTCCCAATATTTCACTTTATACATTTTTTACATGTCCGGTTTGTTTATTAAAACTTTCAGCAAGTATCTCAGATTTACTTATCGTTCCTATTTCATTAATTTCGAATTTAGCTCATTATTACGATTTTTAAACTATTTGAATATTATTTCAGCTTTTTACATAGGTAGGTTCAACGAAGAAATAAGTGAGGCAATAGAACTAAATGCATTATCAACTTTATAGTCTGTGTTTCATGAATTTATTTACGTTACTATTTTGAACTGGCGCTTATATAAGACATACATCTCCAAGTGTTCTATTTAACTTGAATACTCTAATTCACGCTTACTCGTCATTGTACGTCATTTGGTACGAATATGATTGTTTGATTATGTTATTAATGAAATAATTCTTCTCTTTCTACTTCAAAATCCAGCAAGAAATAGAAAAATAATTTTAACTTGAAGTCCCGTAATGGTTGTTAATTTACGCAATTTATATTAAGAAATAAATTTCAATCGAAACTACTAGGGTCAAAAAAGTTGAATAGTGGTAAGCAATTGAATTACGACCGCCATTGCGTTATAATTGAATCATTAAGATCACGTACTTTGAATAAAATCTATGTAAACTGATTTATAATTTTAACATTTTCAAGCAAAAATCGTGAATGGTCGTATAAGTCGTTTTAAAAAAATCATTATATATAGACGTTTCTTACAGAGGAGGATAAAACATACTAGTAAAAAGTGCTTGCTTACTGCAAGCATTTTGTCTCACATTGAAAAAACTTTAATTTTTCAGAGAGATATTACATCATGAGATATACTTCTTCAATTCTCAAGATTTCTCCTCTGGACCGGTTTCGTTTTTTCATTATGGAAATATAATGGAGTAAAACAAACACTAATATTTTCAATTTTAGGAATATTACACTTTTTACAGATTAGGTTAATAATGCCACACATTTCTGCCAAATTTATAATTTATAGCACAATAAGAAGTGAAATAACATTTATTTAATTGTTTAAATTTAAATACTTATAACGGCCAAAATAATAATTTTATGTATAAATTGAAATGTTTATTCGTTTACATAGACTAACCTCTAAATAATTTAAAAATTTCAGCTCCCTAACTTGCGGCATAGTGTCTAAACACCTACCAATTTGTTTAAATTTTAAGAATTTTTAACTATCAAGCAAAAAAAAATATCAAAAGTTTTATAATGCCTATTTCGTTACTTTAAAAATCCTACCTCCAAAAAAAATTTCACCTTCGTAGCACATGGGAAATACATAAACCTGGAAAATTTGTTTAAACAATTGCAAATTTTTAGCGGCCGCTTTGTTGCACTTTTTTAAGACTCGTTTTTTCGAGTCGGTTTTGCACAAAATCCTACCTAAGAAAAAAAATTCGAAACTCCAGCTCATCTGGAATTGCCTAAACATTAGTATCCTCCTATATGTTATCATTATATATCGACGATCCTTACAGAGGAGGATATAACATACATATAACATACAAGTATAAGGTGCTTGCATTCTGCAAGCATATAATCTCACCTTGAAAAAACATTCATTTTTCAGAGAGATATTTCATTATTTCAAATATTTTTTAAATTCTAAATATTTCACATCCGCAGCAATTTTTGCTTTTCCCTTATGTAAAAATAATATGTTAAAACAATCCCCAAACTTTGTAATTTTAAGATTTTTATACTTTCTCCATTATGGTGTACTAATGTTGCACATTTCTGCCAAATTTTAAAGTTGTAGCACTTCTAGAAGTGAAATAATATTTTTCTGATTGTTTAATATATAAAGATTTTTAACGGCCGCTGCAATATATTTATGGAGAGATTCAAATGTTAATTTGTGCAAATGCACTACTCTTTAAATAACTTGAAAATTTCAACTTCCTAGCACATCCTGTAGTACCTAAACAGTTATCTATTTGTTTAAACTTTAAGAATTTTTAACTGCCAAACAAATTAAAACATACAAATTTCTATAATTCCAATTTCGTTTTTTTTACCAATCCTAACTCTAAAAAATTTCAGCTCTGTAGCACATTCGGAAATACATAAAACTTGAAATTTTTTTTAAACAATTGCAAATTTTAACCAGCCCCATTGTTAAACTTTTTCAAGATTTTTGTTTTTTTCTAGTCGGTTTTGCACAAAATCCTACCTAAGAAAATATTTCGAATCTCCAGCTCATCTGGAAGTGCCTAAACATTTGTATCCTCCTATATGTTAACAAAATATGATATATATATATACTAGTAGAAGGTGCATGCATACTGCAAGAATTTCATCTCACCTTGAAAAAACATTAATTTTTCAGACAGATATTTCATCATTACAAATATTCTATTAATTCTAAAGATTTCACCTCCGCAGCGATTTTCGTTTTTCCCACATGTAAAAATAATAGTTTAAAATAATCCCCAAATTTTGCAATATTATACATTTTACACTTTCTCAATTATGGGGTACTAATGTTACACCTTTCGGCCAAATTTTAAAGTTGTAGCACATCTAGAAGTAAAATAATATTTTTCTAATTGTTTAAAATTTAAACATTTTTAACGGTTTTTGCAATATATATATGGAGAGATTGAAATTTTTATTTGTGCAAATACACTGTTCTGTAAATAATTTGAAAATTGCAGCTTCCTAGCTCATCCCGTAGTACCTAAAAAATTATTAAACTATAATGTTCAAATGGGGTTTAAAAAACCCCTAAAATTCACAATTTTAAAATTTTCGATTTTTATAGTTGGTTTTTAGAAAAGTTCTATAATCTTGCAAAATTTCAGCTTCCTACACTTATTAGATTGGTCTACACACTGGAATAACTTTTTCCCATGCTAACTTATGGGAGATATTCCGGGGTATCTGGAGTCGAACCCAGGATGTTGTAAGCAAAAGTAACAAAAATTCTCAATAGATATTGCGGCCGTCTAGCAACACTGAAAATTTCATTTTTCTATCTTACGGGCAAGTGCCTAAAATTAATTTACAAAAATGGCGCAATGCTTTTCTTATGGGAAAAAACGCAAATTTCGGAATTTCTGGAGTCGAACTCATGTCGCTTAGGTAAGAAGTCTCACTTTATCTGAAAGTTTCTCCATCATATCTACAAAAACCAAAACTTTCAGCTCTCTAGCTCTTTTAGTTTGGGCTGGACATTAGTATCCTCCTGTTATATGTTATATCCTCCTCTGTAAGAGTCGTAGATATATAATAGATATAAATATATATATATCATTATATATCATTAACATTATTTATCGACGTTTCTTACAGAGGAGGTGGAGGATATAACATACAAGTAGTTTGTGCTTGCATTCTGCAAGCATTTCATCTGACCCTGATAAACATTTTTCAAAATATTTCACCACTGCACCCAATTTCTATCATTCCTTATTGAACAATATTTGATTAAAACAATGCCTTAAATTTGCAATTTTAAGAGTATTATACTTTATCCAATGTAAGCTACTAACTCTACACCTTTTTGTCAAATTTGAAGTTGTAGAACATCTAGAAGTGAAATAATATTTATTGAATTGTTTAAATTTCAAAAGTTTAATGCGGCCGCAATAACACTTTATTGGATATTTCAAATGTTTGTTAGATTAAATGCACTGAGCTTTACTTAACTTTAAAATTTCAGCTTCCTAGCTTGCCCAAAGTACCTAAATATTTATCTATTAGTATGAACCATAAGAATTTTTAACTGCCAAACAAATTAAAATATCAAAATTTGTATAATCCCTATTTCGTTTTTTTAAGAATTCTACTTAAAAAAATTTCAACTCCGTAGCACATTTGGAAATACATAAACCTTGAAAATTTGTTTAAACAATTGCGAATTTTTAGCGGCCGCATTGTTGCACTTTTTGAAGATTTTAGTTTTTTCTAGTCGGTTTTGCACAAAATCCTACCAAAGAATTAAATTTCGAATCTCCAGCATATCTGGAAGTGCCTGAACATTAGTATCCTCCTATATTCTCCTCCTCCTCCTCTGTAAGAAACGTCTATATAGAATGATAACATATAGGAGGATACTAATGTCCAGCCCAAACTACATAAGCTAAAGAGCTGAAACGTTCAGTTTTTGTATATATGATGGAGAAACCTTCAGATAAAATGAGACTTCTCACCTAAGTGACATTAGTTCGACTCCATAAATTCCGAAATTTGCGTTTTTTCCCATAAGAAAAGCATTGCGCCATTTTTGTAAATTAATTTTAGGCACTTGCCCGTAAGATAGAAAAATGAAATTTTCAGTGTTGCTAGACGGCCGCAATATCTATTGAGAATTTTTGTTACTTTTGCTTACAACATCCTGGGTTCGACTCCAGATACCCCGGAATATCTCCCATAAGTTAGCATGGGAAAAAGTTATTCCAGTGTGTAGACCAATCTAATAGGTTTAGGAAGCTGAAATTTTGCAGGTCTATAGAATTTTTATCATAACCAAATATAAAAATCGAAAATTTTAAAATTGTTAATTTTTAGGGGTTGTATTAACCCCATTTGTACTTTAAAGTCTAATAATTTTTAACTTTGAAACTATATGCTGTGGGTTCGAGTTTTTCAAATTATTTTGTAGAAAATTATACATAGAAAAAAAAGAATTTTGAAAATGTTAAAAAATTCGATCACTAATAATTCACAATTGTTTAAACATATTTTTGAGGTATATGTATTACCGAATGTGCTACGGAGCAGAAATTTTTTTTAGAGGTAGTGTTTGTAAAAAAAAAACGAAATAAAGATTATAGAACTTTTGATATTTATATTTGTTTGGCAGTTAAAAATTCTTAAAATTTAAACAAATGGATAACTGTTTAGGTATTACGGGATGAGCTAGGAAGCTGAAATTTTCTATTTATTTACAGAGTAGCGTATTTGAACAAACAGATATTTGAATCTTTCCATAAATATATTGTGTCGGCCGTTAAAAAAGTTTAAAATTTAAACAATTAGGAAAATATTATTTCACTTCTAGAAGTGCTACAATTTTAAAATCTGGCGAAAATGTGTAGCATTATTACCCCATAATGAAGAAGGTGTAATATGTTTAAAACTACAACATTTGAGGATTGTTTTAAACTATTATTTTTACATGAGGGAAAAACGAAAATCGCTGCGGAGGTGAAATATTTAGAATTAATAGAATATTTGTAATGATGAAATATCTGTCTGAAAAATTAATGTTTTTTCAAGGTGAGATGAAATGCTTGCAGTATGCAAGCACCAACTACTAGTATGTTATATCCTCCTCTTCTGTAAGGAACGTCTATATATAATGATAGGAGGATACTAATGGTTAGGCACTTCCGGATGAGCTGGAGATTCGAAATTTTTTTCTTAGGTAGGATTTTGTGCAAAACCAACTAGAAAAAACAAAAATCTTGAAAAAGTGCAACAAATCGGCCGCTATAAATTCGCAATTGTTTAAACAAATTTTCATAGTTTATGTATTTTCGCATGTGCTACGGTGTTGAAATTTTTTTTGTAAGTAGAATTCTTAAATAAACGAAATAAGGATTATACAAATTTTGATATTTTAATTTGTTTGGCAGTTAAAAATTCTTAAAATTTAAAGAATTGGATAACAGTTTAGGTACAAGGGGTGAGCTAGGAAACTGAAATTTTCAAATTATTTACAGAGTAGTAAATTAGCACAAATAAGCATTTCAATTTTACCATATATGAATTGTGGCGGCCGTTAAAAATAATTTAACTTTAAACAAATAGAAAAATATTATTTTTCTTCTAGAAATGCTACAACTTTAAAATTTGTCTAAAATATGTAGCATTGGTACCTCATAATGGAGAAAGTATAAAATTTTTAAAATTGCAATATTTGGGGATTTTTTAAAAATATTGTTTTTACGTGGGGGAAAAACGAAAATCGCTGCGGAGTTGAAATCTTTAGATTTAAAAGAATATTTGTAATGATGAAATGTCTGTCTGAAAAATGAATGTTTTTTCAAGGTGAGATGAAATGCTTGCAGTATGCAAGCAGCAACTATTAGTATTTTATATCCTCCTCCTCCTCTGTAAGGAACGTCTATTTATAATGATAGGAGGATACTAATGTTTAGGCACTTCCAGATGAGCTAAGGATTCCAAATTTTTTTAATCGGTAGGAATGTGTGCAAAACCGACTAGAAAAAACGAAAATCTTGAAAAGTGCAAGATTTCGGCCGCTAAAAAATCGCATTTGTTTAAACAACTTTTCAAGGTTTATGTATTTCCGGATGTGCTACGGAGCTGAAATTATTTTTGAGGTAGGATTTGTATGCAAACGAAATAAGGGTCATAGAAATTTTGATATTTTGATTTGTTTGGCAGTTATAAATTCCTAAAATTTAAACAAATAGGTAAATGGTTAGATACTATGGTGTGATTAAAAGAGATAAAATTTTAAAGTTATATATAGTTTAGTCTACATAAGCGAAATGTGTCCATGAATTTGTTATTGCGGCCGTTAAAAAGTATTTAATTTTAAAATATTATAAAAATATTATTTCACTTCTAGAAGTGCTACAACTTTAAAAATGGGCAGAAATGTGTAGAATTAGTACAAAGTACAAAGTAAAAAATTCATAAAATTTCATAGTTTGGGGATTGTTTTATCAATTTTTTTGCATAAGGAAAAGCAAAAATCGCTGGTGAGGCGCAATCTTTTCAATTAAAGTAATAAATCCAATGATGAAATATCTGCCTGAAAAATGAATGTTATTTCAAGGTGAGATGATATGCTTGCTGAATGCAAGCACCTTCTACTAGTATGTTATATCCTCCTCCTCTGTAAGAAACGTCGATATATAACATACTAGTAGAAGGTGCTTGCATACTGGAAGCATTTAATCGCACCTTGAAGAAAACATTAATTTTCAGAGACATATTTCATCATGAGGAATATTTCCTTAATTCTAAGGATTTCTCCTCTGGACAGGTTTTTGTTTTTTCATTATGGAACAATAATGGAGTAAACAATCACTAATTTTGCAATTTTAGAAATATTATACTATTCCCACATTTATTTAATAATGCCACACATTTCTGCCAAATTTTAAATTTATAGTACAATTAAAAGTGAAATAACTTTTATCTAATTGTTTAAATTTAAATAATTTATAACGGATAAAATAACAATTTTATGGACACGTTGAAATGTTTATTCGTTTACATAGATTAACTTCTAAATAATTTAAAAATTTCAGATCCCTAACTTGCGGCGTAATGTCCAAGCATCTACCTATTTGTTTAAAATTTAAGATTTTATAACTGTCAAACAAATTAAAATATCAAAATTTGTATAATCTTGATTAGAATAAACGAATATCTTGAGAAAGTGCAACAATGCGGCCGCTAAAAATTCGCAATTGTTTAAACAAATTTTCAAGGATTATGTATTTTCGAAAGTGCTACGGAACTGAAATTTTTTTAGAGGTAGGATTTGTAAAAAAACTAAATAGAGATTATATTAATTTTGATATTTATATTTGTTTGGCAGTTAAAAATTCTTAAAGTTTAAACAAATAGATAACTGTTTAGACATTACGGGATAAGCTAGGAAGCTGAAATTTTCAAGTTATGTACAAAGTAGTGCATTTGCACATATAAACATTTGAATTTTTCCATAAACATATTGCGGCGGCCGTTAAAAATGTTCAAATTTCGTTCAAAATTTTGTCATACCAAACACTGTATGATCTTCAATTTCTTCAAAAATTTATTTGCGGCAAAGACTAAGCCGTATTTCTTGTATTCCTTTGAAATTTATTTGAACAAATATCTAGAAATTAATGTAAGATTTTTATTTCGACTGGTTAATTGCCGGTTAACCGGTTAGCTGAGGATCTTTAACTGAAAATCCGGTTAGCAAATATTCCGGTTAATTGAAATCCAAAGTCGACAGTAAGCAAGATCAACGTTCTTACTAATGAGTTTGCTTCTTGTTTTGATAAAATTCATTTGCTTATGTTCTGATAAAACATATTTATAATAAAAAATTTATATTTATTTTATTTATGTACTTTAAGTACTTATTCATAGTCATAAAGTTTTCTATATGAAAAATGTTTTATCTGTATATTTTTCTGTTTGCACATTAATGGAAAACAGTAAAATTTATACCCTATAAAAAATTTAGGAGGAGATACGTTAAGATTTACACAAAACCAGGGTGTTACATTAACTGAAAATGTTTGGAACCACTGCTCTAAACAAATGGAACTCGCTAGCACTACATTGCACAGATTTATACACAAAAGACTCCGGCTATACGCCTACAAAGTGCAAATCTTGCTCTCCCTAGAGTCTAATGACAAAACACGCCGCTTGTCATTTGCAGTAGATATGCTTGGTCACCTACAAGACGATGATGGCTACTTATGACGTAATTGATAGTAGCTCAATAACTTTGGCCAAAACTAACAAAAGTAGAATACTCCTTTAGCCAAAACAACTAGAAGGCTGCAAACCCAATGCATTTCGCCCACAAGGTGGGCATCGTCAGGGGTAGAACCTGTTTCACCAGTGACTGGAAGCCAACAGGTTCTACCCCTGACGATGCCCACCTTGTGGGCGAAATGCATTGGGTTTGCAGCCCTCTAGTTGTTTTGGCTAAAGGAGTATTCTACTTTTGTTACTTATGACGTGTTTTGTTTTCGGACGAGTCAGGAAAAGTTAGCCTTCGTAACGTCAAGATAAGTGGTTCATAGAAGCCGCATCAAACTACAGAATGCATCTGTGATATCCCTAAGAAAAACATGTGGTGCGGATTAATGTTGAGTGCGTCAATCGTTTTTCGTTTTCAAATCCACCGTCACTGAAGAAAACTACCTGGATATGGTGCAACTCTTTGCAGCGCCTCAATTTTCTGATCTGCAGTTCAACGTCATCCGGCAGCAGGATGGCGCTCCATCGAATTGAGGAAATACATTCTGGATTATCTATAAGCAGAATTCGCTGGCGGATGGATTGGTAGAGATGGACCGATCATGCTTTTGTTTTCTACATCCGCATCATGAGAAGCAAATATTATTGTTGAAAGTATTTTCTAAAAATGGATTTCAATATTCTTGCTTGATGCACCTCTCTAAATAGCTTAATGAAAAAGTTTCCCGGAGTCCGATTTTTTCATGCCCTCAGAAAAAGTTAAAATAAAGAATAATGATGTTAAATTTTTAAGTGCATTTGATTAGCTTTATATATTTCTCATTTATATAATGAAATTTACTGATATTTATGGTCATAATCTTGCTTAAACGATAAAATCACCATAATCACGGCGGATTCTAGAGGTAAAAATCACTATAGGTGAGGCTCCGCCTTCACCTGGCGAAAAATACGCACGTGTGGCCGAGTGTCCCTAGCATTTCATGCCCTTTTCTTCCTCATCCGAGCTAGGACAGGAAAAAATTCACGAGGCTGTAGCAATATAATGCGCAAGCGAGAATATTTTTCCGTCCGGCTGATGACGAATCAAGCCAAGATTACGTATCATTTTTTAAAAGAAAAGCAAATTACGTGATATGTGAAAGTGGGTTAAGTAGTATGCGAGGCGATAGAAAAAAAATATTGTTATCATCAACGTCTTTGAAATTTTTTGCTTATTATTTCTTTTATCAACCAGAATAATGAGGAATTTACTGTACTATGATTATTTTCATGATTTCTTTTATTATTTACCACAAATGAAAATTTGATTTCCACACCGAATAAATTTTTATGGCTTCAGGAAATCATTTGAAAATATTTTTTTCATATAAACGTTTATGAATGAATGCTAATAAACTATAAGAGCAGAGTAATTAATATATTTTTTTACAAAATAATACATAACATTTTCGGTTAATCGGGGATTTTAAAATCTCTACGTTTTAGGAGTTATTTTGAACATTTCTCATAGTTCTAATAAAATTATAATCTTGCACTTAGTTTTAAATTATATCTGAACCTTTACAATAACTGAAAAGCCGTCAGCACTAAGAACACTGACATGCTTGATAAACATTGTATATGATAGATAATAGGTCTTAAAATATTTGTAATTTCCTGCCAATGTTCTCCCATTTCTGGCTTCTGCAAGTATAAATGAAAGATTTCAATACTTTTCCAGCACACATGTCTCCTCACTTCCAAAATTACTTTTACTTGTATAACTTTTATCTATCGAATTGCATTTGATGTAAAATGTACAATCCATACTTAGTAGCCTTCATATGTGCAACTCGAAACAGAAGGTAGAGTCGTGGTGTTTGCATTAGCCGTAGCTGCAGAACGGCATGTTAAATGTATTTAATTCCTCTTCACTGAGTAAAAATAATTTCCATTTTGGGGTAATTTTCAATGATGAAATGAAGTACATACCTGGAGAATGCATACAATTACAGCTGCTGCAAACACTAGGATTCCACTTCCTGTTTCAAGTTGCAATTCTAAAGGTTACTCGTTGGTTGCCAGTTAAGAATAAAATGTTATTCAATAGATAGAAAATATTACAAGAGTAAAATTTAAATTTTCTGGAGAGGTATATCGAGTTGGATCGTCTGCAGCAAGCTAGAAATTAGTAAAGTAATTTCGGAGCATAGATCCGGAGAATGTATTTCATCCTTGAGTCTTCATCTATTAAGCCTTAGATTTTCTCGAACCTAACAAATAAATAAACATATGGATTAATTTTAATTTTCCATGAAGAATTCAAAATAAGGAGAAGTATCTCAGATGGCAACATTAACAGCGTCAAAATAGATTGCATTTTTTACAAGTCCGAAAAAGTAAGCCACTTTTTGTATTGATGAATGAACTTACCCAAAAATACTTTGACTTTCACGGAGCAATTTCAGTAAATCACACATTTATTCTTCTCTACAGGTTTCATGTGAACAGTCGTAATAGATGTCCTTCTCCCTGTAAATTTTCAGTCCATCCAACGGAAACCTTCTCGCGCGCACATCATGAGATTTATAATTCATCCAGCGAACAGTTCCACAGGCAAAGCGAATTCATGTTTAAACTATAAAATATGATTACATCATGAAAAAAAACACGGCTGGAATTTGCACTCGGCTATGCTCAGCCGAGTTCTGCAGTAATAGCTACAAATCGAAAATATGTCTTTATACAAGTCGAAACAAATATTTTTGTGGGAAATTAAAAATAAAATACGATCGATAATCAAAATTGTGTGATAAGAATATCGATCAAACGGGGAAAAAACTCACTTGGAATTGAACTAGGGACCTGTGAATTATTCGGAATTTATATTATGATTATATTATAGTCTCCGAGAGCACTAGCAATACACGAAGTTTCATGGAAATTGGTACATTCATGAAGAAGATGTTAGAAGAGGGCACATGCACACACGCACACACTCACACATACACACACGGACAGCGAGGCGATCTCGTAAGACTACTTTTCATTTTTTGGAAAGTACGCTAAAAATTCTGGTATTACTGATAGAGATATTAAGAGATATTAATCGAACCGAAGCCGGCCGAATATCAGCTATTCTTACCATTCTCCTTAGTGTGAGTCGAAATATACCATTCCAAAATAATTCTAAGTTTTAGTTCTTCTTCTAAATGTCAGATTGAATAATACGTACGCAAAAATTAAATATTAAAATATTCCCGGACAAGTATTATTAAATTTTTTTGATTGTTATTGTTACTATTTATTTCATGTTAACATGTTGCTTTAAGATGATAGAAATAACATGCTATAAAAATTTGTCAACTATAAATTCACTCATTTATATGCGTTTTCCCGCACAAAACATGTAAGATGTTTGATAGTAGCTCAATAACTTTGGCTAAGATTAATAAAGGTAAAGTACTCCTTTAGCCAAACAATTAGGGGGTTACAAACACCCAATGCATTTCGCCCACAAAAAGTACATAGGACAAACAAGAAGGAAACTAATAACACGCTTCAAGGAACACATGGCGCACTATAAATATAATCGTTTTGAAAAATCAAGCGTTGCCAACCACATTTTTGAAACAGGTCATAGTATACACGTAAACGATTTAACATTGATAACTTCAACCAATAACTCACTAACCTCGTTAGAAAACCTTCACATTTACAAAAACCGCGATACACTTATGAACACGGACACAGATTTCAACAAGACCTTATACAAACTGACAGATTTAAACGACACACACGCCGAAAAATCTTTCCGCGCTTCACTTGTTTCTCGGTCGTCTTCTTAATACTTTCCGTTCAAACCTTGCAGTTGGCTCCCAGTCACTGTTGAAACAGGTTTTGCCCCTGACGATGCCCACCTTGTGGGCGAAATGCATTGGGTGTTTGTAACCCTCTAATTGTTTGGCTAAAGGAGTACTTTACTTTTATTATGTAAGATGTAGTTAACTCAGTTGCAATCTGATAACATTTTAAAATTAAAATAATGCTTTCCTGAACATGACTTCACAGGTATTTCCGCTAAGAACTCAAGACACTACAAATATTTGTTCCTCTGTTTTTAAATTTGAAAATAAAATTTTTAAATTTTTAAGATATCAAAAGTTTATTTCGAAGTGTCGTATATGTACAATAATGCATTTTACCTTAAGAGAGTAACTATTGCTTAAACCTGTTAACTAGCCCATTTGTTGGGAAGGCTAAAGAAAAACGCTAGGATTTTGAAAATATTTCTCGATAGTACAGAGATACTTTGAACCCATATCCAATAACGATTTTAAAAATGAATGACGACAATACTCTTCATTTCAGTCGCGGCCTGCACTCCAGACAGATTTTTCTATAATATAATGCGTCAAATTCAAGGTTACAATTAACTCGATAAGAAAGCGAGATAACAAAGTCGATTTAGAGAATATTATCTTACTCAAACTGATGATGCGAAAGCAAATTAAAATATATCTAAACTGGCCCAAACGATAAGAATTAAAAAATTGGCTAGAAAGAGCAAGCGTATTTACTGGACGATGTAAATTATGTAACATTACATTTGTTGCCATAGATGACGAAGAGAAGGCCTGCCACCGTCAAAATGCAAGAGCAAGTAGCAGTAACAAAGTGTTAACTAAATTTTCTGCCTAAAGTGAAACAGATAAACAAATAAGGGCAACAATTAAAGGGTTGGGAATTTTAAGTGGGCTATTGACCAAATTACCAAAAGTGATTTATCTCCCATCTATATGCGGGAAATCTAAATCTGTTCTCAGGATTGGCTCACAGCCCACTTCTAACATCATCCGCGTATAAGTGATGGTTACAGTATATACGTGCTTGGGAGATGTCGTTAATGTAGAGTGTGAATGGAAGAGGACGTAGTATTGAGCCATCTGAGACATCTCGTTTGATACTTAGCCAAGAGGAGGAAGAATCGTCTTAGATGACCATCTGGTGACGATCACTAAAGTACGAAGAGAACCAGTTAATTGAAGTGGTAGAGAATCTCATGCTGCAAAGTTTTGCCAGAAGGGTGTATTTGTCTAGTGAGACAAAGGCTTTGCTAAAGCATAGCAGTAATAATGATATCAATTTTCTGTCGTCTATGTATCGTCGTATAAAATCCGTGATTTTAATTAAAGCAGAGGTGGTGTGTGTGACTTTCGAAATCATGATTTGGAGGAGGTAAGTATGCGATTTGAGTTAAGGAAATCTGTAACTTGCTCTTATGTCTATTAAGCCTTCAAATAAAAGAAAGAATAGCGTTATTCGCTTCGCTATTTCTATGAAGTATTGAAATTATAGTTGTAGCAACATGAAACTTAATAGATTGGAACGCTGATAATTGCAAATTATTATTATTCAGTAAACTGAGTGTGGAATGTGGTCATTTTTAAAGACTGACCAAAAGAAATTTCAATACCGGAATATTACTTATCTCGTAGTGGAGAAGTAATTAACTTTGCACATACCCATAAATTACCCTAAATTCCCAAGTATAACGCGCGCGTTATACAAGGTTTTTTTGTCAAATTTTCGGAATTATTTAGTGCGCGTTATACATAAGACGTACTAGTGCGCGTTATGCATAAGAAGTACAGCTTTATAAAATAAAATGCCTTAAAGCGTTCAAATACTAACTTCGTGAAATCACTAAATGGCTGAAATCTTTCGAAACTTCTTTCTTTTTCTTCCTTTGATAAAAACAAATTTTCTGGCATAAATTACCATGCATTTCAATCATTACAGGTACAATATCGAATTTCAGTTACCTAATTATTATTCAACCTAAGACAAATTAAGGCAGATTCGAATTTATTAGTTGAAAAAATGTACGCAATGCCTTTTTAAATAAGATAACTAATTCCAAAACAAAACACATTCACATATAAAAATAAAAAAATCACAAATTCTTCATAAACTTTTATTCCCACTCAATTATTAATTAACATAACCATAAAAATCTTCTGATTCAGTCACAGTTTATATCGTAATCATTCAAGTTATTAACCAATGAGTCCGGAAAATTTTCAAGCGAAAAATTATCGCTTTCATCAGATGATGAATCACAATACCCTCCATCCCCCCATCAACATCAGGGAAATGAATTCCCGATACCCTGAAACCATTAATTATACATTCACGGGTTACATAGGCCAGACTTTTCACAATCCATTTGCAAATTTCAGCATAAGAAGCTCGCTCGCTGCATCCTTCCAGACTTTGTATAGGAGTGGAAACCATCTACCATGCATTTTTCCTAGTGCCTCCGTCTTTTCGATTTGAATGATCTATTTACGGAGATGTCCAGTGGTTGCAGCTTTTTTGTTAGACCTGCAGGAAAAACTGCAATCTTGGAATATTTTTTCAATAATATTTTCGAATCATTTACCTAGCTGAATCCAATGCAAGAAGCGATTTTGGTATAAAAAATGAGCCCTTCCTTTTTCCCCATACCTCAGTTAACCACATTCGCAACATATCGCAATTCATCCAGCCTTTTGGGTTTACGCACACAACAATACCTTTAGGAAATTCCTATTTAGGAATGGTTTTCCGCTTGAAAATTACCATTGGGGGAAGCTTTTCTCCATCAGCCGTCACTGTTAGCACAACAGTAAAGCAGCATTTTTTAGCTCCAGCAATGCATATTTTTGTCTTGGGTGCCTTTAACGTCAACTGCAAATTTCGATGGCATGACGAAACTCATAGGTACCTCATCCATGTTCCCTATCTGACTTGGTTCAACGCCCTTCTTTTCCTGCCCAACAAACAAATTATACTCTTCCACTTTCACCTTCCAATCTTCTGGTAACTTTTGTCCGGTAGATGTAATTGCTCGTACTGTTAAACTATTTCGCTTCATAAAATGATAACACCAGCAATTACTGCCTTTAAAATTATCAATATTTTTCTCGCGAGCTATTTGTATTGCTTTGCATTTAAGTGACACAGTTGAAACTCCTCTTCCTTCACTCCTTTGTGCACAGACCCAGTCCTTCAATTCTTGCTCCAGATCTGGCCAAAACTCCTCTCTTTTCCTTCGTGCCTTTTTTGCCACAGGTAGAACACTCAACAAATTCTTTTGGGACCGCCACTCGCGAATGCTGGATTCGCCCACTTCGAAGAAACGGGCCACTGACCGATTACCGCGAATCTCGGCATAATTCACATTTCTAACTTTTTCTGCGCCATGTAAGATTTCCTTCTTTTTGGCATTTTTAAATAAGGTTATGGTCCAACGGTGGGTCTACAATTTAAAAAATAAAAAAAAATATTAATATTTTTTCATTAGGTTCAATAACTGTGCATTACCAAATCAAGAAATACCGTACAGAAACCGCACCGTTTTTTAGTCAGGTAAAGAAAAATTAAATAGGTAACACTCCATAAATGACAAAGTCAACAAGTTTCATTAAAAATAATGTCAATGTTTTTAAAGAAAACAAAATATCCTTGAAAATACCTCACCTGGTTTCTGTCAAAGAGGAACGAAACTCCGTACTTTCAGTGCCCTACCTCGTTGATCAAAACGTTACAGCCAGACTGCAAACCACAAATGAATGGGCGATGAAGATTACAGGTCGTCTCTCTGTCTGTGAGTCAACAATGTGTGCCCTCCACATTCGTTCCCACACTCAGATTCTCTGGCTGTTTATGCTAGCTTTCTCTTGCCCCCTGTCGTACCACCCTTGAGGTCTGGTCCTTCTTTTGTTTTGTGCAACTCTACCCACCTCCACCATTCCAACACATCTCATGACACCCTCACCACTTCCTTACACCTCACTCCCCAACCAGTTTTCTTTGACCCTCGAGTGGTCATTGTATCGGAAATAAGAATGGGAAAAATCGGTATCCAGGGGTTTTCCCCAAATGTTCTCCTTCGCACAGGAGAGTTGGGGAAGGGCGCTAAAAGTGTAGCATTCTTAAAAAAAACGCTAGGCTCAACGATCCCATGTTCTGCGGGTGTCCTGCGCGTAATACACAAGTGCGCGTTATACTAGAAATTTTGAAGATATGCGGAAAACAGCCGAAGGTTGGCCTGCGCGTTATGCATGAGTGCGCGTTATACTTGGGAATTTAGGGTACAAAAACAAACAAAATTCAAAATGTCAGTTACCAAATTGAAAAAGAAGAAATGGGCTATTATTTCTATTAAATATACAAATTTCTGACTGACCTCGCAAAAGTTTTTGCGGGTGCCACTAGTAATAATAATTAGTTAAATCGTCATGTCCCGGTTGACTGTGGTGAAGCAGGTGGCGATTTCTCTATTAAATATCATCCAAAAGAGACATTTTACTTCAAAAAACAACTTATTTTCTTTTAGCAAATAAACCGTGTAAATTAGAGTAAAATAGAACGATTTTGCTCTCAAATTACTTAATTGATCGATTAATTAGTTAATTATTTACGTTGTCAGCCTAGGCTGCAAGCAACAAGAGAAGTATTGTTGACATGAACAAGCCCCTATAATTTGAGTCATAGAAATTTGACTATAGTGAATAATATTAGTTATCAGTTAAAGAGTAAAATGACGTTAAAATGAATGATAATACTTGGCGACACCTGAAGAGCGCCAAAGACGATTGGCCAAAATCGAACTCGAAGACGAAGATCTAGATTACTCAACAACAGTTGAATGGAAGGAGAGACTACAATAGAAAACATCACCAAACTATGATTTAACTAATTTACTTTTTGTTTACCCGTCAACTTTGGCGGGATATTCGTTAGTTCACTGATACTGTGTTAATGAAGTCGAATATAGAAATTAAAATTGAAAATTTTTTTAAGTTCTTCGAGATTATTTTCTACGAAAGATGAGTAAGTTTTGATGAATTTTATTGAGACAAAATATTAGCATTTATATATTTATTTTAATAAAATCGCTTTTGGTATGTGGAAGAACTAAAAAATAAATCAAAAATTCAATTAATTGTGTTCCATAAAGTAAAAATAGATACGAGCATATTAGTGTTGTGCAGGATAAAATAAATCTTGATTAATATTAATTTTCGACAGCTTTAATAATCCCAAAACTAATTTTTCTCTCTAAAATATTCAACTATGAAAACTTTGCATTTATTGATTCCTCTTTAGTTTGGTTTCATTATTTTCTTAATTTTAATTTTACATTTCTCTTGACTAAAGCATACCCGTCATTTTTGATTTGCAGTTAAACTAGCTTTTCCAAGTTGAGAAATCAAATGATATCTGGCATTTTTTTGGAAAAAGCAAGTTCCAGGTCGTTTATCGGAGAGGTATTAGTTTGTTATTATTATGCCCCGCAGAAGAACATTGTCATTATGGACCTGCTAAGTTCATATACGCAAAATAAATAATAATACGTTTACCTATTTAATTTTTAATACATACAATTCAATATTAGTAAATCAGAGAACATTTTAACCGTTTAATTCTGCGTTCGGCATAATAAAATATCGACGCAGAATGTTTTTAGGATTTCCACTTTGGCTTACCAGGATGGAAGCCAGTCCTTGTTCCTTAGTGCGTTTGTAGTTGAAATCGGATTCGTCGACTGAGCCAGCTTGAGAGGAATTTCCACATAGTACGGGGTAAGCATAGCAGAGATCGCCATCGAGTTCTAGAGAGCAGTCTTCCTTACTTGGGTCAAAAGCTTTGCCGTTTTCACACGTATAGTCGAACTGGTATTTCACTTTGCACCCGTGATACACGATGCAAGAGTATGGATCCCGGAAAACTTCTTCGTCCTCATATTCATATGGCAGACAGGTGAATATTTTGTACCTAAAAAATAACGGTAAGATTCAAAATCCTTTAACAAAAGATATTATATTCCATCTATATGGTCATCATTCACCATAAAATACGCGCAACCAGAACTTCAGTTCGCATATCTGTTTTACAGTGCTCCAAAAAGAACATGTAAACTGTTATCTAGAGTGAAAATAAAAAGGAGTGTAATTTTTCTTCATATCCAAGCATAAATGAAATATGGCAGCACTTTAATTCCCATAATTTTATGTTAAAAAGCAAGTGCAATGCAGTCATTCGAAAACACGAATAATAATAAGAATGTATGAATAAGAAAAGTTTATAAAAGAAATGTTTATATGATTAGCATAATCTGCGTAGAAATACAATTTACGAGGAGTAAACATGAATAATTGATTTTGGGAAAATGTGCTACTGCTTATAGTGACAAATAAACGTGCCCAGAAAAACAGAAATATCTCACCTGCAAATACCATTGCGCTCACATCGTAATGTGTCATCATCGCACACGAAGTTGATTGGACATTTTTTTCCTTTGAGTCGTCGAAATGGAATCCAGTTTCAGGATCATCGTTACTTACACACATCCTTAGAGATTCGCAGTCTATGCACAGGGTTCCTCACGCGTGCATGGTTCTTCGGGATGAGGTCTAGTAGCGGGTGAGGAAGAAGAAGGCGTTGCACAGTGGCCGAAATTTTATAATTAGCTTGACAAATGTCATTTTTCCATGTTCAAGATATAATTCTTGTAAATTCATTTTATATTTCTTCGCTAAATGTAGTGTTAAAATACGCAAAAAATGGCAACATCGTCAAATAATGTTGGGCATGGCAACCCCGCAAAATTTTGTTCTTCGTCATCTATTGTGATACACAGCTCAGTCGTTGTAATGAGCTGTAATTGCTAATAAGTGTTCTTTTCTAACGAATTGAATTTGTGAGTGTAACGAATGGATATTGTACATTCATTCAATTCAGTTAGGTTTTCAACATAGTGTCGGGCAGTGCCGGTGTATATATTTTTTACCATAATGCTCCTAGGTGCATTGGATTCATAAATCATTAAAATGTGATGCACATTTTTGCATTTTTTGTAGATAAATTCCAAAAACAAACATGCGGCAGCTACCTCTTCTAAAAACTATAGCGCGTTTATGAGTGTTTTGTAATTCTTTCCTTAGTCAAATCGCTACTGTGTCATAAGTGGTTTGAGAAAATATGCCGTATATATATCAGTATCTTCATTTGCAACAATTATAATCTTATGCCGATTTCAAAAGAACATTTTTTATTTGATAATGATTTGCCATTCATTATCAAAGAAGTATTTGTACGGAGCTCTACAAAATGGTGTGAGTGACCAAGAAAAACCTGTATGATTATATTCTACAATGTTTTGGCATAGAGGGCGTTTCATCACGTGCGGAATACAGCTTAAAACTAGAAGTGAGAGGGCTTTTGAGTGAATTTGAATTGCGACGGAAGAAAGGCCATAGAATAAAGGACAGGTTTGAACAGTGTAGCACTTTATGGTTGAGAGAGAATATTAGAATAATTTGTGTTGAACTTCAAGCAAAACCATCTACCTCTAAAAATATAGGTAGACATAGGAAGCTATTCAGTGATAGTACTAACAGAACAAAATCAAGAAATCGTCAATCACTGATGGCAACCTACTCTAAATAAGAGTGGCGCTTATTGTACAGCATGAAATGGGGTTCCGGCATGATGGCGCTCCTGCGCACTGCAGCATCGTTGCGAGAGAACCGCTGCACGCAACATTTAGAGGCAGATGGATTGGCCACCATGACCCCAACCCATGGCCTGCACGCTCACCGAAATTGAAATCCGTTGGATTTTTTTTATGTGGGGCCATTTAAAGAGCATGGTGTACGAAACACCTGTCGAACGGGAAGATCACTGGCCACGGATCACTGCTGCTTGCGACCTCATCCGGGAAACGGTGGGCATTTTTTAAAGAGTCCGGAAATCCTTGTTGTGGCGTTGCAAGTTATGTGCTGAAGTACGTGGTCGTCAATATGAGTAATTTTTGTAACAGGATCCTTAATAAAAAATAAAACCTTACACTAACTGATTTAAGTATGATCACTTTTGCATTACATACCTGCACACTGCGTAATGGAGGGGAGGGGCGTATGGCAAGGAATACTACGCAACGGTTGGCTACCTTAAGGCGCAACTACGGCGTCTTTAACGGCTTGCAATGCCGTAACGATGAACGACTGGACATTCAATGCTTGAAGAAAAATGATTTTAATAATGTCCTGCATTATTGTATTGGTGTCCTGCACCTACCGTCTCAGTTTGTAACATTTGGTCTGTTACGCAACGTATAGTACCAGCTGGATATTACAACCTGGCAAGTCAGGACGCTCCAAGAAATATTAAAGAAAAAAAAGAAAACAAATTGTGTAAAGGTTTCCGCCACAGATGGGCTAGTTATTTGATCAGCCAAAATATGGATGTAGTAGAAATACCAAAGATGGTGACACTGCCCGTAGATTTTTCAACAATCCTGTGCAGGCTGCAGAAATAGCAGGAATTGATGAAAATCTAATTCGTCGATTTCAACAACGTTATCTAGTAGATTTTCTATAAACTGCGAACAATTTTATAAGTACGGAAAAGAAACCACAAAAATCCCTTTTTAGTTATACTCTTGGTGTAACATACCAGTAACTGTCCACATAATTCCGTTGCATTGAGTAAAAATAATAGTCATTTTTATTCATATTGGCCAGTTGTCAGATGAAGCTCAAGAAGCAAGAAATAAGGACTGTAAAAGGAACAGAGATGAGAGCACAAGGAAATCATCCGGAAACAACACCATGACAGACTTATTACACATTTTGCTAATATCTTCTGATGCGATGATTTCCCAGTTGAGGTGATTGACGAGAGAAATGAGTGACCATTTACCCAATGAAGTGCTACAACTTCATGAAGGAGCTGTTGAAAATCTGATCAAGGACAGCAATAATATACTATCAAGTGCGTCAGATAGCAGCATTTCATACAATTTTAGTTCAAATAACTTTAGCAGTTCTGGATAATTTTCCGGTGTGTACTTTGAGAGAAACAGAAAAAAAAGTAAGTAAAAACGAGAAAATTATATATATATATATATATATATATATATATATATATATATATATAAACTTAAGGAAAATAAAAGAAGTGATGAGGGTGGCAACAAGGTATTTAAGGAAGACCAGCGGACATTTACCAAGTTGAGGACAAAGTTGGCAGGCTGTTGGGATCGTCGAAGAGACAGAAATCGCACACACAAAAAAAACACACGTATACTTTTCGGGCATATGTCCTTCTTTAGCGATGGAGACAGAGTAGATATAAAATAATAATTATTGAAAAATTGGAAACAGTAGCCATAATATAGCTTACATATGGTATTATTTTTGCAAAATAGCTGTATTATTGTTTATAATCATTATTTAGCGCAATTACACCAAATAAAACGAAAGGATATATGTTATTTAGTTTAATGACTGGAGAGACATTTAAACAATTTTTTACCTCAAAATATGTCGGTTAACATAATATAACCCTATAAAAATCTAAATCCTAATCTTTCATAAAAAAATAAATCATGTCCCACTATATAGGAGTATCCACACATATTTTTGTCGAGTAAGATCGCTCACTTCGGTCACTGCAGTGTCGTCAGCGTAGGCGTCGGCGTGGTCGACGGCGTGGGCGTCGGTGTGGGCGTATGGGTGGCGTGGGCGTCGACGTGGGCGTCTGCGTGGGCGTCGGCGTGGGCGTCGCCGTGGGCGTCGGTGTTGGCATGGGCGTCGGCGTGGGCGTCGGAGTGAGCGTCAGCGTGGGCGTCGGCGTGGGCGTCGGCGTGGGCGTCGGCGTGGGCGTAGGCGTCGGCGTGGGCGTCGGCGTGGGCGTCGGCGTGGGCGTTGGCGTGGGCGTCGGCGTGGGCGTCGGCGTGGTCGTCGGCGTGGGCGTCGGCGTTAGCGTCAGCGTGGGCGTCGGCGTGGGCGTCAGAATTGGCGTCGGCGTGGGCGTGGGCGACGGCGTGGTCGTAGGCGTGGGCGTGGGCGTCCACGTAGGCGTCTGCATGGGCGTCGGCGTAGGCGTCGACGTGGGCGTCGGCGTAGGCGTCGACGTGGGCGTCGGTGTTGGCATGGGAGTTGGCGAGTGCGTCGGCGTGGGTGTCGGCCTGGGCGTCGGCGTGGGCGTCGGCGTGGGCGTCGGCGTCAGGGTGGGCGTCGGCGTGGACCTGGGCGTGGGCTTCGATGTGGGCGTGTGCGTCGGCGGGGGCGTAGGCGTGGGCGTCGGCTTGAGCTTAGGCGTGGGCGTCTGCGTGGGCTTCGGCAATTGCGTCGGCGTGGGTGTCGGCGATGCCGTCAGTGTGGGCGTGGGCGTCAGCGTTTGCGTCGGCGTATTGTGGGCGTCGGCGGGGTCGTAGGCGTGGGGGTGGACGTCGGCGTGGTCGTCGGCGTGGGCGTCGGCGTGGGCGTCAGCGTGGGCGTCGGCGTGGGAGTCGGCGTGGGCGTCGGCGTGGGCGTCAGCGTGGGCGTCGGCGTGGGAGTCGGCGTGGGCGTCGCCGTGGGCGTCGGCGTGTGCGTTGGCGTGGGCGTCGGCGATGGCGTCTGCGTCGGCGTGGGCGTCGACTTGGGCGCCTAAGTGCGCGTCGGCTTTGGTGTCGGCGAAAGCGTCGGCGTGGGCGTCGGCGCGGGCATCGGCAGGGGCGTGGGCGTCTAGGTGGGCGACGGCGGGGGCGTCGGCGTGGGCGTCGGCTTTGGTGTCGGCGTAAGCGTCGGCATGGGCGTCGGCGTGGGCGTCGGCGCGGGCGTCGGCGCGGGCGTGGGCGTCGGCGTGGGAGTCGGCGTGGGCGTCGGCGTGGGCGTCGGCGTGGGCGTCGGCGTGGGCGTCAGCGTGGGCGTCGGCGTGGGCGTCGGCGTGGGCATCGGCGTGGGAGTCGGCGTGGGCGTCGCCGTGGGCGTCGACGTGGGCGTTGGCGTGGGCGTCGGCGATGGCGTCTGCGTCGGCGTGGGCGTCGACTTGGGCGCCTAAGTGCGCGTCGGCTTTGGTGTCGGCGAAAGCGTCGGCGTGGGCGTCGGCGCGGGAATCGGCAGGGGCCTGGGCGTCTAGGTGGGCGACGGCGGGGGCGTCGGCGGGGGCGTCGGCGTGGGCGTCGGCTTTGGTGTCGGCGTAAGCGTCGGCGTGGGCGTCGGCGTGGGCGTCGGCGTGGGAGTCGGCGTGGGCGTCGGCGTGGGCGTCGGCGTGGGCGTCGGCGTGGGCGTCAGCGTGGGCGTCGGCGTGGGCGTCGGCGTGGGCATCGGCGTGGGCATCGGCGTGGGCGTATTCGTGGGCGTCGGCGTGGGCGTCGGCGTGGGCGTCTGCGTGGGCGTCGGCGTTGGCGTCGGCGTGGGGGTCGGCGCGGGCGTGGGCGTCGGCGTGGGAGTCGGCGTGGGCGTCGCCGTGGGCGTCGGCGCGGGCGTGGGCGTCGGCGTGGGAGTCGGCGTGGGCGTCGCCGT
Organism: Tanypteryx hageni; assembly: GCA_028673005.1. NCBI lineage: Eukaryota > Metazoa > Arthropoda > Insecta > Odonata > Petaluridae > Tanypteryx > Tanypteryx hageni. The sequence goes on from CM054113.1 coordinate 50,266,448, forward strand.
GGGCGTCGGCATGGGCGTTGGCGTGGGCGTCGGCAATGGCGTCTGCGTCGGCGTGGGCGTCGACTTGGGCGCCTAAGTGCGCGTCGGCTTTGGTGTCGGCGAAAGCGTCGGCGTGGGCGTCGGCGCGGGCATCGGCAGGGGCGTGGGCGTCTAGGTGGGCGTCGGCGGGGGCGTCGGCGTGGGCGTCGGCTTTGGTGTCGGCGTAAGCGTCGGCGTGGGCGTCGGCGTGGGTGTCGGCGCGGGCGTCGGCGCGGGCGTGGGCGTCGGCGTGGGCGTCGGCGTGGGCGTCGGCGTGGGCGTCGGCGTGGGCGTCAGCGTGGGCGTCGGCGTGGGCGTCGGCGTGGGCATCGGCGTGGGCATCGGCGTGGGCGTATTCGTGGGCGTCGGCGTGGGCGTCGGCGTGGGCGTCTGCGTGGGCGTCGGCGTTGGCGTCGGCTTGGGGGTCGGCGTGGGGGTCGGCGTGGGCGTCAGCGTGGGCGTCGGCGCGGGCGTCGGCGCGGGCGTGGGCGTCGGCGTGGGAGTCGGCGTGGGCGTCGGCGTGGGCGTCGGCGTGGGCGTCGGCGTGGGCGTCGGCGTGGGCGTCGGCGGGGGCGTCGGCGTGGGCGTCGGCGTAGGCGTCGGCGTGGGCATCGGCGTGGGCATCGGCGTGGGCGAAGTCTTGGGCGTCGGCGTGGGCGTCGGCGTGGGCGTCGGCGTTGGCGTTGGCGTCGGCGTGGGCGTCGGCGTGGGCATCGGCGTGGGCGTCGGAGTGAGCGTCAGCGTGGGCGTCGGCGTGGGCGTAGGCGTCGGCGTGGGCGTCGGCGTGGGCGTCGGCGTGGGCGTCGGCGTGGGCGTCGGCGTGGGTGTTAGCGTGGGCCTCGGCGTGGGCGTCGGCGTGGGCGTCGGCGTTTGCGTCGGCGTGGGCGTCGGCGTGGGCGTCAGAATTGGCGTCGGCGTGGGCGTCGGCGTGGTCGTAGGCGTGGGCGTGGGCGTCCACGTAGGCGTCTGCATGGGCGTCGGCGTAGGCGTCGAAGTGGGCGTCGGTGTTGGCATGGGAGTTGGCGAGTGCGTCGGCGTGGGTGTCGGCATGGGCGTCGGCGTAGGCGTCGGCGTGGGCGTCGGCGTGGGCGTCGGCGTCAGGGTGGGCGTCGGCGTGGACCTGGGCGTGGGCTTCGATGTGGGCGTGTGCGTCGGCGGGGGCGTAGGCGTGGGCGTCGGCTTGAGCTTAGGCGTGGGCGTCTGCGTGGGCTTCGGCAATTGCGTCGGCGTGGGTGTCGGCGATGCCGTCAGTGTGGGCGTGGGCGTCAGCGTTTGCGTCGGCGTATTGTGGGCTTCGGCGGGGTCGTAGGCGTGGGGGTGGACGTCGGCGTGGTCGTCGGCGTGGGCGTCGGCGTGGGCGTCAGCGTGGGCGTCGGCGTGGGCGTCGACTTGGGCGCCTAAGTGCGCGTCGGCTTTGGTGTCGGCGAAAGCGTCGGCGTGCGCGTCGGCGCGGGCATCGGCAGGGGCGTGGGCGTCTAGGTGGGCGTCGGCGGGGGCGTCGGCGTGGGCGTCGGCGGGGGCGTCGCCGTGGGCGTCGGTGTTGGCATGGGCGTCGGCGTGGGCGTCGGAGGGAGCGTCAGCGTGGGCGTCGGCGTGGGCGTCGGCGTGGGCGTAGGCGTCGGCGTGGGCGTCGGCGTGGGCGTCGGCGTGGGCGTCAGCGTGGGCGTCGGCGTGGGCGTTGGCGTGGGCGTCGGCGTGGGCGTCGGCGTGGGAGTCGGCGTTAGCGTCAGCGTGGGCGTCGGCGTGGGCGTCAGAATTGGCGTCGGCGTGGGCGTGGGCGACGGCGTGGTCGTAGGCTTGGGCGTGGGCGTCCACGTAGGCGTCTGCATGGGCGTCGGCGTAGGCGTCAACGTGGGCGTCGGTGTTGGCATGGGAGTTGGCGAGTGCGTCGGCGTGGGTGTCGGCCTGGGCGTCGGCGTGGGCGTCGGCGTGGGCGTCGGCGTGGGCGTCGGCGTGGGCGTCGGCGTGGGCGTCGGCGTGGGCGTCGGCGTGAGGGTGGGCGTCGGCGTGGACCTGGGCGTGGGCTTCGGTGTGGGCGTGTGCGTCGGCGGGGGCGTAGGCGTGGGCGTCGGCTTGAGCTTAGGCGTGGGCGTCTGCGTGGGCTTCGGCAATTGCGTCGGCGTGGGTGTCGGCGATGCCGTCGGTGTGGGCGTGGGCGTCAGCGTTTGCGTCGGCGTATTGTGGGCGTCGGCGGGGTCGTAGGCGTGGGAGTGGACGTCGGCGTGGTCGTTGGCGTGGGCGTCGGCGTGGGCGTCAGCGTGGGCGTCGGCGTGGGAGTCGGCGTGGGCGTCGGCGTGGGCGTCGGCGTGGGCGTCGGCGTGGGCGTCGGCGTGGGAGTCGGCGGGGGCGTCGCCGTGGGCGTCGGCGTGGGCGTTGGCGTGGGCGTCGGCGATGGCGTCTGCGTCGGCGTGGGCGTCGACTTGGGCGCCTAAGTGCGCGTCGGCTTTGGTGTCGGCGAAAGCGTCGGCGTGGGCGTCGGCGCGGGCATCGGCAGGGGCGTGGGCGTCTAGGTTGGCGTAGGCGGGGGCTTCGGCGTGGGCGTCGGGTTTGGTATCGGCGTAAGCGTCGGCGTGGGCGTCGTCGTGGGCGTCGGCGCGAGCGTCGGCGCGGGAGTCGGCGTGGGCGTCGGCGTGGGCGTCGGCGTGGGCGTCGGCGTGGGCGTCAGCGTGGGCGTATGCGTGGGCGTCGGAGTTGGCGTCGGCGTGAGCGTCGGCATGGGCGTGGGCGTCGGCGTGGACGTCGGCGTTGGCGTCGGCATGAGCGTCGGCATGGGCGTGAGCGTGGGCGTCGGCGTGGGCGTCGGCGTGGGCGTCTGCGTGGGCGTCGGCGTGGGTGTCGGCATGGGAGTCGGCGTGGGCGTCGGCGTCGGCGTAGGCGTCGACGTGTGCGACGGCGTGGTTATCGGCGTGGGTGTAGACATGAGCGTCGGCGTGGGAGTCGGCGTGGGTGTCGACGTCGGCGTGGGTGTCGGCGTGGACGTCGGCTACGGCGTAGGCGTCGACGTGTGCGTCGGCGTGGGCGTCGGCGTGGGCGTGGGCGTAGGCGAGGGCGTCGGCGTGAGCGTCGGCGTGGGCGTCGGCGTGGGCGTCGGCTTGGGCGTCGTCGTGGGCGTCGGCGTGGGCGTCGGCGTGGGCGTCGTCGTGGGCGTCTGCGTGGGCGTCTGCGTGGGCGTCTGCGTGGGCGTCTGCGTGGGAGTCGGCGTTGGCGTCGGTGTGGGCGTCGGCGTGGGCGTCGGCGTAGGCGTCGGCCTGGGAGTAGGCGTGGGCGTCGGCGTGTGGGTCGGCGTGGGCGTCGGCGCGGGCGTCGGCGTGGGCGTCGGCGTTGGCGTGGGCGTCATCGCGGGCCTCGCCGTGGGCGTCGGCGTGGGCCTCGGCGTCGGCGTTTGCGTCGGCGTGGGCGTCGGAGATGGCGTCGGCGTGAGCGTCGGCATGGTCGTCGGCGTGGGCTTGGGCGTCGGCGTAGGCGTCGGCGTGGGCGTCGTCGTGGGCGTCGGCGTGGGAGTCGGCGTGGGCGTCGGCGTGGGCGTCGGCGTGGGCGTCGGCGTGGGCGTCGGCGTGGACGTCGGCGTGGGCGTCGGCGTGGGCGTCGGCGTGGGCGTAGGCGTTTGCGTCGGCCTGTGCGTCGGCGTTGGCGTCGGCGTGGGCGTCTGCGTGGGCGTCGGGGTGGGCGTCTGCGTGGGCGTCGGCGTGTGCGTCGGCGTGGGCGTTGGCGTGGGCTTCGGCGTGGGCTTCGGCGTGGGCGTCGGCGTGGGCGTCGGCGTGGGCGTCCGCGTGGGCGTCGGCGTGGGCGTCGGCGTAGGCGTCGGCGTGGGCGTCCGCGTGGGCGTCGGCGTGGGCGTCGGCGTGGTCGTCGCCTTGGGCGTCGGCGTGGGCGTCGGCTTTGGTGTCGGCGTAAGCGTCGGCGTGGGCGTAGGCTTGGGCGTCGGCGCGGGCGTCGGCGCGGGCGTGGGCGTCGGCGTGGGAGTCGGCGTGGGCGTCGGCGTGGGCGTCGGCGTGGGCGTCAGCGTGGGCGTCGGCCTGGGCGTCGGCGTGGGCATCGGCGTGGGCGTCGGCGTGGGCGTATGCGTGGGCGGCCGCGGTGGCGTCGGCGTGGGCGTCGGCGTGGGCGTCGGCGTGGGCGTCGGCGTGGGAGTCGGCGGGGGCGTCGCCGTGGGCGTCGGCGTGGGCGTTGGCGTGGGCGTCGGCGATGGCGTCTGCGTCGGCGTGGGCGTCGACTTGGGCGCCTAAGTGCGCGTCGGCTTTGGTGTCGGCGAAAGCGTCGGCGTGGGCGTCGGCGCGGGCATCGGCAGGGGCGTGGGCGTCTAGGTTGGCGTAGGCGGGGGCGTCGGCGTGGGCGTCGGGTTTGGTATCGGCGTAAGCGTCGGCGTGGGCGTCGTCGTGGGCGTCGGCGCGAGCGTCGGCGCGGGAGTCGGCGTGGGCGTCGGCGTGGGCGTCGGCGTGGGCGTCGGCGTGGGCGTCAGCGTGGGCGTATGCGTGGGCGTCGGAGTTGGCGTCGGCGTGAGCGTCGGCATGGGCGTGGGCGTCGGCGTGGACGTCGGCGTTGGCGTCGGCATGAGCGTCGGCATGGGCGTGAGCGTGGGCGTCGGCGTGGGCGTCGGCGTGGGTTTCTGCGTGGGCGTCGGCGTGGGTGTCGGCATGGGAGTCGGCGTGGGCGTCGGCGTCGGCGTAGGCGTCGACGTGTGCGACGGCGTGGTTATCGGCGTGGGTGTAGACATGAGCGTCGGCGTGGGAGTCGGCGTGGGTGTCGACGTCGGCGTGGGTGTCGGCGTGGACGTCGGCTACGGCGTAGGCGTCGACGTGTGCGTCGGCGTGGGCGTCGGCGTGGGCGTGGGCGTAGGCGAGGGCGTCGGCGTGAGCGTCGGCGTGGGCGTCGGCGTGGGCGTCGGCTTGGGCGTCGTCGTGGGCGTCGGCGTGGGCGTCGGCGTGGGCGTCGGCGTGGGCGTCGTCGTGGGCGTCTGCGTGGGCGTCTGCGTGGGCGTCTGCGTGGGCGTCTGCGTGGGAGTCGGCGTTGGCGTCGGTGTGGGCGTCGGCGTGGGCGTCGGCGTAGGCGTCGGCCTGGGAGTAGGCGTGGGCGTCGGCGTGTGGGTCGGCGTGGGCGTCGGCGCGGGCGTCGGCGTGGGCGTCGGCGTTGGCGTGGGCGTCATCGCGGGCCTCGCCGTGGGCGTCGGCGTGGGCCTCGGCGTCGGCGTTTGCGTCGGCGTGGGCGTCGGAGATGGCGTCGGCGTGAGCGTCGGCATGGTCGTCGGCGTGGGCTTGGGCGTCGGCGTAGGCGTCGGCGTGGGCGTCGGCGTGGGCGTCGGCGTGGGAGTCGGCGTGGGCGTCTGCGTGGGCGTCGGGGTGGGCGTCTGCGTGGGCGTCGGCGTGTGCGTCGGCGTGGGCGTTGGCGTGGGCTTCGGCGTGGGCTTCGGCGTGGGCGTCGGCGTGGGCGTCGGCGTGGGCGTCCGCGTGGGCGTCGGCGTGGGCGTCGGCGTAGGCGTCGGCGTGGGCGTCCGCGTGGGCGTCGGCGTGGGCGTCGGCGTGGTCGTCGGCTTTGGTGTCGGCGTAAGCGTCGGCGTGGGCGTCGGCTTGGGCGTCGGCGCGGGCGTTGGCGCGGGCGTGGGCGTCGGCGTGGGAGTCGGCGTGGGCGTCGGCGTGGGCGTCGGCGTGGGCGTCAGCGTGGGCGTCGGCCTGGGCGTCGGCGTGGGCATCGGCGTGGGCGTCGGCGTGGGCGTATGCGTGGGCGTCGGCGTTGGCGTCGGCGTGGGCGTATGCGTGGGCGTCGGCGTTGGCGTCGGCGTGAGCGTCGGCGTGGGCGTCTGCGTGGGCGTCGGCGTGGGTGTCGGCAAGGGAGTCGGCGTGGGCGTCGGCGTCGGCGTCGACGTGTGCGACGGCGTGGTTATCGGCGTGGGTGTAGACATGAGCGTCGGCGTGGGAGTCGGCGTGGGTGTCGACGTCGGCGTGGGTGTCGGCGTGGGCGTCGGCGACGGCGTAGGCGTCGACGTGTGCATCGGCGTGGGCGTCGGCGTGGGCGTGGGCGTAGGCGAGGGCGTCGGCGTGAGCGTCGGCGTGGGCGTCGGCGTGGGCGTCGGCGTGGGCGTCGGCGTGGGCGTCGGCGTCGGCGTCGTCGTGGGCGTCTGCGTGGGCGTCTGCGTGGGCGTCTGCGTGGGAGTCGGCGTGGGCGTCGGTGTGGGCGTCGGCGTGGACGTCGGCGTGGGCGTCGGCCTGGGAGTAGGCGTGGGCGTCGGCGTGTGCGTCGGCGTGGGCGTCGGCGCGGGCGTCGGCGTGGGCGTCGGCGCGGGCGTCGGCGTGGGCGTCGGCGCGGGCGTCGGCGTGGGCGTCGGCGCGGGCGTCGGCGTGGGCGTTGGCGTTGGCGTGGGCGTCATCGTGGGCCTCGGCGTGGGCGTCGGCGTGGGCGTCGGCGTGGGCCTCGGCGTCGGCGTTTGCGTCGGCGTGGGCGTCTGCGTGGGCGTCTGCGTGGGCGTCTGCGTGGGCGTCTGCGTGGGAGTCGGCGTTGGCGTCGGTGTGGGCGTCGGCGTGGGCGTCGGCGTAGGCGTCGGCCTGGGAGTAGGCGTGGGCGTCGGCGTGTGGGTCGGCGTGGGCGTCGGCGCGGGCGTCGGCGTGGGCGTCGGCGTTGGCGTGGGCGTCATCGCGGGCCTCGCCGTGGGCGTCGGCGTGGGCCTCGGCGTCGGCGTTTGCGTCGGCGTGGGCGTCGGAGATGGCGTCGGCGTGAGCGTCGGCATGGTCGTCGGCGTGGGCTTGGGCGTCGGCGTAGGCGTCGGCGTGGGCGTCGGCGTGGGCGTCGGCGTGGGAGTCGGCGTGGGCGTCTGCGTGGGCGTCGGGGTGGGCGTCTGCGTGGGCGTCGGCGTGTGCGTCGGCGTGGGCGTTGGCGTGGGCTTCGGCGTGGGCTTCGGCGTGGGCGTCGGCGTGGGCGTCGGCGTGGGCGTCCGCGTGGGCGTCGGCGTGGGCGTCGGCGTAGGCGTCGGCGTGGGCGTCCGCGTGGGCGTCGGCGTGGGCGTCGGCGTGGTCGTCGCCTTGGGCGTCGGCGTGGGCGTCGGCTTTGGTGTCGGCGTAAGCGTCGGCGTGGGCGTCGGCTTGGGCGTCGGCGCGGGCGTCGGCGCGGGCGTGGGCGTCGGCGTGGGAGTCGGCGTGGGCGTCGGCGTGGGCGTCGGCGTGGGCGTCAGCGTGGGCGTCGGCCTGGGCGTCGGCGTGGGCATCGGCGTGGGCGTCGGCGTGGGCGTATGCGTGGGCGTCGGCGTTGGCGTCGGCGTGGGCGTATGCGTGGGCGTCGGCGTTGGCGTCGGCGTGAGCGTCGGCGTGGGCGTCTGCGTGGGCGTCGGCGTGGGTGTCGGCAAGGGAGTCGGCGTGGGCGTCGGCGTCGGCGTCGACGTGTGCGACGGCGTGGTTATCGGCGTGGGTGTAGACATGAGCGTCGGCGTGGGAGTCGGCGTGGGTGTCGACGTCGGCGTGGGTGTCGGCGTGGGCGTCGGCGACGGCGTAGGCGTCGACGTGTGCATCGGCGTGGGCGTCGGCGTGGGCGTGGGCGTAGGCGAGGGCGTCGGCGTGAGCGTCGGCGTGGGCGTCGGCGTGGGCGTCGGCGTGGGCGTCGGCGTGGGCGTCGGCGTGGGCGTCGGCGTCGGCGTCGTCGTGGGCGTCTGCGTGGGCGTCTGCGTGGGCGTCTGCGTGGGAGTCGGCGTGGGCGTCGGTGTGGGCGTCGGCGTGGACGTCGGCGTGGGCGTCGGCCTGGGAGTAGGCGTGGGCGTCGGCGTGTGCGTCGGCGTGGGCGTCGGCGCGGGCGTCGGCGTGGGCGTCGGCGCGGGCGTCGGCGTGGGCGTCGGCGCGGGCGTCGGCGTGGGCGTTGGCGTTGGCGTGGGCGTCATCGTGGGCCTCGGCGTGGGCGTCGGCGTGGGCGTCGGCGTGGGCCTCGGCGTCGGCGTTTGCGTCGGCGTGGGCGTCGGAGATGGCGTCGGCTTGGGCGTCGGCTTGGGCGTAGGCGTTTGCGTCGGCGTGTGCGTCGGCGTGGGCGTCGGCGTGGGCGTCGGCGTGAGCGTCGGCATGAACGTCGGCGTGGGCGTCGGCGTGGGCGTCGGAGTTGGCGTCGGTGTGGGCGTCGGCGTGGGCGTCGGCGGGGGCGTCGGCGTTGGCGTCGGCGTGGGCGCCGGCGAGGGCGTCGGCGTGGGCGTCGGCGTGGGCGTCGGCGTGGGCGTCGGCGTGGGCGTCGGCTTGGGCGTCGGCGTGGGCGTCGGCGTGGGCGTCGGCGTGGGCGTCGGCGTCGGCGTGGACGTCGGCGTCGGCGTGGGCGTCGGCCTGGGCGTCGGCGTGGGCGTCGGCGTGGGCGTCCTCGTGGGCGTCGGCGTGGGCGTCGGCGTGGGCGTCAAATTTGGCGTCGGCGTGGGCGTCGGCGTGGTCGTAGGCGTGGGTGTCGGCGTGGGCGTGGGCGTCGGCGTGGGCGTCGGCGTGGGCGTCGGCGTCGGCGTGGGCGTCGGCTTGGGCGTCGGTGAAGGCGTGGGCGTCGGCGTGGGCGTCGGCGTGGGCGTCGGCGTGGGCGTCGGCGTTGGCGTCGGCGTGGGCGTCGGCGTGGGCGTCGGCGTGGGCGTCGGCGTTTGCGTCGGCGTGTGCGTCGGCGTGGGCGTTGGCGTGGGCGTCGGCGTGGGCGTCGGCGTGGGCGTCGGCGTGGGAGTCGGTGTGGGCATGGTTGTCGGCGTCGGCGTGGGCGTCGGCGTGGGCGTCGTCGTGGGCGTCGGCGTGGGCGTCGGCGTGGGCGTCGGCGTGCGAGTGGGCGTGGATGTCGGCGTTGGCGTCGGCCTGGGTGTCGTCGTGGGCGTCGGCGTCGGTGTGGGCGTCGGCGTCGTTGTGGATGTGTCACAGCTTCCTTCGACACACTTCTCCTTCGTGGGATCAAAATGGGATCCTTGCTTGCATTTCATGTGCTTCTGACCGTAACCACCACCTGATAAAGCATAGCACACATAGAAGCTGTAGCAGTCATTTGTGTCTGCAAAATATCCTTCACTCGAGCAAGGATATGTTATTGGCGGCGATGTCGTAGACGTTGTCTTCGGTGTTGTTGTTGGTGGTGTTATCTTAGTCGTTGTTGATGTTTCACAGTTTCCTGCGACACACTTCTTCTTGGAGGGATCAAAATGGGACCCTAGCCTGCATTTCATGTGCTTCTGACCATAACCGCCACCTGATAATGTATAACACACATAGAAGCTGTAGCAGTCACCGTCATCAGCATAATATCCCTCTCCTGGACACTTAAATCTGGGCTTACGAATTTCCGTTGATTGTGTTGAGGGATATGTTGAGAAATCAGTTATTGAGTTTTCTATTGCTTTACAATTTCCTCTTTCACACTGCTGACTTAAGGAAACAACCAACTCCAGTATTGGATGTATTACCTTTGGTTTTGCGTCATTTTCTATGCATTTGTATTTTAATTGCTTGTCTTTCAAAAGAACTGATATCTCTTGCCCTGTTGTTCTACAGATTGGAATAGGATAATCATAGCAGAATTTGCTATCAAGAGACAGATCGCATTCGAGGGTATTTATATTGACTGTAGTTCCTTCTGGACATATATAATCCTGTATTTTTCCATTTTCACATTCATGGTATTGCCTGCAAGAGTATGGATCTGGGAAAATGAAGCCTTCGCCGATTTTGATATCTGGACAACTGAGTGGTGAATATCTGTAAAAGTAAAATTTTCTTATGGTAAATTCATTTTATTTTTTCTACAGTCTAAAACTATTTTTTCTCGAGTTATATTTGGTTCGTTATATATTTATTAATCGATTTCGCAAACGGAAGAGTATGCCAATATCTAAATATTCAAAGAAGAGCTATGTTGTATTGTATATGTTGAATTACCAAATAAGTCTCTTTATTTCTACAATATAAAGAAATTCCACAATATGACGCTGAAACCATTAATTAACTAGGAACTATATTCTATATCTGACAACTTTTGAGGCTCACACACATACTCTTAACACATAGTATCATTCAGTTATTAACGGAATTAAAAACAGAAATTTTACACGCTATAATAGCCTAATGAAATATTTTTCGACCTCCTCGCAATCTCTACTAGAAATATTTTGAAGAATTTGTTTGTTTGTTTGTGCATTTACACCATACCATTTATACCCAACAACTACTGAACATAGAAGCAATATAAAGGTGCAATTTTAAACGCAATAAATAGTTTAGCAAAATAGGAGGGCTTTAAAGCGATTTGAACTATATTTTTCATTATTTAAATGTTTTTCTCTTTTAATTTGTCCCAATTTAATAACACAGGAATGAGTGTATTGTTGGATTAACCATCTACTTGAGAACCATTATAAACGATATTTAGTATAAACTAAAATAAATAATATATACCTAATATAAACTACAGTAAGGAAGAAAGAAACACTGAGGTTATTCATAGAAGGGCATTCACCAATAATCTACAAATCTGGATAATTATTTCAAAAGATAAGTGGAAAACAGCTTTAATGTGCAATTTTAAGCGCTTTTGTTCTCTAAATCTTTTTATGTGTTCTGCGTATTCTCTATACTTATTAGACAGCGAAATATGCCATTAACATTGAAAATTAATAAAATGAAAGATAACTCTGAAGGTAAATAAGAAAACTTCTATAACAATTCCTTAGTTTAGACCAACATTCATAATCGTTAACTCTATCTTCCATGAACATCTATATATACGTTTTGCTTTCCTTTCAACTGAACATTTGTATGCATCAACTAAGCCAATTAAACTTATTACATTTTAATAACACTTTCTATGTCATGCCAATACTTTGTATCGCCAGATTCGGTTTCAAAGTCCGGGAACTCATCTTTTTTCGTAGGTTAGACTTTAAAATATCCACGTTACAAATTAGAACCACAAAAACAGCCATTGCATGGGATAACGTAAGCTAATTTGTATATACCTCCAAACCAGTTTTCACCGATTGCATCGTTAGAGTTTGCAATTCCTTCCCAAGTTTTAAATGTATTTGAGATTTATGATCACACAATATCATGTATTTTCTTTCACTAAAACATAATTTGAGTAAAATAACTATATTTTGATAGTAATTCCACCCATTGCTTATTATGATTATTTGATAAAAAAACAACCGCCAATTTATCGATAAAGGATGCAGGAAAAATTTATTAATTTGGGAAAAATACGGGAAGACAAGAAATATAGCATACCATTAAGCACTACAATAAAAATTAACCTGATTTCATTACTCTGTTTTATACTCAAATATTCTTCAATATTTTTTGTTTTGACCTAAAAACCTGAGCAGGCCGGGTAATTTCAACGAGTTCATACTAAGTAAGAACAGAGCAGTTTATGCCGAGAGTAAATGGCAGTTTTTAACCTTAAAAAAACCTTATACGATTGGTTTATCCATCGGACTGACCCGCACACTCCCCGTAAACGAAAAAAGAAAAGAGTTTGATTTTTCGCAGATAGATTTAATATTACCTTTTGTTGTGCAAGTTCTCTTGTTGAGGTAATTTTCTCCGTCTATCATACACGCTAACTCTTAAGCGGAAGCAGTTAGAGACGTTTTTTCGTCAATCGATTCGTTTCAGTATTCCGTGACTTCTTTCACGATTTCCCAGATAGTCCCTCTCTCTATAGCGGCGGTTCCCAACCTTTTTATCCTGCGACCCTAAACTGACCAACAATAGGGCCTCGCGACCCGTACTTCTAATTGAGCAAAAATATGATATAGATGAACCGGAGAGAAAGCAGTAAACTGCTATTGCAACGTTACTGCACCGCATGACCATTTTCGAGAAAAGGCTATCAATATAGAGTGAAACTCATGTTATCGGGTGCACGGAGGGAAATTATTCAGTTGCTCCGGTATTCCCGCTTTTCCCAATCCATTTTTGCACATAATTGGTTACAGCTTCGAATGGCCAGGAGGGCTTTCATTGGCTGCCTTTATCAGCCTAAAGGCAGTGTTCTAATAATGTATAGTTACAAACTGACTGTCGGGTAAGTTTTCTTCTGATGACCATCCGCGACCCTACTGAAGATCTCCCGCGACCCGAGTTTGATAACCACTGATCTGAAGTCTTTGGTTCCCATCGATAATATTTTTTCCCGGAAAACGGAAATTAGATTTTCAAATAAGTTTCCTTAGTCAAAGTATTTTTACTTTCTCCATATACGAAGTATAGAGAAAGTATTGTTTTAATGAAAAATCGAACCCGAGATTTCAACGGAAATACATGTTTTACGGAACCCTGAACACGTTTTGACTGTTTTCTCGATGTTGTCTGTGTGTCCGTCTGTCAGTCTGTCTGTATGTGATAGATTATTTTGGGCGCTCTAACTCAAAAACTATTAATCAGGTCAACGCAAAATTTTATATTTAACATTTTTATAAAAGTTAGAAGATCTAATTAGTGTTTAGCAAAATTCGGTCGACCAGAAGTGGGTGTATACTCTTGTCACTTATTTGTTATATTATTATGAAATATTTTTCTTTTATATTTGATAAATGAAAAAATGTATTGGAATAAAAGTTGTAGGAAATGTCATTTTCTACAACCTATGTTTGATACATTTTTCCATAAAATGCATTTTTTAAGAGATATCTTAATTTTTAGCGGTCACCACCACGCCACCTACCGAAGACTATTGTTAACAATTGGCGCTTAGTTACGTCTTAGTAACGCTCCTTTTTCTTTTCTTAATTGTCAAACGGAAGTAAATTTTGACAACGATCCCAGAGCTAACAACATGTAATTTTCCATATAAATATGGAGAAATTCATGTGTTGCTCACATCAGTTTATTACATAGGAGGAGATAGTATCTGCATATTTGATCGAGTTATTCGCGTTTAAAGTATATTCCAGGAATCAGGAACCAAGGAATCGGACGTATATATGTACAGATAATCATGCTGCCAATCAGTAATCGGGAATAAATCGTGCATGCTCTCGCGGCGTTTGCTAATGGGCATAAATTTCGTCCCATTTTGTTTGTCTTTTTGAAATGAGGGAAACACATCCATTCTCTTTCTACAAAACAAGATTGGAAAGGTGCAATCAATATCGGAGTACACAGAGTTTCCAAATTTGTTCTTTGAGATTTCACGATGCTCTCAATATTTTTCGCTCGGATGATTATTTAACGAGAAGCAAGCGAGGTACGTTGTAAAATACATGTAGGTCTTGACGTAAAGTGGCCTTAATTATTGTTCGATTTTAACCAAAATTGGAATTGGTCGACCAATTTTACTAAAACTCCCAAATACCAAATTTCATCAAAATAAGTGTAGCGGTTTCTTAGTTGAAACAAAGGAACATAGTAGGTCTTCATGGAAAGTGGTCGTAATTGTTGTTAGATTTTAACCAAAATTGGAATCGGTCAATAAATTTTAGCAAAACTCCTCAATACCAAATTTCATCAAAATACGTGTAGTGATTCCCGAGTTTTAACATGCGGACGGACGGAAACGACCTCCACTATATGCGTTCACTTCGTGCAAAGAACACATTAATAACTGGGTTCGCGGCCAAAAACAATTTTCTTTTTCATATTCGCACAATAAAATTGTGTTCCAAAAGAGAGCGTCATTTGCCGGGAAAAACGTCCGCAAGAGCATATAAGTAAGATTTACAGTTTTGCAGGCAAAATTTGAGAATATTTTGAGACATTTCCTCGAAAATAAGGGGAGCGAATTATCGAGTTAAATATACTTTCTGATTAGTTCTGAAAAATGAACTGTTCCAGGTCGGTGGTCGGATTCAACAACAATACTTTCATCAAAATTTCGGTAACAAAATAGAAATCAGCGCACAGGAAGTGTTATTTTTATCCACAAACTTTCGTTTAATTTAATTAGAAGGGATTCAATTCATAAAACTTTTCTAGATAAAAATTGAGAAAATTTACTAAAATGAACGTCAATACCAGGGCTCGCTTTTTAAGAAATCTTAAGGTTCAAAAGTAAAAAGCTTAGTAAAACGTATAAAGATAAAGGCCGATTTTTAAGAAAATAAACGTCGGAAGCTACCAAGCCTAAAATGCTTATCCAAAACATTTTCGTTTAATTCTAATGATTTTCATTTATTGCACAAGGAATAGCTTTTGAATAATACGATCTGTCAAATACATTGACCTTCTGATGCCCAAGATGATATTTTAAACATAAATGACCAAGACTGGTTCAAAAGTGATCCCTAAATATATTTAATTATTTTGGTCTAATTTGAAACGAACAATAAAATGTAATCGAAATCATTTTTATATAATAATATTATAATATTAATGATATAAAAAATAATAATTTAAAGTTTGTGACGGGCTAGGGTTTCTCGGAGAGGAAAGGGCACAAATGAAAGTTACACGTAATAACACAAACACCTTTAATCGCCTGGGGCGCACACTAGATTGCAAGCTTCTACAAAAGATGAGAAAACTGACGCACACCCTGTTGGCTGCGCGCAGAAACAAAACAAAAATGAAGAGCAAACTCCGTTATCGGTCTCGTTACAAGTTTAATTTATTAAAGTAGCTAATAAATTCGATATATTCCTATTTTCTTAATACTAACAGCAAAACATCGACTAAAAGCTACACATGGTCAGCGTGACGTTACCAATATGTTGATTATTTATAATTAAAAAAAGGAATGTTGCATTTCCATTGTTTATCATAACTCGATGCCTTCGACCCCACAAAGTCTACGGCATGACCTTACGTCTCGCCCAACTGTATTACGACTCACTTGAATTTCTCATTGTGTCACCATATCAAATTTTTCTTACTACAAAAACGGACCATTTCGCGCCAAACATCTAAATAAACAATTAAATATAAAGTCAGCTCGAAAAAAGTTTTACTTGAAATAATTTACTAAATTTTTAAATCCGAGTCCATTGTGACCAGGTCTTGGGCATTGGAGTGTTAATAGCATCATCATAAAGGAACTCTGTAGATTATGTATATTTAGAAAGTATGGGATTGTCTTGAGACCGTTGAGTAGTAAAATATAATAATCGAGCAAGCCAGTTGTCATCTTATCATGAGCGGATTTTTTTAAGATCAACTAGTAGAGAGCCCGCAGTTCTAATGTGGATAATTTTGAGAAAGGTCAGAATAACATTACAATAAACGAAAAGATTAAAACGTAGGGCGAGAGTGGCAAAATGAGGAACAAACAAATAAGAACAAAGATAAAACCGTGAAGAAGAACAAAAAAAATAAAAGCTGTAACAAACGAATTGCGAAGAGAAAAGAAATAGTCAAATGATGATACAGTGTGACAAACCATTTAGTTACAATGCCTTACAACAAATAAATACATTTTCCACCTCTTATTATTTTCTCCGGCTCTCTCCCTTCTTACCATTGTCTCTCCATCTCTCTCTCATTCCCTCCCCTCTCTCTCTCCCTCTCCCTCCCCCTCTCTCTCTCACCCTCTCTCTCTCCCTCTCTCTCTCTCTTTCCCTCTCCCTCACTCTCCCATTCACTCTCCCCTTCTCTCCCTTCCTCTCATTCTCTCTCCCTTCCTCTCAATCTTTTGCCCTCTATCTCTTCCTTCTTCCCGTTTTCTCTTTCTCTCACTCTCCATTCCACATATTCTCTCTTCCTTCCTCCCATTCTCTCTCCCTCTTTCTAATCCACCCATTCTTTCTCCCTCTCTTCCTTCCTCCCATTCTATCTCTCTTCCTTCCCCCCATTCCTTCTCCCTCCCTCTTGCTTCCCCCATCCTCGCTTCCTCTCTCTCTTCCTTTCCCTTGCTAGCCTTTTAATATTTAAAACTGATAAAATATTTTGTTGTGCCATCTCTTATTTACATGAATAATTAACTAACCTTGAATACATTTCAATGTCGTAGGCATACGATGTTAAATTTGGCAACAACATCGGTCGCCATGGAAAGGAAAACTTTTTCATTCAAAAAAACTCAAGATTTTGTAGTTTAAAGTTCAATTATGGAAAAATTCGATCGGTATTAGACATTTCACCTTAGGAAAATAAACCTATATTATTTCATTCGTCCTCGAGTTCAAGTCTAGTCTTTGTACGATGAATTTTACTAATTTTTATGTACAAATAAAATATAGTCCACACTATACTCCATGTTTTTAAATGGAGAAAATAAAAAGAGAAAATATTAAAAATAAATAAATTGGTCAAATTAATCTGTCTAAAATCAAATCTCCCACTCTATATTCTTTATTGCGTTTAAAATGATGCATTCCACTTGTCTCTACGTTATGTACTTTTTGAGTTATAGTTACATGATTTTCTACGCCGAACACCGCTTCAGACACTAAATTATTTTTATATATAGTATGATAAATTGATATTTTTAATATAAATGGTTGCTCATCCATTTTATTGGCTTTCGAGATTTAAAAAACTATATTAAATGGTTAAAGTCATGTTTTTCGACAAATTCCTTCTCTCAAACTCGCTCGCATCTCGGCGGTACCCACCTGCACTTCCCCTTTTTGTTACACGACAGAGTGATCTCGTCGCAGGGTACGTTCTCTTCGCAAATCTCCTCCACGGTCTCCACAAATCCTCCTATTTTAGCCCCGCATCTCACGAGCGTGTTGCAGTCCTTGCACATTAGGCCCTCTTTGCTGCACGCCCTACCGATGTAGGCGGCTCCATTGATCGATTTGGCATCTGCGATTTGCCACGCGAGGGCGACGATCTGAAAAAATATGTTATAAAGATAACATTGATGTTTTTTTTAAATATATTTACTCGTAAACAAATTCATCTGACACCAAAACATTTTTAATATTTTTTTCGAAAAAATTTACCAGTTCAATGTACTATCAAAATTAATCTATTTTCCTCGATCTAAGTAAATTACTAATCAATTAATTTGACCATATACTTCGCTCATATTTAACTGGCATACCTCTTAAATAAAAAAATTCTTTTTGCGAAATATTTCTTTCGAATTTACAAAAGTAAGATTGTATGCTTTTACTATGTCCTCGAAATTTTATTTAAAATCTAGAATAATTGGCCGTAAATAAGATGACGAAACTGCGCTTATTAAACTAAGGTGCAGATAATTTGTTTCTCAAGTTCTATTCAATCTTGGAAATTCTACTCATTACTCTCTTCTGTTTTCCTCACAACACATTCCATTCATCATCTCCTCGAAAGAGATTGAAATATACTTCCCATTAAATAACGTGAGAACGAGATCTCAGCATGTTCTAAAATAGCCCATTCATCAGGGTGATGGATTCAAATTTACTGCATCAACTAAAGTGATTTAAGTATAAATTTCTCTATTTAGAATAACCAGTCACTCTGAGATCCTACTGTGTGTTGGATTGAAAGTACTTCATACAAAACGGTGCAGCAACAATAGTTTTAAATAACCCGATATCCAAAAATTATAATAGAAAAGTTGTTCGGTAATAATAACTCACTATCAGGATGGCCATCCGTGCAGTCTTCTTCATTTTTGGAGGACGATATTATCAGATGACAAGCAGAAAAATATTCTTCCTTGATTCTTCTTGATCTAGAGCCTACTCGCGTATCACCTTTTATAATAGAAACGCCAAGCTATATAAATGCTTTTGTGAAGGAGAGGAATGTGTAGAGGGGTAGAATTAGATTATATTTTTTGTGTATGAATGATAAGCTCACCGGTTTAAAAGAAATGATCTAATCTAGTCTAAACTCGAAGTGATATTTCATTCTCTAATATTTCTGATTTACTTTTCCTGTTTATATTGATAGCGTCGATGGTTAACGATGTCTTAATAGTATAGTAAATGCCGTGATAAGTCTGTTTAGCTCTAACGCTGAATGCCTCAAGAATGGTACGACTAATGAAAATTGTGGAGACTAATAACTATTATATACATAATATTCTTATTCTGTACGTCTGCCCGTTGGTCCGCCGGAACGCTCTAAAAAATCCCCATAGGAGTACAGTTAACAAGTGTAGATATAAAAATGAATTTTTACAAGCAACTTTTATATAATTTATACTTTTATATGAATAAACTCTATAATACAATTATGATAACCTTTCCGTTTTAATGGGCATAAAAAGTTGCAAAAGTGTCTTCCAGCTGTTGAGTCATGTGGGGGTCTCTCTATTTAAACTTCAGTCTTTTTTCAGTTGTGAGAATGGCAGACAGAAGTAGAGAAGTGTAAGAATGATTAGTATATAAGTAGTAATAAGTTTGATACTAATATCATTTGTTTCATTAATGAAAATACTGACTTATCCATTCATATTGCTTAAAATCAATGAAAATATACTGCTAGTTAGGATTAATTCAGCTTTAGATACTAGTAGGAGTGAAACTTTAATATTTTATATTTTAGTCACCTAACTTAATCTTTTCCTAACATCAGATCAACCATCCATATAAAACCACTGTATAAGTATAGATAGCTGAAGAATTGCTAAGCTACAACATAACCTTTTAAAATGTTTTATTTAAATTTGTTCAAATTAACATCCTTGACAACAGCATTACCTATCTTAAACAGTGAAAAAAGAATGATACCTAAATGTGAAAATTTTTAGAAAAATGCATGAACAACTGGTCTCCAAGTTCTATAATTGGAAAATATTTCATCCAAGAATAAGAAATAAGCCAAGTGAACAGTTCCAAAGTGTAAAATTATGTTCCTCGCACAAACTACCTAAATAAACAAATATAGTCATCTAAAGTTGTTTTCAAATGAATTTTCAATTTAAACTATTCCGAGAAGATCGCATAAATGATTATTAATAGTAGAGAAAAACGAATGTGATTATAATGTAATAATAATAAAATACATGTATAAGGCAATATTATGAGAGGAGCAATAACAATTTAATAATAATAATAAAATTCGCCAACAGCTTACATATACCTTGATTTTACAGACGTAACTCTTAATGAAACGCATAGGAAAAACATCTTTGGAATAACCTTAAATGAATAAAGATAAAAAGTTTTTAAGATAAAAAAACTTACAATTATTAGCAGAAACATCCCTTCAAAAAACGTAGGAATGCTAGTATAAATACAAATCCACATAAAAATAAAGAGATTTCTACTAAACAATGACAATAGTTTGTAGTTCCCTGAAGATGGCGCAAGAGAAAGGCGCCAAAACGTCGGAAGACACCATTCTCACCTGGCTAGAAACCTGAGAAAAATTCACCGCATCCATTCGCCGGGAAATTATCAGATCATTCCATAAAATCTTATTCTAATCGACGACTTTTGCCTTCGGTTCGAAATCGCTCAAGTTATACGTTTAAACCATATTTATTGGAAAATTTTAAGCTTTTTAAAGATATGTTGTCTTGCCGACCGTGTGATTGTCAGACCTCGACTTTGTATGGTCGTCCTAATAATATATGCGTAAGCAAAGTGTGCTTTGAATGCTTTAGTACAAAAGAGAGGAACCTGAATTATTTATAATTAAAATCGTGTTTTTCATTAATTTCTTTTCAGTTAACTTCCTATTGAAATTTTTGGCAATTAACTATTTTTATAGTTATTTTCATAGTTTTTTGCAGTGCATCTTATAATTAACTGGAGTTATAAATTTGCATCGCATATATGAATCACGCAAAAAGCCATTCCTTAACATGCAGACCTTTTTCGTTTACATTTTAAAATATTTCAAGGATGAGGTATTTAACTTGCATTAGTTATGGGAAGAGAAGAATTAAAATCTCATTCGTAAATCTCCAAAAATTACGTTTTAATACGATTTTTCATGTTTTCAAGCATTTTATTTATATTGGACCACTTTTGTCCCAATCGTTGAATTCTATTCTTGGCCTCGTAATAAATGCACCAATTTAGTGCTTAAACACGGGTTAGACTTTTATACATGGGTATATCTTATTAACTGAATTTATTAAGTAATTAGATGGAGGAAGGAAAAGAAAATGGGAATGAGCAGAAATTGAAAAAGAGGACGTAGCATTTGTATAGGATTAAAGGAGCTGCAGTACAAGAATAAGAATAATAAATTGTAATTGATTATAAAAAATTTTATGCTATTGAATCAAGCGCCATTGCCAAATAGTGGGAATTCATAAAACTAAAAATATAGGTCACGTAATTTTCAATGAATTTCTTTAACTGATAATACAGCAAATATTTCGAACCGAATTTCAAATAGGAGGGAAAAAAACATTTATTAATTTTATTTAAATTTCTCTAAAGTGATTTTTCAGAAAAAATTTCAAAACTAATATAGTTAAAAGAAAAGTGCGATTTTAAAATATAGTTAAGCTCATTGCAGTTCATGTAAGTATTTAGTTAATAGTAAGTAAGCTACAACACATTCTTCCATTGATGGTAAATGGACAGTTCGTTCACATTTTATCATGTTCTTTACGAGTTAACAAGACTAAAATATTTCATTTATTAAGTTAAATTCTATACGTTTTAAATAACTTATAATTTTCTCAAATATTTCAAGTAAATTTCAGCTACTTCTTTATCATTATATCTTATTATTTATATTTTCCTCTTATTTTAAGCAAATATTTGGATAATCATTTGACCTCTGTACTAATAATTTCTTAAACCGCATAATTAAAGCAAAGATAACTTTCAAAAACACTGATTTGATTGTGCATGAAAGCCAAACCAGATCATAGACTATCTAACTGATTTTTCATATCAAAATCATTTGGAATACTTTTATGATAGTCTCGACATATTTGACGGGCGATTATGCTAGTATAAATAATAATAAGGATGTACTCACACGCCGGTTTAGAGAAATTACTACACGCCAGGGACCGAACACTAACGCAACAGCACACACTCTCCGGATTTAGAGGAAACTACTTCAGGCCAGGGACTAAGGTTTCCACCTCTCCCATAATTAGTCCACTGTAGATACATATCACCCGGAATCCGGTAGTACTAGTCCGGGAAGCCAAAATCTTCGTGATTGAGCAATTTTCAGATTTTCTGCCCTTTTAACCTCGTATTAAGTTGAGATTTTGGCAAAATCATTACTTTTGATTCGAATAAACGGATACTTAATGTGGATGTGTATTCTTTACAGAGGAACATGCTAGTAACTAACGCTGATGTTCTCTAAACGGTCGCTTAATTGTGACAACAATTAAAACACACTGAGTAAAGAGAATTGATGATTAGAGAGGGCAGATATGATATGAATGAAAAAATTAATTTTGTTATTAAAAGTTGTAAAAGAAATTGGGGGATGGTGATTAGTTTCTTGTTAAAATGTAAATTTGGTGAAAGAATTAAGTGAATTTAAGATGTTTAAAAACAAATGCAATTGCTTGGTAGTGTCTATCCAAATACATATATCATCATCCACATACCTAAACCATTAAACCACATTTTTTTTTAGGAGATCTCAAACTGAAAATTTTACGTTCTAAGCTGTCTATAAAAATTTCCGCTAACAAGGGAGAGATTGAAGTGCCCGTACTTTGTTGGTAAAAATTATTGAAGTCTGTACATAATTTTACAAGAGAACAAAAGTCATTAGCAAAGGATTTTTCCATATTAGCAGAATCCAGGAGTACTTTTTGCTTCTTTACAGCTTAATCATTACTTTTAGACGGTACGGAAGAATTTAACAAAACTTTTTGATAATATATGTTTTGAAAGTTATGTGTCGAGTCGCAAGGAAGCTTTTTAATATTATTATATTATTATATAAGTCCTATTTCCAAAATTTCCACGTTGTTTTCAGTTTGGATAGATGAATTTTAAAATAGAAACTGAACAGTAATGACATACATATTTAAATCTGTGATAGGAATAGCCCAAAATATCCCACATTTCGAAATTCGTAGCCAAAACCATCCCACTTTTCATATAGGTATATCATCAATTATATACAATTATGTGTGAAGTTGATGAATGGGAAGCCAAATGTTTATTGCCTCTTTTAACAGGTAAGTAAAAAGAACTATATTCACGAATATTGGAGCAACTTAGTGATAAGTCAGAAGACGACGGAACTGAACTGTGTGTAAAATACATTATTAGTGATATGGAAATAGCAGCTATTACAGCAGTCAAAGAAACATTACCGTCAGTTACTCATAATCTCAGCTATTATCACCTAAGTGAGGTCATTTGAAGGCAGGTTCAGAAACTAGGCCTTGCTGCCTTGTACAGTGAAGATGAGGAAATTTGCCTCCTCATACTTAAGATCTCCGCTTTGGCCTTCCTTCCATGGTATAAAATAAAAGCTTTTTATAAATTTATAGATGGAAGTTTTCGGAGCAAAAGTAATGACAAGGTTTTAAAAGTGTGCGAATGGTTCGGGGAATATTAAATGAAAGGCAGACTTCGAAAGCAAAATACAAGAGGAAGAGAGTACTATTCCAATCCGATGTTTGACTCATCTCTCTGGTCAGTATATGAAAGTATAAAATAATCGTTGCAAAGAACGCAAAACCATCTAGAGGCGTGGAAGTGAAGATGGAAAGAATTGCTATCAGGGAAAAGCCACATTGGATTACATACATTTATAAGTGGATTAAGAGAGGAAGAGCATTATATTAGAAGAAAGATGGATGTCATCAGCAGAGGCGAGCAATATTCCATGCCAAGAGCATCCAGAAAAAGAGAAGAAAAATGTTAAGGCTGCATCAACACCGAGAAGCAGTGGCGGCTCGTGTATAGGCACTGCGGAACTGCAGCACCCCCTATTTCCACTTGATATTATCGATAACATTAAATATAATGAGTCCTTTTTTCTTTAATTCTTTCTTTATTTTTGTAGTACAATATATATTCCTTAAGTTTAATGTCAGTACTTCAGTAGCCATCCCCCACTTTATGAAAAAGATACAAAAATCTTTGTATGGAACTGTGCGCTTCACAGTGCCAGCGACGTGGAGTTTGACTGTTGTGCACATGCGCACATAGGAGGGGAGGTGGGGAGGAAGGCGGGACTGCCAGGTAGAGAGAGCACTGTTGCTCTCGCAGTGATGGTGGAAGGAAGTTTTTTTTTACTCAGCGTTTGTTGTGCTTAAAAACCGTGTACCATATTCTTGAATGTGATAAAGTGTAGAAGAGTGTAGAATAAGATTATTATTCTGTTTCCAGCTATTCTATTTGATTCCTTTTTTTTCGGTTCTTTTATGGATTTCATTTTTAAATGAATAGATCAAGCTTAAACTGTAACAATTTAAGTTAAAGTAAGTAAAAAATGTTTGGTTTTTTTGTTAAGATTTTATCAAGTTCCTGAATAAATTTTCTTTTTATACATGTTTTTTTCCTTTTACACAATTTTAAAACAAAGGCTAAAAATTTTCTGGAGCAGCACGCCCACTAATTTTAGCTACAAGCCGCCACTGCCGAGAAGGTCGATCAACAAAAGATTTGCTAATTGCTGTTGCCAACAATAGTTGGTATTCTATTTATGTACATGAAATATGTTAATGTATATGAAGTAGTTGATTGAAATAAATGTTTATGCAATACTAAAACATCTTTCTAGTCATTTTTTTTAATTTCAACCAATAGTGAACTGATTTGTCCACAATTCATGGTATTCTCCTAATATGCATAAAGTATAATTTTTCATTGATTCAATATCTTTCGTATTTAGACTAAAATGGTTTTCTAGAAAATGGGCATTCGGGAAAATGGGTAGTTCTGGAAAATAAGATTCGGAAATTTGGCATTCGGGAAATTGGTTTTCGGGAAAGTGACTACCACGGTAGAGCCCTAGGACTGAAGTTCAGCGTCTCCCTGGTTGGACTTCTTGGTAAGCGGGATCCTGGGAGACGAAATTAATTCAAACTAAAAATAGGTAGAAATGATCCAAAAAATTCTAATATAATGAGTAAAAGCCTTAGGTCTAAAAGCCTGGTAGAAAAAGTTAAAGATATAAATTGCAGCGCTGCTGAGGAATTCAACGCACCTGCATCTAAATATTTAATAGTTATACGTATTGAAACTAAGGGATAAATCCGCAATATTTCTGCATTCCTAATTTCCAGGGCGATTAGGGGAGTAATTGAGGAAGTAAATGACATAAAAAGGCTTAGAAAAGATTGAACGGTGAATGGTGTCCAGTCAAGAAAACTTCAATCAGTGCTTTGAAGTGCAATGAGTACAATCCGAGTTAAAGATGCGGTACACCAGTGCCTAATCTTTAGTAAGGATGCAGTACATTCTTATGATCATTTGTGGATGGACTTCCACCTTGATGCTATCCATTATGACTCCTCGCCTTCCAGATCAGATCGCTGCTAGTTACATCAAGGTGTGTGAGGCCCAATACGGTGTTTTAACTACTTACGGTTCGGTCATATAAAGTTTACCTGTATCTTTTGCCAAGGTTTTGGTCAGTGAAAGCCCAACCGAAGCAGCATTCGATTAACTTCAAAAGATAATCATAGATCTGATTGAGGGGCACAAAATGCTGCGAGAAGTTATAAAAAAACTACAAAACCCACGGTAACTTCTCAAAAGTAAGCCGTGAGCAGTGATCTTTGAAAAGGTCAAAGGAAAATGGAACCTGTCCCAAAACCTAATTCTTCAGTTTTCCAAGGGGAAAGTAAAAAAAGCCGGGGATAATCCTCAACTAAAGTAAAAGCTAAGCCAATATGCTCAACCGTATCTCCACCTGAGTATATAGATTTTAATGTTTATCGAATAGCAACATTATACTGTTGCGGGAGCAAAAAATAGGGAAAGTCAAGAAAAATAAGTATAACAAGGTCATCCAAACGAAACTCATGATGCCTACTTTCCGCATAGTTATTTATTTTATACTTGTATAGGCTCTTTTTGCTTTAAAATCACCTCAGATGACGTGCCCTTTATGCTCCCAAATTTCATAATTTAGTGTTATAATATGTTACAAATACATTCGAACTGTCAACTAAATTGATCACGGGTGTTTTTGTGGCAAAAAAAACGTGTATATGTACTAGACCGTTGATTTCCAAACACTCCCTGTATTAAAAACAAGTCGGCTGGATGAGGAAAGTGATCTGCGCTGTGCTCTTTCATACTTCAAACCTAAAATTTCTGAACTTGTGAGATAAAGACAGTAACATCCGTCTTATTAAATCAATTCGATTCAAATCGCATTTATTTACTTAAATTTCGGTTTTATCTTCAAAAGTAAATAATTGGAAAAAAGTCATTCTGTTTACTAAAGTTAGTATAATTTTTGTTAGGTTTGAATATGTAGTATTTTTATGATTTATAAAATTACTACAGCTACATTATCAGTGATAATTAAAATATATATACCTATACTTACATTCATTGTTCGTTTGGAAATTTTCAATAAAATAAAATAAAATTACATACTTTTATGCGTATTTCTCCATACTTCCCGGGATACTCTATTAGAAAATTAATAAAATAATTTAAATGAACGATAATATAAGTACGCGTGAAAAATTATAAATTTATTTCAATAAAAAACTGGAGGGAGTTTGGTAAACCAAAAGTTTGACACTACCGAATCCGAATCCAACAATAGTCGTTACAATGGCAAAACTCTCGTAATGAATCATAAAAACTGCAAAGAGGCCACTCTCCCTCTACTGGTGATCATTTGCTGTATCTGCCTCCTAACGATTATATTACAGGAAGGTCATAGGTCAGCTACCACCCTCATCTATTTTTATGGGTGATTTTAATGACCACAATTCTGACTGTGCTCTGAGAAAACAGATCGTAGGGGACGTCGCCGGTCTGAGATATTCTCGAGTATGGAACTGACGATACTCAAGAATGGTAGTGACACTCACTAGTAACAGGTCCTTTTCCTCAATCTACCTGAGTGTCTCATCTTGCACGGTTCCTCCATGTTTTGAATGGGAGATGTACAAAGATTTGTGTGGCAGTGAACATTTCCCGATTTTTCTGAAACTTTCATCAGTCAATGTATCAGAGTTATTTTGCCCTAAGTTGGAAATCAAAAATGTTGACTGGGCCAAATTGTCGGACCTCATTCAATTCGGGGAAAAGCAGTTCTCCGCAGGGGATGAACAGAGGAAACATGTCACGGGAGCTATAATACAAGCAACAAGTGTGAGCATTCAAAAATCTTCCACTCTGGCGCGTCTCAGTTCTCTGGTGGAACGAGGAATACTATGAGACGTTCCGTGAAATGCGACGGGGCTTTCGTGTTTTCCATTCCCATCACACATAGGGAATAAGTTTAGATATATGAGATTGAAGGCATTGGCACGCAGGATAATCAGAAAATGTAAAAAGAATTGTTGGAGGAAATGTGTATCGAGCATTAAGAGTTCCACTCCAGTCTCTGAAGTATGGAAAATGGTGATGAGGCCAAAGAGTTTCGCACACAATTAGCGGACTGTCGGTCAACGGATCAGTAATAATAAGCAAAAATGAAAAAACCAAAGTGTTATTATTTCTTTGGAGCTACGGGATAACCTACCTATTCATATTTTTATGGAAACCTTTTCACGGGGACGTTAATGAAAGGTGTGTGCAAAACCTTTCGATCGTTACTTCAAGAGAAGGGTGCTGCACAGAGGTCTATTTTGATTGTAACGTTGTTTGCTGTTGAAGTAAACGGAATGGCTCATTGTATTCGGTCTCCTGTAGAGGAAAGTCTCTACGTCGAAAATCTTGCCATATACTGCACCCCGCAAAACATGTCAGCAGATGAACGCTAGCTACAGCTGACGGTTAACCGACTTCGCGAATGGGTCAAAAACAATGGGTTTACAATCTCGGCGTACAGGACTACATGCGTCCACTTCTGTCGCGTTCGCGGTCACCAGTTGGACCCAATGCTGTCACTAGTAGGAATCGAGCTGCAATTTTTCAAACCGCACCTTTTGTAGGTATGATGTTCTGCATAAAATTAACTTGGAGTACTAATCTGAAGTTGCTGAAGGCAAGATGCTAATCTTCCTTGAATATACTGCGTGTTTTCAGCCATAAATCCTGGGGTTCTGATCGGAAAATTTTGCCGCAACTGTATCGATCACTTATCGGCTCCAAATTGGACTATAGAAGCATCGTATACGGTTCCGCTACACCATCGTGGTCAGAACAATCGAACGCGCGACTGATGACCAGGAATATTGCCCAAAAACTACTTGAGAAATTTCTCTAAAGTGACGTTCGAACCATCGTCAGGGTCATATAATTTGCCCTTATCTTCCCAAAAGAAAGGAATAACCTTCAAAAATAGAATTATAACCTTCAAACAGTGTGATTTCTTTCAGAGGAATTATGCCAGAGTGGGTTGGACACATTGTCCCAGTATTTACGCAAAGATGAGGAGGTGTTTAGAGAGTATTTTAATGTAAAGAGCGGGGATCACGTATGCAAGAGTTTAGAAAGAAAGTTATTTCAAGGCGGTAGAAAAAATCCATGTGTTGGAGCCATGTTCCATTAATGTGTATTCAGATATAACCGATTGTCCAAGCGTAAGGATAATTGGACATACGGATAATCGGGATTCTACTGAGCCTATATTTACCGCTCACTGAATATGATGTACAACGCTATCCAACGATCAAAGATGTTTTTAAACAAATCTGAACGTAATAAAGCAAACTCTAGCCGCATAATTAGGCAATATGTGACCCCTGCGTTGTATACACCTAAGCAAATGATGACAGTGAGACCTGATGTTAATTCAAGAAAAATTAGTACCCTTCTTAGAGAGTTTCCCATTTGATGAACAGTTTCTTATACGAGTAGGAATTCCCCGCTCCGACCTCTTCTCTAAAGCGCTCTTCTCACACACTGATAGTGTGGGGAAATTAGTTTTTAGAGCTAATTGTGGAAGTAATTAGAATAGAAATTATTTTAAAATTATATTAAAACAGCTGTTATTCTGGCTTCACTCCCACCCCCTGCTGCGGCAGCCTGTCAACATTCTTTCAGAACTTATCACCAAATACAAGAATAGTTAGCTGAAGAATTAGCTGCCAACAGAAAGTGTTGGAAATCAACAAGTAATAGACTGACCAAAGGTTGTGAACGAGGCTGCGGATGTCAGAAAGCGGGCCTAGAATGTTCAAACTTTTGCAGTGTTTGCCATGGTATTCCATGCACGAACAGTGTATCCCACCACTCATCTGCAGGTGAAGATACGGACATTTTAGAAGCAGATATCAAAACAGATGATCAAGATATAAGCATTTATGAATCCCCAAATGATGTCCTTGTTGACATACATGATCCAGATGAAGACTATCATCCCGATTTTGGTTAAAATCCTGATGAAGACAACTCCTGCATACATGATTTCTATTTAAATCCCGATGAAGACAACTCCTGCATAGAGACAGTTTCTATCTCTGCAGATTGCTCAAATTCAGAAGAAGTTTTGTCAGATATTAGTATAAGACGAGATCGTGAATTCATTGCGAAGTGACAAACATGTTTCATTTTATAATTAACAATAGGTGACCTACGCATTTAGCTGCTAGTTCTAGAGTCCTTCACCGTCCGATCCTTTGGAATTCATTACTGGCCCGGATCGGGCTTAAAAATTGCTAGATATATTAGGTTTGTTATAATAATTTTTTACTATGACGGGCCGAAATATTTTAGTCAGTGTCTAAAATTTACGTATGCGATTTGTATAAGTTTATATTTAATTTATTCGGTACTGAGGGTGAGTCACATCAGTACTGATACAAAAAGGTGGCATGGGATTTTTTAAGTAAACTAACCCAGTGTTAGTGAAGAATAAGTGTGACTCGTCCCACCTACTGAATTGGTTAATATATTCATTGCCTATAACATTATATTTGTGTATTTTGTATAGTAATTTATTTTGTTTCTGGTCTTCCAAGGGACAAAAATATGTGGATTTAAAAGCAACCTTTTCAAATCATTGAACAGCCCACAGATGTTAGTAGAAATTTTGGAATACAATATTTACATTTCTCGTGCCAGGAGGCTTTAAACGGGCCACGGTCCGGGCTTACAATTTCTTCGACAACATACGGGCCGGGCGAGGTCCGAATTTGTATGGGATGTGCGGAGCTCTAGCTAATTCCCCCCATCCTTTGGAGTTACCTTATCTGTCAGTAGATTTTTCTTTTGTCCTTTAACTGCAAAAACATTTCAAAGAAAACTATGGAATTTCAGCTTAATGTTATTAATGCGGAAAATTTAGAAATTTAAATGAGCAAAATTTACTTGGAATGAAATATCTAACGCAATTTCCATGCTTCTATTAATCACATCTGTATTACGGTAAGTTTAAAGACGCGCTATATACGTTCGCTTCGAGCAAAACTGACCAGGACCGAGTTTGCTCTACATTAAGTTTCGAAGAGGATTTAGCAATATCACTAGTGTTTTTGCAGAAAATGATCTTATCTTCCTTCATGTTATTTTTTATTTATATCTTATTGCCCTATACGTGATCCCAATATTTCCTCTCAAAAGTATTCGCCCAAAAAATAGGATTTCCCACACAGAAAAAATAAGATCTTTCTTGAAACAAATGCGGAAAAAATATTTCCTCACTTGGTGACTGACGTAAATGCTTTATCTGCTCGTTTTTCTTAAGATAATCTTTTCTCGTCTTCTAAAAACATCGCCATCAGCACAGATAGGATTGTGAATTTTATGTATTGTAAATTAAATAGTATATACAATGTTTTAGTTATATAACAATCTTTTAATTTTAAATCATGAATTAAGTAACCGGTTGTGGAGTGGATAGTTTACATCTACATCTATAAACTTCACCTACGAATTTCAAAATTAATATAAAAATTACAATAGCAGAAATCAAAATGACCAATTAGATTGTTCCGTTAGGAAAAATATTTGCTCACAAAAGATGAATATAACCAGGGCTGTAGTGGAGGGTATATGGTGGTATACGCCGTAAACCCTCTGATTTTTTTGAATGAATAGGGTATACTCTCTGCTTTTAAAAAAACTGTTTTATTTCCGTATACGGAATACCCTCGGCTTTTTTGCCACTACAGTACTGATTATAACCGCACCTATGTTAGGATCCGCTACAGGTGAATCATTCATCAGAGTTGCTTCGTAGCCGAAATTCGTATCTTATTTTTCTCATCCATTTTGCTGATATTGATGATACCGAATTTGTCAAGACTACTATGAATTGTTTTTTGTGGAAGTATCTCTTTAGAGGTTGCGCAAAATTAACAACTTTGTGAGACAAGAAATTTCTAAGAAGATGATGTCATAGCGATATCATTGTTGCTGAAAAGGGCTTTCTGTAACAAGCTGCCTATATCTAGTGGCCTTATCTGTGTCTGAATTCTTATTATGATATTCGGTTGCCCATATCAATCAGTTTTCATGATTAGAAAAGGAGATCGACGATTTTTCACTCTAAAGTTAGCTATCGAAAAAAATCTAATCCGATTTCTTGGTGATTGAAATAGTTGTTTGCAGACGTTTTTTAACCTTTGCTCTTTGATTTATAGAAGGTACTATCATACGACTGAAGATTTGATTTCTAGCCTTACTAGAGAGATGACCGTCCAAATTCAACGGGAAGGTTATTATATGAAATAGAAAATGAACAAAATATACCTTATTAAATTGCAGACTTTTATTATTTTGGAAATTAAAATTAGAAAGAATTGACATATGATCTTCGAATTTAAACTATTTTTTAGCAAATTTAATGAAGTTTCTTATTCGTTTCATTTTTTTTCGCCTACCGTTCAAAATCACTCAAATTAAATATTTAAACCACATATTTTGAAAAATATTGACTTTTAAACGTGATGTTGCCTTGCCGATCAGGTCATTGTTTAACTTCGAGAATCAAATACTGGCTCAACTCGCATACGTGTAATATATACGTGTGCTTCGATTGTCTTAAACAATCTTGGGATTTTTTTGCGAAATTACGTAATCCCAATGGTAAAAGCTTAAATGTTTCCAATAAATATGATTTAAACGTATTACTTGAGCGATTTCGAATCGTAGACGAAATGTGACGATAATAATTAGACACGTTCTTTATTTTTCTTTAAATGGATTTAGGTCCGTAGATTGTTGGTCGATTTTTTCTAATTTTAATTTGCAAAAGAGTAAATGCATTTAATTCCAAAAATTGATTCTTGCGTGTTATCTTATGAGAAACAGAAATTATCTACTGGAGTCGAACCCTAATCATTTTTGGAGATTTTTAAACAATACGCTAGATAGCTTTAGCTGGGCAAAATTATTTCTACTCTCTGGAATATACTATAATGTGAATTATTTATTTGATTTAGTTTTCATTCAACATAAAATTTTGTTTCATTAAATTAAAATGTATAACTTTTATTCGGATTAAATGCAATATATCCCCATCAAAATAGCGCTAAATATGGACATTTATTTATTTATTTATTTATCAACTTTATAGTCTGTGTTTCATGAATTTATTTACGATATTATTTTGAACTGGCGCTTATATAAGAAACATCTCCAAGTCTGCTATTTAACTCGAATACTCTAATTCACGCTTACTCGTCATTGTACGTCATTTGGTACGAATATGATTTTTTTGATTATGTTATTATTGAAAGAATTCTTGTCTTTTTACTTCAAAATCAAGCAAGAAATAGAAAAATAATTTTAACTTGAAGTGCCGTAATGGTTGTTAATTTACGCAATTTATATTATGAAATAAGTTTCAATCGAAACTACTAGGGTCAAAAAAGTTGAATAGTGGTAAGCAATTGAATTACGACCGCCATTGCGTCCTTATTGAATCATTAAGATCAAGTACTTTGAATAAAATCTCTGTAAACTGCCTTATAAATTTAAACATTTTCAAGCAAAAGATCGTGAATGGTAGTATAAGTCGTGTTGAAAAATGATATACTAAAGTGATAATGTGTCATATTTTATTTTATTTTATTTGCTAATGCATTTCACAAAACAAAAACATTATTGGATGATCAATAAACATGTGGGTACGCTATTTCTTATAAAATATTCATTCGTAACCAAAAAGTCAAAGTAATTTTATAATCAGTCTTCCAAACTTGTAGCTTTTTAGGTAAATTTAAATATAAACTGTAATCGTACATGACGGAGAATTTTTCGTAAATACCTAATTAATAGCATCTGAATTTGTACCGCTCTCTTTCATTTACACAGTGCCTCTACAACCCGATGATAGTTTGTCGCCTCATCGTTCCGTCTTGGTTCTACATGCGCCATCAAATAATACAGCACGGCTTCAAGGAGAAGTTACTTTTGTTCACCGACAATTTCTCCATACACGGAGCGGAGTTCCTGGTCGCAGAGGGGAAGTATGGCGGGGAAGAGAAGGAAAATGCGTTCAAATTTGTGCGTGCACCGCAAGACGTTAGCAGGCAAAACCAAGAGTTATTCCTGAACCTGTGACACGGTGTAAACATAAACATGTATTTTTGTAAAATAATCGCATTTTAAATGAATCCATGTTTCTTTTTATTTTTTAACTTTTTGTTTGATTAACACCTGTTCGAGTTAACACTTGCGTTTTCACACGACCAATTCTCGGGTTCTCCGCAGCACGTGATGAAAAAGTAACCGAATCAAAGTGGCAAAGTTTATCAAATCTAAGAAAAAAGAACAAGAGATAAACGTAATCAAAATCGAATTAAAATCATAACGAGAATAAACTGAAAATTATAGAAAAAACGATTAATATAATAGTTGAACGATAGCCCCCCAAACACTTAGGCGATGTCTTGCCACTAAGCTAACAATTCATCTATGCGAAAGTTAAGTAGGAACGGCTCATGAAACGGGCTGCTTTCAATCCCCTTTTCCTCCAAACATGCCTTCTATAACATTGCGAGATATAAGAGAGAACGGCTCATGGAATGGCCAGCTTTCCATTCGCTTTTCCTCCAAGAATGAGAGACTGGTGTTGTATGGGACTCTCAGAGGTATGGAGGAAGAGAGCCACGCAAAATGCAGCTCCAGACCAATTGAGTAATGCACAGTGAAACTTCCCCTTCAGACGATCCCATTCAAGGCGCTGCAAAAACAATGCCTTTGAGCTATCCCTTTTGATCGACCATGGGTACTGCTGAAGGCTAAGGGAAATTTAGGTCACTCAAGGCGAACTAGAGGTCAAAACCAGCAGGAGGCGGGGATTTTCGCTCTCTCGAGGAGAATTCGAAGCCAAAATCCCGAGGGGTGTGAGTTTTTGGGCATTTTCAGGGACAAATTCGGGTTTTTCGCGTATTTTTCTCAGCAAATCCAATGTTGGAACTGAAGTTAGCCGTTCAAGGTCAACATATAGCGGGATTTCAAACGCTTCCTTTGATTCATTTTCTCGTCGTGAACGTTTTAACGCGTGTCCCATCCAGTTATTCATTTAATTATAAAATTACGTTACGTTACAATAAAAACCACAGGTATTCTGTATAAGTTTTATTAATTTATCACAATGTATACAGTAAATATAAAGATTCTTTTAATTTTTTCAAAAACTTTTTCTACAAAAACCAACATTGCTAATATCGAAGTATTGAAATGCATATAAATAAATGAAGACGATTTTCAACCATAAATTGCGGTTGAAAGATTCAGCAAGACGTCTCAAAGATGTGGTCCTTCATGGATAACTGAAAAAAGGAAAGACCCGTACAATAGATAAAAATATAAACAAAATAAACTACTACTCAAATACGCCATTAACATAAACTTAAGAAATTAATGCCCTCCTTGACAACCTAACCCATTTCCTATTAACCTTCTGTTTTTCAATAACGGTACCTTCGCTCACTCTATACTGAGCAAATTTCTAGCGTGCTATTCGTAATTCCACTCTCTACACTCAGCCGTGTTCTCGGGCTCTCTCTTTACATCCCAATTTCTTCTCTCTTCATTCCAACGTGTTCTCGCACTCTCTATTTCAGCGATACTTATCCCAATGCATTCAGCCGTGTTACAACGTTCCTTCTCTATTTCCCCGTTCATACCTCCGCATTTCGCCGTTCTCCGCTTACTCTCTACCACCCGTTTCTTCTCTCTGCATTCAGCCATGTTCTCGTGCAATCTCTCTAATTCACCGCTTCTTCACTCTCTGCAATTAGCTGTGTTCTCGAGCTCTATCTATACTTTTCCGTTTACATATTCTCCCTCTATTCATTCAGACGTGTTCTCGCGCCCTCTCATTTCCAAGTTTCTCCCTCTACACTCAGCCGTGTTCTCGCGCTCTCTCTACTTCAGTATTTCTCTCCCTACACAACCGTACTCTCTCTCTCTCTCACTACTTCCCTGTTTATTCTCTCTCTACACTCAGACGTTCTCTTTCTCTCTCTACTACCCTGTATCTTCAGTCTCTCTATACCGCCGTGTACTCACGCTCTCTCTACTTCCCTGTTTTTCCTCTCTCTAGACTCAGCCGTTATCTTATCTCTCTCTACTTCCATGTTTATACTCTCTCGACAGCTGTTCTCTTTCTCTCTCTCTCTACCTCCCGGTTTCTTCACTCTCTGCACTCGTCCGTGTTCTCGCGCTCTCTCTACTTCCCTGTTTCATCTCTCTACACGCAGCCGTTTGCTTCTCTCTCTACACCCATCCGTTCTCTTTCTCTTGCTCTAATTCAGTTTCTTCTCTCTCTACACTCAGTCGTTCTCTTACTCACACTCCACTCCTGTTTATTCTCTCTCTCTAATCAGCCATTCACTTTCTCTCTCTCTACTTTCCTATTTATTCTCAGCCGTTCTCTTACCCTCTCTCTACTACCCTGTATCTTCAGTCTCTCTATACCGCCGTGTTCTCCCGCGAAAGCGCGCTCGATTTTCGCCGCGAAAATCATCAATTATTTTCCATAATAAAAAAACGACACACAAAAACAGTGAATTTAACTGTAAATACGTGTTATTACCTTAGTGCATCTAAGTAGTCGAAACTTCCCTATGTTCTCGAATAAAATATTTTTGCGGGGTTCATTTGGTTCGGCGTCGGCCCGGCTCGAAAGTCATCAAAACGGTTAAAGACTAATTTAAAAAATCCACCAAAGGTAGGTGTCTGAAAATAGTAGTTATATATATAGAATTAAATTATGCGTAAATTAATGCTTTTTTCTAACGCCTACAGTCCGTGGTTTTTACGGCATATGAGGTTCCATGAGGTATTTTTTCAAATTTCCCGCGCCGGTAATGTAAAAATTAAATTACGACATAACACGGAAGCCCCAAACGTAATTCTCTCATCGCATATATAGAAAATAATTATAAGTTTGTTTGTGTATATTGTAGCCGTATATCTTGTTTTTAAGTAATTTTAAAGTATATATTTCTGATGCGCTGCTAGCTACGCTCGGAGAAATACACCATAGTTAATGGTTGTTTATCAAAAGACTGAAAGGTATAGACAGTAGATATTAACAGCATAGATTAAACATTACATGGTACGTTTTTAGATGTATATCTTAAGCACCTACCCCCACAAGTTTATTCGCTGCGTTGGATTCTTCGTCTCTCTTCGCGTCGCGGTCTAAATTTCCCGTAAAACGTAAACATTTCTGGTGGATCTAAAACATAACGTAGAAAAATATTGTTTATAACAATAACTAAGCATATAATTCTGTGTTTAACCTCATTTTTATACATATATCTGTTAATTATTATATACGTTCGAATACCCCAACGCGTCGAATCGATGGATTTTTATAGGTAAAAATACCTATTGACAGAAAAGGTCAATAGCGTACGAAATTGATATTGACCACCCACACTAACCACTTTTGTTTAAAATGCACGGCGTTGTCAATTTGAACCTGGAACGTTTAAAACAACGATTAATTTGACATCTCCACAGCCAGTTCGGCCGCAGCCGGCGCTCTCGAGGATGAGAAATCAACCATATCCGCCAAACCAAGCAGGGTAGCTTATTACGGTAAACGGTAAAATGTCAACAATTACACTTGACGTTCGGAAATGAAAACTAAATTCACCTACCTCCCGCTGTTTTTCAGATATTTTGATTTTTCAAAAAACGCCAAAATCGCGAAAAAACGTAAACGTGAAACTCGAAAATTTTTTCGAGCAAAAAGACAAAAGATAGGAAATTGGCGTTAACCCTGGCAAATAAATAATATTAAATTATCTGTAATCCTATGTTTGTTTCAACAAGCTACCCTCCCAAAAATGTTTTTCCAATAAGGGTTCCGGATGCGCTGCGGGGGGGGGGGGGGGGTAGGTGTTTGTCAATACATATATCTTATAGAAAATTGAATTACGCGTTCATTAGTGTATGCTGCTATTTCTGAAACCCCGTCGTTTGTCAGATACGTTGATTTTTCCAAAAACAATGGAAAAAGCGCGCCCTCATATTTAAGAAATAAAAATATTTATACTTTTAATTAAACAATGAAGGAAGTTTATTTTCACCTGAACAGCATTTCATGGTATTGTTAATTTGTCGATATTGTTTTTCGTCACCTATACAATCGACAAGTATTTTTAACCTGAGATGACTTATGGGCTACCGTCTCCGGTGGGGCGTCGACGCCGCAAGTCGTAGCCTATTGTACAATTACTACGTGGGGTAGGTTATAGAAGGTGCTTGTGTTAGCTGCGCATTATAATTATGTAATAAAAGATGAGTAGATATCTTTTGAACGTTTCAGCGCAGTCCGCCATTTTTAATGTGATATTATAAAGATAAACAAAAGATAAACCTAATGACGTCATAACAAAAGACGATCGTAATGTGCAAAGTTAGGTTAGTACTTGGATGGCGGCGGATTCGAATCGAATTAAACTTTCTGGATTGGTATATTGGATGGCGGTGGATTTGAATACGTTAAAATGAAGCGAAATATTGATCAAGTTTTTATATCCAATAAAATACAATCATTATTACTTTATAAATACACACAACACAAATAACAATCATTTTTTTCAAAGGAGGTGGTCCATCGATATGAATTTCTCCTTTATTGTAGTGTTCCAGGTATGGCTGATATCGTTCTCTCTGACGCCGATCTTCTAATTCTTGTAATTCGGGAAATGTGGCGGTTTTGCTGATGGATGTCACGTGGATGATACAATTCAATATAATCAAAAGGTATCAATTTCAGATCCTCTAATTTCATCGTCTTCCAACCACGTTCATGATAGGTCTGAATAGCCGACCCAACTTTATATATGATTGCGAGTTGTTTTAAGTCCATAATTGAAAATTAATTATTTTCAAATCAATGATTGCTTGGATAGACAATATATTAATAATTATTAAATATAAATTAAATTACCTTTGGAGAGCGATCTGATGCGTGGAATATCTGGATGCGTCTTTCTTCGAAAAACTCACTTTATGCACGCGACCGTCCTCTGCCGAGTCTCATCTATTTAGGTCACTAAGGAGTTTATGAATGAAAACATTTCGGGGTAGATGAAAAAACAGGTTTTCAGTCCAGCTATTGCACCCGAGTGGTGGATGTGTCTAGGTCACTAAACTCTGGTAGTAAAAAAAATAAGATCTACGGTCTCGCAGTCAAACGTCGGTTTTGCTCGAGCGTCTCGATAGAGAAAGTCATGTTTAATACCTGGGTAGGATAGGATATTGGCCTCTGGTTGTTTTAAAAAAACCTACGGTCGGGGCAGGTTTTATCAAGTAAATAACACACGAGAACAGTAAAAAAAATCGATTTATTTAACAAAAATATATGCAAAGTTAGTTTTTTTTACAAACATTGCTCCATACTCATTCTATATTTATTATTAAACAACCTCCATGTCGCTTCATTGGTTATAGCCTCTTTTAATAACGACTTCACCAGTCCACTTTTCGCCAAATCGTCTTTCTTTGCTTCGATAAGTTCTTTTCTGAAACCATCATCCAATAATTGAATGAGTCTTAACGTTATTATCACGTCAAAATCTGTACGGTTTGAGAATAATATAAGCGTGAAAGTATTGTATAGAAATTATATCTTTTTTGTTCGAATAAATTAAGCCATTGATCATTACTCAGAATGACTTCTCCTTCACTGATTTGAGTAAATTGCACACACAATTCAAAAGTTTCACGATGATTAAACCCAACACTAACACTTTTCACTTTCTTATTATTCAGATAGTACACAGTTTCCAATAAGAGTTGATTGATTTCACAAATATTATTCTTCCGCGATGACTTTGGGGGGTGATGCGGGATCTGCTTGCAGACTGGATGGCGGTGGTGGCGATGACGATGGTGGTGATGATTGGATAACTTCGGTCTTGGAACACTTCTCCTCCGTTTCGGTAGAACTCCTGAACTGCTCGAACTCTTTATAGCGAAAGACTGCGTGGAGTTTATATATTTCAATATAACCTACTATAACTGATGGAGGGGTGGTAGGAGCGAAGGGGAAAGGTGTGAAAGTGAAAGGGGGAGCCTTAGAAGTCTTAAATCCTCGGCGATTGGTTGCTTGTCCTAGATTGCATTATGCGGTGGAGTTGATTTATCTTCGAGCAGCAGTTTTGTAAATTCTTTGTCTCGCTTTCCAAAATTCGATGAACTTGACAGTCGTTGAGGTGGGGATGGGTGAATTGGGGAAATGAAATAGGTTAAGATTTTCGCGATTGATTTGCAGAGAGTGTAAAGACAGCAAAACTCTCCAAAAAGGTCAGAGTGATAACTTTGGAGTCGAAATGGATTTTCGGTGTAGGAAAACGGTTGGAGGAAAGAGATGATTTCGTTAATGAGAGGTGGATAACCTATTCAAATATCACCTTCAAAGGCTTCTTCCCAGTTTCTCTTTAAATTTGAAATTTTACTGTTTCCCCAAGACAAGGTGTTGACCCCGTCGTCAGAAAGATAACGTTTGTCATCAGAAGCACTCAAGGCAACTTTATTCATTTCCATCGAATAAAGTTCATGCTTTTTACTTTTAATCACATTCATTTTGCGAAATACAACAGAATTATCCCTTAAACAATTTACATAGTCCTCAAACTTTAAACCTTTATTGATAACTGCTTTGGTTATTCCTTTTGCTTTTTTCTTTTCCTTCGAATCTCTAACTTTAAATGGATACAATTTGCTCCGCAGTCCTACAAAATGAGTCATTATCTTTCCGTTACACTCGTCTTTAAATTTTCCAATCATCTTTTTATTTTTATCAGAGAAGCAAAGATGGTCCTTTGGAAAGTTGGATGTGTCGTAAAAGTCCAAGTCTGTCAACATATCTTTGTAAATGTCATCAGTCCTTACTTCATAAATGAAGCTGTCAGTGTCCATGTAACATAGGTTTAACCTGTCACGGAATTTGGGCTTCATCCTCCGATAGTGAAAGTCATACATCAATGTTTTACTTAATTCTAAAACGGATAATCCTATATAAATAGGTTTATCCATTTTAATTTTAGATTTTCTCAAGTGAACGATGACTAAATTTTCATTAATGATCGTTCGGTCGAGGAATGTTGATTTGGATATTAGCTTATCCAATCGTTTTTCATTGGAAACCAATTCCAAATTTATCCTCTTCCGAACGTTCTCCATAGTTTTACCAAAAACGCAATTATTCATTAATTTGTAAAAATCCTTTTCAAAATCATTTTCTACAATTTTCCTACGTTCAGTGTTTAAATCGATATATGATTTCAACCACGGAGATTGGTTAAATTCAATGACTCGGTGAATTGTCTTGAGTCTTAGTCCAAGAGAAAGAGCCTGTTTTAGGTTAACGTAGTGAATAACATACTTTGTTTTATCGTCTAGAGTCGTCAACAGTTTGGTATGCTTACCACCTGGAGGAATTTTATTTTCAGGACATAACGGTAGATCGTTGTGTTCGTGGTGGAGATCACTAGGATATTCTAAATCGACTTCTAAAATGTAACCTTTCGAATGGTCATCTGAAATAGAAGTTACGTTAAAATTTTGAATTTCCTCCCGATCAAGCCAACGAAACCCACTATGGGGCAGGTAATTACTCATTGCCCAGCCGTAGAGATTGTTAGCATCTAAATAAACAATATATCGAGATTCAATCTCTGGATTAAAATTATCTAGATACTTGTTATTGGCCTCAGAATACCTTTTCATGCACTGACTGATTCCACCACGAATACCCTTCTCTACCATCAAAATCATGTCATAGTCATTCATCAGTTCAAGGTTAATTTTAGTGTATTTCAACATGGCGTCGAAAGCAAGACCTGGTGCGGTGAAGTACCATGCTGGGTCTAATTTGTACGATTTCAAACATACTTCCCTAAAATTTTCAAAAACATCAGCTAACAACAAAACGTCAGTCTTCAGGTAAAGGTCGCTATATTCACCTAAAGTCGAGCAATTAAAATCGTCCCAAATTTTCTTTGCATAGTCATAGTCCTCGTCTTTGATGTGTTCCTGAGTCAACTGACATTGCATTGCCTTTTCGTCGTAACCTAAATGAGGAATGATCAGGTGGGAGTCGTAACCGGATAGGTTGTGGATGAAAACGGGGAGAAAATTTGGCATTTTGAAATTTAAATTGCAATTTGAATGAGCAGGTCCTCGATACATACCCGTGAGATGACAGTGATCTCTCACGCGATCATCACCTAATTCCTCCCCACAAATGTGACAAACAGTCGCCGTTTTGAATGGGGGAATGCAATTGTATGAGTATTGAAATTGATTTTTTTTTCAGATACTACGTATATCAATTTAACCTCGTTTTTCCTAACCTGTATATATAAATTATTCATTTTTTTTATTCCTTTTATTGATTTTTAAACGGTTGGGATGGAAACACTTTGTGAGGTGTGTTTCGCATATTTTAACCCACGTTATCGCGTAGCCCATGAAATGAGCGACGTTCATATGCGACACGTGATACAGAGAGGTGGAAACCGAGTTGTAGAAATAGAATCGGCAGTGAGGAATCGTCTAAAGACATTTTGGGTGAGTGGAGATGGAGTGAATAAAGACATTATCACGTTTTTAGACGGTATTAGGGAAATTTTGATAGGTAAAATTAGCGAACAGTTGGCAAATACGGCTCTGAAAATTAATATAATTTTCAAAGCTACGTTTAAAAAGGAGAACGAATCCAGTGAGAGAGTGTTCAAAACGAAAAATGTTCGAGTCCTTCAGGCTAATGATATTGATGAAATTTTGAATAAACTTTTTGGAAAAATTTTGAAGGAAAAGTCTGAGCAGCAGGGAAAAGGTTCCAGTTGGTCGTTATCCGAGATTCTTGGGTTGGAATTGAGGATCAATAAATATAGACCTTTGAGAGGGTCCTCTTTTATTGATTTGCCACCAAAAATAAAAAAAACACACTTTCGGTAATAAATATCAATAATAGCGATTCCTTTTGTTTTAAGTATGCGATTTGGGCTAAAAATGTCCAGAAAGATCCTCAACGCGTGTCCAAATACAACAACGAGGAATTTCGAAAAGGGTATGATTGGGATTGCATTGAGTACCCAGTAGAGCTCTCAAAAATTCCAAAATTTGAAAAAACCAATAATATTTCGGTTAATGTTTTCGGTATTGATGAAAAAAATAACGTGTACCCTATCAAAGTTGTGGATGAGGAACTCGATGACCACCGGGACCTTTTGCTTTTAACAGAAGGCTCCAAGAGCCATTATTGTTATATAAGAAATTTTGAAAGATTAGTTCACTGCCAGATGACTAAAAATAATTATAGAATTTACATGTGCAAAAGATGTTTCACTCATTATCACGATGAAGAAAAGCTCGTGGAACATAAACGGGACTGCAACACCAATGCTCCCTCAAAAATCCTGCTCCCCACAGATGATGACAAGTGGTTAAAATTCAAAAATTTCGGGCACACCATGCGTGTCCCTTTCGTGGTGTACGCCGATTTCGAATGCATCCTGCCAAAATTTGTCAGTTGCAGTAGCCCTCTTGATCATTCCTACTCGATATCCACCCAAAAACATGAGGTCATGTCTTTTTGTTTTGTTTTGGTATCCTCCACGGGAGAGATTTTCGATCCCGTTCTCTATCGTGGTGCGGATGCCGCCGAGGTATTCGTTAAGAATTTAAGAGAGGTCTCAGAGCTCATATGCAGAGTGTACAAAAACGTGACCCCTATGGTTGCGATGACCCCGGAGGAACAGGAGGCATTCAAAACGGCGACTGTTTGTCACATTTGTGGGGAGGAATTAGGTGATGATCGCGTGAGAGATCACTGTCATCTCACGGGTATGTATCGAGGACCTGCTCATTCAAATTGCAATTTAAATTTCAAAATGCCAAATTTTCTCCCCGTTTTCATCCACAACCTATCCGGTTACGACTCCCACCTGATCATTCCTCATTTAGGTTACGACGAAAAGGCAATGCAATGCATCCCCAATTCGGAGGAAAAATATATTTCCTTTTCAAAGAAGGTGAGTGAAAACTTTTCCATCAGGTTCCTCGATACATTTCGTTTCATGGCTTCTTCCCTCTCAAAATTAGTTGAAAATCTCCCCCAAGATAAGTTCGAGCAAACTGCAAAGATTTTTGGAGAAAAACTGGACTTGGTCACTCGTAAAGGTGTTTTTCCGTATGAATACGTAGACTGCTGGGACAAATTGAACGATGTGTGCTTACCACCCAAAGAGGAATTTTATAGTCAGTTGACTCAGGAACACATCAAAGACGAGGACTATGACTATGCAAAGAAAATTTGGGACGATTTTAATTGCTCGACTTTAGGTGAATATAGCGACCTTTACCTGAAGACTGACGTTTTGTTGTTAGC
Source organism: Tanypteryx hageni (assembly GCA_028673005.1). NCBI lineage: Eukaryota > Metazoa > Arthropoda > Insecta > Odonata > Petaluridae > Tanypteryx > Tanypteryx hageni. Next base: position 50,309,095 of record CM054113.1, read on the forward strand.
TGATGTTTTTGAAAATTTTAGGGAAGTATGTTTGAAATCGTACAAATTAGACCCAGCATGGTACTTCACCGCACCAGGTCTTGCTTTCGACGCCATGTTGAAATACACTAAAATTAACCTTGAACTGATGAATGACTATGACATGATTTTGATGGTAGAGAAGGGTATTCGTGGTGGAATCAGTCAGTGCATGAAAAGGTATTCTGAGGCCAATAACAAGTATCTAGATAATTTTAATCCAGAGATTGAATCTCGATATATTGTTTATTTAGATGCTAACAATCTCTACGGCTGGGCAATGAGTAATTACCTGCCCCATAGTGGGTTTCGTTGGCTTGATCGGGAGGAAATTCAAAATTTTAACGTAACTTCTATTTCAGATGACCATTCGAAAGGTTACATTTTAGAAGTCGATTTAGAATATCCTAGTGATCTCCACCACGAACACAACGATCTACCGTTATGTCCTGAAAATAAAATTCCTCCAGGTGGTAAGCATACCAAACTGTTGACGACTCTAGACGATAAAACAAAGTATGTTATTCACTACGTTAACCTAAAACAGGCTCTTTCTCTTGGACTAAGACTCAAGACAATTCACCGAGTCATTGAATTTAACCAATCTCCGTGGTTGAAATCATATATCGATTTAAACACTGAACGTAGGAAAATTGTAGAAAATGATTTTGAAAAGGATTTTTACAAATTAATGAATAATTGCGTTTTTGGTAAAACTATGGAGAACGTTCGGAAGAGGATAAATTTGGAATTGGTTTCCAATGAAAAACGATTGGATAAGCTAATATCCAAATCAACATTCCTCGACCGAACGATCATTAATGAAAATTTAGTCATCGTTCACTTGAGAAAATCTAAAATTAAAATGGATAAACCTATTTATATAGGATTATCCGTTTTAGAATTAAGTAAAACATTGATGTATGACTTTCACTATCGGAGGATGAAGCCCAAATTCCGTGACAGGTTAAACCTATGTTACATGGACACTGACAGCTTCATTTATGAAGTAAGGACTGATGACATTTACAAAGATATGTTGACAGACTTGGACTTTTACGACACATCCAACTTTCCAAAGGACCATCTTTGCTTCTCTGATAAAAATAAAAAGATGATTGGAAAATTTAAAGACGAGTGTAACGGAAAGATAATGACTCATTTTGTAGGACTGCGGAGCAAATTGTATCCATTTAAAGTTAGAGATTCGAAGGAAAAGAAAAAAGCAAAAGGAATAACCAAAGCAGTTATCAATAAAGGTTTAAAGTTTGAGGACTATGTAAATTGTTTAAGGGATAATTCTGTTGTATTTCGCAAAATGAATGTGATTAAAAGTAAAAAGCATGAACTTTATTCGATGGAAATGAATAAAGTTGCCTTGAGTGCTTCTGATGACAAACGTTATCTTTCTGACGACGGGGTCAACACCTTGTCTTGGGGAAACAGTAAAATTTCAAATTTAAAGAGAAACTGGGAAGAAGCCTTTGAAGGTGATATTTGAATAGGTTATCCACCTCTCATTAACGAAATCATCTCTTTCCTCCAACCGTTTTCCTACACCGAAAATCCATTTCGACTCCAAAGTTATCACTCTGACCTTTTTGGAGAGTTTTGCTGTCTTTACACTCTCTGCAAATCAATCGCGAAAATCTTAACCTATTTCATTTCCCCAATTCACCCATCCCCACCTCAACGACTGTCAAGTTCATCGAATTTTGGAAAGCGAGACAAAGAATTTACAAAACTGCTGCTCGAAGATAAATCAACTCCACCGCATAATGCAATCTAGGACAAGCAACCAATCGCCGAGGATTTAAGACTTCTAAGGCTCCCCCTTTCACTTTCACACCTTTCCCCTTCGCTCCTACCACCCCTCCATCAGTTATAGTAGGTTATATTGAAATATATAAACTCCACGCAGTCTTTCGCTATAAAGAGTTCGAGCAGTTCAGGAGTTCTACCGAAACGGAGGAGAAGTGTTCCAAGACCGAAGTTATCCAATCATCACCACCATCGTCATCGCCACCACCGCCATCCAGTCTGCAAGCAGATCCCGCATCACCCCCCAAAGTCATCGCGGAAGAATAATATTTGTGAAATCAATCAACTCTTATTGGAAACTGTGTACTATCTGAATAATAAGAAAGTGAAAAGTGTTAGTGTTGGGTTTAATCAACGTGAAACTTTTGAATTGTGTGTGCAATTTACTCAAATCAGTGAAGGAGAAGTCATTCTGAGTAATGATCAATGGCTTAATTTATTCGAACAAAAAAGATATAATTTCTATACAATACTTTCACGCTTATATTATTCTCAAACCGTACAGATTTTGACGTGATAATAACGTTAAGACTCATTCAATTATTGGATGATGGTTTCAGAAAAGAACTTATCGAAGCAAAGAAAGACGATTTGGCGAAAAGTGGACTGGTGAAGTCGTTATTAAAAGAGGCTATAACCAATGAAGCGACATGGAGGTTGTTTAATAATAAATATAGAATGAGTATGGAGCAATGTTTGTAAAAAAAACTAACTTTGCATATATTTTTGTTAAATAAATCGATTTTTTTTACTGTTCTCGTGTGTTATTTACTTGATAAAACCTGCCCCGACCGTAGGTTTTTAAAACAACCAGAGGCCAATATCCTATCCAGGTATTAAACATGACTTTCTCTATCGAGACGCTGGAGCAACCGCAGGTCTTCTAATTTCCCTTTTTTAATTTGAGGCCCCAATCCTTCTCTCCTCCCCACCCCACTCAGAACCGGTTTTTCTTTGCCTAAAAGTTGGTGACCTACTTAGCTCGTCGAAAACCTGCTTAGAAGGGTAAACGACCGACCGAAGACACGCGCTGAGGAGAACCCAAAACACACGCAGATGTAAATATTGAAAAGCTCTATCCCCTCCCCCACTCAGAACTCGAATAGAAATCAACTCCAACGCATGATGCAATCTAGGACAAGCAACCAATCGCCGAGGATTTAAGTCTTCTAAGGCTCCCCCTTCCACTTTCACACCTTTCCCCTTCACTCCTACCACCCACCCCTCCATCAGTTATAGTAGGTTATATTGAAATATATAAACTCCACACAGTCTTTCGCTATAAAGAGTTCGAGCAGTTCAGGAGTTCTACCGAAACGGAGGAGAAGTGTTCCAAGACCGAAGTTATCCAATCATCACCACCATCGTCATCGCCACCACCGCCATCCAGTCTGCAAGCAGATCCTGCATCACCCCCCAAAGTCATCGCGGAAGAAGAATATTTGTGAAATCAATCAACTCTTATTGGAAACTGTGTACTATCTGAATAATAAGAAAGTGAAAAGTGTTAGTGTTGGGTTTAATCATTGTGAAACTTTTGAATTGTGTGTGCAATTTACTCAAATCAGTGAAGGAGAAGTCATTCTGAGCAATGATCAATGGCTTAATTTATTCGAACAAAAAAGATATAATTTCTATACAATACTTTCACGCTTATATTATTCTCAAACCGTACAGATTTTGACGTGATAATAACGTTAAGACTCATTCAATTATTGGATGATGGTTTCAGAAAAGAACTTATCGAAGCAAAGAAAGACGATTTGGCGAAAAGTGGACTGGTGAAGTCGTTATTAAAAGAGGCTATAACCAATGAAGCGACATGGAGGTTGTTTAATAATAAATATAGAATGAGTATGGATCAATGTTTGTAAAAAACTAACTTTGCATATATTTTTGTTAAATAAATCGATTTTTTACTTATCTCGTGTGTTATTTACTTGATAAAACCTGCCCCGACCGTAGGTTTTTTTAAAACAACCAGAGGCCAATATCCTATCCTACCCAGGTATTAAACATGACTTTCTCTATCGAGACGCTCGAGCAAAACCGACGTTTGACTGCGAGACCGTAGATCTTATTTTTTTTTACTACCAGAGTTTAGTGACCTAGACACATCCACCACTCGGGTGCAATAGCTGGACTGAAAACCTGTTTTTTCATCTACACCGAAATGTTTTCATTCATAAACTCCTTAGTGACCTAAATAGATGAGACTCGGCAGAGGACGGTCGCGTGCATAAAGTGAGTTTTTCGAAGAAAGACGCATCCAGATATTCCACGCATCAGATCGCTCTCCAAAGGTAATTTAATTTATATTTAATAATTATTAATATATTATCAATCCAAGCAATCATTGATTTGAAAATAATTAATTTTCAATTATGGACTTAAAACAACTCGCAATCATACATAAAGTTGGGTCGGCTATTCAGACCTATCATGAACATGGTTGGAAGACGATGAAATTAGAGGATCTGAAATTGATACCTTTTGATTATATTGAATTGTATCATCCACGTGACATCCATCAGCAAAACCGCCACATTTCCCGAATTACAAGAATTAGAAGATCGGCGTCAGAGAGAACGATATCAGCCATACCTGGAACACTACAATAAAGGAGAAATTCATATCGATGGACCACCTCCTTTGAAAAAAATGATTGTTATTTGTGTTGTGTGTATTTATAAAGTAATAATGATTGTATTTTATTGGATATAAAAACTTGATCAATATTTCGCTTCATTTTAACGTATTCAAATCCACCGCCATCCAATATACCAATCCAGAAAGTTTAATTCGATTCGAATCCGCCGCCATCCAAGTACTAACCTAACTTTGCACATTACGATCGTCTTTTGTTATGACGTCATTAGGTTTATATTTTGTTTATCTTTATAATATCACATTAAAAATGGCGGACTGCGCTGAAACGTTCAAAAGATATCTACTAGGATGTAATTTATTTTAACCTACATTTCGCAGTTTTTTTAGATAAGTGGGCTTCTCCAAAAATGGCGAAAGCGCGCTAAATTTTTTCCGCGAAAATCATCGATTGTTTTCCGTAATAAAAATACGAAATACAAAAACAGCGTATTTAACTGTAAATATCTGTTATTAACTTAGTGCTTTTAAGTAGTCGAAACTTCCCTATGTTCTCGAAAAAAATATTTTTGCGGGGTTCATCCGGTTCGGCGTCGGCCTGGCTAGAAATTCATCAAAACGGTAAATGACCAATAGAGAAACAACCACGGGGGGGTAGGTGTCTGCAAATAGCAGCAACACCTGTTTCTGTCGCTAGTGCCGAAAGAAGTTTCTCAAAATTAAAATTAATTAAAACTTATCTTCGATCATCGATTTCCCAAGAAAAATTGACACAGCGACCCTTTCCATCGAAAATGACATTGCACAAAATATAGATTATTCAGATTTAATGAAAAAATTCGCCAATAAAAAAGCCCGTAAAATCAATTTTTAATTAAAATGTAAATATATTTAGATGGTTATTTTCCTTCATTCAAATTTTTAAATGAAAGCATATTCATTGCAGATATTGTAAAAGTGAAATTATAAGCATTCTAGCTGTTCTTTGACATTGTTCACATATCATTAATCATGTAAATTAGAATTAATATCTGGTACTAATGTCCTGCTGAAGCTGATCCAGATTTAAAATAAATCATTTTTATAACATTTACTTTGTAAAGAAAATATAAATTAAAATCTGTTTGATACAAGATAAAAAGTACATTTAAATGGTCATGGCAATGATTTGTGAATTGCATTGATTTTACCCACGTAAAAATTCTTATAGCATTTCTTGTAAATTAAAAAAAAATCACTCTAGAATATCTAAGAAAAGTATACTTCAACACAGGGGTCGGCAACCTACGGCCCGCAGGCCACCCGCGGCCCTCGAAAACGCTTTATGCGGCCCGTAAAGCTGTAATGAAAAAGTGATCAGGAAAATTTCTCATGGGCAATTTTATATTTTTTGAGTAAAATTATGGTCTCAAAGCCTTTTCTGGTGATGTTTTAACGCTACTAAATTATGTAGTCTTAATTTCGTTCATATGAAATCACAGAATCTCTAGAAAACTTCTGATTTAATCACTCATCCAGCCCGCCGAGGCTTTCTTGACACCCAATGCAGCCCTCCGAAACATTCACAACTGCAAATGTGGCCTGCCATGCAGAAAAGGTTGCCAACCCCTGCTTTAACAACTCAAAGCCCAAAGGCACCAAAATTAATTGTTTATTAAATTAAAAATATTGTGCCAATATGTTGGTAAGCTCTTAAATACAAGTATTTAATAAGAATGAGAGTAGGTATATTCTTCCAGGTTGTTTTATCATACACAAATAAAAAACAAAATTATGATTCCTGAAATACTTGCATGAGATCCTTTCATTTCATTTTCAACTGAGTAAGGTTAATTCGTTAATACCACCAGATGCCAGAATTCCAAACTTTAAATTATAGCTATGATATTGTATGTCAATATTTTATTATACTTAACTTCCGAAAAATATTAAGGCTACTATCATCATTGTATATTTATATAATATGCAGCAGTGTTCACACCCCATACTGAATCATAAAACTTTCATTATGTTGTACTATGAATGGGAACCAGAATTGCTATTAATATTAATGATAAACTCATATGTGATAGCAATTACTTAGAAAAGATCCCAAAAAAGAGACTGAATACTTTCTATCCTTGGTTATTTATTGTATCCATTTTCTATAACAATTTTCATATGACTACTCTATAATTTATTATATGAATTTAATCATGGATTAGGATTCAATAGAGAACTATTAAGCTCATCTTATGGCTGAAAAAAATTCAAGAACAAGCAAATTTAAAATGTACATAAAAACCATATGCACATTTCAACACATAGGTATTATTATTATTTATTTTTAATTCCATAAAAATTGCATACACAAAGCATGACAATTGTCAGGAGCCATCATAGAGGACATTCACAACATATATATATATATATATATACTATGGAAGTTGCATCTCAAAGCAAACATACAAAAAATACAGAGTGAGTACATAGTACATATGCTACATTTTCTTATATGTTCTATGTTCCATATTTTATAATCGTGCAAGTAGCCTTCATCAAAAATCATCATATATATTTAAAAGTAAGAAAACATATTAAAACTACAATCTCAAAATACAGCAGTATTTAAATATAAAATAAGTAAATTACATGTTAGTATTCCTTTCTGTTACATGTTTTTGGAGTAGCATACATCAATAAATTCTTGAAACTGAGTAAAAAGCATTCTCCAGTAGGAATTTGTACATTTTATTCTTAAATTTAAAACAAATAAACACGTAGCATAAAAACTTAAGTCAGAAACGACTCCAATGCATTGTAATGATGGACAACTCAACATTTCAAATAAGAAGATACTTCATGCGTACATTGAAAATATCTTTTCGTTTGCATATTTTATTGGGCGCTTTAAAGCAAATTGCTATATTGACAACGATTATGATTAATTTCTTTCCATAATTAAGCAAGATATTTGATGCATGGCCGGTGCAATTATAGTGATTACAAAAAATGTGTGAATTAAAAAAACTACTTACTAAGTTCTTTCATCTTCAAGGTAAACAAAACAAAAAGCTAATTAAAATATTAGCGGTCGTATGATTGTTTGCATTTCTTCCACGCCTTAGAAATGGCACTGCAGTTTTTAAAAAAAGTTTTTGTGGTTATTGGAGATACTAGAGTCAAGTACATTTTTTAAATTGCTTGTTTTTCAATGGTTTAGGATGATAATACCTAGCAAGACAATGATTCAAAAATTTTGTTACTATACCCCTCAAAAACTAGGGTGCATGTTTTACGCAGGGTATACGAAAAAATGGGATTTTTGGCTAAAAGTATGGATGTGCATTATACACAAGAGCGCATTATACACAAGTATATACGGTATATTGTATGAGTTCTTATGGGAAATATTGATTCATTTAATGTAGTTTCACTCTATGTCACAATTTTCTGGAACGAATTAATGACGTTAATCAAAGACTCAATGTAGTAAAATATTTACAATACTGAGAATTCCAATGTCAACAACTCATAAAGGCCTGGCTAAAATTCCCATATTTTCAAACTAGCACTATAAATACTATTTTCCTAAGAAATGCTAATATTAAAACAAATCGAAAAAATAAAAATTTTAATAAATGCATTGTTAAATTCAAATGCCTTGGTCCTGAATTAATAATTATTCCCACTCCATAAGCAGTTAAGACATGCAATCATGCACAAGCCAGAATTAGCAACCACTAGATGACAACCCTTCCTTATTCCATCTCTAGCCAATATCCTAAACTCATTTCTATTCTCACACATACCTGCCTTTATATAGACCACACAGTAAAGATCAGCCCATTACAGCACAGCACAAAACTCCTTGGCTCAACATAGCACATTCTCCTAAAATCTGCCCAATTCGATGAACACTTACTGTCTCTTTATGGGTCCATGTCATATTAGCATGCACTAGAAGGAATAGGTTTTACATAAATGTAGAGAAATTTAATAAATAATGTAGCGATCAATTGAAAACCAAATGAACATAATTAACAATTATCATTTATCTAACCAAGTTGTTTATTCAAAGAACTCTCTCCCTTTCTATAAGAACATTATATGTTATACATAATAATTATGACAATTAGGTTCAACAGATGACAGTAAAGTAAATACTTTTATTCAATAATAAATAAAACTAGAATATAGAATTTTTACAATTACCTAAGTGCTCAAATTGGAAAATTTTAACAACAGGAGCACACTCTTTTAGTTCAAGTTATTTGAAATTTATTGATTACTTTATTTCAATACAAGCATAAAATTAATAACTGAAAGTCGTTTGTATGTTATACTAGTAGAAGGTGCTTGCATACTGCAAGCATTTCATCTCACCTTGAAAAAACATTAATTTTTTGAGAGATATTTCATCATGGGAAATATTTCTTAAATTCAAAAGATTTCTCCTTGGACCAAATTTCTTTTTTTTCCTTATGGAACAATAATGGAGTAAAACAATTACTAATTATTGCAATTTTATAAATATTATATTTATTTGTTTAAAAAGTCTAAACTCTATATAACTTGAAAATTTCAGCTCACTAACTTGCCCCGTCGTACCTAAACAGTTATCTATTTGTTTAAATTTTAGGAATTTTTAACTACCAAACAAATTAAAATATCAAAATTTGTATAATCCCCGTTTCGTTTTTTTACGAATTCTACTTATAAAAAAAATTTCAACTCCGAAGCACATGCGGAAATACATAAACCTTGAAAATTTGTTTAAACAATTGCGAATTTTTAGCGGTCGCATTGTTGCACTTTTTCAAGATTTTCGTTTTCTTTAGATGGTTTTGCACAAAATCGTACCTAAGAAAAAATTTCGAATTTCCAGCTCATCTAGAAGTGCCTAAATATTAGTATCCTCCTATATCCTCCTCCTCCTCTGTAAGAAACGTCGATATATAATGATGATAGGAGGATACTAATGTTTAGGCACTTCCAGATGAGCAGCAGTTCCGAAATTTTTTTCATAGGTATGATTTTGTGCAAAACCAACTAGAAAAAACTAAAATCTTGAAAAAGTGCAACAATGCAGCCGCGAAAAAATTGCAATTGTTTAAACAAATTTTCATGGTTTGTGTATTTCCGAACGTGCTCCGGAGCTGAAATTTTTTTAGAGGTAGGAATTATAAAAAAACGAAATAAAGATTTTAGAAATTTTGATATTTTAATTTGTTTGGTAGTTAAAAACTCTTAAAATTTAAACAAATAGGTAAATGTTTAGATACTACGCGGTGAGTCAGGGAGCTAAAATTTTTAAATTATTTAAAGATTAATATATGTAAACGAATAAACATTTCAATGTATCCATACAATTGTTATTGCGGCCGTTAAAATTTATTTAAATTTAAACAATTAGTTAAATATTATTTCACTTCTAAATGTGCTATAAATTTAAAATTTGGCTGAAATGTGTGGCATTATTAACCCAATGTGGAAAAAGTATAATATTCATAAAATTGTTAAAATTAGCAATTGTTCTACTCCATTATTTTTCCATAATGAAAAAACGAAAACCCGTCCAGAAGAGAAATCTTTAGAAATAAAGAAATATTTCTCATGATGAAATATCTGTCTGAAAAATTAATGTTTTTTCAAGGTGAGATGAAATGCTTGCAGTATGCAAGCACCTTCTACTAGTATATATATATATATATATATATGATAAGCAATGAGTATTTGTGTCTGCCTATGCAAGTTGCATATATATATATATATATATATACTAGTAGTTGGTGCTTGCATTCTGCAAGCATATCATCTCAACATAAAAAAACATTCATATTTCATCATTACAAATATTTTTTTAATTCTAAATATTTCACCTCCGGAGCGATTTTCGTTTTTACATTATGTAAAAATAATAGACTAAAACAATCCCAAAACTTTGCAATTTTAAGAATTTTATACTCTCTCCATTATGGGGTACTAATGCTACACATTTCTGCTATATTTTAAAGTTGTAGTACTTCTAGAAGTAAAAAAATATTTTTCCAGTTGTTTAAAATTTAAACATTTTTAACGGCCGCCGCAATATGTTTACGGAGAGAATCAAATGTTTATTTCTGCAATTGAACTACTCTGTATATAACATGAAATTTTCAGCTTCCTAGCTCATCCCGTAATGTCTAAACAGTTATCTATTTGTTTAAACTTTAAGAATTTTTAACTGCCAAACAAATTAAAATATCAAAATTTGTATAATCCATATTTCGTTTTTTTACGAATTCTACTTATAAAAACATTTTCAACTCCGAAGCACATGCGGAAATACATAAACCTTGAAAATTTGTCTAAACAATTGCGAATTTTTAGCGGCCGCATTGTTGCACTTTTTCATCATTTTCGTTTTTTCTAGTCGGTTTTGTACAAAATCCTACCAATGAAAAACATTTCGAATCTCCAGCACATCTGGAAGTGCCTAAACATTCGTATCCTTTTATATATATGTTATCATTATATATCGACGTTTCTTACAGAGGAGGAGGAGGAGAGGTTGGTGTCGGATCTCTTTCAGAGAGTTGAAAGCTCCGAATCAGTCTTGTCGGGTTTGAAGGGTGAGAAGTCTTTCTTGGAAGCGAACTGCGCCAAATCAGCGGCTCAGTCTCGAGAAGCTGGCAAAGCTTGTGACTCCACATTGCGAGCTGAGGGACCTAGGGTCCGTAAACCAGGTCAGTGGAGAGTGGTGTCCACTCGGGAGGGTCGTGGGGTGGTGCTGCGAAGGTGGGTAGGTGGGAACGTTTCGTCGGACCCTCTTCCTGCAAGCAATAGGTTCCCGGTGTTACTGGAGGACGACTCCGCGGCCGTTGCACTAGCTTCCGTCTCCTCGGCGGAGGACGATCCCAAGGTGGGCCAGGAGAAGAGGGGTCTGTTATTGATAGGAAGCTCGAATGTCCGGCACATTTGATGTTATGGGCCCGCCGGGAGGGTATTTAGAAGAGGGTGTTCTCCAAGTGTATACCTGGAGGCACGATACCCCAGGTGACGAGGGAGTTAAAGGCATAGATCTTGACCACGGGTTGCTCTTTGTTGAATGTCGTTGCACATGTGGGAACTAACGACGCCTCTAGACACGGGTCAGAGGAAATTATCAGCTCTTTCGAGAACTTGATATCCGAGGTGTCCCGTGTCCGGGAGGATTCGGGGGCGGATGTATGTCTTACCATTTCCAGCATTGTCCCACGCACGGATTGTGGTACTATGGTCTGGTGCCGGGTATTGGGATTGAACGGTAGACTGCGGGACCTATGTAAGTCCCAAGGAGTCGACTACGTTGACCTGATGCCGGCCCTTGACTCATGTCAGGTATCCCTCAACGCCTCGGGTGTCCACTACACCCCCGAGGCTGCAAAGAAGGTAGCGGGTTTGTTATTTGAGCATGCTATGAGTATTTTCAGTAAAGAATACTGTAAGGTAGCATCAAGTTTGATAAGAATTTAAACTGCATGGCATGAGACATAACTGCATGTTCCCTCTCAAATCCTAACTACTGCCTCAGCGTGGCGAGAGGGTGTAACAGTTATATCTTAGCCCTCAGATTAACTAACATAGTTTATGATTTAAAAAATAAATTAAATTTTATATAATTTCTTTTTGCCCTCAGATTAACTAATTAACAAACTAATGATGCAATTATCCTGTGTAAGTTCTAGTATGAAGAATTTCTGTGATACTCTTGAGAGTTAATGACAATATTGCAAGGTAGCATAAAGTTTGATGATAATTTAAATCGCATGGCATGAAACATAACTGCATGTTCCCTCTCAAATCCTAACTGCTGCCTCAGAGTGGCGAGATGGTGTAACAGGTATCTGATATTCCTCCAAATTAAATACCTGTCTAAAGCAGTGGGTACCTATCATTACTTACAGAATTTATATATTTGACCTGTATTACATGAAATGTTATACATTCATTTAAACTAAATAATTGCACAGCTTTGAAAAGTATTTTATTAGCCAACTTCATTTTACTTAATCTATCAGCCTTCCTTCATTGCTTGTTCATCAGAGAATGTAATTATTTTCTCTCACATTTTCCATAATATATGTATTTATAGGGTTCACAAAATTTTGGACTGATATTTTTGCTGGAGAAAAGCAAGTTAAAGATTATTCTAAACTGGAGATTGTCATTCTAGCAATCTCCTTGGTAATATCACATTTCTTCATAGTTGCCTTATATTGTTTGTAATCTTGCATTTTTTAAATAATTCCCAGGTCATTTTATGAGCATTTCGAGGAAATGGAATGTCCATCAACAATGTAGCTCAACTAGGGGAAGTTTCAGCTGCTCTTCCTCCAACCTGCATCATTGCAGAAAGCCTGAAAAAATCAATCTTCTTCAGAGTTCCATGGTTTCTTCCTGATGAGCATTCCATTATTGCGAATGTTTGTCTCAGCATCATGGTGTACTTGTGTTTTTTTCTAGTATCATTATCCTTGAATCAATAACCATTATTAAAGCATGGAGTGTTCCTCAATGTTAATTGCTACCACTAGATACATGTATGTCACAATTTTTTAACAAATAAAATTTCTATAGCAGCTTCATATTTTTCATTAGATAAGTGATATGGATTCCTAAAAATGTAAGCTGCCTTAAGATTTCTAAGTTATGATGAGAGAAAGAGGACATATGCATCCTACCATCTCAATGAGATGATGAAGATATTATTTTTTCGGGCGATTATTTCATATCTATTCTTAACTACTTCAGCATAAAACTGCTTTGGCTATTTAAGGGTGCATACCAGGGGCTCCAAAAAAATGTTTTCCATGTAAAATATCAGAAACTTTAAATTGTCAATTTAAAATTAATGAAGAAAAATTCACTTTTTGAACTGTGATACTTTGTTTTCACTGGATGGGGCTTCTGTTGGTTTGCTACTTGTTGCCTTCCTTATTGTACATGTGCACAATATGGACAATAGTTTGGTAAGAACATGCAAGTTTGTTATTGTTTCTCCAGTATTGTGCAACTTCATTCTTGTCTTTTAAGCACATACCTATTATCATTTAAACCTTCTATTTTGATTTATATGATTGCTATGTTAGATGGTTTATTTGCTTGGATTTACTTGAAAAGGATGGTTGAAGTAGTAAAGATCCCAATCTAATAATCAGGGCCAGCCTTATAGGGTGTGCAGTGTATGAACTATATCAGAGGCTCCAGCTGGTGCCATGAAGCTAATATATTTTATAAAATAATTTTTAGTTAAAAATAGTTAATTAAAAGGCAACAATCTGTACATTGCAAAATTCGTTTCTTGCTGTTAGTATGTAATTTCATGAAAATAAACCCAATAGTTTTGGAAAGGAAATGTGGATGGACATGACCTGACTTAAAAAGCAACCATCTCCTACTTTTTGCAAAGAACATCTAAAAATGGAATAAATTTATGTAACACTCACTCTGTACATTTTATAAATGAAAAAAACTATGAGTATATTTTGATGTTAATTTTTTTAAAACAACCACCCAAAAATTACTTTTCTTATACTTATGCAATCCACTATTTTATGTACTCTTACTTTTCATTAAAACTTGTAGTGAATAATGCCTTAATGAATTTTACTGAAAATTAATATTAATCTTGGGGCTCCAAACAGAAAACAGCATGCTACTTATTGATTGATTGATAATGATTGACAATTTTTCTTAAGATAAGTTTAAGAGAAGGCATTCATAACTTTTATTAACCTTCATGTGGTTATTATACCTACTATATGTTGTTTGAATTTGATTTATATTTCATTTTTGTAATTAGTAATTCACAGTTTCAAGAATTGTTTTTCTCTACTTAAAATATAATTACATACACTGAAATGCATTTTTCATAGAGAAAATTTATATATATATATATATATATATATATATATATATATGTGTGTATATATATATATATATATATATATATATATATATATATATATATATATATATATATATATATAAAATATATGTATAAATAAACAGTAAAGGTGAATCCAATACTGAAATGAGTAAATAAAGAGGAATGATTATTAGGAAACTATTAGATTAGCTTTAGAAAATGCAGGTAGGCAAACAATGGTTGAAAACAACTGAGGGAATATGAAAATGTATCATAGAAAGCACAAATAAAAGTACAAACAAAATAACATAAGAAAATAGGGAAGTCCTGGTTAACAGAGGAGATGATTAAATAATGGAAAAGAGGAGTTGGAAGCAAATTAATGCAGAATATGGAAGATGAATGTATAGAGAGTAAAAGAATAAGATAAAGAGAGAAATTACTAAAGCAAGAGAGTTGTGCTGTAAAGGAAAATGTGAGGACATGGAAAAACTGCAGAGACAAGGCAGAACAGACTTATGGTATGGAAAAGTGAAAGGAATGGGAAACGAGAAAAGAAATATGCTGGCTACAATTCAAGACAAAATGGAAAACTATTATTAGAGCCTGAGGATGTGAGGAATAGATGGAAATAGAATATTGAGGAGTTATACACTAAAGATTTAAAGTCAGATTCTACTGCGATAGAGGGAGAAAGATGTAGATAGTGACAGTGTTAGACTGCTAATATTGATTAGTGAGATTGAAAAGGCTCTTCAGGATTTGATGTTGAAGAAAGAAGTAGGCATTAATGACTTTCCATGAAAATGTTGAAGTAGTTATGAAAAGGGAGAAAGAGAGCTTTTGTTTGTTTGTATGGAAATTCTGGCTAATCAACCTCTTGGATTATTATAGCAATAACTTCTTCAGAGATTTTGTAAATTATATCATAAGATATATGAAGAGGGACATGGGCCAGAGGACTTCATTACATCAATTTCAATAAAGAAAAAGGTTTAACCAAATAAATGTCAAGATCACAGAATAATGCCAGCTTTGGCAGAGGGGTGGTTAGCATGTCTAGCTCCCAATGCCAGGGTCACAGGTTCGAATCCCGCCAAGGACATGGTCGTATGTGCTTCTTGTATATCTATTATAACACACGTAATTTGGAGAAATGATTGATTGATTAATTTCACATACGGGTAAAGAAATGATAAGGAAGGCATTGAAAGATGTAGAGAAACAAGTAAAAGCAGGAGGAAGCCTGGTTACATCAGTTACAAATGTGGATGAAAAAGAATTGGTGAGTAATACTGAAAAAGGCCTACAGATGCTAGTTAGTTCCTTAAATGAAAAGGTGAAAGCAATCAGGATGAAGATGAATAAGAAGAAAACAAAATTCATGAGATTTTACAAAGGTGGGTATTCCCTGGTTAATGTAACAGCGGATGGGGAAAAACTGGTATGGGGAATGTTTTATTTATTTAGGTAATATTATGTCACAGGATGGAAGAGATCAGGACAAGAATAGCAACAGCACAGGAAGCTTTTATGAGATGATGAGAGCTTTTGATAGAAAGACTTGGTAGTGATATCATAAAAAGATCTAAAAACAAAACTTGCAGAATTAAAAATTAATGTTTGCTCTTCAAATCTTGATCTATTTGTAATCGCTAAAACTAATTTGAATCAAGGCATAAGTGATTCTGACCTAAAAGTTACCGAAAGGATCTTGATCAACTAACTAGTGATAAACTGAGTTACGGTGGTACCTCCATTGCTGTTAAGATTGACATTAATTCATACATGGCAAAAGTCACCAGGTAAAACATTTAGCATCTTTGTTGTATTATGTTGTGGCAAAACAAAAACTTTAATAGCTGCAGTTGCTACTGCCTCCAGCCTGTGCTTTATCAGACTATGAAGAGCACCGTTCCACTATTGATGAAGTTCTTGCTACTCCCATGTGTTTCTCTTTGGTGACTATAACCTCCTAAATGCTGTCTGCCCTCCCACTAAAACAAATTTAGCCCAAGTGCAAGATGGAATTTTCCTCATTTTCTTTTCTTGCTCTCATCCAGGTCAATAGAATCACTAATTCCAAAGATAAACTACTAGATCATGCATTTTCCTCAGATAACTCAACTTACCTTGTTAATGATCCTCTCTTTAAAACGGAAGGTTATCATCCTCCATTGGGTTTGTGTATAAATAGTGAATGTAATATTACATAATTAGATTATATTCATCAGCACTGTGATTTAAAAAACTGTTATCTTGATAAAGTATATTTTTACCTAAGTTGTATAAACTGGGATTTTCAAAAATGCTCTTGATTTAAATATGGCTTTTTCTAGTTTTATTAATACTGTGCAATCAATAGTGAACATTCATACTTCCATTATAAATATAATTGTAATTCCAAATATTCTAAATGGTTTTCTCCAGAATTTCAGATTGTTGTTATCTAAAACATTTTATCATATAAATTATAAAGATTCCATTCTGCTACAGATTATATAGCTTTTTGTAGACTTAGAACTGAATGTAAAACCCTTACAAGACAGTGTTATAAGAATTATATAGGTAATGCTTAATTATAAATATCAATAAATATTAAATTATTCTTGAACTATGTTAGCTCTTGAAGGAAAACAAATGTTTTGTCTAATGTTTTTAATTATATTCATTCATTCATTTTTATTACTTCCATTGGCCACAAAATGTAACATGGAGCTTGTCAAAAGATACAAACAAGAATGTATACGATGCAAAGCATGTTATACTATTTAACCCTTTCGCTGCTATGAACTTTTAGCTTCTGCGTCAGCCATGTGCGCTGAGTTCAGTGACCTTGAAGCACGCCTGTGCTGAATACTTTCTCTAGGAGCTCCGCATCTACGTTCTTTGGTTCGTCTCTTAGTCTCTTTATATTTTAAAAGTTATTTTGTCAATCATTTACATTCATATTGATTATTAACCATCTCGAAAAAATATTTTCATCTTTTTTGAGCAGCGAACGGAAAAGCTTGAAATGCATATATGCGTCGTTAGCAGTCAAGGCACCGCTCTGCCTGCCCGCATATATGCGTCGATAGCAGCGAAAGGGTTAAAAGAAAAAGAAACTTGTAAATTTCCACTAACAATGTTAATATACGACTGGTTTCACCTGATGATGCTGTAACAGGCAAAACCGGTCATATATTAAAATTTTTAGAGGAAATTTACAAGTTTCTTTTTCTTTTAAATGGAATCTTTCCAAAAAGTGGAGCCTTCGCAAGTGGACTTTGTCATACAGTACATTTTAATAAAAGGAAATACAATACAAAACCTAATAAAACGGTATCTGGGTTAAAAGCAAGAAAAAAACAGATTATCGTAACAGTTTCAAAATATTCTTTTTGCATTAATAACAAAAACAATTAATAATAATTCTTTATTTCCAAAGAACATGCAATTGGCAATTGTCAATTATAAAAGAAGTGATTCACAAGAAAGATTTTGGTTTTCTTTTCGAATTCATTTATAGATTGTCAAGTTTTTACATTATTTGGGAGAGCATTATACAGTTTACTGCAGTAGCATGGACCCTTTTCAAATAGGGAGAGATGGTGTTGTATTGTGTGCATGTTGTTGTGGGCTCTTTTTGAGTAGTTGTGGGTGGATTGATTTTGGTAGAGGAGATGGAAGTTTTCTTTAACCCTCAGACTACCAAGGTATTTTGCACCTCAGTCCTGAACTGAACTGAATTACCCCACAAAATTTCTATTGTAAATAAACATTTTTCATCAAAATCTGTGATTACTTTAATTTGTTAGTAATTTAAAGTCATTTCAACTACCCATACTGAAAATTTCTTTTATTTAAACAATTAATCTAAATATTTTTTGTTCTGTGAAATGAATTTTATTTTTGCAGTTTACTTGATACATCAAATACAAACATTACAATATACTAATACATTAACAAACCAGATGTGTTTTTAATTGAAAATTTCATTGGCTATTTATGAGTTGGTGTGTTGGTCTGGGGGCACATAAAAAAGCCCTGCCGAATTCAAACCATCGACTGTGGGGTTAGCAGCAAACACTATACTAGTTTGGCTACCACTCTGCCTGCATAATAAATATATTATAACATGTAAATGTAAGACATTCTAAATTACTACCGACTATTTTTTCTGTTGTTTCCATATGGTAAGAATTCTGTAGATTTAACAACTGCCATTCACCTGTAGTAGCAAGAACAACATTTGGAAGATAACTATATGATTATAAAAAGGCAAACAAGTATATTAATGCTATTGCATGCTCTTTAAGCCGAAATTTTTTATTTTCTTCAATGAGGAATACTGTTCTGAATAATACCTCGAGGGGTAACTCGGTTACCCCAAGACAATTTTCGATATTTCTCAGAAATTATTAGATACCTTGTTTTTTACATAATTATGCTCTTCATACATTAAAAAGCAGTTACATAGGAGGATAAAAATCAGATAATGTTTTTAAGGAAAATATAAAAAATAAGTGCCAGGGGTAATCTTGTTACCCCCTTAGTAGTCTGAGGGTTAACAAACATTACTGATTCATAAATCAAGATACATGGAAGTGTTAAGACTTTGTTTTTCATAAAAATATTCCTACAGAAGGTTCGTTGCTTTATGTTAAAGATGAGCATAATAAGAGCTCTTTTTTGATTTATGAAAAGTCTTCAGAGGAAGATTTAGCATGGTGCTACTATATTGCAATAAGGAATTGGGAATGAAAATATTATCAATGGTGGTAGATGATTTAGAATTTATTCTTGTGGGACTCGAGATGGTGGGGGACAAGTTAAAAGAGGATGTTAAATCTAAAAATAATGATTTTTGGTGATTCTCAACATTGAAGTTAATATTAAAATCACCATAGATGATAATTTTACATTTAGAGGATTTATATGAAGCTGATGTTTTATCAAGGTTAGATAAAAAGTATTTTAAGCCTCCATTTGGTGACCTACAAATAAACATAAAGAAATTGAAGTTTTTGTTAGATAAAAAGGAATTTTAATCTCCACTTGGTGACCTATAAATAAACATAAAGAAATTGAAGGTTTTGTATTTGGCACTTCACAGCAAAACATTCAGTCTCTTTCTGTGGATATAACTGGTATTGATTCTACATGACGTTAGACTTGACATAAATAATACCACAATTTTTTAAAGTTTCTCGAATATGGTGAAACTGGTCTACAGCCTTATGGACAAACAGCACTTATCTCATTACCTCTTAGCCAAAGTTTTGACAAGAACAGGATGTCTTGTTGAAGTTCTTGTATTTCTAATCGATTGATTTTATTCTTTAGACAATGTACATTTAAGTGCAAGATTTTAAATTTGTTCCCTAGTCAATTGTGATTATGTTTCATTTCTTGAACTGAAAGGCACAGGGGATGGGAGAGATAAGTTTGGGGGATTAAAATTAGGGTCTGCTGTGGACACTTTTGGATTGTTTTTTTTTTTTTTCAGGCATTATTGTTGTTGGTTTTATTGATGGTAGATGATCTTTGTTTGTGGAATGAAAATCTTTGAATAAATAAATATGAATACAACTGCTGATAAACATGATACCATAGCAAATTCGTTTTCTGATTAGTAAGCAATGTTTCAGGCCTTGATGGTATTCTTTCACTTATTTTGAGACGTATTAACCTACCATATTGAGTCATGTGGTGCCAGTGTTCAAATCTGGGATAAGTCAGATGTTAAAAATTATTGATCGATTGCGATTCAGTAATCTATAGCAAAGGTTTTTTTAATCCCTGTTTTTGGTTATGTTTATCCACTTGTCAATCCTGTAATAATTCAAGAACGGCATTGCCGATTGTTTTGCCGATGCTTGAGTGTCGTCGTTAGAGCAATCGACATCTGCGTTAAATTTCATTTTTTTGTCACAGGTCCTTGCCAAAACACCATATCAATAAACGTATTATGTTATATTCAAATACCTCAGTAAAAATCACTACGCTAATGTTATTATTTTCAGAAAAAATTAATAGTCAAGGTGCCTGCCTCACGAGATTTTCAGAGTTCTAGATAATTCGACGTAACAGAAAAACTGCAGGGATTGTTGATAAATTCTCACGCCAGCACAAATTAAATATAATGCTCTATATTCACAGCGACAGCCTATTACCTACATCTCGTCGACCGTATAGTTCAGCAGGTAGCGTATCCAAAATATTTTTTTAATAATGTATGGTAAGTTTCAGATATTTAAAAGTACACCAAAACTCTACTAAATTAATTAATAAGTACCGTTATTAATTTTGATCTCTTACCTTTCGTAGTTTATTCCTTTACGAACATTAACTACGATGACATGCCTCAATTTTTCGCTGGCCTGATGATGACAGCAAAACAATGGATATTGTAAACTTGATAGGTTTTACAATTACATATCAAATCACATAGAAATCTATGGTTAATTACAGCTATTTGCATATCCTCTTCCATTCCTCCAAAAATAATAACTACCTAAAAAACAACCGATATTGGTGATAACTCATTGGATATTAAAACTAGAACTGTTTAACAACTAGAACGCAATAGTGACGCACATACACAGACTAAGAAAAGACAATTGGGTATTACCTTTCATTACGAATATTCAACACTACTTCGTTTCTTAATATTCCATTTCTTTTTCAGCCCTTGATTGACGATGAATCGCGATGCAAGTAACATTTATTTTTTTCCTACGCATCTTCATCATAATATGCCCATTAAATAGATTACGATATATTTTAAATTACCAGATGTCCTTTACGTCTTCGAATGGCCTATATTTACCAACATTTATAAAATGATATTTTGCACATTACAATCCCTTTATACGCTATACATTTCTGTTCTGTCAGCCACAGTGCCTTTTCCAAAGCAAAGGGAAACTACCTCATTATATTTCCCATGATAGGCTGAAAAGCTGTAAATACCTCTATGGATCTTTCTGGGGTAAAATATTCCAGAGGTAAAATAGTCCCCCAATCGTATCTCCGGGTGGGGACTACCCTAGGGCAGCGTTTCCCAAAGTGTGGTCCACGGCCCGGTACCGGTCCTTGGGAAAAAAATGCCGGTCCTCAGAAAATATTAAAATAATCGCGCTATCCTATTAAGTCTACGTATACAGCTGTAACAAATTAAATTGACTCTTATGTATGTGTTTGTGCACTCGTTTGTAAGTCTAAAGCCGTCGATAATTTGCGTAAAATAAACGCACCGGAATATGCCGTGATCCGAACACGTAGGATTAAATGTATTGCAACACAATGAGATGAAATTCTGTTCCGGTAGAAAATAAAACGCGACATGTAGCGATTTTTGGAATAATCGCTTTGTGTGTCAGATACTTTGTAGCTGTATTATTCACAGAGAGGCTCTAGCCGTGAAAGGTATGCCATCACTTTTGAGTTCAACTATTCAAGAATGTGTGAGGTTTATAAATTATATTAAATCTCGTCCATTAAATTCCAGGATCTTTACTGCTTTGTGTAAAGAATTAGGAAGTGAGCATGAGCATCTCCTTTTACACTGTGAATCGCGATGGTTATCAACAGGAAACGTTTTGAAACGACTTCTTGAAATGAAAGACGAAGTTTTATTGTTTTTTTAACAGCATCCTCCATCGGTAAGAGATTTTATAAACGAATTTAAAGACATATTTCGCGAATTTGATTGGTTAACAAAGGTAGCCTACTTATGCGATATATTTTGTGCTTTAAATGAGTTGAACTTAAGTTTCTAGGGCAACAACATAGATATTTTTAAAGTTCTGGAAAATGTTGAAGCAACAATAAAAAAACTTCGTTTGTGGACACAACGAGTTGAAAAGAGAAATTTTAAGTCTTTCTGTATTTGATCTGAATTATTAGAAAATTATGCCGATGTAAATAACTTAGATGCGCTCTCTGTAACAATAAAAGAACATCTCCTGGGGCTAATATCAAGCTTAAATGAATATTTTCCCCAAATTGACTGCAGTAAAATGTGGATTAGGAACTCATTCACTCTTAGCACAGAAAATGAAGAAATATTGCAACTAAATGAAACGGAAGTAGATTCACTAGTTGAACTTTCTTTTGATACTGCATTGAAACACAATTTTGATAACCTCTGCTTGATTGATTTTTGGGTGAGCTGCCAAAATGAATATGCAAATTTATCTGAGAAAGCGGTCAGATTCCTAATGCCTTTCAGTTTAACATATAAGTGTGAAGCTGCATTCTCTACTTTGGTTTTCTTAAAAACAAAGTATAGGAATAGATTGGATGTCGAGCCAGATCTGAGGATAAAATTGACTTCTTTTCATCCTGACATACAGTTGTTATGTAATGACAAACAACAGCATCCTTCACATTAGTATGTTCTCTTTTCCTTTATTACTCATTTTGTAAGATTGAATTGCTAATTCCTAATGTTGTAAAGATACATAAAAAGTGAATAAATAGATAAACAATGGAATTTGATTTTTTAAAATTGATTTTATGGTTTTATAAATATGCATGTGCAATGTATTAAATTCTTTATTTATTGTGCATTCATCGGACGTGCAAGCAAAGTAGTTCCATTCGCAAATGGTCTGTTGGGAATTTTTTTTGTGTGTGTACTACGGTGGGACGCAAAACATTATTATTAAAGTAACCGGTCCCCAGGTCTGCAAAGTTTGTAATAACCGGTCCCCAGGACTGCAAAGTTTGGGAAACGCTGCCCTAGGGGATGCACAGAGGAAATGTAACATTAATAAGAAAGCAAGTAGTGAGAAAATAAGAATTGGCACATGGAATGTTAGGACCATGAATTCAGGGGGTAAACTAGAGAACTTAAAAAGGGAAATGAGAAGGAATAATGTAGGTATAGTAGGTCTTAGTGAAGTTCGGTGGGAAGGAGAAGGCGAGATAAATTCAGACGAATTTAAGATTATTTACTCGGGAGGAGAGAAAAAGGAAAGGGAGTGGGGATTATAATGAGAAAAGAGATAGCTGAAAGAATTAGCAAGGTAGTGATAGTTAATGATAGATTAATAGCCATAAAACTTCAGATGGAGCCAGTGGAAATGCTTATAATTCAAGTGTATATGCCAACAACTAATGCTGGCGACGACGAAGTAGATGAAATCTATGAACAGATTATGGAGATATTGGAGAAGGAGGGAAAAGGAAGGATCACCACCATAGTAATGGGAGATTGGAACAGTGTAGTCAGAGAGGGACAGGAAGATAACATAGTGGGAAAATATAGACTAGGGAAGAGAAATGAAAGAGGGGAGAAACTTGTGGAATTCTGCCATAGAAATAGATTGATTGTAACTAATACATGGTTTAAGCATCACCAGTGGAGACTTTACACATGGAGAAGCCCAGGAGACCAGAGACGATACCAGATAGATTACATACTAGTCAATGAAAGATTTAGAAATAGCATTAAAAATGTGAAAACACTACCAGGGGCAGATATCGATTCTGACCACAACCTTTTGGTGGCAAATACACAATGTAGACTGAAGAGCGTTAAGAGAAACATAAGAGTTAACAAGAAATGGAACTTAGAGGAACTCCTTAAAAACAAGGAGGCTATCATGACTGAGCTGGAGGAAAGGTTAGGGGAGAGAGCTGAAGAAAATAGGAAGAATGTAGATGAGGAGTGGAGATACATCCATAGCAACATTAAAGATGTAATGGAAAAGAAGGTAGGAAAGATAACGGGTGAAAGAAACAAAAAACCCTGGATCACAGCAGCCATGCTGCAAAAAATGGAAGAGCAGAGAAAGTGGAAGAACATAAACACTGAAGAAGGCCAAAGAAAGTACAAGGAGTTAAATAATGCTTTAAGAAGGGAAACAGATAAAGCCAGAGAACAGTGGATAAATGAGAAATGCGAGGAGATTGTCGAATATGAAAGAATTTGTAGAACAGACCTCATGTATAGCAAAGCAAGGGAACTATTCAAGAAAAAGGCAAGAAAGATAGGACGTAAAGGAATCATGAACAAAAGTGGTAAAATAGTATCAGAGCCAGACAATGTAAAGAATGTCTGGAAAGAATACATTGAGGTTCTGTATGACAAAGAAGGAAAGCCAAGAAATATTGAATTAAATGAAAAAGAGGATGTGGAAAAGGATCAGCTAGGACCAAGTATTCTCGAGTCTGAAGTTAAAAGAGCAATTGATGACATGAAAAGAAGGAAGGCTGTTGGGAGTGATGATATACCCGTGGACTTTCTCAAGGTTTTGGGGTCTAAAGCAGTTAAGCAACTAACAAAATTTTTTAACCAAGTATATGATACTGGTATATGGCCTGAAGATTTTTTAGATGTTGTTATGGTACCACTGGAGAAAAAGAACAATGCAAAATGTTGTAAGGATTACAGAACAATTAGTTTAATTTCTCATACAGCTAAAGTTCTAACTAGAATAATAACCAAAAGAATTGAATAATAGAAAAGGAGCTGCAAGATAATCAGTTTGGTTTCAGAAGAGGAAGAGGGACTAGAGATGCTATAGGATGTATGAGGATGATGATAGAAAGAGCGCTAGAGGTCAATAAAGGTATGTATTTTTGTTTTGTAGATAGGGAGAAAGCTTTTGACCGAGTGAAATGGGATAAAATGCTGGGTATTTTAAACAATAGGAATAGATTGGAAAGATAAAAGACTGCTTAAAAGCCTTTACTTTGATCAAAAGATCAGAGTCAGGGTTGAAGGAGAAGAAACAGAAAGTACTTCAATAGGGAGGGGAGTGAGGCAGGGATGTCCTATTTCACCAGCGATATTTATTATTTATGCAGAAACAATAACAGAAGCGGCGTTGATGGGAGGGAAAGGATTTAAGATAGGAGGTGAAAGTATTACCACCATTAAATACGCAGATGATCAGGGCTTAATAGCAGAAGGCGAGAAAGAGCTTCAGAGGATGACAGACAGACTAGTGGAGGTTGGCCAACAATATGGAATGAAGATCAATGCAGAAAAAACAAAAGTCATGGTGGTTTCAAAGGAACATAAAGAATTAAATATAATGATAAATGGCCAAAAATTGGAACAAGTAAGTAGTTTCAAATATCTTGGCAGTATTTTAGCGCAGGATGGAAGTAGTATACAGGACACCAGAAGTAGGATTGCAATGGCAAAAGCAGCATTTAACGAGAAGAAGGACCTTCTCACAAGCAAGAAAATAAATTTAGAAACAAGGAAGAAATTAGCAAAATGCTACATATGGAGCATAGCTCTTTATGGTGCAGAGACGTGGACGGTAAGGAGAAAGGAGGAAAAATATTTAGAAAGTTTTGAGATGTGGGTATGGAGGAGAATGATGAAAGTGAAATGGACAGAGAGGAAGAAAAATGAAGAAGTATTAGAAATGGTGGGAGAAGAAAGGATCCTAATAAAAACAATCAGGAAAAGAAAAGCAAATTGGATAGGGCACATATTGAGAAGACAGTGATTACAAAGGACGATCTTAGAAGGAAAAATTAGTGGAAGAAGAAGAAGAGGGAGAAAAAGAATAGGAATATTAGATAATATAAAGCAGGGATATAATACTTATAGAGGTATAAAAGAGGTTTCTAGGGAGAGAGAGAAATGGAGGCAGTGATTCAGTTAAAACCTGTCTTCGGACAGAAACATGATGATGATGATAACACTCGGGTAGTTGTACGGTTTTTTAGTTAATTTCCGTAAGGTTGGAAAAAAACATTAGATGCTTCTTTTTTATCTCTATATCGTATTTGAGCGATATATATCGTATGTAACTTCACATACATCACATCCGTTCTGTTACTCTCTCCCTCTCTATCGCTACTTCTTGACAGCACTTCGGGTGTTGGCCCTATGGTTTTGTTCCCTTTGTCCAAGGTCCTGAGCAAAAAAAATGAGGAATTCTTAAAGGCAGCAGGGGAAGAGAGAACTTAATCAGAGACATAATGGAAAGACAGAAGAAATGGATGGTACAAAATTTGAAAAGTAACAGTGTGTTGAAAGAAGTTGCTGAAGCGAAGATGCTATGAAAGAGGAAAAGAAGTAGGAAGAGGCAAGGTACAACCTATGCCAGTAAAGTTCCAGGACCGTCTGTATAAAAATGAATGCAAGATACTTCTACCCTGCCACTATCTGTCCCCCGCAGAAGTCTTCTCTTGCACTGATACACCGTTTATAGTATTTCTGAAGGTTGTTGAAGTAGCTCGGGATGACATTTTCTGGAATGCTGCACCGTTACTCTGTCACGATTGTTTCCATGTCTTGAATGTCAACAAAGCGATGGTCATTCATCTCATTTCCTCCGTGGGAATAGAAAAAAGTCACATGGGGACAAATCTTAGGAATATGGTATGTGGCAAAACAGCAACTTGTTTCTGTCAAAAAGTGTTGGAAGGACAACACTATATGCAGCCACACAGGAGGAAGCAGTTCCCTGATACCCTCAATTTGGGACAATAATGACGAATGCCCAGAAGTAAACATTGCAGAAAATTTTTGTTAAGACTTGGTAAACTGTTTGCGCCTCAGGTACAAATTCCTTGTACACTATACCTTTACAATAAGAAAAGGCAATCAACATTTTCTGTGCATGTGGTGAGTGGGTACATCTCCACCTTTTGCTTTGACGTTTTGTTTGAGGGTCATTTTATAGGCACCAGGTTTCATCTCCAGAAGTAACGAAGGTGAATTTCAAAAGGTCAGCACAAATTTCAAAACGTCTCCTTTTGCTCTTCTGTCTGCTTCCATCAGTGCAAGTCTTGCATTCAGTGGCAGAGCAACTACACAACATTCCAGGAAATGACTTCCAGAGCTGCTTCAACGACCTTCAGAAATGCTAGAAATGGTATATTGATGTAGGGGGAGAGTATTTCGAAGAGGATAAACAGCAATGGTATCCAAGTATCTCGCATTAATTTTTATACATTCAATCCTGGAAATCTGGAACCTAAGTCCAACTGCTGAAAAAATTATGACAACAAAACAAACATTTAATCAGAGAAAAAAATTTCCCCCATCCGTTTTCCTCACTATTTTGATCTCTGCCCATTAAAGCATTTATACGTTATAGACATGAGAAAAACTGTATGATATTGCTTGGTAAAAAATCAATTATAAATGATGTATGGACATGAAACATTAACAATTAATTCCCATAACAAGGGGGAAATAGCAAGAATGTGGCTTATAATTTAATAATGTTGTTCAACAGATTAACTATAAAATGGAAACAACTTTATTTTTTAATCACATTTATACATGAAACAGAACAACAAATAGCAATACTTAGTAAATTTCAATTCTCCAGTATTGCTCAATTTACAAACATTTATTGTCCATAGTTATGCCATAAAAATGTAGGACATCATTTGATATTCAAGGCAGCCAGGCAGCTGATTACATTTTTTGATACTTAAAAGTTCTTCATAAATAAACTTCACATTTCATTAAATTCACCTAGGTAAACTAAAAAAAATGCCATTTTTATAATTGCTAGCAAAACATAAAATGCCATACACGTTTTTTTAATTAACATGGGCAACAAATATTTTATTTATTTTTAAAAATAACCATGAAAGTTCCTCCATTTCCAAGATAATTTATTTTGAATCTTAAGCTCACATACTATTTCAGGACAACTGGAAATAGTAACTTCGATTTGAAAGAATCAAAAAATATTATTTTCCCAATTTCAGATAGCACACAGCAGGACTGGAACTAAAAGGACAGCAATGAAGGGGTTAAATTTTGCACAAATAAAATAAATACTGTATTTATCTGAATCCAAGATGGCCCTAAATCTAAGACGACCCCCCCTATTTTAATAGACTGTCAAAACAGAAAAATATTTCATGACCTAGTTACATATGTTTCCTGCGAAAGTTAAAAAACTTACAAAGCTAGCAGAAATTTTTATTGGGTCCCATAATTTTCTTGAATGTTAGAGGTATTATATCAGTCATCATCACTCTCAATACTCTCTTCTCCACTGTTCTCACTCTCCCTATCAAACTAAAACTAGGTACACTAGTTTGTTCATTCATTGAAATGGTGACACAAATTTTTGTTTGAAAATAAAAAAACAATTTTTAAAATGTATTCGTTAAAATTAATACTGTATTTATTGAAATCTGAATTGTAAGTTTGTAATGAAATTTTTTCTTTTTTATTTCAATAATACCAGGATGAATCACAATTCTCTTTGCGAATGACCCAAGGTGAAATACATTGGGTGGTGTATGGCAGGGAGAGTTTCCCAACCCACCCAACCCGGTATCTCCCCCTGCCTTACACCACTCATGGTGTCTTGCCTTCCAATTTGTCTCATGATGAATTTGTTGAGCGATAATTGATGCACAATCAGTTTGTTGTGCGATAAACTGACCATGATGCATTGACGGTATACCACTTCGTACTCAAATTTAAGAGGACCCTGAATTATCGTAAGCTGAAATTTGGAAAAACCTCACCTTGGATTCGGGTAAATATGATATTTACAATATTTTTAATTAATATAAAATTTTATAACTGTTAGAAAATGGCTGGGGTTAACGGGGTTGAGATAAGGTTTGCCATCTCAAAAGAGGGTCGCAGATCCATAAAGCCTTGAGAACTGCTGTTCTAACTTATAAATAAAAAAATCAAGTTTACAATTTCACTACTGCGTGAAGAAATTTATATTTTGGTTTTTAAATACAATCTAAATTAAACAGAAGATAGCAGTACCTCTGTCATAAGGAAAAAAACAGAAAACAGTTGTATGGAGATTGCATGCAAAAAATTTTCTGGGAATATTTTTAAAATAATGGTACTCACCCATATTGATTTCATAAAAGCTAAATTGTTACCCATGTCAACTAAGAAGCACATATATTAGCATAACAACACATAAGATATACCAACTGTCAAAAATAATACTTTCAAATACGTCAAACTTAACAGCTTTCACGTGATACCATCATTAAATTAATGAAAATAACTTACGAAAAATCTGCATGTAGAGGGTTATAATCATGTCAACAAGTGTATCAAAAAGTACAATAAAGGGATGCCTTTCATTCCCTGATACATTTCATGACAAATTCTGGACCCTATGGAGTAGAGTTATCATAGCACACTGTTAACTCATGGAATATGTGCAAAAATATTATCCGACTCTATATAAGTACACCCTTCCTCACTCAACATTAATTTTTTTGAGAATAGCAACATTTAAAAAATTATGAGAAAATTCACGTCCATTTTTACGTACAAAACTTGAACTCCTGTATCTAAGAGTACAAAATTTTTTCACTGCAAATAATGACAAGCTCAACAGTAAAAAGAAAAACATCGTGAACGGATCCTTAAAAATTGGTGTAACATCAGTCCTTTTCATTTTCAAAAATAAATTTGCAGCTAAATATGTCGAAAATATACAAAAATTTCCAGTCAACTAGAGGCTTAACTATGAATGTTTAAACTCTAAAAATCATTCCTATATTCTTTGGTGATTGACATTAAATACTTCCATAAATGTGGTCTATATCGGTGAATAAAACACAGAAAGTTCCTCTTGGTCTGTAGAGCACAAATTGTACTTTTATACTATGGCAATTTCGTCAAATGTTATTTCTATTACAACATGCTGCACAAAAGTTTCAGCTGACAAAAAAAATTTAACAGCAACACATTTCCTGCAAACTGCTATTAAAATTTCTTCTTCTTTCTTCTTGTGCGCATGCATACCGAGATAAAAACAGGAAAGTACACAGCAAAGTTGTTTCTTTACAAAGTTGGCTTTTATGATCAAATCAAAACCCAAGACAGCCACATAAAGTGTCTGCCAGCAATTAAAACCCCTTACAAACGTCTTGAGTCCTGTCTTTTTTTCTTCCGATTAGAATATATAAAAATGCTTCCTTACCGAGTGAGGTGTTATGGGATACAAAAATGAGAAATACAATGGGAGGTCAGAGAGGGTGTTTTTGTACCGGGGCAAAGTGCTATCTTGCTCTACTTCTGCCAACAACTTGCCATGCCCGCTGGTCTTTTGCCTGCAACGAATTTATCACAGGATGGCCCCAATATAGCCATATCAGTCCAAATATGGTGCAGACCAAGCATTCAATATAATATCCGTCAACAATGGTTGAACAAGTGCCCATCGACTTCTCACACATCTGTGAATAAATAACAAAAATGTGCAATAAAACATTTGAAATCAATGGCTACGTACACAAAATCAAAATCATCAAACTTAAAAATATTTTGCACCGGAATGTAAATATGTAGCAGGTGGTCTTTTGGATTTAATTTAATGCAATGTCTTTCAAATAAAAACATTTAATATGAATAAAAATAAGAGATTTTGATGTTGCTTTGTTCAAATTTAACCCATTCACTGTCACCCAAAAATCAACAATTACATCAAGGGTAGTATATTTTAATCTTCAGTAATATAGTACTAATTAAAATATTTAATGGACATTGCTATGTTGTTTTGTGATAATCATACATATTTATTCCTTTGATAATATGTTTAGTTTTGTGAGCAAGAAGCCAAACTCCTATTTTCCGTGTGATTATCTGCTCCAGATGCAATCATCAGAAAATCTTCTCATTTTTAGAACGAAAACTAGGTAGGCATTTTTGGAAAAGAAGTGTAAAGCAATTAACATACTGTATTTACCCAAATATAAGATGATGTGGATTCTAAGAAAACCCCCTTTTTTAACTCTTTATTTAAAAAATATTTAAACTAGTACTCGAGGCAGAAATTTATTTTTGACTGCAAAATTTTTGTAATTTTTCCATACAAATTATCCCTCATGTCCATACCATGTCTATTCATAATTTGCTACACATTCATCACTGGAAGAGTGTACAACTCTGTCCATCTACAGATTGCTATCAGGAGCAATCCATATACTGTATTTACCAGAATACGCCCACCTTTAGTAGATTATTAAAACAGAAAAAAGATTTTATAACATAATGATATACTATGATTCCTGCAAAAATGAAAGTTACTAAGATAGCAGAAATTTTTATTGGGTCCCATAATTTTCTTAAATATCATAGGTCTTTGTGTTATATCAGTCATCATCACTCTCTATCTTTATCACTCCAAACTTTGTCCATAGACTCCCACAAAACATCATCTTCACTTCTATTCAAGGCATTCAATAAGCAGCACTTCTTAAATGCATTCACTATTACTTCTGGACTTATCTATTGCCGTGATCAAGTTGTAGAGCATTGCAACAGTAGGTTTCTTTTCACTCAGAATATAAACCTTATAAATTATCTTTAAATCGCATTGAAGTTATTTGGCATAAGGAAAAATCATTTCGTCATTCGCATACACTAGCCGTTATTGGCCTTAAATTTGTCGTGGGATTTTTACCCCACATGCAACTTCTTATGCTTCATGCAAAACTGGCATTCCGAACTGTTTCTCAATATGCACAAACTCAACTATTTGTTTTTTTGACACCGTGAAACCAACCACATTTTGAACCACTGAATGATTTCTGATGAGATTTAGCACTTTCACATTCCTATTTTAAGAGTTTCCATCTACAAACATTTGCTTCAATGGCATTGAATTTTCTACTGACCACAGTTATTAGTTCTTAGGCATTCTTGACAAAATGTAAACAAAGAATGCCTTATGGTTAGGTTATGTCCGTCCATTCCGCATGCTTCATCTGTGAAACTACTGGGCGGATGTTCATGAAATTTGGTATTTAGGATATAAATGGTTCGCATAGCCAAATCGGGGGTGCCACATTACTGGTGACAAAAATTGAACTTTTCTTTGTATCTCATCATAACTACGAATAATTCCTTTGATATTTTCCCCTTTGCTGTTGAACCACTTATCTCTACATGCTCAGCCATTTTTAAGTTGAGGATGACATATTTAAAATGCCATATAAGACAAAATCACAATCAGAGAATTTATGGCTTTAAACTGTTGAATCGGAGAATCGTGATAACTTATGCCATCATTTGTTTTGACATCTGCAAAATGCTAATGGCCATCAGAAATGGGAAGTTTAGCTCACTTCACAAATTGTTCATTGAACGTCATCTTTCAAAAATAAAATTCAGCAGTTCTCTAGTCATTTGTACGTATTTGGTGTATATTTTGTACAAATGTATCCAATATAAGTATAGTTCATTCATTCATTGAAATGGTTTGATGAATAAGCACTAATTTATCAAAACTTTTTAAATACATTTCTGAAGAGAATGCATCTCTGTTTAACACTAAGTAGTTTCTCGACTATGCATGTCTTTTAAACGGCTTTCTACGGCAAATAAGGAAGTTGATATTTTTCATGGCAGAAAAATGGAAGAAAAATATTCTTATTATGAAGAAAAACTTGAATTAATAGAAAGACTTGAAAAAGGAGAACCTGTGAATAAATTGGCTGTTGAACCAAGTTGATAGAGTTCGCTGCAGTGTCTGATAGCAGCGCTGGGCATTTAAAATGTAAGAAAATGAAAGAAATCAATGTACGAGAAATTGGATATAGCCTTGCTTCTGTGGTTCAACCAAAAGTGAGCTGATGCAATAACTGTCTCTGATTTCATGTGTGTACAGCAAGCTAGGCATTTCCATGAATCACTCAGGTTAGAAGGGAACTTTAATACTTCATCAGGTTTACTCGATACAAAGAGCGATACAGCAAATGCGAAATCGCAATTCAAGGAGAACACTTGAGTGGCAATGTTTCAGAAAAAAGTCATACTCCCAGCCATAAATCTTGCCGAGCAAATCACGGGGCTATGCTATAGAAATGCAGCAGGAAATCAAGTTGAAACTTAATCTGATTGGGAATGCAAAAAATTCTCTCATTCTAATCTGTTAATTTGCCCATCAATTATGATTGCCCAAACGGTGCATGGATGGAAAGAAATATATTCAGTGATTGGTTACACAGCAAGTTTGTGCCTGATCCTTTATCTTTTTTACGCAACAAAGAACTCGCACCAAAAGCATTATTGTTATTGGATTATGCTCCCTCACAACCAAATGTAGACATTTTAGCTTCCGATGAGGGTCTCATCTGTGCAAAATTCTTGCCTTGCCTTGTCATGGCATTGATTCAGCTCATGGATCAAGGAGTGACCACATCAATGAAACAACAACATCAGGCTACTCTTCTAAAGACTCTTGCTGAAGACAGTGAAAACTTACTGGAATTTTGGAAAAAATTATAATTCTAGATGCAGTGTATGGTGTTTCTCAAGCATGGTATTTTGTGAAGCCTGTGACCCTTGTTCAGTCATGGAACAAACTTCTTCCAGATCTTGAAGAGGATTTTTGTGGCTTTTCTAATGAAGATGTAAATAACTCCACATCGATTACACTATTGCAGGGACTAAATCATTTTGAGGATATGGACTGAGAATCTTAGTGTATGGTTCAATAATGATAAGTTTGAATCTGGATTCCAGCAAATGAGTGTATGACAACGTAGTGGGGTAAGAAGATGGAAAGAACAGGGATGGAAGGAGACAGAGAAAGCAGCGACAAAAGTGAAGGGACTAAAAATGATCACATTGGTTACAGAATGGCAGTTCAATGTCTCGACACTGTGTTAGATTATATGGGACATAATGGTTTTGATTACAGCGGCATCATAGCGAGCAATTATAATAAAAAATGTAAATTAGTCATCAAAACAAGAGAAGATTACGGAATCATTTTTAAACTAACCATTTTGAAAGATTTTTTATCAAAATGTTTTGTTCATGAACATTTAATGTGTTTTTAATTAAATTAAACCATTTTTGCATTATCTGTGTTTTCTGATTAATTACGCTTCCTCTTACATCTATTAGGCTGGATAATTGAGGGTTTACTTCATTTATAGAAAAAGGTAATTTCCTTACCAATACTTCGTCCTGGGAACTGCAATCAACATCCTTTAAAGACGAACCATCACTCAAGATGCAATTTTTCCAAGTCAGTGAATCCACCATCCATAAGGCCAATGTGGTGGGCCAATTCCCTCCAAGGTTTGACAGGGTGTTGAGCAATGTCATGTATGTACCACCAACTGCTGGATCACTGACACGTGCAAAAAAGGCCATCACTGCCACAAACATGCTGTACACAGACACCTTGGAGAAAAGATTTAAACTTATTCAAAAATCAATATGTTTTCATCAACCTTTCCTATGATATAAAATGAACAATATATTCCTATACAGGTGCTGATTTACACGATTTGAGGCCCCTAGGCAATAGCAATTTGCAGGGCGAATTCTGAAAATAGGTTATCAAATTCTTAAAATTTTATTTGTACATATATCTACAATAAAGTGGGTGGGGTTTCGAGGTTGATGTCGATTACAACTCAAAGTCTTTGAGTGGAACCCTTAGAAATAATTATTTTTTTCTGACACCTGTCAGAAAAAAATTTTTGATAAAACATATTATGGTGCATATCTTATGGAAGAAAGATCCTTAGTTACTCTTCATTTAATTCAAAATAAGATACTCTTTTTTATCTACTGCTTGTAGGTAAAAACCATCCACTCACTTGATGAAATGAATAGCTCGCTAACAGAAGAATGTAGTAATATGAGGGAACAGATCCATGCCTCACAATGGATGGGGTGATCCACACAATAAATGCAGCAATCAAACCAAAAGCCAACCTAAAAAGTACAAGGAAAATAGATAGTTACACAAAAGATAATAACACATGCCATGGTGAAAAAATAATTAAAGAAAAATTACACTGAATTCCCATGACTGAAGGTATATTCTGAAGCAAATAAAGAGGAGTGAAATTTAGATAACTGAAGAACATCAAAGATTTAATAAACAGAAATTACATTTAATGTAAACAAATGCACATCAAATGAAAATATAGAAACATAGGAGGAATGGCTCATTTTTTGTTAAAAATCTGTCCAGTTCTAAATGTGTAAGTGTAGGAATAGATGACACAGCTGCAATTGTGGGGCATAATAAGAGTTTAACACATTGACTACCCACCGAATTTGCTACATGCTTCCCAGAGGCTGTGTAAAATGACTTTCTTTTGTTATGAAAGAATATGATGTAAAAACGTTGCCATCCTGTGGGAGAAATAGAAACCATGACCACCGGAGCAAATATTGGAACTTGTCAGAGAACCGCTGAAAGTACGAAACGAAACCAGCAAGCTCCAAGCATAGGGATATACAGAAAGGGACTGATGCCCATGGTACTGCATAATTCACGATCAAGTTCTCATTGCAGAAAAACTAGGATCCAAATAAAATGAAGTACTTAATGATGTGGTAAAAAAAATTAATTTTGTGAAAACCTGACTCTTACAGTACAAATAACTTGAATGTTTTTGTGATAAAATGGGCTCTCAATATTATAACCTTTTATATATTGAATTCTGATGGTTATCATGGTGAAAGGTTCTTTGCCATATCTTTGGGCTTAAGAATGAACAACAATTTTTCCCTTTGAATTATAAGCAAAACCTGGCTGAAAAATTCCAAATTGAAAAATGGCTTTTATTTCTGTTCTACCTTGCCAATATTTTAGAAAAAAATGAATGCATAAATAAAGACAAATAATGTACACTAGCGTAATTGCCCATCAAATATGATGGGTATGTGTGGATTAAGTATTAAATTTAAGGCACTTCCCATTCTTCCTCCTTTTCTCTCTTCCTCTCTCCCATCCTCCCTCCCTCTCTGGAAAAATAGACTTCCTAGACTCAATCTGGCCCTAAAAAGGAACATTATTTATATCTCTCTCCCTCCTTCTCTGTCTCCTTCCCTCTCTGTCTCTCCCGTTTCTTTCTTCCTCTCTATCCTTCTCCCTCGGGTATTCAAGCATTGAAAGCATGCATTCCTTACACATATAGTATAAGGATTAAGATGACAATACAATCTCGAGGTTTAACAATGATACTGTCGGCAAGGCAACATATCATTAAAATGCTTAAATTTTTCAATAAATATGATTTAAACGTAGAACTTGAGCAATTTTGTAACTTAGGCAAAATGTGATAAAAATAAGAAACGTTATTTACTTCACTTTAAAATGGCCCAGATCAATTCTTTCTAATTTTAATTTGCAAAAGAGTAAAAGGCTGTATGTCCAAAAATCGATTGTTACGTGTTATCTTATGGGAAATAGAAATTATCTACTGGAGTCGAACCCGGGTCTTTTTTTGCGATTATGTTTCGCAAATGGCTTTTACTATAAGAACAAACATTCCTATCAAATTTTAAATTTCTACCTATTCAGAAAGTTTGTTAAAAATAGCATTACAGTAAGTCATAAATGAAGTTGTTGCAGACAGAGTAAGAGAAATACATATATATATATAGATTATTATCCAAATTATTATCCTTATCTATTCATATAGGCAACAAAAAAGAGTGCAAAGTAATGTCAATTTGATGATAAGCAAGATATTAATTATAAATAGGGTTCATCTTTAGGAAACGAGCCTTCCTGCTCACCATTGCCCACTAGCGACCTCTATACTGAACTATTTGTAGAAAGTTGGGGCACTCTCTTTAAACAGCTGAATCTCATGTGTACCCTCGAACACAACACTTTTGCAATTCAATGATGCATATTTCGTCATTGGAAAAAGTTACACAGGCATCCCGATGACGCAAACTGCATCATCTATAAGTTTAGAAGAAAACATAAAATGTGCCAGAAGTAGAATTTTGCACTGACAAAACTTGATTCCAAAATGGGTTTAGATTAATGCACTGCTCATCGATGTGAAGGTATGGAATTGAGAAATGTGAAAATAGTGTATTTCTCACCAAATTGCAATTACTAGACCAAGTTATTTTTTCTAATGTTAAACAGTTTTTAGACATCAGCTAGTGTTCTATATATTGAGAAATATGGAGGCATGCAATGACAATTCAAAAGTTAAATGGAACACAGTAAACCAGAGTACAGCCATCCCTCTTTATATGAACTTCTGTTTTATGAGTTTTTGTTTGAACGAACTAAGCAATTGCTACCTATTTTTCAATTTGCGAATAAATTTTTGCTTATACGAGTTTATTACATATACATGAAAATCCTATTTTTCAAATATCGAATAAATTTTCGCTTATACGTGCTCTATCTGCTTTGGGAAAGCTAGGTCAAGTTTGTCAGATTGCATCACGCTGTTCCGAAGAAGAACCATCATCTCGGTCTCAGTACATGCATTGCCGTTCTTTGTGAAATTCGGTTGGTGTGCACTTTTATCTTTTAAATCAAGACATATTTTTGTGAATCATGGCTCCTAAACGTGCCAGCCTTTCAGGTGTTGGAAGTGGTAAAGTGAAAAAAGGGAGTGTAGCCCAGAAACTAAATCTTATTCAAAGATTGGAGAAAGGCGAGTGGTTGAAGGACATATGTGCCACATTTAACCTATTGGCATCTACTGCGAGGACAATATTTCTGCAAATGGATAAGCTGTCAAAGACTGAACAATCTACAGTGCCTGGTGCTCACTTGCAGTATATAACTATATTCCAGGAAGGTATAATAGAACAGCTGCAAAAACTTTTGGTGCATTGGAAGGACATTATTATTATATCATTATTGATATTTTTTTCTCAATTTGGTATCGTTCTGTGTTGTTTTTAAGTGAATTATGGGATTTTTTTTTATTTTGACCATCAGAGCCAATTAAAATTTTTTACATAGGAAGTACTGGGAAAATAATTTTTGTTCTACGAGCAAAATGGGCAGAAATAAATTTAAAAATGCAGATTCAAACATCATGATGAGTTTGTGAAAGCTGATGATGCTCTGAAACTTCTGCTCCATAAGGAAGATAAGGAAGTTGGAATGAGCAATTTGGTTTCAGATGATGAGAATGAAGATGAAGACACAAAGCTCCCACCAAAAAATCTGAAGTACAAGAAGCATTAAATATGCTAGAAACATTTATTATCAATATGGAGGGCTATGAAACCAATCATCTTGTATTATTGAACAATATTGAAGCATTGTTATCAGAGAATTTTAAAGTCATGAAACAAAAATCAATTATAAGTTATTTCCATAAACAACAAGCATTTTAAGTATAATTGTAATTCCTGATGCAGTACAAAAATAATTTTTCTAGACGAGTGATGGTTGATGAGTGTCATTTTTATGTTTCTAAAATCTTTTACTGTAATTTCTTTACGTATAATTAAACATAATTTTATGGAAAAACATTTTTTAGTTGTACTATTCATTTTCAGTTATTTCCTAACTTTTGAAACTCAACTGCATTATTTGTCTCAAAGCTCTTTAATAGTAAACCTCCATATAATAAAATGCCAAAATCTGGTTTTTTCAATTTCATTATATAGAGGATTTACTGTAACCCCTTTTTGTAAGCACTATGGATAAAAGAAATTGATGGGTGGCACACATGAAGGTGACAGATAGTGAATATTGATAAAGAGCAGCACCCAAGAAAAATCTTGCCGATCCTTGTCTACATCTTGAACTATTGTGACTGTGACGATAAAACTATCAATTCATTACATAAATTTCAAGAGAAATTCTGAAGTAAATTAACTGGGGTAGGTGTAGGCATATTTTTTTAAATAAATCAAACTACGGACTTGCTACACTTGCACATCTGAAACGTTCCTTCCCCTGTGTCTACCATTTTATCTCCTACTCCACTTTCATCCCTTCCCTTCACTGAAATGTCTTTAACCCTTTCCCTGGCAATGACGTGATTTCCAATCATCGACAGTGCACACTTTTCACATTAAAATGTTCACTTTTGACATTTATCTACTGTATGGCAGTAGGAACAATTTCAATACATCTCAAATGATCGGCTTAAAATTAAATTATCAGTAAAAAAACCTTGCATTTAAGTCACAAAGCATTAAAATATTCTGCCGAGGGAAGGATTAAAATGTCAGTGAAGGAAAATATGGACACAAAGCCTACTAAAATTCCCAAGCAGTGTATCACACAATCATGAAAACTTGTAGAAAGATTTGAGGTTTTCCCGGCAAATGGCCGCAATGAAGTTCTCTCGGGTTTCCAGCCGGGTGGTTATTTGGTTTCGCAACGTTTCGATGGCTGCCTCTGCCATCATCCTCAGGGTGATCTGAGATGCCGTGGAGTGTTCATCCAGAGTTTATATTCATGTCACCACCGTTGGTCTTTCCGCTCATTGGCTGATGGGTCGGCCAATCAGCACACTGCTGTGCTAGCCGTGCAAGGGTGGGATCCCACGCCTTGCTCAGGTTGAAACCGATGTCTCGGTTGAAATTTTGTGGGGTCAGTCGGATCATGATGGCTTCTTTCACTAGACGGTCCCAGTATCCATGGCCTCTGGTGACTAGCCTTACGTCAATGAGGTGAATTTTATGCCCATTCAGGAGGTAATGCTCTGCGACCGCCGATTTTTCCGGTTGTCTCAATCTGATGCACTGGTTGTGTTCTTTTAAGCGGGTCTGAATGGTTCTCCCCGTTTGTCTGATGTAGTGCTTCCCGCACTCACATGGAATCGAGTATACGCCCGGTGTCCTCAAACAGATGTCATCTTTCACTTTTCTGAGGCCCCTGATCTTGGTAGGAGGTTTGTGTATGGTTCTAATCCCATGCTTGGCCAATATTCGGGAGATCCTTCCCGAAACTGTCAAGGCATACGGGAGGCAAGCTGTGGCCTTTGGTTTGTCCTCCATTTTGGCGTGCGTCACGATCGTGTTTTCGGCCCTTTTCAAGGCCCTCTGGATGTCACTCTCCTCATAGCCATTTTGTCGGAAGGTCTGACATAGGTGGCTTAGCTCAACTTTGAGGCTTCTCTTGTATGATATGGCCTTTCCTCGGTGTATTAGGGCCGAAAACCTGATCGAGACGCATGCCAAAATGAAGGACAAACCATATTTTGTGTTTTGTAACTTCTGCCACCTGCAACTCTGGCATATTGCAGGGTAACATGTAGTTGTAACATTATTAGTGTCAGACTGTGATTTACCATTCGATTGGAAAAGAAGGCAATTTCCAGCAAGAGCAGCATTTGCATAAACAATAAATAAATCATTGGGACAGACAATGGACAAAATTGAGCTCTTCATAATGTGGCCAGTATTTATCTATGGATAATTGTATGTAGCATTGTCTAGAGTATGTTGTTTTGGGCATTTGAAAGAAACAAAACTGGTTGCACAATCAATAATAAGGCATAATGTTTATAGAGAAATTTTTAATACAACAATTAAGTTTACTGCAATTCACAGTTCATAAATAATTTTGTGAGCTTAGATGTTGATTGTCAATGATCAGACATGTAACAAGTAGTGTTATCCATGAACCTGGAAAAAATTAATGCACTTTCTCTTCGTTTAGTAAATTCAGTAATATTTTGTTTTATTTCACTATGAAGATTTCTCCCATTAACATAATTGACAAAATGAGGATAATTTGGTATTTGATCAATTGTAACATGCGTAAATTTAGCTTATCTTAATTTGTTTTTTATGAAGTCATACAGCGACATATTCGGTCACTAGAACTCTGTTTGTAAGTGGCATCAATGTGGAAATGAATGCTCAAAATTTCAACTTTCCAGATTTTATACCATCAGAGATATTAAAAACAAAAATTTTTAAATGGTAGATATCTGATCTTGTATAATTTTCAAAACTCAAATCTAAAGAAAACAAATGGCAGCAATACAGAAAGCTTCAGCTCTCTATTGTTAATGGTTTCATCACAATTTAAGTAAGTGCACAGAGAGAGTCACCAAAGTGAAACTATAAGCGCATTTCTTTAGGAAAATGTGCTAAAAGTGTATTACCGTATATACTCGTGTATATGTTGATCTTGTAAGTAGGTCGACCCCTGACGTTTTTAATAAAAATTTTTGTTTTTCGTATATCTCATGTATAAGCCGACCCTAGTTTTTGAGGTGTAACAGAATGACATTCTTGAGTTTACCTAGTGACCCATTTAATTCAATCATACAACACAGACACTCTCCAGACTTGACTTACGAAAATGCGACTACATAAAAACCTCAGAATTGCTGAAATTTATGTTAGCAGATAAGTGGACTATTTTACATGGTAGAGTACATGTGGGTGCGTATCATGGTTGCCCTCCTCGCACAGTGCAGTGTGTTCTGCAGAGTCACCTCTTGTGTTGAATGGGTGTAGCTTATTTTTTCACAAAATAAGTACCTTTTGCCCCCTCAATCACGGCTGATAAGTGTAAAAGTGATCCTAAAGGTGTTGGTGCTACGAAAAAGAGATGTATGATTACGCTTGAGGAAAAACTCGACATTGTGAAGCAATGTGAAAGCGGCCAATCAAAGTATATAACATGACAAACGTACATACTTATGGTAATTTCCGACATATGTAAAATTTGATTAACAAAAGGGTTTGTGGAACCGAACTCTTATGTAAGTCTGTATAATTCAATACGTTTACAATAAATACAACAATGTAATAAGCTATTTAAATTCATTTTTGTAACAATATATCCTGAAATATGTAAATTTTTTCTGAACACCAAAGTTAAAATAATAGTTACCAATAACATCAAACATAAAAAAAATATTTTCTATCAATTGAATTTATTTTTATACTTTTACCTTTGCAATAATCTTTGCATTTAATTTATATATAGTTTACTACATTTATATTTGTAGGGGTTAGAAATGGTGGTTAAATCATTTGAGAAATGTGGTATATCTAATCAACTAGACGGGATAGAAGACAATATGTTTGATGAAGAGGTTGTTACTGATGAAGAACATTTCGATAATCTGTACGATGATAATATTCAAGAAAAAGACTGGGACAAGCTGAAAGCCATATGAAGGGAGACCAAGCATTCGTTGTCTTTGGGTCTGGGCAATACGCTTCGTTCAGCATTCCTCGAGACAATATAGTGTGAGTGAGAGAGAGTGAAAACAGTCGTAGATTCCTCTTATTTGACATGGATACTTGAGTGTGGGCATTATTTAGATTTATGTCTTGACGGATAGCATGGGAAATCAGCTTGAGCTTCGACCCTCCAAAATTTACTCTCTCTCACTAAAGATGTTATGATTCAGTCTGCAAGAAACTTATGTGCTGTGCGGTGGAAGATTTCGTATTTATTTTATGCAAAGCAATCAATTTAGATGTGAAATTGGAGGTCATATGCCGTTTCAAAGCTGGAGAGCGGGCTGCCGATATTGGGTGCACGTTGGATCTACCACCTACCATTGTGTGAACAATTCGTGCAAGTTCACAAAAAGTGAAAATCTCTACAGAAAGTGTGGTTCCAAGGAGTTCTGCATGAATAATGAAGATTATGGATATGCTTATGGAGGACATGGAGGCCCTTCTCAGGATATGGATCGAAGACCAAAATCAGATATCTATACCAATAAGTCTGATGGTGATTCAGGAAAAGGCAAGATCAATATGGAAGGACTTAAGAGAAAGAGCATGTATGGAGAAAGATCAAAGAGCGACCTTCCTGTGGTATGGAGGTCAAGCCGCAAAGCTTGGATGACGGCGACACTTTTTGAGGAATGGATCAAGTCATATTTTTCACCTTTTGTGAAAAAATACTGTGCAGAAAATGGCCTTATTAACAAAGCTCTACTGATTTCAGATAATGCCCTGGGCCATCCAGTGAATGCTGAAGATTTCACAGACAACACTGAAATGGTCATTCTTCCATCAAATAAGACTTCATTGATACAACCTATGGACCAGGGTGCCATCGTGACGTTTAAAGCTTATTATGTTAGTCGCATGATGAAATAGCTTATAAAAGAAACTGATGGTGAGGGCAAGCCCTCGATTCGCGAATTTTGGAAAGGGTATAACATCAACAAAGCAATGGACAACATTGGTGCTTCATGGAATGAGGTGACACAATCGACAATGAATGGTTGTTGGAAAAACGTTTGGTCTGAGTGTATAAACTTCCGAGGGTTCCCAGATGCACCTGAAACAGAAATCTGAAAGCAAATTCTGGAACTGGTGAGGGAAGCTGGATTCGATGAAGTAGATGAAGATGACGGCACGAAGTTGCTAAATGTGAATGGAGAAGAATTAATGACTGATGACTTGTTGGAGCTTCACCAACAAATGATGACTGGACAGGAAGAGGATGATTGCACTTGAGAGACCACCCAAGAGAGAGTTGACTGCAAAAAGAATATCAGATGCTTTTAGTCTAATTGAAGCAGGAGTAAACATCTTTACTGAGGAAGATTCGAATGTGGAGCGAAGCAGCAAATGTGCCAAATTGGTAAAAGATGCATTGAGCTGCTATAAAGAAGTGTACCGCGTGAAAAAAAAGAAGTCTGTGCAGTCGACCCTTCATTCTTTTTTCGCAACACAGCAAAACAAAGATACCGAAGAGATCAACGCAGAGAGTAGCCAATCTTCTTCCCACAAAGATACAAGGTCCGGATTAAATTACTCAGTGATACTATTGCTCGTCATCTAGATCTAAGCAGCTTTTGTGATTTCAGACATGCTCATAATTGATTTTTTCAAGTTTGAAATTTTAATTTTGCACATAATGAAAATTTATTAAAAAATTTAATCAAGTGTTTTTCCTATAAAAAGGTACTGGTATTGAGATTTGATGGAGACCCGAGAATAAAAAAGTGAGAAAATCAAAATTCCTTTTTTTACGAATGTTGTAAGTTTAAGAGCAAATAAAATGTTAATCAATGGTGATATCAAAATTTGTTCTTGCCAAAATATTTTCCTGTCATCAAAAGAGCGTTTTGCCTCTAGTTATTGCATTAATGAATATTACTACAGACCTTTTAGTATTATTTGCCGCTGGTAATTTACATATGGCCTTTTTGTTGTATCTTTTGCTTGTGGAAAGATTAGTTAATATTAAAGTTCATGTTTAAATGGTACTGCCATTCATTTTGTCGTGATATGCTGCCCCCTTTCAGGACCATGGTAGAAGTTCATTTGTTTCACATACAATAGTAAAAAAATAAAAAATCATGGGAGGTATTTTACGATAGTGGATTCTGTTGTGTATTGACAATCGTAAATTCCAAAACTAACTTTCGGAAAAAATTAGGCAAATAAATAAGTAATAGCAATGACTATGACAGAATCGAATGTTAAATATGTAAGCTAAATGCATTGCCGTCCGACCATCACCAGTGTCTAGGTAAACCAACATAAAAGTATTTAATGCAGAAAAATGTAATGTAAGGTTGTAAATTCATGCCAAATCACTGATATCTTCATCATAACTTTAACCTTACCTTATATTAATCTCATCAGAAAGAGCCTTTCAGGTTTTTTTTAGGATTATAGCAAAAAACACGTACTTAGATCTTATCGCCTTGGTGTATACATGAATTGAAGTGGTCATGAAAATCCAGTTTCAATTTAAGTCATTCCAATTTACG
This sequence comes from Tanypteryx hageni, assembly GCA_028673005.1. NCBI lineage: Eukaryota > Metazoa > Arthropoda > Insecta > Odonata > Petaluridae > Tanypteryx > Tanypteryx hageni. Next base: position 50,353,787 of record CM054113.1, read on the forward strand.
TTGCACCTTCCTGGCACATGCATCCCCAATGTAAATCAAGGACACTGTAATATACATATAGGGTTTATATACTGAGCGGTTATTTAGTGAAGACCATCCTCTAACACCAAAAGGAAACCTAAAAAAACCTACTCTGCCAATGGATCACACCATCATGGCAACAAATACAATGCCATGGTGAAGTGAAGATGTTTTGTGTGAGTCTATGGTCCAAGTTTGGAGTGATGAAGATGGTGAAAGTGAGGACAATGGTAAAGAAAGCATTGAGAATGATGATGACTGTGAACGATATTCGTTACTTTTAGTTAAATTATTGTTAAATAATATTATAAGACGAATTAATTAATGAAGGAACTCGAACTCGAAGCTCCTAACAGGAAAAATATATGTATAGAATATTGTATGTGTTATGTGAAAAATTGTAAACTGAATCTTCTTAATATGTTTTTATGTTTTTAATGTTTTTGTATGTTAATTTTGTAACCTTGCCACCGGCCTAGGCGCCCACTTGCATTGTATATAGAAATAATAATAATAAAATGACTGATATAATACAATTATGGGGCCCAACAAAAATTTCTGCTAGTTTTGTAAATTTTTTTATTCTTGCAGGAATCGTAAGTAGGTAATTACATTATAAAATCTTTTTTTTGTTTTGACAGTCTACTAAATGGGAGGTTGCCTTGGATTTGCATAAATACGATATTTTGGAGACTCAATGGTGCATTGCCCAACTATCTGGATAGAAGGATTATATCATGGTATAAAATGCCAAAAATTGACAATTTCCAAAATGTGCCTACAGAAAACACCTATTATCTACATTTCAGACATTGAGGGGCTCTATCTGACTATTTCAGACCAAGGATGGACAACAACAACAAACCTTTGGAAATAATAAACCTGACATATTGAAAGGATTTCAAAATAATTTAATTTTTCCATTTAGTGAATCAAATCATTCACACTTAACATAACCTTTATCAGCAGAACCAAATGCATTTAGGAATAAAAGGACTTAGAATTTACAAGCAGTGCTTTAAAATTAGGAAAGTTAATACTTTTAAGTTGACATCCTTACCTATACGGTATGGCTTTCAGATAAACATCCATAGGCCTTGGTCCAGCAGTGTATTTACTAATTACTAAAGGCAATATGATTTGAAGAGGAACCAGTGGCACAGCCAACATGGCTAACTCCTCTTTCGGGATGCCAGCATCCACAAGTTTCAAGCTAGTCACAGCATCACATGCTGAGAATCCAATCTATACAGAGAAAAGAATATCAAATATAATAAAATATTAAGTCTGCAACAATTCTTTTAACACATTTGTAAACCAAGGTGTCAGAGTTGAATTTAGGAGGTATGCTATTGAAAACAGAGATAGCTTTTTTTTGGGACTAAAAGTAAAGAAAACCTGAGGAATATTAAAAAAGGTTAAAATTATACTTACAAGTTTGCAGGACGATGATGGCCTACAGGGACCTGTTGTCAAAAACTAGCCTAAAAAAAGAAAAAGAAAACACACACGCACAAGCACTCTGGAAATCTCTAGATACGTATTTCGGGAGCTATGCTCCCATCTTCAGTAGCTGAAGTCGTATGTAATAATACGACTTCAGCTACTGAAGATGGGAGCATAGCTCCCGAAATACGTATCTAGAGATTTCCAGAGTGCTTGTGCGTGTGTGTTTTCTTTTTCTTTTTTTAGGCTAGTTTTTGACAACAGGTCCCTGTAGGCCATCATCGTCCTGCAAACTTGTAAGTATAATTTTAATTTTCCTTATTTCTTATTGACGTGTGAGTGCCCTCTGGGTAAATTTACGGTTAAGGAGTTTTAAATTTTAATTCCAATCTGTACACCGTAGTCTCCATTTCCCCTTTTTTAACTGAGGAATATGGCAATTATTTTAGCCATTTAGATGTAAAAATATAGTAATACAAATATATATGAAATGAAGAAAAAGAAGGATCAATTCTACTTATGGAACAATGAGCACACCAATATAGGAATAACCTAACATGAGCATATAAAGGTCATTCATGTTGTTTGCAGGGTTTTATGAATTAATTATATTAACTCAAGAAGTCAGTTTGGTTGCAACAAATGTTTCTACAGATGCTCCATGTGATCCCTTCACATAGGTCACTGTTTATCATGGCCATAATTGTTTGAATCCAGAAATGTTTACTTTCCCCATTTGATTAACATGTGAATGAGACCTGGATATTTTTCATTTATATTTTAAAATTAGTTGGAATCAACTTGGGACTATCAAAATTATCAAAGTTTACCGGATAATGGAACTTGAATTTCTCCCAAATTAGGTTAAAAATAATTTAAATCAATAATTTTGCTTATGTGTAAAATTTTGTTTCCATTACTAGTACATAAATTATTTCCATATTTGAGATTACCAACTTATTGCACTTTCCTCTGCAATTTACAGACCAATGAGCAACATGTGCTTGTTAAGGGACAGTAAATGGTTGTTTAAGCACAATAAAAATACATCTATACAGAAAGGGGTATATATTGAATATTCAATTATGACTGAGAATAATTACCATCACCCTAAAACAATCTCAGTCAATTTATATTTTATTCAGCATTTTTGAAAGGTAACCATCTAAACTAAAGGCAAGGGTGCAAATTCATAAACTATAAAAATATTTTATTTTTTTAAATGTTAATTAGTGGGAACAAGACATTTTTATTTTTGATTGATATAATTTTGGCTCCTGTATGCGAAACTCCATATTTTATAAAATTACTATCAACATTTTTTCATGTGACAAATATTTTTTTTAAACAGTAATTAATACTTATAAAATCATAATAAAATAAATTTATAAAATAAATAAAATCATTAACAGTAGTGGGAAAAATACCATTAAAACAATTTAACATGTATTGATAGCTAAGGTAATAATACTTTATATCCAACCATCATTTCTGACAGGCAATTTCATCAGTATATAATCAACACTTTAGCTCTGCCTACCTTACTAGTAAGAAGTATTAAAATAGTAGACTTAATAGTGGGAAGTCGAATGATGTCCCACAGTAGCTTGTAAGTCTGTCTTACTCCCAACCCTGAGAATTCATCTGTGGACTCATCAAATGTGGCCCTGGGATTCACCTCCCTTTTTCCCAGTCCAACAAATGTTGTGGTCACAAGGAAAACCATGCCCCAAAAGTAAAGAAAACCTGTAACAAAGATTTATATGGATAATTCAACACATTTTCATAAAAAATTGATTAATATAAAAAAGCCTTTGAAATACAAAGAGACAGCAGTTCACAAAGCTGACAGTTATACTTTTCTACTTAAATATAAGGAGCATTCAAATATTCAGGAATTTAAAGATAATAAGAACACATTCAATGTAAAACTTTTATCAAACTCTGACAAGCACATGTGGCATTAAGACCTACTAAAACTAAAAAAATTAAAACTATTTGATTATCAAATTAGCCTAGTTATAATTTTATAATTATATTGTTTTTATGACTTGATCATCCAGAATTACTTCTGGTTATACATTAATAATATGTTGTTCAAAAACATTTCCAGAATTACATTTTTCGTGGCATGCAGACAAAAATTATGAAAAAACACTTACTTATTTACCAAAAAGAGCACACATTAAAAAAACCACATACACAAGAATAAAAATCAACATTTTGATGCATTAATTCAGATCATGATAGCATAAAAATTCTAACTCTAATGCTTACATTACTGGAAACATGAAAAACTAATGATGTATGCATTAATAAGATTACGTATTTTTCTGTAATACATTAAGAATTTTTTATTTCATTGAGGAATAAAATTACATTATCAATTTTGAACAGCATGTATAAAAACTAATTTCTCCCTCCCTTTAAAGAATTGTACTCGTGGAGAAACCTTTCCATAAGATACTATTGTTATTTTAAAAACTCTTGAACTGTACATCAATGTAATCTACTCACTGGCTAAAGTAACAATTCCTTGAGGAGATGGCTCAGTTCGCAAATATGTATTGCAAAAGTGAGGAGATTCAAGAGCCATAAACACCACATAACCAAGGAAATAGCCAGCCGTTTGACCCACACTGTTGCATGTTGATGCATGTCCAACATTACTCCTACAAAACCATTGAGACAAATACATAAATATAGAGCCAATAAAAATGGAAAAATACATCAGAAACCCCATTTAAAATTGAGTCATAAATCAAAATATGAAAGCCGTTAAGACACTTGTAAACATACCTTTTGAGCATAGTCAAAGCCCAGCCATCAACTGCAATATCTTGTGTGGCTGCTAGAAAGTTTAGACAGAAAAAGAAGAAGGTGAGGAGAGCCACATTTGGATGATGGCTGTTTTCCAATTTTCCAGCTCCTTCCAATCCAACATCAACATCCAAATCTTTTACTAGTTCATCTCCTAACCACTGGTCAACATTAAATGAAAGAAACCACATGAAGAAACCAAGTAGATACTGCGACGGTATTAACCATGTCTTTCTTCGCCCGAATCTTTGGGAATAGCATGAATCCACAACAGGAGCCCAGAGCAACTTCAGGCTGCAGTTAGACAAAATTTAAAAAAATATATTGTTTGCATTAATATATCAGTACATAAAAGTAAGCTAGCACTTTTACTAACCAGCCATTAATATGCAGTGAATCAATAATGAGCATAACAAATTTATTCATACTAACCTGAACGGCCAATACACAAAGCTGAACTCTGCTTGTTGTTTATAACTAACACCCCGATTTTGCAATATCATTGGTATGGCAGAAGTGAGTCCTAATGGTATCCCTTGAAGAAGGTACAAGAAAAACAAAAGTGCGACATTTCCAGAATCACTCCTTTCGTGGTCCAAATCATTCCTTTCACGATTACTTTCCTCATCTAAAAGAAACTCTTGTCCTTCATCACCACCTCCACCCCTTCTTCTAGGAATCATGACAAAATTGATTTTTATGACTCAATAATAAATGAGGGAGGATAGCTACCTAAGCAACATCTACAGTCAACCTGAAAGCATAATGGTCCATCACAACATGATTTTCATTAGAAAAATGAATTAAACAAAAAAGCCGTAAAAATGATATTCAAACATAAAAAGCACAACTTCATAAACATAAGAATCACAAGAAACGCTCTACTATTTCCCAAAATATCTATCAATAAACTAACAATTGTTCTACAGAGATCATAATAATATATGATGGGATATTATAAATCTAAAACTATGATCTGTACAGTAAATGATGAAAATACCCACCTTCGTATATAAAATTGACTTTTTGAGTGGATAAAATAGCTTCCTTGCCTCATGGCCTATCAATTGATATTTAACTCATTCGTTGATGTTTTGTTTTATCAATTTAATTTCATTGCAATCATTTATGCAGATAACCGGTTTACAAAACTGACTTTATATTAAAGCATAACGTGCTTGGCCACGTTCACAACCATCACTAGTTTTTCGAACAAATGAAGTGCATAATTCGATACCTAGGAACGTAGTTCAAATTACAGCTTGAATAGCAAATGTGATAATTTCAAAGATACTAAATATTGGTACTTTTCAACCAGAAAGTTTTACTTACACACACACACACATATGATTTATACATATATACAGAGCTGTAGTGAGTGTTTTTAGCGCCCTAGGAAAATCTTTCATTTTGCTCCCTTAAACTAAAAATCTATAAAGTATCATTGAAATAAATAGTTACAAAGTTCTAAATTTAATTTCAGATTTATGCGAGCATGCATAACAATTCATCTCAACACCTTTGTTTCTTATTAGTTAGAAAGTAATTTATTATATGAAATACAAAAGATTATTACTTTATTCACTTCGAAACAAAACATTTGCTACAATATTATCGAAATTATATTAAATGGGATTTATTTATCCTTTTTAAAAGAAAGATATCAATCAATTTATCGATATCTAATAACTAAAGCTCGGAAGTTTAGGCAAAATGCCGTAAATGCCTTTTTGACTAATTTCTTTTTTTTTCAAATATGCCTTTTTTATCCAAAAACGCCTATTTTTTCTTGTTTAACTCAATTTTTGCCAAATCTCATAAATTTGGCCACTATACTGTTTTGTTTTACTCTTCAAGGACAGTTTTTACCCACCCTGGGTTCGGTATCATGTAAAATGCTGACCATTGGCGCAGCTATACCTTTATCTTAATCTGACTACTGCTATTGACCTGAGGTCAATTTTGGGTCGGGAAGGCCTAATGAACCCTCCCTTTCACTACTAGTATCCCTCACAATCAATTGTCTTTTGGCTTTCAAACAGTTCATAACAGTCGTCTTTAGCCTACTTTCCTAAATGGAAATAGGCTTATAGTTTTGTCGTTGTGTCTGTCTGCCTGTCCTTCCCACCTATTAACTTTTGAACCAATAGATCGATTTCCATGAAACTTTATGGAAATTTCTTACTACATGGGCTGAACTACTGAGGATATTTTTGTTGCGAAGATTGAAGTCCTGGGTTCGATGCCAGGAACTATCTTTCCCATTTGATTTACATTGGAAATCTGAAATCCATCGTGCAGGGTAATTTTTTCTGCACATTAAAATATCTTGGAATTGTAATATCAGCGAGTTTTGTACTATTCTCTGAGGAAAGGAATGAAGATTCTAATTTTTATCGTAGAATTTTGCTTATCGATTGTATTTCTTAGAATTTCGCGTAAATACTGACAATTTTGCAGTTTTTATCACTCACTAGGGAGATGCCCGTTGAAATTCAACGGGAAAGGTTGTTCTGAAATAAAGAATGAACATAAATATGCCTTGACTTTCTTTTTATAGCAAGAAAATAAACATTCGTTCTTTTAGGCGTCCGTTGTTTCAAGTTTCGAACTCCTACCTAATTGTAATATGCTAATAATTAATATTCTACATTCAAATGTACTCCTCGTAAATAACGCAACGAATGTTGTTTACATTGGTGTAAGAGCATTCAAAGCACACTTTCGCCCATAAGGATTTAAATAACAATAGGATTTCGAGGTTTAACATTGTAATGGGTTGGCATGGCAACATCCCGTTAAAATGGCAAGATTTCCCCAATAGATGTGAATTAAACGTTTAACATGAGGAATTTCGAACTGCAGGCGAGAATAGATGAACAAAATAAAAACTTCATATTTTTTTCTTTAAAATGGGCTAGATCCGAAGATCATAGGTGAATTCTTTCTAATTTAGATCTCAAAAAGAATGCAAGTCAAAAATTCGATTTTTACGTGTTATCATATGGGAAATGGAATTGTCTACCTTGGAGTCTGACTTTTTTCGTGATTTCTTTTCATCATCTTACAATATATGAATCGATCATTCCTGCCAAATATAAAAAATTAATCTCGTTCCATTATTGAATTATTCGCATTTTTATAGCGTGACAGAGGGAGCCACAAAGGGCCCAAGGGACAAAGGAACAGAAGTAGCCTTTTATTATTGTTAGAAGATTAGATTATGAGAGTGTTGCCATAGCAACAACTATATTTAGTCTCAGATTCGGTATATTCTAATACCTACACGCGTTATTTTTGCTGCACAAATACGCGTGATCAATTTAATATTCCGGTCGAGTGAATTTGTAGTATTCGAATAAATTTGTATTATTTCATAACGCTAAATTATGAAATTTGGGAGCACAAAAAGCTACATATCCGCGGTGACTTTAAAGCTGTTAAAGCCAATATAAGTAATAAATTAATGTTTAAATAGAAATTAGGCATAATAAGTTCTGTTTGCATCATCTTGTTTTTAGCAATTTCTTTGTGTGGAAAACGTGACACTTCCATTCAGTGACCACAATGCCTAAAGTGAGTTTCCAAGAAGCAGAGACTGGACAATTTCATTTAAGAGTTTGGTGTTGATATTTTCTCGACAGACGGTTCAATGCTTATTTGTAAATTTGTGAAAAGTCGGTGAATTCGGAGAAGAAGTACTTTGTCTCGCAGCATATAAGTACCTCAACACATAAAGCTACAGCCGATAAGAAGACTGACGGCAGTAAGAAGACGACCCTTTTACCAATGTTTTGTTCAGCTTCTTCTTGGCCAGTGGTACCCAACCTTTTTTACTGGCGGGCCGCATCGGTGTTTGCAAATGATGTTTTATTTTTTTACTACTGTTCGGATGATTATCCATGTGAGAACTGAAGAAATCCTGCTACATCCTACTCATGTCTCTCTCTCTGCAAGTGATCCTTGAATGCGGCCTCCAGAGAATATATGTCCAACTAGCGGTAATTTATGGCTACTATCAAAAACATATAGCCCTCATCCACAGTAACTTCTCTTGAGGGCACCATTGCTATATACCTGTTTATCTAGCGTAAGTCCGAGAGAAGGTAAAGACCGTTCTGAGACAGCTATTCGTCGGGATCGTTTTCGAATTGAAGCGTAGAAGGGTCGGCGCGGATTGACATGAGAAATGACTTTAAGTGAACGAATTGACAACGAAAGTATAATTCCATTACTTTAATTTCCGATATCGGGAATTTGTTTTCGATTTTTCGGTCGTGTTCTTTACGTGAAGATTAAGAGATACTACGAGACGCATATGATGTAAATCGCCGCGATAAAATTCACCTTCGGCAGATAGACTACTGTGGTTTGAAGTGGGTTGTTTACTGGCAGAGATAGCCACACAGCCATATTACACAATTTTTAGCAATCAAGATATCGTATTCCTCACAACGATAAGAATAAACTTCCCCCAGTAGACTTGAACCAGAATCACCTCTGGTAAAAAAAACTGATGTGGCCGCCAAATGACTTCCTCCATGTCTGTAATATTTATAAAAATTCCGAATAGATTACATGATAATAAATATTTGAAGGAACGGCGAGAAAAATTTAAAGACTTGACAAAGAACAGAAATAAATTCAAACCGCAGCCTCCTGATATTGGATATAGCCACGAAGCTACAACAATTAACAAAATAAAAAGGAGCGTTACTATGGTGTGGTTTTGGCAGCTAAAAAATATTGTTTAAAAGATATCTCTTAAACAATGCATTATATTGGAAAAATTTTCAAACAAAGGTTGTAGATAGTTAAAATTCGCACGACATTTATTCCAGTATTTTTTACAGTAATTAAATATTAAAGCTAATATTTAAAAAACGGATGTGACAAGAGTAAACACCCACTTCCGTTTCACCAATTTTTATCAAAAACTAATCAACTCTTTTGACTTTCATAAAGATGTTAAATTAAAAATTTTGCTTTGACCTGATTATTTTTTGTATTAGAGTGCCCACAAAAAACTCTCTCACACAGACATCATCTAGAAAATGGTCAAAACGTGTTCAGGGGACCTGAATACGTGTAGGTATTTCCGTTGAAATCTCGAAATTGGATTTTTTTCATGAAAACAATACTTTCCCCTATACTACGTATGGAGAAAGTAAAAATGTAAAGCAATTCTTCGCGCCGAGTGATTGATTCATTCGGAAGCACTTTGCTAAGTGATAGCTGTTAAAAAATAAAACTTAATTGACAAGTGGATTGCGCTCGAATCGACTACACAGGAAGGTAACGATATTTTCATGTATAACATACTTTACTTCTAAAAGGAAAATTCAAGAGTTCTTTCATTTAGATTTGCCTCTTTCCTCTTTCCTCATTATGAATTATCTTAAGTTTGGCAATCGGAACTCACCATCGTCAAAACGCCCCAATGAAAAAGGTTTGTCCTCCATGCGTTTTTCTGAAATCGTCGTCACATTCAAACATTTCCTATGTCAAATAAGTATTTTTCCCTAGTTCCTTCCCCTTCTCAACCTCTCTCCACCCTTTTTTCCGCCCCATTCTCAAGAAACAGTCCTTTTCGCGTGAGAAAGCGGAGTAAGTATTTTGCATAGCGATCTATTGGCTTATCATTAGCGAAAGGGAGTGGTATAATGTCATTTCCAATCAATCTTTTCCAAGTCAAGTCATTCATATGCCTAACCTGACGATACGACAGCATAAGTTTTCCGAAGAGAATGCGGATAGTGGTCCATTTTAAAGAAGAGGTAATATTAGTGATTGTTTGATATTTAGTTGGCACTACAAGGAAAATATGTAATCTGAAATGTACGAGTTTTTTTATTCCATATATATTTGAACGCATCTATTATTACAGGTATGTGACGAACCCGCAAAAATGTTGGAAAGTGCTTTGTGAACACCGCTCAAAATGGAACGGACGCTTATTTCACCATGCGAAAAAGATAGCAGCGGAGACGGAAGTGTGTCGGTTCGACACTTTCATCTATACTCTCTGGGACGCCTTGTGAGCTATGGAGATGGCCGATGAATTTGCTTTAAGTTAGTACTCGCTGAATTAGAAGGTGAGTCGAGTGAAGCTCGCTTTATTCTCGAGTTTCCCGGTTTTCCAACACCTCCGTAACAAATGCGAATGTATTCCAAGCAACTCGCAATAACAAGCCGCGATCCGTGGCAGTTGATGGAATGGAACCAGTATTTGATTCGTAGCAATTAGATGTCGGGTTTTTATGGATTATCATGCAAGTTACACCAGATATGTTGTCCACTATCACAAGTGTAGGTAATGGACGCAATCCCCAAAGAGTTAAATAATTCGATTAACACAGAAAAACTGCTTTGATTTCGTAATACCTACTTGTTGGATTCTAGTGTACAGTTGAAATTCTTAAAGATCAGCTAATAAAAATATGCCGAGATGAAAATTACGTAGCTTATAAGCCAATGCCGGGTAGAGGGAGAGGTTTAGAAGTGAAAAGGAGAGGAAAAGAGGAAAGAAATGGAGGTAAGTAGAAGTTAAGAAAAGAGGAACAACTGGCATCAGTGCCGTAGCTAGGATATGGTCAAGGTTGCATTTGCCAAAGGCACCAAATTTTTCCTCAAAAATTGCCAAAAGTTTGTTTTCCAATAAATGAATACTCAAATGTTAAAGTTATTTTTAATAAAATGGTACTTTTCGCTATTAAATTGCAGGAAAAAATATTCTATGTAACCAATGCATTTCCTAAAATTTTGCCATAGGCACCATATCACCCGACTACATCTCTGAGTAACATTAATTTAGTAAGATATTTGAATAATGAAATTTTTTAAAAGAATATCTAACAAAATCTAGTAACATTTTCTTAGTTGGCACAAATCAATTTACTCATAAAATCTAGAACTAGGAATGAAATTTGCCAGTGTACTGAACAAGTTAAATTTTGCTTTAATATTGGTCTTAGATGTGTAAATTGAATTAATCAATTATGATGAAAACCTTTTTTACATTTAAACCAGTTTAGGTCTTACTAAGAATGGTGTATCAGTTATTCTTTCAGCAATGCTTATGCCCCAAAGCCTAGTTTGTACCTGTTTAATTTTGAAAATGCTACTGCATGGCATAATAATATAGCATGTATTCTTTGCATGCAGTGCATAAGGTGAATTCATAGAAAGTCATGTCTCTCCATCCATCTACATCTCCAACCACTTAACGGGAGTGGTGGTGGCAGAGAGGTTAGAGTGTAGGCCTTCCACAGTGCAGTCCAGGTTTGAGTCTAGTGGAGGTTGGATTTTTCAACCTGAGATCATCCTGTTACCTACATGTACGGTTAGAGGAGGTGGCTGTCCTTCAGAAGAGGTTTTAGCAGTTGGCCTCCTTAGTACTCTTCGTAAAGAGTAGGCAAATGCCAGCAAAAGGTTTCCCTCATCCATTGTGTCTCTGGTGTGTAAGGAGTTATAGCTATAATAATCCAAGATATTGATTAGCCAGAAATGCACATACACAACAAAATCAAACCAATTAACTGGTTTTTATGATTTTAGGCATGAAATTTATCAAGAACATTTCATTTTAGTCCATATTGATATTCTTAATGGTCTTTTACATGTACCTTGTTGATGATACTCAAACAGCTGTCATGCTCAGTTGTTTAAAAAGTCACATTGTTAATTCTTGACATTTTTTAAAAGTAAGAATTTTTAGTTTTAACTGTAAATTGCGGCACATTTATTTAAGGTGTCTAAACTTTGCTGGATCTTTTGTCTAGACAAAAATAGTATAGTATGTAAATATTTAGCAGTTTTTATTACTATGAACTTCAAACTTGTATAAAATTTTTCAGTTCCAGCAGAAAAAAAATTGGAGAATTGGATGGGAGCGTCCAAACCTATTCATCCCTTGAATATCAAATTCAAACTTCAGCATTCTATGATCTCTGGTTTTCTGTTATGCCCTTGTAAGGTCGAGCAGTTTGATACATCTCAGTTTAAGGTAAGTCTTGAACAAATTGTTTTTCAAAAGAGTAATTGTGATTTTATTTTAAAATCAGCACCTGCAATAACTATTTTTTATTTACATTGTTTCATCAAACTCAGTTTACAATATAGTAGTGATGTCACAATATTCTAATCCAATAGTATGAACAAAGTTTATATTGGTTTTAATTTTTTTCAAGATAGAGTAAAATAGCAAATGTCAACATCTTGTAGGTATGAAGATAATTTGAAGAATCATGGTACATTATTCTCGTAATGATAAATATTCACTTAATAAATAAGTTTAATAAATAAAATTCTATTTGAAATGCATGAATCATGACATTTTATGGGAATATTCGTAATCCAGGTGTAAATAATAAATGCCATTAATTTTTCAATTAAAGCAGGGGTGCGCTGCCAATCTGTTAACAATGGGCTCACTATATATTAACAAAAAAGGGATGAATTAGAAATAAACTTGCATGAGAATAAAAACTATCTTAAATTTATAGTTACAAGTATTTATTGAAGTAAAATTTGGATTTTTATCATTATCACTATCTGTACGAGAACTAGACAAGCGACATAGTGGCCGGAAATGAGCTGATAATTGCAAAATTCAAAATTCCTTCTTTTTTATTACAATACTGAAATATGAACTTGTAGCGGCCAGCGAGATTCAATTGTCTCACATAGTTCCAGAATCAGCCGCTACCGGATATGAGTGCAAGAGGGTGGCCGGAAAGACAGTCGGTTGTGCTGAGTGTATTAGTAAGCTTCATCAGCCTCTTGCTGCCGCTTCCACTTACGTTACAGCATCTGTCCATTGGCCACGTGTCGCACGATTCTTTCAGTAATGTATTGCCTACTTCATTAAAAGAGCGTGTTCACTTAATGAGTTTTTATGTTACCATGTCCCGCAACCAAAGTGGTGACCCCGACGTGATCTTCGGGTGATAGGTTACGGCCACGTGGTTTTTAAGTTTTCGTGTAGTGCGCTACCATAGCGTCCCCTCCTGCTTGCTGTTGTATTTATTTTTCTTCCCCGCGAGTATTATGGTTGATAACGGGAGCCCCAATGTTGGCCGCGTGGCGATGCGCGTTTCTCCATTTTGGCCGGAAGATCCGGCACTCTGGTTCGCCCAGCTGGAAGGACAATTCAATTTGTGCGGTATTACACAGGACTGCACCAAATTTTGGTATGTTAGCAGCCAACTCGAAAACCGCTACGCACAGGAGGTGAAGGACATCATTAAGAACCACCCGGCAGAGAATAAATATGAGCGAATTAAGGAAGAACTCATACGACGGCTCTCGGTGTCAGAACAGCAGAGGCTACGGCAGCTCCTCGAGCATGAAGAGATGGGCGACAGGAAGCCATCTCAGTTCCTCAGGCACCTGTCTAATTTGGCTGGCGCCTCCGTTCCCGACGAGTTGATGCGATCGTTGTGGCTGAATCGTCTACCGCAGCATATGCACGCCATTTTGATGGCCCACGACGGACTCGACCTTGCCGCGTTGGCAGTCATCGCTGATAAGGTGAACGAGGTTTCACCACGTCCTCACGTCGCCAGCCTCACCCCAGACCCCATGGTGGTCACTTTATTACAGCGAGTGGAGGAGTTGACAGTGCAAGTTGCCGCCCTGTCTGCCAGGCGACCGGCGACGCGATATCGCGGTCGGTCTCGAAGCCAATCCCGCTCAAATTCCCGCGCGAACTCCCCTCACGGCGGTCAGGCAGGGGGTTTTTGTTGGTACCACCGGAGGTTTGGCAACGACGCCCGTAAATGCACCATGCCGTGCTCTTTCATCGTCCCGGTAAACGGCGAGGGCAGTCGGTAGACGCGGCCACCGATGATTGCCCGAAAGCGTGCCGCCTTTTTGTGACTGATTCGGCAACCAAGTTGAGATTTTTGGTGGACACAGGGTCCGATTTGAGTGTTTTTCCACGAGCTATGGTAAAAGGGCCTAGGGCTAAATCGGCATACAAGTTGTTTGCGGCGAACAATACCGTAATTTCGACGTACGGATGGACGAGGCTGACGTTAAATTTCGGACTGCGCCGTGACTTTTCGTGGCGTTTCGTGGTGGCGGACGTCTCAAAACCCATCATCGGTGCCGATTTTCTCCGCTTTTACGGACTATTAGTCGATATGAGGCACTAGCGTCTCGTCGACGGCACGACGACGCTCCATGCCGACGGTAAGGTGGTGCGTGACACAGGGGGCCACATCAAATCAATTCTCGGTGGCACGGACTGCAGATTCCATCATCTTTTGGAACGTTTCCCGGAGGTTACGCGTCCGGCAGGAGCACCGAAGGCCCCAGCACATACCACGGTGCATTACATACGCACCACTCCCGGACCTCCAGTTTCTTCGAAGCCGCGACGCCTGGCACCGGATAGATTCGCGGTGGCTAAGAGAGAGTTCGAGGCGATGCTGCGTCTTGGCACTGCGAGGCCATCGGAGAGCAGCTGGTCTTCCCCGCTCCACCTTGTTCCGAAGAGAGGGCACGAGTGGCGCCCCTGCGGCAACTACCTTGGTTTGAACGCACGAACGATACCTGACCGCTACCCCGTGCCCCATATAGAGGATTTCAACCATAGCCTCCGTGGTAAGTCCGTATTCTCTACGATTGATTTAGTGAGAGCATACCAGCAAATTCCTATCCACTCGGCGGACATTGCTAAGACGGCCATAACTACGCCTTTTGGGCTATTCGAATTTCCCTATATGTGCTTCGGGCTGCGTAACGCCGCACAGACTTTTCAGCGGTTCATGGACGAAGTTTTAAGGGGCCTAGAATTTTGCTATATGTATATTGACGAGGTGTTAGTGGCTTCCACTTCGGAGGAGGAACACGAACGACATCTAAGTGTACTTTTTACTCGTCTCCGCGACTATGGTGTGCTGGTTAACTCCCCGAAGTGTACTTTTGGTCGACCTGAAGTGACATTTTTAGGGTATATCGTTTCCGGCGAAGGAATATCTCCTCCCTCTGAAAAAGTTGACGCTGTTTTTAACTTTCCGAAACCTACCACCGTGAAAGCTTTACGGCGTTTTCTTGGGATGGCAAACTTTTACAGGAGGTTCATGCCAAACGCAGCCGCCCTTCAGGCACCGTTACATGGCGTGATGCAAGGCCCGAAAAGTAAGGGTAACGACCCCGTGTGTTGGACGCCGGAACTCGAGCGCGCCTTCGAAGGGTGCAAGCAGAACCTTTCTCAAGCGGCGTTACTTGCCCACTCCGACCCTACAGTGCCCCTTGCTATTTTTACTGATGCCTCGGATTTCACTATGGGTGCCGCTTTACAGCAGCGTTCGAGAGACGGTTGGCAGCCGCTAGCGTTTTTCACCAAAAAGCTCTCCCAAGCCGAACGGAATTATAGCCCTTACGACCGGGAATTGTTAGCGGTGTATAAAGCTGTGCGTCACTTCCGGCACATGATTGAGGGAAGAGACTTTTCAATATATACGGACCATAAGCCATTAATTTACGCCTTCAAATAGAAAGTGGATAAGTGTTCGCCGATGCAAATTCGGCATTTTGACTTTATTGCCCAATTTTCCACGGATATCCGCCACATTACAGGCAGTGATAACGTGGTCGCCGGCGCCCTATCTCGCGTCGAGGCGGTCTCCACCGCCTTGGATTACGAGGCACTGGGACGCTCTCAATTACAGGACGAGGAACTGATAAACCTACTCGCCTCCGGTTGCGCGTTGGACCTGAAGAAGATGCGCATTCCGGACACAGAGGCGGAAATATACTGCGATGTGTCCACAGCGAACGTCCGTCCATTTCTAACGAAGCCGTTTCGCAAGCAAGCTTTCGACTCGGTGCATCAGCTGTCTCACCCTGGGATCAAAGCTTCCGCTAAGTTGCTCGCCCAACGTTTTGTGTGGCCCTCGATCCGGAAAGATTGCCGGACTTGGGCACGCAGTTGCCTACCGTGCCAGCGAGCCAAGGTGTGCCGCCATACGACGTCACCCATCGGGACCTTCACCAGCCCGACAGCACGGTTCGAGCATGTGCACCTGGACATCATTGGTCCTTTACCTCCCTCTGCTGATCAGCGATACTGCTTAACGTGCGTGGACCGCTTCAGTAGATGGCCGGAGGCCTTCCCGATGCCCGACGCAACGGCTGAGACAGTCGCCCGAGAATTCTTCCGCGGGTGGATCTCTCGTTTCAGGGCACCCCTGCGAGTAACAACCGACCAGGGCCGCCAGTTTGAGTCCTCTCTCTTTCGCAGCTTGTCTGTTTTTACAGGTGTGCAGCGAGTGCGGACGACGGCCTACCACCCTGCCGCCAACGGCATGGTCGAGAGGTTCCACCGGCAACTCAAGGCAGCAATTATGTGCCACAGCGACGACCGATGGACGGATGCTCTCCCGGCGGTCCTGTTGGGGATACGAGCCGCATGGAAGGAGGACATCCGCTCGACGCCAGCAGAGATGGTTTATGGGGAGCCCATCCGTCTACCAGGCGACTTTCTTAACTCCACGACAAATCCCGAGGAATACACGGCGGATTTTGCCGCCCAGCTTCGGAGGCGCATGCAGCAATTACGTCCCGTACCGAGCGCACAGCACGGAGCCAGAGCTGTTTTCGTGCACCGAGACTTGGCGTCATCGACCCATGTTTTTGTATGCCGCGACGCAGTGAGGTCTTCCCTGGAGCCACCATATGATGGACCATACCAGGTGATCCGGACAGCGCCGAAGCAGTACGTGGTCCGAGTAAGAGACAAGGGCGTGACGGTATCGCTCGATCGTCTCAAACCAGCATACATCCTTGCCGATGATATGAGCATACCGCAGGCGCCACCACCATCTACAACTGGCGCCAACCAACCACCAGCACCACCACCATCCTTGTCTGGCAGCAAACGGAGTTTGCCTGTCGGAAGTATACCACCTGAGCCACAACAGACGACTCGCTCCGGCCGAAAAGTCCATTTCCCACGTCACCTCTCTACGTATCGGACTTAGATCCGGCCTAGAGACTGCCAGGGGGGTGGTGTAGCGGCCAGTGAGATTCAATTGTCTCACATAGTTCCAGAATCAGCCGCTACCGGATATGAGCGCAAGAGGGTGGCCGGAAAGACAGTCGGTTGTGCTGAGTGTATTAGTAAGCTTCATCAGCCTCTTGCTGCCGCTTCCACTTACGTTAGAGCATCTGTCCATTGGCCACATGTCGCACGATTCTTTCAGTAATGTATTGCCTACTTCATTAAAAGAGCGTGTTCACTTAATGAGTTTTTATGTTACCACGTCCCGACACCAAAAACTTATTGTATAAAAAATAGTGCAACGCTTTGCTTAATCAATTGCATTTTCACCAGGAGCTAGCAATCAGAACAAAAGGAAAGAGGAAGCTAACAATGGGATCATGAGTTGAGGTGAAGATCAGACTTGAAGGATAATAATAAGATACAATTTAGTGGTCACTACTGGAATTTTCTTGAAGGTTTAATATATCGTGTGCAATAATCAGATGAGTAGCAATTAGAGCAGTGTGATCTGAGTTTTGATGAATAAAAGTGAAAATAGTGGTGCAAGTTTGGCAGAAGTACAAAGGCAGAGGGAGGAGTACAATTTTTAGTAATTTAAAGTGAATATTGAACCCCAAACTTATTATATTGTGCAACATGTGTGAGACAAGTGATATGGATCAGTCTGGACCTATCTTGGAGATTTAGTGCTCAAATAAAAAAATCCATTGTAAAGCTTCACTGTGTATAGAACACATGTCTGATAAAGCATAACAATGAGTTCGGTGAATGAGTTAAAATTTAACAATGAGCTCGTGCAAGCCAAACCAAGCCCACCACAGGTCGCCCATGAATTAAAGCAATTTTTAGTTCATTCAGCAGTCAAGCATGGAAGCTGTGACATCTAATAGAAGTCATGCTTCATATAAATAATTATTATGAAATGAATAAATTTTAACTCGTCATCTTTACTGTGAAATTTCGTCTTGCTTGTGGATTTAAGGAAACTTTAGAAAATTAATAATTTTATATGAATAATTCACTAAAAATGCATGATGATTGTAGAACAATATTGTCAATGCCTTTATGTGACACTAGTCTTGTTTATCATGCAAAATTCTGCATCTTAATGCTGAGGTAGAATATGTTATACCCAGTGGTGAGCTCCTAAAATTTTAATAACCAGTTCCCTGAGTTGCCAAAATTTAAACCACTGGATTCATAATAAAACATTCTGAATTCGGCAATCAAAAATTGACAACCCCTCCCACCTTTTGGCAATTTTAACTAAATTAATTATCTCACTATTTACCTTCAAGTGTCTGTATTTTATGATTTAGCTAGGTATCAATAACTGCATGACAATTATTTGTATAATTAATTAGAAAATAAAGACTTTTCTAATTAAATCAGAGAAGAAGAATTATTTAATTGAAACCAATGAACCATTTTATCTACATAGTAAAAATTTAATTGCTCAGTCAACTTTAGCAATAATGAATTATTAAGCAAAGCACAAATATACCTAAGTACTTCTATGCCAAAGACTAGTACCCCTACAGAATTCTATGCTTTTAAATTTAAGTTTTTAAAAACATTTAAATATTTTTACATACCTTATTACAGTAAAACCTCTCATTAACGAATATCAAGGGACCCAATTTTTCGTCTATTCGTTATTCGGAAATTCGTTGATCGGAGGTTATTGGGCGTTAAATAACTTCAGGGGCACATTGCCTGTTAGATTATACGGGAGCAACAGGGCTATCCAAATGAATGCATATGCTCAGAAACGGAGTAACTCTACTAAATTATGCCCATTACATCTTTTCAGGAAAAAGTATCACATAAGTGGACGATATTCAAAACGCGCCCTCAATGTTTAATAATCGGCCATATTGATTTGAAGCTCCGACGATACAATGCTTTCTTATGGGAAAAAGGGCCACTTTCATTCATCTCATTTTGCAATGTTTGACAGTGGCAAGCACCAAATAACTCGGAAATGCAATGTTATTTTTTCTAGCATTGATTGGCAGGTTCTGCACGAAAACATCCTCTGCAATTTTTTATTATGCGACTTTTTTCGAGGTTGCAATGCGTGATACTCGCTGAGCCTATCCTAAAGCATCTGTTGAGTCGCTAAGTTTATAAAAAATATTGACAGCAACGCCACTTCTTAACACCAATTAATAAACTAGTATTTAACCACCACGGCACGGGTTGCAAATATTTCAAAACGAAATGAATGAAAGCAGCATTTTCCTCATAAGAAAGCACGAACGGTCATTGGCACTCCAAATTAAGACTCCAATCAATATTTTTCACTAACCTTCATAACAACACTCCAGCTCCGTCTCTGACGAATAAATTAACTATCACAAAAAAGTGTGTAGGAACCACCTCACCACGATACATACCTCATTGCTACGATCTTTCGTTAAAATTCCCTTTAAATGGATTAGGGGATTAATTTAATCGGGAATGATTTCAAATACAACACTTTTTTAAAAGATCTATTTAAAATACATCAACATTTTATAATAAACGAATCAATTTTTTTGTTTCAAATTCTTTGTGAATTCTCGGGAAACGGCAGACTCCACTTCCCTAAAAGCATGCATAGCGGCTTCACTACAACTCTCGGACGAGATTGTCACTGGCGCGAGAATGCCGGAAACACAGGAAATACGTCATCATGATAGAAAACGCGCTATGATTGGCTTGTTGTAAGCTTAATGCTAATTGGCGCGTTGGCGACTGTTTTCAATCGTTTTCCGTACGTAAAAAAATGTTTAGCGAGCAAAATTTCGTTCTAAAGAGGTAAATATAAACGGAAGTGACGTCTTTTTCTTTCGTTGTTCAGAAGTTTTCGTAGTACGGAAGTTCGTAGTAAAGAGGTTATAATTAGGGGTTTTGTATACAAGTTTGGCGGGACCCCGTCAATTGTTCGTTATTCGGAGGTCTTCGCTATAAAGGGGTTCGTAAGGTAGAGGTTTTACTGTATTACTTATTACGGTAATTATTTCCAAATGGCTTCTTGATTTTCTCCGTAAACTGTCATTTTAGATACATGAACTCTGGTATCCAAAGCGGATAGATGACTTCTCGTCCATGATTTGACATATGTTAACGGGTTCCATAAGCTTAATGGTTTCCTCAACAAATTGATGATCATAAAGCATGGAATGTGTTTAGTTGTTAAACTTGCTCTTTTATCACTACAAATATTATTCACCAACGAAAAACCTCTTTCTGCCTCTGCAGAACTTATTGCAATTGTGTTCATAATTTGCTTTGCTTTTCTTATTGTTTCTGGAGCAGGAAGATCTTTCAATTGAATGCTATTTTCTACATAGTCACAAAAATCGTTTAAATCAATTTCAAATTTAAGGACTTTATTTAATTCGTGAATCTTTTCTTCCCCAAGTTTCCAAGGGACTCTCACATGAAGTGGGGTCCATAACACTGAATAATTCATTAATTTAAGATGTATTATTAATGGGACCTAAGTTACCTTTTTTATACTTAATGTGTTGTTCATTTAATAATCTTGCCTTCATTTTATTAATTATGCACTATTACTTTTTCTCGTGGCAGTAATTTAAAAATAACATTTTCTTCAAACTCTATACATTTAAAAGCATCACTTTGTGCCAGTTCGTTAATTTTATTTTCATGCATACCAAAACCATCTTTTAATTGTATTAAAAAATTAATTGTACGCTTGATGAGTATATCTGCATTTGTTGAACTCAATTGTCTTCCTTGTTGTGCATTTGATAATAATGCAAGTTAATCCAAAATGTTGATCATTAATGCCGTCTCTTGTAAATGCTTTGTTTTTCAACCATTTTTCCATGCCAGAAAACTTCTTATCTTTGGAGTAAAACGTATAAAGAGCTGGATAAGCCCTCCAGACCGCTTTAGCAGAGTTGAGGCTACAAGAAACCCATCTTGAACCAAAAACACAGCCTATTTTGACTATTTCAATATATATTTTAAGCTCAGCTTCACTTTTATTTGACTGGTAAAAAATGGCATAAATTTTGTCCAGAAAAATCTTGAAATGGCCTATTTCATTTATAGCATCATCCAAAACAAGTTGTAATCGATGATTCAAACAATGCCAAATTATAACTTCTGGAAATTCTTGAATTAATCTTGTAGCAACTCCAGATTTTCTTCCAAGCATAGTGCTCGCTCTGTCAGAATAAAATGCGATCAAATTCCTCTTTAAATATTGTGTCAAACCCTGAATCATTTAACATTTGTCGTAACACATTATAAATATTTTCTGTAGTGGTTGCTTCCAATTCTACCATATCAACAAAAATTGTTGGTGAACAATCAACTAATTCACATTTTAGAAAAATTACAAGAACAGATTTGCTTGACATTGTTGAAGCTTCATCAATAATAATACAATTTTTTTGATAATTTTACTGAAAATTTCATTTATTGATTCAGCAATATGCTCTACAATTCTAATTGCAGAAAATCATGAATGCAAGCAGTTCCCTAAATTGATTTCATTCTTAATTTGCAGTTCTACTTTGTCCTCCATGTCTGACATTGGCCTGTTTCTTTTCACTAAGCTGTAAACTGTTAAAAATTTTACTTGTCATTTCAATATCTTTTTCATTAATTTTATCAAAAACTTTAATAAGAGTTTCCTTTTTTGGTTCCTTTAGTATATTTACAACGTTAGTATGAGAGTTTCATTCAAAATGTTCTTTCATTTTTTTCCGTAATGAAGTTTGCTGAACATTTTTCTCAAACTCACATGTGGTAATGTTGCACTTCTGCCATTCAGAAGAATTATAAAAAGATTTTCCTTTAAAGATTCCTAATTGTGACTTATTCGCACAATGATAACAGCCGAGTTTTTTGTTTTTAATTACCAAGCCATCATATTATTTTAGAAAATTTTGTTCTTGCTCAGAATTTCAACAATCGGGCAATAAATTTAAATTTTCAGAATCGTGAAGATCCTCTCTCATTGCAACTGAAGACACATTTTCAGATGTTTCGTCATTTGCAGCACTAGAACTATTGACTACTGACTTGACAACTGAAGACACATTTTCAGATGGTTGGACATTTGCAGCACTAGAACTACTGTCTATTGACTTTGTCACTTTTTTGGGAAACCAATCACTAATACTTTTTTGGCGCTTCATTATAAGGGTCCATTAATTTTTAAAAATAAAACTTTATGAACCAACACACACGGATTAACAAATCAAAGGCAACTAATTATGTAGAGCACATGGTTGTCAAGCTATAATAGACAAACAAATGGTTGCGATTTTCATCTCAGAAAATTCAAGCGCAAAATGTTGATCCGACCCATCTTAGCCAATCAAGACATGTAGGCGGAGTCATTCATCTATGGCTGAGAGTTCGAGAGCTCTCTTCAGCATCCAGCAAAAAAGTTAACATCTGGTTCTTAATTAAAAAAATTTTTTAACAAATGGTTTGCGCAAACTGGTGCGAACCGGGTCCAGCTCACCACTGGTTATACCAGTACAAACCACTTTTGCCAGCAGTGTATATAGAGAATTTAATTTTAATCATTAATATTTTTTATAAATATCACAAAATTCTACAATTGCTGCATTACCTCCATGTTATGGCTTCCCCTCTATTTAGAGATTTATACTTCATTTATTTTGATTAAATCTTCAAATGAAATGTTTCCTCTGTATTTGTATTTTCTAAAGAAAATAGCATCTGTGTACTTGGTTATCGAGAAAGCATCATCTCCTTAGTTCATTTTTTGTTAAAAAAGTATTAACATAATTGAATGTATTTGGCTGACTTGCTTTTTTCATGCATACTATAACCATTATATATTACTCCCCCGATATCCACGAGAGATGAGTTCTGCAAGAACGTCGCGGATACCGAATTCGCGGATACTGGGTCTTATGTTTACATTATATCTTAGAATAGGGTCACCATACAAAAGAAGTAATTTCAACAAATTTTATGCGCTATTTAGGCTTATTTCTACTGGTAATTTTACTAGATAATATCATCTATATGAATTTGAAGAATATTTCATAATTTTCATTCATTCCGGTTTGTCTCAAGAAAGGTTGGGGATCCTCATACAGTAATTAAAGAAGAATAATTGAATTTGTCCATTTTTTATGAAAGAAATCATATTACATTGAGTAAATTACTATTAGCATCGTATTTTACTAGGGATAAAAGAAATAATAGCCTTGCGTATCTGCGTTATTTTTACCTTTCCTTTGAGAACTACGAACTGTTACCTATGATCGTAGTTCTAAAAGGAAAACTAAAATATTAAATACTGCATATATTATATACTGTAAAATAATATGACTCAGATACTGTAAGTATATACTGATTACCGCTTATCTGAGAGATACTGCTATCAAAAGTAAAAAGGTTTCCTAATACATATTTATTGCCAAGTCATGGCATATGTAGTAAACAGCATGGGACATTTGAATAAAAGTCGGAAATGGCAAGATTATGAAATTCTTCAATTTATAAAAATTAAGCTCTTACAGTTGAAGTGAATACAATTTCAAAGATTTAGAAAAAATGTAGTAATTTTCTTACTACTAAAAGCGATTCTACTCCTAATGTCTGAAATAACGATAGTGAAAGCGAACAGCCAATCAAAAGAAAATGGAAAATTAAACTTAATGATAATGATTTTAATTGGAAAAGTCAAAATTATTTTTACAATTTTTATTTTATCATTTCTTGTGTGTACAATTTATAATCTTAAATGATCAATTTTCACTTATTAATCGCTACTTAACAAAATGTTTATAAAAAACTCAGTCTTTAAAGAGGTTATGTAAAGTAACGTGTTGGAGAGATTCGAAGATATGCAAGACCTTGCTCGCAAATACGTGAATTCGCGGATATTCAGATCGCAGATAACGGGGGAGTAGTGTACTTGAAAAACTCAAAACCCATAACAAAATATTTTAATGATTATGTTAGTTATGGCAGTTATTCTCTATCCTGTGGCAATTTCAACTACATAACCACAATTATCAAACTTATTTTTTACAGTATACAGTTTTACTGTATACCTCAAATTCTGATTATCCAAATAAAATTTTAAAATTAAAAATGATTTTTTTTGTAAAACATTTAATTTGTTATTCTTTATTATTTGTCTTTGTATGAAAGTTTATGTGTCTGTGGTTTTAGAAAGAAATAGATATGTATCTAAAAAACAAAATAGAATTCAATGCATTCAGATGATTAGATGCTGTTATAGAGGATTGGAGATTATTGTTGGGGCTTACATAGAAAAATGTTTGAGTCCCCTTTATTGTTGTTAAAGGATAGTGCTCAAACTTCAAATACTATTACAGATTGTTACTGAATGTGCTGTTAAATGTTAGATTAATTTGGTGAAATAATGATTACAAAGTAAAAGGATGTTATGATGAATTCATGAGCTAGAAGAGATGGAATAAGGGAGAGAGAGGTCAGCAACTCTCAATTCTGGTTTCACACAATAGTAGATATAACAGGAGCAATTGAGATGGCTATAGTACTCATTAAGAACTGTTACAATTGAATTTTAAATAATCCTTTTCAAAAATGTTCTAATTGCTTTGAATTGTTAATCTTATAACCATCACTAGAGAAATGTAAAATCCTCCAAGTAAAGAATGAGGTAGTGTATTTTGAAATTTTAATCTCCTGGGAATATTTCAACACCATTATTTCATTTTCCTTAGAAGAAAAATATGGGAGTCAGTGCAGAAAATTGATCAGAAACCTTTTGAAACCAGAATGAAAATAAATACTTGCCACTAGCATACTGATAAAAAAACAGACATAATGAGATAGAGATTTGCAAAGAATAAAATAGATGAATTCATTTTTCTTATGAAGCAGATTGTCTTAATATGAAGCCTTGGTGTGATATTTCTAACTTTAACATTATATGGATGAATTCATTTTTCTTATGAAGCAGATTGTCTCAATATGAGGTATTCGTGTGATATTTCTAACTTTAATAGTTTATGAGCAATAAATTGCTTTTGTAACACTTACATTTGCAGAAGAGTGAGACTCCCCTATATGAAAAATTAAACCTATAAACATAATGGTTAACACCTTGACATTAATTCATAAACAGCAACTTCTCTAGTGCTGCTCATTGGTTGTTTTTGCACCAATCTGAAAAATGAATTTTTACTGAGAAACTCTTGCCTTATTTTTACAGCTTACCAATGATACCTTGAATCAGATAGAAGTTGTCTTAAAATTCTCCATTGCAAGATGTTGCAGATAGGTTAGAAAATAATTTTGGGCATCAATGACTTTATTTACTCTTAATACTAATTTTCTCTGATTGACCCTTTGTTCATTTAAAAAAAACAAATAAACAAAAGTGTATTTAATATTTACTTCTGAATGCAATGTAAATGGTGCCATTGGCATTTTCTCTAAAATTGTAATTTATCAGAGTGAATTGCATTATGACAGTGAATCTGTTAGGAATAATATTTGATTGCTAATAATTATAATAATTTACTTTTTTAATCATTTGTTTCACTGTATTGATTGAATTGCCTACATTTATGTAAGCTTTTCCACTTACAGGATATCTTTACACTTGATACAGAGCCAAAACAGGCTATACTGGGCAGAACTAGTGGATGCACATGAAGTTGGACCATTTGAAGCAGAGCCATAATGAGTTGGACCAAGAAGATCCAGCGGATGACTATGGAATTGAAAAGAGTAGACCTGAGCTCATCTGATAGTCTTAATTATCTTCATAGATGTAAACATAGGCAGGTGGGTGTGAGAGTGACGAGTTTCTCATTGGCTAAAAGAGATGGGACGGAGGAACATAGGCATTGAAAATTATGGTTTGCTCACAAAAACAAACAAGGATGGTATGTGGGATGGGAGTAAGCATTCAATAAGAACTGCAACACTGGGATTTTAACAATAAATTTTAAAATTTTCATTGCTCTGAATCAACTGATTCATAATAGATACTATGATAAATATGGTATAACCTTAAAAGTATAGAATGTTTTGCGCATTCGCATTGTCTGATTACTACATAAATTGGATTTCTTTGCTAAAGTAAATCTCTCAACGTGATGAATACTTACATAAAAGTTTATCTTAAAGAAAAACATTTCTACGCTTCAGCTGGCATTAAATAGTAGGTATGCATAATGTTCAAACTTCCACTTCAAAAATATTATTCTTTATTGATTGGAAAAACCATTATAAAACTTAATTTAAGTAAATTCAGTAGAACCACATTATAATGCACCTCATTATATTCCGGATTAGAATATATTGCAGGTCAAGTCATATCCTTCAAAAAAAATATTTTTAAGATGCAAAGTATTCAAGCAACAATGTGTACAGTACGGCTGATGT
Source organism: Tanypteryx hageni (assembly GCA_028673005.1). NCBI lineage: Eukaryota > Metazoa > Arthropoda > Insecta > Odonata > Petaluridae > Tanypteryx > Tanypteryx hageni. The sequence goes on from CM054113.1 coordinate 50,380,482, forward strand.
GACTTTTTTTGTTTTTTCAAAAAAGTTTTGCCACATTTCTGGGAAATGACTAAAATAATATTTTGTGAGTAATTGTGATTGTGATTCACTGGTGTTCACTGAAATTGCTATGTTCACTGTAGTCTAAGGGTGGAGAAACCATGGTCCGTGATGCCATTATGGATGAGAACTGTAAAGTCTAATATAGGTAATTTAATTTTTGTTAATAAAACTAAGGTCGGAAAACCTTTCCTTGTGAAGTTATGACGATAAAATATTATTTATCAATTTTCACTGATAGAATCTTTTGCATTCTCTTAAGTAACAATGTGAGCTTTGATGCAGCCCACCAAAGTATTTGTACCCTAAATTCCCAAGTATAACGCGCACTCATGCATAACGCGCAGGCCAACCTTCGGCTGTTTTCCGCATATCTCCAAAATTTCTAGTATAACGCGCACTTGTGTATTACGCGCAGGACACCCGCAGAACATGGGATCGTTGAGCTTAGCGTTTTTTTAAAGAATGCTACACTTTTAGCGCCCTTCCCCAACTCTCCTGTGCGAAGGAGAACATTTGGGGAAAACACCTGGATACCGATTTTTCCCATTCTTATTTCCGATACAATGACCACTCGAGGGTCAAAGAAAACTGGTTGGGGAGTGAGGTGTAAGGAAGTGGTGAGGGTGTCATGAGATGTGTTGGAATGGTGGGGGTGGGTAGAGGTGCACAAAACAAAAGAAGGACCAGACCTCAAGGGTGGTACGACAGGGGGCATGAGAAAGCTAGCATAAACAGCCAGAGAATCTGAGTGTGGGAACGAATGTGGAGGGCACACATTGTTGACTCACAGACAGAGAGACGACCTGTAATCTTCATCGCCCAATCATTTGTGGTTTGCAGTCTGGCTGTAACGTTTTGATCAACGAGGTAGGGCACTGAAAGTACGGAGTTTCGTTCCTCTTTGACAGAAACCAGGTGAGGTATTTTCAAGGATATTTTGTTTTCCTTAAAAACATTGACATTATTTTTACTGAAACTTGTTGACTTTGTCATTTATGGAGTGTTACCTATTTAATTTTTCTTTACCTGACTAAGAAACGGTGCGGTTTCTGTACGGTATTTCTTGATTTGGTAATGCACAGTTATTGAACCTAATGAAAAAATATTAATATTTTTTTATTTTTTAAATTGTAGACCCACCGTTGGACCATAACCCTATTTAAAAATGCCAAAAAGAAGGAAATCTTACATGGAGCAGAAAAAGTTAGAAATGTGAATTATGCCGAGATTCGCGGTAATCGGTCAGTTTCTTCGAAGTGGGCGAATCCAGCATTCGCGAGTGGCGGTCCCAAAAGAATTTGTTGAGTGTTCTACCTGTGGCAAAAAAGGCACGAAGGAAAAGAGAGGAGTTTTGGCCAGATCTGGAGCAAGAATTGAAGGACTGGGTCTGTGCACAAAGGAGTGAAGGAAGAGGAGTTTCAACTGTGTCACTTAAATGCAAAGCAATACAAATAGCTCGCGAGAAAAATATTGATAATTTTAAAGGCAGTAATTGCTGGTGCTATCATTTTATGAAGCGAAATAGTTTAACAGTACGAGCAATTACATCTACCGGACAAAAGTTACCAGAAGATTGGAAGGTGAAAGTGGAAGAGTTTAATTTGTTTGTTGGGCAGGAAAAGAAGGGCGTTGAACCAAGTCAGATAGGGAACATGGATGAGGTACCTATGAGTTTCGTCATGCCATCGAAATTTGCAGTTGACGTTAAAGGCACCCAAGACATAAAAATATGCACTGCTGGAGCTAAAAAATGCTGCTTTACTGTTGTGCTAACAGTGACGGCTGATGGAGAAAAGCTTCCCCCAATGGTAATTTTCAAGCGGAAAACCATTCCTAAATAGGAATTTCCTAAAGGTATTGTTGTGTGCGTAAACCCAAAAGGCTGGATGAATTGCGATATGTTGCGAATGTGGTTAACTGAGGTATGGGGAAAAAGGAAGGGCTCATTTTTTATACCAAAATCGCTTCTTGCATTGGATTCAGCTAGGTAAATGATTCGAAAATATTATTGAAAAAATATTCCAAGGTTGCAGTTATTCCTGCAGGTCTAACAAAGAAGCTGAAACCACTGGACATCTCCGTAAATAGATCATTCAAATCGAAAAGACGGAGGCACTAGGAAAAATGCATGGTAGATGGTTTCCACTCTTATACAAAGTCTGGAAGGATGCAGCGAGCGAGCTTCTTATGCTGAAATTTGCAAATGGATTGTGAAAAGTTGGGCCTATGTAACCCGTGAATGTATAATTAATGGTTTCAGGGTATCGGGAATTCATTTCCCTGATGTTGATGGGGGGACGGAGGGTATTGTGATTCATCATCTGATGAAAGCGATAATTTTTCGCTTGAAAATTTTCCGGTCTCATTGGTTAAGAACTTGAATGATTACGATATAAATTGTGACTGAATCAGAAGATTTTTATGGTTATGTTAATTAATAATCGAGTGTGAATAAAAGTTTATGAAGAATTTGTGATTTTTTATTTTTATATGTGAATGTGTTTTGTTTTGGAATTCGTTATTTTATTTAAAAAGGCATTGCGTACATTTTTTTCAACTAATAACTTCGAATCTGCCTTAATTTGTCTTAGGTTGAATAATAATTAGGTAACTGAAATTCGATATTGTATCTGTAATGATTGAAATGAATGGTAATTTATGCCAGAAAATTTGTTTTTATCAAAGGAAGAAAAAGAAAGAAGGTTCGAAAGATTTCAGCCATTTAGTGATTTCACGAAGTTAGTATTTGAACGCTTTAAGGCATTTTATTTTATAAAGCTGTACTTCTTATGCATAACGCGCACTAGTACGTCTTATGTATAACGCGCACTAAATAATTCCGAAAATTTGACAAAAAACCTTGTATAACGCGCGCGTTATACTTGGGAATTTAGGGTATATACATGGCTCGCCTAAGGAACTGGAACTGCTAACGCAGTCTATCTTATCAAAAGTTTTCCCAGCACTGTTCTTGTCACACACTTTGGAAACAAACTTAGTTAATTTGTTCGTTCTCTGCCCGCCTACACATAGTTGCCTCCAATTGGGACACTGCCATGACAATTTGTTACCTTGTTTTTCTGCTTAGTAGTTTCTACCATCCTCATACTGCTTTCATGTGGGACACTAATTTAGAGATTGCCTGTGCATTTTAATATCATTTTGCAATTAAATTTCGTATATAAATAGAGATAGGCTGTAAAAATGTTCCGCAACTAATACATAATTCTCAATATACTGCTGGTTGCCTATAATCAGGTGTTCTTATGTCTCCCATTACTCATCTAATAACAGGGTTCTACTGTATTTGGCCTTTGGATGTTATTTTGTGCTATATTTATCAAAAAATTTTTCATAAAAATGAAATAATTTGTTTCCCATATAAGTTCTTTGCAATGTGATATACATACTGCATCATATTTATCAAACTATTAGGCACTGATTTTCTGCATTGGCCTGGTTTTGCTCAGTCAAATTTTACATATAGTTTATAATCTGAACTTTAATTTGTTTAAAAGATATCAGAAATTCTCCTTTTGCAATTTTTCTAAACAGACAAAATGTATTTAATGGTTAATGGAATCTAAAATTTTAGCAAGTTTCTTAGAACTGGAGATTACTATATATTCATTGTTGTGTATTTACTTCAACGAAAACATCCAATAAGGATTAAATACTGTGGGAATAAGCCTAATGAACCAACTATCAAATTTTCATCAAATAAAATTGGCATACAAGCTAGCACTCGATTCAAATTAAATTAACTCATGAGTTCAAATTTTAGCTAGTATTAAGTAACTTGGATGTTGATGGTTTTGAAAGCATTTTAATGTATATTAAGGCTTATGTGTAGTACTTACAAGGTTTGCAAAGATCACCTTCGAGTAAAAATATTCACTCGTGTAACAAGCATTGTTCTCAGAAGTTTTAATAATTCAGAAAAATTATTGATGCATGATGTATGGAGTGAAATGAAATAAGATTAAATTATTCTTCCATTTTTTAATCTACTCAATAAAATTCCTCATACAATTACTGAAAGTAATTCAGGTGATCAATTTTTGCATTTTTTGTCTTGAACGTGTCTTGTTGATGATGGGAATAAGTACCATATCTAATCTCTATTTACATTGAGTCAAATGTGTAGAGGGGGTGTCAGAGGTGTAGGGGTTAGGATGCTGGGTGCTACTCGCCTGCTGCTCGAAGGGGCAGCGGGCATGAATCCTGCAAAATTAGGATTTTTTCTGAGATCACCTGGTCCTCTGCTTGTGTGGTTAGAGGAGACTGTGCAAAGTCATGCCCTGTCCTTCAGAAGGCACCTTAAGCAGTTGGACCCCTTGCTGCTTTATGTAAAGAGTAGGCTAATGCCGGCACTGGGTTTCCCTCTTCCCTTCTGTTTGTGTGTCCAGTTGATGACCATGCAAAATTAACATGATAGTCGATGCACTTAAAAATCAATTACTACAACTTTAATGTGTGGATTTTCAAGATTAGGGAACTTCTTAAAAAAATGCTTTAAAAATACATCACCTCATTCTCTACTTGGAAGACTTTACATTTCTCTAGTGTTGGTTATAAGATTAGTGATTCAGAGCATTTAGAAAAATTTTGAAATGTACTATTTAAAATCCAATTGTAACAGTTCTAATGAGTACTATAAACCCCTCAATTGCCCTTATTGTCTCTTCTATTACATGCAACCAGAACTGGGAGTTGCTGACCTCTCTCTCCCTTATCCCATCTCTTCTAGCTCATGAATTTCTCCTCACATCATATCCACTTGGTGAAGAAATAAAAAGGAATTGAACAATAAATACAAATATTTGTATGATAAGTTTTTATTGTAATATTTGCATTGCATTTTGTAATGAAATAATGCATAAAATAAAATTTAATAGTTTTTGTCATTACCTTCATCCCAATCCTCCTGGCTTCTTTTTCAACCATGACGCTTGAAACCAGGCTTTTCTACATGGTGGCCTGCACTAGCAGTTGTGAATTCATCAGTGGTCTGCATTGCAGGTTGTCAGTGCTTCAGCAGGCTGGATTAGAGTTTAAATCGAATGTCAACTAGAGATTTTGAGGTATCACATTAATAAAAATCAACTCAAAAAAAGGTTTTTAGAGTTATAATTTCAATCTCATGTGTTTCATTGATGCAATTTGAATGTATATGATATGAATGTTTTAGGCGACCGTGTGATTATTGGAGACACCTGAGACAAGTATTTTTAAGTGCTTATTCTTGAATTTTTTTAGTCATAAGATGGGCCTGATTACTCCCTGTTGCCTTATTACTCCAAGGTCATCCCTTCTACTGTATTCAAAACTTCATTTGTTGTCCTCTCTTTCTAACTAATTTTCTCTAGCCACATCTCAAATGCCTCTAATCTTATCTTCTTTTCTTATTGCTCATGTCTTAATGTTGCACTACATATCAGTTTTCACTAACCTCTTTAACATCTTAATGCTATCCTAAAAATCTTCATGTTTTTGCCAGGCTAGAAAAATATACTTGAATGAAAATTTACTGTTACACACGGTTGTACAACAAGTTGCTTAATGAAATTTTGTAATGATAAACTTCAAAAATTGTTAAAATCCAGATTGTGACTTCCCTCAAGTCAACATAATGACACTTGAACAAAATAAAGTTCATAAAATTGAAAAGGCATACCATCAAGAAATAGTAACCAATTGACTTGTCTTCAGGCAACCTAACCATTTCAGTAAATTTGATATACCTGTATCATAATATATAAATGTATTGTAAAAAAAGCTGCTTATTTCATTGTCATTATTATAAATTATTATCAATATTATAATAGGTGGACTGTTTTAAAAAATACTTGAAGGTATATATCAACAATAAAAGTTGCTGTACTATATTTCAGTAATCTGATAAAATGCTGTATTACATGAAAAATTAATTAAATCTCATTTTCTGAAAGCTATTGATGACCTTCAGTTATTAATTTTTGCTTCAAGGCCTAAACAGTCTATCCCAATCTGCAATTAAGAGTATTTTGTATTTATCTATAAACCAATATTTTAAAAAAATTGTTAAAAGAAAATTTTACAACCGTGTAATTTGGACCTGTTCAATAAAGCACATTTAAGTATGTTTTCTGTTGTTATTAGCTAGAAATTTCAAAATTAACATTAAAACAGTGTTCAAACAATAGTCCTCATCAATAAATTTGGCACAGTTTTCATGTGACCATTTTTTACACTTACCACACTGAATCCACAATCTCCAATATCCAACGACATTTGTTTCTTTTGAGTCACAATTTGTGATGTTGCAAATAGATTTTTCCTTTTTAGTTTACCTCCCGAAGAACTAGCTACGTTATTAAAGTGATTTCTTGTGTGGTGTTCCAGTTAATAGCACACGTGATGCAGACCATCGCTTCCATATCTTTCACCTAGGACCCACTGTGGAGGATGAAGGAAGTGGACAGATCTTTTCCACAGGAATATAACCGTTATTACTTGGAGTTTGTATTTTGTATTGGAGTTGCACTCTTTCCCTGTTGATTTGGTGTTTTGGTTGAACCGAGTTTTCAGTTTTTTATGCTCGGAAATCTCGAAGGCAAGTGTCATTACTCTCCTTCTGGTCAACCTGAAAAAATTTAAATCTTCCTCTTTCCATTTCCCATAGATTCCTTTTGATTTCCTTGCTCCTCTTGTTGTCATCTGGAAAATTAAATCATTCATAATACTCTGTGTAATTCTGACCACTGGACCAAATTACACATTCTTCGTTGGTCCAAATTACACAACAATGTACAACGGCAGACATGATGAAATACCATAAAAGGATTTTAAAACTCACGTACAAGGCTCTCACATAATTTACCTTGATATATCGTAGATATTGTGGCTTAATATTTACTTATAAGTGTGGAAAATATTATCCAAAATGCGTTTTTTCATCACGGCAACATTATAAATAAAATGATGAAAATGTATTGCCCTTCTTCCTGCTACAACCACATGCACCAGAATGACGAAAATTGGAGGAAAAACGTTTCCATCAGAGGCGCTATTAAGACCGTCTGAAATGTGTTGCTATCTATCATAGTATTTTTGAATTGCATCAGGTCCAAATAACGCACTGATCCAAAATACACGGACTTCCCCTATTTAGTATTTGAGATATTTATTCACAAATTATTCCACTTAAACCAAAGAAAACATCCGCGTTCTGAAACAGGAAAATGTCTGCTACAATAGTTCGGCGGAAGAATATCCGCTCGGCAATTAGAAGAATCGGGTTCGATTCTCGGTCATAGCAGAATTTTGCTTCCGATTTGAAATCATTCCCATTCTCTTAACTTATATAGAATTTGTATGTTATCGCTCGGTGTAAATGACTTGTGCACAACATCACAAGCTTTATCCGATGCCATTATTACACTTTTTAAGGAGTCAGATTGAGCAAAAAAATAATTGAAAATCGATAAGGACATGAGACGTGATGATAACGCCAATGAAACTGAAAAATGAATGACTAGGATTTTGGCTGTATGCGCGGCAGAACCGTAAATTGGAGCATTGGTCACATTATATGAAACGCGTGTACGTGTATCAGCGCAACTCAAAGCCGCGTAACTCGGGGTCCGACAGCATATACATACACCCTTATTTACTAGGTATATATGCACTGTTACATACTCTTTCTCGTTCGGGATTAAGAGTCCGCTCATCTCCATTTTCTCCGCCACAACGCTCCAACCAGCGCATATTACGGAAAGCATCGTCACCTACCTGAATTCCGACGCGTCCGTTTTGACGACTTACTTCATTTTGCGCAGCCCTCTTAATGCATGTACACACTATCCGAACGAGCGAGCGAACGAACTATCAAATTCTCATTCGTTCGGTACTGGTTCTGCGGAGTCCGAATGCAATCCGAACGAAGGAGACCGAACATACCTTCGCCCAGCTTTCAGTGCAGTTCGTGGTATTATGTCGTTCTATGTGGATATAATAATTGCAAGTGAAAATTACGTTATTTTAAGTTTATTACTTGATGAAAAAATTTAACGACCAAGAAAAAAACGTTGGTGGGCTAAGTAAGTTTTTAAAAGCGGATCGATGTACCGCGGCACGGATTTACTAAGCCACCTCAGAATGGAAGATTCCGGTCATTTTCGGAATTGTAAACAACTACCTATGGAAATGAACACATACCTACGTTATCAAACAAAGTAGCTAAACAAACAAAGACAAAAGAAGTAATGAATATGAAACAACCATAGAATAATGAAAAGGGATATTCTATGAAACAGCTCTGAAGAAACCAAACTACCGACTAGCTAGCGACAGATTAAGGACCTAACGTTCGGTAGTACGAGCGAATGGAGCCTAATTCAGTCCAAACAGCGCACGAACTCTCTTTGATGTACCGACTCGGGGCGAATGCAGGATCTGGAATTTTTAGAAATGTGACAGATATGGAGAAAGTCGTGGTGGCCACTTCAGATTTTTGGTCTTATTTTGTCAAATTTTCCATTGCTTTATTCTATGCACGAAATTCGGATTAAAAGTGTAGTGAAGGAATTACACAGATTTTAATTGCTCCAGATGTCGAGTTTTAAATAAAAGATACAGACAATACAACTGCACAAGTATTTTACGAGGAAATACGGTATGCAAAGGATATAAAATTTATCCACGGCTAATTTAACTGTCTAATGAGAAACTGTTCAAAGAATTTGATATAATACCTTACCTGTAGAAAATGGCACAACATAAAATATAGGTTTGAATTTGACAATTCTGTTTTACGTCAAAAAACTATAGTGACGATGGATTAATCAACGCTTGGAGTCAAGCGGTTGATAATGTAAATCATTTGCAAAACAATGATACTACTCACTTGGTCTGGAAATCCTCCATCACTAACCTACAGCAAAATTTCATTTTTGGCAGATTCAATTGACGTACAACTACACCTCCACCTTATGACGCCTATTAAACACGTTGTACTTACCATCTGCTTTACGCTCTAAATCGACGGGCGAGATGGTTCCCTTCATCCAACACTATGGTTACATTGAAACAACCATTGGCCTTTGAAAATATAAAAAAATGGGTGACAGCTTTATTTGAGAAATATATTAAGGCAAATCTTATTCAAAGAAAAGTAACGTAAATGAGACAAACAACCTGACCAAGATGAAAAAGAATGAGAATTTAACTTTAGTGATTGGGAATGAAGAAAAGAGGAAGAAACCATCGGAATTATTAACTTTGATCCTGGGAAAAAGGAGGCCGCACTTGAAGAAGATAAAATACTACGCAACTTCTAATTTTCAGAATAGAAACAATCAAACAGCAGAGGCGCTGTTAAGGTTGGTGCGGCGAGCCTCAAATCTTCGCTCGCCATGCAAACGGTCCTCCTAGTAAGAAAATTACACCAAGTAGTTTCAAGTTTTAAAAGTGCCCATGTCAAACCAAGAATGTCTATATTACGGCTTATGTTCGGAACTGGCTTATTAATCACAAAGATGTCTGAATCGATGGGTATGGGGCGCAATTATGAAGTAAAAGCGCATAAATCCCTAAAACTACCCACCACAAGTCTCCAAGTTTCTATTATTGGCATGAATGGCTGAAAGAAAATCATTTAACTCATACAGATTTGATCAAACAATAACAGCTTGATCTACCCGTGTGAGATCGGCATTTGCCGGGTCCAATGTCAACATTAGACCGCTCCACCTGTCTGTTACGGACATAATCTGCACACTATCGACATTACATGTTACATGTAAGTCAAAGAAGAGGGAGGTAGATTTGGTGAGGGAACAGCGGGAGGCATACTCATGTGTGCGCCAGGGGAAAGCGAAGACTTTTAAGGAGTACGCGCACCAACTCCGTTCCTCGCTCCGCGAGACGAATTCGCTCGCTGCAAGTGCTCATCCCTTCTTTCGGCAGATATTTATAGCAGAAAACTATATCCAGCCCCATTTTTTGGCTCTCTCTTAGAAGACAACACGTTTCATATCACATTCATTTCTCTCACAATTAAGAGTTTGCTTCTGGGACCTTTAATGTGAAATATGCTAATGAAAACGTTCCCAAACAGTTGGTCGCAACTGAATTTTGCAATAGATGAATGAGGAAAGAAGACATTCGGCATGACCGGACAACAAATTTGGTGTTCCTGAGGCCGTGCTAATTAGTCCGTACATATATTCTTCCCTATAATGATCTCATTCGCGGCACGCGTTACCGTTAAAATATATCATAGCGTAAAAATAGTTGAAATTTGTTTATTGATGAATATATCTTAATTTCAGCATATATAAATATTCACTCCTAGGCTTCGATTCGTTCGCCTCTCGATCATTATTCGTCCTCTCACTTTTATTTCTGTTAGCAATTTCGCATAACTCGCTCTGCTGCCCTTGCCGTTTCAGGCTTTCATGCGTGACTACCTATATTAGTCAATGTATTTTATTTGTTTTATTTCCATCCGAATTTAACAAACTCTAACGCTCCAATGAAAAAAAGTATTTTGCGGCCTGTAACTGGCAGTATGAACAGTATTTCAAAAGATTAATATGATCGCCGAAAAGGTAATCTCTGTTATCAATTTCTCGAATGAGTCAAGTCTCCATTATGATGAACATTTTTACGTTGCTACAAATGAACCGAGAACAAAATCAAACGTCGAGAGAATGCGGCCGACCGTTCAGCAAAATTATATCTGCTGCTTCCCCCTCTCCTTCATCTTTCACGATATTTTCTCACTGTTGCTTCTATTCCCTACCCCTTCATTTCCCCACCTGCCAATTGCTGCGCGCGCAACAATGCTACCGCCCCTCTTAAATGGGATGACCAGCTTCCACCTCTCCTTTTCGCGCCGGGGATAGCAAATTTTATGTATGGAGATTTTCACGACATTCTGTCGAAGAATCTGGTACTTTTAACCCTTTAGAATATTGGAGCATCACTTCCCAAAGTGGTACCAGAAGGACCCGAGAGTGTTACCAGCAAATCTTGGTATTAGTATTTTAGTTACCTCATATACCTCATAACATCCCTCTTCTACTTTACCTTTCACTTTCTATTCTTAAATATAACATTGCTTAAATAAACTATTTGGTGAATGTAAAATCTTCCACTTTGTCGCGGTAATTTTGATGCCATTTTTTCAGTGCAATTTTTAATGAAAAATGTAGATGTATCAAGATGTTGATGAAATTATCCAAAGCGTACATGCAAAAAAGTTAAAAAAACACTTCTTTAGAGGTCGCGCTTGTTCATGTTCACATATGAGGTACTGCACAGTCTTTTTGGCAGTGTGGAAAAATATAAACAGAAATGCATTAATTTTATTTTAATCACTTACACACGCACATGTACTTAAACTATTTTAATACCGGCGTTGTTATTTTGATTATTACTTTAAAATGTACAAAAGGATACGAGATTAATTTAAATATGCAGATGGAGATTTCAGCAAAAAAGATAGAAGAATATTGTTCCGTTAGAACCAGGAAATGAGATATCAATGTTTTCCAATTTTCCAGCGGATGACTAAATTTCCCGCTAAGAGGTAAAAACGTCGCTTTTTAAATGGAAGAAAAATTATTCGTCGATGAATTGCTTGATTTAAAGTAATGGGAATTAGTTTGTTTTTACTACAAACTCGTTTCAAACTAATTTTCCTCTTATCGCAAGACGCCTAAAAAGAATAAAAAAATCATTCCTGCAATGGCAAAATGTAAGAACTTTTTGAAACATTTGCGTAGTTTTGAGATTGCGCGGATTAGATAATTATGCTCTAAATTGCTAATATCACCAATTTAGAAAATTTAATGAGAAGAAAACAATATTGGAGAAATATATAAGGATGATTAAAAAATACGATTAAGGTTGACATATCACAATTTAGCCAGTTCTATGTAAGTAACTTTCTAAAGATTATCTTAATTATGTATAGCAAAATAAGATACTCTCAAGACGGACAGATTAAAAACATTGACAAGAAATCATGATATTAAAGGAAAAATTAAATGTATATGGCACCAATAATCAATTTGCAGCGTTAAAAGCTCTTGAAGTCGATTTTCTATAATTTTTGCGATAATTATTTTTACCGAAAAGTATTAATTTATTCATAGTATTCTAATTTCGAAATCATTGTCATTATATATGCACTATATATATATATATATATATATATATATATATATATATATATATATGTATGTATATAACTTCACGGATCCTTTTATAAAATATTTCTAAAATAAATCTTATTTTATTCTACTATTATTTTATGTTTTACTACCACAATACAAAACGCTCTGCATTAAATAATTTCATGATGATTTTTTTATATTGCCAAGGGTGCCAAAAATGATTCCACCGGCATCGAGCCAACGGATTTATTTCCTTTCCTTTAAAGTAGTTCCCAGTTTTTAAAACTAGATTCTTGTATCCACAAAAAAGAAGTAATTAAAATAATCTGACATCCCAAGTTTTGACAAGCATCAGATCATTAATTAACTAATAATCCATACGAGGAGATTGATTTTTTCATGGTTTATTCCAGGTGATGAAAAATACGCTACCAGATGTTTCAATTAGAGTTCTCAAGGGAAATCCTGCAAGTGGTTCAATAACAAGAAAGCACAAAACGCAAAGAAAGATCGTTTTTAATATTTCAAGCAGCCAACATAATCATTGGGAGTTGATTAATGAGCTTAGCTGCTGTTTTTATGAGCACCTACGAAAATACAAATTGATAGCGCATTATACAAAGGATTGACAAACGCCCGAAAAAATCCATTTTCTCCTCAATTAACCTGAAAAAGATGTACACATTGACGTCAGAGGTTGTTAGAAAATTTGACAATCAATAAAATACCTCTGATGACAGATAGTTTGTGATTTAAAAGGGTGTTTTGGTTTGATGAATGGTTTCTTGGCTCTTTGAATTAATAAATTCGTACCTTTGAGAACAGCGATGGAAAACATTTTTCACTAAGCATGTTTACTAAGGGGAATTATGAGTCAGGTTATATGAACGACCTTGCGCTACAAAGCTAAAAGGATGCACGGTGGGCAAATTACGCATCCTTTGATTTGTTTGACACATGGTGGGTGGATTTATTTTGCAGCATAAGTGATGTTCTGGTATCTCTTGTGCCAACAATAGTTGTTAATCGTTTGAATTGTGCATCAAAAGGTATAAAGTTTATTCTTGATGAAATCACTAAAGACATCTAACGGTTACCTTGAGGTATCTCTTTAAGTGTCAAAACCCAAGTTGATAAGGCACTCGATCGCCTGAGGGAGCCACTGAAACATTTGAATAGGTACAAAAACTAACACCCATTTGCATATTATTTTTTGAAAGTTGTCATTATTATTCAAATTCTGTGTTGACTTTACAAACAATCACATATGTAGGTAAATTACCCCTATCAATTAATACCGACTATCCAAATTGTGCTGAATATACCTTTTCTCAAATGCTCAAGCAAAATTTTGCAGACATTTTATAATACATTGAATTATTTATATTTTCTAATTTCTTCCATTAGCGTCTTGCCGTGGGACAGGTTTAAACGCCCCATTGCGGCTATGGGCTCCTCTTTCTATCCTCCGCCCAAGAGGCAAAGGCGGCTTTAACATCTATGCCGCCAATAGAAACCTGTCCCCACACCCTGTAATATAATGTTTCCTAGCCAGTCCAGGTTCATAGCTCTGCTGGCAACCTGGCAGGGGTACTCCAACCCCCACACCCACTATGCAGGATATTTTCTAACTTAAATTATTAAGCATTTATTTATCCTGATGGATTGATGTGATGTCATGACCTTATTTCATAAGTAGTAAATTTGTTGAAATATTTATTTATCTGGATTAGATTTCGATATAGATTAGCTTTTTCGTTGTCGAGTTTTGCTGGATTAATTATTTTGAGGGAAATTCGTTGAAAAATTCTCAATGATCAAACAAAAAATGTAATCGCTGCGAAAATAAGAGCAGTTATATCAATTTATCACTTTACCGACGGTTAATATTCTTTATTATTTCTATATGTTTGGACAAAGTATAGCGACAAAGGTCCGATGACGTTTATCGCTCGCACAGTTTAATTTTAAAGGAGTTGCTGATCAACTCCGTTTGTATGATCAAAAAAGGGCAAATAAAAAGAGAAAAAAAATCGAGATAGAGAAATTTAAAGAGTGGGAACTTCAGTGTAAGTTATGGACATACTTTTAAAAAATAATCGAAAGTCGTAAAACATATTTAGTCGATGATATTCATATGATAGATTTTCAACTGTTAATCTAAATTCATTCTAAAATGTATGAGTAGAAATTTCGATAATTCAAAAAAAATATTTTTCACCTTTACATAATGAATATGGATAACACGCAGTTTGGTTAACTGGAATAATGCCAAAATTATTTCGCCTTCAGTTTCCTTTTGATCTGTCGAGTTTCAATCGTGTATTTTGAATTGCATAGCATTAAGGATACTATGCTCTTCGGGGATCCGTAAAAATTAGAATTTCGAAATAAACGAAGTCCAAGCGTTTGTCAAGCGTCTCAACGTTTCGATTCAATCACGAAAAGTAAGTACGTCACGGCGAGAAAGTTTATTTTCGTTGTTTATTTTTTGCGTATCGGACAATTAAAAAAATAGCAACAAGGGCTACACGTATTGTTTTTTCCCGAGATCCTCCACGCACAACGCGACAGATGATAAAAATTTACACGGGGCGAAATTTGAATTAAATCTCCCTCCGGCGATATTTTAGAGCAATAATCTTCGCTCATCCACCCTAAGGAGGCTTCTGTTATTGCCCTCCCTCCGTCTTTACCTCCCTCCTTCATCCCTCCTCCACGCATCGAGCCACCCTCCCTCTCTTTCTCCCTCACTCTCCTCTCCCTTTTCCCCGCTCACCCCTCCTCCGCAAGAACCCCCTCACTTCACCTCCACTCCGTTCCCCTCCCTCCCTCGAACACGACACCCTTCCCCTCTCCCTCCAGCACCCGCCCTTGCTAGCTCCCGCGTTCTGGATACCCTCAGTCTCCGTCCTCCCGCTACACTGCTAGGTCGCTCTAACCAACCAGCAGTCACCTCCTTTTTTCTCTCTCTCTCTCTTCCTCCCTCTCTTTGCCTCTCTTACAAAATACCCTCCCTCTCTCACTCTCTCTCACCATCCCCTCTCTCTTTCTCACACGTACAAACACCACCGACCCTTTTTATTTCCCCGCGAATCCGAGGAAAAACAAAAGAGGAAGCGACTGCCCCGAATTTTATTTAGCTTTCGGCAGGCGGAATTCGCGGAAAAAGGATAAACAAAAGAAAGATTAGTTCGCCGCATCCGTTTTGATTTGAAAGCAATAGAGAGAGAGAGAGAGAGGTGTGGTCCGTTGCTCTCTGTAATTTCCTTCGCGAACCGATATTCGGACTGCAAACCGATCGGGAGTCTTGAGGAAGTTATCGCCTGCTTCCTCATCTTCGTGCGGGTCCCGTAAAAACCGTCTCGCGTTCGACGCTTCGGAAGGTCCGGAAGAACCTAGCTCGACGAGGAATAGACACGAAGTTGTTGTCGCGGCCTTGCTGAGAACCTTTGGCGACCTGCTGCCAGAAGAAGGCCTTCGACGGTTTTGGCAGAAGAACCGTCGCGGTTCGACAGAGGAAAAGAGGTGTCGCCTCTTTTCTAAAGCCACCTTTTCGGCGAGGAGGCGTGGCGTCGAGGGAATCCATCGTCCAGGAAGGGAAGGAGAAAGCAGAGGCGGGAAGGAAGGAAGGAGAGAAGGCGGCGGGCACGAAGGAGGCGGTGGAAGCTCTCATCCTGTAAAAACAAACGCCGTCCAGAATTACCACGAAAATGAAGACCTCATCATTCTCCCTGCGTGTTATGCGGCGGGTGAGTAGTCAAAAACAAATTTTCGCCTTATTCCGTTTTTTTATCCGACATTTCGGGATGGTCAATGAGCGATTTTTTGGTGTTTTTAAAAAAATTGTTTTGATCAAAGACCTGTTTTTTTGTTTGTCGAATATGTCCTTCCTTTACCTCCCAGGGCTATTTTTCCAGCCTTTTTACGTTGTTATCGGCGGAAAATTTGAGTCGCCTTTCCGTTCGACGGACACTGCAATCGCATATCCTATTTCATTTTTTAATAGGTTCTTATCCCTTTTGTTTATCCGCGTCTTCGACGCCATCCGGATCTTACAGGGTAGTGGGACCTAATGGAGGGCGTAACTTCGCGTTAGACTCGGTCGTTCGATCGAAAAAATCCTAGAAATTTGAGATAGAGGTAAATATCCTCGCCTTTGCCATTTCTCCTCCACTTGTCGAGTTTCCATTTTATTGTCGTTGCCGGAGATAGCCCTGTGTGAGGAGCGCGGAGCGATTATTTTTCCCTTTAGTATAATTCACTCAAAAGGAGAAAAGTTCTCCCAAATATGATTAAAAACTAGAAAAAATTTTAACGGGGTCTTATGACAATAGGTTTGCGTACTTTTGTTTCATTTCATATACCACGGTCGCAACGCTTAGGATATTATCATTATTGTATAAGTGTTTAAAGCGCGCGAATTTGCAATAAAATCCCTCCTCCTTTGGGACGCGTGTGCAATAAAACAACAGTTATCTTTCTCCATCTAACAACGCATAACCTTACGCTTCATTTTCAATATAAAATTACACCCTCGTCTATCCATTTTCTCTAGAAGCAGTCTCGTGATTTGGATAACAATGTCGCGAAAACGATCTAATCTAGTCTCAAACAAAAACAATATTCTTGTTCAATCGAATAAATTCATTTTTCACATATTCTGTAGAGTTTTCGTCAAGAGCCGCGTCGAAAAGAGAAAAATAAACCTTTTCGGTTCAAACGATATTTTCACGTGGCATTAATTAGAACGAATTGATTTGCTAGCTTCGATTATAGGATACAGTTTTCGATAGGTTCGTCTTTAAATGTCGTTCGAAATTTTCCTATTGAAATAGTTTTTCGCATTTTTTTTCTTCTAGCCAGTTCCTGCTACGATTCCAAAACTGGCATGAATCGCGCACGAAACAGAATTAGTGGAAATTGCTCTTAGTAATTCATTCCTATTATCTAAATTATTATACCGAGATTGTAAATGTACAATAGAAGTTAAGATACCTTTAAATAGGGTCAATTTGAGTATATTTTATGGTGATTGCATACATATAATTTTATTAATTCTTCAGAGTTGTCGATTTTTTATAATAACATATAGTATATCCTCAGTAAGAATATTTTGGCTACATAGTATAATTTCTGAGTGGTTCCCTTAAAAGGTTAACATTTATAGTAGATAGACCTATTAGCCAACTTGGTAGAATAATGCGATTAACATGATCTGTGCAACTTCGTTGTTAATAAGCCGAAAATTGAACACATTGAGGAAATCTATTTTTGGCCTTCATTTCACTTGTAGTTGGAAGTGTAGGAGCTAACGAGCAACGCCAATTCGAACATCTCTCCCAAAGACAGACGTCGTCACAACATCCTTCGCGTAACGGAACATTATTTATGGGCGAAGCAAACTTTATTTCAATCTAAATTTTTTAACGCCCGAAATGCAAATTGCACTCGTAAGGTGGAGTTTAACGAGATTTATAACCTGTTGGAGTCGTTCGAAAGAGAGCCTCGGGTACAATGGTTGTGGCGTTAATGGCATTCCTTGTCAGCCACTTCGGTTTCGGAGGCAAGGGTATAATCCCCGAGTTGCAGGGTGCAGTGGCGCAGGAAAAGGCGAGGAAAGCGAGGGAAACGGATGGATTGGAAGGTCGGAGACGACCCTGTGGAAGAGATGTTAGGCTAGACAAAGGAGGAATGTGATGAATGGATATTTTGAACTCGGGAATATTAAGATAAAATTTATTTAAAAGGCAAGAGTTGGCTTTTCTGTCCATCAACTTCTTTTGAGAGTTTGAATTTGCTGTGGCATGGACGAAATAGTTTCGTGTCCTATTAGAAAATCCTTTCTGCGTCACCTACGCAACATCAAATACGGTGCAGTAAACAAAAAGTTCCATTAGCTAAGGGTGAAATTTGTCTACGTGCTGAAGAGAAGTGTGAACTCATCGTAGCAAGAAAGGATTTTGAAGTAATTAATTGGACTTATAAAAAATATGATTCCACGAATGTTTTTTCCGCTATTTACTTAAAAAGTATAAAAGTATGTCATTGGAGTTAGTCTTCTGGTTCCCAGCACAACTACGCACTTATATAAACAAAGTGCATTCCTAGAAAAGTGATTGGGATAGCATAAACGGCGTTGCATATAAAAAATTCACCAAGTCATAGTCATAAGAACATTTTATTCTTTATCTTTTAAATGTTTGTCTGTAAATTATAAATTATCTAGAAATTTAATCGCGTACTTTTATCACACGGATGTAATATCTTAGTTCTTGTTGTAAAAATTATCTTTGATTTTCTTTTGAGGGCCCTCTCAGTGACAACTTCAATGATATTTCGTTGAACTAAAAAAAAGGATCTTTACCCTGTTTTGAGCTTGAAAAAATTCCTGTTTTTCGAAGATGAATCTTAATGTTTGATTATCAATGAGACTTTTAGGAACGTATAACTCAAATTACTTATTCCAATATTTAAATTATTATGAATAGCTTCATTTTTATTTATTAATACTCTCCATATTTAAATGGTGACTTCTTTATAGTTAACCG
This sequence comes from Tanypteryx hageni, assembly GCA_028673005.1. NCBI lineage: Eukaryota > Metazoa > Arthropoda > Insecta > Odonata > Petaluridae > Tanypteryx > Tanypteryx hageni. The sequence continues at coordinate 50,399,239 of CM054113.1, forward strand.
ACAGCCATTATTGAATTAGTATAAGATTATAGTTATACTTTGCCTGAGTTATCTTAAAAATTAACGATCATATCCTGTAAGACGTTACAAAATGAGCTAAAAACCGAAATTTAATAAATAAAATATCTTACATTTACACTTTACTTAACCAATAAATAAGCCGACTCATCAAAATCCTTGAAAAATGACCAAATACTGCGATTGGATTCTCGAATCACAATTGCAATTATAGTTTTTGCATTCTCATTCTCAATTGGATTTTTTATTGCTCTTTCTTGTTGTATGCTTTTTAACCACTGTAGTATTTGCACCACTTGTTACTTTCTCTCACAGAATCTGCTTAACTATAACTCCCGTTTTCTCGTCGTATTTACACACCCTATCTCAGGGACGGCAAACTTTTTTCTCTAGTGCCAAAATTACGAAAATTGGTTTTCTTCATCTAACTTACGTGCCGGTTTAAAATATATCCAAAAATAAATAAATTTATGGCTTCTTTGATTATTTATTCTCAGAAAACGATAGATTGGTTACATGAAATTTCATCTATAATTTAAAAAGACTCATTTTCCCAAAACATTTATGGCTTCGCGCCAATTATGGAGCAACAGCATTACGTTCTAGGACAAAAAGGTCACTATTTGTCAGTTGTTTTATCATAATAATTGCAATATCGCTAAAATAGTCTTTTATACTTTCAGAAATAGAAAAATATTGAGACAGCCAATAAACAATTTTTTCTGTTGTGTGTCAATCGAAATCGCCTCACGTACCACTTTTGGCACGCGTGCCATAGATTTACCATCCCCACTCCATCTACCCCATTTCACTGGAAAGTAGTGAATCTTTTGGTTGCAAGCGGAATGTTATTCTTCGGACCGGAAAGTGCGAAACGTCTTTTAAAATTAGTTATTATCACAGCGGAAGGATTCTCTGATTTTCACAAACTAATAGTGTCGTACTTGCCGCTTAAAGTATGATGATTGTGTGGATGGCGTGACGATATGGGAAATATGCACAAAAAACAATTTATAAAGTTCTACCTCAATGAAACAGAGTATTTCGTACATTATAATCGTTTCAAAGATGTGGATTATGTAACAAGTGGCTGAATGCATGGGCTCCTCCGCTCTAGATGAAGCATTGATCTCTTATGGAAAAATTGGCAAGCCAAATTCGGTCTCCGAAATTTTTTCATCTCATTTTATTACGCTAAGAGTCTTTTGACACTGATACTATCGGTAGTGCTGAAGCATGGAGAACGCTGATCGTCTACTATACATAAATCTTTATGCGAACATAATGAATGGATGTACATATATGTATTACGCCAAATTCGTGAAATAGTCGAATCCGTGAAATGGGCAACTGTTTTCCCTAATTCATGTAATGTACAAAAGCTTGATACATTTCGTGTAATAGGCATATTTAGTGCCTAGTTCGTTCGCGAATAGGGCAAAGATAATTCTGCCCACTTTATAAATTGGGCAAACACTTGAAATACTGAATAAATTAAAAAGCTATTATTTTTATTGTTCTCCGTCCGTCCGTCTCTCTGCCGTGTCTCACGCTCTGTATCTCGGAAACTAAGAAATATAGAAGAAAAAATTCAATGCAAAAGATGTTTGTCTAAACGAGGAGATTAGAGGAAAATAAATTATATTGTTCTCCATCCGCCTGTCTGTCGATCGCTTTTACCTCCCGGGTAAAGCTGCCCATTTTACGTATTCGGCGTAACACACACGCACCCGCGCACGCACGCACACACACATATACACACACACGCGCGCGCACACACACACACACATATATATATATGATAAAGTAATTTATTAAATAATTAATTAAAGATTTTTAACTTTCTATATGTAACCATTTTCCCAGAATCTTAATTTAAAAACTTTGAAGGCATCCTCTGCCGCCCACCGATTTCTCCAAAAAAATTTTTGGGACCGTAATAAACGGCATCATACATGACATACACCCTGCAAATCTTATTCTTATATCTCTTACCACTTACTTGGTATTTTTATTTATTTGGCTGGGCAGACAGACTGAAGGACAGGCAGAGCGAAAACAAAAGAGCGTTTATAAAATAACACTAACCAGAAAGTACCAAAAATAACCGCTGAGGATTGGTAGCCTTAAACGAAACGCGCTTTTTCTGATTTACTCAACTCTTTTTTGTGGATGAAGGAGTTAACTTGATCTATTTGATGGCGCCACAACGAGCAAACGGCGTTGTTCAATTAAATGTGAGTGGCTACGGGTGCAAACCAAACTCTTCTCTGACTTAATACGAGATGTAATGCCATTGAGGACGAGCAAAGTAGGAAAAAGGACAGCGTCACCTGTCAGTCCCGGCGTCTTGTTTCTTCAAAGTTTTCATCACATACTATATTCCTCTCACCAACTTTCTCCTCTACGTGTTTTCTATTAAAGCATATTGTTTTAGTAGAAAGACGGCTCATGAGAGAGGGAAATAGGTATTACGGCTGAAAGTACACTTCACTCGATGAAAGCATAATAGCGCACATAGTAAGGCAGTTTATAATGACAGATACAATTCTTTCTTATAAATTTTAGTGTCAGGTCCATTAAATCGTGATGTTACATATACATAAGTATAAATGATAACGCAAAGAATGTGCCATAAGAACCAAGTTGCACCACAGAGCAACAAAGAAAAATTTTCTATTACACGGGAATGCGCGAAGCGTGTAGTTCTTTTATCCTTGTCGCGCCCCGGCTGCTCATACTCAGCCCGCGGTCAAGATGGCGACGCGTCTTAATCAAAACATGACGTTTTGCTACGATTCCCTTGGAACGGCGCCGCAAGATGTCCTTTGAATGAACTCAATTAGTGATAGCTTCTCCTGTTTCCACTAGAAATTTAAATCGATTATAATTTAACCGCTTTCCTAAAAGCCCCTTAAATATACAAATATATCTCGAGAAGTGAATGTCAATTTCCATCAAAAATCCTCAAGATAATATTGCGTTCGTTTCGACTTTTAATAATTTTGTTAAAGTAAGAACGATGCCTTCATTAGCGAATTATTGAGCTCGTCTTATGGCCGAAAAAAATTCCAGAATTATCAATACATAAGTATTAATTATTAAACAGAAAATAAACTCGTAACATTTTTGGTGATCTTACTGAATACGGCTGCATTCCTTCTACATAAATACAACTAAAAGAGGCATTAATAGTTTCGCATCTATCGCCTCTATTACGTATGATTGAATGTTATACGTAGTTTTAAAATCAGTGCCGCACTATCCTTCGCACTTAACGCAAAGATAAAAATTTTCAACACGTTTTTTGCGATGGTCAAACTCCAAAAAATCTCCGTAAGACTACTATAACAATTCCGATTCTCTTCTATAGAGATTTAAAATTTTAAAAATTCGAAGGCTACGTATTCCACTGAACTTTCGCATTTTTTTTCGAGTCGCGAGGGAAATGCCCGTATATATTTGAACGTGTTATCCACAAACTCTTCGCTGGAGTGGAAGCGTCGAGATAGTTTCCCGGTTCTGGGTCAATGCGATTCGAGTGGAAGGCCTTCTAACGTTCCCGCAAAATGCTTCCCGCGAGACCACCTCGCGGCGGTTGCAGTTGCTCGGCCGCTTTATCAAATCAATGGGAAAAATGATAATCGATATTATTTTGGTAGTGGCTTGAGTAAGTATGACACCCGACCACGATTTTGGGAATTTCTTGACTCTTTCCACGGATCGAATTTCGAAAAATCCCGACAAAATTTTTCAACTAGCAAAATGTTTGAGCATGGAAGCAGTTTTCTTTTTTATATCATATAATTAGAAATATTATAATATACGCATTGGTGGTTGCATAAACCGTAGGATACCTATTTTTAATCGATCCTAAGATTCTGTAATTCGGTGATACACCGTTTTAAGTTGGGTAATAACGTTAAATAACATAAAGCGAATAGGTAAATGATTTTGACCGCTGATAAGATGGAAGGCGACTGAAAATACACCTATCTCTTTACCTATAGATAAATAATGCGCATAACTTTGTTAAAGAGATCATAGAATAATTTTGAGCATATTATAGCAAGAGAGAAAATATTTTTCTGGAAAATATCTGAATACCCTAAAAATGATGACAAACATTTGTGTATGTTTTATCATAAAATAATCAAGACTTATGAAGCGCTATTTAATATATAGAACCTAATAGTGTTTTACATGTTGCTTTCATGAACCGAGAAATTTCTGTTGAGAAGAAAAGAGATGGTTTAATAGGCAAAATTGAAATTGAAGCATAAAAGGTAAATACTTCGATTAAAAAAAAAGTAGATGGCACTAAGCGGTTTATAATGCATGTAAAACAGAGTACAAATTATTGTATTTACCAAGAGAAATTCACGAATGGAGGGCACTTGAAAAAACTAAACTTAGGGGATGAACTTTTTAAGAAAAACAACCCTTCTATTTTTCACACCCGAACTAGATATTAGGGCCTATTTCTGCCAACAAGACTATCAATAATCGGGTTCGTAAATTTGCGACGCGATTTTAACTTCAGATTAACACGTCGGGTTATCCACCATGTATTTTTGGGAAGCATACTCGGAATAGAGGATCCAATTCTTCTCGGAGGATCTTCGTAATCGCTGTAGCACTTGGGTGGATCCTGATTCATCCTCGGATTATTCATGCCATTTGGATTAGGCGAACTGTTTTCGCATCAATTTACGTTTAGACTACTAAAAAGAACAGGAAATGGCGATTGACAGTTTTCATCTCGTGAGAAGGCGAGATATGGATGCCGTGTAAAACAGAACTTTAGATTGAGAGGAATTTGCGAATATCGGTAAACAATTCATTTCCATGGAGACGAGTCTACCGTCTCTATTTTTTATTGGACGCGAAGAAAATTAAATAAGTCTCGTAGATGAGAACTAAACACATGTAGAATGACTGGAAACGTTGGAAGAAACCATTAAATCCATCGCTAACAAGAGTAAGTTATGGCCATATTGGGATTGACGACTGACCACCCTTTTCATTTCATATTATTTGTGCCGTCTCAGCAAAAATAAATGTTAAAACAACTATTTGCAGCTTGTTGCTGAAACTATACACGATTAATTCGGTTTTTTCTTAGTCCTTTCTTACTTATTAGACGCTTGATAGACGCACTTTTTGTTTTTATCCAAAAAGTGCAGTTTCATTTATACTTTCGCAACGCGAATGAAGCACCGCCCGCGTCTTCCGCCGCCGCAGCCTACGATTGCATCAGGGGCTAGAAATCAGACAATAGGGCGCCCTTGCGCCCGTAGCCAGTTCTAAACCCCCCTCCCCTCGACCTCCTCGTCTCATCCATTCCCGGACACCCTCCTCTCCGGGTCGCCGCCCGTTTTCCCTCCCTTCCTCCGCATCCTCCCGCATCCACGCTGCCGAGTGGTTGTCACGAGCAGCGAAGCTTTTGGGTTGGGTCGGGTCCGGGTTGACGCGCTTCGCGATTGCCTCTTACGCGCGAGCGCCCACCCGCCGCGCTCTCTTGTTGCCTGCACCTCGTTAGAGGACGATCGTTGCTCCGGCTTGATGATGAGGCGGAAATTACTTCAGCGGTTAGGGAAAAGCGGGCGCAGCCATCTCGTGGAGTTTTTTTTTATTCTTTTTTGAAAGGGGTTCCACGAAAAAAACAAGCGAAAGATCTTCTCGATAAGCGAGGGGTGTTTTGATGAGGGTGCGTGATGCGTAGAGAACGCGGTGGTCGCCCAATCGAGGAAAAATAATTAAGGTTACGGGAGACGGTAATGTGATATCGTTCCGTCGGCTCTCGTTGCGAGGCAATCTACCAGCATGGCTACGGCGACGGGCCGTGCGTTGAACCACGAATGAAAGTTTTCATGACGGAATGCTAACCTTGCGCGGAGATCTGTAATAATTGCATGGGCTAAGCGTGTTTAAGCGTTGATATATGCTTTTCTCAGGCGATGCTTGACGCATTCAAATTTACTCGTGATTTTGACGAAAAATATAGATGGTTGCGGGTAGCTTTGATGTTTTTCCCATAGGCTACGCTGAAGAGATACTTTCAGAAACTAATACCCGTGTTTTTACGTAAAATTCCATTTTTTTACATTTATTAAACCTTCATAAACATTCAAATTTTCAAAAATTAGATATCAAAATGTAGAATCACATTTTAGTTCCATGTTTATCTCTTAATATAGATGCAAAGTCAAATTCATTCACATCCAGAATCAAAAAGGAATTATACGCTCTACGTAAATATATTACATATATATATTTGACTGACAAACCATCGTTGAAGTTCAACGCTATATTTCGTTAATTTCCCCATATCTTGGAAGCGCATCTTACAGAATGTAACTCTATATTTAAGAATATTGCCTGTATCTCGCGGAGATTTATGCGGACAAGTGTTTCTCGTTATTCATCTAAATGTGGAAGCATTAATATAATGTTTTACACAACAAATATTTTCATCCACACTATTTAACCTACCGTCGAGTCTGAAACTACCTACTTATATAATTATTAAACTTGGAAGTTGGAGTTTTTAAAAACAAAATTGCACATATTCTTTTCTTTATATTTTATCGTACGTATTTCCATTGATAATAGACTCAGTATCCTAACCTCGGACGAGGCTTCCTTCATTCCTCTCACCTCAAATACCTAGGAAAAAATCATTCATAAATTGCATCTGGCGATTAGGCTAATCATTTCCTCCTTTCGTCATGAGCTTAGAAGCATAGATGGCGTCGCTTAGATCAACGAGCGTTGGAAAAAATGCCGCAAATAATCATCTATATGGGGATATAGTCGATGGATGGGAAGTCGATTTCGGAATTTGTGAAAAAAGCGCAGGAGCCCCATTTCAAGTTATACGGCGTATGTCAAAAAATAGTACCACACGCGTGCATACGTAGCGTCACCTTTCGGACGTGACGTACACGGGGAAGAGGGTCGGTATCTGCGCTCCTAAATTAGCTCTTAGGGAATACGGCGAAGGGAAGGGCGAGACACGAGATTTTGCCTTCCACGCTAAGTACGCGACGATGTCATTTGTGTGCTCTGCTCTCCAGGCATACAATTAAGGTTTACGGCACGGTCCTACGGTTGTCACCTCTATAACTTCACCGCACCGATACAGGAGCACGTTGGAGCGAATGGGTCACAAGTCCTGCTCTATGTTAAATTACCTCGTGAACAAATTTAACGAGTTAATTTTTTTGCAGTCAATAATCACTTGGCATTGTAAAAATAAACACTTTGGAACAAAAAATTGATAAACTGTTACTTATCTTAGGTACATGCAATGACCGTAGCAAGGTTATGGAAAACCAGGTGTCCACTTCGAATAAAATACAGCCATCTTTGCCGGTGATTCACCGAGAGTACGTGCCAAGATCTTTTTTCAAACATATCATCAAAATACTATTTGATAGCGATATAACTTTACCTTCGAAAGAGGTCGGGCCTTGTCATATTAACCGTCTCTAAAAAGAGAGCTGTTTTCAGTTATTTGAACTTTTAACGTAATTTTTTACTAAAAGAAGTATTTTTCCCTTCATTATTTCATGCCATGTAATTCTGAAGCATACCAAGAATTCATGGCAATTAAAAAATTATCAAATAGAACGTCGACAAAAACGATTGATACAGCTTGAAGCCAAAATGACCAGTAAACTATATGATATATATATATATATGTATGTATATTATGTATGTACTATATACCGTTTTATTAGGTTAATCGTATATTCCAAAAGTGAAGTAACAATATGTGAGAAACCGACACATATACTGTCACTTCAAATGCGTTCCTTTTTTAATCAACTGTTTTATGACTAAATGAGTTGGGTAGCCAACTTTGACTGAAACCCTTGTGATTGGGAGGATATCACCTCGACAAATACTCGTAGAAAAGAGATGAAACGAAGAACGCATCCAGGGAGAAGCGGGGATAAGTAAGAATAAAAAATGGCAGAGACTGGAGAGAGAAGTGAGGAGAAGGAGAGGAAAAGTAAAAGGGAGAATTAGAGCTAAAAGTGTAAGCAAAACGGCTGAATGGAGGTTAGAAGAAATGTGAACGCATCGAAAACATTAAAGGGAGGAAGTGTGGTAAGATGGCGAGTAGAGAAAGATTAAGTGGATATAAAAAAGAGGAGGATTGTAGGAGGATGACATATGTAGAATAAAGGGGGAGAAAATAATAGAGGAGATTTGGGAGTAAGAGAGAAAAGAAAGTGAAGAAATGAGAGTAGAAAGGGAGAAAAAAGAGAAAGAAAAAAGTAGAAAAAAGTAGGTGAGGGAGGGAGGAAGAAAGGGAGAGAGATTGGAGGGAGAGAGGTTGGAGGGAAAGAGGGGGGAGGGATAGTTGAGAAAGGGAGAGGAGATAGAAGGGAGAGTTAAGAAAGGGGAGGTTGGAGGGAGGGAGAGATGAGGAAAGGAGAGAGCAGATAGAAGAATGAGTTAAGAAAGAAAGAGAGGAGGGAGAGAGAGATGAGAAAGGGAGAGAGGAGGGAGATAGATAGGTAGATAATCGCCTTCATTCGGGTGAAATTTGGATCATAAGGTCTATTCTTACATTAAACCCTTCGTTAATATAATAAATATTAGAAAAAATAAATTAAAATATCACAATACACATTATAAAACAGTATATAAATCGTACAAAGTAAAAAAAGACAGCTGAAAAGAGATTTGAGTTTGTGGGGAAAACCTAGGTAAAAAAAGCCTTGTACTCCCTAGTAAAACCCACACAGGAAAACACCCACCGATAAGGGGGATGTGAAAAACCTGCAAAAACCCTAGATAGTGTATTTATGGTAATATAATACGAGTAATACAACATTAAATAGAAAGGAGTATGTGCAGTAGGAGAGTTCGTATATACAGGAGGGAGGAAGAGAGGAACGAGGGAGAGAGGAGGGAGGGAGGGAGGGAGAGAGGAGGGAGGGAGAGAGGAGGGAGGGAGAGAGGAGAGAGGGAGAGAGGAGGGAAGGAGTAAGAGAAGAGGAAGGAAGGAAGGAAAGAAAGAAAAGCGGAGGATGGATGGAGAAAATAGTAGATGATGAGAAAGGGAGGGAGAGAGGGTGGAAGGAGAACGGACGGAATTAGAGAGGGTGGGGGTGGAGGAAGAGATGGTTGTCGGAGAGAGGAGGGAAGGAAGAGGTGAAAGGAGGAGGGAGGGAGATAGAGGGTCGAAGAATAAGCTAGGGAGAAAGAGGGCGAAGATAAGAAGAGAAAGGAGGAGTTGAGGAAGACATGGAGGGAAAAGGAGAATTGAGGAGGACGGGTAGAGTAGAGAGAGAGAGAGAGAGACTTTGGAGTTGGAAAGGAGTGAGGCTTTTGGGAAAAGGCTCCCGGCGAGAATTATATCCGACGATTCCGGAGAGAAGAAGAGAGGGTAGCAGTGTGGGGTGGAACGGAAAGGTCAAAGGTCACATAGGGAGTCGACGCGGAGGGGTGGTGAGACTTGTTAAGGGAGAGAGATATATTTTTTGTGGGGATCGCGAAGGATCTATGCGATAATTTCAGGGGTTACTATTGATCATAGTAAATCACCTTCAGTCCCACCCCTTAACAAACGTTTTCTCACGCTGTCTCTATAACAATCCAATTTTTATTCGGAAAAGTTCAGAGCATCGTAGATGCAACAGATTTTTCGACTTTTTGTTCCTCTCCTTTGGCTCGATATGTTCGTGAATGACAAATGTGCAATTATTTTTAAACGATTCGAGGCCATATAAATTTCTTTCTTTGCTATAGGTTTTTGCAGTTACGGTCTCTTTCGATGCAAACATAAAAACGTAATATTGGGCCTTAAAAGAAGAGATATGTATTCCTCGGATATCAGATGGCATTATTTTCTGATGAGAAAAATGGATGGAGTTTCATGAAATCCGTTCAATTGTGAGAAAAAAGGCTTGACGCTTGATGTTTTTTTACAGATGGTGCAACAATCTGCAGCTCGATTAATCACTTCACCGCTTTCTGATATTAGAAAATGCCATCTGTATTTCAAAATGCCAATGAAGGCCAATATTAAGTTTTTTTTAGCAGAATCCATTAGTTTTACTTTGAATCGGCAATATCGACCAGAAATTTTTGTCAAGTGCGTAATGTTGAATCTGAGAGATAAAAGATCTTATATTTGGGATAGGATGTTCGTACAATCTCCGGCAGCCTCTGGTGACGAAGTTGCGAACGAATGGATAATTATTATAAATATATATAGATGAGTAGACTAGCTACAGGCTAATGATATGCCTTTTATTTGATGACAATTACTTCATAATCTGACAACGATCCATAAAACCGTTTTGAGTGAATTACTTTAATATTCACAGCTGTTAATGACATTTTCCTTTGGCAAAATATCTACATTTTTGCACAGGCATATTTATTCATTTATTAGCACTGTGACGTAAGATTTTTATATATTTTTATCTCCGCCCTCATTTAAACTCAACAGTAAAATATTCCGCTATATACCCATGTATAAACATGTTTCTGAATGTTTTTTTATTTGTGAATCGGAATAGTTCGTGCGCTAAAATGTTCCGCACTCATTTTTTGACAATATGGCTGGAGAAGTATGCTACGGTGGTGATTTATATCTGCAACTAGACCAAATATGAGAAGAACACGCATTCAATCTTACTTACAACTCGATCATCTCTGAAGTGTATTTCCTTATAAATCATAAGAATAAACTTGCTTGTTTTTGTTAAATGAGTCTGACGTTTCAACTTTCATTCTGAGAAAATGTTAAATATCACCATAAGAAATATCTTTTGTGTAGAATGTACGATTTGTTTTCCTCTTTTATTTGAATGTAAAATTTAATCACTCTGCTAGAATAACGCATAGCATTGTCCCAGTCCGCCATCTAATGCGCTCGATAACTTGTTTTGTGTGATACTTTTTATTGTTTCGTGGTGGAATCTCCAATAACTCTCAAATGAAACAGAAGAGAGAAGTTCGCGCTGGCAACGTGTAAATAAAAGACACGAAAGAGCTCGTGCTTCAAGTCTTTCATTCATCCGTTCCCGTTCCAGAAGTATGAAAAGAAAACGATTCCAAACATAGAGACGCACGTCAAGGTCGAGTCGGAGAAAACAAAATTTATTCCCCTTCTCCATTTCATTCACGCATCGAGGAATTAATAAAAATTTTCCGGAACTTCCCGCGAGACGAGATCCGCTGCCAACGGAAAAACCCGTCAGAATTCTTTAAAAATCGCGCACGATATACCGCGTTCATCTCCCAATCGGGGGTTATCGCGAGGAATATGAAGGCATTAACCGTCGGCATCATTACCGCATCATATATAAAGCCTCTGCGGCTTATTGAAATCCCCAGACCGATGAACCGTTCATCCGTTCGAATGTGCGACCAAAGCCGCTTAAGCGATAGCGAACAGGTTGAGGGAGGGTGGGGGACGAAAGTCCAGAATAAAAGCTCTGGGAAAACATGTAGGGTTTTAATGAGCGGTTTACAACGATTTTAGGAATCAGGTTACCATGCGATAGCATCCCAGCAGGGAGCCGCTCTTTGGAAATGGCTTGGATCATACGACAAAGATTAACTGTTTAGTATTGGAGGGCGTAATAGAAAAAAATACAGAACTCGGTCAATCCGGCATTTCCCCCATCCACCTATAGCTCAAGGACTGAGGACCATTATAGCTTATAAATCTAAATCGGCCCCAGCCACTAATACAGAGGACCCAAAACTCACAGATATAGAATTTTAGGGAAAAAAACGAGTTTAAATGCTTTTCCTGTGGCAACTGTTTAAAATCGGGTTTTTTGAAAAAGCTTCCCTTATAAAAGTATGCACAAATAACATTAGTACAAAGTTTTGACGAGGGAAAAAATCACCATCAGACGAAAGAAGCTTCTACTAACAAGTAAAATATAAGAAGAACAAAGAGAAAAGCAAGTGGAGTGTTGAGCGTCGACTTTTATGGAGTGGAAACATGGAACCTTAGAAAAAATTATACCTATATTACTCTTGCATTATTTGGAAAGCTTCAAAATTTGAGAGTGGAGAAGAAGAACGATGAAAATAAAATGGATAGGATAGGGTAAAAAAATTGGTGCAACATAAGAGTGCACAAACAGTCTATTGTCCGTATGCTTATAGTCCACACAATTATCTTCCTGGTTGTATTCACGCGTATTTACTCGCGGTTTGAATCGAAGCAACGGTGTTATCGGGGAGAGCTTGGCGGCAGGTAGGCGTAAAATTCAATGTAATACTATTTAAGTGCACGATATACAAAAATTTTGAGGATACATACCAAGTATTATTGATTATAATATTTAACTTTATACCCAGAAAGGTTTAATCAAAATAATAATTATATAGAACAGGAGTTGCCAAACTTACTTACTATCGGAGCCGGTTACAATAATATTCAGAAGTTTGAGAGCAGCATTAAATGTTCTATGCTCATAAATTTACTAACATTAAAATATAATCTGTATCCGAAGCAATTCAGATATAATTAGGCTTACCATACGCTCCGATTTGACAGGGATTTTCCCGGTTTCGAGTTCTTGTCCCGATTGATTTGTTGTTCTGTCCCAGAAAATAAATATGAGCCAAAGTCAGGTGTAGTTGTGAAAAAATTCTATTTCTGAATAAATAAAGGTGTTTCTAGTGTCAAATAATTTCTTTTTTGTTCAAATATTAAATTTTAGATAATACGTTAAAGCTATGCAGAGTTCGTTTATATTACATGTAAAGTTCATGTAACAAATAAAAATATCAAAAGACACGTTCCAGTTTTTCATCTACAGAAATAGTTCTGACCCGGTTTTGTCTCCTGAATATATGGTAAGCCTAAATATAATGCATGTCTCTTAAGCATTCTCAACACGACTCAAGTCAACTTAGTCATTGTGTTCTGTAGTGAAGCCGATGACACGCCTCTGAATGGAAATATAAAAGAGCCGCGGTTTGGCTACCTCTGATATAGAGACTTTATGAAAATAAATAACAGTAATAATAACAATAAACTATTCTCCATTGTTGTGTGATTTGGTTCATCTCAGCATGGCTTCTATTTCGGATGATACCCTATATAAATAAGAGATTTCATCAAATTATGTTGAGTTGTTTAACCCCTAGAACAGCCCAAAGAGAGTAAAGTTAAGACGGGATTGCAAAAACCACTTTTTCAGACTCAGAACCACCTAATACATAAACATTCGGCAAGATTCGGAAATATAATTTTTTCACGAACACAATAATTTTTCAATATGCTCCGTGTATGAGAAAGTAAAAATTATCTATATCTACATAATAACCTGCAGCTTACTAATTAGGTGGGTGGCAGGGGAAGCAGTGCACAAAATCTCACTTGCAGGTATGAATAGCCTAATTGTTCTAGAAAAAAATATCCTCGATATCTTACAGTCCTACAGCCTATCTTACTTATTTTATCGTCGTGGTCTTGCCTCCCTGTATAAACGAGTGATTAAGTTATTACGAATACTTCCGTAGTTAAGGTCTCTGATCTATATTTCCCTAAGAGTTTCAATCTAGCGTTCAGCCGACACTCTTCTAGAGATACCCGTTTCAAATTTCTTAATAATGAATTAACGCTATGCATAAGGACGTATATTTGTTTTACGAATCTTTGCGCTCCTGCGCTGTACTTTTTCCAACTCGAATATGCGGCCTTTCTCGCGCGTATACCGTATAATGGAGGCGTAATCAACCTGCGGCATTACCAAACGTTTATCGAACTTTCTTAGTAATATTTCGGACCACTCTTCTTACGAAACCTAATTTCTTGTTGGCTGCGTCGACCACTCGACGAATACGAGTGTCTCACGAAAGATTATGGAGTATGAGGTATTAAGAAGAATGGAAGAGGTAGTTAATACAATTCGTTATAAAGAAGTGGACGAACTGGATAGGAATTTTACGATTAAATATGTGATCGAGGGAAAAATTAACGGCAAAAGAGGAAGTAAAAGATGGAAACTGGAAAAGAACTTGAAAGAGAAATGAGAGTTGCCAAAATTGAAGAATTATTCGAAGAATAGGGCAATACGGAGTACCCGGCTAGCGTATAATCACATTCCTGTCTTTGGATAACGCACTAAAGATGATGATGATAAAAATATCACACACACACAGTATTAGCGGTTAAAAAGATCCGCTTATGCGTTCAGTATGTCCGACTGTGTGTCGGACGCAGTAACGCCTCTAAAACGAAAGCAGCAAGAGATTTCGTTTTTTCGCCAGTCATTTCATTATTCTGTCTTGATGTGCACGCTTTCTCGGTTACTCCGTTTATCTGTCTAAAAGATCTTTTGTTACTTGTTTTTGAGCTATTAACAGTGCTCTCTTGGAAAACCTATCTAAAGCAAAGATACCGTGAAATTTTGGCTTTACGAAATCGCGCCACTTAAAAGTGATGTTGCTCCGAGGACATAAAAATTTATATTCTTCTGTAAAGAATTCTTGGAAGTTATTATATCTTCGGCTTTATTGCTCGACATAAGACTCGATATCTTATTCTTGGTCCTAAGACCGGTTACTGTTTAACGCCGCCAAAACGCGATTTCGATAACTGCGAAAAAAAGAGCTCCACTATACATACGAACCAAAGAAATGCGGAAAAGTTGTAAAATCGCGGGCGCGTAAAAACCATGCGTGAAGCCGCTGGGGATTATTGACAGAGCGCACGTTTACTGCATTCGGCGAAAGCGATGAAAACTCTACATCCGAAGGAAAATCCCAGAGAGGAATAACTAATAAATGTAACGTAAATTGCGATTTCTAGGATATTACTCAAGGACGGCAAAAGATTAACTGGAACAAATTTTAATTTCATCAATGGAATTCAACTTTGATTTATAGATTTTTAGTTAACAGGGCACGTTAAGAACGTGTTATTTGTTCATAAAAGAAACACCGAGTTTAACTCACAGACCTAAAACCAAGCCAACAATATTTTTCTAATAGCAATTAAAAGTTTGGAAAGAGCAGATGCGTATTTCGCCTGCGAAGCAGACGTCATCAGTGATGACTCGCCGATACCAGATTCTAAAAATGAAATACGGACTTTTTTAGACTCTACCACCTGCTTTACAACCGAATCGCTCAATTGGTTTTTCCAACCTTTTTACAGCTGTGAGAGATACATAGTTTTTCATATTCGCTTTAAATACGTACGATGTGTGTAGAATCCCAACATTTTCTATCTGAAACTAAACATATATTAAAGAAATCCGCAAAAATAATTACTCAAAACAATATGTAGCAGAATTCTTAAAACTCGTAAAATTTCTTCTCTAGTAGCGTCGCAAGCACAAAAAAGCAAAAGTTTAAGATTTGGAGATACTACTACTTCTCGTCGACTCCGGACCAATGGGGAAGAAGTATTCGGGAAAAGGCTTAAGGGGTTTAGGGAAGAGGAGTGGAAAGGAGAGAGAGGGAGAGAGAGATAGAAGAGAGAAGGGAGGAGGGAGAAACCGTCTGGAGTGATGGACTGGGAAGAGTAGTAGTAAGAAGTAAGGAAAAGGCTGCGTGTGATCAATACATTCCCTCCCTTACCCCTTTCCGCTCCGCGTCAACCTCCTCCCCTCCCTCTCCCTCCACTCCCTCCTCCTCCCTCATCTACAGAGCCCCGCGTGGATTCCTCTTCTCCTTCTTCCCTTCGCTTCCCATCCTAGCATCCCCAAAATGCTGGGACACATACACGCGCAATCCGCGGGCTATTTCGTGATTCCTACCCACAAAAGAGAACCCTTTCCTTCATATACTCCTCCGTTTAAAAAAAAAAACCCTAGTGCAAAACCATGGGTGACACGCACTCCATTTGTTGGTTTTTTATTGGGCGATACGGACGCCCTTTATTTATGGGTTGGATCGAGGGGGTTGCTTCCTTCCTATTTCGAAGGGGATCGTTCGAACCGTCAAGAGGACGTTTGGAGTATCTCGACGAAACGGTCGGGAGAGATCGTATTCCATTCTAATTTACTCAATGGAAGATACGTCGAGCGTCAAGTGCCGGCGACGTAAAGGATTATATATTTTCTAAAAAGTTGTCCTCAAACCAAGTGGTATTTAAAAAAAACAAACCTCGCCCAGACGGTAGACGAGACGTTTATTTATTTTTGATCCAAACAAACGAAATGTCCTTGTTTGGACTGGGAGGAGGGAAAGAGGAACGTAATATTAATAATATTAGTTAACGAGTAAATTTTTGTGATATGATTGGTTGACAAAAGCAGTAATATTTCTCGCCGAAGTTGAGCCTATCATGTTTTATCTAAAGTAGTAGTTTCAGGTAGTGATTTTTATTAATTCACATGTAATAAAAAGCATTAGCTTGCAAATTTAAAAATTTTTACAAATTAAATTAAATGTAAAATCCTGGTTGTGGAAAAGAGTTTAATCTGCAATAAAACGGAATCTGACAACGTAAATACTTTGTATTATTTCAACTTTTAATTGCTATAAAAATGTTTACAGAAAGTTATACTCTCTTTTATTTGCTTAATTACACAAACTTGTTACACAAATGTTGTCAAATAAACCTATATATATATATATATATATATATATATATATGGTTCATTCTTAACTTTAACCCTTATACACACCTTATATTCATATACTAGGAGCACTGCCTCTGGTAAAAATCCAGCCTGTATCATATGCAGATCTTTTATTACATGAACAAGACAAAAGGAAGTCATGGAAACCAAACGTTTACATTGCTAAAAAGTTGCTTCGCTCGGATTTAAAATCAATTTTCCGACCAATTCGGACGTTTGCACGATCAAAATTCTCCATCTAAGTTACATTTAATCCATCATTACATTAAATAAAACTTTTAATCGCCCAAAAATGAGCAATGTTTATGGAATATCAGATGAAATGATTTTTATTTGTAAAATAAAAATATGCCTCTAGTTTTGCGGAGAGCTGACACAAAAACGACAGCGAAGTAAATCGTTTTAACACCACACTCTCACAAACCTCAGCGCATTCTAATTTACTTTTCTACAATAACCACTTTTCTATTTCAATCAATCCATTCGGCGAACTTTCGTCGCTGATTAGTCACCAGTAGAAAACAATATTGCGTTTTTAGTTTACAGTATTTTTTTTTAAATTCCAATTAATTCTAACTTCCCTTTCTTATCATCCACTTTCTATTCCAATCAAACCATCTGATGAGCGTTCGTTCCGGATTTATCCCAGGTAGAAATCAATGTTATATGTTTGTGTTAACGGTCAACACTAATGTTTAAAAACTCCACTTAATTCTATACTCTCGTTAATAAACGCGTAAGACTATTTTAGTTAATCGAACTATGTATAAAAATTCGTCTAGATTCTTATGACGGATATGCACGAATAAAGTGATATATTAAAATTAAAATACTTTCCATTCTCCCCCTTTCTCTCTCTCTCTCTCTCCTCTTACCTCCAATTCTCCTCCATCTCTTTCTTCCATTCTCCCTCTCACTCACCTAAAAATGTAGCCATCTCTCTAAGCCACAGATGGGCAAACCTTTGTAAATGGCGGGCCGCATCGGTGACTGAGAATACTTAGACGAGACGCATTAGAGTTTGAATCGGAAGATACCTAGAGATTCTGAGCTATCATACAAGCAAAAATCAAGCCTAAATAAAGATTATAGAGTTAGAAATTTAAAATTAGAGGTTTTGTTATAGTAATTTTATCAAAAAAATTGAATTTGTACGTTAAAATTTAACAGATCACTATTTCATCAAAGCTTCGCGGGCCGCATGAAATGCTCTCGGGGTCGCATACTGCCATAAATTGTCCACCCTTGCTCTAAACGATAGCATATATGCCTCTGGATATTATATAGCCGGTGTTGCATATAGTTGATTTCGGACAAACAGACAGACAAATCCGCACCTGCTCCGTTACAGTATGTGTGATATGCGAGAGAGAAATATTGGACGCCCTTTTTCTTTGCCTTTCTCATTAAATATGAAAGCAACTTCGTGCATCTGTGGACATTTCCATCTAAAGATGATGAGATAGAAGGAGAGTGTGTTTCTCGAGGTACCATACTACCTTTTAAGCTCTCCACTCCGTCGAGTTGGGGCCCCCGGGGTGGCCCCGAGGGAGAGGAGGCTCTCCGGAGGGTCGGTACCCTGGGCGCACTGTCGCCATAGAGAGGGAGGACGCCCGAGGAGTTTTCTTTCAAATCCTTCGAGGCGTGGGCGTTGCAGTGAACGGATAAGTCGGTCGAATGAAAATTAAACGTCTGCTAAAGAAGGACCATGTTGTAAAAAAACGACTCCCTGACTTTTTAAACGTCCTTTCTTCAAGAAGTTGATGTGTCACCGCAAAAAAGTGTTCGATCGGTTAAATTATTACGTTTTCGCACGCCCATATACTCTCCGAGACGCTGACTTTTTGCCGGTGGAAATTCCATTAATATGAATTTTAAGAGGGAAAGGCGTAAGCCTACTGACGCAGTGCGGTTGCAAAAGATTTAATTACATTTGTCGTAAATGTTTACGTGTTTCGCGAAGATGAAAATGGTTATCGAAAAAAATGTTCTTCGATGGCGAGCAACAGGCATCCGATCATACCCAGACGAAAATAAGCTTGTGTTTCATAAGAAGAAAATTTATAACTAAAAACCAAAATAGGAATAGCACCATAAAAAATTCGGTGCAAAATGTATTGCAAAAAAGATGATCATATCCGTGTACGTATCGCCCACACAATAATGTCACTGGCTGCAGCGATATGTATTTACTCGGGGAAAATATTTTTTCGCAATTTTCCTCGTAGCAACAGTGCTGCTTGTGGGCTGTCACTCAAGGAGTCTATGACTGGCGAGAGTGAATGTAATGGAAAAGATGAAGGAAATGACATCTGAACAAGAGCCTAGTCGCATGACGTCAGAGGAATGTGTTAGACATGGAGGTTGATGGGCGTAAAAATCGTTGAATTATGATGTCACTGGACGCTATAAGTAAATATGCCTTGAGATAAGTGTCGTATTATTCATGATATCAATCTCTAAAGCTGGATGAATTATAATAATAATAATTCTCTAAGACATTCCGAGTAAATCGACGAGAATAAACTATCATCCATATTGAGCGATATGGTGTTTTTTCAGTTGTTTCTATTCTGGGAGATATCATATATGAAGAAAAGCTTCTTCAGATTATGCTAAACCATATTAACCCTAGTGTTGCAAAGGCGACTGGCTGCAGACACCTTTAGCAATTTCGTTTCCTCTCATGTGCGCAGACCACTTCGCTTATAAGTACGTGAAAGACACTCTCCGCATCTTCTCCAGACACAGATTTTATTAATAGAGAAATAACACCGCCGGAATGAATGTCTCTCCAATATCCTTTTCAAGCCATAATTGCTAGGGTTTCAGCGAGTCTCAAGGTGAACTTTTGTAGACACTAGCTAAACATTAACTATGCGACAACATCATTTCAGATAATTTTTTTTCGCCAAGTTATCGTTTCCCTCAGTTTGTCGTCTTTCGATTGGGCTGCGTGAAAAAATCAACTTACGCCCGAAGTATAATGGTTTTGTTTACCTCTCTCTGTCCATAAATCGATCTTCCAAATCTGTTTCTTCAGCATCTCCTCTCCTAAGGCCATTACCAACTTTGGAGACTTCCTCGCGTCTTTTTCGAATGTCTTCCACAGTCCACCTGACACCCACTTCTTCTTCTTCTAGACTTCCCCTCTTTTTTCCCTTCGATTCGTTAAAAGAGTGTCGAAGAATCACATAAAAGCGAAAATAATCTTTATGACTGCGGTTCTCTCCCGAAAGTTATGATTGCCTGTTTCCAATCGGATTCCGCCCTCCTACTTTCTGCTGTCTCCAGGGCCACTTCTCTCGCTAATAATCTTCGAAGACAAGGATTTTCCGGAAAAACTGCCATAAATAAATAAATAAATAAATATATATATATATGTGTGTGTGTGTGTTTGTATTTATGTATATGTGTGTATATATATATATATCCTTTTTCCGACTCTTGCGTCTCCTCTTTATCTCGTATTTGTTGGTGCTACGGAATCTCGCCAAGTTTCTATCAATGAGCTGTTTATTTTTGCCCAATCGATTCGTCCTTTTCTCCTCTTGTTATTGCACTAGTCGATTCTATTCGCCAATTGGTAATAAATTGGTTTTGTAAAATGTCAGGAGAGGTTAAAAAATAAGATGTCCCCTAGTCTTTATTATAGATAGGGGAGAGCGGGAATAGTTGGTCACGGGAGGGGGCTGGTTGGCACGCTCTCAATTATTCAATATAACTAGTATAATTGCCCGTAGCAAGTGATAGGGTAGGAAGGGACGTCTTATGGTAGTAATTTAAGGATATTAAATAATTGGGATGGTACGTATTTTATTATTCTGCCTACAAATCTCGCCATATATTATAAACTTACATCTTCTTAGATTTTTTAAAATAGTTCATATTACCCTTTCTATAGCGAACAATATTAATTTAAAAATATAGTAAACATTCATTTAAGTTATGAGTAAAATGATGCATAATTCCCAGCCAATCTACATCTAACTTCTTAAAATGAAAATACATATATTTTATGTTTGTTTTCGTCGAAATCAAAGGGAGGAAAGACATTCCTGCAGTCACGACTGTGCTCTTTAAATTCATTTAGATCAAAATAACCGCTGCTGATTTATTTATGTAACTCTGGGTCATGATTAAACATAATTAAGTCCTTTTTGTATTAATTTTTTTATCTATCGTTGAAGAAAGTTCAGATGTCATTCATTCGATCGTTGCTGTAAAAAATTCAAGATGCCGTTTAATTTGTGCGTTTATTATAAGGAGCAGTGCCCTATGCAGTTATCACATCCGGTGCAAAAGTAAAATTTTAGAACAAAATTTTTGGAAAAAAAATGGTTCGTGGAAAATATTGCATTAACTCCATAAAACGATTGACAACTTCGGTCAAAAATCTCGAGCGTTCGCCTTTATTTATAAAATTTTAACGTGTGAATGATCCATGAGCTGAAATAAAGGAATTACACGCTTAGTTACCGAAATACACAAGCGATCGAATGGAAAACTGCATAAAAATTTTCATAACATAAAAAACCACTGCAATTCCATCAGATGCCATTTTATCTCGACCCCGGCTTAATCCAGGATCATTGCTAGCCTAGGTTATAAACAAAATATCACTCAAACTTCCCGTTTACGCGGGTAAAATTCGGAGAAAAACAAGACAAAAAGATCAAAATTCAGCATAGACGAAAATTGATGGATTATCTCACCCTGATACTGCGTTATATATTGAAACCCGCACGCGAGTGACCGCAACAGGGTATATGGGTACAAAACTGGTCACGGAATCATACCGGATATTTGAAAAGTTATGAGATTTAAGGAAAATATATATTTCATTTCCAAAAACCTTCCATCGTACTTCAAACTACCCATCAATCAAGACAAAAAGTCCATATTGAACAGACATTTTTGTTCTTATATGACATTAGTATCTATTCCAATTGAAGATAACTGATAGAAAGATAACTAAATCATATTATATATAAAGATGATAGTGCGAAGCTTCGAAATTCGATCTCATTTCTAACAGAGATGGACAGAAGAACAATTCGTACTGATCGAATCGCTACCTCATGTCATTTTCTAACGCGAGGGTGTTTAACTATGATCCAATGCATTCTTTGCATATCCGGTTTGTCGATAAAGATAAATAAAAAAAATTTTCGTGTTAATTTACGAATATTTTAACAATAACAACCTAGAGCCGTGGTTCCCAAACTAGGTGCCGCTAAAAACTTGGTATGGTAAATACGATAAATCAGCGACTCGGGTTTGTTGATAAGTAATTAGGGCAATGGGTTTTCCTCTAATAAATTGGCTGTAGTGCAATAAAAACAAATGAAGGCGTCCAAATACTGTAATTCCCACATATTAAAATATAAATATTTACCTTGTTTCAAGATTGTTATTCCGCGGAATTCTGTTTATTTTTGAAAGTGTGTTGCGCTTACAAAAAGGTTGGGAGACACTGAACAGGAGTGAAGAGCACTCTGCTAATAAAAGTATGTGCGTACAAAGGGAAAAATGTTGTAGTTGGAGGACCGAACTGTAGTTTCGCATTATTCCAACTCCTTACACTTTTCTTTTTTTGATGCGTTCATTTCCATTCATACCTCGAGTAAACACGGAAAACCATTAAACATTCATCAACCTCCCCGATACAGATCCAGTTTCAACAGTTTATTCGTATTTTCCGCCGAGAAGAGGAAGTTTTTCTCTTATACATTCGACTCCCAAGTGATACATTCGGAAAGGGTCCGTAGTCTTCAGCGCGCGAGACCCTTAGGGTTTTGCATTCGTAATGTGGCTGTTTTATGCCTTTTTTCGCAGAAAAAAAATCCCGCGATACACCACCGAGGACCTATGTTACTGTCTTTGCCCCTCTCTCGGTATATGCATATAATATATATATATATATATATATATATATATATATATATATATATATATATATATATAATATCTTAAGGAAAAGGAAAGGTAGTGATGAGGGAGGCAACAAGGTGTTGAAGGAAGCCCAATGGACACTTACGAAGTTTAAGACCAAGTTGTCGAGCGTCGAGGAGACCCACGTAAAACACAAAAAACAACACAAAAACGAAAGCCTTTCGGGCTTAGGCCCTTCGGTAGCGATGGAGAGAGAGTAACTCTCTCTCTCTCTCTCTCTCTCTACACACACACGCACAGACACACACACACTTATCCCTCAATTTACACGGAACTTGATGTACAGGGCTTCGGTTTTACATGGTCAAGAGAGTGCGACCATCTGTCAATTAACACGGTCTTAATATACACGGTTTCAGTTTTACTCAGTCAGGAAAATGTGACTATTTCTCGCTTTATACTGGATATCTGTCGGTAAATTCGTTTACGACACTGAAGACGACAGTAGCTGTGGAGACATTTATTGAAATTTTCGTTAAATTAATTTTTCAATTTTATAATTAAAGATAGTTCCTTGCTAAATATTTTTTTTTTCCTTAAATTTTGAATTTCTCAGATTGTATGAAGTTATTGTTTAGTTTAATATCAGCGTTATTTTCTCTAATGTATACTCTATCATTACACACACACACGTCTCATTCTTATTCAGGAAACCAGAAATGCTTCCGAGTCTGGAGGAATTTTTGGATGATCATCTCTCTTCTTAAAAAAATCTTAATTGGATGGGTTTACAAGGTGCGAAAATTATGGTTTGTTGATTGTCTCGGAAAAGGGTCAGGTTCATACGTTTCGTTTTCATTTTCCGGAAAAAAATTTTGATTCCCGAGATGGAAACAAAAAATCTACCCTTGGAAACATTCTGCTTTGTCGTCGTGTTGTTTTATTTTTTTTTCGTCGTAGTCTCTCGCGCAGAAGAAACATTGTGACACTGCTGCTATGGAGCCTTTCGTCAAGATTTCGAGCGGTTGAAGTCGAGGTAAACTACTCTTTCGTTGATAAACTAAACCGAAAGTAAATGCGCTCTCAAAAGCTTTTCTGACTTAACATTTTTTGCGGTATATATATGCAAATGAGAGGACCTCAAAGCTGTCGGAGTTGTTCGCTTGAAGAGTTCTGTAATTACAAATACGAATAATTACTGCACAGAAAAGTAACATTGCTGAATGTTCTTACAATAAATCCAAATCTTTACTTTTAGAATATTTTAAAGAAATGTGAAAGCTCAACTCGAGAGAAAAAGACCTCATTACAAAGAAGAAAGATTAGATTACTGACCTTGATAAAAGCTTGGTTAACGGGTTAGGTCCCAATGTTAGAGCCGCGCGGTCGAATTCCGGTGAGGACATGGATAATAAACAACTCTTCAGTTTTATGAATCTGAAAAATATGGGGCAAGGTTATGTTTATACAAATTTGCCATATTCGGTAGAGTTTTAAATAAGCTAAGAATAAATTAAAACAAAATCAAACAATAATGAACAGGGAAGGTAAAATTTGTTACCAAGTTATGTCAACAAGTATAAGAAATTTAAAGATAGTTTTGCAACTTAAATAATTTTTGCGATGCCGTTCCAAGTTCCTAGAGAGTATTTAGGCAAACATATATACCACCAATTTTTAAGTTTTAATGATCGATATCCCATGAGAATCTGCCAATAGAGAGACAATTTGTTTTATCGCTCTACCTTCTCATGGTTAAATATCTATTGTTTATACAAAATAAACTAAAGGATATATATATATATATATATATATATATATATATATATATATCAGTAATTATAGATGATTTGAGCGATCAAGAAAGGATAATCAAGTTTTAAAATTATTTTTTTATCTAATTATGTCTCAGGAATGTAATTTTATATTTAATACGGTTGCGGTACAAAACTTTACATTAGTTATGTGTGTAAGCATTCTAAATCTTCACATATAAATATAGGTTCATAAAAATGCATTAGATTGATATGATATATAATGATTTTAGTTAGATAGGAGAAGATGCTTTCATGTTATGGTAAATTATCTTGAAAAATAGTTATAATTGTTTTAATTTGCACCGTATCACTTCTCATGGATCCTTAAATATTTAGCTATCATTATGGTTAGAAATAATTTTGTCAACGATGAACGAAACCAGAATCATAAAATAGCGTAGAAAAACCCGTGATCAAAACCATCTGTTGGTTTTCAACTCATTCATGAGGCACTATGCGAAAACCTCAATGGGGAAACTCGATTGTAGCGCCGAAAAAGCACTCTATTCCTGCGGAGGAAGGAGGAAACAGCCTACGTGTCTTTAAAGAAGAGGGAGGGAAAAAAAACTTTTCCATCGACCCCGGCGAGTGACTGAAAAAGTCTTTCTTAAACTTGTTCTGTTTTCTCTTCCAAGTCTATATATTCCTTCCCTTTCCCTCGTTTCCTCTTCGCTTCTTTCCCGCCTCTCTTTCATCCGAGCGATTGTCTCTTAACCCTTTTTGAAGAAGAAGGAAAAAAGAAGGGTTTTTCTATAACACTCGGAAGACTTGATTTTTTCCACCCCCCTCGCTCTTCATTCCTAGTTACTCCTTTCCCATTAACGGAACCGCTCTTGTCATTTGTAACAGCATTTTGCCCATTCTTATTTTCTTCTGTCCTTGCATTCTGCAGGCATTTCATCTTACCTTAAAAAACAATTATTTTATAATAAAGATATTCCATTATTAGAAATATTTTTTAATTCCAAAGATTTAATCTCTGCACCAATTTTCATTCTTCCCATATGGCAATATATTTGATTAAAACAATGCCTAAAATTTAAAATTTTAAGAATATTATAATTTTTCCACTATGGTGCAATAATGTTACACATTTACGCTAAATTTTAAAGTTATAGCACATCAAGAAGTGAAATAATATTTTTCTAATTGTTTAAATTTTAAATATTTTTAACGGCCGCAATAACAATTTCATGGATGTTATCAAATGCTTATTTGTAAATATGTAATATTTTCTATATAACGTAAAAATTTCAGCTCTCTATCTAGCACCGTACCTAAACATTTTACATTTGTTTTAATTTTACGAGTTTTTAACAACCAAGCATTAAAATATCAAAATTTATATAATCCCTTTTACGTTTTTTTACAAATTCTACCGTTAACAAAATTTCAGCATCGTAGCATATCCGGAAATACATAAACCTTAAAAATAGGTTTAAACAATAGCGAATTTTTAGCGGTCGAATTGTTAAACTTTGTCAAGATACGTACTAGAAGAAGGTGCTTGCATACTGCAAGCGATTCATCTCACCTTGAAAAAATATTAATTCTTTAGAAAGGTATTTCATCATGAGAAATATTTCTTCATTTCATAAGATTTCTCCTCTGCCCCCATTTTCGTTTTTTCTTTATAGAAAAATAATGGAGTAAAACAATCACTAATTTTTTCCAATTTTAAAAATATTATAATTTTTCAACATTGGGTTAATAATACCGCACATGTTTGCCAATTTCTAAATTCGTAGTACATTTAGAAGTGCAATAACATTTACCTAATTGTTTAAAATTAATTAATTTTTAACGGCCGCATTAATAGTTTTATAAATAAACTCAAATATTTATTCGTTTGTACATACTAATCTCTAAATAACTTAAAAATTTCAGCTCCCTATCTCTCCCCGTAGTATCTAAACATTTAGCTATTTGTTTTAAATTTAAGAATTTTTAACTGCCAAAGAAATTAAAATATCAAAATTTGTATAGTTCTTATTTCGTTTTTTTTTTTTAAATTCTACCTATAAACAAAATTGCAGCTCCGCAGTACATACGGAAATACATAAACCTTTAAAATTTGTTTAAACAATTTCGAATTTTTAATGGCCGCATTGTAGAACTTTTTCAAGATTTTCGTTTGTTCTAGTCGGTTTTGCACATTATCTTACCGACAAAAAAAATTTCGATACTGCCGCTTTTATGGAAGTGCCTAAACATTAGTATCCTCCTATATATTATGTTATATATATATGTTATACAAGTAGTTTGTGCTTGTATGTACCCTTTATCTTGGTATTGGCTATTCTTGCCCTACGGTGCGCTACGGCGTGGACTTTCCTTGCATTAATCTTTAAGTGGCTATCTCCCTTTGAGGAGGACAACAATTAAGAAATTTAGCTTTGCTGCGGCCTGGAAAATGTTAATAAACTTTGCGGTTAAAGGATATTTTCGAGCGATTTAACATGTAATACGACTAAACATGGACAGAATTAAAATATTCAGTCTTTCGTGCGTAAAATAAGCCGTTTCTTGTGACTGTAAGTTTATACAGGTGAACCTCTTCTTACGAGCTTAATGCGTACTTGGAAATGCATTCGTAAGTTGAATTGACTTTTTCTATAAGAAACAACATTAAATTCATTAATCCTCTCCACAATATTCATAAAGTATCAATTTTTTCCTTATAAAGGGAATAAAAAATGAACAGTTAGGATAAATTCATTTATTTTCAATAAAAACGTTAATTTCCTTATACATTTTTGGTATATTTATATCCACATCAGTGATAGGCTGCGTGGAATTTTTGAGTTTCTCCACAGCATTTTGCATGCATTCTTATGGAAATAGTATTTTGTTGGCCCCATGAGGTATAAGAGACCGCACAGTCTGCAAACCTAGACCAAATTCTTCCTTTTGTCAATAGGATGGGCCATGAAACTTTTGGATTCGATAGCTTCAACGGTGTAAAAACGTATAAGGGGCATACAAACATACATATATAACCACTCATTTATATATATATATATATATATTTTTTTTTTAACTCCCTCTCTCTCTTACTCACTCTATCTCTTCTCTTTTTAACTCCCTCTCTCTCTCTTTCTCACTCTATCCCTTCTCTTATTAACTCTCTCTCTTTCTCCCTCTAACCCCTCTCTTATTATCTCACTCTCTCTCTTTCTCACTTTATCCCTTCTCTTATTAACTCTCTCTCTTTCTCCCTCTAACCCCTCTCTTATTATCTCACTCTCTCTCTTCTTCACTCTAACCCCTCTCTTTTTAACTCTCTTTCTCTCTTTCTCACTCTAACCCCTCTCTTTTTAACTCTTTCTCTCTTTCTCACTCTAACTCCTCTGTTTTAACTCCCTCTCTCTCTTCATCACTCTTTTTCCTCTCAATTTAACTCCCTCTCTCGCTTCCTCACTATATCACCTATATTTTTAACACTCTCTCTCTTCCTCACTCTATTCCCCCTCTTTTTTACTCCATCTCTTTCTTCCTCACTCTATCCCCTCTTTTTAACTCCCTCTCTCTCTTCCTTACTCTTTCCCCTCTCATTTTAACTCCCACTCTCTCTTTCCCACTCTATCTCCTCTCTTTTTAACTCTCTCTCTCTTCCTCACTCTAACCCTTCTGTTTTTAACTCTCTCTCTTCCTCACTCTATCCTCTCTCTTGTTAACTTCCTATCTCTCTTCCTTATCCTATCACCTCTCTTTCTAACTCCCTCTCTCACTTCCTCATCCAAAGAATACCGATCAACATAGCAAATTCAACTATACCCTATTGTAAAGTAGTAAAGTATCTTGGATTGCTCATAGATGAAACCCTCTCTTGGGTCCCACATGTTAGAAATGTGTGTAGAACATAGAACAGTAAACTCATCTCTTCACTCACTTAGGAAGTTAAGTAGTAGTACTCCAGTTTCTCTAAAAAAGCATCTGGTAACTTCATTATTCCGCATTTTCTATGTCGATATAGCGTACCAAGATTTATCTCAAGTGTTGTCATTGAAGATTCAGAGAACTCATAATGCGTGCATTAGATATAATTTAACCTGAAGAAATCAGACCATATTTCAGATCACTTGCTTTTCTTACTATATCAACTACTTACTTCTAACAATCCACATTATCTTGCAATGGAATTCAGGAGTATAGACAATGTACATAACCATAATACCAGAGGGTGCCATAAACTCCTTATTTCTCAACACAGAATGGTAATATTCAACAAGTCCTTCATTTTAACTGCTTGCAGACTATGGAACGAACTTCCCCAAACAATAAAAAAATTGTACTTGCTCTCATCATTCAAACGACACTGCTATCTCTCTCTCTTATCCTTTCAAAGGAACAGTTAAACACACTTAATGCTTCAATGTTTCTCAATCCTGATTTTGACAAAACAATACTCATTGTGCATGATTTATACTTTTTTATTTTATTTACTTTTTTCCCTCTATTTTTGTTTAGTCATAACAGTGTTATTATCGATTCATTTTGTCATTTTTATATGTTCATTCCATCAATGATGTATTCTTATTGTGCCAAAATATTCCTTTAAGTTTTTCATGTATTCATCTTTTGTTCTAAATATCAGTTATTAATGTCTTTAGTGAATCTCAGTAGGTTTCACACCACCCTTTATGTGTGGGTGTTTTCCTGCTGTGGGTTTCTTTTACATGGATTTAATTATTTAGCAGTCCTTATTTTTCCCAACAAAGTTACATCTTTTCTTTTCCAATTCTTGTATTTTTATTGTTACTTGTATTTACATAAAGTGCTATGTATTATTGTATATGTTTCATGGCGAGGGGTTAGGTGGAAGATGGGACATTTTAATCTCAATCTCGCCCCAAATAGAGATCACATCAATCTCTCTCTTTCTTACTCTAACCCCTCTGTTTATAACTCTCTCTCTCTTCCTCACTCTATTCTCTCTATTGTTAACTCCCTATGTCTCTTCCTTATCCTATCCCCTCTCTTTTTAACTCCCTCTCTTGCATCTTTACTATATCACCTACTTTTTAACTCCCTCTCTCTCTTCCTGACTCTATTACCCTTCTTTTTAACTCCCTCTCTCACTTCCTCATTCTATCACCTATATTTTTAACTCCCTTTCTCTCTTCATCACTCTATTCCCCCTCTCCTTTTAACTCCCTCTCTCTCTTTCTCACTTTATCCCCTCTCTTTTTAATTCCCTCTTTCTCTTTTTTACTCTAACCCCTCTGTTTTTAACTCTCTCTCTCTCCCTTCCTCACTCAATCCTCTCTCTTGTTAACTCCCTATCTCTCTTCCTTATCCTATCACCTCTCTTGCTTCGTCACTCTATCACCTCTCTTTTTAACTCCCTCTCTCCCTTTCACGCTCTATACCTTCTCTTTTTAACTCCCTCTCTCTCTCTTTCTCACTCTATCCCCTCTCTTATTAACTCCCTCTCTCTTTCTCACTTTATCCCTTCTCTTTTTAACTCTCTCTCTTTTTCCCTCTAACCCCTCTCTTATTATCTCCCTCTCTCTCTTCTTCACTCTAACCCCTCTCTTAATAACTCCCTCTCTCTCTTTCTCACTCTATCCCCTCTCTTTTTAACTCCCTCTCTCTCTTCCTCACTCATTCCTCTCTCATTTTAACTCCCTCTCTCTCTTTTTCACTCTATTCTCTCTCTTTTTAACTACCTTTCTCTCTTCCTTACTCTATCCCTCGGGCCACAGCTCTTCTCTCTGTACATTAATGATATATCTTCTCAGCTTGCTCACTGTAAATACCACCATTATGCTGATGATCTCCAAATCTATATGCACTCTCGCTCAATTGATCTCCCTCTTATCATTGATAAAATGAACCATGACCTCACTTCTTTATCCAAATGGAGCAATGTAAATTTCCTCAAAATTAATCCTTTAAAAAGTCAGTCTATTATTATTGGGTATCCCAAACTTCTCTCGTCACTAAACTTCTCAGAACTTCTCCCAATTCTGCTCAATAACTCTGTAATTCGTTTCCAAAAAACTGCAACCAATCTCGGGTTAGTATTCAGTGACACATTGACCTGGACTGATCATATAACTAAAATATGTAATACTGTTAACAGTTCACTTCACTCACTTAAAAGAATTAAAAGCATTACCCATTTCTCCCTTCGCAAGCGACTTATCACCGCTCTTGTCCTTCCTCACCTCGATTACTGCGATACGGTCTATCAAGATCTATTTAACAAGCTATCTCTAAAATTGCAGCGTGCACAAAATTCCTGCGTAAGATTCATTTGTGATCTCCAAAAGAGAGACCATGTCACTCAACCTCTATATACGTTAGGCTGGCTTCGCACTGAAGCTCGTAGACGTCTTCACCTCCTCTCGTTATTTTACCGAATTATAACTCTTCAAAACCCGCAGTATCTGAACTCCAAATTTTCCCAAATGATCTCTGTACACAACGCCAACACTAGGGGCACCAATCTCTTCCAGATCCCACATCACAGGACGGAAATTTATAATAAATCCTTCCATGTTACAGCTTGTAGACTTTAATACGCCCTACCTACTGACCTCCAAAACGCAACATCTCTCCACATATTCAAACATAAATACTTTAAATTGCTGTTCTCTGCCCAAAATTCAGGTCAGCTTTAACATTTTCTTCTTACCTATTGCAAGACGGCTTCCTTCACTCTTCCTTACTTAATGAACATTAATTAATTTCTTCGCAGGTTATCGAGTTCTCAAAATGTACGCCTTCTTCGACTGTTACCTTTTCATTGTCTAGTGTCTACTAAGTTATAGTGTTTATACTAATTCTCATTGTTTTATATCATTCTGTATTGTTTCATACTATTTTATACTGATTTATATCATTTTGTATTGTTTTATACTATTTTATACTGATTTATATCATTTTGTATTGTTTTATACTATTTCGTATTACTTTATTTTATTATGTATTGTTTTATATCATATGTGTAATTTTATATCATTTCCTTCTTTCTTATGTTATGCATGATCCAACAACAATCTCCATATTCTTTGTATATATTTCAAGTATATTTCATCTTATTCTGCCTAATTATTGTATTATATTTCTTGGTTTGCATTACGTTAATACCTATATATGTATTTTTTATGACGGTATACAATGATGCTGTATATACGAAGACTTACTGTACATACTCCTTTCTATTTAATGTTGTATTACTATATTATAATATGTACACTATCTAGGGTTTTCGCAGGTTTTTCACACCCCCCTTCTCAGTGGGTGTTTTCCTGCGTGGGTTTTACTAGGGAGGACATGCCTGTTTTACCTAAGTTTTCCCCACAATCTCTAATCTGTCTTCAATTTTATATATTTTTTTACTCTGTATGATTTAGGTATATACTGTTTATGTTATGCGTATTGTAATATCTTACTTTACCATTTTTTATATTTATTATAGTGACGAAGGGTTAAATGTAAGAATGGACCTTATGGTCTAAATTTCGCCCGAATAAAGACGATTATCTGTCTATCTATCTATCCCTTCTCTTTTTAACTCTCTTTCTCTTTTCTCTCTTTTTTTAACTTCCTCTCTCTCTTCCTCACTCTATCCTCTCTCTTCTTAACCCACTCTCTTTCTAACCCACTTTCTTTTTCGCTCTTCCTCTCTCTTTTTCGCTTCCTCTCTCTGTCCCTTTCTTCCTATTTCTCTTTCATTTAGTACACCTTTTTTACCTCTTTTCCTCTCCTCTGATTCTCTTCCTCTCTCTTCTCTGCCTCTTTCTTTGTTTTTCTTTATTTTTCTTCCTGTATCTCTCTTCTGCCTCTTCTACCTATGCTTATTTCTCTAAATACTTTCTGTCACTTAACCCATTACTCTCCTTACTTATCCTCAGGCATTATATATCATGTTTTTTCTTTTATCATCAATCTATTTTAATTCCTCATCTTCTTCATCAGTCATTTTCTTTCTTTTTATTCTACCGCACCTACTACTTATTCCCCCCTTTTTCTATCATACCATTTTCATTCAATTGCTTTCCATTATCCTTATCCCTTTATTCATTCTCCCTCTCTCTTTTTTTTCTCTTCGTATTCTCCTTATATCCACCCTTACTACTTTGCCTTACACGCTTCCTCCGTCCTTCTTTTACGCCTTTCTTTCTATCCTCAAACAACCTCTTTCTAATCCGATTCGGAGCCAAGTTCCTCTTCCTATAGTTCCTCAGCCTTCCCCTCGTAGTCCTAAATATACCTCCCACCCTCCACCTCTCCTTCTATCTCTCCCTCTATCTCTACCTCCATCTCTCCCTCCATCTCTCTCTCCATATCTCCCACCATCTCTCCCTTCATCTCTCCCTCCATCTTTCCCTCCAACTCTCCCTCCATCTCTCCCTCCATCTCTCTCTCCATCTCTCTCTCCATCTCTCCCTCCATCTCTCTCTCCATCTCTCCTTCCATCTCTCCCTCCGTCTCTCCCTCCATCTCTCCCTCCATCTCTCCCTTCATCTCTCCCTCCCTTAGCTCACGCCAGTTCTTCCTACGCTTCCTCACTTAATAAGTTACGGCATCCTGCCCCTACCTTTACTTTATTGCAACTTTTGACCTCAAACGATCCTAGTAAATTTTCTTACCCCGTGCAATCCCATCTCCTCTCTCTCTGCTTAACCATCGACGGATAATGCAAAACCTTATCCAAAGTATCTTCCCAACTCTTGGAGCTTTGTGGAAGCGAGTTTAGAAGAGTTGCATCTTTTTTACTTTTTTTATACCGGCCGCCGTCGGTGGGAAAATGGGGTTATTTTGGAATTGAAATGAATATTTTCCATTCAAACAACTTAGGATGGTCAGCAGGTTGAAGCAAATTAGATGTAGGCTGGAAGTTTTTTTATAAATATGCTCTAAAAGCATGTTAATGTCCTAGGAAGAAAGGATGCTAGACGATTGTTTCGTTTGTGTATAATACAGAAAAAAGGTAAAAAAACATTTTTGAGTAGCATAGAGAGGGGAATCAATAATCCAGTTTACAATTACTGTCAAACAGGAAAGGTATCAGTGAAGCTAAGCTAAGGGTGAAATGGAAGATTTTAGGACACAATCGCTCGTCAGCGACAGAAAAAAGTTATTCCTACCACCTAGTACCCTTTACATTTCTATTTGAATTTATTATGTGAACATGAATGGCTATCGACGTGTGTTGGAAAAACTAATTAAGGAGTCGGAAAGTAGTAAAAAAACTGATGATTTAAATGACAGCTCAATCTGTTAACAAGAAATATTTTTTTTTAATTTGTACAATTCCTCATAAAACAGAGATGAATCGATGTGTGAAAATCTGGAAGGTGTATTTATATTTTAAATTAGCTCGTACAAAATTGTATTATGAGAAGCGATCCGAGATTAATGCTTCCAAATTGTTTTATTGGTCAATACTGAAAGTACGCAAATGAAAATTGTCACATACTTGAAGTCTTAAGGTGCTTACTGTATTTTTCCACGAAAACCGGTTCACCGGTGAACCAGAGCCTGTATCTCCCTGTCTTAAAAGTTGATGTCAGCCTCGGGAAGCCGCTTATTGACGGCCGCAATGGCAGCATCCTCATCGAGGCAGTGTTCTCTGCGACGGCTGTCCTTTATCGGGCCGAACAGATGAAAGTTCGACGGGACAAGGTGCGGATTAGACAGCGGATGTGGCACGACAGCCCACCCGAATTTTTCGATGGCCTCCCTTGTCATGCTGGCACGAATCCTTGAATTCTAAATTTGTATCTTGTTAACTAATCGTGTTGCCGTAATGACGCCATTTCAATACGTTAAGGCTGCATCCATCGAATAATGATTTTTTCAACAAACTTTAATTTTAATTCGGTCATTAAAATACAAAGAACCTTAGAAAAGCGCACATTATTCCAAATTTATCCCTTATCGTTAACCTTACGCAAAGAATACTGAACTCTCTTTGTTAACGATTACAGACAAACCTGCCCATTAAGTTGCTTATCAAACAAATTCATTTGATAAGCTGTTACGATAGCTTATAAAAGAATGGTATCCGACTGTTATTTGATTGAAGTTAGCAATTTCCTGTGCAATATTTTGCAGATGTAAACCATTCAGAGCTTATGCTTTCATAAATTTCATTGGATTCACTTTTGATCTAGGTAGCTCACCCTTTGGCAAAGAATTTTAGTTCAGTAAACATATCTTAGGAACAAAATCATAAAAGCAATAAAAAATGTCATTCCATTACGTTCGATGATCGTTTTTGATCTCAATATCGATGCTGGTTTGTATTTATAAGCTCGCGTCATCGCCCCAACCTTCAAAACCAAGTTACATCTCTTGCCAATCGAGATGTTTGCTTCCTTTTTCCTCCATCCTTCTGTCCCTTTTCGTCCCTACCCACCCCCCTCCCCAACAGCTTCGCTCCATCTCAAATCCCTCTCTCTAGTTCGTTATTGAAGCCACATAAGCCATGCCGAGGATTCTCTACCACGGATAACAACAAGGAAGAAGAGAAAGATCTCCTCCGTTGCGTGTTTGCTGCTAGAGGTCTAAAAAGTTCCGCGAAACCTTCGCAGAGGATAAAGGGCCAACGCACGAGATTTCTGGAGATCTACGGATCAACCCTTACTCCCTTTCTAACCCTTTTTGCCTACTCTTCTTCTCCTCCTACTCCTTCCGTCTCTAGAGAGAGGTTCCGAAGCCTATTTCTAGCAGCGGAAGAGAGTTCTTAGTTGGGGCCGGAAAGTTGTTCGAAACACCGCGATCTTCGTGTCCGAGGAGAGGGAAAATGGGAACATGCCTCGTTCCTCACAGTGAAATCGACCGATCTTGGCAGGTGAAACTCCGTGTGGGGATTTCGCCGACCTATGATGAACTCTGTAAACATTAAAGTGTAAACCGGCCTTGGGAGGGTGGCGTGTCTAACACTCAACTAATGACCTTTTACCGTTATCGACGTCTACGTTCGCCTTTGTTCTTTACTGTAAAAATGCCTAAGTTATTATTTACGAGCTAAGGACGATCAAAATACTACAAAATAATAAACAACTAATAACAACCAGCCAAATCTATTTACTAATGACAGTAGTTGTCATCGACGGTAAATTGTTACGCCTCGATCAAAAAACGGATTAAATATAAATTGAAAAGTTTTTATATAGGTGAACCAATATTAAAAATTTATTGTCTTCACTTAATTCGATTTTTTAATTGTCTCCAAACACGGGTTTTTCGTCACAAGATGGAAATTTTATAGATGAAATAAAATCTCGTTACTGTATAGTGTGTAACAGACGAAATAGTGAAATAGACGAAAATTCTTCGCGATAACCAACGAAAAGGTTTTGAAAACAAATGATCTCTATGAATTCCTAGTAATGGAGCATTCGATTATATGCAAAGAGATGAAATTCGTAGAAATCACAACGACAAATCTCGGAACGGGGTGACATCCCCAGATATCGAAACGGCAGCTTTCATTACCTCACAAAAGGTATTGTTATCTTTGTAACGAATTTTCGGAAAAAATATTTCCTTGACGAGCCATTAAAAATATCAGAACCAGATGAAGAGAGAGTTTGGAATTTCATAAAAAATGCATCCGTAAAAATCGGTTCTTGGCCGCCGACAGCGTTTCCATGGTTACACCATCCCAACATTTTTATTCCTTTCCAAAGACGAGTCCACTCCGCGCAACGGGTTGGAACAATTTCTGTTGCAAACTGCAAATGCTTGCTGCCAGAGGTTTTTGCGGTCCACACATTGTCCGCAACAGTCTAGGGCGATGCATATCAGTTTAACATGGAATTGCCAAAATAAAGAGATGGCAATCGGCAAATAAAAACGCCCCATTGTGGCAGTTTTATCTCTCACATTGCAATATGGGTTGCCTAGAAAAATAATAGGCGACACTTGGCAGGCACTCGCTAGGCGGAATAAAAGCAATGCGAGGACGCAGATATCGACCAAATTCCAAACCTAACCTATATCATATTATGGGTGACAAGTGTCCGTCAGTCACTTATATACTTCCAGTTTGAATTATTTTCTGAAATTCTTTTCGCACATGGGCGATTGTGAGTTATGGCCTAGAATAATAATTAGTAAAGGACCCCGGGTTCGATTCCAGGGATTATTATCTTCTCCATTTGATTATCATTGGAGCGACTGTAGGATAATTTCAATTTACACTTCACAACAGTATTGAACAGAGATAGGACATATGGTGTTATATATCCAATGTCATACATCCAATCTTGCATATTCAATGTTATATATGTATATATAATAATCATTTTGAATGATTCATTGAATGGTGAAAACGAGCCATGTGTTTGTTGATTTATGTCGCTATTTTGTACAAACGCTTTGGTGATTCCTCCACCAAGAAACTCTTTCAAAATTAGTTTAATATTATATTAATGCCCTCCCATCGTTTTTGACAGACAATAACTTTTTAGATAGTTATTAACATTGAAAAATTGTAATCTTAGTGAATGATTTTGCTAGATCAACATTCGTTTCCATAAATATTGAATTACACGATTTAAGAGTAATCTTACACCATATTAATCTTCACCTTGGTCCCTACCACTATGCATTACTCAATATAATCCACGTTTCGAAGACATTACGAGGATCCCGAGTGAATAAAATCATTTAGCGGACGCGAGTGACAAATTGTCATTGATTACCTTGACGACGATCGCGAATATCGAGATCGATGAGAACTTTCCCAACTCATCCTCGCCTCCGTCTGAATTTTTACGGCGAACATAAAGAGAGGCCCATTTTTCTAAACCGTCCCATCACGCGAGAGATTTTCACGGGATATAAAAAATATCTCGTTTGTTCGAATAGACAGCGGAGGTAACGTCGCACTAAAAAAAAGAACGTAGCTAGATGAAATTTCTGCACCGGGATGACAATAAATTTCGTCCACTTACAAAAAAGTCCTCGAAATGGGTCGGTTTATCTCCCTATAGGCTCTAAGCCCGTCGCATGGAGTTGTCTTTTACTATTTTTCGCCCACGCTTGCTTCCTCGGAAAAACCTTTTCGTCGGAAGCAACGGACGATTATGGGTTGCGCCAATATGTTCTTCAATGTTCCGAAACCCCTCCCCCCCATCCCTACCTCTCCCGAATGGGTTTCTTCCGTTATTCTACAGTAAAGAGGGCATCATGCAAATACTTAGAGACGTTCGCTTATATTAAATAAATGATTCTGCCTGCCTCATAGGTGTAACCACACTTATCCTGAGTAGTTGGGCATCGCGTAAAAATCTCGCGCATTCATCAGTTTATGCAACTAGATTATGTTATGACACGCCCACACGCTGCTACAGCAACAGGAAACAAATCGTAACACTAAAGGTAAATACATATTTAGTAGGTGCCGCGTTATTTCCGAGTTCCAGAATCAAATCTATTTCATGGAAGGCTTCCATTTATTATTGCCAACCCCTCGAGGTTAATTTAACTGCACCCGAAGTGATCACATAAACCGACATCTACTGCGCGTTCGAAAATTTTCATAATTATCTAAAACAGGTAAAGATAGAACTGATGAATCAGACATTAGAGCGGTTGTTTTATTTAGCAACGTAAAAACAAAAATTTACCGTGGTAACGGACCCATATAGACAGTTTAATAAGGGCTTTTTAAAATTCTGCCAAAAGGCAAACGGAAAAACAAACGGGCCTCAAAATCAATAGGTTTTTTTTACTGTTTCTAGCAAAAATTATCCTGAAAATTTGGATGCTTTAACTTGAACGGTGAAGTAGCAGTTCACTAATATAATGGCTTAGGCTGCGACTGGAGTCTCCATATTTTAACCGCGGGAAAAACTTATGGCCATAAATAATCTCTCAAAATAAAATTGACGAGACGTAAATGGTGTAGAAGCAATTCATCGGAAATGGAAGTGTGACAGACAGACTGACGAACAACGATTATATTAGGGTATTTAAAAAAACGCTAAAAATGTCAAAGGAATTATCTATAATAGCAAGCTTCAACACGGTTTACCTATCGTCGGAGAAATACGTGATGGGCTAATTAATTAAATTTATTTATAATTAGGAATCTGCAAAATGGGATTCGACAACATTATACAGTAAAATCTCGATTTCACAAAATCGGTTAATAAAAAATGTTCGTTTATAAGAAGTGTACTCCAATCCCCTGCAAAATCATAGGTATATGTTGCTTGTTACTAGGAACTCGCTATTACAAACCTCGTTAATACGAATCATGAAACGAATGTCCGCTGAAGTTTGTACTAACGAGGAGTTACTATATATAGTAGTAGTTAATAGCGCGATTTTAGAAACACTGAAAGGAAAAATAATTCAGTGGATTTTTAATTATTGTCCTTCCCACTCATTTTCGATCACATATTTTGCCTTATTTTTGGCGAACGCGGGCGAATACTAATCGAAACCATCCCACTTTAGAGAATGTTAATAAAAGTTAAAAAAAAAACATTTTCATTCGACGAAGAATCGGTGTAAGCGAGCGAGAGATTACAAATCATCGTTTGCCATCGAATCCTGAAATTCTTAAGAATAAAAAAATATGCACACGAAATACATCTCTTAAATATGCTACGAATGATGAACGCAAATAAAGCAATTCCATTCTTATAAAAAATTCCCATTTCAGCTAAGCCTGTCTCCATCCCTCTCCTCTTCCCTTCTCACCACACCCTGTTCTGGCTACAACAGGAGAAAAACGACTTTCCTCTGACATCCCCTTCGCCAAGCAGATTCCAACCGTTCGCTCAAGGGACACACGTGAATGGAATCGCAGGCATGCTAGTGAAAACGTTGTCGCTTCGTTGTGCCATTCTGAATCTCTCTCTCTCTCTCTTGGTCCACCTATATAACTCTTTAGCACAAGTTTGCCTTTCCAAGACTCTCGTCTCTATTTCCCACCGTCTCTCTCGTTCTCTTATTACCTTTCCCACCCGCTCTCTAATGTGATACCATTTTATCCCAAAAATCTACATACCTCTTTATTTTGTTACTTTTTCTTTATCTCACCCCCTCTCTACTTCTCTACACACACGCACGCACACGCATAATTTGCTCCATTTGTGACTTTGCCATTTTGTCTGTCACGCTCAAAAACTATTTTTGCTAATTTTTCCACACTTTTACTGACCGATTTTAATTAGATATGGTGTAAACTCAGCATACGAGCAGAAATTGTCATTTAAAACCTTGAACGCAAAATACGATTAAAATAATTTTATTCATGGAAGCAACGGAATTTGGTTATCGCCTGATACTTATTAGCGGTGTAATGAAGTTCGTTAGGTCTGCATTATGACGCACACCCCGATCACCTTAAAAAAATCCATAAAAAATAGTAATGAGCATATCACTCACCTACAGCAATATAATATTTAATCGCAATCACTAACTAACACATTTTATTATTATTATTATTGCTGTGACGAAAACTTTATAAAATAATTCGAAATGTGGAGTCAAAATTGCATTTACAAACTTGTTGAGAGAGTTTATGTTTTATCCGTTTATACTGTGATGGTGAGCTTCAGAATTTACCATTACAGGCGAAAAGCTTTGTTAGAAAATGCCACCTTTGTCGCTAGTCTATGCGGCTGTATAAACTTGTTAAATGCATGAAATCCTAACTTACTACACACAGTGTTTACTATTTTGTGTTAAAATATTCGCGTTATAGTAATTATTTCTCAATATTAAAATTTCGCATTCATAACGCAACACGTGCGTGAAAATAGAAATACTTACTATTTAAAATACGCGTATGTTTATATATGACGTACAAATTGATATACTGTGCCATTATGATATCATTATAATTTAAACGAAGGCCATGAATCAATGACGCAGAAGCGAATCTACAATAAACGAGTTCTCTTATGGAAACTGGTATTGACTTTTAGCGCATTGCAATCTTTCTAATAAGAATGCTGCTTGTAATAATATCCTTCTTTGATACCTTTCGAACTATCATTTTCCCCCTATTCATAAATTTCACTTGCCAGTTTTACTTACGATTTCTGTCAATCTCTAGTTGCCTTATTCAGCGGAACTCACGCGAATATTTTCGAATCGGACATAAGAGGATTTAATCAATCCGCGAAGTTATGATTACATTTTATGTCCAGCTTTTTGGCGGCGCAAAATTCAATCTTTTTTTGCGTATTCGCTTCAAACCGCCGGGCTGCATCGCGACGCAAAGAGCCGATAACAACAATAAGAGGGCTTCAAAACTTTTTCCACCGATTGATAAATGGATTTCATATAGCCGAAATTTCGTTACGCGTCGAGAAACTAGGCTTTCGATTTTTTTTGCTGTGCAGCTCGGCGTGAATCATCCGCTCGTCTCTGGAACAAATATGGATTCGGATTTTTAAGCCCGCTGCGGAACGAGTTCTTCCCTCTTTATTTCTCGTCGAAATTCTATTAACGGCCGGAAAAGTATTTAAAACCAGTTTTGTGCTACGACTAAAAATTAATAGGATTTAGGATAATTCGTCTTTTAAAATCATCCGAAGGCAAAGCTCAGCATAATTGGTCTTACAGTTTTGAATCTTGTCAGGAGATTAAAAGTGGATAGGATTAGCATGTTGCCGAAATTTTATTAATGACGTCTTTAATCCATAAAATTGCAAATAGACTCGTGATGATGAGTAGAAAATAAATATGTACAGAGTAATCCAAGATCAGAAAGATATTAGGGAAAGAAGACTCGAACATAAGCATTGGCGGCAAGCCGTTACAAGAGGCTTTGGACTTGTAAGCATTATAACATGAGAGGAAAATGCAACGATGGTATAAGGACTAGAACAGCAAAAGCAAAAGTCGCCTTCAGAAGGAAGAAATTCCATAGAACGAGCAAAATAAACTAAGAAACAGGTAAAATGCTATTTTTGAAGCATTATCTAATACGAAACATGAACACTCGGTAAAAATATGTAAAATATTTTGAAAGTTTAGAAATGTGAGCAAGAAGAAGTATACTGAAGATAAAACGGACAGATAGGATGAAAAATGAGAAAGTACTGAGAAGAATAAGAGAAAAGCAAATGAATGTATAAACCGTAAGAAATTGGAATGCGAATTGGATCGGAAATTATCCAAGGAGAGACATCAGACGTGCTAGAAAGAACACGGAAAGTTAAAAGAGAAAGAGGAAGGAAAAATTTAATATACTAGATTACATGCATAGAAAAAACTCAAGTAGATTGCGGCACAGTATGTGGATAACTCGGATTAACATATGATAATCATGGACCTGTGTATGAACAGGCAGCCTACCCGCGATAACGATAAGTATTTTTATAACGTGCATTGAATCAAATTGTGAGTAGCGAATGAAAAATTGTAGGTAAAGGCTTTATCTAGCAAGCTTTGAAATCTAAATACAGCAAAACTCCGATAATGTGTGTGGACTAACGGGAGGGATGACTGACCGGACCACTATTCGTTTTGAAGCGTTTCAATTTCTCTTGATAAAACAAATTATCCTCTTATATGCTCAAATATTTGGCACTTTTAAAATTAGTTTATTTATCGTTAGCATATAAACAGCTCAAAAATACAAGAATATGAATAATTTTATGCTTTGAAGTTTATATCGCGTTACATGAAAGTCGAGATTTAACTAACAATAAATTACGCATAAACATTGTCTTTATTTGAATGAATATGGTAAAATTTTACCTAAGTATAATTTTGAAGTATTTAAAAAAATTTTCAAGGAATTTTGCCTTCAGAATAGCAGCACTAGGATTACTCATGTTTTCCTATTATCAGTGCCTGTGCAAAGATAAATTTACCGAGATAATCGGGATTTCGCCGAATTTTAATTATAAAGAAAAACGTTTGAGTAACAATGCGACACAAAAGTTGTAAATATGATAGATTATTTCGAGAGTGGCGTCATTTAAGGTGACGAAAAGGTAACATATATTACTTCTCAACTGCAATCAACACTCCTTTAAGGCACCACCCACCTGTTCTTCTGAGCGGCGAGAGGAAATCAAGGGCCCCGTGATGCTTGAAACCCCGAAAAACAAAACGTTAAAATAAAATCGTCCAACCCCGAGGCATGAGGTTCTTCTTAAAATTCCACAGCGCCACCATCTTTTGGAATCGCCTTGTAGCCAAGTTTCACATTCGTTCCGTTCTCCCTTTCTTTGAAACCTTGCCGACTAACGACGGCGGAAGTAGCCTCCAGAGGCTTGGGACGTTGCTTTTGAGGTTGACCCAGGCAGTGCCGATGGCGGGGTTCCAGAAAAAAGGAGAAGGAATTCGTGGGTGGCAAGGCACATGAATCCTCCCCCCTCCATTTACTACTTTTTTCCTCCCGCTCTTCCTCCACACCCTCTATCCGGCTTCACCGACCGGATCTACCTTTTTCGATGAGAAGTCTCGATCCCAGACGAAAGCCCATGTTTTATTTATGCGTTTGTTTGACTTGGGTCGTTAAAAAAAACGATGAAAATATACTGTTTCAGTTAGCATTCCATCAGACTCGCCTCAAAAATTTTAATAAGAAGAGATAAAAATATTGGAATATTTTTACTGGCTCCATATAGATAGTGTAGGGGAAAGTATTGTTTTCATGATATTTTAACGGAAATACACGTTTTGAGGACCCCTGAACACGTTTTGAGCATTTTCTCGATGTCTGTGTGTGTGTGTCTGTGTATGTGATAGATTTTTGTGGGTGCTCTTAACTCAAAAACTATTAATCAAGTCAACGTGAAATTTTATATTTAATATTTTTATAAAAGTCACAAGAACTAATTAGTTTTTGGTAAAAATCGGTCAACCGGAAGTCACTCTTGTCATTTATCCGTTATTTTGAAATAGTTGTTTTAATATTTTATGTGTCTTGGGATAAAAGTTGTAGGAGGTTTAATTTTCTACAACCTGTGTTTGAAACATTTTTTCATATAATGCATTGTTTAAGAGATATCTTATATTTTAGCTGCCACCACCACGCCACCTACAGACGACTATTGTTAGCAATTGA
The DNA here is from genome assembly GCA_028673005.1 of Tanypteryx hageni. Lineage (NCBI taxonomy): Eukaryota > Metazoa > Arthropoda > Insecta > Odonata > Petaluridae > Tanypteryx > Tanypteryx hageni. The sequence continues at coordinate 50,442,564 of CM054113.1, forward strand.
TGCTTAGTTTCGTTTTAGTAAAGCTTCTTTTTCTTTTCGTAATTGTTGGAGCTTTGTGGCTATATCCAATATCAGAAGGCTATGGTTTGAGTTTATTTCTGTTCTTTTTCAAGTCTAAAATTTTCTCAGTTTCTTAAAATATTTATTATTATGTAACCTATTTGGAATTTTTATAAATATTACAGATATGGGGAAAGCCATATGGTGGCCACATTAGATTTTTGGCTTTGAGTTTTAATAGTAGTTTTTCATGCTGATGGCTCGTCAAATGTCTGGCTGTCACTTTAAAGTGAATATTTATTTCAGTATATGATCTGTAGTATTGAATAAACGTGTCTAAAATTTATTATCTGTAGTATTGAATTAATGGGTCTATTTTTCACCAAATATCTTATAAATACTAGGAAAAGACAGATATATTGAACAGCTTGAATCACTAATTACAATATTTTGTCAAATTTTGTATGAAAAAAATTACGTATTTCTTCTGCCTAATAATAGTCGCTGCGAAGGCATTATGGTATCCCACAAAGCAGTGTATCCTCCAGGCATTATTTCAAAAGCTAGTAGTATGAAAGAGTTTAGATGGGATTCGTTCTTACCGTTTACCCTATGAGCACGGCAGCATAAAGATCCCAAATACACTTTTATCGAAAATTAAAACAAGTAAAAATTAGGCGATTCACTAAAAATCATCTGAAATAATTTTTAATAAAAATCTTTAAATCGTTTGCGTTGCTGAGATTAGCATTTAAAATCACATTTCGCTAGGTTTTCTTTTCAACTATGGATTGAGCAGTTCCCTTTGCAATCACAAAAATGAAAAGCGAGGCATGAAATTCAATTACTTTTCCACAAAGATTTTTTTCTTTCCGGTTTCATATCTACGTTCTTTACTTTATCGGAAAAATACAATTCGTAATTAACAATCCCATATATTTTGAATTGTTCATTATGACAAACATTCATGCAAAGCTCGGAAAATTTTTGCATCGCTGGAAAATGTTTTGTTTTTCGTTTTATTAAGTGGAGATCGGTGCATTAACGATATTAAATGTTAATTAGTTGAGAGAAATCGAATGGAATAGATTGACTTTCATTAAATGAAACAAAGGCACACTGATTTGGATGGAATGCTCGATTTTTGTTGACTATTCAAAAATTAACTTTTGGCGAAAACTCAATCAGCACATAAAGATTAGACACACACACACGCACAAACATTCAATTGAAATACATTTAACACAATCATTTTAATGTTATTTAGTTTAAAGGATACTAGCAGTTGCCTGTCGATAAATCGACTGGTTGGTTAGATTAAATATTTTTTTGGTAGTTCGCCCTCTGTCACATTACCATGAAGGTCAGCGACTGCAAGGTTTATTTCCTTCTACTAATATCTGCTAAAAGCACCACCTTAACGTTACCCGTTATTTCCTGCATCGACTAATGTCCGCTAGAAGCGCCACCTTAAGACCAACCACTACAACTACGTCGAGCAGAGCTTAGCCGGTCAAGAAAATCCTCAATATCTCGCCAACGGTATGACCGATTTTAATATTATTATTTTTCTGCAAACCTGCAGGTCAAGACGTTTAATCTGATTCATCACAGGTTAAAGTGACTGTTACCTTCGCTTTATAAACGTCATTTTATTACGCTATTAATATAATAGATTAAAAATGCACTTGGAAAGGATTAATAAAATTTATAAATATATTGTAATGAAATGCACGAATTTAGTTTGAGATATTTTTATTAATTATCAATAAAAAATGTTTAGTTTCTGCTTTGTTTGTATAGTTTAAGAGAATTAATTTTTTAAAGAAAATTGTTCATTTATTCCTGAAGTTCCATTGAGTTACATTGCAATGCCAAGAATTTGAGTTTAAAGCGGTCTCGTCAACAATTTTAAGAAAAATTACCATAATATTATTAAATGGGACAAAAAAATTGACATTTAAAAATGTATAGTGGAAAAAATTGAAAATCAATCAAATTAAAAATAATGACGTGTAAGTCATGTAATTAAATGTTATTCAACAAAAACTACAGTAGGAGACATGCGAAAAAACGGAATCGTTAAAACTAAATTACGTGAAAAAGAAATTATGCTTTATTACGATAAACATAGCCGGCAAAACTTATCACAGTGTATAAAACTCCATAATCTTTTGCTCGAAAGTATTGCTTAAACCGAAACTAAGACGTTTTCTCCAAAGAATTAATACGTCATCTCAGGAATTTTTGGAATTTCGAAAATTTCTGAGGAACTTTTGAGCAAGAAATTCAACGTGAGCATGGAGAAGTTTCAATCTTTCATAGTTTTGTCTTTAAGCTCAAACTACTTGAAAAGTCTTCAAGATTTGGAAGACTTCAGAAACTCGGGGAAAATCTCATACGGCTTATATAAATAATTGATCCAATTAAATTGAGCAGCGTGTGTTTCATAAGTTTACCACTTTCAATTCTTTGCTTAAGGCTATATAAAATGACATATGCTTTAAATTGAAATGTTATAGATCAAAATGCAACGAATGTATTGGTTGTCATTAGGAAAGCTTTTAGCTTATGGAACGTACTCGCCAATGCATAATTATCAGCTTTTGCAAATTCGTTCACCATTTGGAAAAGAAATCACTGTATGGCCACTGGGTTTTAAAATTTTAACTCAACGAGAAAATATAATTATTATCTTAAATGTGGAAATTATTAGACTCAAAGATTGAAATATCTGCTTGATATTTAAATAAAATTAAAAATCAATTTCGCGTTAATTACATATAAAAACATAGCAATTAAAAATTGCTACATTAATCCCTCCAGAGATTTTCTGACCACACGTAATATAGTAACTGACAGTCATTAAAAGTTTTTAAGATTAATCTTAGTAAAATTTCTATATTCTATAAAATTGATGCGGATATGAGTTTTATAAATTAAATTTACTGTACAAAAACCTAGTTGACGGGGCTACCTCCTAATTATATTTCTTAACTTGCAAGGTATAAAAGTATGCGATTTTCAGTATATAACAAAAATTCCGGCATATTTGTTGCGGATTAAAATAATCTCATAATTATATTAAACCAGGGTATCTGCATGTTCTATTTTTTCCGTCAATTACAACCTGTTTTGAAATGTAACTTTAATGGGAGCTTCACCGATTCTCATATATTATACTTATTATGAAAAATGATTGAAATCAAAGCCGTGCAAAGGACAGAAGGGAGCAACAATGTCCAACAGGATTTCGAGGGTGCCGAAAATGTAGTAAACGGATCGACACATTATATATATAAATTAGAAAATGCGCAACTTTTTAAATAAGTTTCAGGTTGTATGAATCAGTCTCAACTGTTACAGTTCTCCGTATGTGAGTATAAGTTAGCCGCAGCAACCGATACATATCAATTTTCTCAGTTTTCTCCAGAAATATATATACCACAAAATGAACACCAAATCTTTTCCTAAAACTGACTAGCCGATAGTTTCTCCTACATCGTATACTGCAAAAGTAATTCCAAATTCATCCTGATTTGATTGCCTCTATAGCAGTGGAGCCCAACCTCTTTACATGGTGGGCCGCTTTCGTAGTTGTGAATGCTTCGGAGGGCCGCATTGTAAGTTACGAGAGTTTCGTCGAGCCGGATGAGTGTTTACATAAGAAGTTACCAAGGGATTCTGTCATCTCATATTAGCGAAAATCAAGTCTAAATAAATTACTAGCTCCACCTGAAAAGGTTTTGAGATGATATTTATACTGAAAAAATATGAAATTGTCTATACAGGCGACGCTGGATTTACGCCAATCCGATTTGCGCGCTTTCATTATAACGCCATTTATAATGAACATACAAATAACATCCTATTTTCGCCACCTTTCTTGTTTTCACGCCTCCTCTACCTTTGAATATTACATTGTGAAGTCTAACGCGCATTCTATCGCTCGCCGAGAAAGTATACAATGTATACTATGCGTACTGTTATATTTTAAAGTCTCACGTTCATTTTTCTTCACCACAAAAGTTTACGTACGTAGGCATACGTATACAGTTGGCGTTTTAGCTGTCGTCTTTCGTAGTGCTAACGTTTTCCATTTATCTGTCGTTTACCTCTGTGATTTTAATTCTTAATATTCTTTAATATATCCCCTTGTGTTAAAATGAGCTTCAAAAGAGTTAGCAATGATTCTAACATGGGAACGAAGGATGTCAAAAAAGATAGAAAGTCTCTTTCCGTAGAAATTAAAATAGAGGTTTTTAAAAGGTTTGAACGTGGTGAGAGAAACATTGACATTAGAAAAGCATTAGGAATTAGAGATTCTACAAAAAGAAAAATTCGTGACTTAAAGTTTGGGAACAGTACTCCCTTAATCCATATGATTAGCACCAGCTCGTTTGCTTTTTAACTGGTGGGGAAATTTTGTCATAATTTTGTGTACGCAGGTGAGCATAATTTTGCAACCCCTAGATTACTATTTCAATTTTTTTCACAGGACAATCAACGTATAGAAAAGTTTTACAATACTGTCGCTTGCATGGTAAATTTATAACGCGTTATTTGCATTGATAATATTCAAGAAATATTATTAAATAAAGAAATAAATTAAGTACTGAATTTACATCAACATAAAGAAAGATGTTACTGAGGTTTAAATTGTTTTGGTAGGAATGAATCTCACTATCCCTTATGGTAGGAGCTGCCACTGTACAAGATTAAATACTGCCGGAAAATAACTTTCAATTTACGCCAATTTCGATTTACGCCATAACGTATCTATGGCGTAAATCGAGTGTCGCCTGTATCAAATTTAACCTGACCTCTGATTTTATGCGACCCTTCCTACACCTAACCCCTAAAACCTACTACCAAAAGCATACAAAATGCCCCGATTTACACACGGCTGCCCCTACAACGTATACCACCAAAATACACAAAATGCCTCTTAACTTACGCTACCCAACTTACAGTCGGCCTCCATTAAACAATATACTGCTGAATTTATACCTAATGCTCCCATGACTTTATGCCACCCAACTAGTACTACATCGCCCCTGAATCATGCGGTCCCTAAAACTAATGCCACCCATCCTACTGGCATGCCTTTGCAATATATGCATCCCAAAAAACACTAGTAAGTAGAGCTCCTTTGAGATGGAATAGGGGCATTACGACGGAAGGCGAGGCGAGGGCATTAAGTAAATTTTATAATGGTATTTGGATGTCAGGAAAAATCATACCATAAATGGTTGAGTTGAATGGTTCATCTCAGAATTCCGACAATGTTTCGTCATTTCCCAACTTTCCGAGTAATTCAGATAAATTATTTGTAGTGAAAAAGGAATGATAATTTTTATTTGCAACTTCACTCATGGGACTATATGCTGTCCTTTTCGATATGCTATGCTTGTCGCAACCCGCACGGAATTTTTTAATGGAACCTTTTTTGAATGATCAGTTTTCTGATAATTACAGTTTTTGGATTTTGTAATGCATTGCAAAATTAAATTTTCAGTGTGAGACTTGGCAACCGTTTTTCTTCACCGATCTCTTGAATGTTGACAGAGACTTTTCCAAAACGTAATAAGCCCAGAGAAATCATCATCATTCATAGTCTGTCCGTAGACGGATCCGTGATTAATCTTGATTAAGCCTGATTCTCTAAATACCACGGCTTTTACTTACTTATTCTTCACTTCTCGGTAGCTGCCTTTTCCCCATCAAGTCGTCTATCTGATGAAACCTTTTCCTTCCTCTCTCTCTCTCATGCACTCTCTTTCGTATCCTGTCCTATCCAATTTGCCTCTGTATTTATTTTTGTCAGTATAATTGTTCGCTCTTCTCCTGTATTCCTAAGTAATTTCTGGTTTTTCATCCTGTCCATTTTATCTTTAGCATTCTCCTCCATATTCGCATTTTGAAGCTTTCGAAGTATAATAGGTCATTTTTTGTGAGCGTCCATGCTTCTGCTCTATCTAAAGCAATATTCTGTAGATAGCATTATATCAATTTCTTGCGTGTATCTTCATTTTTTCCGTCAGTATGAGTTTCTTTCTTCTGAAAGCGGCTTTTGCTTTCACTATCCTAGTACCTATTTCACCGATGCATTTTGTATCATCATCATCATCATAAGCAGTCTGTCCGTAGACAGGTCCGTGATTATTCATGGTTAAACCTGGTTTTCCATATACTCCTAATTTCCGCTGTCCTCTTCATGTTTTGATAACTCTCTTTCCCTTTCAAATCGTCTATCAGCTCTTTCCCTTTTTCCATCTAGTTTTCCTTCTAACACGTCCTTAATCATACTCTCTCCTCAGGAAATGCCAAAACCAGTTTGTCTTCCTCTTTCTAATAATCTGTATAACACTGGATAACAAAAGAAAACTTTTTTGTTACATGATAAAAAGATGCTGTTCCTTATAGAAGTTTTCGCGCTGATTTCAAATCTGTTTACCAAATCTTTCTATCACCCAGGGTTTTTAAGTAATCGAAAGATATATATCATTCAAATTAAAGGTATTTTAAAATATGTAAAAAATAGTCTATATTTATTATCCTAAAATGTGGTTTATGTGGATTGTCTGCTAAGCTTTGCTTGAGGAACATCCCTTTTAAGAGTCCAGCAGTAGTCAGCCAACATTTTTGGGCTTCATTTTCCCTGGTAGCGGTTTTTCATATCAGAGATGTCCTAATGAAAGCGTTTTCCATGTTCATCGCTCACAGTCCCGAGGTTTTCCGGAAAAATGTCCAAATGGGAGTCCAGAAAGTATATTTTTAGAGACATATTATACCCCATTGCTCTGTAGGCCACCAGAAGCTCACTCACAAGTTGCCTGTAGTTTTCTGCCTTGTAGGTTCTCAGATATTTGGTGACTACTTTTTAAAAGATGCCCATGCAGCTGCTTCAGTTTCATTCAGTTGGCTTTCAAACAAAGCATCCTTCATAAGTTCCCTTATTTAAGGACCCACAAATATTCCTTGTTTGATTTTTGCCTCACTAATTCTTGGAAATTTATTTTTCAAGAAGAGAAATCCACTTTCATTACGATCCATCGCTTTTATAAAATTTTTCATCAAGCCTAGTTTAATGTGCAATGGCGGTAAATAGATTTTTTCAGAACTAACCAGTGGCTGACTAACTACATTTTTCTTTCCTGGAGTGAGTGTTTCTCTTTTTTGCCATTACTCTTTGATGTAGTAGTTTTGTCTATCTTTGGCATCCTATTCACACAAGAAGCAACAGAATATGGTGTATCCAAGCTGTAACCCAAGTAACAGAGAAATCACTTTTAGATCTCCACAGACATGCCAATAATACTTTTTATACTGGATACTGGTTAGCAGGAGTATCATACGATTCCTGGATGTGAGCAGTGTGGGGTAATGGAACAGATAGGTATTTATTTCCATTGTAAAGCAGGACTGCTTTTAAACTCACCTTTGAGGAATGCATGAACAAACGCCACTCCTGAGGATTGTGCTGCTACCCCAAGGCCTCCTGTGGAGAATCAACATCATTGCAATAAACTATATCTCCCTCTTTAGAAAATAGATTTTCAAGATGTTGACGTTTACGGAAAAAAAATTATAACGCCCTGATCAAGAAGACTCCATCCTTTTAATCTTGAAGTCCTTCTTGACCTTTAGATAAATTAAGATCACGAACCAAATCATTGAGTTCAGACTGAGTTATCAAGTAAGGGTTATAAGAAGTCAGGCTTTCCATAAATGCTTGGTAATTTTGTATTTCATCTCCTGAGTCACTCCGGGTCTCGACATCACCATCATCTACTTCATCTAAGGTCCATGTTTTTGGTGGCTTAGGTACAGGGAACTCTGGACCTTGGGACACAGGTCTGATAGCTGATAAAAGATTTGGATATTTTACAATATGTTTTGACTTAGAAGTAATTCAAGATATGTTAAGCAAGCAAAACTAGCAATCGGATGAATGGTCCTTAGGTTCTCTTCAGACCATGGGAACTGCAAATAGCATTGCATGTGACGGGACTACAGTCAGTAGTATTACACAAGGAGCGCAACAGATGTGAGAGGCCCAAGATTTGTCCTGATCTCCTACTTTGCATCCAAAATAAAGATCATATGATTTACTAACTAGAGGGGTAATATTTCGCCTGTGTTCCTTAAAAGTTAACTCACCACAAATATATCAAAAATTGTTTGGGTGACTTTTACAATTTTGAGGCATGTTTCCCTTAAAAAACACAAAAAATATTCACAGACACTAGGCATATTTCACAAATGAAAGCTGACACTGAACTGAGAGCAAAGAAAAGACACTGAGTCAGACATTGTGAAAGTGTCAGCATATTTACATTAGTAGCTGCCTACCCAAGGTAGGTTTTTGATTATGAGTCACTGACACTAGGCATGTTTCACTAATGAAAACTGACACTCAACTGAGAGCAAAGAGATTCAAGGTGATGACTAATAGCTTTTGGACTATGGTTACGTGCAAACAATGACCTCATGTTAGCAGTAAACACATAAACAAAACAACATTTACAAACTAGCCATGTCTCTTTCTATGAACACAATAAGTAATATTTATTTATCGCTAATTTATATAAACATATTATTATGCCTGTTACACAAAAACGGTGGGAGGTAGAAAAATTCTTACTTCATTTTTGAAATTAGCACCTAAAAATACGTAAGAAACAGTTGAAATTTTACTTTTAACAAAATCTTTGTTGACTAGTGTAATAGTTTGCTTCTCTCCTACTCTTCGTAGCACTTCATCGTTTTTCATTCTATCTGTCCATTTTATCTTCAGAATTATCCTCCAAGTCCACCATTCAAAGCTTTTCAGGTATTTTATGTTATTTTTCCTTAGCGTCCATGTTTCTGCCTCGTACAAAGCTATACTCCATACATAGCATTTTATGAATTTCTTGCGGATATCTTCCCTTATATTCCCCATAAGTACGTGTTTCTTTCTTCTGAAAGCCGCTTTTGCTTTTTCTATTCTAGTCCTGATCTCACCCGTACATTTTGCTTCTCTTGTTATGATGCTTCCAAGGTATTTATGGTCTGAAACTGGTTCTAAAGGCTTTCCTTCAATACTTATGCTCAGATTTCCTTCTTTGCTCGATATTCGAATTACCTTGGATTTTTCTGTATTTGTTTCCATACCCCATTTTCTACGTTATTACTATTATTTTATTATTTATAATTTTCTGGAGTTCCTCTTCCTTTTTTGCTATAAGTACTTGTGATCATTTGCGTATTTTACTGTTATTATAATCCTTCCTCAAATTTTGAAATCTCCTGTGCCTTCTAATGATTATTGCATTAGACTTTCTCCATATATATTGAATAGGGTCGGCGATAGGCAGTAGCCTTGTCTTACTTCTCTACGGATATTTACTCCGCAGGTGTCCGCATTCTCCAATCTGACCTTTACAACTTGATTCACATATAGATTCCTGATCAGTCTCCTGTCTTTCCAGTCTACACCTATATCCTTTAATATCTTCATCAACATTACCCAATTTACTCTATCAAAGGCCTTCTGCCAGCCTACGAAACATACGCAGATATCTTGATTGTACTATATTGCCCTTTCTGATATTATTCTAACTACCACTATTGCATTTATATTTCCTCGCCCTTTTCTAAATCCGAATTGATCTTCCCCTAGCATTTCTTATTCCTTTTTCTCCAGCCTTTAATTAAAGTCATGGGATCAGAAGGACTAAAAGCGATCATGAAATTAATTAATAAAATTTACGACACGGGGTGAGTGGCCTCGAGATTTCCTAGAAGTAACAATGATCCCTCTAAAGAAGAAGCCAAAGGCAATGCAGTGTAAAAAATACAAAACTATAAGCCTTCTGTCACACACTTTGAAAACCTTCACGAGTATTCTTAAGTAGGTCAGCTGCATTTTGTATACTTTCTGATTATTCCTAGGTATTTATAGTCTGAAACTTGCACTATTGACTTTTCAGCAATTCTTATGTTCAATTTATTTCATTTTGCAATAGTCTCATGGCTTTGATTTATTATTTCCATCTCTCATTTTCTATGTTATTACTATTCTATTTATAAGTTTCTGGAGTTCTTTTTTCGTTTTTGCTAGAAGAACTTAATCATCAGCAAATTTTACTCTTCTTATGATCCTTCCTCCAATCCTATAATCTTCTGTGCCTTCTTGTACTTTAAGTATTAACATTTTTCAATACATATTGAATAGCACCGGTGGTAGGTAACAACCTTGTCTTACATCTCTCCCGTTGGTATCAGCCTTCTCCAATCTGACCTTTACAACCAAACTCACGTACAGATACCTGATCAATTACCAGGCTTTCTAATTTAAACCTACATCCTTTAATATCATCATCAGAATTATCCAATTAGCCTTGTCGTTCTGTAGTCTTTACAATACATTGCCTTCTGCTTCTTCTTCTGAGGAATCATTGTCATTTCTAGAGAATCTTGAAGCTGGTTACTCTAATAAAGAATATATAGTATATCACTGAAGAAGGGATTTGCTGCAGATCGGTGGCCGATATGCCATGCGAGGTGTGAAATAGGGTTTGGACAAAGCTGATATTAAGTATAGGTTCGCAGTCTACGGCCTTTATGGCCGTGTGCGTTCCTATGAACGTTTAGTGCGCCCGCGAAGCTTTAACGAAAAAGATCCGAGAAATTTAATCACTATTTTTTTTTCAGTTAAAATTTTAAACTTAAAAACTTAATTATGACATTAGTAACCACCAAACCGGCCTACGATGTAAAAATGGTTGCTCAGACTTGGTTTAGGAGATTTATACGCTCAACGATAATCTGCACGGAATTTTGAAACTCCTAGTGCAGAAACTGGAATTGTAGGATGAGAAGTTTTTGAGATGTTGCAACCATAAAAAATGAAGGCAAAAACCAAGAAATCGACAAATTACAGCACAGATAAGGCCTAACCCTTATCCAAAATTAATTGATTAAATTTTCACCAACAACTTTCTGGACACCTGTCCCATTCGTGGACGTAATGTAGTCAAGTGATTATCTCTACCCAAAGGAATAATATCATATCCCATTTTCTTTCAAGACATTGGATAACAGAGTCAAACATGACAGTGTACAAGTCTGTTATCATTTTTCTCTTCATCAATTTGTTCGGATTATTCAAGAAGACTTATTTTAATTTTGAATTAGATCCATCGTCCAAGTGACGAGTGTCTGCGGTATTCATGGACTAAACCAGAGCATGACGGTGGAAGATTTCCCATGCAGGACTTGATAACTCATTCCGTAGAATTCGCAGATACTCACGGAATCCTTTCCTTTACATTTCATGTGCTATAAATACTTCAGCAACGGAAATAGGGCGATATTCTTTATCAAAATCTTTCTATGAAATAGGAAATTCGAAAAAGATGTGCGGTTTTATCTATGATATTAATTTTTTATAAGATAGACGGTGTCTAAAAATAAAAAAAATACAAGATTAAAATGAAATTTTAACTTTCAACGATATAAGTAGAGAGACAACGATTACAAATTATATATAGCTTTTACAATACAACATTGTAGAGAAAGTTCTTTTAATATTTTTTATTCATTGGGGAGAGACCTAATGATGCATACGAGCCAAAAGACCGATTTAATTTTTAAAATGTTTTTTTTATCGAGCATTAAAGTTACTATCATTTCTACCTTTATAAAATATATCGAAAATTTTTTCAGAGTACTCATAACAATAAAGAAAATATATTTTCAGCAAGCAATCACATTACATATACATTTCTCGCCGCCAACTTTCTTGACAACGAAGAGTACCAAACCAGAATAATAACATCCTTAAAACGCTTACAAACTTTCATCGCCAATAGATAAAAAACATTTATCCCAGCGTCCTAACACAATTTGGTCGTCGTTCTTCTTTTCTCTCTCCACCTCTACGTTAGCAGTTCTGCAACTCCCGGAAGTTCATTTCATTTTCCCCACTCATCGTCCATCTGGTCAAACTCCAAAACGAAGCACTCCATCATCCTGAAGTCCGACCAACCCCTCTTTTAGTATACACTATATATATATATATATATATATATATATATATATATATATATATATATATATATAGTTTTTTCTCCACCTCTCCAAAACGTCAAATGTCCTTAGGGCGCCCGTGCTGACCTCTCTCGCCGGGTCCCGATAACAAATCGATCAGACTCCTGGGATACAGCGGTGAGAGGGTGGATTCCGAGGAAGAGAGGGTTGGTCCGGGGGTGGGGTTATTTAAAGGAGTGGAGCGTAAGAATGGAGGGAGGTGATGGGGATAAGGTCGTGGATTTGAAGGAGGAGGAGTCACCTTCTAGCGAAGATGGATAACCTAAGAAGTAGCAGTATATCCATTTTAAAAGCCTCTTCTCGTCTGCTAAAGACTAACAAAACTCCTGCGAGTTTCGAGTGAGGCCAAAACGCCTGACTGCGACTCCTTATTCTTTTACGTTCGCTTAAAATACGCCAAGAAGGTTTTACAATGTTAAGGCCTTGGGAAAAAATATTTCTTCCAGCCTCCTGCTCTCGCGATCATTTTTCTTCGCTTTTTTGTGCACCGTCGTATACGTATTTTGCAATCGTCGTGTATGACGTCTTGCGATTTGCGTCACATTTCCTTCTCGCATGTATAATTTGAATAGATTTAACGAAGCAGGCAGCGGAGCAAACTAGTTTTTTTGGGGGTTGGAAAATCGTGCAAAGGAATATTGCATCGCGCCGTGTCCTAAAAAAATCGGAATTGGGTTACCGTTATTTGATTTTATGCGGATGTAGTAATGCAGCCTTTCTGTGTATGTTTTGAAATATCTTCGGTTTGTAAATATTTGAGCATTATTTTTATTCAAACGTTGGTCGTCTGTTATTTTCGAGCTTTTTTATCCCTCTCTTGAAATTCTGCGTGATTCATCAAGATTTGATTAATTCTCTTCGCTCTATATTTGATAAACTAATATTGCCCATGATTCTCGTATAAATAATTAATTTAGTTTTTTATTAACCCTATTCAACGGAACCGATTTAAAATTTACGATAGTAATTCACATTGATAGATCCATGAGCATCACTATTCACAATTGACTAATTTGTACAGTAATTAAAGCATAGATTCATGACTTTAAGTATGAATCCTTAAATCTATTGATTTTTAAAGTTTGTTTAGATCGGGTTTTAACAAAAAAATAGATTGATTTGTACAGACAGATAGCACAAGGCGCATACATTGCTATAAATTGTCACGGCTCAATTTCTTTCCCACCAAGTATTATTATAAGTATTACACTGATCTTACTTAAAAATTTATCAGCGATTCGGTGATTTTTGCTATAAAACTGGTTTTACCCAATGAGATAAATAACGTGAAAATATAATCATCAAACCGAATCCTGTGGTGCTCTATCAAACACTATATATGTTTAGACATGTTTCTAAGATGTACGAAGTGATTTTTTGATAGCCATCATTAGCTGGAGAACTGATCTATCGATCGTTGCTTCTTCTTTTGTTTTTTATTTCGTTTAGAGGGAAATTTTAAATAATCTCTCCAAGAAACCAACACAGAAAAAAAAAATGAACATGTACCAAAGAAGTCATTACTTAATCCCTCAACTCGCGGTTTCTTTGCAGAATATAAACTTTTTCTCCATTTCACTATCTCTCACACTACCCATTGATCATAAAACTTCGTCAAAATTAAATTATCCCTCCTTCTTCTTCCACTGCTGATTTCGAGAGAATTTTTTAATATAGCGGACTGCAACGAACTCCCGCACTTTGTACATTATCTGGGCTTTGTTTCGCTCCTTCCCTTTAAAAGCGGAGTGCTCGATCTCATTTGACTACGATCGAATACACCGTCGGACCAAACCTTTAAAGTTCGTTTTAGGTAGACTAACGAGCAGAGTAGCATGATCGGATAGAGCCTGCTAAATGAGGATGGAGCGTAAAAGGATATGATCACATTACAAACGGAGTTAGGTTAACCGCGGTGCATAAATCCCTCGCCCAGGCGGCCTCTGACATATACGCAGTGCTCTTGAAGCTGGACTAAGTAGGATTATCCCGCAAGGATTAGTTTGGACCCCATATAATTTTGACTGTTTTTCCCACCTCTCAACCATTCGGTCTGACATCCAAAGACGGCAGGTTCTTTATGAATCATACTGCAGACCTTCTTTTATTGTCGGGTGACAACGTGGGGAATGTTTCAGTCTAAATTGCGGAAATTTCATCAGCGATAGATTAAAACTCCGGCCTGCTAATACTCTCAAATGACTAGATTACTAAAATCGCGAATTGAAGTGAAATATATATTTTTATTTTATGGTGTAACTCATCATAAATAAAGTTAAGAATAATAAATCTTATTAAAACAATTTTTATAATAAAGGAGGATAAACGTTTCGTTAAAATATGTGTAATTCCACAATATAAAACTGATGGTTAGATTATAACATATTATTTTACTAATCTGAAATAGCCCTAAATTTAGGCACGTTTTTTCAAGTATAGAAATATTATTATTGCATCTTGCAAATTTTATATACCCAAAGGTTTTATTCGAACCGATTATTTTCTAATTGCTTTGAATTTTCATTCCGTAGCTTGAGATTTTTGAAAATTGAGGGATATGACTGAGTAAGGAATACAATGAACTCGCTCTAAATACCAAGAAGTATTCGGACTTCCTAAAATTTTCCAGTTAACTTATTGTGATTCAATTTATAATATTCGGAATTTATGTGGAAGTCACGATTCAGGGCTTCACTTGTAAGCCGTTTGAGCTCAGAACATTTCTCATCGTCTTTTATCCAATACCGCTCCTTATTTATAGAAACATCCAAGGATATTCCGCAATTCTACGGTAAGACCGTTTGTAAATTCACTAGCCTCAGACCTATGGAGTCAGATAATATGAAACCCGCATGCGTACATGTAGGTCTGGACTACTGCGTTCTTTTGTTGGAAATTGCCCTCCGTGGAGTTCAGTGGCTAAGGGATGGTCCTCTAAGTAAACTCTGACCCCGCGCGGCCTCCTATAAAATGTACAGGGAGTCAATCCCGCCGACTGAAACTTTGAGCGTAAAGGGCTTTACGCGATTATGACGTCATTCGAAAGAATAAAATCTAGGTTGAATTTCGAGGCTGTGAAAAGAAGACGTCAGCTGAATAATAGCGGAGATACGTCCCAAGTAAATACTAACGTTTATCCTATGAAACGCTATAACAAGGCTCGTGATTACTTTCATTATTTAAGGGATCCATAGCCATATTTTATGCACTAAGTGATAAATGTATTCATATATGAATTGAGTTAAAATTTAAATTTATTGACGCAAGTAAGGTCTTCCTTATTTAGCCTGCTATTCTAAGTTCTGAAGCTACGTTAATAAGAAGTACAGTAAATTAAAAAATACTCAAAATTTATTTTTGTTATAAACAATTGAAAAAGATTCAGGCCAGAAATAGTTTACGCATTTTTTCATTCGCAATAAAACTAAATTTAAAAAATTAAATCTCTTTTTCCTATAAATAATCCCTGACAACTCTTCAACCTTGTTTCATTAAATATTATTAGAATTATGAGACTATAAATTTTACTATAGTACTACCTAATTGACCAGAACTATGTATCTCTCCCAAAAAATGTTCGAGCATAGACAAAGGACGTTCGCCATGGAATATTGCATTCCTTCCCATAAACATAACACGAAAGAAAGAGTCGAAGCTCTTTTATCTTATGTGTGATAGACGTAATTATCTAATGTTTAAGACACGCCTACATATTGTACATATGCATGCATGTGTGTGTGCGAGCGCGCCCGTGAGACAACACCGCACGCACAGAAATTCACTGATTTTCACATTGAGCTTACTATCGGTACGGAAGACATTCGTACAGATCAAGCCCCATGGGTGACTCGTACACAGGACCAATCCTTAGGCATTCAAACAGGCTGTCTAATCTTTTAACACATGAACTAAATCACTGTGTATGTTAAAGATTCAGCAAGTAAGTAACAATCACCCCTCATGGCTAAAATCAAATTGGCATACCTAATTCGTAATCTTTCTTTATGGCTCTTGGAAAAATTTATCGTGTCGAGATTCAAGATTTTTAACATGAACTGCTACACTATTATTTCTGCGTCTGCCAATGTTCATAATATTTATTTACAGTTACTATTCGTGTAGCAACGTATATAACACGTATTCATGACTGAAGTCGGTATTCTGCCAGAATCACGCCGCTTAAAAAATGCGTGTGAAGGGATTACGACACAAAGTATCCGGAGAGCAATCCGGAGAAATGTGGGAAGGCAATATTTCTTGAATTCTCGCTCGGGTTTTATCCCGCCATGTGGGGCAAGTCATATTTTAGGCCGGCATCAAAAATCGCAGTAGGTACGGTTTCGTACAATTTGTCGGGGGAAAAAACAAAAATAAACCGAATCGCCTTTTAGGCCATCGCACGGAATACGGAGGAAGGTCACGTCCAATCAAGGTACTACATATTTTATCCTCTCTCCCTCTGCCTAATTGTTGTTCCCCTGCGATGCTCAAGTAGTTTCAAATATGCCTTCGTTTTTAACGGGATCCGGTTGTTACGCGTGTTTCATTTGACGGAGATTTTGGTTTTTACGAGCTGGCCGTTGAATCGAGGCCGTAAAATACGACATATCGCGGCCATGACGTACTAGATTACTACCGCATTTGTTTTTATTTTCCAATGCACGAAAGGAAAGGGCGTGGACGATATCTTATCCGGCCCGCCATGAGTTTTAAAAAAAGGAAACAATCTAAGATCATATATGTAATTCCTCAAGCGTTTGTTCGACTGTCCAGCTATATATCTCAAGAACTACATGTTGCAGAGAAATTAATTTTGTTTCTACCAGGAAAACTACCGGTTTTAATTTCTATCCACCATATTGAATGAAATGGCGTCTTTTAAAATATTAAAAATTTATATTCCGGAAACGGTAGTTTGGAGAAAAAACATCTTGAATAAAAAATGCGTCTTGATAAGTGCAACCCCGAAACTTTATTTTCAGATAAGCACTGTGATAATAAGAAATTATAGTGCGGAAGTGGGCTATGTGATCTTTGCACCTAAATCTTTGGGCACCACTGGTTTAGATGCTGAAATAATTGCAAATTTGACGAGGAAAAACTTTTCTATTTGGACCGTTTTGCGTAGCGGAGATTAAATCCATGGCCGACAGTTAAAACACTCCAATTAGTATCGCGTGTTTACGTCTGTTGTTAATATTCCTCGAAATAATAGGCAACAAATTTTCTCGGGTAATTATTGTGGTAATATACTATCTATAGAATTAGCAAATGTCGAGTTTCCGATTCTGTAAATGGGTCAAGCGTGTTTGATGCATGCATTTGTCATTTATGTAACTGAGGGGATGAGCATTATTTCTGACCTATTTAGTTCTTAGTCCACTATCCCAAACGTGTTTAGTTGAACTTTTCGCCTGCAACTCGTAAATGTAACGATCGTGATTAACCCAGTAGAGGTTTTTTTATTATTCGCGAAATAAATAGAACAGTCATTTGATATAGCTGAGAATTTTATCGAACGTATATAACGTTTGAGCAAAAATTAGGCCTAAAAATGTTATCTAATCTCTAACAAATAGCAGCGTCATTTCTCTCTTTTAGAATTGATTTTAATTTATTAAATCAGGAGGTTAAAATATATATGAGACAAGTAGGTGTAAAAGAGAAAAAGTGATATGAACAACCCACATCAAAATAATTCCAGTTGAAACGTTGGCCCGTATACAAAATTAGGTATATGATAATGATTTTGTAATTTATTTGATGTAGATAAAATATCTTTCAAATTAATTAAAGATATACCTTTATTCCACGAAAGGTTAACTTTATGATAGAGAGTATTTCCTACGTCTAGCATGAGCTTATTAGAAATTCGTGTATTGCATTCGCCGGTGACAGGAAAAAGGTTGAAATGACCACTAAAATTATAATTACTCACAGTATTCTAAGAAACCGTCTGCCAAAAAGTTTCGTTTTGGCTCATTATAATGTCGTTCTCTTCCATCTCCTTGCTATTTTTCTGGCACGATCCGAATTTAGTACTGCTAAAAATTTCCCAGTTTCCAATAAAGCACATTAGAAAATAGGTGGCCTCATTTAATGGGTTACATAAAACAATTATTTCTATTTTTTCTAAATTTTCGCTTATCTTTTCGAGCTGGAAAGATTATACTCGATAGATATTCCGTCCATCGAAAGGTCGAGGATCAATTTACCCGATGGGGGTTTCCCATATATTTCGCCGGAGGGGGCGACGATCGAAGAGGTTGTCAAGGGTCACATCCAAGGACGACGCCATTCTCTCTCTCCTTCTATCTCTGCCTCTGGCAGTTGTTCAAATCCGATCGCGGCGATTGTCTCGCGATTGTTAACGAGACAAGACTATAATGAAAGAGGTGGGTTGCCATAACAAAGGTGGAAACACGAATGTTTATATCCCCGAGCGATTCCAAACTCCATATACAAATTTTCTTTCTTAACTCTATATCAGAGGTGCGCAACCTTTTTAATCACAGGCCACTTAGACACGGATAAATTAGCTAAGTTCCACGTAATTTATTAAAAAAATACTATCAATATATGAAAAATTGAAGTACTTATAGTTAGTTTAATTTCCTTTCTAAAGCCATCTTTTTCAACATTAGATAATTACCTTTCTACCTAAGGATTCGACGGTTAGGTAAGCCGATGGTTTAATAAAATTAAAATTGTTTGAGTCGCGGGCCACAGGTTGCGCACCACTGCTCTATATTATTCTGGTGTCTATAAGAAATATCAAATTTTTACTTTTGTATTGCAAATGGCTGTTTTCTGGACGAAAATATTATTAGCATGCAGTGTTCAGCAGGAAATTGTGTATACATTTCCTGGGAGAAGGAAGCTCACTCGCAAGTAGGTTCAGCTCAACTCGAATAAATTTTTTGTAACAAGCGGCTATGGTCACCAAAGGTAGAATGCGGGCATGAAAAAAACTGGTCATTATTCTCTTTAGAAATTTTCGCTCGCGTTTCTTTTTCACCTGAGTCAATATCGATAAAAATATTCACCTTGGTATACATCATTATTTGTGAAGTGTCCATATTGCCTCAATTTGTCTTCGCGTTTCCAATATATTATTTTCTGTAGATACAGCATCGGTTTCCATAGCAACGTTAGGAATATTTTGCTTTGAGTTACCTCTACAAAATTGGCATTCAGAAGAGCCGTATCATTCTGAGATGACGCTCTAGAACAGGCACGCCAAGCTGGTGGCCCGCATACGCCCTTTCTGCGTCTTAGTGAGGCCCGAATGTGAATTTTGGTCTTAACTAAATCATTCAAATTTTTATATAAATACTATGTTATTGTGGAAAGGAAACAAGACTTTGTATTAGTTATTTAGATACAGTAGAACGCAGTTTCTAAATTATTAGGCGTTCTTTACCAGGGAAGTGGTAATACCGGAACGCCTTATGGGCACGTCTGGTCCGTCCGTCGTAATTTTCATCTCCTAAACCAATAGACGGATTTAAATTAAATTAAGTATGAGTGATCGTTATTAAAATTTATCGCCCAATTGTAATTTTAAACTTAATCCGTCAATTAGACTTATACTTTACATAATTACTTTAATAAACTTTTATTCATATCTCGTTAAATGGCATCCGTGAAGCAACAACGAAATACCAAACTTTTCTCGCCCTAGCTCTTATATGATCTGTAAGGTATAGATTAAGAAATGTATTCGAATAGAGAAAAACATTTACTACAAGAAAGTCCGCGTGACCACACACTAACGAGTAATAGTTTCAGAGGAAGAAATTGTAGAAAATCCTGTGCAAAACTTCGCATATTTTCTTTACATCGATCTCTAAGACGGTTCCCTCGGCAAACAACAATTAAAATCGATGTTTTTCTATCCCATTCCCTTATATGATCTGTAAGGTGTAGTTTAAAAACTTAATTCGGATAGAGGACAACATTCACAACAAGATAGTTTGTGAGACCACATAATTACGAGTTAAGGATTCGGAGATAAAAATTCGAGAAAAATCCAAACAAAACATCGCATATTTTGTTTACAACGATCGTGAAGACGGTTCTCTCAGCAAACAGCAATTAAAAATTCATATATTTCTCTCCCATGGTCTTATATGATCTGTGAGGTATAGATTAAAAATTTCATTTGGATAGAGAACAAAATTTAATATAAAATAGTCCCTGAGACCATATAATTACGACTTATAATTTTGGAGATAAAAATTCGAGAATCGTCCAATCTTTCGATATCGTTTATACGTATTTAGCACCTCTTAAATCTCTGTGTATTCCATTTATGGAGTATACTTTTCCATCTTAGTTGTTTTGTAAAACAGACGTCCAATTTTCTAGAAAAAGTGTATATTTCCTATTCTAGCTCCCATTAAACAACTGTAATTTAAATGCGGGCCCTCCATAACATTCATTGCTTTAATGCGGCCCTGTTGCCTGACATAGAACAAATCTGTTCAAATTCCATCCATACCCAAATTAATCTCTATGAACCCGTATATACTGTATACATATATTTTGACAGTTATCAGGCATTCTATAAAAGACAAATCATGCAATAAATCATTTATCATATTGAGATTCTATTGTTTTGAGAACTATCGAAGCGCCTAGAATCGATTTCAAACGAGATTGAAACGACATATTTTAGGATGTAGGAAGTAATGTATTTTGAAATAAAAAAATTATCCTAGTTTGTCGCCATAACTATGTTCTGCAATCACGCCCAGCTCGCGTCTCTTGTGGGACATTTACGCTCAATCTCATTACCCTCGAAATATCGACGGTTTAATTCATCGGCGGACATCATTCGCCGTAAACGGAAGCCACAGAATGCATTTGACTGTCAACTGATTGAGTGCAACAGGGAGCAGTGTATGTGATACGGTAGAAATTGTGTTTTTATCCAACGGCGTGAGAGAAGATGGATATAGCGGGTAGTTTGCCGTAGAACGATGTGTGACAGACAGGAGGGCAGAGTGCTCGGTGAGAGATTTTGGAAACCATCGGCGCAGAAACAAAACAGTGACGAGGAGCGCCGATGGCCCGAACGGGGAAACTTTAGGGAATTGCGAAATCCGTTAATTTAGATTTTTTTAAAGATCGCGCCTTGATTATCCGGTTTCGAATTCATGTAGTAGTAGTAATTGATTTTGTAGGTGCGTCGACGTCTATGGTCATTTTGCACTGTCATCACCTGGACATTACACACAGAAGAGAGGAGGGAAAGCCGGTGCCGGAATTACCCTACTCTTTACGAAATCAAATCAATCAATCAAAAAAATCAAGCGATTCGATATTTTTTATTTTCCTCGTATATTGCAATGCACGCCACTAACTTTCATCGTAATTCCTTCAATATTAATGTAAATGAAAAGGAATTTCCGTTTTATTTACGAAAACTCCAAAAGTGAAATATCGGGCTCACCCAATGGTCGGAATCCAATACGAAGACATTTCCAGCTCACAAGAAACGGTTGAAAGAGACAGATGTAGATCTCGGATACAAATCAGCCGTCCTCACCGGTTATCCACCGATCATTTGTTCTGAAAAAAAGAATCATCATCAATCGTATCGCAGAGGTCACAGAAAAAATTTTATCCGGGCATCGTGCACCACGCCTATGCGAAGAGTGAAACAACAACTGTCATATTTTATCTAAAACTGTCAAGGCATTCAATAAAATGAATGCCTAGATATTGTACGTGATAGCTGGATGTTACACTTTACCAGTAACAAATGCATTACAACATGAGAGTAGAAACTTTTTCTCCCATTCGTCTTCAATCTCTGGTTTTAGCAAGAACTGGATTTTGTTTCGTAACCTTTCGTCCAATGTCGTTTCCATGACATAACGCATCCGCAATCTTATTTGCCTGTTATCCAAACCGAAAGGAGGAATGCGGCGCTTTTGGTGCGCTAAATTTATCACCTTGTTCACTAGGAGCCTGGTGACGCGCCATGGGTCGTCAACCATACCGTCCCTCGTAATCACCGCCGCTGCAACTTCGCATCCGCTTCCGTTGCAGTAAAATTTACCAAGTTACAACAAACGAGGCGGCAAAAACCTTGACGTGAGGCTGTTTACGTGTATCAAGGACGCTAAACGAAACCACACGAAAAGTCGACTCGTTTTTCCCCATTCTCATATCCTCGGTTCCGCCGGTAACTACAAGAATTTAACGGTGGTCACTCGGTGGGATAACGGAACGCGTCATTGTTTGATGGTTTAATTTTAGTTGCTACCGGTTTTAGCTGGGATAAAAGAACGTCGCCTACACAAATCGTTTTCGGTGCGAGCAACGAGCTAAATAATGTTTCCCCTAATCAACAACAATTTTTTTGGTGCTGAGAGTAATTTAGTCTTTCCATTGAAGTCACACTTATTGCATGTATGTCATAAATTTTTGAGGAGCGACAAGGTAATGATTTTGCACTTCCTCCGAGGTGCGATGTCCCAAAAACAAAACATTCCACAAGCATGGTTTTTTGCCAGTAAATTAAAATTTCCGCGCACGTTGCTGATAATTTCGTCAACTGCGAATGTTTTTATTATATTTAACATCAGGTTTACCGGATGTTTATTTTGATATTTTAAATCGTTCCAATGCACCAGCAAAATTTCCGATTTATATGTGAACAGTCATATTTCAAGTCTTGCAGTTGAGAATAATCTATTTCGCGTTATGGCAAAAATAAAATTGATATAGTAGCCGCAAAAGTTTTTAAAACCATATGTCTTAAAATCTACTACCCCTGAGTTACTGCTGATGATGTCTGCTTTTCTGCCGAAACGCGCAGCTGGTTTTAATAACCTTTTTATGCCCATTAAAGATATCTGTTGTGTCAGTTTAACGTATGTCATCATAACGTTGATTTCGTTCGTTAGATATATTGCTTTTGCCCAACCATTGCTGCATGAGTTCAACGAACCGTCATTTTTGACTGACAGGTGCCTAAATATCGTTTGGTTTTTAATCAAAAGTAACATTTTCTGAATAATTCTGTCGATATTTAAGCCGTCTAAAATATATACGCACTGCCATAGAAAAAATAGAAATATGTCGCCACGAGACGGGTTTTATTGTATCCTAAAAACTGTCTTCAAATATAAATTCGGTGACTGATATTCTTGGAGAAGTTCTACACAATTCGATGTTTTTATCACAGTTAGCCTTCGTAGACCAGTAGGAAGTCGTCACCGAATTGCTCTTGCAATAGAAGCTTTTGAAGCGGCAAGACTTAACCAACTAGAAAATTGCGTTAGCTCTACCACCGCCAAACAATCGCGGCGGCCGCTTTCCGCCCACGTGTGAATCTACAGTTTCCATAGCTACATCTATTAGTGCAACGCCAGCGGAAGCGCCGCTAATGGCAGTTTAGGCGCGCCAGTGACGCATTATCATCAGGAAATAGAGAATCTCAGTTACGACACACGACCTGTGCTGGGAACGAGACCTTGGGGCTACGCCGGGTGTAGTGCTGAGAGACTGCGGTGGGAGGGAAGTGATGCATTTTCGCTCGGAACATCGCTCCTTAACAGCCAGCTGTTGCGTCCCACGTTCGAACTTTTGATTTCAAATTCGACGGAAACTCTAAAACAGAAAACAATGATTTTCCGTAGCGTGTTGACGCTTGGAGATTCGCAGGTGAGAAATCGTTGCGGTGGAGGACGAGGAGAAATGAGGGTCGCAGTAAAGGTCTCATCAACCATCGCCTTATGGGGGGACCCGGCGGATAAGGGGCCCTGATATCCCTTTGAATAGTATTTGCAGCAATTTGATTGTGGAGATCCACGTTTTTGGCGGGGATCCCTTATATTTTCCGCCACGATACTGAGAAAGATGTACTTTTAAAGGCAGATAGGGTCTAAAATCGATGTTATAGCTTATTTCAACAAAAATCATATTGATGAATTTATACGATATTACGTAGGCCAAAAGCATTAATGGTGAGGTAATTCGTATCTATATGTCGTTTTCTTTCTATTTTCCTTATATATCGGAATGTGCGAGTGAGCCAATTTTTGTTTACGTCGAGATAGTTGTATCGAGTGTGTGTATTTTGGGCTAATCAACCTCTTGGATTATTATAGCCACAACTCCTTCCACAACTAACACAATCGCAAAGGAGGAAGGAAACCCGGTGCAGCATTAACCTACTCTTTACGAAGGGCACCAAGGGGGGCAACGGCTTAACGTCCCTTCCGAAGGATGGAACGCTGACTTTGCGTGGTCTCCTCAAACCACACAAATAGGGGGCCGGGCGACCTTAGAAAAAATTTTACCTTCGCAGGATTCGTACCCGCTGACCTTTCGAGCAGCAGGCGAATAGCAGCCAGCGTCCTAACCACTACAACACCGGCACCCCCATAGTTGTATCGATTCAGCGTAGTTAAAACATTTTTATTACTGTGTTGAGATGGAGAATTTTCATACTAAAATTCTGTTCCGTTTTACAACTTTAGAATAAATTTTACCTTCGCAGGATTCGTACCCACTGACCTTTCGAGCAGCAGGCGAATAGCAGCTAGCGTCCTAACCACTACACCACCGGCACCCCCATAGTTGTATCGATTCAGCGTAGTTAAAATATTTTTAATACTGTGTTGAGATGGAGAATTTTCATACTACAATTCTGTTCCGTTTCACAACCTTAGAATAAATTTTACCTTCGCAGGATTCGTACCCGCTGACCTTTCGAGCAGCAGGCGAGTAGTAGCCAGCGTCCTAACCACTACACCGCCGACACCCCCATAGTTGTATCGATTCAACGTAGTTAAAATATTGTTATTACTGTGTTGAGATGGAGAATTTTCATACTAAAATTCTGTTCCGTTTCACAATTTGTTACATTAGCAGTTTTATTCACACATTTACTAAGGTTGATGGAGGATGTACAAAATTGTGATGGAAGAAACAGAAAAGCTGTTCAACCCCATTTTTTTCTCAGATTTCCTCTCTCCCCCCTATTAGCATTACACTGACGTCGCTATGGCGTACAAATTAAATTCTAAAGCAAGACTTTTAAAATGAATATTACCTTATTTTGTTGCGCTTTTGAGGAGAAAATACGTAAATATTTTTAAACGTGGCCATATTCTCGAAACTTAAAGTTAACAGGCGAGTAATAGAGTGGTCATAAAAACGTGACCAATGTGCTACGAAACCATCGCGGTTGAGATCCAAGAAAGTCCTTTTTTCGTAGTTGTTTAGGGCCCGAAGGAAACGCTCCCACTGAATCGCGGTGCTTGGGTTGGTTTAATAGCGCAGTAAAAGTACAATGTCTAGCTTTATGGATAACTGTGGAGTCGTTTACCGTTGTCGTCTCCATAAACCTCGTCTCTCATGCAAGTCAGAAAGCAGTTGAATAGTTCGCTTTAAAAGCACAGAGGTCAGTGTATGGCATGATTTAATGCAGCGTATAGTTTAAAGCTCATAGAATATCATGAGGCTCACATAAATATTGCTTTGGCAAAATATGTAAGAAATATCATTAAAAGTCAAAAACGTGATTAGTATTCTTTATTTTGCTATAAACCCATTTAAGTTTTGATAAAAATTGAATGAATATTATTTGCTTGCGGATTGAGTCCTATGAAGCAGTGGTTCTCAACCTTTTGCATCTTGCGTCCCACCTACCATTCTGTCAAAAAACCTTGGTCCCACAATGATAAAAAGAAACCCAATCTTTTTCAAGAAGTGGATTTTTATGGCAACTACATCTCAGAACCGTATTAATCCTTATGGACATTTTTAAAAAACCTTAAACATTGGAGTAATTTGTTGAGAAAAATCTATACATTAATTACCGTCGACACTTCGCGTCCCACCTAGACGGTCTTCGCGTCCCACCGGCTGAGAAATACTGCTATAAAGGTAGAGTACAGAAATTATTACTTTAGTAATAGAGAATATGGTCCTAGTTTTTGTAACTGCCATTAGGAAGTCACATTTCTTCCTAAACTTTTGAAACTGAATAGCTATTCATTGTACTACTTTTTAGATCAGTGGTGCCTATCTTACGGTCCACGGCCCGAATGCGGCCCGCGAGGGTGTGACGAAATAGCTATCCGAAAAATTTAACGCACAAATTCATACTTTCATACTTATATTTTTCTTTTCTATATCTGTTACCTTCAGGTTTATATAAGATTTCCGATTATATTTTTTATTTGTCCATTTTGCCATTTTTATTATATTATTTCAATTTTACAAGCCACAAATATGCGTTATGGGGATATATAAGAATAAATAAAACATTTAAAATAATACTTTGAAAAAAATATACTCGTATGTAATTTCTATTTTCCTCAGTGTGGTTCTTTATATCTCAGATTAACCTTAATGTGGCTTTTTATAAGGACACCTATCTAGGGTTAAATCGAACGAACATTTCCCCCGGAAGGAAAACGCATCCAATTTGCGCTTCTCTAGGAAGGTGCCAATCACCATCACCATCAAAGGATTCCATCCGTAGGGACGAGAGCGGCGGCGAATCACCACCTGACTAACTCAACTCACGCGCCCCTTGCCTCGACTCATTTTGCACTCTGCTTGGCACATCTATGCGCTCAACCTGTTTCCCCCGAGCTAATGCGTTTCGAATCATAGAGCAGGAGAGCGGCGCGAAAAAATCCAGCCGTTTGGAACGGCAAACGGGCCGAACCATTCGCACCATACGATAAAGCATCGAGTCTGCGTAATAGATCACGGTCAAACGAGATAAAGAAATTCCGAATTTACCCCTCTCTCTCCAAACAGGAAGAGTAGGAATTGCAATATTTATTCACTTTTGAACCGGGCGGAAGAATCTTTTGATGTCGATTCAGGCAGAACATTCGCAGTGATATAAGGGAAAAGAGGGGGAGATGTGAAGAGAGGGGTTGGAGGGGAGGTAGTTGAAAGGGGGAGAGGTGAGAGGGGAAGGGGTTTGGAAGGGGGGAAAGGGAAAGAGCGGAGTCAATTTAACGTCATCTCGCCTCTCTTGATGAAGTCGTTTACAAGCATTTAGCGCGTTTCTATCTTCGTATTCAGTCCCGTTAATGACGTCGTAATTCCTGAGGACATTTTTCCCGGTTGAAATCAGATTAAAAAGCTCTTCGCGAGGAGACGTTTTAACAGTGTTGTCTCTAGAAATTTGAATCGCGTCGCGTTTCTTCCTGCTGTAATGAAAGGTTTTTTTTTGTTTACTTCCTTGAAGGGTCTATCATGCTTCGCTCGACTTTAAGTGTTGTAATTCGTTTTTGTGCAGTCTGATTAAATGTCGTCGCAGCTGTTTGCATGCCTTTTCTTTCGCAGTTCGCCAGGGTCTGACTGAGGGAAAAATCGAATTACCTACATGCATAAACTGATGAAGAAACGCATACGTTGTTTGCGAGAGCTCGACTTATGGCCGGAGTTTTATTGTTGTGTGACTGTTGAAGGGGCGTAGTTTGTCAAACTTCAGTGTGTAATTCAAGAAAGAATTATTGAGCATAACTTATGACTGAAATCAAATTGTTCAATTATAATTTTTAGAAAGACATGAATAGGTTGGGTAACCTAGGTGCGCAATTCAGGCGCATAGCAGCCATCACCAGAGACTATTGACCGATAGTTTTAGAATCCGCTATAAATGACCCATCACTGATGACGACTGTTTTTTGTGGCTAAAATTCGTTTACGATTTTCCAAAACTTTCTATGACTATTGGTGAAAATATTTTACAATATACGTGTGAATGTATATACTTTCATACATACTCATACACATAAATACATATATGAATCATTTACTTGCTTATTCAAGATCAACTAAGTTAAGTATAAATATCACGCACTTCTTCAAAAACATTATACACGTGACATTTGAAATATAAAAACATAAATGATAATATAATCCACAAACTTGAAATTTATTTTATATTAACTATCGTATCTTCTGTTATGTAAAAAGAATGCGAAACGTTAAGAAAATACTCAGCTAACAGTGTAGAACCTTATGTAATTCTGCAATAAATTACAAAAATGGGTCGCATATTCTCCTTTTCTC
The DNA here is from genome assembly GCA_028673005.1 of Tanypteryx hageni. Lineage (NCBI taxonomy): Eukaryota > Metazoa > Arthropoda > Insecta > Odonata > Petaluridae > Tanypteryx > Tanypteryx hageni. The sequence continues at coordinate 50,470,725 of CM054113.1, forward strand.
TTCTCAGTTCGTTCAAGTGTCTCATTCTCTGTTTCCGAATGCTGTAAACGGCTGCGATAAATATTCAATGTAGTTTCTTCCCAGGCAATGAATCTTCATTTGCTCGCATAAATGAGCTTACAACCCGGATTTTCAAAAGAAATGGAAACAATAAATATACTGGACATTTGAATACAGGGTTATTCCAGAGAAGTAAACGCCTTATATTCTAACATCATCCATTTATACTCCCTAAAATTGCACCTGCTTTGCATAAAAACTCTATAACCAATAGCAGGTAAATAGTAGTTGGAATTTTTTTTTTGTTGTGGAAGAAGTTGAGGGAAAATTCTTGCTCTATAGAAGAGTCAAAAAATTATCCCACAATTTTCTTGGAACGTTTTTTAATTCGAAGAAACTTATCGCAACTCAGGCTGATATTTCCTAACACATAGCATTCGGGCTATATTGTTATATGCAGTGCATTAATTCACATTAAATAAATGCCATCCGACCAAGGCTTGGGGAAATGTTTTTATAGATAGATACTGGAAAATTCAGTTTCGCAAAAATATATTCCATCAAAAAATTTTGGCTCCACATCCTTAAAATTTTGTCACATTCATTCTGTAATTTATTATGGTTAAACAATCGACTATGGCTTAGGTAGCCTTTGTAGTGTACGTCATTCATATATATATATATATATATATATTTTTTTTCTTGAATCAAAATGTTTTTATAATTAGCGAAAAAATTAAATTTAAGAAAATACTTTTTAAAATGCTCGAAGCTTTATGAACGCAACTTCAAAATTCAAATATTTAAGATGAAAGGGAAAAATGCAGGTAAAAGCTGTTAAGTCTTCATAATTACAGCACCAACTGAAAAAATATGCTTTGACGTAGGTAATTAGGAGCAGAATAGGATCTCCATTTCCACTCCTAGATTTTGCGTTTCTCCTCATATTTTCAAGCTCTATCGCAGTATTATATGGAAGTTAATAAAAATCGCATCGATAATATATTTTATCATTTTATTCCTGGCGATGGAACCGGACCTTGTGAGTTTCCAATTAATAGGGCTGCCAGACGAGACTGTCCCGTATTTCATTGTATTGTCCCATTGTCCCGGAAATGTCTGTCGGGACATAGAAAATGCCCCGTATTTACGTCGCTATAGATGTTGAATTAGAAAAAATAGTAAAAGCCCTTTATTTTGTATTTTATAGTAACCCGCTCAGCTTATGTGCTCACATTATCCGTGTCAGTATACCCTTTTCCTCCTTGTAACACTCAACAAGAATTCGCAACTCAATCAAAAGTAGGGATATAGTAGCTCATCCTAATTTTTAAAATGGTTAAAAATGGGCTAACTGGAACCTGGAGCAACATAGTCCTAGAGAGTCGACTGAGGAAACAAAAACCACACAAGAATTCTTTAATTTCTGTTTGTGGTGCTAACAGAGAATGTTAAAGTCTTTTGTAATAATTTTGGCATTGAATATCAATCAATCCTCTCACACTCAAAAACACGCTGGCTTTCGTTATCCAATGCAGAAGACAGGATTCTAAAGCTTTACGACGCGTTGAGAGCATACTTTCTATCTGAAAGAAATATTCCTAAAATTCTGGAAATATTTTTCAATGATTCATTGAACGTAGCGTATCTTCACTTGGTTTACAGTCTATTGAGTATTTTCTATAGAAAAATCACGCAAATTGAATGAGGAGAAAAACGTGTTGTCGAAGTATTAACAATTTTACAGGAGTCCAAAGATTGTTTGAAAGAAAGAATGCAAGCAAATTTGAATCCTTTAAGTGTCAAGTCGATTATTTGTAGAGATAATGTTTTATGAATACATGAAAAGTAAGTTCTTTCCAAAAGTAGAATTGTTCTATCAGACCTGTTATGATTATAAATTATCAGAAAAATATTAATTTGTAAAATTGAAAAGTAAATATTACAATTAATTTTTGTAATTAATGTTAAATTCCAATTACACTTTACTAAATGTAAGTCAACTACGCATTATTAAAGATTTGTCATCTTTATAATTCATCTTATAATGTAAAATGCTGATGTAAACTCTAAATATAATTCAATGTCTATTTATTTTTTAATATCTCTTTTTAAAATTAATTAACCCATCTGCCAATTGGTTTCAAAACAATTATCCTATTTGCATGTACCACCCTGCAGAGGCAATAAGCATGATCGGATTTTTGCCTGGTCCGAAACTCTTTCTCTAAAAAGTAAATGTAAAAATTATCTATAACTGGACATCATTCAGAGCACATGTATGGTTGTAAAAGATATCTTTCTTGAAATAAAAAACTTTGTAAACTGAAAATTCAATTCAAAGTTGTGTTTCTTATTTGAAGCCAGAGATTAATTTTACAGTATATGCATAGTTTTAAATTGTTTTTTTGTTAATTTTTAACTTTAGATAATGAATGCCGCTATAAATGTTTTAAAACCCATGAATAGAGAGTTTCAGATTATTTTAAGTGTCCCGTATTTTATTGGAGAATTTTGTTGTTTGTCCCGTATCTTCAAAATCAAAATTTGGCAACCCTACCAGTGAATCAACTCAACCGTTCGGTTAACACTTGCAAAACATTTCCGTTCAATGCATCGCATCCTGCTGACTTCGTAGCTTCGGGGTCGCATGTGCCGACAAGGATAAAGTAAAAGTTTTAAACTCGCCGACGCCTGTTGCAAACGATCAAACTGGGCGGAAAGTCGACGCTTTGCAGCGCCTATCTTCTCTTTTTTTTCGGATAATTTTGATTAGTCAGCCGACGGCGAGAGGCAAAATTGCAGCGATACCTTTGTTCAACGATTCGATTATCATGGCCAGCTAATTGTGAGAGTACATTACTTTTATTACGGTCTACGAAGATCTGCTTTCAGTTAATGCGGTTTAGCGAGTGGTTTCATTGAGGCATTACGATGACGATAATGTCAAAATAATGTTGTGTGCTCATATTACCTGGTTTTTGCAACCAGAAAAAGGCTAATAGGCGATTAAAACAGAAGTAGTTTTTATAGCGGCATTCATGTTATACGGTTTTATCTAAAGTGAAATCAAGCGGACGTTCATTTAAAAGTTAACAAATAATAAGTATAAAGTTATTTTTACTTATATGAACACACACACATATCATCACCATAACGGGTAGTCTGTTCGTACACTAATCTGTAATTATTGTTGATTATATCTGGTTCTCCACATATTCCCGCATTCCACAACCTCCTCTCTTTCATTTCAAATCATCTATCAGCTGAAACCTTTCTCTAGCTTTTTCCATTTTTTCCTTCCTGTATACACATACACAATCTTATTACCATTCGTGGATTTATTCTGTATATGCCCTTCCGGAACACACCGTAAAACTGTACAAAGTTTTCACGTAGAAACATATAAGGTTATCTGTGAGCACCGTCTTGAGTTCAACATCCGACAGTTTACTTATTTAGCACTGCTTCCTTTATCCTTTCTTATAATCTTCAGATCGAAATGGAATCTGCTTTTTCATGCTGTGCTAAAGCGTGATTGATGGCCGTAAAATTTATGGGATGTGTGTGTGTGTTAACTATTATATGCTGAAAGTTCGACTACACCTTAGCCTGGACCAACGATAAAATCTTACGATTCACGACATCCCCAATAATCTTTATCTAATGGTAGGTATACCAAAAATACGAGTTGTTCATAGACTGTATGAAATTCATGAAATTGAGTTCCTCTATTCCTACCTTTACTGATATAAAGGAAGATTACTCGTATTTCGCCGGAGCTTAGATGGGAAAATATAATATTACACCCACGTACGTAAATTCCGTTCGAAATAACAACCACAACTGACAAACTGCCTTCGAGCGGAAATTACGATACCCGACTAATATAATCCAAATAGAGCCTCAGTTTAATTGAGAAGGGATTTCCTTTTTTCGTTGACGCGGACGATGTCTGTGGACAAGAAACAGGATTTCGTCTCGAAAAATATCTCCCTATATTATTGCCCTCCTACTCCTCTGTTCCATCTTACACGCTAATTCCCAGGTGAAAAATTATTAACTGTTTAGTGACTAGTGTAAAAAATGACGGATACGTAATAAGTATAAAATTAAAACACTTCCCATTCTTCCTCCGTCTCACACTCTCTCCTATAATATGGAGCTAACTCTCACAGCTTGACAGAATTACAAATTCAGTGCGATAGAATTATAAGCATAAATCATTATTTATATAGAATCTTTACATAGATATATATCACCCCGGATCTTATACCACCGGTTGTACATACAGCTTTCCCAACAAACACGCAAACCTAGGGGGAAAAGCGTTACACACAAAGTGGCAGATTAATCGTTTTATGTTGAAGATTCTCTTTCCGTAAAGGAAACCTACAGTAACCTTCTGAGACCGCAATTAACTCAAACCGAACTACATATCTCTCTCTATCGTGGCCAATCCTCCAATCTCCCGAATACGGAGAGGGATAATTCTTTTTTTCCCCTATAAATTCTCGTCGGTTTCGGGCCTTCGTCCATGGAAACCGAACCTCAGGAAACCCTTAGAGACGCATTAATCCGCGAGGGAGCGCCCATCTTCGCATAATTTAGGCATAGGCTCTGCTACTTCGGCTTTATCGCTAATCTTCATAAAGTCGGGATTAGGCCTTCGGTCGTCGAATTAGGAGGACTTTAGAATGTCGGGAATCGCAAAGGAATTCCTCGTTTGATCCTCGAGAATTCGCGTATTCCGTAAAAAAAGGTCTCATTTTCCGGCCGCAGAAGAAGGAACGCCTGTTAACTACTTTAGAGGGGGAGTAAGGTAGGATTTAAAAATAGGATTTAATATTTTATGCAGGTTATCATAAAAAATACCGATATTAATTCGACCGGCGGAAATGAGTCAGAAGAGCAGTAACGAATAGATTAGATGAAGACGCTTGACTGAAAGTTAGTTATCAAAACGAATATCCTAGCAAGTTGCAGACATAACATGCGCGCACCGTGTTACGCCATTAATATCCTGTCAATTCCAATAATCGCTACACTTTGATGCTGCAAGTGCATGTGAAAGGTAAACATTTACGGATGTGTCGGAAGACAAAGAGAATGCATCGCCACATCCATATATTTTCGTATGCTTGAATTTTGCGGATAATGAATCGATGGTATCATATCAATTAGCAACACAAATCTGGGCTTAGGCGCACAGACACTGTTCGATAGGAATGCATTTGAGTCCCAATGGATAATCCTTCCAGGTCTCACAGACAAAATATACTTTCGTATATGCTCCTTTAATATGTTAAGGGACGCTGTGCGGAAATTCACTTATTCGTTGTCCGTGGTAACACGTCTTGTATTGGAATGAAAATAGTAAAATTTTGTCCTATATTCAGGCTGTTTTTGCAAAAAAATGTCCAAAATTAGATATTTGCTACAGGTAAAATTATTAAATAAAAATGAAAGACATCTAAAGAATCCTCGGCTCTTAACTCCTGAGTTGCGACCCAAAATTGAGCCTCCAACCCATTTTCGAGTGGATTTTTTAGCCCAATCGTATTATTCCTTCTAACAGCGTATTGAATGATAATGTATGGTAATTAAAAGCACACATTTAATTATAATATTTCAATGTATCTCATCATTTATTGGAAGGGAACTGTTTGAGTATGTGGGCCGTAGCAAACGGGATTCGGATCGCATTTATATTATACCACTTATATTAATCCTATCTTCCATTAGGTTTTTACTGCAAAGAACTAGGATAAGAAATACATTATTTAGACATGTTCATTATCGCCATTTGCAAGCGTGTCGAATATAAAAAATACACGTGTCTTGGCTAAAACTGCAGATAAAATGGAATCTTTAAAGTATCTGAAATACTTTTATCGTTCTGATAAAGGTTTTGAGAGGAAAACACCCCGTTTTTATCATCGTACTAAAATATATAATATTATCGCTTCTATGAAGAAATAAAACAACTCACAATCTAGCGATTCGCATCGTTTTTGTCTTCATATCGAATGGATAGCTTGGATAGGTCGAATGTTCTGCTCGAAGAAAACGAGAGAGAAGAATTTTATTGGAATCGCGTAAAAAGGCAACGATGACTATGGAGGGGTAAGAGATGCCATAAAAGAAAAGATTCGACCATTCTTTCGCACGAGTTTAAGGACCATCCCACGCTACCAACGTACTCTCCTTATAATCTCGCTTGCGCTGCGGAATATCCCTTCACCCACTCATTTTTCCCCTATTCATATTCTATCCACTCATTTAATTCGTTTTGTTTTACTGCGTCAGAACTCCGTGCCAACGGACTGCGGCCATTTTGTAGAGGACAAACACAGACGCACATGGGGTTATCTATCTGCCCCTCTACGCTCCCTTTCCCCGAGCTCTCCCTCTACCCTCACTCTCCCTCTCGTCCCACTCTCTCACTCCATCTCTCCCTCGCCATTTTCCCAATCTCTCTAACCCGGAAACAATTTTCGTAGCTTCGTCAAAAATTAATCGATTGCAGCCAATATGTTCATATGTCAACGTATCGCGTCAGGTTAATAAAAACAGTTGAATACGAAACTTTATTTTTTTATTTGATGGTTTCGAAATTAATGTACAAAAGTTCCTTTCAATATCAAATCGTAACAATAAAAATAAACTAGAAGTTGCCGGTTATTTATTTGGAATTCAAGGATTTCATTTGAAATTTAGGTTAATTTTGATTTATTCATAACTATTTGCCATTTAAGGTTCTCATTTATAATTTGGGTTAATTTTCCTCGCGGATGTTAATTAGTAAGCGAGCGTCGCAGTTAAAATAATTTGTACGGCTGCTGCTGTTATTAACTTCGGCTAGTTGATTAAATTATTGTTGCATTTTAATCAAAATTTCTCGAGCTGCATCAAAATTTAAAGAGAGCTTTATGATTGCAGCGTTGTTGTACATACACGTCTTTAAATGTTATAATGTGGGAATAACTCTTCCTTCAAAGTAGGTTCTAGATTCACTTCCCTTGGACCATGACAAAATTTTGTATCTTACAGCAGAAAAACAATATTTTTTCAATTAATTTAAAAATTTAGCCGATTTGGATGTAAACATTAAAAAGTTTTGCAAGAAAGAGTAGATGAAGACTGATACTATGACCCGCTCTGTATGTAAAATAAATTATCATCTTCACTTTGTGCATTTACGCTGCCGACTTTTAATTTCAGAACCTGGTGGTGATCAAGTATCTGCAGCTACGTAGCAATAAATCGAAAAATTTTACCATTCTATGAATTTGCTACCCAGGACTTGTTTAATTAAAGTAGTCTACGTAACATGCTGGTATGTATAATCACGCTATTTTAGTGCTGAACATTTACAGTGGGCTAAAAACAGATTTTTGTTTGGAAAGGATTGCCCCTGTTCGAAGTAATTTTACATTCACTCGGATGAGAAAAATCTTCACCGATTGCGAGGAAAATTTTCCCTCGGTAGGCTCATGTATGCATGCGAAAGGCGGCGAGAGATTTACACGCAATGAAAGAGAAAGGTCCCTAAAATGGTCGCACAACTGTTGCCGCCGTCACCATGGCATCCGACGCGATTGTATCGGGGATCGCTTAATCATGCGGTCGGAGTAATGTCCTTCTAACACCATCCCTTCTATCTCTCTCACTCTCTCTCTCTCACTCTCTCTCTCTCTCACTCTACCACTCCCGCCCTTCTCTTTCTGTCCATTGGAGCGATTGCGTCGCAAGCAAATTAATAATGTCTGCCCAGGGCGTTACATAATGGCTTCCTGCGGAAAAGCAATAATTCTTCATAGCTACTTCTTCAGGTGGACGAGGAGCGGCGCTGCACTCCTATCCACTAAATTAACAGAACTTGCCTAAAGACGGCATAATTGTATGCGAGGAAGACGCGGTAAAAAATAGTAAACATTCTCGCGACACTTGTAAAATGGGCCTTTTCCCCTCTTAAATCGTGAAGACCGGCGCAGAACGCGAGCATATTTTCCCCGAAAAGAAAATATTTATATTTTTTCTAATATTTTTCACATGAGGTTCAAAATTCGACTCGAGTCATCTGTATAATTACGACACGAGTCACGTTTCCTCGGTAATGACGTCAATTGGAATCACGAGAATTTGTGAGGGATTTATATGCGGGAAAAAAAATAATTTTTCTATAGAGATCTATTAGTACGGATTTTTTTTCATCGTGGAACGGACGTGTGCTACATCTCTCTGCTCGACACGATCATTAAGCTCTGCAGTCTAGATTGTTTTTTTTTGTGCGAAAAGTTCAAATGCAGAGGAATTCTTCCGCAGTCTATTCCAGTCGTTAAGGAGATCATTGCCGGTCTCTGAAACTCGCATTTCGATCCTTATTAATTGGTTCGCGCGGAAGCAGGACTGGAAAGGATAATGGAAACGTTCGTTGAAGTTTAATTGAACGGCAATAACATTGGCAGAGGACGTAATTAAGGCCATGGTGATCAAGGAACAATTCATCTTTGGAGAGGACCTTAATTCTGAAGGACGGCATTGTTCATGGAGGGTTCTATATACGTCTTTGCATTTAGTCCTAACATGATAAACCTCTATTAAAAGAAAGTTTTCTTGATTAACTATAAGTACTGTTTGCCACGGAAAGAGTTTTAATAGACATCCTAACGTAACTGATTCCTGGGATTTTGCCACCATCCATTATCTATTCTTCAACAAAAACTCGATTTGATTTAACAATTAAATGAATACAAATAAATCGTTTATATTGCCATAAAATCTTTTCAAACCACATTATAACGAAAATGTATTCTATCACTTTTTAGCAAAAGCGTCACATAACGTCACTATAACGCGTCCTCCTTCATTCTTCGTTTCTTTCTTCATATCGCAATAAAGAGGAAAAAAAGTTCATCTTAACGCATTGCCAACGTTTCGGTGGTCGTTTTTTGCTGTCAAGATGGTGGTCGGTTGAATGGAACTAAATAAAATGTCACATGTCTCATCGACTCTTAACGCTCCATTTAACGAAAGCGGAGCGAACACTTGTCTTCCATATCTACAGTCCTTTTTATGCTATTTTCTGAAAGGTCTTCCCTTTTAAACGCATTCAAAAATCGTTCGGTGTATTCCATCCCCCCCCACATATTTTCTCCTTCGTCTCCCACTTTCTGCCCCTTTATTGTCGTATGTGTTCCCCGAATCTTCCACCGAAGATACTTCTAACCTTCTCTCACATTTCCACTCCGTCACCGGTTGACAGTTGAAGGCGCTGTTGCGCGAGCACTCAATCTCGTAGGCGTGCGTTTGTATTCATGCTCCCTCCTTATCTCCTTTTAATCGATCTTCTTATATAGCAAAGCTCTGGAGATTGGAACGCCGCCCGAAGGTTCCTCTTTCTCTCTACTCGTTTTAAAATTTTCCTCATGAGGAGAAGTACAAAGGGGACTTCTTTATACGACATGAGAAATGGAGCAAGGTCTATGCTACTTGATCATTTATATTCGGTTCTAATCTTAATGGATTCTGTAAATTCATACCAACTTAGATCATAACAGAGGCTATTCAATATTTAATCAAATTTACTTATGCTCATGCAACACTTGAGTGAGAATGGCGATTAATTTTATCATTCAGATCAGGGGTCTCCAAACTACTGCCCGAGTACCACATCCTGCCTGCGCAGTGATTTGATCCGGTCCGCCTTATCAGCAAAAGTATTCATTTGATATTATTAATGATGTCTAAACGACATTTTCCGAGTTCTTGGGTGAAATTTACTTTGAATATAAGCGAATTACATACTACAGAATAAAAAAAACTCAAAAGCAAAAATAAAACAAAAAGTCGTAACATGAAAATGAAGTTTTTGTGGCGTGATTACGAGTTTGTATAAGAATGTTCCAAATGTTAAAACAAATTCAAAATCAACGTAAAATATTATTTTTTAAACTGATAGTTTGTTCTGTGACCGTTAATTTTTTGTTTTAGTCTTTCTCCAAATACATGACAATTTAATCCCATACCCATATTAACCTATTCAAAGAAAAATACCAAAATTGTTTATTATGCCAAATGTTTCTTTAAAAAATTAACTTAATTGCTTTCACTGGGAATTTATTGCTACGTATCTTTAGTTTACGATTGCTTACATTTTAGATATAAGCAAATTTTATTTGAAAGCCACTATGCCAGTTATAAAGATGTTAAGAAAAAGCGATCATGATAATTTATACATTTTATATTTTTTGTCTTGGCATGAATTAATAATTTGGCCAATTTGATGAAACCGATTTCCTTAACGTTCCGTTGTCAATTAAGTCAACTACATATTATGATATCATATAACTGCCATCTCGTGATTAATGTGATAAGAATTACGAATTAACCACTGAAAGTGGTAAGTAAACTTTTCCTATTTATTGATACGATTATTGCAGCCCGCAAGGCTAGTGCGTATTCTCGATAACTGTTATAATTCTTGACACCTAATCTCCTTAATTTATCATAAATGCATGAAGTTGTACAATTATAGACTTGCTGTTATTGTTAATGTTTCCATGTCCGTACATTTGGAAAAGACTAGGAGAGGCTAAATAGTTCGTTAGAATGCGAAAAAGTCATATTAATAAATTTCTTTTTTAAAGCCGTTTTTCTCAATCTGAGCGCGATTTCTAGTGCTTTTGCATTTAAACTTAAACATTTTGAAAAGGTGGGCCTTATTCCACCAAAGCGATGGGACTTATGCATTCAATCTGGCACGTTTACATATAAAAACCTTTTATTTCCTCGGATCTGTGCAAAAAATACCCATACATTTTGAGTGCATAAATATGGATGTTTTCAACAGCAGGATCGAAATATACAAAGTATTTTTTCTGACAAAAACGTTTTCGCGCTCCAAAACTCCTTCGTGAGTTTTTCAGGTATCGTCTTATCTTATCGAGTTTACGGTTTACTCCTTTACTCGCGGATCTTCCGTAAAGAGTCTTGCGCGGGACGTGACCGTAAAACGGAGAAGATGCGTCGGAGAAGTTTTGAACACTTGACTAGATTAATTCAAGGGTATCTCATTTTATTTTTCGTAGGCGGTTTGTTACCAAGGACTTCTGACCTCATTTAACAAACAACGCAATTAATCTTCATCGGTTTCTACGCGTCTTTACAAGTCACACCCGCGGTTTTATTCTCTCCTCCTCACGGTGTCTCCCACTTTAACAGTACTGTTTGTCGATATTTTTTTCGAAGTAATCTGGTCAAAAATTTTTGCTTTCCAATCGTATAAATATGCAGCAATAATTCTGCCAAAAGTTTTGCGAGGCAACTCAATCGTCACAGCAATGAGATAAAATAATGTAAATAAAATCAAGAATATGAAATAAAATTATTTCCAAGAAAATGTTTTGCATAAACAACTAGCATTTTCACCGCGATTCTCATTTATAATTAGGTCATGTGAGATAGCACGGCCTTCATCAATCTCAACTGTAAAAAATGCGGCTTATTTAATATCATCTCTACCGATGGCATAATCTCCTTATCTTTTCCGCCGCCATAAAAAACTTTGCGTTCTACCTTCCTCCGTTATTCCTCGGGTTGTCTCTTACGCTTTCTCTTACTCTTTCCTCCCTTGTTCGCGCAACGAAGACGCTTGTCTCGCATTGTTTCCTCGTTGATGGGTTTTCAGTTTGGGAAGAGAAAAACATCATGATTGGCTATCGATCTCTCTCATGCATCGCATGGAAAAACTTTATCTTTCCTTGTAAAAACGTCTTCGAAGATTGAAAAGAGAATAAAAAGAGGGAGAAATAGAAAGATAAAAGACGAAGGAAGAAGAGAGGAAAAGTTAGATAGATGGCTATTTGGGCGAGGTTGACGCTTGCAAGGCCCATTATAGAGATAAATAGATAGAGAGATACACAAGCGTCATTATTTGGGCAAAATTTGGACCATATTTACATTCAGTATCATGAATATTAAAAAGTAGTACAATAAACAGTATATAAAACGTATAAATATAAAATATGTAAGGAAAGACAGATTTAAGTTTGTGGGGAAAACCTAGGTAAGAACAGGTTGATTCTTTCTAATAAAATCCACGCAGTAAAACATCCACTAAGAAGGGGTGTGTGAAAAACAGTAGGAAAGATCGTAAATACAGCATCTTCGTATAACGTCATGAATATGTATAGAAAGGGAGTAGAGAGAGCGAAAGAGGGAGGGGGAGAGAGAGAGAGAGAGAGTGAAAAAGACTGAAAGAGAGGGAGTGAGAGAGACAGTGAGAGAGGAGTAGGTAAGCCTGAAAGAGAGAGAGGGAGAGGAAAATGGGAAGAAAAAGGAGGACATCTTTGCACAGTACAAATTTCCCTCTCAGTTTTAAAACCGTTGAAGCAGTCGACATTTCTTTAACTTCGACGGCACGCATTGCCATAATTTCGCCGGTCTCGTGACTTACACACTGCTTGCGCCGATTAACACGCATTTTAAACATGCTTATGCTTAAAAATCTTACAAGCAGGTGGCCTCTTTATAAATGCCCTCTCCGACCTCTTCCAAGGTCTCTCCATTTCCATCCCTTCCTTTCTTCAAAATTCCCAGACCGCTCCACAGTCAATGTTTACTATTTTCTCAGCAAAGAGTTGCGAGGGTGATTCGTTCAAAAGACCGTATCGTGAGTTTTTTTTTAAGTGAAGCACGTTGCACGAATTGCCAACCGCGGATTTCGTTACCCAAATCAATTGGACCTTTCCAAATCGCAGATGACAGAATAAAGGAAATTATTTGAGGAAGAATTCGCGTTTGTTCTGATGCGATTAATTCCAACCGGTGGAATGTATTAACGCGAAATACGCAACGTGAGCTTGGTTAAATGTTATTGTTTATCTTCATTTACGCGTAAATGATCGATCGGGCTTTTCAAAATCACCATAATCGACGGATCAGACCCGCAAGCCGTAGTTTGCTCATCAATGGCAAAAGCACGTGACTAAAACTCAGCCGACGTTATGAATACGAAACCCTTCCTAATTTTTCTTGTTATTCTTATATTTTTCAATATGCCTATAGGCCAAATTTAGGCAGAAAATTCCGTAGCACGTGAAATTACGTGGATAGGAAAATGATTTCAATCAGACCTTTCACGAAGGCACTATTCAAAACGAAAACTATACCGAATATAGTATTCGCTTACGTTCTTGATTTATGATTACTATAACCGCGGCTGGTGAGGGCCTTATGTTATGAAATATTGGAGGTTAAGGGTAATGATCCTTGAGAGACATACCCAAAATCCTATAATATACGCTTAAATGTTGAAAATGCTATACTTCAATAAACATTTATTTTATTAAACAAATTAATTATTCCTAAGAAAGGGAAAACTATCTCTTTGCTGCCAAAATTATTTTAAGGACTACAATACCGTAGGTGTTAACGACCACAGTTATGCTAACGTGGCCATATCGGAAGCTGCTAACTGCCTCTTTTCTATGCATCTCCTTCTTCTAAAAAACAGTTAATATGTATCGTATTCGCTAATATCAATGTTAATGTTGGTAAAAATTACCCAAATAGCCAGTGCCGCGCAGAGAACCACGGATACTCATAGCTGGATACTGCGGTTGATCAAACCGTGTACAATTCATTAACCGCGGGTGGTTTGGGACTACGGTATATTTTAATTAACTGGATCTGCGCACACCGCCTGCACAATACACCCATTGCGGTTGTATTCTTAATACTAAAATCCCCATCACCATTATGATATTCGCATTACTTCCCTTACACACATCTCCGTGAAGCGGAAACGGAACTCGCGACCTGAAATCGAGTTTGGTCGAAAGAAACGACGTTAGCGAATCGGGCAGTCGACCATTTGCGGTCGATTCGTTTGGGAAGGCATTCTTTCGCGGATTCCAATCACGTTTTTTGTCCGTTCCCCGATTAGGACGCTGGTACCTACGATCACGCTATGTACGCAATCCGCAACCAAATTAATAATAATAATTACGGCCTTAGTAGTGGGATTGATGAAATATCTTGTCTCCCAGTTATAACGTCCAATGTTCGAATCCTGCCGTGGGCAGGTTAATCTGTCCTGCTCCTTGTTACTATCCGTAGGCTGTTCTGAAATGTTTTGGAAGGATTTTATATTAAGGTGACCAGACGTACAGTACTCCTTTCAGCGAGTTTTTTACTCCTGAAAAATTATGTACTCCTTTTGTACTACTTATAAAGGTTTTGTTCTCCTTTGCGAACTTGCAAAAAATTGCCTTGCAATGTGTACTCCACATAGGGGTGTGCCGGTATCGATTACTTGAAAAACAGTGTTTTAAAGAGCCGTGTATTTAGTTTTTATATGAATTGGCCTACAAGTAAGCGAAATCCCTCAACATAATCCTGTGAAGCAGGGTCGTGCGGAGGATACTGTTACAAAATAGAACGATTCAAACGGCGAATTTCTGGGTACGTCCTAACTCTATAGTTCGAGAAATATAATCTCAAAGTAGTGATCTAAACAATGCCAAATTATCACTGAATTGTGTTAAATGAAGTCTTCCACTAACCTACGTCATTGAGGTATGTATTCTTTCTTTCTCTGACGTGTAAAATTATAGTCATTCTTAGCTTAACGCAAGTTTTCATTTAAATTAGTTAAATATATACATCTATTGTACACATTATGGCCTTTAAAAATCTGACTTGATCAGTTCTCCAGGCATTATTCATGTGAATGTACAAGGAGTAACTTTTAAATATTTTAAGTTCGCAGCGATAATGAGTTTTCATACATAATCTTCGGTCAATATTCTCCTGAGCGATAAATACAGTTAATAAATATACTGGGTCTTTAAAAAAAAGCGCTAGGTCTCGCTACCCAAAACATAAATTGTTTTGTCCATGCAGTATTTATCATTAAGCCATTTACTTATGAAATAAAGGATAATGTACTATATTTTCTTCTTTCTCTGAAAAATTATTTTTAATTTCTGATATATTTTTTATATAAAGAAATTATAGTATGAGAAAAAATTTAAAACTGATATTTTGTTCTAATTATTATGTAGAAGCCCATATCTTCAAATTACTTTACAATCTCTTATAAAAAGATAAAACAAAAACATTCTCTTGAGCGCGGGGGGAAGGGAAGGAGTTAGGATTCAACGTTCCAGCCTTGGTGTACTCCTTGCAATTTTTTAAATCTGGTCACCATAGTTTTAGGGAAGATGAAAAATAGACTTGTAAAGTAACTTCCTGCATATCTTGTATTTAACTTTGTATAGGCAGCTGATGTTTTCGGAAAGTTTTTAAGCGATTAGGTGGGAAACTCGGTAGCAAACTCTCCTAGGAACTTTAAAAGGAAACTGAATTAATGACTTCGCGGGCGATTTCGTAGGTGACTTTATGATAACTTGTTAGTAACGGTGTTAAAAGCTTTAAAAGGTTGAGTTTGATCAACATGAGTAATAGCATAGTATATTTTTACGTACAATATTAAATTACTAAAAATACAGATACGATCTCGGTAATTTAACTCATGAGCAAAAAAATGTTATTTCTTCCGGTAAAAATTAATGAAATATAGAATTAAAGGAAAAATATGTATTGAAAAACAAACTTTCAAGTTTCATAAAGCATTTTTTGATTTTTTTCCTGATAGAATCACTAAAAACAATCTGAGTTGGCATATAGGGTAGCAATTTTTATTTATTTAAAATGCCGTTGGGTGACAAGAAATTTTATTGGAGAACATTAAAATTGAATTGAAAAGAAGGAAGTGATTTGTTTCGGGGTAGAAAGATATCGAATCATATTCAAGTTATAAAATTTCAATTATTCTTTTTATTCGGAAATACATTAAGGTTTCTATTTATGGACGTTGCTGTTTCGAATTGGCGCTTAGCTATGAAATAATAATTTACTCTGGTTAAGAGGAAATGTTTAGAGGTAATTTTGCATATTGTTTAGTTATTGAGGCAATTTTTATATTTATTTGGGAGAATTGGGCCTTATGAACTATTTACAAGCCTGACCTTACAACAGGTAGAGTAAACAATTATTTATTTATTAATGTTTCATTCTCCGATACGATATTTGTGAACCCAATTTCAGCGGAGACGACAAATTTATATGGCTCTAAATATCTCCTGTTAAATTTATACTTTCAATTAACCAGTACCCCAGCACACATAAACGTTTTGCGCGCATGCGTCTAAACAAACATCGGTTACCAGAGTAATATTCTTTCCCTTTTCTAGATTAGAAACTATTCCAAGAGCTGAACTATACCCGAAAAAATCATGTGACGGGATATTCATTATGAAAAGAAAACGATTTTTCTTGCTCATCCGAACGTTCTCATATTTTTTTCTAGAATATTTGACGTGTATCACTTGCCAAAATGGGCTGACGATCATTTTTTTGTTGTTTCTCATTCTCTCCTTTCTTTTTCTCACGCAAGAATGCCCACGGAAACATTTTATTTTGTATTCTGCATTCGATGTTTAGTTTATTTGGTTAAAGAATGAAATTAATTACCTTGTTTAGGAAAAGTTCTTTTTAGATAACTGTTAGAGAGAAATAGAGTTTTAAGTTTCATATTGACTATTTGTGATACAAAAATATAAGGTTTCCTTTTTTAAAATGTGTTTTAATTGGAGGATCGGCAAACTTGCGTGCACGGCGGGCCGCATAGAAAGTTGCAGGTGTTTTAGCATTACAGATATCAGAAAATTGATGCAAGGTAATATAGGCGAATATAAATAATAAGCATTTTATTTTTCGTTAATATTCCAAAATTCAAAGTTTTTACCACAACTTCAATTAAAAATACCGTATTTATCCTAGTACCAACCGCACCTTTTTTTCCAAACTTTTCTTTAGAAAATCAGGGTTCGTGTCTTATTCGAGGATTTCATATCAGAGAAAATCTTGAGGTATGATACGGTACTAAATACGATGAAGAGGATGAAGATGTATTTTTTATTAAGTTAAATTATTACTGAACGCATTGAACTATTTTATCTATTTTTTATTGTGTATTTTTAATTTTAGTTACGATAAACCTTGGCTATACGCGCGTGAATCACGCTTTCCGGTCCGCTGCAGACACCTCGGCGCTACGCGCTTTTCATTCAGCATCGCTAGTTTTGATGAAAATTATGTCGTTGAGTATTCTTTGTCGTCGTCTATTTTAATACAAATGCATTGAGAATAATTGTGATAATTTACGATATAATCATTTATAATTTCAAACTGTGATCGAATAGTCAGTCAAGTTACTACGACATCAAGTTATGTTACGTTTTTCAAGAACGTAACCCTTTCATGCATCGCAACAATATGGACAACTGCAGAGAGAGGAATATATAATGCAAAAAGATACATGCAGTAATATTATCTCTTATATTTGGGCTCATTAAATTGAACATTTAATGAATTTTGTTTTTTTTTCTAATTTGCCTTCCCAAAAATTGGGGTGCCGGTTTTATTCGGGTGGGGGTGGTACTTGGAAAAATACGGTATATGAAATTGATATTTTTAAATTTTAACATAGGTTTATCATCGCAGGTTCGTGGGCCACATAAAAGGCTCTCGAGATCCAAACGCGGCCCACGGACCGCAGAATGCCGACCCATGCTCCAAATCATACAAATTATCAACGTTCAAATTCGGAAACCATTTGATAATAAGAAATTGTCTGAAGCGCAAGGCACACTTACTTATTATAAATTGACAAGGGATGAGTTTCAATAACCTGTCGATACAAGTAAATAAAGGAACTATATAAGAAAACGACATACGATTACGAGCGATTGAATGTTTTCTTTTTCCCAATGCCATGGAAACGCGTGTTGTATTTCGCGAAATTTGTTTCACCGCCAGAAACATTAATTTCCTCTTCCCATGGCGAGACCATCCGCTCCAGGGCACGTGCTCTCTTTCGTGTTCAGCCGATATCGTCGAATCCGTCGTTCTGCGGGCGGATTTGTTGTAGTTGGCTGCGTTTGTTTTGTGTGCCGAAATTCGACTCTGGAGGAGCTTCCGGGCGCTTCGAAAATTAAAACTTCACGCTATCCGAAATAATTGAATCCTGGAAACGAGCTTTTGTTGCAGCAGTGTGATCGTTTCCCGTTGTGTTTGTTTGGTGATTTATTGTACCTGGAGTTTGCCCGGATCACAAAAAAAGTTTCTTCTCGCTCGGATGGAACGATTCATTTTGCATCGCTTTCGGCTTCTACCGGCAAAAAATGTATTGTTTCGCAAAACACGTGCGATTTTAAATCTTGCAGATGGATATTAAGAAAAGCCATTCAATGGATATTTTTCAGTATTTGAGCGAAGGGCCTTGTTACGTTTGATTTTTCTGGTAAATTATTTGCATTTATCTGCGGTCGCTGCTGAATTCTGGGAAAGAAATTCGAATTCCTACAAAATTTGAAGATGTATTTAGAATCTAGGATTTTTTATATTCACTAGAGCATTTCTGCCTCAATCATCCATTTTGCGAGATAAATGACACTTATAAAATAAACATAAATCAAATAAAATTATTTTCTTTAAAAACTCAAATTCCATTTCCATAAATGGAATGACCTTCATATGCTTAATGATTTCTGTCAGATGTTGCGGACTAAACAAAATCATCAGTTTATTACTTTGAGTACTCTTACTAAGGTTGTAAACTTTTAGTTTGTATCATTGAAGTTGTCTCTCGGAACGATAAAGTCACATCGTGAATGGTAATAGGAGAGGGAATTCGTGACTTCTTCATATATTTTGCGTGACTTAGAAGAAGTGTCCAAATGGGAATCGTGTTATTTTGGTACGAAACCAAGCACACATCAACGAATCCATTTTGCAATTACGTCCAGTTTATGTTGGCAGTGCTATCAATTAGAAATGACTACATAAAAGGAAATATCTTCTAAACAACCATACAATTAATGATTCCGGCTATTTGAAGCATAATGAAACCCGTCAGGTTACCGCTAGGCTGTAATCATATAACGTTTAATTGGAAAGTATTTGGGATTCAACGAAGTTTATGCGAGATTCTTCTTTCATCAGACAAGTAGTAATTACCAGCGAGCAAGCAAGTGGATGCCTGGCTTCAAACAATAGGGGCCGTCATTAATTTGTTTTGGTTGAGTTTCTCGAGGAAGACGAGTTTTTTACACTTATTTTGCCGTATGTGAGAGCGCGATCTCCTTTTAATTAAATCGTAAATCAAAGAATTCCGGAGGATGCAAGACCACGATCAGTGTAAAGACAGTCATTGTTAGTCTTCTAAGTGGGTGGGGTCATTCTAGTTGAGAATTTAATATCCTTGATTAGAAGATTTTTTCAGCCTACCAATGAATACTGCGAGATTTTCAACATTTATGTAGATAAGTTTAAGCACACAGTTCATCATACGAACTAATCGTATCTAAGGTATATGTAGAGATATATAAAATGCTTGGCAAATGAATCATGTTATTTATTGCCAAAAATAAAGGATGTTACTAATTGTTTTATTTTTGGAGGTATGCTAAAATTTTCTTTCAGTGCTGCAATTTTTCATAAAAATTTAAACTTGAAGAAATTATTTTATATTTACTTATTTATTGAAGAAATAAATTTACATTAGCTACGAGAAGAAATTTTTATGGCATTTGATGATTTTATAAAATTCCTTTATAGTTTATAATTGCATAATATTTGACGTATTAATTTAATTTCATAACATATTTTGACATTGATAATAGTCTCTGACCGATAAGGAGACAAAGCGTAGCGTCTATATTCATGCCTAAGTTTATGCAACGAAAGTGACATAATTTTATGAGATAGTTTCCTAAAACTGAGTTTACGAAATCAAATTACAACCCTTTTTAGATAGGAAAACATTAATTACGGTGTTTGAAAAATTAATCACGTT
Source organism: Tanypteryx hageni (assembly GCA_028673005.1). Lineage (NCBI taxonomy): Eukaryota > Metazoa > Arthropoda > Insecta > Odonata > Petaluridae > Tanypteryx > Tanypteryx hageni. The sequence continues at coordinate 50,490,652 of CM054113.1, forward strand.
TCAAGATATTAAAATGGCATTGAAATCTTCATTTGTTTCCGATTCTTTTGACCTTATATTCCTCCCCAGCGGGATATTTCATGAACGGCCGATCAAACGCATTCGCAAAAGTGGACCTTAATTGCCCTCCTTCCGTGAAAAAACGTCTCTTCAATTTCCCCAGGGATAATTGAGCCAAAAAAGATGGAACCGTGTTCGTATAAATCCATAGAAATAAAAAATAGCCCAGCCAAAAATAGATACGGAAGTGAGAGGATACCCTTACACGGATGAAGTTTCCCTTACGATTCCGCCGCGCGTTAACCTACACACGTGTCCACCCGTCCATTTTCTGCGACAAACAATTAAAAGAGCGCGAAAAAACGAAACGATATTTTTTCACGGAACGGCCGCATCTCTCTCTCGCTTCCATTGACCCATTCGACCTGATGCTCGCCCCTCCTCGCAACCGTGGTCCTGGAAACGTCGATATCGCGAAAGCGGGGTGTAAAACGTGTCGTCGTCGCATCCGGTCCCGACCCACAATGCCGCCTCCTCCCCATTTTACTCCACCGATATCACAACCTGCCCGTGTACCGCACCGACAACCCCGACCCCTCTTTCTCTATCACTGGCCGTCCAAAGCGAACGCGAACGGGAGAGGAAGAAGCGGGGGACGATGAGTGAGGGAAAGGGGGAAACGGATAGACAAAGGGAGAGAACACGAGCGGCGTGATGAAAAGGCGAACCGACGAAAGAGGGCATTGAGAGATTGTCTAAATGTTTTGTTTGAAGGCGGGGTAGTATGATAGAATGGAGAGAGAAAGAGAGAGAGAGAGAGAGAGAGAGGGGGCGGAAGGGAGCAAGCGGGAGTAAAGAGGTTAAAACGAACACACACACGCACGCACACAACCTCTAGCTCGTGAGTTTATCGCCGTCGCTTGTTTTGCTGAGCTTCCATCAAAACCCTTTCTCTCTCCCTCTTTCTCTTTCACTCTCGCCATCTTAGTATAGAGGGCATTCTCTCTTCTCTCATCACGCGAGAACACGTACCTTCGCTCAAACGCTCCTCCTCTTCGACTTTCCTCCCTTTCCCATATCTCTCTCTCTCTCTCTAATTCCACCCACTTGCGCTAAAAGGTTTCGCACTTTGCTCAGATTCGCCATTCTTCGCCGGTTAGCTACAGGGAGCATTCGCTCTCTCTCTCTTGTGTGTTCGTCACCGTCATGCATATGCAATTAACTATCCGTGACGGAATAATTAGGAAGGTGATGTTAGTACAAAGATCATCAAGTTCGGAAAACGTACGTAAAAGTAGAAACAATAACGGGTAACGCGAATTCTGTCTATTAATTAATTAATTAATTAATTTTAAGTAGGTAGTGACGTTTAAAAAAATCAGTTTATTCGAAAAGTTCTGAGTAAAAGGATAAGACATTTGATGCTCCCATTTAATTTTATTCTCAGAGACGGAAACTCATAATTATAATCGTATAGGTATTTAATAATTATTTTCTTTTTAATTTTTTCTTCTATAGATATTATATATATATATACACTCACAGCATGATTTCACTCATTTTACCTCCTTCACCTTATTCAAATTAATATTTTTATAATTAATTGGGGGTTAAGGCGTACATATACAATTGAAAATAGTTCAAATGAAGATATAAGACCAGTATTATTACTTTTTTATAGACGAAATATATAGAGGAAGGGAAAAAATTGGACTTCTATGTTTTATGTTCCCCAGAGTATGAGTAGTTACTGCGATTTCATCCGGATGTAGTCTGCTTTCTATATGCTGCTCTAGAAGCTAAACGTTTTGACAGATTTTAAAGAAATATGGCATTTATGCAAGGTACCCCCAGGGCTAGTTGAAACGAACCAACACTTTATTCTTGTAGATTTTCAGAAATTGTCCATTTACTTATAAATGACTGCATGTATTTATATTGAAGTCCATTTACTTATAGATTCATACTGTCATAAAATCACTAAGCTATATATATTAATATATAGCTGCATAGCACCAAGAAAATAATATATCGTGTTTTACACGCAGCCGCCGCCAAGTTCTCTCTACAATAAGTAGACGGTGGCATTATTGGACGGATAACAAGAGTGTGGACATGAAAGTATTTTTGCAGCGTAAGTCGCATCGATTTTTTAGATTCTATTCATCTCTTTTAATGTCCTTACTTGAGAGTGAATGATAGCGAGGGTCGCGAAGTTTAAATATTTTCTAAATATTCCTCTCCTTTCCCTCCGTTTTTTCTCGACCCTTTCTTGTTCTCATCTACAAGCGTCGCTTTCCACTTTCCCTCTTTTCCCGCCATTTATGTGAGGAATTTTCTGAACTCATACGCGCCGTGGGAGCGGAAATAAATGCGTAACGCACGAGGTCTGCCGAATGAAGTTTCCCGTATGAATTAATCGGACGAACGCTGAAAGGCGCGCAGGTGGACACCTTTTGTCCATGTCGCTGTGGATCCGACGTTCTCTCGCTAATGAATCCCTCCTGCATCCTCCGTTCTCTGTTGAACATGACGCGATCAATTCCTCATTCATTCTCTGTTAAGTCGCACTTTGTTTCCATATCAACCCCTTAAGCTCTCTTCCTATATAATGGCGATCCCAATTCACACATTTCTCCCGGGAATTGAGGGTTCTATCCTCATTTCTGTTGGAGGGAGCAATTATGTCCTCTAGAATTTTTCGCTCGTAGTGACGGAGTTATATTACTAATAATATTATTACTATCAGAAATACGTATTTAACAAGTTAGCCAAAAGATCAGTGAAATCAATATACAAGAAAAATAATATCTTAATATTCATAACAATAATTACAATTGCTCAAACATTATTACATGAATTATATATCCTTACTCATGTATGACGTCCACGACTATTTCTAAATTTCTAAAAGCGATAAAAACGATTGAAGCAAACGGTTGCTTATAACAATTTGCAGCCCAAAAAATCGTCCTGAGGCCGAAAATAGAGCCTGCGCCTTCTGGATGAAAGCCAGATATCAGATTCACCAGCACAGTGTTTCTCAACCTTTACGGAGCCGCGGACTCCCTACGATGTCCCCCAGTTTCTGCAAACCCTATGAAAATTGCATACATTTTTCATTCGGTGTTTTGTTTTTTCATATTGAAATATTAATCAGAGCTGTGCGCAGGATTTTACAAGTTATAGATAAAAATAATCATCATGCCCCAATCAACTCGCGGACCTCTGAGAAACATCGCGCGCACCCCTAGGGGTCCGGGGACCCCCAGTTGAGAAACACTGCACTAGATCACACGGGACAAATGTATTTAATGACGGACTTTAATTTTGTTTTTAAATAGATTATTTTTTATGTGACAGAGTCACCTTAAAAAGAACTATTAAAGATTTATGATTTAGCAAATTAAAAGAATGTTACGGGAGTATTTTTATAAAACCACTACCTCACCCATTAGTCCTCTATTAGCTAAAAGCTTCACTTGTTATTTAAAAGACATATTTAATTATATACTTTCACTGAAACAATCACAAGACGAAAGATATGACCGAAATTACTATGGAATCTTATATATATATATATATATATATATATATATATATATATATATATATATATATATATATATATATATAAGATTCCATAGTAATTTCGGTCATATCTTTCGTATATATATATATATATATATATATATATATATACATACATACATATATATATATATATATATATATATATATATATAATTATAGTAGAAACCCGATTATCCGGATTAAACGGGGATGTAGTTAGTCCGGATAACGAAAAATCTGGACAATCGATTTTAAATAAAATAGTAGGTTATATTTTAATAACAATTGAATAAATATTACAAAAGGCGCCACAATAGCCGATTCAAGCGTCAGATGTACCATTTCTGGACCGTCACGATGCATAATAAGAATTACAACATTTTTCTTTAATGTATACAAATCTCACGGTGTATGGAGCTAACAATTATTGAAATAATCGCAGCTGTTCTGTGTAATCCGGATAGTCGAAAATCCGGATAATCGGAGTTCGGATAATCGGGTTTCTACTGTACTTATACATATACACAAACAAATGCTCAAAAAGATTCCATAATAATTCCATAATAATGGCGCTGTATCTATAATAAATAGATGCTTCTTACGGAGGATATATTATATATAAAATATTTTAAAACCTAAAGTACTTCTAGATATTCTACAGAGCTAAAATTTGGAGGTAACCTTGGTGTTGGTCCAAAACCATCAGGAAAATTCCAAAATTTCCCCTTACAACGGGGTCTTTTACACCCCAAATCGTTCATTTTCAAGTCCCATTAGAAAACCATTTAAATCCGTACAAGCCTTGCATTTTTAAATTACTTTTAATTATGGTACAAAAACTAAATCAAAATTAAAAGACAGGAAATAGAACGAAAATTATTTTTCCTGAACATAAAACACCAATTCGTGCCGAATTAGTCCAATTATTCGATTTTTCCTACATAAAAACGGGATTTTATACAATTTATAACAATTGCCGAATATTTCTTTCATGACTTCGAGACAATGCTTTACTTCAGGAATTTATTTTACGTGTTAATAAAACTGAACGAGAGCTTAGTGCCACGAACTGAAAAGTAGCTTAGTGTCATGACGTCATTCTCAGACCGTGACATTTAAAGCAAAGGGAAAACATATTTTGGTACGCAGACAATACTAAGAGGAATATTGCGCTGAAATTTTCAGGGTTTGTAGATGTCATGAGTAGGCATTCGGATAATATAAGACCACTCCTGTAGGATTCCTCGGTTCGACTCCAGACACTCCAACATTTGAGTTTTTCCTGTGTAAATGGCATTGCGGAATATTTGGCAATTAATTTACGGTAATTCTCATCAAGTAGGAGGAATGAAATTTGGTGTGGTGGTTATAGGGCACCAATGCTTGCAGTATGAAAGTATCGAATACTCGTATATATATATATATATATATTTATATGTGTGTGTGTGTGTTTTACGTGTCTCTTCTACGCCCCCAGCAGCCTGCCAGCTTGGTCCTCAACTTGGTAAGTGTCCGCTGGGCTTCCCTCAACACCTTGTTGCCACCATCATCACTACCTTTTCTTTTCCTTTAGCTAATATATATATATATATATATATATATATATATATATATATATATATATATATATATATAGCGCCATAACTAGCTAACTAAAAAATGTGTACCCACTTCATAAATAAATTCTCTAATACCTATTTTTTTACTTTATAGATTTGGGTGAACAATTAATAAATAAAAATAAACTATGAAATATATATGTTCTCAATATAAACGTACATTTTAAAACGCATAATTATAAATATAACTAGCGTAATTTCCCGTCAAATATGACGGGATTATGATAAAAGTTTTAAAAATATATTTGGTTTTGATATGAAAAATCAGTAAGATATGCTAAATGATGAGCCCTTTGTCAATGATGAAGTAAAAATAATAAATAAATAATAATATTCCCTCTCTCACTATCTCTGTCCCTCCATCCCTCCCTTCTTCTGTGCTTCCTTCCCTCTCCCTCTCTATTGTCTCACATCCTCTCTCATTCCCTCCTGTCCCAAATTATAGCTCTCTCTCTTTTTCTCCGTCTCCCTATTTATCTCTTACTTCCCGTTCTTTTCTAATTCTATACCGTCTTTACTCTCTATGTATGCACATACCATTCTATATCCCTTCTTTCTTATCCCCCTCCCCACATCCTCCTCTCTTTTACTCTTCACCTATATAGTCGTTTAGATAAACAAAATAATCCATACTAAATCCCAGTACCATTAGGAGAACGTAATTTCGCGAAAAATCCTACGATAATTTAAGGTAATATATGCATTCGTATATATTAAACGTATGCGGGTTGAGGCAACAATTGATTCTCAAAGTTTAACGATGGCGTAGTCGGCAAGGCAACATTCTGTTTAAAAGCCAATATTTTCCCAAAATATGTGATTTAAATGTTAAATATGAGAGATTTTGAACGGTAGGCAAAAAAGACGAATAGAATAAGAAACTTGATTAATTTTTCTAGAAAATAGTTTAAATTTGAATATCACACGTCAATTTTTTCTAATTTTAATTTCCAAAAGAATAAAAACCTACATATATATTACAGACTATTAGAAAGAGGAAGGCAATCTGAGTTGGGCATTACCTGAGGAGAGAAAGTATGATTAAAGACGTGTTAGAAGGAAAATTAAAGGGAAAAAGAGAAAGAGGTAGGAAAAGGTTTCAGCTGACAGACGATTTGAAAGGGAAAGAGAGTTATCAAAATATGAAGAGGACAGCGGAAAATAGGAGTGTATGGATGACCAGATTTAACCATGAATAATCACTGACCTGTCTACGGACATATTACCTATGATGATATACAGGCTGATTCTTCATTGCATACCTTAAATATAAGCATCGTGTTCTACACCTACAGACAAGCAAAAACGTTCATATAAACATATGATAGCAACCGCTTTGATAGCGAGATATGGCAACAGGAAGCACGCGGAAAGGAAAGTAGGCAAATAACGTAGTTGCGGATCAAATGTTTATTAGTTGTAAACAGAATGGCATCTGATCAGTTGCAAACAGTTTACAGTAGATGTGCATAATATCCACCATTACAATCAATACATAACTGAGCCCTGTTGCGCCAAAAGCTTTGGTCCGCTGAAAGATGTTAGGCATATTTCGCAATGTCGTCACAGCCGCTTCAATGACATTCCGCAGCTAGTCTCGTGTATTACATCGTAGGGCTGTTCAGATATCCCAACAGATAAATGTTGGCAGGAGTAAGATCGGGCAATAACGGGGGCTACACAAGTGCTCCGTTTCAACCTATCAATCAACCTGGGTAGCGGGTCCAAATACCGCTTGACATAGCGAGTAGAATGGGGTAGGAGTACCATCATGTAGTTCCCACATTGTCTGCCGCACTGCCAATGGTACAATGTCCAGTAGTTGCGGTAATTTCTCCGATAGAAACTGTAAATAGGAGGCCTCTGATAGTCGAGATGGTAGCTCATAAGGCCCTAGGAGGTGAGAGCCAATTATTCCCGCCCAAACATTTATTGCAAACTGATGTTGGAATAGTCTTTCTCGAATGGAATGCGAGTTTTCATCAACCCTTGTGTGCTAATTACGGCTATTTACAATCCCATTTCGTGTGAAGCATGCTTCATCCATCACCAGGACTTAGCTGAGAAAGTTTGTATGCGCTGCATCTTGCTGCAGTATCCATTCGCAGAACACTCTTCGACGCTAATAATCCGGCAGTTGCATAGCTTGAACAGGCTGTATGTGGAACAGATACAACAATTGATCGTGTAACACCTTCCACACCGTTGACTGGGAAATCCGGTGACAAGCAGCCAACCGCCTGGTACTAGTACCAGGGGATCGTTCAACGGCATGCAGAACATATTCTTCTGCATCGGTGCTCCTGCGACTTCGTGGTCTACCAGCGTTTGCCATAATGGGCCGCAGACGGCCTGTTTCTCTCAGACGAAAATCCAGAGAGATAAATGTCCTGCGATTCAGATGCACTGCTACGCTGTGTTTCTCCGTACAGCAATATCATATCTGTCAATTCGTCGAATGAATAATCAGCATTACGCGCCATTCTTCGATACGAAAAGTGAACGCTACAACAGCAGAACATCAACAGTAAGACTAGTCACTTCGTACGAGTCTGTAGACTGAATGATTGCTTCGTATCTAGGTGTTGTCTCGTTGATGCCATATGTAATGTTGCCATATCTTGCTAACGAAGCGGTTACGATCATTTGTTTATATGAAAGTTTTTGCTTGCCTGTAGGTGTAGAACACGATACTAATATTTAAGGTATGCAATTAAGAATCACCCTGTTTATATATATAGTGGACATTTACCAAGTTGGCGAATTGCTGGAGGTGTCGAAGTAACAAGAAAAACACACAAAAACGGAAGCTATATATAACACTCCTATCGAATTTCAAGGTCTCCTTGTTTGTCCCATCTCACCTTCCCACTCCGCACCTTTCCTAATCTTCAGGCGATTATTTCCAATGTAACCTTCGATTGCGCATCAGCTTCTCTAACATTCCCTCCGCCCTAATTTCATCTACCTTTCTTTGCAACATTATTTCTTAAAAAACACGCATTCCTCGTTTTTAACTCTTTGTCCCTTTTCCTACACTCTTTGCTTCCATCTCTGTTTTTTCATTTCATCAATTTTCATTTTCCTCCTGCAAATCCCAACCTACACCCTCTGGAAATTCCCTTCCATTCTGCGGGTTCTCCCCCTTAACGCAGAACATTTCAGATGCCTCCGGGGAATTGTTTCATAACAATGCCACCCTCCCTACCTTCATCCCTAACTCTCTCTCTCTCTCAACCGGTCTCTCTCTCTCTCTTTACCTTTCCATCTCATCCCATATTCCTCCCATTCTCTCTCCCCTTCTCGCTGTTATGTCTCTCTTTCATCTAGCGTTCGCTTTCTGAAAACCTGATCCTTTCTCAGACACTCTCGGAGTCTCTCTCTCTTCCTCTTCTATGCTCTATCCTCTCTCTCGACTCTTCTTTGTCTTGCGTGCTTTCCATTTTATATCTCCCAATCATGCTCCTTTGTTTCTTTACACATACTTAACGCATTACCCAATTATGTCTCTCACTTTCTACTTTTTTCGACGTTTCTTTATGTTCCGGGAACAAATAGTACTAACTATTCATTTCTTCGCATCTTAAACGTACGTCATCTGTGAATGCATCGCTGATAAATGAATATATAAAGGAGAGAACAAGGGAATCCTTGCAATTACTTTCTTTTGTGCTTAGACACCACCGAGTTCCTATCCTTCAAAACGTATTTCTTTATTGTTAAAGTCGCAATTGTTGCAGATGTTAAAAAAAATAAAATATATATATATATATATATATATATATATCAGTTCGAATACTATTTAAGTTTTAACCTCACAAATGTTGTATATTTCTATTAATTTATAAAAGAATTCCTTGTCAACAATGGCAATCAGGATTTATATAAATTAAATTGGCCGTGGCGAAAAAATCGGTCCATAATTTTTTACATTTGAAAGCCAGCTGATGGTCAAAACATTCTTCAAATACTATAGTCCCCGCGTCGCAGACAGCTTAAAAAAAAAGCATTTCCATCCAAATAAGATAAGCGATATTCTTTTCGTTTATCTCTAGTTTGTCATCACAGGTGCGAGCAGTTTTATTACGGGATCAACCTGTTTAGTTCTAGCTGAGTGATACATTTGGCATCACCACAAAGTAAACGAGTTTGGCGATTCGAAAACCGAATTATTTTATTAAAAGTAAATAACTTAACGATAGTCGCTTGCACGTTTGTTTCTTGGTCAAACCAAACAAACTTTCGAGCATAAGTTCGCATATTACAATAAATCTACTATTAATGGATAATTTAAATGAAATGAAACCAGCCTATTTTACGCACTTATTTCAGTTTTGGTTCATTGAACATGGCTCTCTCCGATATGGCCAAGGATCCCGGGTTCTCTGCCGTGTAAATTGCGTTGCATAAGGTTCAGGATGTGAAATCTCGTTAATTTTTTACTACCCAAGGATGTCGAGATTTAAAATTAATGTTCTGCTCCAAGATATGAATGGAGAAATGTGCTAGACTACTATGATGTAATGTTTACCATTTGTTATTGTGAATTTTGGGAAAGACTATGAAAGGAACAATTACATCTCATAGAATCAAAACCTTTTTAAATTTATAAAGCGAAAATTTGGAAATAAAATTAAACTTAAACCGATACTTGAAACAAGCATTTCTAAGCCGTGAAAATAAATTAATGCAAATAGTATCATTACCATGTGTAATTTTTCTTTCTATTCGGGAGGAATGATACTCATGTTTTATATTGAATCATACTAAAACGTTTATTTTCCTCTGGAAAGCACAAGAGATAACATTCTGTCTGAAAATACTACATGTTTCACGAATTTTTATTGTCTGTATGTTATTAAATATAAAAGTAGTACTGTTTTCATAATAATTATGCCGTATTTTTTATGGCGAAGAAATTGACATCGACGGATGCATAACTTATTTGCTGACGATATTCCTCACAAACACATCAATTTGATACTTGTACACTTCACTTGTACACGAGGGAAATTAAGGCTTCAAAAAGGCTTCGTTAATTTGAAAGTCATGTTTTCCAAATTATACAGAAACAAACTGCAGTGAAAAGGGATCTCTAAGTCTCATCACAGCAACGAAACGTTAGCAATTCATCTCACTCCCTCTATTTACAACCTTTCCTTTCTAGGCAGGGGAGATGAAAATCTTCAAAAAGTCCCGCCTATTCCGAACCCTCTCTTTCGTCTCCTCTTTGCTAAACCTTTCCTCTCGCACTCCACTTGCGTTTTCCACAATCTCCTCTGGATATTGTTCCAGGAACCCTTCATCTCTTCCTCCCTCCCTCTTGGGCCTCATGGCTCTCAGCTCAGAAGTATAAACCATGTCACGTCGTTCCAGAGTCTTTCATTTTCGGTCGGCAGACATGCGCCGTAGGCTTTCTTCGCTCGGTTACGGTACAAACAAAAGAGCAATTGGGTATTTTCCCAATAGGCCAACCTATATTCTCATCCTTATAAAAATACTCCCGTATCGTCCTAGCTCCACCTCTATTCTCTCGCAAATTTTCTATTTCTCTCTCTTCCGTATTCCAACCCTTTCCGTGCAAGCGGCCTGTCTCAATCTTCCCTCATTTCCATTTCCACCAGAGTCACGGTTTCATTCATACGGCATATTCGTCCATCGCCCGTCCATTTTTGCGTCGCTCATTTCCTCTTCTCTTTCGCCATTTTTCTTTTATATTTGGGAACGTGATACATTTTCATACCAGGCATGCTAAACTGACCGCCCTTTCCGTGCCTTAGTGAAGCCCTAAAGCGAATTTTCGTCTTAACTAAATCGTTCGAAATTTAATATAAACAATTTATTTAAAGAAGATAAGAATTTCCATATTTATTGGAGTGCAATAGAGCGAGCTTTATAAATTTTTGTTTTTTTTTGGATAAAAACACGTCCAACCTTTTAGAAAAAGTCAATTTTTCCATTGTGGCCTTCATCAAACAAATATAATCTTATTGCGGCACTTCTATAACATCTATTGCTTTAATGCTGCCCTGATGACTCTTCAAGTTTGAAAGGCATGCCCTACATTTATGTTTCTTTTTTATTCGTGTATCTTATCAATGGTAAAAACCTTAGTGAATCGAGTTTTTCTTTAGATTACAAAATGTATTATTCCAATCCATTACAAATCACCGCTTTTTGCATATATGTATCAGAGGAGAGTTTAAGATATAAAACATAAGGTTCTTCTAAAATGGCTACAGATCTGAAACATATGTATTTTCTTTCTCTTTAAGTGTACATTAAGTACCAATTTTATTCCGAAAATTTATAAGACGTCAAAATTCTTCGCTCTGCAGTTAGCATGAGTTCCTTTGGTCCTCCATTTCTCTTTTCTGTAATTCTTAGATTTATGTATGTATTTACTTCACACCATTAGCAATTGACATATTTCTGAGTAATGCATATTTTTATAACGTTTTCTTAAAAGAAAAAACGTTCTTATGTGATCACTCTGTCTGTCGGTCTGTGGAAAACCAACTTTTTTGTTTAAAGAGTATTTGAAAATTTCTTTTTTAAATTCAATAGCTCTTATCAAACAATGAATTTTTAATTAATTGGATTTTCTAAGTATTTCATAGATTTTTCGCTAGTTGGATCCAAAAATCGGTAAATTCAATTGTGGCCAAACTACTACAGATATTTGGAAAAATCTTTATGAATTAGATAACTTCTGTCAATGTATGCGTTTTCTGCGGAATGAATCTTCCAAGTTGTTCACAGATTTTTTGCAAGGTGGCTGCAAACTTGGAAAATTCAAAACTTTAAGATGGTATTGTAGACAGTACTAAAGCTAAAGGAGTGACATTTTCATGAATGGAAGAAAGGTTTAGTAAGGAACTACATTCCAACGATGCATGCTGTCTCGTCCGTAAAGGGGAAGGAAAATCAGAGCCCTGAAAGTTTTTAAGAAAACTACTTTAGGAAGGGTATCTTTCAAGTTTTTCAACTTTTTACATTTATACTTAGAAAACAACTCAACCGTCGCTATGCTCACTCTTCTGTTGTTACAATCTAGCCCCCACTCCCTACAAAATTCCTTATTTTACACCCTCTTCTCTTGTGTCCTCTACTTCTCTCTCTTCCTCGCTCTGTAGCGAGTGTCTTCGATCCTCAAACTGTTGCTCATTCCAAAGCCTCTTCATTGCTTATGTATCATCTCCTTTTATTCCGCTAATGCAACTTGTTTTTTACGTCCCCTCTCCTGTTACCCTCTTCGCCTTGCGCACCCATTATCTCGATCTTGGCTATCTCATCTTTTATTCTCATTATCGCTCATAGGCTCTTTAGGAACTACATAATTTCGCTTTCCTCGCACTTGTCTTTAATAATTTCATTCTCCATGCGCATCGTTCGCTAATTAATTCTCGCGCCGTCGTTCTTTCCTTCGTTACTCGGTTCTCTCATCCCCTAAATATATACATCGTATCTCCATTTTATATCGTCGCAAACTCTGATTCTCCCATTTCGTTTGCTTTATGGTTCTAAATCAACGGTGGGCAAACTTTCTTGAGGAAAGGACAGCGGCGGACGGCGCATTAATTTATGCATACAAACGGCGTAGAACAACGAGGGATATAATCCTTGAGCTGCAAAATAATAGCCATTATAAACTTTGTAAGTAAACGATTAGCGCGTTTTGTAAACGAAGACAGGTCGATGAGTGCGTTTGCTGATCCTCAATATTTACATATTATGATTATATTAAAACAGTCTTACTAACTTACTAACTTTTAATAGCAACTACGAATTTAATTTGAAAACAACCGGAGATGATTACGGCAATCGCTCATCGTGACCGATCGTGTTTAAACAATTTCTTTTTTTTTTAATTTTAAATCAGTTAAAGTTAATATACCTATTACATGTTTCCTTTATACACGTTATCTCGCACCCTTTAATGTCTTTTTCTCCTACTACTGACCCCACTCCTTTCAAAATCACCCAGAACACACCTGAGATTCGACTCCCGCTCCCCATGCACGGGAATGTTTACGCGGCACATGGTACCGAGGGAGAACGTTACGCTTTTGTTGCGCGTGCATGCGTGTGCGCCCGTGGTGATGTGCGCCTGTGAACGCGAGCAGAATTTCCGAGTGAGGGTGACATCTTTGAATGCGTCGGGGCGAACATGTGGTGGCGGGTGCGTGTTTTTAGCTCGTATTTGTGTGCGTGTGTATTGCTGCGGAAAGGGCCGAGGGTGGCGACTGATGTCTGTTCCTTTGTCCCGCCCTCTAACCCTCCCTCGTAACGCCTGCAAATTCGTGTTGTGCGTGCGTGCCTGTGTGTAGCGAATTCTATGTATTTCAGACCTTTCGGCAGTGATAAAAAACTCACTCTCCGAAAAAGCGGCGACGTCGTTGGCGAGGAAATCTCTTCGCAGATAACGTAGATGCAGTGGTTCGGTTTCGTCTTTTGAATTTTTACATGCTACATGAATGACCATGCTGTGTGTACTTGCTGGAATTCAATAAGAAAACGGTTTCGCAAAAATTAACTCAATATTCATAGTATATCGAGCAATGAGGAAGCTATGAAGACAATAGGGGAAGAGAGGAGTTTAATAACAATGGTAATGGAATTGCAGTAGAGAAGGAGCGGGCCAATTTTTTAAAGAAAACGGTCCACAGAAAGAAGTCGTAGAAGGAAGAATGTTAGAAAAGAGGCAAAGAGGTAGGCAGGGGAATGGTGTATTCAATTTATTATAAAACGGAATTGGGTATAAGAGCTTGAAGAGAAAGGCCTTGGATAGCAAACATTTATCTGGGTGCGCCTAAAATCTGCCGAAATGTACGATGGATGAATTGGACCAATCGGAATTATTTTCCCTTTTCACTTTTTGCTAAATCAAAAGAAAATCATAGGTTTCACTTTATGACTTAAATCAAATTGGCACAAAATGTTTTATCCAATGGCCATGAAAATGTAAGAAAAACCAAGTAAGTACGCTTTTTGGCTAAAAGCCGCGGATAACAGGGGCGATTCACCAATAGCACGTTCTAATAAAAGAACATTTTTGAATGCGCTAGCAGAAAATAGCCACTGATGATGGCTGCTATTAGCCGAGAAACCCATCTGGTTTTCCCAATCATTTTGTAGGTATTAGAGAAACAGTTTGCCGAGCCATTTCTGATTTAAAGTTTTCTTAGAAAATGAATCAAGTACACACTAAATTATTAATTAGAAACATAAGGGTCTAATTCTGATGTTTATAGAGATGTTCAGTTAAGTTTTACTAATTTGTTTTCTATAATAGTACATCATAGTGTTGTATGATTAAACAGATAGCAGTTACCTTTAACAAAACATGGTTCTAAAAGTATGGTCAATTTTTCAATAAATACAGAAAATAAAATGTAACGATGTACGATAATTTATAAACATAATCTTCACATCTCAAGGAATAAATTTGAAATAAAAAAAGTTTTTACGCGTTTGAGAATAAAAGGACGTCGCCATTCAGCACCCAAGATTTATTTATCGAAATTCCACGAGTAAAAAAAAACAGAAAGATTATCTCCTATTCAAAAAGTGTACCCTTTATGGTCTTTATATAATTTTCCATAAAATATTCTCGCATCTTTATCTCCACGAAATTCTCCGCGTAATGTGAAGCACCACTATAAAAAAACCCTCACGAAAGATGAGCAAAAAGCGCTAAAACTTTTGGGGCAAAGGTCAACAGCTGTTTTTTACGTTTGCTAAGGATTTATTTTGCTAACCATGCAACAACAAATTATGTAAAAACGAAGGAATCTATTTTATGGAAAAAATGGGATCCTTCTTTTTTCTTAATTAAACCCACCATGAATTTTATTTCCAAATTACTTTTATTAATCCTTGGGTTTTAAGTTGAAACGTGGCATTGGGCTAGGGAGAAAATTTTCATTTAAAAAAATTGATCATTTTTAAAATACGGATAATTTAATCCTTTAGGAATGTTAAAAATACTTTAGTTAGGAATTACCGCTTCTTATTTATTTGTAACGGGTTTGTCTGAAAAACAAAATAACCATTTTCCCCCACATTTTTCTGATAAAATTTGGCATATTTTAATCGTGCTATTCGGACCACGGATGGAATCTACGTGTTAATTACGATAGATAATTAAAATCTACGAATACCGGTTTTTTCTTGCGTCTTTTAAGGAAAAATCGGAATGAAAATTTTATGACGACGGTTATCCTTATTATTTGGTCGTCTGACGCTTAATTGGATTTAGATTAAGTAAAATGCCAGCCGTCCATGAAAGAATCAATAGGAGGACGCGGCTGTTTTCAAATAAAACGAAGGGGACAGAAAACATCCTTTATTTCTGAAAACTGCTGTAGATTTTACAAAGGTTCCCTATTCCTAGATATCCTCAAGATTTATTTCTGCAACGACTGCTTCTATTACCACCCGAACATTGAAAGTTGTAGTTGTTTAAAGGATGAAAAAATTTTCTCGGTAAAAAAACATAGCATTCACTTCCTTTTGATCGAGATGAGCGCGACAAGCGCTAAAATATTTCGAAATAACAATTAAGAAGAAATCGTTAGGAGAGTTTCATCGGTATCTTTTTCTCGCAGGGTCTAATTAGCACGGTTGGAATCCGTTGGCTGGAGCGAAAGGTTCCCTTAGAGAAAAAAATACAAGCACCGAGAAGGGATTTGGGCGAAAGAGAACTGAAGGGTGTTAAGATTACCTTTAGGCGCACCAGAATAATTGCTCTCCATCCGACCAAGTACGACGCCTGCAATCACCGCGTACGTGACTATTTCTGATGCGGTCATCATTCGTGAACATGGTCTCGGAATTCATATTCCTCTATTGACAAATGCACGTCGATTACGGAAATATTTTTACCCCGACGCGTATTTTTTTATTCTTAGTTCGCAATTAAATTTGCGCCCAATCGTCAAAAAAAATACGTCCGTCGTATTTGTAAATAATTCCGTTGCCGGAATCACCATCAAAATTCCAGCATTTTTATGAATAGGAATCATTAAGCGGAAGGATCCGCTGGGGTTATCGGAGAGCGTTATTTCGCCAATTATCGGAAATAAAACGTCCTCGGACCAAATAAACGCTCGCGAAAGATTAACAAAAACACTGATCCATCTGTCACGTTCCAATAAAATAATTTGTCATAGACCCTGGGTTTTAAATTTTCCAATTTAGAGAAATTAATCGAAACTGTAGCTAAAATTGGAGCTTGTTTTTAACAATCGGCTTGTTGAAGGCGAATCCAGGAAAAAGAAGAAACCTAAAGCAATTAAGGAAAGAACTGATGAATCAGATAATAAGAGCGTTTTTTTAATTATAGCAAAAAAACCGAAAATTTGCCGTAGTAACAGGCCCGTGTAAATATTTAACAAGGTGTTTTAAAATCCTGCTAAAAAACAAACGGTCAGACAGACGGACCCCAAAATAAATTGGTTCTATGACTGTGTCTATAACAAAACGTTTACATTCGCGAATAAAAAAAACGCTAAAAATGCTCTTATAAGTTCATCTCTCCGCGATTTATTTGAAGAGGAGTTTCTTTTAGAGGACACAGGACAATAAAACTCGTACGATTCCGATTCCCAAGTTTAATCGGGCATAAAAACGATGGATTTATTGCTCGCCATCGAAAATCGATTCGATAAGACCCGTACACTGAACGATTTTAATAAAAAATAACGAATACGATGCGGACGAAGAGTTGAACGTCGATTGGAGAGTCCTCGTGCCAGGGTCGGACTTTAATTGGGATTTTTTTATTTCTGCCGATGAAGGGTCGGAGACGAATTTCGGTCGAATGCCAAAAAAAGGATATTCAGCGATCCCGGGACGTGAATAGGCACGTAACACGAGATGAGAGCCGTCCCTAGGAAAAGGAAGGCGCTGAATAAAAAATCCGCACGTATGATACACAATGTTTTTATTTAGAGGGACGAGGAGATGGAGTGTAGCAGGGAATAGGAAGTAGTGACATCTGGCGGAAGAGCATGGCAGAGAGAGAGGGAGAGAAATGATTGGTGGTAAGCTTTTGAAAGAAATTGAAGATAGCTGTGAAGGAGATCGAAAGAGTGAAAGAGAGGATGGGAAGAGTGAGAGGGAATTGGGGTGGAAGGAACTCAATGGGAAGGTGGAAGTGGGTAGGAATGGAAGAAATTTGAAGAGGCTAGGATGAAATTGAAGTAAGTTGGATGGATATGGAGGGTCTGTAGAATGTTCGAGGGATGGGATAAAATGAAATTGGAAGGGATAGGGAGGAAGCGAAAGTAGTAGGGAGTGGTAGAGAGTGGAACGGGGTGATAGAGAGTGAGATGAAGTGGTAGAGCATGAGATGGAATGGCAGGGTGTGGGATAGAATGATAGGTTGTTGAAGAGAGATGGAGGAAGTTGGAGGGAGTTGGAGAGAGTTGGAGCAAGTTGAAGGGTGAAAGAAGAAAGGGGGCAATTTGAAGGGATCTAGTGGAAGGGAGCAAGAGAAAGCAGGAGTTGTAGCGGCAAGGAGTGGAAGTGACTGATTGAAGATATCCAAGAGCAAGAGAGGTAGGATAGGGCGAGGAGCTCAGAAGATTGGAGGAAGGAAGGATGTTCAAGTTTGAATAAAGTGGACTTTGGATATGCAGGAGAAGTCATGATATGAGATCTCCACGTAAAATATGGTGCTCACGGAGTGCATATTGGCTTGGGATTACGACCCAGAGACCCGGATCCAACCAAGCTTTCGCATAAAAGATTCTCATTCTTCACTTGGCCGTCCTCGATTCCTCTTCAACTTCTACAGGCAACTCCGCCCATATACTTTCCTCGCGTCCTCTTCCCCATCCCTATTTTAGACGGCGTCGCCTGAGCGCGTATTATTTTTGCCATGACCGTCTTTTCATGCGTCGCTTCTATGGACGCGGGAACGGATGGGCTTATTTTCACAGCGCATGGTAAAAATTCCTAGCGAGTGATGAATATACCACCGGTATTACGGGAGGGACAGAAAGCAGAGAAAGCAGGGTAGGGAGAGTGAAAGGAAATGAAATAGGGAGAAAGAGAGAGATATGGAGTGCTTCGGAGCTCTAATAAGTGCAAGCTTATGTTAAAATTTCCGTGGATAATGTTGCTATGGTTTTTCCTCCAAACTCCGTGGAATGCATTAAAACTTCCGTCGTTCAGCATTGTATATTTTCGGAGTCAGTGCATTAATTACGCATTTCTGATCTGAAATTAGAAATTTTAGACGACTTGGAAACTTTTTTCAAAAACTTCGGCAATCTCTTGTGTCCATTTATCAAACAATGGTGTTTTTCGCACTCGAGGGTCTGTCATTAGTACAAGAATGTCTAATTTTGAAGACATCAGTTGATACACATTACTGTTCCATTCTTATTGAAAACAACGCAACTTATTTATTTCATCGATGAAGGAAAATTATCTAAGTTGAATAGAAAATATGGTTTCCTTTAAAATAAACTTTTGTTCATTAATCGTTTCTTATTTGTCAATAATGCATAAAGTCCTCCAAGTCCTTCATTTCAACACTCGAGTTAACGAAATGATCAACACTGATATTAAGAATATTGAGAGTTATCAGGTATAAATATTAACACACAGGACGGAGCGTTTTAATTTAACTCTAGCCATTATGTTTTTTATATTTGTGAGTATTGTGTAAATGTAGTGAAATTACGAAATGAATGTGATGCTGAATACGTGTTATATATTTTTTAAAATTATCGAGTATTTTTGTTGGTCCTTATGGATGAATTCAAACAGTGTATTTATGAAACACATTAAAGCTTTACCATAAATCCGTTTCAAAATTTGATTTAAAGCGCGTGATGGAGATGAATGGATATCCTAAGAGCGATTCAGATTGGCAAAGGACTCTGACAAACATCAATGAAGTGAGATATGTGACGTGCTTTAGTTCGTTTGATATTACTCATTTGTCCTTCAGAATATCACATACCAAAAATTGTGCGGCGTTAACGAATTGGTTTTTGAGTCTAAAATAATCCATGTGCATTAAACTCCATGCGAGAAAGGGATCGCCAAACCCCGTTTATATTCACATTCGTTATTGGTTCAGTCAAAGCGGCCATTCGCATCCATCATCATCGTCAGTTTCAGAGGGTTTCATTTAATTTAAATGAGTACACACGACGTTTGTTCTTGTAGGCTTCGATTATTATTTTTAATTTAAAAAAATCTAAATTCGCTTCTGCTTAAAAAGATAAATAGTGATAAAGTCGACTCCGGTGAATGCCTGGGGCGGCTGTGCTTGCGTTTGCGATTTACATTCCATACGGCAGACCTAAAACGAATATTAATTTCGTTTCGGTGAGATTAAATATCGCAATTCAGGGTTCTTATTATTTCAAAATTTTTTTGTGAGCGATACACACGGTTTCCATCGACACGAACGATTTCGCATCTTGATCGTTTGGTTTTCATTGCCTCGTATCTGCATAGAGAATGTTTTCATGTGAAGAAGAGATAATATCGTTTGATTTGTCTACGCAAATCCTCTACGCGTCCCATAGACCTCCCTCACGCCAAAGATATATTTTTGGACAGGATTATCCTGTTACATTTTATAAAATAAGCTCAGTAACTTATTTATTGCTATGGATCAAAAGAGAGAATTTCATTACGATAAATGTTTTAGAAAAGATTAACTTTGTAGAAGAATATCGTATATGAAAATAATCAATGGGCAAGGTGACAAATGGGCTCGTAATACGAGAGGCAGTCAGAAAATAATGCCTCCTATTATTTATTTCAGACACTTAAAAACATGCACATGTGACAATTACATAGTTGGTAGCCACAGCATTGCTGAAGACATTGATATTCTTTAATATCATCCCCCACTTCTGTTTGGTTTTCAATGTTGAGTAAGAACGTGTATTTCATATTTGTAAAAGTCTCTTTCCTGTCTCGGTTACTATCTCCCTGCAATTATTCCTTTGAAAGTTTTGTTTTCCTGGACAGGGATCGATGTTTTAATGCTAGAAATTTTTCGTACCCGCACACCAACACGTGCACGCACACGCGCACATACGCACACACACGCGCACACACGCACACCCACGCGCGCACACACGCGCGCACACACGCGCACACACGCACGAACAACACACACACACGAGCGCGCACGTACGCACACGCATAGATATATTCCTCTCGTACTTTTAATGATTAAATCTGGATAGCGAAAAGTATACCTATATCTAATAAAATGGCACTCTCAACCTTTCTTATTTGTCTTCTGACCGTTTTACAATTTTCGTCTTTCGCTTTGGTTTGAGTCTCCGTTTCATTTTCTCTCAAAAATAATTTCGCGTGGAAGAGAGGTGTAGAGAGAGTCGAGTAGATCTTTCCCTTCTCCCCGTCATTCAAGCCGCTCATAACACCATACCCTTTTGATCTATAGCAACACACACTCGTGTAGTTCTATGCAAAACATGATGCCCACGTAGCTGCCAGGCTTGAAAGGAGCTCGGCGGTGACGTGTTCTCTTCTGAGAGAAGAGAGAGAGAAAAAAAGAACCTGCCGATGAATTTCGGATCGTCATCGTCGTTGCTGTGTGAAACTCTGATCACGCCGCCATGACGCGAATCGCCTCGCTGATGGAAATGAAAAAAGTATTTTCAAAGAGGATGAAAATCTTGCAAGAATAAAAATAAATAAACCGCCTTCCACGGCAGAACCGAAAATCCTTCTCATAATTCCCATTCCTGGTTCCAAATCATCCATCCTCTCCTTTTGACACTTAAACCCCTCGCTCTCTCTTCTCTGTCTCTCTCACTCTCGTCCAGGCCGAAACGTCAATAGGTCTCTAAAGCTAGTTTCCAATAGCGCGCACGTGAAACTGCTGGTCCTCGTTTTGTGAGAGACCTCATCTTGAAGCCCTCCTGTGACGTCAGTCCTTATCTGGCGACCCCCATGTACCTCCCTTCCTTTTATTTCCTCTTCTGATGTTTATGTGGTAACTTCTGCAAGTATCTCCAACGTAATGTGTCCATGGTGACATCAAAGAGTTACCAAGCGAACTTATAAACGTGTATTTTTCTCTTTCGATTCGGCAACTTTTATCCTATGATCCGTATTGATGTACTTCACCCATATATTTTGGCGCTACCTAGAATGTGACGGAGGGAGCTCATTATGTGGTTATATTAAATTAAAAAAATAAAAGGATGGCGTATAAAAAAGGCTAAATTAGAAGAGAAATCGAATTTCTTGCCTTCATATATGAGTGCTAGAAATTGTATACAACATGGTCACTTTTGTAGACTTTTGCAAGACATACTCTTTTGGATCCACCTTTCATGATGGTGTCTGCAGTTGGTTTTCATTCGTGCATGTCTCCGATAACAACTATGCCAGTAAAAATACCGATAAATCAAAATATCATTACAAATAATAAATTTTTCGAGCTGCAAATGGAAATTTTATAGAACATTTTCAATAAATTATGATGATAACTACGGTAAACCCTATGGCCACAAAACGGATGAATTGTTTTCCATTCAAGAGTAACCACAGCTATTAATTTAATTTTAGCCATTACTTGCAATGAGTAATAAAACTCGTATAATTTTATTTTTCAATTACAAATGAAATTAGTCGAATCTAGTTCGAAATATTATTCTCTGTCGCTGCTGTCAAGAATGCTGCTATGCGTCCGAGTCAATATTTACCTCCCGTCGACGCTGCAACCCGACAAACAAGACTTCTTAGCGTCTGACTTTCTGAGGTTGAAGCAAGAGGTAGGATTTTATGCTCCAGTTTTGTCACTAATCCTTCCGCAAATCTGTGCTTAAAAGAGTATGTAAATAACTCAGGATAAAGACAAACATTATACATACTTCCCTAGGATTTGGGAAATATAATACGAAGATTATATATATGTATATATATATTATTTTTTCTAGCCAATTTTACGCATTATTACTGATAGAGAAAACACCTACAACTTAAAACATATATCACATTATTTATTCTAACATTTTGTACCGTAAGAGACAATGCGCACATAGAGATTTGTTGCCCATTTAATTTTCTCAAATTAGAAAATTTGCAATGTTACCCCTAAATAATGAGTTATTGAGGTGTACCTAAAAGAATTTTTAGATGTTTTAGTATCCCCACATTTTGAGGAACTGCAGTTCTCGTGAAACATAAACTGAGAACTAATACAATTATTTAACCCTTCGTTAATTAATATATGGAACATTTTATGATAAAAAATTTACGTTACATTTTATCATCACTAATACCAAATTAATGTTTCAATAATTTACCCTGATATGTTATCTAGATAAATTTATCCGGCAATTGTATTTACACTTTAAGATTATTACTTATCAGGAAAATAACACGCAAAAATTATTAAATTTAAATGTTTCCCCTAATGATTTAGCTACATAAAGAAACTTCACGCGTCACTGATCTTTTATGGGCAGGAAACGCTTGCTTGTAAAGAAACTACCAGAATTATGTTTAAGAATACCTGTGCATTAAAAAAATTGATCGGCTCTAATTAGTTGATTCATACAATATAATTTTATATTTACTGTAATGACCTCGAGACCGAACTTTGTCTTTATTTAAGGAATTAATTAAATTTCCTTCCGCTGTTTCATTATTATTTGTAAGCAAAGCCTCTGCCAAAGAGCGTATTATTTCTCCGCAACTATAGGCGTGGCGTGTCTTTAATATATATATATATATATATATATATATATATATATATATATATATATATATATATATATATATAAATAATACCCTTTAAAAATGCGCCGACCCTAACATTTCATTTTCTGTGTTAGAAGGGAGGCCTAGCGAAAGGTGTGGGGAAATTTTCTGCTCTAAATTTGACCAACTTCGTCAATTAAGGAGAGAAGGTCCCTTTAGAGCGCGGAGCTGAGTTACCTATTGTCCCGCTCTAAACAAAAAAACTCAAGACCACTTTTTTCCTCTCTCTCTCTCTCTCTATATCTCGCTGATGATTTACTTTTTCTCATCCATCTCTTCCTTTCTCTTTCCTTTGCCTTCTCTACCTCTTCCGCTCCCTCCCACGGACCCACTATAAACTCTCCTAACCTTACAGAGGGTCGGGGGAGCGGGTTAAGGAAAAAATGGCGAGGGTCTGCAGTTTCGGGGAAAGGTAGCTCTTTGATGTAACTCGTTAAGCTCGAGAGAAAGGGAGAGAAGGAGAGGGAAACGGAGGGAGGAAGAAGGGGGAAGGTAACTTCCCGTAGCCGGAGATAGCACCCCTCCTGTTATTTTTTTCTTCTCCTCCAAACGAGTTCCCATGGTCCCCGTCTTGGGGTTTTCAAGAGGTGAGACATGGCATCCACATCCGATCATTAGCCTGGGTGAAACCGGCCTATTTATGGCAGCGCATAGAACAAAAACAATTACGCTTAAACCCGCATCGTACGGGTCGGTGGATTTTGTGGTTTTTTGGGCTGTGTTTTTTATTATCGTCTCGGGTAATTAATTTTTTTACAGCCACGCAGGAATATACTGACGAATTAAATTGATCGCATTATTGGCAGAGTTAATTTTCGCAGATATGTTTCAAGATTAAAATATTTTGTTATAACTGGTGCCGTTGAAAAAGAGGGGCGTAAATTAAGCCAATTAGAGTACCTCCTTTTCAACATTATCATATTGCCGTAGTGCTCAACCATCTATTTTATAACCAGTGCTAATGATTATTTATGTGCATACGATTAGTTACCGCACTAAGTATGGTTTCAACATGCTAGGTATTATTTTCCAGCAAATTGTTCTTATTTAAAACAAAAATTAAGTACCAAATTCGTTATAGTCAATGAAATTTGCCGAGTAAACATTACCATTTCTGAATTACATTTAAAAAATTTTATTAGTAATTTAAAAAATAAATTTTATACAACTTGAATTTATATATATATATATATATATATATATATATATATATATATATATGTATATATGTGTGTGTGTGTATGTGTGTGTGTGTGTGTGTGTGTGTGTGAGTGTACAAGTTCATTGTTTCAACAGGAATTGATGTGACCAGATGATAAATTCTGAGTGGAAATAATGGTCGCGTATTTATTTTTAAATAGTGGAATATATACAGATTTGATTAAACTTCCATTTTATAAATTCTACATTAAGTTTTTCATTATAATTTTATTTATATTTCCCTCTTTGCCTACCATTTATTTATTTTCTTCGAAATAACCCCCAGTGTTGGTCCCGGAACATTTTTTGCGAAAGCGCACTACAAAACCTAATACTTAGAAGCATCTTTTGTTTTGCCGTTTGTGCTTCAACACAAACGGAAAACATGCCGCGGTCCGAAGCCATCAATCACTTGCACGTCAAGAAAAACACGTATTTAGGCTTCCAATAAGGGCCATTTCCATTCCAAGCATACGAAATGAAGAAACCGTCATCCGGAAAACGACGCCAATATGGTGTGCGTATACACAGGTGGGTTCTTTCGCGATGGAGCCATCAATCATCCATCAACGACCCGCAAAAAAACGAGGTCGGTTCTATTCTTTAGGACGGAGATACGTAACTTGTTGTAATTTTTCCCCCCGCCGTCGACTTTCCTCCATCTTTCACTTCTCCGCAGGGTAAGGATTCCTGACGTCATAGAATTCTATTTCTAAGCCCATCCTTTTCTTATTACGGCGAGGGAACAGACGGAGACCTCCTGGGTACGCACGCTCTTTACCAATCTCTCAAAACCATCCCCGACCTCCTGACCCCGCTCTCCTACTTCCCCTCTCCTACTTCCTTCCCCTCTCTCCCTTCCTTCTCCCCCCCTCTTTCTTCCCTCCTCCCTTTTCTCGTCACCTCTTGCTGCGGAATTTAATCTAATGGCCGCCACCGTTTCCTCAGCGCTCCACAACTTCCACCTTCTCCCTCTCCTCCTCTTCTTCTTCCCTTCTGCAATCATCTCCGACCTCTTATCAGTTCCATTTTGTCGTTATCCTTCTTTCCTCATATTGCTTCACTCTGGACCTTCATTTATTCTTATTTACTCATAATTTTCCTTACATGTTTCTACAACGGCGTCGTTTACTATCCTTATTTCCTTGTAACATTGAATTCCTATCGTTCTTTTTAAATTCATTCACCATCACCTTGCATTATTACGTCGATAATTTGATAGGTTCCTGCAGTTATGCCCAGGAATGTGTTTGTATATACCTATTTGTCGGCCTTGGTAGACGGGTGGTTAGAGTTTTTGCCAACGGATACTAAGGTCGCGGGTTCGAATCCCGCCTAGGACATGGATGTTTGTGCTTGTAATATTAGGGTTATATGTAAGAATGGACATTATTGTCTAAATATCGCCCTCAATAAAGACGGATTATTATTATTATTATTTATGTATGTGTGTACAGTAAAATAATTGGGACCAAGAGCGGTCCTGATAATTCAAACCCGGATAATTGAACAAAAAATCAAAAACATTTATGCTGTAAATAAGGTATGAGTGTACCATTTAAGATTTATTTTTAAATGCATGAACTGAACTTCCATTTTTATTCTCAAGCTTATTTCTAAGGCCATTCCCAGTTCGAAAGATCATATAAGCATCAGTCCGATTCTCAACGGTCACGGAGCTATGGTTATTTGAAACTCAAGATGATTTGAACTTAAATACGCTGTTTATTAGAAGCGCACACACACGCGCACGCACACACACACACACACTCACACATATCTATATATATTGAGAGAGATCATCTTCCATGCGCATATAAAAGCCCTTTAATGTATTCCAGTCCCTCCTTTACGGTAACAACGGATGCGCCGTCATTATCCAGCTTTATGATCTACTCCCTTTCAGTTTCCCCAATACTTTTTTCATTTCCTCCTGTATCCATCACTCCGCCTTCTGTTCCTTACCTCTTCCCCCACATTCTACACCTTTCTCTTTGACAACAGTCATCTTTCTCCCATCTAACCCTTATCCCCATTCCAAATATCTCTAGCAGTAACCGCTATCGCTTCGTATAAACTGTTTCAATCTTCTTCCCCGTATCTCTAGTCCAGAATTTCAAATTCATTTTTTCAACTCTTCTTCTTTCTCCATTTTATTTCACTACTATTGCCTATGCCACCTATCGCCTATCCCTATCTTCCCTCTTATTTTTCCTCTCTCTCTTTCCTCTGCCTATTCTTCTCTACCTCTTCTCCGCCATCTCTTCTCCTCTACCACTCAAATCTCCATCTCTTTTCATCTCCAAAAATGCTAAATTGATATTCTATTTATGCAGTATTTTTTTACGTAAATTTTTATTTTATTTTTATTCTTTATTACTTTCTTCTTGTTTGTAATTGACAATGAGCGAGAAGAAAGAAGAGATTTCCTAGTCTCAATTTCGTCCAAATAAAGATGAATACCTCTCTCTTCCCACCCTTCATTCTAGCTTCTTTTGTTTCACCTTACACTCTCCGTCACTCTCTCTCCCTTCTGCTTTCTCCCTTCTTGCTCTTTTCCCTCTGCATCCACCATGCCATACAAGTTGCATACCGTCCCTGACTACAAGGAATTTGGGGAGTAGAAGGGCGCGTAACTGGGTTTTACGTAGTTTCTCCAGGGGAAAAGTATTGTTTTCATGAAAAAAATCGATTTCGATATTTCAACGGAAATACACGTTTTGACCATTTTCTTGATGGTGTGTGTGTGTGGCAGCTTTTTTGTGGGTGCTCTAACTCAAAAAGTATTAATCAAGTTAATGCAAAATTTTATATTTTACAATTTTATGAAAGTCACAAGAACTGACTAGTTTTTGGTAAAAATCGGTTAAACGAAAGTCAGTGTTTCCTATTGTCACTTATCCGTTATTTTGAGATATTTGCTTCAATATTTGATATTTAAAGATATACTGGAATAAAAGGTGTAGGAAATTAATTTTCTACAACCTTTGTTCAAAATATTTTTCCATATATTGCATTGTTTAAGAGATATCTTAAAAAACTAAATTATTTAGCTGCCACCACCACGCCACCTACCGATGACTATTGTTAACATCTGACACTTAGTTACATCTTAGTAACAGATTTTTTAATAGAGTAGAGAGGGAAGACGGGGCGTGGCGATTAGTTTATACAAAAGAGGAAGTAGAGGAGAAAGTCCACCTTAAACTCGGTATAGTGGAGAGAGATTATTAGAAGGCTGAGAAAAGGGTGGAGGGATTGGAAGCGGTGAGATTGGATAAGGGTTGGATGACGGAGGGAGATTGCGTGGGAGGTTGAAGAACGATAGCGGCTCTTATAACTCCCAACCCAAGACACTTCCTCCCAGCTCGCTGTTCCCTTTCTTTCTCTTATCCTTGCATGGCCACGCAAAGTCTTATCCGTTACCATCTGCTCCCCCTCCTCCACCCTCGAGGGCTTTGCGTAAGGGGGCTATTGGGTCCATTAGAAGAAAGAGTTGTCTCCTTTTTCTTATGAATGCGGTGGAACCCTTCAAGTTGCCACTCTACTTTCTCTCACTCTATATATCTCACCGTCCCCATCTACTTATAATCGCAAGAGTTTGGCAAAATAAATGCTCGCTCTTAAAAGAGGAGACCAGTCTAAAGCTGCTTAAAATGCTTTTGAGCGTTGATAAAAACTTGTAATTCCAGTGTTTAGCTCATAATGTAAGATATAATAAAAATGGATGTTTTCTTGTTCATTAATTTCGCCGACCGCGTCTCTTGCCTTCAGATGGTCGAAAGTATCGCGTAAAATGGATCTGTAAAAAATATTGCCACTTCTTATTAAAATAGCAGGACTTTGCCGATGCACATATTTTTATGAGTGACATGAAGGTTGCTTTACCAAAAACACATCTTTCTATAATATATTTTGAATTATCTCGAAAAAGAAATAGGCATGTAAAAATTATGAAATTGTATCCATCATAATTTTTGAAGGTAGAATTATAAGTGGTATGTGATGATATATAGTTGGAAATCATGGAATGTAAAGGACGATAAAATGTAATTTTCTGAATTTCAATATATCAGAATAAGCTCCAATATCTAAAATTCGACAGGAAATCTAAAAGACTAATTAAAAAATTATATGATTGTCTGTTTCATCAGAGGATAACCAAAATATTTGCAAAACTAAATAAAGCATTTAATGTTTAAGGTATTTACATTTAATGTTAATTATATATATATATATATATATATATATATATATATATATATATATATATATATATATATAAGTAAATTTTAGGTTATTGAAGTGCATTTTGAAGTCAATTTTATATGATGATAAACAAATTACTTAAAGCATCGCATTTTCAACTTGAATACAGTTCACATTGTAGACGAATACCTAAGAAATATGTTCGCTTATTTGATTCTCTAATCACATTTTTTATATATTCGACTAAAAAATTGTCAACCTTACATGACTGCAAAGCTTCTCTGTTATTAAAACCAGCGCAAAAGTCTAGCCATTTTTAATTGTACTTTATTTCACTATTCCAGAAAGCAAAAAAGATATGAAAAACGGATTTTTTAAAAAGTGACGACATTTTGCGGGAAGAAGACCATTTACATATTGAAACCTCTCCATACTTCTCTCTTATAATTAACAAACTTTTTAGAAAAAGTCAGCAATCATATTTACTGAAAATTCTTTCAGCTGCAGACGTAGTAAAAGAGAGATAGTTCCTCCCTCTTTCTCACACACACCCATCTCCTCTTCGTCTATATCCACCTAGAGAAATAAAACAATTGGGGAATTCTTTCCTCCTGAGAGTAAAATGGAGGAAGCCATAAATTAGCGGCGAGTTCTCAGAAATCACTATCCTTTATTCGCCCGTTCCGATTTCTCCTTTCTCTGCTCTCTATCTACCTTCGCTTTTATGCCTCCTTCATAACTTTTTTATAATTTCGATTCTATTCGCTCCATTCTCTCACCCTTTTCTTTTCATCCTAATACGCCTTCGCTCCATGCCTGGTAGAATCCGTCCTTTCATTTGCATGGATAAGGAGGGCGTAAATTTCCATTCGGCCAGCGTTGCTGCCCAACCCCGACACTATCACCTTACCTTCACTCCTCTTCCCGTAACCACAAGCCCTGCCTTCGCCACCCCATTCTTCCCTCCTCCTCCCACTCCTGTTGCAGCCATAGAATATCCTTTCACGACCCTGATCCCTATGTTCGTTATTTTCCTTATTCTCCACCATTTTTTTCTCATTACAGTTTTGTACTCTTTGTTTTCGTCCTGCTACATTTATATTTCATCTTACTCAGCCGTTGAACTAAAAACCTTTTCTCCTATACTTTCAGGCAATTTTTCCTAAGTTCCCCTTTCTACCTCTTGTTACCGCTTCCTAGATTTTATATAACGAGCGAGGTCTTTATTTAAACTTTCGGCGATGATTTTTCTTTTTACAGGACGGGCTACTTAAATAAATTTATTTACCACTGTAGAGGTTGCAGTTACCCAATGTTCTATCTCATTCAATATGAATCTGTTTCTCACTAACCTTTAGCTATATCGTCCTGCATGATTCTAACTAACAAACGCTTTCTCTCCAACTGCCGTAAATAGGCTGGTACAACCCAGTTCTTTTTTACACCACTGATGACGGCTAATTTGCAGCTCAAGTTTGCATCTTGTTTTCCTAACCTTTTACGGCTATCGGAGAAACATAAATGATTCAGCTATTTTGATAAATATTATCTTGGTATAGCTATATTAAATTCTGATTGGTTGGTGAAAACAGCCTAATGACCTAGCCTTTGAGGTGTTCGCAATTAACTCCCTTTTGATTGATTCTGCCTAATACAAGTTTACTTTGCTTCCACCATTTAAAAATCATTTGATACTAAAACACTTTTCAGTAAGAAAGTACAGCGCGCCTTCTGTAAGCTCCTGCTTTCTCGTTCTGAATCACTATTCTCGATAAATGTGACTATAAAAAACGTGAATTGATGGAAATGCATTAAGAGTAAACAATCTCTACAAAATAAAATGCATTCTTTCGTGTGAAATTCGCTAAATTCATTTTATTTCAAGTTAAGACTTGCACTTTATTCTATTTCAAATATGTTTTCTTTTATTATAATAATTTCCTAATCGCTCAGCCTGTAATTTTCTAATTCCAATTTTTTCCTATTTATCCGATTGTTTTCGCAAATATTTTGACCGCCTTTCTTTTAAATTTGACTTGATTCTGAGATTATGTTCCTGATTCTCCTATGTTTGTAATCGTTCAACTCTCCTTATTCTCTGTCATTCTTCTTCTTTCGGCCGTATTCTCATTATTTATTTATTATCTTGTCACTCTTCTCAATTATCTATAATTTATCTTTCGCCGGTATCGCATTTCGTTGCCATTTATTTTTGACTCCTTTCATTAAAATACATCAAACAATTTGTTCTCAGAAAAACTAATGCTTTACAATCTTCAGAGCTTATTCTCTCATTTGCCCACATTCTCTCTTTCTTTATTCGCTCTTCCTCTGAGGCGACAATTTAATTTTTATCTTTTTAATCCTCCTTTCACCCTTCATCTCTGATAATACATTGTTCCAAGTAGCTTACGGTGTGTTCCAACGAGACATAATTGTCCATCAAAACGAAATTAATCTCTAGTCCCGTTATTTATCAACATCTGCTTCATTAAAAAAATCCCCTTTCGTTCCTTAAAAATATATAGGAACACTTTTTTAAATAAGAGTCCTACTCTTTGCCTTTCTCTGGTAAGTATTGCAGTTCGCCACACTTCTGAAGCTTCGTTGGCAGATGCACAACGTTGAATCAAATTATCATAGCATCTATCTAACTAAACATCTCTTTAGAATATCTTTAATATATGAGTTAAATAGTAGGAAGTAGGTTTTTATAATAAATAAAACCTTTGGCAATATTTTATTTTACTGTACATATTAGTTTGCGGGAAGAGTTCTCATCCATTACTCCATGTCATGAAAAACTTAAGGCATGTTTTGGTGTGTCAGTTTGGTTCAGCGTTTCCCAAGGAACGATTCTCGAATCACCTCCTGGAGGTTTGCAGAATCTGTCAAGGAGCACGTCCAAAATTCACGCAATGGGATATTTTTATGCATCTTTATTTTAAAGGAATATGGTAGCGCATGAAATATCAAAAGAAAAATTACCCTCTTTGATAGACTGATTTTAAAAAAGCAATGCATTGCGCATATGTTTACGGCTATTTTACAATTATAAAAGTAGTGCAGCATAATTTTCCTCAAAATCATTTTTTAAATATCGCTTGTTTCTGTAAGACAAAAGATCTAGAAATGCAATAGAATATGAAGTCCGAAAACCTTAGGACATAGAGATTATCAGTTTATTTAATTTCAGTTTTCTGCAATATATATCATCATCATCATCATAGGTAGTCTGTCCGTAGACAGGTCCGTGATTATTCTTGGTTAAACCTGGTTCTCCATATACTATTCCTATTTTCCGCTGTCCTCTTTATTTCTTGATAACTCTCTTTCCCTTTCAAATCGTCTATCAGCTGAAACCTTTTCCTACCTCTTTCCCTTTTCCCATCTAGTTTTCCTTCTAACACGTCTTTAATCATACTCTCTCTCCTCAGGTAATTTCCAACCCAGTTAGCCTTCCTCTTTCTGATAGTCTGTATAATCATTCGCTTCTCTCCTATTCTTCGTAGCACTTCATCGTTTTTCATCCTATCTGTCCATTTTATCTTCAGCATTCTCCTCCAAGTCCACATTTCAAAGCTTTCCAAGTATTTGATGTCATTTTTCCTTAGCGTCCATGTTTCTGCCCCATACAATGCTATACTCCATACGTAGCATTTTATCAACTTCTTGCGGATATCTTCCCTTATATTCCCTGTAAGTAGTTGTTTCTTTCTCCTGAAAGCCGCTTTTGCTTTTCCTATTCTAGTTTTGATCTCATCCGTACATTTTGCCTCTCGTGTTATGATACTTCCAAGGTATTTATATTCTGAAACTTGTTCTAATGGCTTTCCCCCAATAGTTATGTTCAGATTCTCTTCTTTACCCGATATTCGAATGACCTTGGATTTTTCTGTATTTATTTCCATACCGTATTTTCTACCTGTTATCACTAGTCTATTTATCATTTTTTGTAGCTCCTCTTCCTTTCTTGCTAGAAGTACTTGATCATCTGCGTATTTCACTGTTCTTATAATCCTTCCTCCAATTTTGAAATCCCCTGTGCCTTCTAAAGCTTCTTGCATTAGACTTTCTCCATATATATTGAATAGGGTTGGCGATAGGCAGCAGCCTTGTCTTACTCCTCTACCGATATTTATTCCGCAGGTGTCCACATTCTCAAACCTGACCTTTACAACTTGATTCTCATATAGATTCCTAATCAGTCTCCTGTCTTTCCAGTCTACACCTATATCCTTTAATATCTTCATCAACTTTACCCAATTTACTCTATCAAAGGCCTTCTGCCAGTCTACGAAACATGCGCAGATATCTTGACTGTATTCTATTGCCCTTTCTGATATTATTCTAACTACTCCTATAGCATCTCTAGTTCCTCGTCCTTTTCTGAAACCAAATTGATCTTCCCCTATTATTTCTTCTGCCTTTTTCTCCAGCCTTTTATTAAGAATCCTCGTGATGATCTTCGATGTGTGTGACAGAAGGCTTATAGTTCTGTAATCTTTACACTGCATTGCCTTTGGCTTCTTCTTTAGAGGGATCATTGTTACTTCTAGGAAATCCTGAGGCCACTCTCCCGTGTCGTAAATCTTATTAATTAATTTCGTGATCGCTTTTAGTCCTTCTGATCCTATGACTTTAAGTATCTCAGCCGGTATTCCATCGCTGCCCATGGCTTTCCCCTTCTTTAGTTCCACTATCGCCTTTTCTACTTCGCTCTCCATAATACTTGGTCCTAAGTTGTCTTCTTCAATGTTTTCCTCATTTTCCAGTTCTATTTTTGCCGCTCCTGCCTGTTTGCTGTATAATTCCTTAATGTATTCTTCCCATACCTGTGCTACATCCTTTGTTTCTGAGACTATCTTCCCATCCGTATTCATAATTCCTTTACCACAAATTCCATTAGACTTCTTATCCTCTAATTCCAGTGCACTAGCGTACATCATATCGTACCGTCCTAACTTCTCCATTTTTTCTATTTCATCACATTTTCCTTTTATCCAATTTTCTCTAGCTTTATCTGTTACCCTTCTCAACTCATTGTTTATACGCCTATAGTTGGCTCTACCTTCTTCACTGTATACGTTTTTCCATTTTCGTCTCTCATCCATTTTCTCCAGCATTTCCTTGGTGATCCATGGTTTTCTGATTTTCTTCTCTATTTTTCCAATCTCTTTATCCAAGGTATCCTTGATACTGGTTTTAATTTCATTCCATTCTATATCGACGGTCTTCGGTTTGTTTTCCAACTTTCTTAGGTTATCTTCCAACTTCATGCTGACTACATCCTGCCTTTCTTTCAGTTTTTCTAGGTCCCAGGTCTGTCTTTCTCTTCTCGTTTTTCTTATTTGTTTGAGTTTTGTACTCACGTCAACTATTAGAAGGCTGTGATCTGAATCAATGTCCGCTCCTTGAAATGCCTTGGCGTTCTTTATGCTGTTCCTGAATCTTTGTTTTATAAGGATGTAATCTATTTGGCATCTCATTCTATCTCCTGGGCTTTTCCATGTGTATAACCTTCGTTTATGGTTTTTGAACCATGTATTAGTCACTACAAGGTCATTATTGATGCAGAATTCTACGAGTTTCTCCCCTCCTCGATTTCTCTTCCCAAGTCCGTATTGCCCGACAACATTTTCTTCCTGTCCTTCTCCGACTATGCTGTTCCAATCTCCCATTATTATGCAGTTTACCTTTCCTCTTCCGTCTTCTTCGTAAATTTCATTAATTTGCTCATAGATCTCATCTATTTCTTCATCGTCATGAGCTGACGTTGGCATATATACCTGGATTATCAGCATGTCCACTGGGACTGCTTTTAGCTTTATTGCCATCAGTCTATCGTTCGTTGCTATTATCTTTGTCACGCTTTTCATCATATATTTCCTAAGTACCAGAGCTACTCCCCTTTCCCCACTATTTCCTCCAGAATAAACTACTGTGAATTCTTCCGAGTCGAACTGTCCTTCTCCCTCCCATCTAGTTTCGCTTAGCCCTATAATGTCAACTATATTTCTTCTCATTTCTTCTTTCAAGTTCTCTAGCTTTCCTGCCTTTCTCATAGTTCTTACGTTCCAAGTCCCTATTCGTAATTTACTTTCGACAAATGTTTTCCTCAAGGCAGTCCCCGCCCGGAGATCCGATTGGGGGACTATTTTACCTCCGGATTGTTTTACCTCGAGAGAACTCATATTGTCCAACCATATAATCTTTACTAGGGATTGTAATGTGGTAGTTTCCCTCTTGCTTTCCACATCGCAGTACTGTAGCCGTTCAAATCGTCCTGATCACGCCTACAGCTGTATTGGATATAGACCCAACCAACATCATTTGTTTTCGGCTCTATACCATACTGACAGTACTGCTGCCTACTGCCAGGCACTGATGATAGTTTTTTTTTTAATAAAACCTCCATTCGAGGGGTTTGAACCCCCGAACTTTGCAATAGAAAGCCGACACGCTAACCACTACACTATATATATATATATATATATATATATATATATATATATATATATATATATGATATTGCGTAGTCCACCTTTCTTAAAACACTCGATGATCATCATCTACTTTTCTTTCCATTGATGCCATTTTAGGGATAAAAACTTAATAGGAAGAAAGCAATAAATTTCACTAAGAAAATACGACGTGCACCAAAAACGAACGTTGGAACGAGACTGACAAAATAACGTGATACGCGATACACCCACGGGCGCGCATGCGCGTGGAGGCAACAAGCGCACTGCGCGCCGCGCTAATCATAAGAGAACTTGGGTTCAGAAACTATTAGGGCAAAAACTCAGGATGCGAATTATTGTTTGTTAATTCTATAGCGTACTTATACTAAAAGTGATATTCCAAAATTAGTTCAAGAAAAAAATAGTGCTATCTGCGGGGAAAATTCCGCGGTCCGCATGGGAAGTGTCCGCGGGCCACGGGTTGCCCCACAACGTATACCACCAAACATAACGCTTTTTTTGTCACCAATAATGACTTCTTCAAGATCCGTCGTTTTTGGGCAAAACTGTTACTTGTGACAAGTCTTATTTTAGCATCTTTCATAAAGAGAAAATAAGATGGGACAAGTGCATAATGAGGGAAGGAGGGTATTTGAAGATAAGCAAATAATTTTTATGATAGCGCTGACATTCCTCATATCTCGTAAAATAGTAATTAGGCCAAAAAAATTTTCATACAAAATTTTTAGAACTTGCCTTATAAAATGTTTCTTGCCAAATACATTTTTATCGGAGGAGTAGCCGTTATCAAGAAAATCAAACAAGAATGTCGTGATTCGCCTTGAAAAATTCATGCATGACACCTCACTATTGTCAACGAAATCAATCTTAGTTGTAATTGAGGTAAATAAGATGTCATAATTACGAAAATAAGTCTAATTTTCGTAAGAGTGCATGCGGAATTTTGTATGCGGAAGGAAATGGATTGTCTACGACGAAGAAAAGATCTTAAACGTAAATATATCAACTGTTTATTAAGTCGAGTGAGGAATTTTAAATAATTTTCGATTGCTTGATTAATTACAATTGATTTGAAAATAAATCGGTAAATGGAATTATAATTTTTCTCTGGCATAATTTCTGATACATCATTTTTTGTTATTTAGTGATTATACTAAAATTTCCTAAATACGTTCATTAATGTACTAATTTATAGGAGGAAAGAAGTTTTTAGTAGGCAGAGAAATATAATCTGGCCATGATGTTTTGCTTTTTAAGGTGTGTGTTCTTTCGAATTATATACTTTAGTTACAAATATTCCACCACGCGAAGCGCTGTATATTTAACTAACTTGTTTAAATGCGTAGTTTCCGGATAGTTCAGGATTTTGGACTTTGTACCGTACTTAGGACAAAGTTGCAGGTGTACTCGTATCATCGGTTTATTTTGTGATCTCTTTATATTCGTATTAGAAAAGAAAGAGACGTTTAAAAATTATTCCTAAAGAAACCCAATGAATTGAAAATGGATACGCAAAGGCGCGTTTCATTTAATTTTTGTTAAAAATCTTTTTTAACTTCCGCTAAATTATAGATCGACTATTTAATGGTGCGTACAATGGCTCACCTTATATAGGTGGAATGCGATAAGTGTATATAGATATAGGGTTCTATATTACGTCCACTATTATTAAGCTGATGAGTAATCAATAATATTTAATAAATTCAATAGACTGGAGTATGCCAAATCACAATTGTTGCTCTCCAAACTTTTTTAAGATGGAGTTCTTGACAGGAAATATTAAGCAAAGGGTTCGCAATGAGAACAAGTTTGGTAACCGCGGTTCTAGTTTAATGTGCTTATTGTAGTTTTTTCCTAGAGGTTATAGGTTTAAGATAATCAATTAGTTACATTTATTGGATAACTCGGTATTTACAGTATCAGCACTGATTTTTCAAAAAAGAGACATTTGAAATCTCACCTTCTTGAAAATTTGTTTCTAACGCAACCAAGTTTTAAAGAATTTTCAGGATCCACTTGGCATTTTAAATTTCATCGGAAGCTTCACTTCCTCTGCTCTGGGATCACAGGGAAGGCCCTACAAGTTGAGTTGTTATTCCAAATTCTATTAATTACAAACACAAAACTAATTACTTTAAACTAAATGTCTTCATTTCAGAAATGAAAATGAGACAAATAGCTTTCTAACAACTTTTAATTTATAAAAGAATACACTTTAATATGAACTAGCCTTCAGGATCCTGAGGATTTGGCAGCGCAATGGTCGTATAAAGTGAAATTTATGACGAAGTTATTTGTCTCGCTCCCATTTCTGGAATAACAAACACTTTGAAATTTCTTAGTTTCCCAAGATGAGAATACTTCATCAAATATGTGTCACACACCATTAACTCCAGCCACACAAATTACTTTTTGGCATCTCATTTTACAATAAAATTCTATTTCATTAATTGTAATCATAGTAAAGGAGTTGTTTGATTCCATTTTTTTGGTTCTTTTCGCAGTTCCTTTGCCATTTTTGTGAATACTTCCTAAATTCATTGTTTAATTTACGCTTTACTTTAACACTCACTCACACTTATCATCATTTAATTGGGAGAAACAGGTTCATAGCCATTTAAATACTCGGTTTTGCGTCGAACAACATGAACAGAGATGCCAACGAATTGGCGGAGAGATGTTTGCCGTCAAATCTCAACTTTGAAAGCACACTTTCAGAGATGTTTATCCTTTGTAAATAAAACATCTTTCCTCCAATTAAAATTCGAAATTAATTGCGTTTCATTTGCCATTTTCTGAAGTTTCGTCCTCTTATAATCATTTTCTCTTAGTGATAATAACTCCGTAAGCGCGAAGAGAATTTCTGCTAAGAGTAAAATTTCATAACATCTTAGGAGATGAGCTTTTGAATTATAGATTGAATAAACAAATAGCCATGTATACGCAATGTACTCCTATATCATTGAATTGTACGG
Source organism: Tanypteryx hageni (assembly GCA_028673005.1). Taxonomy (NCBI): domain Eukaryota; kingdom Metazoa; phylum Arthropoda; class Insecta; order Odonata; family Petaluridae; genus Tanypteryx; species Tanypteryx hageni. Next base: position 50,528,488 of record CM054113.1, read on the forward strand.
AAAAGAAATCAGAGAGTATTAAATTCTCTCCGTGAGGTGCGTTGCAAGTAATTCAACGTAATTACCTCCTTCATCGAGATAAATTCAGAACTGTTATTTTTCGCTTCCGTACAGCGAGCTTGCCTCTAAATAGGACAGGGAGAGATAAAAAAGTGCTACGTACCATCTCGGCTCGACGTGAAAAAATGGAGCGTCGCATTGTAGTAGTTAAACACACCAAGGGACAGTTTTGTCGTCCCCTCTCCACAATAGACTAGGAAGGCTTTGGAAAAAAAAGGTTTCACGTCTCGACAAAAGCACAAAGAGATAGTCAGAAAAAGAGGAGCAGGATGGAGGAAAATGAGAAAGGTGATGGGGATGAGATGGAGGGAGTTATGGAGGAGAGAGACAATGGCAGATATCAAGGAAGTGAGGGAATGATGAGGAAAGGTAGAGGTGGCTTTATTATTCTCATTCTCTTTTTTTGGGCGAAATTAACACAATTTTTATTTATGCATATAACGTCTTAAAAAAACATTTATTAGTATTATAGGAGAAACATTTAAATAGCAACAATTAAAACACGGCCATCCATAACCAAAGCAGGACCCGAATCCGCGACCTTGGCATTCCAACCTATCGGCCACACTACCAATGACGGCACTGAGTAGTCCATTCTTACACTTCATCATTCATCGTATAATACTGGTAAAATTTACATATAAGTAACATCCATCAAAAATAAAGAAAGACTTTAATTCAGTTTAAAATGCCGAATTTGAAAACAATACATACATCAATGAGAAAATTAAATAAGAATAACTTAAATTAAAGAAAAAGCCCTTGAAAAATAAGTTCTTATCTTAAGCATCTCCAATAGCCATAACACGGTTTAATACCCTTTTTATAACTATTGAAGATACATATGATAAGTGCCTAATTTTTTAAAATATTTATTCACGAGTTGGTTTTCAGCCATACGACGAGCTCGGCAATTCTCAAATGAATTTAAAATAATTTAGACAATGACCTACAAGCTTTAGGTTTGTGGGCTAAAAAATGTGTATGGACAGACGTCGGAGAGGAAGACAGAAAGACAGAGAAAGGAAGAGTAAAAGGAAAACGAGATAAATAATTATCAAAAGGGAGAGAAGGAAAAAATGAACGAATGGAGAACTACTTCGTGAGAAAGGGAGACATTTGGGCGAGGGAAATACATATCTCATGGAGAGAAGATGGAGACAGATCGAGGTAATGGGATAAAGATGAGGAAGAGAGAGATGTCAGGATTCGGGGTTTAGGGATAAAGGGAGATAATGTGGAGGAGATAGGAGGAGAAAGGAGAGAGGGATGAGGAGTGGAGAAGGAAAGGGAGAGGGAGAATCGCCAAGAAAAGAGGTAGGGGTCGAGTGAGAGAGAATAATGGAGAGAGGAGGAGAAGGTGAGAAGGGAGAGGAGAAGAAATAGCGGCAGGAGAAGGTAGAGGGAGGAGGTGAAGGGAGAGGAGGGAGGAGAAGGAAGATGGGGAGGAGAAGGGAGAGAGGGGAGGAGAAGGAAGAGAGGGGTGGAGAAGGGAGGAGAAGGAAGAAGGGAGGAGAAGGAAGAAGGGAGGAGAAGGAAGAGTGGGGAGGAGAAGGGAGAGAGGGGAGGAGAAGGAAGAAGGGAGGAGAAGGAAGAGAAGGGAGAGAGGAGAGGAGAAGGGAGAGAGGGGAGGAGAAGGGAGAGAGGGGAGGAGAAGGGAGAGAGGGGAGGAGAAGGGAGAGAGGGGAGAAGAAGGGAGAGAGGGGAGGAAAAGGGAGAGTGGGTAGGAGTAGTGAGAGAGGGGAGGAGAAGGGAGAGAGGAGAGGAGAAGGGAGAGAGGGGAGGAGAAGGGAGAGAGGGGAGAAGAAGGGAGAGAGGGGAGGAAAAGGGAGAGTGGGTAGGAGTAGTGAGAGAGGGGAGGAGAAGGGAGAGGGGAGGAGAATGGAGAGAGGGGAGGAGAAGGGAGAGAGGGGAGAAGAAGGGAGAGAGGGGAGGAAAAGGGAGAGTGGGTAGGAGTAGTGAGAGAGGGGAGGAGAAGGGAGAGAGGGGAGGAGAAGGCATGGGGGAGGTGAGTGTGTGTGTGTATTTTTGGCTAATCAACCTCTTGGATTATGATGGCCATAGCTCCTTCCACACCCAACACAATCACAAGGGAAACCCGGCGCCGGCATTAGCCTACTCGTAACGAAGAGCACCAAGGGGGTTAACGGCTTAACGTCTCTTCCGAAGTACGGTACGCTGACTGAGGAGGGAGGTATGCGTGAGCGAGGGCGACGTCCATTTCCACTTCTTTTGTTTTTTCCTCCAAGAAGTGTAAATGGTGACGTCGTCCTTCGCCACTCTTCCCTTCTGGGTAATATACATTTGAATGCTTAATTTAAGGTTCCTTTCGCTTCCCCATTTTCTGCTATTTTCTTTTTGTTTGTGAAGGAGGCGGGGTTTAAAAGGAGTTTTTAGCAAAAGTGTGAACGTAGACGAAAATGCATTTGCATAATCTCGCTCGCGTTTCGTTGGTCCGCCAACGTGACTTTAATGGCAGCACTTGTGTCCTGTTCCCGAATTCAGTCTTCAATTTCACGCTCATTGTGTCCGGTTCTCGAACGTTCTCAACCTACGTAAAGCGTGCTTCTACGACGGATTGCACGCGTAAGTTCGCCTTGAGATATTCTGTGTCAGGCCGCCATGGCTCCTAGAATTTTCATCATGGCGTCATAAATTTTCAAACTACATGCGATGAGCGATGTTTCTTTTTGCGTAAGTTGTGTAGAAACGGATGCATGAGACACAGCTCAAGAAAAAAATGCTGAAATTCCTATTGAACGTGTAGGGAAAGCGATGCTGAAGCAGAGTAAATGGCATTTTTTTCAAACGGGTCGGAGTACTGAACCGATTGATAGAAAAAGACATCTATCTGCTTTCGTTTAGGACAGTGGTTCTTAATCATTTTTATCTCGCGCCCTCCCTTCTGATCTCATAAAACCCCTATGCACCCGTCCTTCCCCCAGAAAATTTTCTTTTATGTTTTTAAGGGTATTTATAAAGAAATGTTAGTAAGAGTAACCTATTTGTATGACACAGGTTTCTAAATGTCTGCTCAACTAAACGCGTCAGCTGCGTTCAACTGTGTACGTTTATTTAGTGAATTTTAATGTTTCATTTTGGTTTTGATTGATAATTTATTGCTAACAAGGTAGAGTCATCTTTGGGAATTTGGCGGTTAGATTTCATTGACAAAAAGTTATTATATATTATTTCTACACATAATAAAACCATTAGTATGCACTACACCTGTTATGGAGGTGATAAATTGGCAAAGCATTCGAATGAATCAGCACAAGACATACTCGTATCATCCAAATACGTAATTATAAAACAAATTTAAAAAATATTAAAGCAGAAGTATTGGACAGCATTAGAAACATACGAGAAATGGAAATTTCAGGCAAGACATATTTTCGTCCAATTTGTCCTCCCCTCCCCCTTGGAATCCCTTATGCTCCCTTGGAGGCGCGACCCACAGATTAAGAACCATTGGTTTAGAAGGAGTTAGCGTGTCACACAGACGAATAAACGGAACGCATAAGCGGATTTTTCTAAAAAAAAACTGATGCAAATAATTAAAGAATCGGTCTAAAGTTAATTTTTAATCCTCATAAAATACAATATTTTATTTTCAATTAAAAAAAATCGCTTATTTAAAAAAATAACGTTTACTTACAAATATCTAATGAAAATAAAATTGATAACTTTTTAGCGTTTCTTATTAGTTCCACTTCTCTGAAGAATTAGTCTGCCTTGACAACTCAGTAGTAGAATGTCCACCATGCCCTCTCTGGCTACTGGAGCTACATCATTTATCAATTTGATTCCAGCCATAAGGCGATAATTATCACCTTAATGTAACTTTTTGGTACATACATATACTGATTTTTGGGCTGACTTCTATATCTGAAGGAAATTTAAAGAGATATAATCAATATATTGCCTCTTTTTTGGGTAAAGTAATTATTTAAAAAAGTTTATGTCATTATTCTCATGGAGAAATGGTTTGAACTTTTATTTCGTCATCCGTGAATCACGTCTTTCCATGGATGTCACTGAGATTTTCTTCATTCGGCTTAATCTTGAAAATACTCTTTATGTCAAAACAAACCAGATTTATTCACGAACTCTTAGCTTTAGACACGCATTGCGTGATCGTTAAACGTCTGAATCCCAGAAATAAACCATAGAAAGAATATCTTCTGTCACGCAATTTGTATTGAATCTTTCATACATTACGTACAATAATGAAACACCATTCTGAATAGTCATTTAATAATTGCGTTGGAACTTCGTCAGAAGCACGTGCATTATAACATTCTCTACAAGTAATAAAGTTTCATTAGTTACTGATTTACCATATGAAGGGAGATATCAACATAACATTTCAATTGTAAGGAAATAGGTAGCTAAATTTCAACACCAAATTATAATTCCTTTAAACTATATTTTATTCCACCCAAATATAATATTTCCTAATTAATTATTTCCTTAATTGAGATAGATTCATAGATGTCAGAATTTAGTTTTAAATATAACTTTTTAAATTGGAATTTTTTTATTATTTTACAAAGACGGAACTTGTTGTAAATATCAGTGAATAAATGCAATTCAATTGTTATAGCTTCACTTGTTTGAATCACACCTCAGGAAAAAATTAGAAAATACTGTAACCTGGGTCACGATTCCTGAATGCATTATTATGGAATCAAATGAAGTATTTTAAAGGCGAATAATTATTTCCTTTGATTTTTCCTAAAAAATAAATAATGCTTTTATAGCCAAAAAATTTTTACACAAAATATCGAACTCAAATAGTACTGGTAAGTGAAAATGGTTACAGAAATATAATTTCATTTTTTAAAGAATCATCCTGAAATTTCCACAAGAATGAAATTTCTCATCTCGAGTTTCCGAGCGCACAGCTATTAGATTCTGGCGCAATTCCCGCGAACCTAGTTCTATTTTGAGTTATCATGCGCGATTGAAGCGATAATCCGAATGCAATTAAAAAAGAGTGGATCTGGAATAGTTCTTGTGGTCCGGTTCCTTCACCTCCAGGACAATCCCCGATAAAACGCGGAATGCGAGAAGGGTGTGAGGAAGAATTACGGCGACCGCAACACGTGAAACCCTTTCTGCATTCTGCAGCCGAGTGTAACTTGCAGGGCGGCTCAAGGCTTTTGAAAATAAGGACCTCTTCCAAGTGTTCCGTCATAGTCACGAACTCTGCCCATCCCCTCAAATAACTCCCTTCCATCCAGCCTCAACCTCCTATCCCCTTTTAGCTCCCCGTCTCTCTTCGCCACAGCTCCGCCACTCCCCGTTGCCATGGTTACGTGGTATCCCCGGCCCGTTTTCTCACCGCCTGGGCCTCGTCCCCTATCTCTTCCTTCTTTCCTCTCCCTCTTCATCTACCACTCACGTCTCTTCCACTACTTTTTATCTATCTCACAATTCTATACCATTTGTACCTCTCCTCTTTCGACCCCAATACTCCCACCGAGCATCCCTGCGGCGCTACTCCTCCCTGACTAGCCTTTATGTGCATCTCCTTCCTCCATACCTCCCTCTCTCACCCTACCTCTCCCTCTTCCTCTCTAACTCCCTCCCTCCACTTCCTTCCTCCCTCTCTCCCTCCTTTTTCCGTTCTTTATCGCATTCCCTCTTCCGCTCTCTCTCCCCACCTCTTTATCCACCTCCGTCTCTCTATATCCCCCTCGCTCACCCCCTTCCACATTCCTCATTCCCTCCTATCCTACTACTTTCACATTGTTTTCTTTTCTCACTCCCTCCTTCCTTTTCCCTCCCTCCTTCCTCTCTCCCACTCCTTCCCTCCTTTCTCTCCACTCAACTCGAACACCCGCTCGTAAAATACTAATCATCCTCCATATAAACTCCCCGTTTTATATCTTCAAACACTTCCCGTCCTAATTTCCCCACTTCTCCTTTAACCAGCCTCCCTCTCTCCGCGCGCCAATTTCTTCCAACTCCAACCCTCGCCCTTCTCTAAAATAAACCTCCTCCCCCCTCTCCCCCGCATCTTCCAGCTTTCGTCTTTGCTTCTCTCCCTCCTCCGTTCGCTGTCCTCCTGTTTTCCTTCCCCTTCCTCGGACACGCTTCCATATTCTTCTCTCCATGCACCCGTCTATCTCTCTCTCCCTCTCTCTCTCTCTCTCAACCCGTATTTCGTTGTCGATGGAGCGATCGTATTGGAGGCCGGATCTGGAAGAAGAAAAGCTGCGTGGATGTCGACACTGAGATGGTAGTGGGGGAGTGAAGGCGGAGGTAGAGAATTGAGGCGAATGGTGGAGAGGGGTTGAGTTACGCGAACCCCCTGGCGAGCTCCAGAGGCATTCGCTCCACGCGGTTAACGAGATCCCAAAGGGGTTTTACGATGCTTTCCCGCGCCCATCCCTTCTCTCTAGGTCTTGTCTTTTTCTCTCTTTATGTGTCTCTCTGTCTCTCTCGTGACTGTCTCCCGTTGCACGCGCGATAGTGTAACCTAATTTTGCGATTTTTTTTGCCATTCGATTTTTACCAGAGGGAAAGGCGTTCTTTTTCATTAACGAACCAAGTTTCCTTGACGATGTAAAAGGGTTCGCTTCCGATGGATGGATGGAATTTTTTAAATGTGTGTGGCCTTCGATGTATGCCTGTACCTAGAATATTCGTCATGCGTACCTGGGAAGGGATGACGCAGTGGAAAATTTAAACATTTTCCATCAACATTGAGTTACTGATAGTGACACCATTGGAGCGAGATTTAATCATGTGCATCGATTCCTTTATTTTTCTGTTATTTACCACGCCCGCAATATTAAGACGTTAAAGAAAGAAACAAAAGACGAGAAATATAAATGCGCACGCGTCGTGCTATGCATCCAAAATAATGTGCTGGCATCCAGATGATACAAAATCTTCATATTGAAACGTTCCACAGTTATAAATTGTTATCATTTTGTAAAAAACACCACTGCATAAAGTTGATTTTTTAACCAAGTGATTGTTTTATCTTTCATTTTAAGGAATGGAACTCCATAAAAATGCTACGGCTAAACAAATGTTTTATTATAATAACAAATTAACTGTGCAGTCGGTTTATTAATAATTACCTATGTGACTTTCGGGCGAGGAGGAAATGACCAAAATCTTTCCCAATTAAGCAGCATCATTATAAAGTAGCTCATTCTAGTCAAGGCCTTTGCTCAACGCTTACCCTTTTATTTGAAGAGAGAACTTTTAATCTTCGATCACGGTAATCCGCACAGAGAACTTCTTTATGGAGACTCTTCGATTCCTGATTCTGTTGCATACATATTGAACGTGGATCCTAATCTATTTCTTATTTCTCATTTATGACTACTTTCCCATCTTAACTCTTTCAGTATTTAGGAAAAGATTTATTTGATAACACAACTCCACGAAAGCAACTCTCTTTTAATTTTATCTTGTATCCTGGCTCGAAACTCTGTTTGTGCATACGTAAAATTTTCAAGCGTCGAAATCCCGAAAATAAATGCAAATTTCCATTCCTATGCATTGCTATCGAAAGCGATTCGTTAAATTTTATCGCCTTTCATCATTCGAGCGTAAAATTGGAGTAGCTTGCAAGCACTATGAACAAAATTTTGCCCGAGATCAATGAGCGATATTTTTTTATTTCAACGGTTCAGCATGTTTCGGGAATTGAAGTAACGGGAAAATCGCATTGCCGCGATTCATTTGTAACCAAAGGAGGCTATTTATTTCGCCTTTAGCTATTCAGGCGAAATATGCACTATTCTAACCATTAAAAGGTTTCCACTTGCGCACCAAAGACCTATGATGCACGTCATTCCTATTTTATAGAACGGCAGGGATTTTTATAAATCGTATTGCATTATCCCTTTTAGGAATAACATTAACTGAAAGATGTAAGGCGTAAAATAGTTGTATTAATGAAAATTGATAACATAATTATCCTTTATCTAATTTTTTCTTGAAAGATCGATGTAGGAACATCCCAAAAGAATTTTATCTCTCCAATCAATAAGGAAAAATTCATGTACGCAATACCTGATATCATAAGTTTGAATGGTGCTATAAAAGCAAATTTTAATACCTACGTCGTTTGTTTATTCAACGCGTCAAATTTAAACTGATCAGTTTTTTAAATATGGAACTTTTAGAATAAAATATGGAAAAAAACAATATAACTTAAATAAATCCGTAATTATCAGAACGATGGGAAATGCATTCACGTACACGCGCTGTCTTTGCCATCTTCATTCGCTAAAGTAGTATTTGCGATTAAGCAAAGCGCACAAAAATCGACGGTTTTATAAATTCAAAATGTTGAATTTACGCCCGGCCCGAAGCTACTCGGGCGCTGAATCAGTCAGGTTATGGGATTAATACGCCTTTACCGAAATGCACCGGGGATTTACGCCCCACGCAAATGAATGGCTGCCGTAATAAAGTAACCTCTTGATAATACACATTTGGAGAGTCTCGGGCAGAATCAGCTTGAAAACCTGCCAGCAAAGAGATTTGAAATATGGTTCCACTAAGCGCAAAAGGCTGCACTTTGAACTTCTCACCGTTGCTAATTTTATATAAATGCTTCGTAATTACTCCGTAAATAAATGAGGAGTTATTTCATTTTCATGTGTTTCATACCTTTGCAATGGTTAGGAAAATAATGTTTTATAGATAACTTTATATCGTATTATACTAGCTGAAATTACCCGGCGTTGCAAGGGGTTTTAAGTAAAGAAAAATAGTGAGAAAGGTTTGAGAGTAAAACCAGGTAACGAAACCGGGTTAATTTTTATTGTAGTGCTTAATGGTATGCAATATTTCTTGTCTTCCTATCTTTTGGAACAATTTTTGAAAATTTTCACAGCTTATGCCTGTCTGCATAGGATCTTCGGATCATATCATTCCATCAATTTCCTATCTTTTGCCCAAATAAATAAATTTTTCCTGCACCCGTTATCGATAAATTTGGCGACTATTTTTATCAAATAATCATAATAAACAATAGATGGAATCAATTTTAAAATATAGTTATTTCACCTAAATTAATTTCCATTGGAAGAAATTGCATGATATTGTGGGCATGAATCTCAAAAACATTAAAAACTTGGGAAGGAATTGCAAGCTCTAGGGATGCAACCGGTGGGAACACGGAGAAAATCGAAAATAAACTTAAAATATGAGCAAACAGGAAATAAACAACAGAATCGGCGGTATGAGTAAGAATCTTCATTTCTTTCTGCGTTAAATGGTATAAATCTCGAGTCTAAAGTATTGATTGTAAGATATTTTAAAATGTTAAAGAATAACACATCGTATTCTAGCCGATTACGTGTTAATCAAATGCAAAAACGAAGACTATCCTGTTATCAAACACAAGCCTTTCCGGGGGAGGACTACCAACTTAAAACCTGTAGGAGTTCACGTCGAATATTCAGGCGAAAGATTTGTCGAAATCGAGATGACCGTTCCCGGTTTATTTGCGTTCACGCCGGAAGGTTTCAGACGCAGGCAGGGACGCAGAGACAGCGGTTATAATACATATATATTAGATTATATATGTATATTATATTAAAACGTTTCTCCTTTGCCCGTAAAATAGTACAAATCTTGAGTGGACAGCTCAACACTACCAAACTTTAAAAACCTATTAAAAAAAAGTTTTAAATAAAAAAATCCGATTTTGCAGTTAAGTTTATGTCACAAACAAACATCGTAACGTATATTTAATGTTTAATATTGACACCGCTTAGTAATCAACTACCCGTGTGATTATATCGAGTCCTTGAGAAGAAATATATAATAATAATAATTTATTTAGCACAACCAGCTTTTCTCAATCGCATGCGCTGTAATAGATTTAATACCAAGCCCATAGGATATCGGCAGGATTCGAAACTGCGACCCCTTGTATTGGGAGTCAGACACGCTAAACACTCCTCTACCTAGGCCGGTTAGATTAATAATAAAAAAATTAATTTATAATTTAACACTATGAAAAATACTCAATAGGGAAACCACATGAGGTTATCAGAAATTTACTCAAGGAAATAAAATAGTACTTGGACAAAAATTTCCTTAAGATGGAATTCCACAAAATTAAGGCTTGATTAGTGAATTAGACATTTACTGATAAAAAGCATCAAGACAAAAGCGTGAGATTTACTTACAAATTGACAGTAGCCGTTCCAAAAAAGATGCGGAGACATCCGTTTTCATAAAATTACGCAGGGATGTACAGAGAGTTAATAGGCGCAAATTTCAGCAAAAACATAAAAAACGCTTAGAATTTCTCGTAGCAAAAATGTTAACTCTCGTCGTTTTGTTTTGCAGCTTCCTGTATCTGGGCCAGTGGTGCTCAAACTACGGCCCGCGGGCCAATTGCGGCCTGCGAAGGGTTTTTGTGCGTCCCGCGAAGCTATAGCGAAAAAGCAATTCGAAAATATTAACACATATTCATACATTTTTTGATAATTTTGATAATAAATCTTTAAATATTGAAGTGTTAGCCTTATTCAGACTTGATTTTTACTTATATGGCACCTCAGTTAATATAGAAAACTTCCGATTTAAACTCTAATCCGGCCCGCCGAAGAATTGGCAACATCCAATGCGGCCCGGCAAGGGATTCGCAACCAATAATGTGGTCCGCCGATGGAAAAGTTTGGGCGCCACTGATCTAGGCGAATCACACCACTTTTTGTTTTACGCTTGAATAACGAAAAACGCCATTTAGCCGTCAGGAGTTCCTGCATTCATCAACCGATACCGTATCGTTGCTCGGGTTTAAATCATCTCCTTTCTCGCAGAATCGATCATAACTCACCACATTGACATGGTGTCATCAGTCATCGTCTTTTGTCCTTAATCCCCACAATACGTATGTCTCTGCATAGAGCCGCCGCCACCCGGGTTCCTCCGACGCGATCGTTCGACCCGCGTTAGGCGTCTCCCCTTAACGTCCGCGCACTTCCGGGGAAGGTCGAGCGTTTTGCCGAGCAACAGGTAGAGTCACCTCCTGCGCGCCTGGCAGCCTAGGGGTCTCCGCCTGCGAGAAATGGGGTCTCGTGGAGGAGAAGCGCGTTGTAAGGAGGAAGGAAAGGGGGTTACGAGACGGAAGTGGGGCAATAAGGAGGGGTTTGGTGTAGCAGAATGGGGTCCGGAGGATGTCTACGGTTGGATCGTTGCGGTGGATGGAACCACGGCAAAATGGTTTCGGGATTGATCGCCTATATCCTCACCCCGGCTTCACATACGTACGGGTTACGTATTTAAACGGATTGGGATTCCGGGAGATTTTCAAGGCGATTGAGCTTTATATTTCATCGATCGTTTTTTTTTTACTCTCTTGTAGAAATTGCTTTCATGAGTTTGACGGTGGACCGTGGAGGCCTCGGAATCCGAAGGGGAAAGAAGTTTCATATTTATTCGAACTCTTTGTAGGGAGACATGCGAGAACGAATATTGAACGATCGGGATCGCTTGAGGTGAAGGATTGGTGGTTGTTGTCACGTATTTTAAATCGAGTATTTGTTTGGTGGTAAGGAATTGAAATAAAATCTCCGAGGCATGGTAGCGCAGAAAAAAATAAATTTGAGGAGTATAGGTATAGATAAAATTGAATTGGATAAGGTTTCAAATAACTAAAAACAAGCAACATAAAATAATTGTCCGACACGTTTTGAACTTATTATACACAGTTTAACCCTTATTCACCAAACTAACAAAATAGATATTTAAGTGGGCATAAACCTCGTATGTAACTTGAGTAAACAAGTAGCCTACAAACACCTGCTTTGTCTATAAGAATTTAAATTGTCGTACCTTAGTTTTTATCAGGACTGCCTTTTCCACGAACGTAACCCCCGCGTTGCTGTATCTTAGATACGTTAATGATTTATTCTTTTAAATATATCGTATACGGTATATATTTATCTAGATTATTACTCATAGAATTTATACTGATCATAATAAGAAATGGATCCTTCTTAAAAGGAAACTCGAGATATGATAGTATAATTTTCGATTATAAGTGCAAACAAATTTTGAGATTTATTAGAATTCATATTCTTCCAATTTGAAACTATAAGCATTAATGCGTAGAAGATTTTGGACATTTTATTAAATTATATATGTATATATGTATAAATTTCATTAATTCTCCCTTTGTTTATAACTAGGGTGACCAGATTCTGAGAAAGTAAAACCGGGACACGTGTTCTGGGGAAGAAAAACCGGGTATAACCAGGACAATATAAGAACTTTAGTTTTGTTGTCGCTCACGTCAAATAGATAAATTCTGCGAAACTTGGCCATGATTACTTGACAAAGTAGCTCATAATCTTTTCAAACATTATGTGCACAACATTATTACAGAATTGGTCAGAAAATTGATGGGAACAAATATTTAAGAGTCGTATTTACCGTATTTTTCTGGCTATAAAACGCACCCCAAGTTTTCAGAAAAGTTTTCCAGAGAAAAGGTATTATGGTTCACCAAAGCATTTAGCAAAAGCCGCTTAGCGTATCATTTCTAGCCGTGGTTAAACCCGTATCTGGCAACATTCAAGAAAATATTATGGCGTGATAACAGTTTAATATAACGTTTTAGATAAACTTAATTCGTGAAAGTAAATAGGGATGATCTAAAACATAAATAACTGCATCGAAACTCGTATGGCTAAATGTGCCCTACGTGCACTCAGGGTGTGCTGCACACCTCGCACCTATAGGTACCCCTTATCGATTGTACTTATTTAAACATAATTGAAAAGCGAGATTTTAATACCTAATAAATGGATTGCATGTGTAATAACATGTAACTGGTGGAATGCGATTCATTTATCACATATTTATGAAATGAAAAATAAAAAGAATTTTTGACCGGGACAAATACTAAACCGGACGGGACGCCGGGACAACATCTAAAATCCGGGACGTATGGTCATCCTATTTATCACACTTATTTCATGCCTCAAATTTTAAAACATTTATAGGGCCGTAACGCATCCTCGCCAGCAAAAGAAAATCACGAACCATAAAGTAATCTCCAAAGTATATTAACTTTAGCCACGGAAGGTAGAAACGAATCGCTCCATCGCATTATTCTACGGCTGACCGACCGTTCCCTTTTGCCCGTTATACGGAAGGATACTTCGACGTAAACCCGTTTCTAAAAACAATTGGATCCGCAAAATCCCGTGACAAAATTTTCCGCCGCCAGCATGCCAAAGATGCTTCCATGATGAAAGAGAAAATCAGTGCCAGCCGGAACGCGTCGATTAATCGACACTGATTCGCTGTTTTTCGCCCTTTTATTATCCAAATTTCCCCTCGAAAATCGAACGAGGCCACGCCCAACTGAGATGGACAAGCCATCAATCCAAAAAATGGAGAGAATTGGAGAGAGAGAGAGAGAGAGAGATGGAAGAGAGAATGGAACGGACAACTTTGATCGATAGACGTCTATCGGGCGGATGATCAAATTACGCCTCTCTCGGATAATCCGGAGGATTTAGAACGAGAATCACTGAGATATCGCTCAGCATCCCTTCGCCGCAGAGACCGTCGGCTTTTTCCTCTTGTGTGATCCCTCTTCCCGTTAAGTGGCTTTCCCCGAAGGTTACTCCGGCTACCGTCAGGGCAGGTCAAATAATTAATCATTTCTCGAAAAGGGAGAGGGAAGGGAGGGGAAGAGGATTAACGGAATCGGAAAATATGAAGTGACGAGGGAAGGAGAGAAGATATGTAGAGGAGGGAGGGAGTGGAGGGAGAGAGAGGAGGGAGGGTGAGGTGGGAGAGAGGGGAGGAAGGGGAGGGATGGGAGGGGAGGGAGGGGAGGGAGGGTTAGTAGGGAGGGAGGGAGGGAGGGGAGGGGAGAGGGAAAGGAGGGAGAGGAAGGAAGGAGGGGAAGGAGGAAGGAGATGGAGGGAGGGGAAGGAGGGAGGGGAAGGAGGGAGGGGAAGGAGGGAGAGAGGGACCGCATTTCGGCTAAAATGATTCAGTGGTGATTAAATAATTTCCAAATTATTTTCGGTGCATCACCACTGAAGACGGCTCTATTGCAACTGAAATGCTCATCTAATTTTTCATGACCATATTACGGGTCCTGGAGATAACTAATATAAGTACTAATTTTTATTTTTTCAAATCAAGTGTTAATAATTGAATTTTTTCAGCTATAAGACAATTATTCAGTAATTACCTAGTGAATTGGGGGTAGTTATCAAATATTTATTAAAATTTCTCTGCTGCCCTTGAAGCATGATTTCCCCAATTTTTCTTATCTTGCCATTTAATGATGCGGACTGTTAGAAATTTCAAAACTTTGGAATGGTGCTTTGGCGAAAATATTGAGGCTCAAGATTTCCAAGGATGTTGAAAGCAGTGCCATTTCATTCAAGGACTGACATTAACAAAGAGAGAACTTTTTACTTGTAGGTGTTTCTCAGGTATCATTTTAGTGAAAATAGCTATAATATATTCAACTTCATTATAGTTAAACAAGAAATTTTGGAACATATTTTTGGGAAAACCACTTAATTCATTTTTTTCAGTAAATTCGAGAATATTTCTTCTTTGATATTATAATTTCACAAAAAATTGTCCAGAAGAAATATGCCTTAGGCCGCCTAGCAGTAGGTGAAAAGATTTTGTAATTAATAATTTTTCCACAAATTAAAAGGAAACTTAAAGAAGCGTAACCAAATCAATTCACTTTGGCGTATGCCCGTCTGCCTGTGCATTTGCTGAAATTGACATTTTGACGAAACCGTAAACTGCTGAAACTTGGAGCGTAGATTTATTTAATACTTCCATTTGTATTTCTTCAGATTTGATTTCTGAAAATCATACAGGGTCGGATAGGGAACCGTTAAAAAAAATTCATCATCATCGAAGGTATAAAAGATGGAATTCTGAAATTGCTAACGTACATTTTTACATTGATGCCACTTGCAAACGAGGGTCTAATGACCGGATGTGTGGCTTTATAACCACATAAAAAATAAGGCAAGCTAAATTTACGCATATAATTGGTGATTAAATTCAAAATTATCCTCGGTCAATAAGGTTAATGGGAAAAATCTTAATAGCGAAATAAAACAAAATATTACTAAATTTAATAATGAAAGTTGGAACAATTTTTGAAACGAGAAAAAAGTCTGCTATGACCGGGAATTGAACCGGGGTCTTCCACTTGCCGGGCGGATATTCTACCTCTGAACTATCGTAGCAGAACATTTTTCTCTCGTTTCTGAACACGGATGTTTTCCTTGGTGGGACGGGAACTAGCCAAGCTAGTTGTTGGGGCAGTTTGATAAAAAAAAGAGAGCAATTTCGTACGCCTTTCTTTTGTAGACAGACCGGATCGGTTAGTGTTCCGCAAATCGCTCTGAGAAACGTCCTTCCACTTCAAATTTCCTCGCACGTTTTGACTTTTTCACAAAAGCATCTACCTCGCTCCACAAATTCGAATCCATTGTTGAGGCCATCGATCGAGGCTTTTTTTCGTAATTTATTCATGTCTGAGTAGGGTACTCTGGTACCGACAAAGTGTTCAGTCTCCAAGACAACGTGCTTCTGAATGCTTTCTCGTGAATCGAGGCAACATTATGAGTGGAGCAAGAGATTACTTCAAAATTCTTTAAGGCCACCAACATTTCCCATCGAGTGGAGTGGATCTAATTTTGTACTTAAAAAAATTGATCTCGCACCAAATTTTGTACACAGAATAACGGTGACGTCAGTAACAAATCAATTTAATTACTCTTCGGAATTTGAATTGAAGACAGACAACCGTATAAGTCGATCTCGAGTTTGTCGAAATGAAAATGTGTTTTTTAAGTGTACACTCGCCGTTTCAGTCGACCCAACTCTTTCACATAACTAATGCTTTACACTTACTTTTAAAAAAAAAACATGGAAAAGTATACGAATAAAGAGTGCCTTACTTGATGATCGGTGAATACGAGCCAACTTTTTCCCTAGAACTTAGCGAGAAGTTCTCCTTTCACGTGGCATGTACGGCGTGACTTAGTATGATAACTTTGGTATATATTATGATCTGTAGTGATATTTACTCAGACAGATAAACAGCACTAACATGATGGCCCAGCAGGCCAAAAGAAGAGAGGCCAGCTTATAATTATAAGTTGCAGAATTTGCTGGTTCGTCAAATTACTCTGCTGTTACAAGGGGATACGGTATTACTGAAAGCCTGGTATGCGACTAGAGAAAGAATGAATCCATCATGATGACGATTTTTTAGACCAAATGCATCATTTGAACTGTTAGTAATCACAGAACTGTATGTAACTCATATTCTTCTGTTCGGCGTAGGAGTTTTTAAAGCTTCAAGGCACCGCGGTACACATATAATAATATAACGTGGACACCTATATTAATCACCTCAAATTTTCAATAAATTTATTAAACACTTATAGGTTATTACGGTCGAATAGCAAAAAATAAAAATAGCCTAAGGTGTAAATTGGACTATTTTTGATTATTTTAGATCTATTTTAAGAGTATTATAAAATCTGCACAGAAGAGTTTCCATTATTTAAAAAAATGTACGCAAAAAATATTTAAAGTATTCCCTCCTGATGAGAATTTGAATTTAGCAGCTTGTGATGGGAAACGCAAGATCTGAAGCAGTGAATCATTTAGAAGTCTCATTGTGAAATGAACGATACCTTAATTATTTACACCAATAAGTCAGCCGTTCATTCTAGATTCTAATTTTCAAATAAACCAGTCACAGCTTACATTTTAATCAAATATTTCAATCAACTTGTCTTTTTCAGCCAACGCATCGTGAAAATGCATTTAAAACTGAACTTACGCTTTACTAAATCTACACATTTAATTAAAAAACGTAACTGTTGTTGACGCACCAACGAAGCATTCACGCAAAAATACGCGGAAATTACTGTAGTTCGGTAAGGAAAGAAGGTAAGGATTATATTATAAAAAGGAAAGTGGAAGAGATTTGAGTTACAAATTTATATAGATTCAAGATAAATCTTCACGTATATTTTATATGTGTATATATGTTTGTATGAGAGCAATTTTTATGAGACGTGAGATGGAAGGAAATGATAATCCAATAAATACTACATAATAAATTACAATATGTATGAAATATGTAGTAATATAATTGACTGTATGAATGCATGATATATATTATATGATATATATGAATAATTTGTCTTAAATATTGTTATAAGATATTCCCACTTGGCTTTTGGCCTACATGCAAAGATTTAGCATAAATAACCAAGAAAACATATATTAATGTGTGTGTTCTCATTGAGTTGAATCAATTATGTACCAGATTATGGCGAGTTTCTGTTGAATAAAATGTATATGCTAATATTTAGAAAAATAAATTTGTAATTTTAACAATTTCAAACAGCATTGTTTTCAATCACTTCATTAAATCATAGGGGCTCAAAGTTTGTTGCATTGAAATATTTGGTTTCTCAATTACATTCATGGTTTTGATTTAAATTCTAATTTTCCTATGCCCATTGCCCAGTTCGTGAAGGGTGAAAAATAATTCTTGTCTAATATCTCGGAGAGTCCTCTTTAAATGTAACAAAATAAACGTTAATATCTTCCTGGATGCCGTCGTAACATTTTTCATTAGTTAAGTGCTCATTTTGCAGCGCCGCATTTTTGAGAGTTTTATTATATCCAGCTAAAGAGGGACTAATTTTTTTAGAATCATGGAAACTCATCTGGGAAAGTTTTTTTTTAAATTTTTATGTTACGGAATGAAATAAAAACAAGTTAATATAGGGTATCCGAAACACTTTTTTTAATTCTGGAGAGCGTGTTATCTAACTTTTGCCATTGCATTCGGGGTATGTCACATAAACGCGGTTTTCAGGTAATTTGATTAAAAATTCAGATATAAGCGACACATGAAAGCAAATATGTTGCATTAAAAGAATAAAATGAAACATGTTTGAAATTTTAAGTTACTTATTGGTCAGGATATATTAAAATTACGTATGTTCTCTGGATTTTTATATTGCTTATAAACGAAGGCAGGTATGTAGTTAGAAATCTGCTATTGGATAACTATACGATATAATTAATCAAATTAAGTAGCCATTACGCGTGTAAAATACACGAAAAGGGTCAAGTCATAATCATTAAATTATCCATTTTTTCTAAATTTATTCACGAAAAAGAAAGTAAATATTTATCAATTATTAGCAGTAAAAGCAATTTTTGACTAACGCGTTTGACCTACCATCATTAGGGCCTAAATCATAGAACGTGAAGAAACCACATTTTTCCAACATTAGATTATAAATTTCAGGAAAAAACGCGTCTCATAAAAAAGTTTCCACAAAAAATTTCCCGTGGCGATTAATAACACCGAAAACTTTTTCGGCAAGAAAACTCTCGAACATAAGAGACCCCTTCCCAACTTCTTCTAATTCTTCCACGGTTTACGTCCTTCCATTCATCATTCGCCCAAAATCTCCTCCCCCTTCGAAATAAATCCCTTTTTTGCATTGCGTCCTACGTGTACCGGGATCGAGCTCGGGTAAGGGGGCCAGCGAAAGGAAGAAGGAGTTAAGGGGTGAAAATAGGCGTAGGGGTTGAGCTACGAAGGATCAGAGGGGTGGAAGGCGTGGGGAGGAGGGTTAAGGGGTTATATTGGAGGGGAAAGGAATGACGAGATAGGAATAGGACGTAGTTGATGCGCTTTGGGGTAAAGCACGTTGGAGGAAGGGAATGGAGGGAGAAGAAGGAGAGCAGGAGTAGATCCAGGGATGAGAGAAACAGCGTTAGCATATTCATGAGGAGTCCTCGGTCGCACATGTTGGTCGAGAGGACGGGAGGAGGTGGGGGAGGAAGGAGGAGGGGGGAAATGGTACGTAGGCGTTGAGAAGACAAAGTTGCACGGGATGGAGTAAGGACGGGAAGGGTGGGAGGGTAAACGTGAGGGAGGTTGGTTTTGAAGAGGGTGTGGTGTTGACGGTTAAGGTTGTTAGGTGTTCGAGGCTAAAAAGGGGGAAGGGTTAGAAAGAAAAGCGTGGAATGAGGAGGCACGAAGGATGAGTATCCAGGATACCGCGAACGTGTGTCGTGATGGAGTGCGAGATGGGAGAATGGGGGGGGAGGCGATGAAATAAGAGAGTGGGAGGGAGAGTAGAAGAGGCTGAGAGAGGGGAATGGGGTCATATCGTGAAGCGGAGGAAGCGTTGGACAGGGTAAAGAAAGGAGGGAGAAAAAAGCGTAGATGCTCGAGAAATATGACGGGCGTGAGATCGCGTGGAGGGTTTTTTCATGGATCTCTAGATAGAGATAGAAAGAGAGAGAGATTGCTAGAGGCAGTTTCGGGTACGAGATAAAATGTGTTGGTTACACGAGCATAGTGGGCCATTTTTTTTATCTCGGACGGAAATTTCATGATGAGAGCAATCAAGCTTGGGATGAAAAATGACGATGTTCAAAAGGAATCGCAGGCAGAGATTCGCATCGTCGGACCATTATTTTACAAGTTCTAAATATGATAACGTTTTTTAGTCTATGGTTTCCTAGGGCGCCATAATAGTTTCTGAGATAGACCCCCGTAAAAGATGCAGGCTGGCTTTGCATAATTCGCCGAAAGTTGTGTGCTTTACTCGATGGAAGTGCTTGTTTACGGTCGATAACATCGAGGTAGTTCATTAAAAAAATATTTACCTATGTGGATTAGCCCCACGAATATGCTTTCCAAGCAAAGTATAAAAAATTATGGGATTTCTGGCTTCATCTCTCTCATTAGACTTATGTAGTTCTTCTATGTTTTGTAAACGGAGATAATTACATCAACTATCAAAAGGAGCAAAAGAATTTTAGATTATTTTTATGGGTTCTATCTTTTCTGTTTTCTTCATGACTGAAGTAGTTTACAAAATACGAACCGGCGCAACAACAGAGTCTCTCAAATAAATTACGTTTTTTATATATATATATAAACATTGCGCTAATAAATTTGATAATAAAGCGAAAAAAGATGTTTAGATAAATTTAAATTGGAAAAATGGATATTTTTTGGCCTATGCGTTCAACCTTTTGCATTATGAGGAACCTGAGGGGAAAATCCATGCCAAATCAAGAGAGGAGTTTGTAGCGCAAGCAAAACACAAAATCTAATCGCGCGGTAATTAAAAATATGACTATAAAGGAGAGAAGTAAAACTGCCAGGGAAGATAGTCACTTTTGCTGTGACGAAGGAAATGCATTCAAAATGTTGGATCGATTTTTATGATAGCGAAGAGAAAACGATGAAAGAAATGGTAGAAGAGCTAAAAAATTACTCATTCCATGCCAATGAGATGGTACGTCTCGAGTTTTTACGATTGATATTTTCCGCGTAGTTACCGTAGCGATTAGCAAAAAAAACTCGTTCAAATTTTATCGCAGATGGGATGACAAATATACGGAGAAAGTTATATCCTCCCAAGGAGAAGAAATTAAGAGTTTTTATAAGATCTTGGGAAAAAATCGCAGATCTCGTCCAAAAGAGTGAAAAGTTGAATGAAGACTTTTTGAAAGAAAAGGTAATTTTATTTTACTTCTACAGAGTTGTGAAAACTTCGCAGGGAATGGGAAGCTGATAATGAGCTTGAGAGGAAAAGTAATGAGAAATATGATTGGGAAGATTAATGAGTCCTAATTTTACGCCGCAATAAGTAGTAGCTATGAAAGGAAACGGGATTTAAGGAAGAATTTTAAGTAGAACTATAAAATAAAGCCATTATTTATCGTATTGTACTGGGGATATAACTATTAGACGTAATAATATCGAATTTAAAATTCTATATTGACAAGCTATGCTTATCCAATAGAAATAAAAAGTTGCAATAACCAGATGCAAATTTTTGTTACAATTCTGCCGTCATAAGTGGTGATTCATGATATATGGTTTGTCAATGAGATTTTAACCGTACGGTGAGCTCGATAATTCTTTTTTTAACTACAATCTGAATTGACGTAAGCAAATTAAATAATATCTTTGCTTGCAAAGGATTTAAAACACGGGTTAGAGTAATTAAAATTTATGCTTGGGTCATACTTAACCCTGTTTAATGTAACTATTTTCTCAAAAAAAATGAAACATCTATAATAAAACGAAGCCGATTAAAGCAGAGCAGAGGCAGTGAAAGTCGAGTAGCTGGCAATAAGTCCTTTGAATGTTCACAAAATAAAAATGAAGATTATATGAGCGAATTAATGTTAACTAGTGAGAGAAAGGTTCTCATTTATACTTTTTTGCTCAAAATCTCCCATTGCTTAAGAAAAAAACATTTGAATTTAAGATTAATAAAGAAAAACTCATTTCATCCTTCCAAATTATTATTTTTGAAGAAATGGTTTTCTCTCACGTCTTAGTCGTCCTTGTACAATAGATAATAATAAAACTATCGTTATTTTCTATCTATTAAAAAAGAAAAAATTGATTTCTCATATTTTTCGACTCTCTAAACCTTAGACTTGTATTCAATCTTATATTATATTAGCGTAATCGAAGGCGAACTTTTAAGTAGGTTGGTTATAGCATATTGGGAAACTTGTATCTCCGCCACCTTTTATGCTATTTTAATTTTCCATAATTTGTAAAAAATGCGAAATTCTTCTGTTCTTCAACGATACTACATTTAACCGGAAACGTTAAATATTCGTTTTTTAAGGGAGGTTTTCCGATACCCCTGCACTCCATAAGAAAAGTATTATAATCAGTTTCGTGCATTATAAAACCGTATTTTAAAATTAGTTAGAATCAAGATACGAAGTCGAAACCTAAACGGTTGTGTTGGAAAAAGAAAGAAGTTACTGTGAAAGTTCAATTACGTCACGAATTTGTTGGAAAATCCGTTTTTAATACGAAAAATCGCGACTTTTAAACAACGAGAATTGTCAGTTACCATGGCCACCTCATTTGAGCGAGTGGTAATATTGAGTGTACATGGATTTCGAACATTTTTGAAATATCGGGTGAACCATTTTATTCGTTATTGTAGCATCGTTTAAAAAATTTAATTAATTTCTTGAAGCCAAGCGAAAAACATTTTAAACAGCATAAGATTAAAATCGAGTTCCTTGACGATATTACGTCATTTTGTTTGTTTACATTTATGTTGATTTATATCTTTATGTTGAGCCTGTTTATTCTGTAATATTTACGAAGAAAGAAGTTTAAAAGAACTTAGTAAGGTCAGTTATATTTATTTATCACATCGATTGGAAAATTAAAATAATCAAAAATCAAATTATACTTATCCTTAATCCTAATACAGGTTAATAATAAATAGAATCTACTGTTCTATTTACGAAGAAATAGGTTTACATCTTTTGTCAAATAAATGTCTGATCAAATTAATTAATTTAAAAAATCAAAATCAATTTATGAGACAGTAAAACGTCACAGGCTCTCTAGTTTTTTACTTTCTCATATACGTTGTATATTGAGAAAGTATTTTTATCGTGAAAAAATTCGACTTCGCGATTTTGGTGGAAATACACGTTTTAGGTGTCCCTGAGTCCATAAAAGTGGTTTTCTCCATGTTGTCTGTCTGTCTGTTCCCCGTTTTACGGTCCAAACTCATAACATCGAATGATATCTCGTATTTATGCAATATATAATCTTTTGCAGAATATTTTTTTATAAAAATGAGATTGCACAAAAATAAAGGGTAGTTTGGAGATGTTTTGAAAAATTTTATTTACTCAAAAATGGCTCCAGAAAATTTAATTAAAATCATACCAATTGCAGAGCCTAATGTCACAAATAATACTACCTAAGACATATATATCTCTTGAACACTCTATTTTCCGTCCAGTGACATTACAATGTACGCTAAGCTATCTTACCTAAGCCTTATGACGTCACGCCTCCGCCGCGATCCATTCAAAATCTTACTACAGCCTTACGGTTAAACTAAATCGAATGATCTCATATTTACGGATAATATAATTCATAAAAGACATTATGATGAGATAAATGATATTGCGCAATAATTAAGGATACTTTATTCTTGGATATTTTGAAACAAAATTCGATTTACTCAAAAAAGGCTCTAAGACATTTGTTAAAAATCCATTCAACCGTACAGCCTGATGTCACAAATAATACTAAGCCAAAAAAGTTACTATATATCGTCCAGTGGCATTATTTCTGTACAAGACGCTCAGCGCACGCGTCAGAGGGGAGAGTTAATTTCGGGGCAAAAAGTGTAGTGAGATCAAACGTATATACGAGGGTAAATCAAAAAGTTAAGACAATTTATTTTTTATTAAATCTAGGAAGGTAAAATGTACAAACTTTTAGTATCATTTTTCAACGTAGACCCTTTGCTTTACCAGGCACTTGTTAAATCGGTCCACAAGCTTCCTAATGCCACCTGAGAAGAATGTTTTTGGTTGTTCCTGCAGCCAAGTATGCACCGCTTCTTTGTCATCGCCAACATGTAAAAATCAATGTACACGCAGTGCTTTTTTCCGAGGACCAAAAAGGTGACAATCACTTGGGGTGAGGTTTGGACTGTAGGATGAGTGAGGAAGAATTTCATATTTAAGCCCTTGAGTTGTTTTAATGGTTGCAGCGTCTGAATGTGGTCGAGCATCGTCATGACGCAAAAGAGCACCTATTGACAGCAATCCTCTGCGTTTACTGCAAATAGCAGGAACTTGGAGGTATTTCAGGTCATCGTGCATGATGAAATACACAGATCTATAGTTGATGTCTGACATTTCGGTAACAGCAATAACAGTAATCCGTCCGTTTTCTCGTATGTGAGTATTAACTCGATCAACATTGTTTGTTGTTCTTGAACTTGTCAGATGAGCTGAACGTTCTTCGTCAAGCAAACTTGTTCTGTCACTTTTGAAATTTTCCACCCATTCGCACAGTTTTCTTTGACTTATAAACTTTTAACCATACTGTGCTAAACATTCTCCTGTAAATCCTGAAGGGTTTTACCGCTTCTGAAAACAAAGATCTGTTGACAGCACGTTGTTCACTAACGTTGCAATCGAAAAGCGGAGTTGGCATGTTTACCTCTCAACTGTACGAGATACAATGAGCACTAGCAACTGGGAAGACATGTTTAGACTTATTTGACTACATAGCAAGTACTATGATCTTGAGATTGCATTCCGATATTATTTATTATTATTACAGGCAAATTGCCTTTGCTTTTCGATTTCCCCGTATACGTATATGAGAAAGTTGGTGCAATGTATATTGCGCCGTTCATTTAATTTCAGAAATGATTCAAAGCACGCTAATACGAAGACGGTAGAAATGTAATAACAAAAAATATCACCGTTATATATATTAAAACTTCACTGCTGCACATTTCCCGTTTTATATGAGCTCAATAAAATTCCTGTGATATTTCGCTTGGACGAGGATATCAAAAACCACGGGTGACTCGGCCGCCATCGTCATAACATGGGTTTGTCGAGCCTCTATGTCGAGAGAAAGAAAAAGGCGGCCGCGGGATTTTGTAACTAACGTAACCATTTACGTTTTTACTCATTTTGGACAGTCACTATAACATTTTTTTTGCTCCTGCGGCATATTTTTGCATCGAAATTATTACCACCGCGCACAGAGAAATTCTATCCATTAATGCGAGAAATCCTTCTTTCTTCCCTTTCATCCACTAACCCAGTGGTGCCCAAACTACGGCCCGCGGGCCAAATGCGGCCCGCGAAGGGTTATTGTTCGGCCCGCGAAGCTAAGACGAAAACTCAATTAAAAAAAATTAACACACAAATTCATATATTTTATGAAAATTTTCATAATAAAACTTTAAATATTGAAATGTTAGCCATGAAATCCTTATTTAGACATAATTTTCACTTAATGGCATCTCAGAATATATAGAAATTTTCCGATTTAAACTCTAATCCGGCCCGCCGAAGAATTGACAACTTCCAATGCGGCCCGCCAATGGATTCGCAATCATTGATGTGGCCCGCCATTAGAAAAGTTTGGGCGCCGCTGCACTAACCGAATGGAAAGTTCGGGAGGAGTTAATGAAACAGAGAGGCTGAACCAGAGAAAAAGAACTATTTTTTAAGGTGCAAGGAGGTTTCATATCGGAAGAAGATAGGAAACATATGATGGGAAGTAGAAGAAAGTAGAGAGAAAAAAGGAATAGATGAATAAGGAAGAAAGAGGGATAGATTAGTATAGAGCGAATGAGAAAGAAAGGTTGAAAGAGCACAGGCGAAAAGAAAAAAATCGAAAAGAACGCGCTGACATGAGAAAGAAATCGAGAGACCTGAGATGGGCGCGGTTGCTAGGCAACACCAGTTTCCCATCCATCTTCAGAGATGGCGTTGCTGCTCTCCCATTTTTTTCTTCCAGAGGCTTGTCCTCGTAAAGGTCGATTTTTTCATTCTTTCCCAACCCTCCACATCCCCTTTACACATCTTCCACTTTTCACCTCCTTATTCCTTGTTTCTTTTCTCTTTCTTCTTCTTCTAGACGCTGGAAGATACATCGCCCTTTTCCCTTATCCCACCCTGAACCCTACATCAACCTTTTCTACTGCTTGTCCCCGCTTCTCAATTTCTCCTTTCCGAATCCCAGAGAGAGAACTAAGCCCGCTCGGCACCACATCCTATCCTTCGTTCGCATCACCTTTCCCCCCTCTTCCTTTTCTCTGTACTTCTCTCTCTCGCCACTTTTCTTTCTTTGAAGGCAAAGTTCTTTCCCGTCCGACCCAACATCGCCTCGAGAGAGATAAGAAAAGTCTCGATTTTTCATCCTTCCTTCTTCTCTCTACACCTCTCCCTCTTTCCATTTTATACCGATCGCTTTTTTCTGTCTTTTTCAATGTTTTCTCTCTTTTTTGGCTCCTTTCCTGTCGCCTTCGCGAAAGAGAATTCTGCTCACGGAGAGAAATAGGAGTGTTTGGGGGAAGGGTAAACATTTGGATGGATTTCCTTTCCCTTGTTCTTTTTTTGTCCGAATAAGAGAAAGAACCCCTCCCATTGTCGAAAAAATATATGGGCGGTAAAGGAAAAGGATGTTGTCGAAATTTATCGCACTCGGATTTTCTCCGGAAAAATTAATTGGGCGATTCGGCTCGACGTTCAGTGAAGATGACAGCTTAGCTGTCGAAACATCGGTGTCGAGTTTTAATTTTTGGTAAGAGTTTGCTGTGTGAGTGGATTTTGCATGTTTCTGCGTGTGCGCGTCTCTCTTTTTGACTTAGGTCCTGCGACGGTGTTTACCAGCAACCTGCAGCGTGAGTGTCTTCTCTTCCTTTTTGCGGTGAAGGAGTTTTTGTTTATTTACTATTGTATTGTTTCACCGTGTCTCGCAACTCTCTCTTTTCATATATATATATATATATATATATATATTCAATGTACACGTGATATGTCTTCCTATTTAAGTTGTCCATTATTACAATACATTGGAGTCGTTTCGGACTTCACGTTTCTTCGCTATGTGTTTTATTTGTTCTATATTTTCACGAAACTTTTCACATACATTTTCAATCGGTTATTGTCCTCGATGCGTTTGTTTCATTGTAAGCTTAGTGCAAATATACTTGAAAAACCGAGTCCAAAAATGCAAAAATCTGACGTGAATAATGCCAGCTACCCTAGCAACCTCCTCTTTGAATTGCTGAAAAATCGGAGAAAATCTAATATAAACTTAAAATATGAGCAAACACGAATTAAACAACAGAATCGACTATCAGAATAAGAACCTTCATTTCTTTCTACGTTAAACGATGTAAATCTAGAGTCAAAATCTCGAAGCTAAGATACTTAAAAAACGTTAAAGACTAAAAGTCTGCACATCGTATTCTAGCCGATTGTGTCAATCAAATACAAAAACCAAAAACTATCCTGATATCGAACCCATGGCTTTTCGGGGGACCCGCTTAAAACCTGCAAGAGTTCGCGCCGAGTATTTAGGCAAAAGATTAGTCGAAATCGAACCGATCGTTCCCGATTTATTTGCGTTCATGCCGGGAGGTGATGTCAATCGAGGCTTTGGACGCAGGCAGAGGCACAGCCGTTATAATATATTAGATATATACAGGGTGATTCTCAACTCTATCGACAAAATTATAAAGGTAGTAGGGGGAGTTTGCGTAGAGCACGAAACGTCTTGTCTCAGCTTCAGGAACCACTTAACGTCCGAGATATGAGGTTTAGAAGTTGAAACCCTGCGCGTCTAAGTAAGCAACCCGATCGAGTGGTGAGCCAAATGTATGCGATATTTGGCATCCCTTTGCTCTGTGGTACAAGAATGAAGAGTGAATGTAACTGCCTCTTTGTGTAATGCAGGTTTTTAATGCCTTTACAGCATGCTCAGCGATCACAGAAGCTGCTCGAAATGGCGGCCTCGAACCTCACAACACAACGCGCACCAACTTGACATTGATTGCCGAACACGTTCAAAGATACCAGGCATGTTCCTAATTTCATCACAGGCAGCTTAAATGCAGGGGACGAGAACTTCCTAGCGTTCCACAATTGTGTCGTACACTAAGGTCTTGAGATGTCTCTACAAAAAGTTATCCAGTGAATTCAAGTCAAGGAATCGTGCCGGCCATGGCACGGAACCACCATTCCTAATTCATTTCTTGCGGTACATCGAATTCAGATGGTTAAGCGCCACCAAGCTGAAATTGGCAGGGGCACCATCATGCTGGAACCACATGTGCTGTCGGATACTTAGAGGAATATCTTCCAGTAACTGAGGGTTTGATTAAAAAATTCGCGGTACAGATTGCCCGTCAAACGAGCAGGAAATAATAGTTCAGTTCACCACACGATTGGGTTGCCTTCGTCAAGGCTCGGGGCGTCAACTTCAAAACGTCATATCTCGGACGTTAAGCGGTTCCGGAAGCTGAGACAAAGCGTTTCGTATTTTACGTGAACCCCCCTACTACCCCTGTAATTTGTCGGTCGAGTTCACAATCACCCTGTATATCTCCTGTTCTGGCGTAGGGATCACCCCCGAAAGCTCCCGTGTTGTTTTTTTGTGTTTTACATTTCACCCCTAGCAGCTTGCCAACTTGAAGACATCTTATTGGTGAGGGCTCACTGGGCTTCCTTATCCCAACAACTTGTTGAGAACAATTTATCCCATTTCCCTTCCTCTTCCATAAGCATATATGTATATATATAATATATATATATATATATATATATATATATATATATATATATATATATATATATATATAACTTAAGGAAATGAAAAGGTAGTGATGAGGGTGGCAACAAGGTGTTGAAGGAAATATATATATATATATATATATATATAACAGCTTACGGAAAAGGAAAGGTAAAATGGATAAATGGATGTCAACAAGGTGTTGGGATGAGGAAACCCAGTGAGCACTCACCAATCAGACGACTTCAGGTTGGCGAGGCCCCGGGGATGTCGAAGCGACACACGTAAAAGAACACTAAAACACAGAAACATCACAAACGTAGAAGCTTTCGGAATTGTTCCTTCATCAGCTACAGAGAGAGAACTGATCATCGTTTACGTGTGTCGCTTCGACATCCCGGAGCCTCGCCAACCTGAAGTCGTCTGATTGGTGAGTGCTCACTGGGTTTCCTCATCCCAACACCTTGTTGACATCCATTTATATATATATATATATATATATATATATATATATATATATATATATATATATATATATGCCCTTGCTCGACGAGGATGGATGCTTTGTTCCGATAGAGCATCTCTTCTGTAGTATTACTCTGTCCTCGAGGACGCTCCTCTCAAACGTGGCTACCCTCCAGACCTGGTCCGCGAACAGATCCATAGGGCGATGACGCCTACCACCAATAGATCCCATCCTCACACACCCACTATCCTTGCATCAACCCCTCCACTCACTCTAACGACACTTTTCTTTCCTGGTATCTACGAAGCCCTCAAAACAATCCACCATGCTGCCCACCCAATTCTTACCTCTTCCTCCTACCAGTCCCTCTTTACCATCCTTTTTGCTAATCCCCCGCTCCTCTCCTTCCGCCGGCCCCCCAATATGGGAAATATCTTGTGGATGAAGGAACTTCCCACTTCTACCACGCCTCTTGCCTTAGGGTCTCACCTCTGCGGCAAACCTCGCTGCCTCACTTACCCTATCCACCTACCCTCATCTTCTTTCTCGAGTCCCTCCACCAACATCACCTATCCCATCACTTCTAGAAGCAACTGCACCACCCGTAACGTCATTTACCTCACCTGCACCCTATGTCCCGCGTTTTACGTAGGCCTCACCAGCAATCCGTTAAACATCCGTATGAACGGTCACCAGAATAGCGTCATTCTTAGACGCCCCCTCCCTGTTGCAATACACGCCAATGCCCACAATGTCCCCTTCAATAGTTGTTACAATGTAAGGGTTATTCGCGCCTTACCCAATGACACTCCTGCCCACCTTCTCCGACATTGGGAACTAGCACATATACATCTTCTTGACTCTTTCTCCCCGCCTGGCCTCAACCTCCGCTAACCCTATTAGCCCTCTTACAATGTCTCCTATAGTTACATAGTAGTTATTCGCGCTTAACCTTAACACACTCCCTCCTTATTGGCTATTCTCCCTTCCCACTCCCTGCCTCCTCCAATCATCAACCTTCTTAAATTGATTAACAGAAAAAAATTTCATATATGAAATTTTTTCTGTATTTAGAATTGCTGTCCTGCTTTTCTTATGTTTATTTTCTATATTTATTGGTACAAAATCTGCATGTATTTATAAAAATTCCATTTTTTGTACTGTTTCCATGAATAATTTTATAATTTTAACATAAGCAAGCCACTCTTTATAAAATGAGTTAGACAAGTAATACTCACATTTCATAAACATATACAATAAATATTCATAAATTTTATGCATTCGTGCGAGATTGTCAGAAAAATTTGCTTACTCGAGGACTGCAATGTAGCTAAAAAATTGTTACTCGCTCGTTACTAGGATAGCAGGCAAAATATCACCAGTTCTTTTATTATGGAATCTTTGTCTTTCGCGTTGCTGCTAAAAAGCTTCTCTTATTTTATTACATTAAGCCTCTTTCCTTCTTTTTATTATTTAACCATATGAAAGCTTATATATCCCGCTATTCCTTCCTCTCTTTAATTTAAGGATTTTTTTATTTTTTTTGGCCCCAGAACTCTACTTTTATTCTATCTATCCTACCCACATAAAACTTTCTGTATTTTGCCATGTTTCCAATCTCTTTGGCTCGCGACTCTTTTGTTACGAAAAGATCCAAAAGGAGAGTGTTTTTACTTTGATTGATGTGTGCTATTATAACCCGCTTCCATTGTGCTAAGCTAAATCTACTTTGCGCGCTTCGACATAAAAAGCCTCGCCCACGCGAATAATCCGAGGCGCCGTGAATTTTTGGGGCGCACGAATAATACCTTTCCGACAGGATTTGAGTAAAAACATCAGCGCATTAACACTATCTCAAAAATCCTTTAAGGAAGGATTAAATGATTAGTCAATATAGGTGTTAATTTCGTTTCGTTTCTTTGAATAAAATCATCAGTCTTAACCTCTTACAGACTGTGTACATGTATCTAAATAAATTCTCGAATGATGTGCTGCAAGTTCAATAAATTGTTAAATTCGACTACAGGTATACCTCGCAATACGCTCGGGTTGCGTTCCAAAAACTACATCGTATCGCGAATCAGCGCATTGCAAAACAATTTTTACATAAGAGTAATGCTATAAAAAGAGATGAATTCCTAAATGGATTACAATCACCGGTAAGCACGAGAGATATGTTCCTAAAAAGGGTGTTCTTGCGCGAAATCTTGCTAAATGAATGCAAAAGCTCATTGAAAACCATGTCAAAGGTAGGAGGGGAAAAGACAGCGTTCGCGATATGTATTACGTCGTATTTTATACAATACTCAAATTATCTTCAAAGTATAAATGAAATACAATGCATATACAAAGACTTCCAATCCCTTAGATTGGTGGTTTAAAATATCTTCACATAACATTTGCCCTACGGTAGGACATTGTATAATTTTTTGGCAACGTTACTACAATATAAAAGGCAAATTACACTGTGCTGCCATCTTCCGCCAAACATACGAACCGGGTGCAATACTTTGTTTTTCGACCCAAATGTTGAGCAAACACTCAATTCCTATCAGTATTTCAATTATTATGCCTCCCCAGCGCAGTTGATGTTAACCCTATATTACTAACCTTCGGTTTACAAACGGGATTACTAACCGTTCGTCTAACAGACTACCTCATACTAATATTTTTTTATAAAAGAAAAAAGAGAATATACTTAAATTTCTTAAATATTTAACAATACTTCAACACTCTCTGGTACATTTAAACATACAATACTGTATTAAATTTTATCACAGCATTCCAAACACATGTTTCAACTATGTTCTCCACAAATAGCACGTGAACATGGACTTCAGTGAAATCTTGTTATTCTCCTCTTCTTAGAAGGACAAAATGCACATATCGAATGTTTACTCAGTTCACGCTTATTCTGGCTCTCCTGTTGCAGCTTTATTTGCAGAACGTTAGCAATCATCGACTTAAGAGTACGACTTAATTTTAGGAACATCAAGTAACGCTAAGGCTAACCATTCGTCTGTGAGGTGGCCTCAGATGCGTAGCACAAAATCATAACAAATAATTCCTTGTGTAAATAGTCACACTAGAAGAACACAAGCTAAAATGATGCCATAAAAAAGTCAAACCTAGAACTCAAAAATATGGAGTAGGTGGAGCATATTTGTTTAGGTTGTCGTCTGTTAGACGAATGGTTAGTAATCTAGGGTTAAAGAAGCACTTTTTAAAAAATTTCCAGCGCTTCTGGAAATAGTCACAGCACAAATTCAATCTGACACCACCACGAGCTCGGACTAAAAACTGGCTGTAGTCCGTCAAAACACTACCTTGGACATAAAAAGGGACTAATCGATTACGTTTCTTCTCCGATGCAATATTGTATACGCATGAATTGAATATGAAAAAATGTAAAAGAATTTCGTATATAATGAATCAAAGTTGTTTTTCATTGCTGACGTTGAGGCCTTTTGTATGGGTAGAGAAAGGCTCTTCGTTCTCCGGGTTTTGTAAGAGCGTATGTCCGAATCAAGCGAGCGGATCGAGAGGTAGAGTCAGAATGTGTAATGAACATAAAATCGAAAAAAAGCGTATCGCGAGGTATACCTGTACTGATGTTTTTATGTTGAGAGTACATAATACTTATACGGCGTTGTGCCAAGTAGGTCCTATTCTACAATGGTTTTAGAGTATTATCAAATACATTTTATGACGGCGTTAAAAATCGATTCTTCCTATCTTTTAAGCTCCAAATCCGCCCCCAAATTTTTAATGTGTGAATAAACCTTACACCCATTTGCCGCTAGGCTTCGTTGCATTTAGTTCGCGCTGTTTCCGATTCTGTTATCAACTGACGCACCACTGGATGCCGAGGGAAAAATTCCGTCATGTGTGCATAAGTATTCTTTGCGCCCACTCTAAAATATCTGCAACAGAGAAGGAATCACTAGGCGTTAAAAATATATGCCACGACGCAATGTGCCTGTTCTTCTATCTCAAAGAACCAGTGACGGTGGAGGAAAAAATACAGATGCTTTAGGAAGAGATGGCGTTACATACCGTGCACTCTTTCCATGGCGGAGCAAACTCTCAGGGATCGAGGTCGTGAGAGAACAACACTTGTGGCGTGAATGTGACGGATGAGCTCTATGTAAACCGGGACATGTTACAAGCAAAGAGGTCGCCGGGATTTTAATCCGCAGCATCACCGTTTGGGACCTTTTTAAAGAGTTTCCTTTGTAAAAACATTCACTTAGACGATTTTTCCAGCGTTTTTAAAGGTGTTTTCTCCATTGCGCGAATCGCTATTCAAAATATTATGATAAAATTGGAATTAATTAAATGAAAAGTAACCTGTATTGTGCCCGTGGAGATAAAGACTCTTGAAATTTTATTGTTACAAGATCCTCTGCAAATATCATTCTCAGATAGAAGCTTACGTACGTCAGTTTTGCGGATATCTGAGCGTAGATTTAACATTCCTTCCGCAATTTTTTGCATAGTATTTTTTTGCAAGAATCGTTCAACCCTCTGGGAATCGAGATTAGTTGCCATACAATGTTTATCGTTTCATCACTGAAAAATAAATTCCGACGAGTTAATTACACCAAGTTTAACAAAAAATATTAAACGACGAATTTGCAGCATATTAAAATTAACAAATGCCACGCACCGATAGTTCAGTTTTGAGTATTCGCTTGATGTTGTGAATTAAAGGAGTAATACCCAGTCTACTTTTAAGTCACACTTATAAGCACTCTATTTGTACTAAAGAGCGTAAGTACCAAATGTTACGTCTACTTTGCGTTTAAACCGACATGCGCGCGCATTTCTGTGAGTTCGTGTATGTACTAAGTTATGCGTATGTTTAAATGCGTCGTTTTTTTGTCTTTGGGCATAATAAAGAATATGACCACTGCTTTACCCCCGTTTTAACCCTACGGATGGTAAAACTTGGACTATGAAAGCTGAAACAGCCCAGCACCAACAAATATGGCCGAATTGCATGCTAGGAATTACCCAAGGATACCACAAAGGAAACGAGTGGATAAAAAAGCAAATAGAAGTTTATAACAAAATTATATTAGCGAAGAAGTTGAAATGGCAGTGAAAGTTGCAAAAATAAATTTAAAAGCCTCCCGTGGTAATGAAATTGCTTCCGAAAGAGAAAAGAAATATAATCATGAGATAGACTGACTGCAATCATACCGTCTTCTCGTCTTTTTCTTCGATTCCAAACATTTAATCTATTTTCCTTCGTACCCTTTCCCTTTATTCAATATATCCAGTCTTCATTCGTTATAATCTTCTACGGAAACCCAATTTAGCATTTTTTTTCGCATAAAAATTACTCCAAAGAATTGAATTCCTTTCTTTCCTTCCTAAAGAATAATTTTTATTCTGAATCGGAAATTCTTGTCATTTTTATGTATTTGGACTACGAGATACTTGGTTTTTACACTTAACCATATTAATATATAAAAATTTAACTACTCCATGTTCTACATATATATGAACGTATACATTTACATAAGTATGTTTCCATGACTATTTATATGTATTTCATCGTGTCTATTTTTCAGTTGTCTTCTTAATCTTTAACTAATGTATTTCGCAGGTTTTTCACACACCCCTTCTTATGTGGGTGCTTCCTTCAGTGTAGTGTTTCTTAAGGCAGGGAGTCGGCAACCTTATCTGCATGTTGGGCTACATTCGTATTTATGAATGCTGTGGAAGGCCGCATTATAAATCTCGAGAGGTTCGGTGGGCCGGATGACCGTTTGCATAAAAAGTTAGCTAGAGATTTTTTGGCCACATATTAGTGAAAAATAATCTTCAAATATTTTATTATTGTTTGAGAAAAGATTTTGAGACAATAATTTTAATAAAAATGCTAAATGTCAACGATCACTTTTTAGCCATAGATGCCCGAGCTGCATAAAGCGATCTCGATGGCAGCATGCGGCCGGTGGGCCGTAGTTTTCCCACCTCATTTCTGTGCTATAGGAACTTAACTATTTTCATTTTTCCCCACAACAAATATCATTCTCTTTTAATTCTTAATTGTGATTACTAGTTATGCAGTTTTTTTTTATTTTTTGTAACTGACAATAGATTAGATGGGAGAAGAAGTTGTCTAGCCTAAATCTCGCCCCAACAAAGACGCATATCTATCACCTAACTATTACTTTCTACCCATATACCCATCTATGGATCCAAACTCTCTCCTTCTGCAACCTATTTCTCTCAATCTCACGCTCACACAAAAACACGCACTGTTACCTGAAAACCCACCCACTATATCCCCAAACCTTCCTCATCTCTCTTCTCCTTCTTTTATTCATATCCCCCATTCTTTCCGCCATTCTCACGTGAGAGAGTTTCGCCCAGTGATTCAACCGTAAATGGGTCCCGTGGAAGATGTTTCTTCTCACTTTTTTCCTCCTCTCCTTTCCTCTCTCTCTCTCTCCCTATTCTATCCCAAAACACGCTCTCCCTCTTACGATTCCATCCCATCTAGCAGGCGGCCTTCCATATGTTACAACTCTTATGTTTTTAAGACTGAGAAAGTCTGGTGCAGGTCATTCGTCGTCTCACGTCGTGTGGCGGTAATGTCATTCGGCGGAGGAAGAAATAAAATGGAGAGCAGGCGGGGTTGTATGCGTGTGTGAGTGCAAGTGGGCGAAAAGTATCCGGAGAATGAGAGAGACAGGAGGAGGAAATATGGAGGACACAAACAGCCCGCGAGGGAAGCATAAAGAATAAAAAAGGAAACTGCTGACCGGGCGTTCGGATGGCTCACCTTAGGTAAAGAATCTAAGAAAAAAAAGAAAAAAAAAGAATGGAGAATAAAAAGGCAAAGTAGTATTTTTGGGACAATTTGGCGACCTTGGAGGGTTGTTTACGAGAATATTTTCATTTTTAACAAGTATTGTATCAAATTATCTCTCGCATATAAAACAAGGCGTCGCCATTGGCGAAGGTTACTTTTCTGAGACAGCCGAGAATACTGATACCAAGAAAGCTATGGGAAAAAAGAGGGATGCGTGGCAGCACACAGAAACTATTATATTTATACGAGAATAAATTACGTGAAAATGTACGAGCGTACTAGAAAAAATTTGCCACATTAAGAAACGTGCATTTATCTTGAACGCTGACCGAACATACAATACAACATAAAATGCTTATTATTCTATGTGATAGTATGATAAAGAAATTTTTAATAGAATTAAAATATATTAAATGTATTTTTATATGTAGTTTATATAGGTTTAAAGTGCGTGGAATTAAGAGATAAATAATGTAGAAGTTGTTGCTTTCAAGTTTTTCCTACTTTGTATAACAACACGGTAAAATGGTAAACAATATACAGAAAACCCCACAGGGCTCCTTATACGTTACCATAAAACCGGAAAAATTTCAATGAAAAAAAATTGTAGGGATTATCCCGAGAATATGCATGGAATGTAGAAATAAAAGTTTTGATTGATTATTTCAATTTAGGGTCCCACTACTGAACAAAAGTTAACAAAAGTTTGATAGCAATTTTTCACTTCATTTTCAGGATTAATTTCAAGTGCGTTATAAAACATTTATGCTAACTTTATATCACTAGTGAATCCCAAAAATGGAAATCCCCCAAGATTAAAAAATTTGTATAAGCCCAAAACCGAAATACCTCCTACTGGAATTTTTATATATTTTTTATTTTAAGTGCGTTAATGTAAAAGTTATTTTACAAAAAAAATATTTTTATTTTTATTATACCTATTTTTATCTCGTACGTTCGTTTTGTTATAGCCTTCCGACCATGTTCGTAAAAATTGCCGGAAAACTCTCCGGTTCGCCCAGCACCCGACATCGTGCGCTTTATGAGCTTTTGTGTGTGTGATCCAAGTGTATGCACTTTTGCTACGGCGGAGGTGGCATGTTTCTTCACATTTCTTAGTAATTCGGTTTATTTTGTTCTTCTTCCTATCTAAGTTTTTTCTTTTGCTTAAATTTGAAACGGAATTAGTTTCTGTTTACGCTATGTTGTCGAAGGAGGTAACGCGGCAATTTTTCTAATCGAGAAATATTGGAATTGCGGAATTTTTTAACTGGTATCCATTGACGCAACGGAAACAGTATTTGTCATTGAGTCTTAATCGCGATTCTAATCATATTTCATAACAATCACTTCATTATGTCTGACTTATTATATCAAGTACTTTTGCGTAAAATGATGGGTGATATTTAAGAATGATAGTTTCAATTATTATCAAATCTATGAAATTACAATGCCGTTCTTTTATGCAAGTTTCCAATGCAAAAAAGCATTCATCAGATTTAAATTCACGAATATCATGGTTCAAATTATTATTATTATAGTTAATTTAGTAGAGAAATTTCCATAAGGAAAACAAAAAAGTGCAGAATTTATAACAAAAACCCAACTGAAAAATCAAAATCAAAACTAAAAACATCAAACGTTTTAATTGATCATTTAATTAGACGGCCATGTCCTCATTCCCAGCCATAATCTGATAACCTGACAACATTGATCTAAACTTTAAAGTTCACTTAGCGAATATCAAGGAAGAAGAGGAGATGCTTTAGATATTTTTTCACCTTTAACATTCGAGCGCAACGCGATCAAATCTCTCGCCTATTCCATCGCACTTACTTTTCAACAAATCCTATCCGTTAAATGATCCGCGTCCAGACAGAGGAAAACTCCACGGTCCGTTAAAAAAACCTCCCATTATGCCCCTTTAAATGTTTTCCCCACCCACGCCTCCTCTCCGACCACTCCTTTGCTAAAATAACTAAAAGCGTATTCATTTTTTCTGATTCTCCGATCGAAATCTTTACGCTCTCTTTAACTCCCTTTCTCAAAAATTGCTTTAAAAATCCCACAATTCTCTCTTTCTCAGTCACATTTTGTGGAACTTACTTCCACTAATTCTCAACAAAATCGTTTGTCTATGTTACTCACGCGAGCAGAAATGACGCTATGAACCCAACCACTATTAAGGATATATATGAGTTTTCATGGAATAGTCTTCAAAATATCGGCATGAAGGAGAATGCTGAAGATAAAATGGACAGATAGGACAAAAATCGGGGGTACCGGTGGTTTTTGGTTAGGAAGCTGGCTGATACTCGCCTGCTGCTTGAATGGGTAGCGGGCACGAATGCTGAGAAAGTAGGATTTTTCCAAGGTCCCCCGGTCCCCGTTTTGTGTGGTTTGAGTAGACCGTGCAAAGTCAGTGCCCCGTCCTTTGGAAGAGACGTTAAGCAGTAGGTCCCCCTGCTGCCTTTTATATAGAGTAGGCTAATACCCGTACTGGGTTTCCCTCCTACCTTCTATGTGTGTCCAGTTGATGACAATGCAAAATGAACATGACAGTCGACACACTTAAAAATAAATTTCTACTACTACGAAAATCGAGGGAATACCAAGAAAAATAGGAGAAAAGTGAATGATTATACAGGCTATAAAATAGAAAAAGGAGAATTGAGTAGGCAAAAAGGGCAGGATTTTAAGAGGTGTTAGAAAAGGAATGGAAAAAGAAAAAGGTTTATGAAAAGATTTCGCCCATTTCTATTTCTGATGCTGTTATCAAAGAGAACATTATTTTGTCTTTAAAAAAATCGCAATGTTTGCTTCAATTGGAAGTCGATCATTCACCTTCCACTTTTTTTGTGCACTTTTTCGAATTTTGCCGAGCATCAATACGCTTCCAAGATTTGCACCCTGCCGTAAAAAATGTCATTATTACCTCGTCAATCTTCCCGTCTACCCTAACTCTTGGTGACGCAAAAAATCCCGCATGTTCGTTTACCCGACTTATGGTTAAAACTCACATTTTTTACCGAGATTGAGGTTGTTTTTTGTCGTTCGGCCAAAGGCGAGGAAACAAAACGGATTCTATTAAACAGATCCTATCATTAGAACGGAATTATTTGCACGCTTGTAGCTTTTAAAGTGCTATTCATCATATTTACATTCGATCGAATTCTATTCTCTCATAATAAATCGTCAGAAAATATTTAAAATTTTGCTTTAGTATTCGTGTCTATTTTCATAGGCACAGCTTGTGCAAACATTCAGCATTGAACGAAATTCGACCCTTTTTGACGCCAACAATTCTTTTGCAGCCGTATTTTTTATACACTCCTATTTTTATCATATTACAATGTTTATTTGTATGAATTTAAGATCAAGTTTGTTGTTCTTACATGAATTTTGTCAAGTCGCTTTCAATTGCTTCTAAATCTATTTCCATAAAAAATAAAGGACTAACATATGTCCAAGGGATTGAATGTAAGAAAAAACACAATAGACGTACTGAGTATATCCGTGAGCTCTGCAACCACAACCAAAATACAGATTTATTTATCAACTTCACTCTGATAGAACAAACAAGACTTTGATCCACGAACAGTCTATATAAATCGTAAAAGATAAAAATGGGATTTTTTTGTTATTTTTCCAATAAATTGAGTCATTTCCCTCCGATGAGGACCACTACCACACATCTCTTATTAATGTAACACCAAATTTACGACAACAATGCTTCCGATTACATTAGCAGATAGAGAAAAGGATAAAAATTCTGGTTTGACAGATGATTAAACCCGTGCATTTCAGAGTATAGGGCAGATATACTACCATCAAACTGTCGAGGGATAATTTCTTCTACTGGGTGACTGACTCCCGCAGTCTATCATACATATTTACAGCCAAGAATCACACTTTTCGCCACGAACACATCGGATGTAGGAAATAACGCATTATTTCAATTTCATGCTCAGTTGAAGAATCAAAAAACTCTCGGCGAACCGGCATTAAAACAAATTCCAAATCGAAAAAATAAAAATCGGTTTCGGCAACGCCTTTATAAATGGCACCTCGGCGTTCCAACTCTCGCATTTTGGCTGTCGGAAATCAAGAGAGAGAGAGATCTTTATTTCCAATTTCTTCAATCCAGTTTAATCCTCCTTTCCATTAATCAAGCCATCTCTTCTCAGTGATAGCCATCGCTAATTTCTCTGAATCGCCGCTTTTTCCCTGTGTTTATCTCGCTCTCGCGTACCCTTTAGTACCCTTTCAAGAATTTTTCTTCTCTCTCTCTCCCATTCTCTCTGCATCGCTCCATCGACGCCCTTCTCTGTACACATATCTGACGCCCTCTTTCCCAGCCATTTAACAAACCCTGCCTCCCGCCCCCATTCGGCCCTCTGTCACTCCACCCCCACCCTCTTTCTCCGTAACCCTCCCTTCTACTACTATCTCTTCTTCCCCCTTCCCTCGTTGGGGTCATTTTCCTTTCTCCGCCCTTCCTTTTTTTCCGTCCATTTTCCCTTCCAGTGGAGTGAGTCGCGAATTTTACCCTCGACAATGCGAAGGATGAGAGATTTCGAGGTCGGTTCGAGAGGACGGTTGTAATAAAACGGATCTCCCTTGTCTCTTTCTCTGCCTTTCTCTCTCTCTCTTTCTCGCTTACTCTATTCCCCCTTTCTCTCCAACATTTTAGGCACTGACCAAATGTTCGCAGTGGAGGAATAGCGAGGGAAACATCAAAAGGGATATTGAAAAAGAAAGGGGAGCGCTAGGAAGACGGCATTGGACAAATGCACATAAGTCAAATATATTTTAATTTTATGTTTGAAATCGACAGAAATTGTCGGGCTCAAAAAAGTTCAAGTTTCATGTTTATATTGAGCTGAGAGCATCAAATTGAGCATATTTATGAAAAAGTTCTCCGGTTCAGTGAAAATGGTCACTTGGGTTAGGTGAAGGTGAATGACTTGTGCAAATAAGTATTTTTCTTTGTGAAAAAGTATAACAAAATATTAAGCTGATACTTCCGCATTATAAAATGAAGAATTGGCAATTTCGCGCGTCCCCCTGTAACTACAAGACACACATTTATAAGTTTTTTGATGGAACTATTTCTGCTTCCTCCACATACCTACCAGCATAATTTGTACGATCTGCAAGATAATAACAGCTAGATAAATGAAACTTGTTTGGATAAAAGGGTGGGACAGACCAGTATATTGCCACGGAAATTTTAATATCGCGTCTTTTAAGACATGATATATCAGCGTTTTTTTTGTAATTTAAATACATGTCTGTTCCAATTTGGCAAATATTCGAGTTTT
Organism: Tanypteryx hageni; assembly: GCA_028673005.1. Classification (NCBI taxonomy): domain Eukaryota; kingdom Metazoa; phylum Arthropoda; class Insecta; order Odonata; family Petaluridae; genus Tanypteryx; species Tanypteryx hageni. The sequence goes on from CM054113.1 coordinate 50,569,332, forward strand.
TTCTTACAACAAAATAAACTATGAATAGATTCCATTGATGTCTGCATAATTAAGGCTAGGTTTGTTTTTGGAAAAGTTCTTATATTTTATTTTTTCACATACTCTGAAAACGCGCAAATGTGGTCATGTTTGTCATGTCTTGCTAAATATTTTACATTTATATAATGTTAAACTCACGAGATGGTGCTAAATGAATATTTCTTAACTATTTTTAGTTCCAAATCAAATAACTTCAAAATATTCATCATTTGATTTTTTCTTTAATCGCAATCGTATAAATATAATCTATTGTTTGAGAAATAAATCAACCAATTTGGTCACCGTTAAATTAATTGTGAATATAAAGGATAAGACTATGATTAATCAAAACAGAGCAAGAACGTGAACTGTAAGTTATCAATATTTAGCATTAAAATACCGCTACGTCTATATTTATAGTTTTCTTAAAAGGAATAAAAAAGATAAAAATGGAATAAATTCCCTCAAGCCATAAAACAGTAACTCGCAGTTTTATCTGGCGCCATAAAGTAGGTTGCGCATGGAATATAAAAAACTATAAAATATCTTGTCCAGTTTTATGCCTTTGTTTTCCAACTTTTTACGCCTTTCGTTGCTTTACTCCCAAAGGCAATCGTTTAAAGCGGTCATTTTAATTGTATAAGGCTTAATTCAACAAATATATTGGTATTCACGCGAATTCCTAACATACACAAAAATTTCTTTCACAGCTGTTAAATGAGCTATTCTTAACAATTAAAAAATGGCAGTGAGCATCGTCTCGTGAATTCTTTTGGATAAATATTCGTAACGGAAAAATATCTTCCTGCCGCGCAGTTGCCTATTTTTATGCGGAAAAAATTCATGTTAGTTGCATAAACTCCTTGATGACGTTAAAAATTTCAGTGACGGCCAATTTTTATTTCGAAGAATTCGCCACTGAATCAATTCTCGATATCGCAGGTCGTAATATAGTAACTATAAACAAAATATTGACGAACTTAAATTCAAGTAACCGTACAAAATAAAAACCATGGGGGCGCTCTTTAATTATAGGGTCGGTTGATGTTTGCCACACCAGGTCCGAATCTGCTTTAACTTCGGCAAATTACATTCTTCTTCTGCGCCCAATACAATAAAGCTTTGCCTATAAAACTGACTGGCCTATCAGGGACGCGGGGCAACTAAATTGCCAATTAATCTTAATGGATGGAGTAGGGAACGTGAGCGCATGAATTCACCGCGCCGGTACTTATCGAAAAAAAAATTAAAGAAAAATGCCTCCTCGGTGCCTCGCTACTACCACCACTCTCTACCCAATCTATAATTAACGCTAAATTCATCTTCCGCCCTTGCGGAGCCCAACAATGGGCGAAGAAGGCTTTCGGCCCCCCGTTAATGGCAACCCGGTCAACAATATGAAAAAATAAAGAAATAAAAAAACCTTTCCATCGCAGAGAACCTTTCACATTACGCTATCGAATACCGATCTCGACCGCCGGCGAAGCTTATCGAGCAGCTAGCGCGTGCGTTCGCGGAGCATTGTGCGCAAAATTCTCCCCTTCTTTACTTTTCCGCGAAAAGGAATTCAATTCCGCTCCGCTGGTAAAAAGAAGGCGCTCAAGAAGGGAGGGGAAGAACACACGGCTGGGAAACGGAGGAGAAAAAGAGGAAAGTAGGGGAAGAAGCGAGAAGAGGAAAAGAAATGGAAGGGAGGAGACTCAAAATGGAGAGGCAATTTTATCTCTTGGAACTCGGGGAATGTTCGAGGAGATATGGGAGAAAAGAGAAGAAGGCTCGCCCTCCAGCACGTACCTAGACATTAACTTAGCGAACAACTGATGGGATTTTGAATCCCTTTGTATGTGTGTGTATATATGTATATATATATATATAATGTATGTGTGTGTGTATGTATGTATACATGCATATATATACATATTTATTTATGCATACATATATACACACTCATATACTTGGTGTCATGAGTAGGATTAAAAAGTCCGATAAATATATATATGGTATACTTGGTGTCATGAGTGGGATTTAAAATGTCAGGTTTGATATTTTTACAACATGATTACATTTTTCTGCAAGATGCCTCCGGATCTGTGAAGAGAGGATAGCTGGAATGTTCGTCATCTTCTTTTCTGGGTCATTAAAAATTAACATCGAATTCCGGGTGCAAACCACGGTACCGACGGGGATATGCAATTTGCGATAATGAGTTAAAGTAATTTAGTCAGCACACGCCTGACTTCAAAGAGAAGCTCAGTGCAAGGATGTCGAGATAATGAAGGATATTTGAAAACTATTTTTTATCATTCCACGGGTATTGTGTAATATATTTATAGTGTAATTTTCTTTCGGTAATATTTGCTGGATGTTTAACGTATTTTTATCGATAGACCTTTTGGTTCACCAATAAGCTCCACGGTTGAACCGGTTCCACTTCTAAATGAATTAAAAAGCGTATTATAATAATTATTTTTTCAAAGGCGGAAATACGCGCATCTCTTTTTAAAAGGCAATTCAAAATAAAAAAATAGTCCACACCTTAGTTTATGCATTTCTAATTGTGTTAGTTACTAAAAAAATTTCGTCTCAAAAGTACGCTTGTATTAGAATATTATTTCATATCCTAAAGCGTATGCAACCCGAATCACACTCATTTGCACTTTGTCTAGCATGGAGGTAACAAAAAACGCGTAGCACATTCGTTCAAATACAAAATTATTTTAAGAATGGAAGACGCAATCTAAGTTTTAAAATGCCTCTAAATAATGCCCTAAAATTTTGCAGGCTTGTAGACGTAATGGAGGTTAAATTAAGATGCGCAACGCGGACTAGTTTAGTCGGGAATGGAGTGAATTTGCGTGCTTACCCTTAATTTCCTCCGTGTTTATGAAGAGCAGAAGAGTCGGTCGCTCGCCAGATAAAATGAAAAGGTGGAGAGGAAATGAAAGAAGAAGTTAGGAGATAAGACATAAAAGGAAAGCATTTTTTCCGGCTGTCATCAAGAATCAACTGCGTAAAATTCCCAGGATTCATTTTGGCCAAAATTAATTAGACGATTTTTCTGGGGATTAAAAAGTTCCTGAAATTTTGAACATATCTAAGTGATACTGAATTAGAAAAATAATTGTACAAAACCAGCCAGTATGGAATTAACCGATGTAGTTTGAAAACTACAATGGGGTAAACATTTCTTTTGGTTATTTCTTAAAAATGTGTAGGCTTTAATACTCAACAAAACGAATTATTTTCAAAATTGAAAACAAATACCACTTGAATGATTACATTGGCAATTTTTTCCATATTAGTTTACTAAATTACAGGTGCAGTAAATTCCATATCTCTGGACCAGATGACGAATATATTACATTGTCTTGGAGCTGTTTTTAGCGTGTTAAACTAGAAACGTTTACGTATATTTAAAATGAATCCCTTTGTGCCAGGATACCTGCAGCAGTTTTAACAGCTACGTTAATAAACTGAACGTAATTATTTGAATTAGAAAAATATTCAGAAGTAAATGCTCGGTTCCTGAGGAAAACCTCACTTAAATGCGAGTATACTTAAGTATACTAATTGGAATATCTCTTGGCGTAACATCTAACGAAATTCACGTTTTCATGAAATTAATATCTCAGAGGACAGAAAAGACTGGATGAAACATCGCTGTAGAGAACACGATTTAAGACAACGTTTTATCCTTAGCGAAACGCAAGTTATTGATTATCCAAAAACATTAAAGATAGATCAGAGAAAAATAGAAGCAACATTAAAAAAACACGCTCATAACATATGACTTTCAGTAGAATTTTTCCATACCCTAGCGAGGGCGAGTGGATTAATATCTTCTTCGTATTTAAGTATAAGCGCCCCACTTGATAAATTTCTGAGTATTTATTTCGTCTAAAATATAATACTCGGGACAAAATTATATCTAGAAGTAAAAACCAAGCATTTATGGACACCTCCTTTCTTTTCCACTTCAGCATATTTCAGGAAAACCGAACTCCGAAACACCAAATCAATGAATTTTTATAACACTTTGTTTCGCGGCCTTCTTCTTGATGCTCTACTATTGTAGCCCTATACCGCAGTTATTCTGAAGCTAGCCCAGTGCTATTCTACATATTTTCTATGCAAGTATTTTTCTTTCAAGAAAACAGCATTACAAACCATCATTTCCACGCAAACGAAATTGTCATTCCTCAATCATTTCCAAACAAACTATACAAATAGAATATAAAGATACGTTACCCACGCAGCTTGCAAAATAAGGAATTAATGCAGCGAAAACCACGCGTACTATCTCCAAAAACACGAACTGGTACCTAAGATTCCTGAAATCTGTCAGCAAGAAACACTCGTTTCATGGAATAAACACTCAAAAATAATGAACCGACGCTCGTTTCATAATACTTCAATTGGAGACGTGCACCCAAAACAAAAAAGGAAAACAAGAATCCGTATAGGAGGATGAAGGTTTGGATAGGGAAAGAAAAATTACGGGTTTACCTAAGACCTCTGGGGCAAATAAAAAAAACTTGTGTTCTCAATGTCCATCCATTTTGGCAGGGTACTCCTTTTCTTTACCTCACTGTGGAAGTTGGGCTTCCGCGTGGGTGTGTGCAACGGTTCCTACGATAGGTCGCAGCGGACGGCGCCGCGAGGCACTAGGAGAAAAATGAGTTTTTTTCGGGAGTAAGGGAAGAGAGAGAGAGAGAGGGTTTGCCCGTATCAAAGGCGCCCTCTAGCGTCTCTTCTCGCTCTTCCGCACCGCAACGTCGCCTGCTCCTCTTCTTCCTCCTCCTCCACCGTCCTAGTTGCCATTTGTCCCTCAAGAGGCGCTGCCGAATCGGAAACGAGCCTCTCTCTCTGTGTGTGGCAACGGGATACCGTTGAAGTGTATTTCCCCCCTTCCTCCGCCCCTTTTTACGCGGCTGCACCCAAAAGCTACTTCGCTCCCGCGATTAAGTTTCTTCCCTTAGTGCATATTCACTCTTTCTCTCTCTCTGTCCGTTCCGAATCACTAAGGGACCATGGAGACATTTTTGTTTTTAATCCCTGGGGCGGAGCCGAGATTTTTTTTCTCGGCAGAAATTATTTTTTTTTCGTTTTCGTGAATGAAGGCGTCGAGGTGGACTTTGTTTCGTCTTTTTGACCTTGTTTGTTTTTTCTGTTCGGGAATCTGGTGCAACGAGCGTTTTTCGCTAGCCTTACGGAAATAACAGGCGAGTGCTGTAGGGTTGCTCGTGTGATCGCTGAAACGTTATGAATTGCAGTTTGCCAAGTGCGAATTTTGCAGATTGGTTGAATATAAAAATCACGCTCAACTACGCGATGAATAATAAATCTTTTTTGATCTCTTTTCTGTGTATATATAGTTAGCAATTATGTAACTAGAATTGGAATTGTCGCGATTGTAATGCAATTTGAAGAGTGACAAACTTAATTTTTATTAATGAAAGATTTATCGAACTCAGATCATGAATAACATTTGTTTGACAAAATATGTCTTTTTAAAATCTAATTTCGATGAGTTGCCACTGATGATGGCTGCTCTGTATCCAAAATGCGCATCTCGTTTTCTCAATCTTTTTATGACTGCCGAAGAAAAAAAATCTTTCAATTTAATAATTTTAAACTTTTAATTTAATTGTTCGATAAAAATGGATAATATAAAATTGAACTCGGAAAGATTATTGAAATACTGAAAGACGAATTTGATTTTGTTCTAAAAACCCAAGTGAATTGATTAAATATTTGTCCAAGCGTTTGTCCTTTTATGAAAGATATTAACAAGAAATAACTAATATGAAAACGCCTGGATCACTTTGAAGTTTCTCAGCAAGATGAAGAGAAAATGAGAAAAACCTTGTCTCTCGTAACACCCCTTGAGCGTGGCTTTCGCGTATCACAGCCCCGTGACTCTTCCTCATCAACCGACTTGCTCACTGGAGTAAAGGAGACTGAGTGACATTACTAGTATTTGAAGTAGTATCTTAATTAGGAACACCAATGCCTTTAATGAAAAACGTTTCCCCTGTCCTATTTTTCCAATATGAACAAGAACTTCATTCTCAAAAGAATATGTTTCTAGTTAAGCTTATGTACCGAGAAATGAGTCATTTCTTACTCTTTTAAATAAATCAGATCGGATTTTTATATTGCCAGTAAATAAAAATGTATCTATGTTTATGAATACATGATATCACGTAAGATATAGTCAAATATTAAAATATATAAAGTTTTAAACCATACAGATTCCAGTGTACGAATTTCATTTTTTCTGTCAAAATGAAAGGAGATATTTCGTTTAGAGAAAAAGTTCGCTTTGATTTTTGAAACAAATTATGCGTTAAATTCCCAAATCATTTTCATAGGGTAGTTTATTCGGTAACTACAAGCAATTCATATTCCACCACGGTTTCGTAAGATTGAGAATAAAATAATGTTTCATAGTCGCATTTGACCAATAGCGAGAAAAGAAACTTTCACTAGAATATGCTATTTCAGATCACAATACAAACGCAGTCGATGAAATTACTAGTTGGATCCATTAATTTTCTCACGTAATTAGAAAATGAACGATAACCACGGATCCACAGTGAAATATTCTTGAACCGCTGGAACCCTCCATACGCCACAGTTGTAACTCCGTAAAGGACACGGGACCATTAATCTCTTGCGAATCGCGGCTCGAGCCTTATCGCCGAAGGCCTTCCAGACATTGATTTCACTCTTCTCGCCGCCCTCTCTCGTCAGACGTAGGAACTTCGAGTTGGATAAGGGCACTCACTCAGACTACCTCCCTCTCCTCTACCTACCTCATCTATCCTTCGAAACCTCCAACCGTTTCGCCTGTAACTCCCTCCAAAAAAGTTTCACCTAACCTTTCTCCACCTCCTCTTCCTCCATGTTGCCATCCGGCGAGATCTCTCTCCCCTACTGTCAACTCCTATTGAGGGAACCCTATATCCCTTAGCAACGATTCGACTTTTACCTTCGCTTTCTGCTTGCTTCTCTTCACCTGCCAACGCCAATGCCCTCGAAAACCATCACATTTGCCGAATTTTGCGTTTTTATTTTTTTTAGCAACGTTCGATCTTTTCTCTTGACAAGCTTCTGCTCACTTCTCCCCAAATTTACCTTGATGAAACCTTCATCTTTGTAAAAAAAAAACCTCCGCATAACAAAAAGCGTACATTTCTTTTTGCTTAAGACTTGTTTTGATGTGTAAACTGAAGAATTTTGGGAATGCCGCGTAACAATGACGATAAAATTTTCATTGCAAGATGGCAGGTACGGGCAGCTAAAAGTCAATGTGTTGCCATAAACCCAGATTAGAATATAAAAACTTCACTTTCTTAATTTAAATTAAATATTATAAATATAAACGGAATAGTAAGTAATATAAATTTTAATCTTTCATCGTTATTGTACCTACAAAAACTAAACATTGAAAAATAATTAATAGGAAATATTTGTTTTAATTTTAGCGGTAAACTTTACTAATGGGGGGGGGGCATGCTCAAAGTTTTTTCCACATTAAAGATCTCGGAAAAATAATTAATTCTAATAATATTTCGCAGTAAAATGTTTGAATTCTAAACTTGATTCCTACAAACGGAATTCAACATAATTTTCTGATCCAACTTTCGTAAGTTCCAAGATATTTCGAGAGAATGAACATTGTTTCAATTGAAGAATAAAAATAAGATCACAATTGGGGCTTTCCTACGCCATGTATTTTCTTCCAAGATACTTTCTCTCTCTCTTACTAATCAAATCTCTCCTTTGAAATTCAATTCATCCATCCTGTAAAGAGCTTTCTTTTGTCGAACCCCAAGATCTTGCGATTTTTATTTACTCCAAATCTTTTCATTATTCTCTCAATCTCTTTCTGTCGTGAGGGCTCACCCTCCTCCTTCGTTATATCATATTTTACAGTCTTTCTTGCTTCGCTGCAACCTTTTTGCATTTTACAAAACATCTCTGGAGTCATTATTTCCTTCCTAATATTATGAACGCTTTATTCTCTCATTATTTATTTAAACCATCATAATTTTATTTTACATCTGTTAATGAATCCATCTTCTTTCCTTTCGGGAAAACATTACCTTCGTTGATCTTTCTCGCTGGTTATTTTCTTTCCCGCTGTTATCTTTGCCTTAAAAATTCTGAAGGTCATACGGGAGGAGAGGATGGAAAGTACCAAATGTACACTCCTACACCCTTTACTGCACTCATACGATACTACTCACCTTTCTGATCTTGTTCTCCTCCCTACTGAAAGGTAACAGAAAATGTATTTAGATTTTTGTTGAAAGTTTTCATAGCGTTCTGTGAATATCTCCACGTATCTGGAAAAGATATCTGAGAGAGATATCTCCCCTTTCTCTCCATTACTTTCTATGCATCCATCCATTACGTCTCCATGGTTCCTTTCCTTATAACTCCAACCTATTATTATCCGTACTATTTTTATTTCTACACTTTTCCTTCTCCCGCAATATGAATTCGCTTATTTATTTATATTTATTTTTTGCTATGCGTCGAAAAAGGGACACCATACTTTACACCCTATTTTAACCGTACAAATTCTCCTTCATCCTAACCTGCACACGGCTCATTCTCGCTTCACATTCCTCCATTTCTCCCCTCTATCTTCCAACGTTATTCTTTTCATTACCCTTTAGATGTTAATCCCGTTTTCTTTTTCCTTCTCATTTCCCCTTATTCTCTCTACGCCTCTCGTCCTATGCTTAAATGAAAAATCCTCTTTCTCTTTATCTACCGTTCAGAACCCTCTCGCCCACCAATTTCTTTAACCCGACAAGCTTACTCCCACCATTTTTTTCTACCAAAAACTTTATAACAAACCACCGCATCTCATTTGTCACTCCTACACTCTACCTCTGTCTCTTTCCCCTCTCCGTCGCATTTCTTAATCCCCTTCAACTAAACCTTTCCACTTCTCTCCGGTCTGACCTCACACCCCAGGCACCTACTCCACATTTCGCTCTCTTTCATTTAGCTCGACGAGATATTCTCCCGAAAAAATATCACTTCCTCTTAACCAAGACAACTGCGTAACAGGCGAAAATTTTCCCACATTCCCCACCCACTCATCCGCCTCTCATTCCCCTTTCTCTCCCCCCAAACCCTTTTTTCCGTCCTCTTCACCTCCTTTGCTTCACCAATTGAATCTCTCCTTTAAACTCTGTCTTTTTCTCACTTCTATCCACTCGGCGCGCTTCTGTACTTTCTCTTCCAATAACTTTCTGCCTCCTCTGCTTTGTTAATAGCCACCTTTCCTCTTTTACCCTCTCCCATCTCCTTCGTTCCCCTCTCCATGTCCCCTCCTCTCTTCTTACCCTCTACCTCTCTCCTTTCACCTTTCTCTTCTCTACTCCCTCTCCACCCTCACTCTCTCCCTACCTTTCTCTACTCCCTCTCCCTCTCTCCCCTCCCTCTCTCCCCTCCCTTCTTTTCTCACCTCCTTCATCTCCCTCATTCCCCTCTCCATTTTTCCTCCTCTCTCCCTTTCCTCCCTCTCTCCCTCTCCTTCATCTCCCTCATTCCCCTCTCCATTTTTCCTCCTCTCTCCCTTTCCTCCCTCTCTCCTCTCCATCTCTTCTCTCCCTCTCCCCTTCCACTTTCCTCTCTTATCCCTTCCTTTCTCCCCTTTCCCTTTCCTCTCCTCTCTCTCCCTCTTTCCTCTTCCCTCCCAAATTCCTCTACTCTCTCTTACCCCTCTCTTCTCACATATCTCCTCCTCTGCTCTCCTCCCCTCTCCCACCCTATTTCCTCTCCTCTTTCCTTCTCAAACTTCTTTCATTTCCTCTACACCTCTCGTTAACCACCTCCCCTCTTTTCTCTCGAAATCTCGCCAATTGAGCCTTCATCCCACCGCAATTCTTCTCGTCCACCTGTGGTCAGAGAAGCTGCAGCGTCTCTACATCCCCCCTTTTTCTTTATCACACTCTTCTCTTCTACTGCTTTCATTCGTCCATATCTCCTAACCTCTTTTTCCACCTGTCCCTAGGCAATTCTCCTTGCCCCCCTCCCCGTCTCCCAAATAACTCCATGTCTTTATATATATATAATATCCCATGTCTTCATTTATATATAGTACAGTAATCCCTCCATATTCGCGGGGGTTACGTTCCCGAAAAACGCCGCGAATACAGATACTAAAGGCTTATGGGGTAAATAAGTTTAGGGGAACAACTACCTCCAGTTTATATAGTAATAACACTCTTATTGTTTTTAAACTTATATTTAGTATTAATAAGCATAACCTGTTATTCTCCAATCTTTACTTATCGACGTGGAATTAAGCACAAATACGCGGAAGACGTAATAACGCGCCCAATGTATAATTCGCACTATTTTAAGGAAAAAATTTAATAATAATTTGAGTAAATATAGTTGTTCATTTACAATTTAATGCGCTCATAAAAACAATAAATGATGAGTCATACCTTTAATAACGGTGTTGATATCCCATTGGATTATCCATTGGCGATCCAGCAAATGGTTGAAAATCCTCAAACCCCTCCCATCTAATATCATGTGCCATCCTTGCAATCATTTTCACCTCTACATCAAGTGAAGGAAATCCATCGAAGTTAATGAGAGAGTCTCTCACAATTTTCCCCAACATGAGTTTATAGTCAAAGGTTTCACCTTTCCAATTGACTCTTTAATGTTTTGTATGCAATATGCAATGGTATAATGTTTCCAGCAAGCATTCGGTGACAGATATAGTGTGGTCACGTTACATTTCATTTAAGAGAAATGAAGTGGTATTGGGGGCAGAAAGATAACTTTGATATTCGGATGTGCAAATTGAATACCCTGCGGATGACCAGGCGCATTATCTAAAATGAGGAGTTTAATTGCCAAATATTTTTAAGCTAAATATTTTTCAACTTCATGAACAAAACGAATATAAAAGCTATCCATAAAAATTGTTTTGGTGACCCAGGCTTTCTTGTTTGAACGCCAGAATACAGGTATGTAGTTTATGCTTATTTTTTCCATTCGACGCACGAGAATTTAGTGAACGATAAATCAACATCGGCTTAGTCATGCAATCTCCGGATACATTGCCACAGAGAAGTAGAATTAACCTGTCCAGGCGCCGAACGTCCAAATGTTTGCGAAGGTATCTTATTCCAAAACAAGCCCAACTCCTCGGCATTAAAAATATGTTCGGGTTTGTAACCCTTCTCTTCAATGAGATTTTTAAAATGATCTGGAAAAGCTTCAGCTGCTACAGTATCTGCCGATGCCGATTCCCCACTTATTTTAACATTATGTAAAGCATATCTTCTTTAGATTTTTCCAACCATCCTTTACTTGCTGTAAATGATTTGGTGCTACTTCCTTCAGCGGCCGATGTTGCCCTTAAGAGCTCATATAAGCGAAGAGCTTTTTCGTGTTTCACCTGGCTACTCAACGGAACTTTTTTCGCGGTTGATCTTCGATCCAAATATTTAGGGTATTTTCCACGAGCATAGCAGGACTCTTTGGCACTTTTAGGCGCACTTCCACTTACACTAGCCCGTATACTTGCCTCCTTTTTCTTTATGTATCTCACAGTGGATTCGTTGACGTTATATGCCCTACAAACGGACGCTACACTTTCGCCTTGTGACAGCTTCGTTCCTACTTGGAAATAAAACCCAGGGTCACGCTTTTTGCAAAGCAGGACAGCAAATATCCCGATTTTTTTCATTTCACTTTTACACTGTGTGACGTTCGATGTCTTTTTTATAATCCATCGTAAAATTTCCTTCCTTCCCTTTCTTTTTTCTTCCATTCTAACCTACCTAATCATTTTTCAAGAGGGTAAAAACTAAGCTTGCTTCGTTCTCACTTGGGTTGGATAAACATAATCTTAGTCACCTGAATTACAGATAGCCAAGCAGAGAACATTGTGAGTCAACACTCCATGGAATCATGATCATAACATCTCATTTTATCTCCTGTGTGCGAATTATTTCAACGGAAAGATGTATCTCCAATACCTAGAAAGCATTTTAATGAAGTTTGGAGAGAAAAAATGCGTAGATGGGAGTAGAATATTACTACGTCACCTTTTATGCAGCATGTGTACCTCATGATGTTGTATCGCACGGTGTTTTAAGGTAGGCGACCGCGAATAAGTGAAGTTCACCTCCCGCGAATATTGAAACTTGCTACAATAATTCCGGCGCGAATATGCGAAACCTTGACTATGAAACCCGCGAATATGGAGGGATTATTGTGTATATATATATATATATAATATCCCTTCGTCTTGCCTCCCCCGCTCATTCTTCTCCGCGCACCTTATCTCTTATCCTGCTGCCGCATTCGCTCCTCTTCCCTTAACACACTCCCTCTTTTAATCTCCACTTTTCTTCCCTCTCTTTTTCCCATTCCCTCTTCTTCAATTCCTTCTCCCCCTTTTTCTCTGTCTCGCAAGATCTTGGGTCGCCGGCGCTCTTATTCTGCTGCCGCTTTCCCCGCAGCGAGTATTTGTCTTTTCCACCACATTCGTTACAATTATCTTTTTCCCGAATCTCGTTCTCCGGCAAGCGGAATAATGTCGTGAGCTAAGCCCTATCGCCGCTATCAGTTGTAATTACTGTCAGAAAAATTTCGGTGCGCAGGTATTCATTCTCTCCGCAACCGTTATTTTTTTTTTAAATGGGCTTGCACCTCGAACATGTTGTATTCATCTATTATTAATGTCGCAGCGGCGATTCAGTTTAAGTGCTTGACGTGATTCATACGCATGTGCGTCCGTCTAATTGTCCGCTTTCTTTTTCCTTTCTTCTTTGAAAATACGTTCGTCCCTTTTTCACTCAAAATGCCTTTCATTTATTCTAACGTTCAGTCCATATATCTTACCCATCTCCACCTACCGTCCTTTTCAAGATCTGTGAGCTTCTTATTCCAAGCGTCGTATCTTCCTCGTAGCGTAGCTATTATCGCACTTAGGTTTGTAACAAGGAACCTTTTTATGGATACAAACGCGTTTGAAATCGGAAACGCGTGAAAGAGGTCAGCAAAGGGTCGAAACCGATGATGAACAAAATAAAATTCCCACGCGTGGTTATGACATGCATGGATTTTACGTAGCGGTTAGACAGAATAATTTTGAGCAAAGAAACTATAATTTTTTACGGAAAATACTGAAAATTTGTAATGGTTATAAAGTCGCGAGTTACCTGTAAATAATTCGATTTACATAAAAATGCTTTCTATTGGAGGGCTTTGTAATGTAATAAACTAAGGAAAATCTGTATCTATCGAAGGCTCCGGTGAACGAATCTCCTCGATATCATAAAGTTATTTATTCTATGTTCTAGCTCATAACTTCTTCACCAGCCCGACTGCATAAGGTGATATTTATGTCATATTCTCGCATACATCTCCTGTTGCACTAACCTGAAATATGGTAACTGTGTAAAAATTTGCCATCCATAACCTTATCAAATTGTATTGGATTTGAAAGCGGTGATATTTTTAAGTTGCTAGAACAGCCTAGGTTAACGTTTCCATCATTACATAAAATGAGCGTAAAGATAAGAAATAACTTTGGCATTTTATCAAACGAAACGAATAAAGCGATTTCAACGCGAACGATTTTTGCTCGTAACCACACAAAAATGACATTCGTTCCATTCGTCTTAACCATAACATAACAGTCGATTAAACAAACACCGTCTCCCAATGTTTAAACGATGCCATTACCGGCTTTTCTCGGTTTCTGAAAATAAAAAAAACACGACGTAATTTTCAAAACGTGAACGAACGGAAAATGAACTCGATCAGGAGCGTCACTGATCTAAAAAGCAAACAACCCGAAGATATATTACTTTCTTATTTTTATCGACAAAATCCACGTTTCCGTTTACTTTTATTTCCTGAGTCTTTTATTCATCTCTGAAAAGTTTCGTCGGTTTTTCCAAATTATTTCTGACCGCAATCTTTCTCGGCGCAGGCCCGTCACCTGAATGGTGGACATATTTCACCTCACATCAGAATGATCGGGGGGGAGAGACAGAGAGAAAAAGGAGAGGCAACAGGAGAGAAGGAGGCAGATCTATCGTCTTAACGCCGTCTCATTTCAAGGGTTTTTACCCTCAATGCTAAATCTTTTCGTCGCTTTCACGGAGAAAAATGAGGGAAAGGAACTCGGGTAAAAATCGCTGGTCTGGACAGTTATGGAGGCATGCATCATCGTTCCTCAAGAAAGAAGGAGAGAGTTCACTCTTTTGTTCGTCCTATGCGAATTTATTTGTTCGTATTCGACCTTATCTCTCCATTTTCCTACTTTTATTTGCATTCAGAATTATTTTAGCGCTTTCTTAGTCTCTTCTCACTCTCTCTAATGTTCGTCTTACTTGGAAACGTACGCATATGCATAAAACGTTTGCCTCAATTTTCTAGAAAGAATACACTATTTCAAAAGCATTAGCGAGACTTCAATGAAGTTCAGCACATGAATCGATAGTTAATATGTTCGTTTTTTAACTAAGGAAATGAGGAGATTTCCAACCGAATAAGATGTAGATTTATGGAAAGTCGTGTTGACAAAAAAAATATTCAATTCCACAAAATTCCATTGAATCTATTTGTTGGCGATCGTTTTCGCAGTTACCACAGCGTCAACAGGATTTTCAAAAACATAAGCAGGCCCGGATTCAGGGGGTGCGAGACCCTTAGGCGATAGTAGTTTGCGAGGCCCCTAAATGATAGTAGTTTTCGGGGTCCATTACTCGCGAATTATGAAAAAGTGGTTCAAGTTTATGGAGTAAAACATGCTATCAAATTCTTTACAATTTGTTTGCATATATATTTACAATAAAGTGCGTGGGTTTCTGCGGTCGATGTCAATTGCAGCTAAAAGTCTTCCAGAGGAGTCCATAGAAATAGTTATTTTTTGTGGCACTCGTAAGATGAGACTGGTCTTCGCCAAATATAGTTCACGAATATCTTCGTCACCAATTTGAATATATCTACATATTGTATTAAGACTTTTCGCTCTCAGTCTATACATTTATTTCCCCTCTCATTAGAAACTCCTGGCTCTGTTAACATTAGCTCCCTTGTGGTTTCGGACACGAGGCCTTCAGAGGCGCTGGGCCATAGGCGGTCGCCTGGATCGCCTGATCCTATATCCGCACCTGAACATAGGGTTGCGTTTAAATAAACGTGGACCAAATGGAAGGAAAGGAATCGATTTTCGATGTAAATATATAAAGTTCACCATTTATTCGTTAAAGCGAGGACCGCTTCTCAATAAAATATGAAAACCACACCGCTTAACATTTTGAGAGAAATTTTCAAAACAACAAAATTAGAGAAAAAAATGTTTGGCCTCTTATTAATATTCGAATGGAATGGATAAAAAAACATCCATTAAAAATGAGGTTTTATGAAGCTGTTTCATTTTAAGTCGTCCTTTTACTTTCTCGGGTATACACCACGGTGTAATTTTAAGAATAGATTAAAGTTAAAATAAAAATTTAGGCATTATAACCACATCAGATATTATAAATTTTGATTCTAAATTAAATTTACGAGCGGCGGAATAACAGATAATGAAAATAATAATATGTTTGCTTAAAACGCCTCCTGTCAGTAAACGTTATTAAGAAAATATTATCAAAAAAAGCTGAAATTGAGTTCCATAATTTTGTTTTCGCGCATTCGTGCGCCCGGAGGATATGGTCTTTTCCTTGATGCACTATCTCTTTCTTTCTTTCTTTCTTTCTCTCTCTCTCTCTCTCCAAACGGCTGCTCTTTCGCATTTTTGCAGTTTGTTTCCCCGTTCCTGTGTTGACACAAATCTGTCGCTGGAGTAAAATTTAGCGAAAATCCCGTTTCCTTGTTTTTGCTTGCATATCGTTTGTGGTGCGACTGCACGAGCTGTTTATATTCGTGACCTAACATTCGTCAGAATGTTGGGTTGCATTCTAACGAAAAACACATCCACAGGTAATTTGACCTAATTCGTAAGTGTCATAATAAAGTCTTTGGTTCTAAAGTTTTTAATATTTTGCAAGTTTAGTGGTATGATATTTATTTGTAATGTCTTTTTGCCAGTGATGTATTCTGGAGCCAACAAATTTGGGATTTTTTAAATTTCCAATGGTACTTCTGTGAATTTTTAGGCAAATAATATTTTTTATAAATTCATATGGATGCAAACGTAATGGAAGAAAATATTTTCGATGGTGTTCATAGGACAGATAAATGCACCAAACATTTGATCGGAAAAAATACGTGCCCTGTTAGGTGAAAGTATTAACTGACGTTACAGAAAGAAAACACGTTCAAGTTTAATCGAGTTCATACTATTTAAAACACTGATTTTCAGTGTCTTTTGTAATCGATCCCACATTACGGGTAATCCAAAAGGTTTCTTAAATCATCTCCTGAAAACCTTTTAATTGGCTAATAGTAAAATACGTTCAGGGAATGAAAAATCACTGCAGAAAAAATTAAAAAGCTTCATCTACCGCCTTCGACACCCTCATCTTTTCGTCCACCATTCTAAAGTGGATCGACTATAATAGTGGTGCTCAAACTTATCGGCTTGAGGGCCACATAGCCCACTCCCGCCCTCTTCGCGGGTCGCCCAGTCGGAAATCAAGCCGAAGAATATTTTAGGAAGCATCAAGGGTTTAGTTGTGGGTAAATATTACCTAACTTGTTTTAAATTTATTTATTTAGTATGGGAATAGAAGGGTAAAAACAAAAATATATTATTTATTACATACATTTATAATTTTTTATTTGCAATTTGTGTTACTTTGTCCTTTAACCTTTAATCACGGGACGACGAGTATACTCGTCCACCACTTTTATCATACGCCGTGGGAGTATATCAGTCTTCCCGCGCTTCAGAATTAATTGTTATTCTCATGGCGGGCAGGATTTGGCCCGCGTGTCGTATTTTGGGTACCATTGGACTTAATTTCCGCCGTCAAAGCATCCACTCCTTTATTGAACGTCCCGTACGCGTTACGTGTTGTAATTTTGATCACATAAAATCTGGTTACTTAGCGTTCGCTATTATTCGGCGAAGAGGAACGGCCAAGCCATACACATAAGAACCGCTCATAAACGGCAGAAAAATCTTACGTTCGCATAGAGAGAGCATCCGCGACATTTCTCTTCTTCTTCTTTTGTGCTCAATCCTAGGATTGGTTGGCAGCAGCTCTCCAAACTTCTCGATCTTCAGCCAGCCTCTTCAGTGCTGTGTAGGTGTGGCAGCCGGTATCCTCCATGATTTGGTTAATATATTCCATCCTCGGTCTGACCCTAGCGTTCTTCCCCTCCACAGCACCTTCGAGGATCGTCCTAACCAGCCCCTCATGTCTTATGAGGTGACCGACCCAGACGTCTCTTCTCCTCCGTACCGTATCCCACAGGCACGGCTTCTCCTCCTCAATCCTGTTCAGCACCTCTTTGTTGGTCACTCTGTCCACCGAGGAGATTTTTAACATTCTACGGTAGCACCACATTTCAAACTCCACTATCCTCTTCCTCTCTGCCTCCCCGATTGTCCAGGTCTCTCTTCCATATAATAATACACTCCATACAAAAGTTTTGACCAAATGTTTCCTGAGGTGCTTATTAATGCTGTTGGAGATGAAAAGGTTGCACTTTTTGTTGAAGGCGGTCTTTGCGTGATTAATACGACTTATAATTTCTGTTTTTGACCTTCCGTCCGATGTAAACCTGCTTCCGAGATACGTGATACGTTCTCCAACCGTTACCCGCCCAATGAGCAGTGCGCCTGCGTACCATGCCTGCTAACCACCAAGATTTTAGTTTTCACTTTGTTGATGTTCATGTTGTAGGTGCTGCTGAGTGTGGTCTCCAACTCTGCCAGGGTCGCTACCAGGTCTTGTTCATTCTCAGCCAATACTGCAATGTCATCCGCAAAACGTAGCATGTCAACTTTCTCCCCCTGAATACGAACTCCTCCTACTCCTTCAAGTTTCTCTCTCACCTCATCCAGCCCTCTCTGAATATAGCCATTGAATAGTACAGGTGAGAGAGAGCAACCCTGTCGCACTCCTTGCCTGATGTTACTCTCTTCCTGGTGTTCGCCGCACCTCACCACCGCTACATCCTCTCTGTACAGACTCTGCAACACTCTCCTGTCCTTGTACTTCACGCCTGCCTCCCTCAGTACCTTGAACAACTGCTGCCAGTCGACCCTATCGAATGCCTTTTCTAGGTCTACGAAGGCAATAAACGTGTCTTGGTCTTTCCTTAATCGCTTTTCAATAATTAGGCGAAGTCCCAGAATTACTTCACGTGTGCCGCTTCCTTTCCTGAACCCGAACTGGTCCTCCGTGAGCATGGCTTCTATCTTCCCATTCTCTAGAAGGCGTAAATTTTAACTCGTAGAAATTCTGCCTCATTTGGACGCGGCGCTCCTGGACCGGAATAGTAGTCGGATCTTAGGGATCCTCTCTCTCTCTCTCTTGCTCCATCTCTCGGAACAGAAGAGAAACGGTGTGCGTGGAGTGAAAAGATCGTTTTGCCCGGGGATACGCGGTTTCCCGGCCCCCCTTATAAGGACTATTAAAAGCCTGAATTGCCCCCGCTGCCAGGCCGACCGAAGGCCCTTATCCTTTCGCACCATAACCTTTCCTTATCCTTTATTTGGACGAATTTTGTGTCTTGTAACATCTGCCGAAATTATCTTTTCTCTTATTCTATCAGAATCCTATTTCCGCCGTCTTATTTTTGCCATCCAATTATGAATCATTCTTTTAAGATTAAAACATCTGTTGATGTAAAATCTATGCGTATGTTTGTTTATTTATTTGCTAAACTCGTAGCACCCGTAAAAATCAGATGCGGTGTCCGAGTGTGCTGCGGCACCCAGTTTAGGAACCACTTGTTTGAAATGTTGCATCTAGAGGTCACGGGTTTGAGTATCAGTACATGTCAATCATCCATAAAAGATACAGCGAAAGCTGTGCGGTTTGGAGGTACATCACCCTCCGTCAAAGTTGAGCTTCTATGTATCGCACTCCTGTGATGTTACTATCACTTGAACATTGGCAAAATTAGGCTTAGCATTACTTTTAATTTTTTGCAAATGTTATTCTTCTCCCTTTTCAATTTCTACCTTTACCTCATTTCTTTACCAATTTTCCCTTCTCGCTTCATCCTTTCTTCTCCCTCCCAATTTTCATCCGCAACTTCCTCCTTTCCTATCTTCTTTTTAACTTATCTCCATTCCTCTTTCTACGTTACATCCATTCTTAGCTTTGCTATGTATATATCTTCCTGGATAACACCGAGCAATGCAAAATTCAGCAAATGTGGTATATATGTGGAACGCGTGGGGTTACATTTGAGCGCCGTCTTGGGGTCAGCATGGAAAAATTCAATCACGTTGCTTTCAGAATTGCTTCATTTTTCTCTTATTTTTATAACCCATTGTATCGTACTGAAACATTTTTTCTAAAGCAAAATTGATAGCCCTGTAATTTGAAGTAGTTTTCTAAAAAGAGAACAATGCTAAACCGAAAACCTGTAAAGTAAAACCGCGCAATTCGAGTGAGGGTATATTACCCTTCTGTCTCTTTCTAACCCTTCTTTTAATTTTCTTAATCGGCTATCCCTTATATCCTTCTTTTCTCTCTATTCTATCACACCTAATGGCTTAAATCGAGCAAGAAAATTACACCCCTCTAATAACCAGGGGCGTAACTTGAAGGGCGCAGGCCCACGTAGTGCATGGGAGCTCCAAGCTTTTTGGAAGACCCGAAAATATTGCTTAGAAGTTCTCTCTAAATCGAATGAACAAGAAATCAAAAATATTCAAAGGTTTTTCAAGTAATTTATTGACCGAGCCTTTGTGAAAAATTTCTCTCGCTAGTAACAAACATCGTCTTAAAGATGAGATTGAAAACTTTATGGACACTAAGGAACTATTGGATGTAACAATAATTAAATACAGATTGACATCAATCTATAACAATTTACGTGCAGCTTTGATGATATAGTTGATATTGCCAGTAACTGTTTCGACAAATGAAAGATCTTTCTCGATATTAAAATTAATAAAAAACTACCTACGCACTTGTGTGCAAAAAAGTAGTTTCAAGTTTTTTGTAAAAAAATTCAGCAGCATGCTAAATAAAAACTGATGAGTTGATAGGGAAATTTTCATAATTGAAAGGTCGAAAAAATCAAACATTATTATCACATAAATATAATTTTATAACGCTATATTTTCTTAGGTGGTAGTCCCAAAGATTTTACTCGAATTGAGGTCACAAAACTGTAGTATCGCCACTGATAATAGCCATAAAAATTTTCTGATTCCTTTTCAGAAAACTATAAACGAATCGTCAATGATGAATGCTGCTCTCTAATTCAAATGCGCATCTGGTTTTCTCATCCTTTTTATGGTTATTGGAGAGACAGTTTTTATGCTGTCTCTCATCTCACATTATTCTCGAAAATTCTAATCTTTCCGCTTCCTCCCTTCTCCTTTTTTCTCTCTCTCTCTCTCTATTCCTCCCCGCGACATTCTAGCGACCTCCATGCTGCAGGTTCTCGTTCCGTCTCGTCGTTGGGTTCATCTGGGAACTCCGAGATAAAAACGCAGCGTTATTTTTCCGAGACTATAAAACAGCTCTCCGAGCAGAATCGTCGAGGGCTCTTTTTATTTCACCGGAATCACTCGACGTTTTCGAAATCTGCAGGAAAATTTCACGGACAGGAACCGCATCGTGCTGGAGTTAATTTTCAACGATGCTACTTCGATCTCGATGCATCGACGCCCTTTGTGTTCCTCGTTTAATGAAGTTCCTGTCTCTGCCTTTGGAGGACGGAGGGAAGAAAGGAGGTGGTAGGGAATAGGGTGCGGGAAGAGGGTAGGTGGGGGAAGAGGGTAGGTGGGGGAATAGGGTAGGTGTGGGAAGAGGGTAGGTGGGGGAAGAGGGTGGGAGAAAAGGAGGAAATGCGGCGGAAAATGCGTCCAATTCTCGCAAAAGGGAAAATGGCGCCACTTGCGAGGAGGAGGCGGCGGAATATTGCTGATACAAAAGAAGCTTACTGAGGCGAAAATTTGTTCTAGCTATAAAAAAAAAGAATTCGAATTCATCGCGAACCTACCACCATTTCGCCCACGAATACATAATGAAGAGGGAATAATAATTATGATAAATCCCGACATTTCCATTTCTTAGCAAAACGAAAGAAGAGATCATTTCGAAATTTAATTGTCGAAAAGATATTAAAGAGCCTAAAGAGGAAGACATATTCCTTTGGATTTCAACTTTCCATTCCCTAACTCAATTCCATAAGATAAAGTATTTAAGAAGCAATAAATATATTTATGCGCGTATTTTTATTTTTTCCATATAAGAAAAATTGTTTTCGTGAAAAAATCGAATTAGAGGTTTCAACGAAAATACATGTCTTAAGGCTCCCTGAATACGTTTTCACCATTTTCTCGGCGGTGTCTGTGTCCGTCTCTCTATGTGAGTGACAGGAATTTTGTGCGCGCTCTAACTCAAACTACTGATCAAAGTAACAAGAAACTTTTTAATTAGAAGTTTAATTAAAAAATCAGGTTGACATTTTTTTCCGCTATTTCCAAATATCTCCGTTAGGACTTCATTAATATGAATAGTTGTGATTATCAAACTTGTATGCAATATAATATTCTCCAACTTTTGTTTGGAATATTTATTCATATAACGGATTGTTTCAGAGATATTTTGATCATCTGCATGAACTTGATAAGTACGTCATCAAGCGATATCTTAGCTTCCGTTGCTATGATAAAAATTTCTACTTGTTTATTGCGATGCCTACGCTTCCAAGAGTGATTTCATTTGCTACCAAAATTATCCCAAATCCATCTAGCGCCATCTTTTTTAAACAAATTTTCTTGCAAATATTGACAGCGATACCAGCGCCACCAACGATAATTCTAATCTCTCATCGATATTTTGTTGTCCATATCAACTGATAAGAATTTCTTTTACTTATTTTCTTTCATTGTGAAAATTATTCATAGTTTTTAAAAATTATTTACTAGTGTAATTCTCGATAATTATTCTTGAGAACACTGACGCAAAGAAAAACTTCTCATTATTATTGGAAACATATTCATTACTCTGTATGGAGAAAGTCATGTACTGGACCCATTACATTTTTTATTGA
Organism: Tanypteryx hageni; assembly: GCA_028673005.1. Taxonomy (NCBI): domain Eukaryota; kingdom Metazoa; phylum Arthropoda; class Insecta; order Odonata; family Petaluridae; genus Tanypteryx; species Tanypteryx hageni. Next base: position 50,591,556 of record CM054113.1, read on the forward strand.
AAAAACCTGTCTGCCTGTACGCTTGCACTAGGGACTAATTTATGCAACGCTTCTTGCGTACATTACTGCTAATTTTTTGTCTGCATCTTTTTACTTACTGGAGCTTGCTGAATCGGAAGAATGTGTGAGTATATTACATACTAGCAGAAGGTGCATTCTGCAAGCATTTCATCTCACTTTGAAAAAACATTAAATTAAAAAAATGTATATCATTATTAGAAATAATTTTTAAATTCAAAGTATTTCACGTCTGCACCGATTGTATTTCTTTACTTATGGAACAATATTGGAGTAAAACAATCCCAAAAATTTGCAATTTTAAGAATATTATACTTTTTCCATTGTAGAGAACTAATGCCACACATTTATGCCATGTTTTAAAGTTATAGCACATCTAGAAATAAAATAATATTTATGTAATTGTTTAAATTTTAAAAATTTTTAAAGGCAGAAATAGCAACTTAATAGAGATATTCAAATGTTTATTTGTGCTTTTGCACTAAGCTTTAAATTTCTTTCAATTTTCAGCTCCCTAGCTTGCCAAATAGTACATAAACATTTATCTTTTTGTTTAAATTTTAAGAATTTTTAACAGCCAAACAAATTAAAATATCAATTTTTCTATAATCCCTATTTCGTTTTTTTATAAATACTACCTTTAAAAAATTTCAGGTTCGTAGCACATTCGAAAATAATAAACCTTAAAAATTTGTTTAATCATTTGCGAACTTTTAGCGGCCGCATTTTTTAAAATTTTCAATTTTTTAATATAAAATTTGCTACAAAATATTTGTAGAAGTTCGTATCAACGACATAATTTCTGAGATAAAAATCATTATATTTTAATGTACAAATGGGGTAAAAACAATCCCTAAAAGTAAAAAATTTTCAAATTTTTGATTTTTCTGTTTGGTTTAGAGCAAAACCCTATAATCGTGCAAAATTTCAGCTCCTTATGCATCTTAAATTGGTCTACACACTGAAATATCTTTTCCACATTCTAACTTACGAGAGATTTTCCGGGGCATCTGAAGTTAAACCCAGGGCACTGTAAGCAAAGATGATACCAATTCTTAATATGTATTGCAGCTCTCTAGTAATAATCAAACTTTCATTTCCCCAGCTTATCGGTAAGTGCCAGAAATGAATTTACAAAAATGGCGCAATGCTTTTCTTATGGATAAAAACGCAATATTCGGAATTTCTGGAGTCGAACCCATGTCACATAGGTAAGAGATCTCATTTTTTCTGGAGATTTCTTCACAACCTCTACGAACGCTGTAACTTACAGCTCTCTTTTGTAGTTTGGGCTGGACATTAGTATCCTCCTATATAATATATACTAATAATGATGACATGTCATAAGTAACAAGCGTCAATATAGTATAGATAATGTCGATTCGTCTGAAACATATTCTGACTAGTCAAAATAAAAAAGAGATTGCACGTCAAGGACAGCCAAAAAGATCCAGCGAAGATAACTTGATTGAAAAGTCAGTCTGTCTGTTTTCCGCGTTGCCAGCGTTGGAATTTTTGGATAGATTTTGGAAGATTTATTTGTGACTAGAGGCTGCTGTGACATTTCTCTCGCTCTCTTTCGCGAATACATTTTCTGAGGTTTTTACGCCTGCAACAACAATTTCACGAACGTCCGCAACATCAAACCATCCATTGAGACGGCTTTATCAAAATTCCAGTTACCTTAATTAAGTGATAAATAGAAGAAAACAACTATCCGATAGTTAACTAATTCAGCGAATTTTAAATAACCGGCCTATAAATTTAACGACAGTTAATATTTGACAAAATAAGTATTACGATAATATTTAAAATCAGTCATCAAAAATTCATGCTCGTATTTGCCAGGGAGAAGAAATAACCGCAGTGACGTAGTCGGCGACAAAAAATATCGAAAAAGTCCTCCAAAATTGGGCAAAGCCGCTTTTCGCCCTGAATATTAAATACAGTGCAACCTCTATAATCCGAACCCAAGTTAATCCGAACTCCCAGTAATCCGAACTGTTTCTCAACATCAGGTGTAAAGTGTCGGTTAAGCGAAGCGAGCGTCGGAAAGTGAAATTTGAATCTTTTTTGTAACAAAGTCGGGCACAAATGTCTACTACTAACCCCTATTGCTGCGGAACAGATGATCCTTTGAAACATTATTTTTAAAGGAATGAGCGATATCGGCACAGCCGGCCGTGCCGATATCGCTTATTCCTACTGCCGCGGCCCAGTGTATAATACAATTTTCCCGTTCATCAACGCGAATATACTTGTATAGCAGTCATTTTAGTGATATATAAGTACAATTGATGTTTTATTTACATAAATGTAATAGATAATAGATTTTTTCCTCGTAATTTTACATGAATCCAGTAATCCGAACACGCCCTTGCATTAATTAGTCCGGATTATAGAGGTTACACTGTATATTTACATTCTCGGAAGGCCGATATTCGATCTACTTCGTTAAAAACAGATTTTCGCCAAAGCTACAAATATTTTTAACAGACACAAGTTTCCACTTTCTTAGTGAAAGGCTGAATGTGTTCCCGGAATTCGACGGGTCGAACTGCGCTTTGGGCGATAGAAGGAGATGAAGAGGGAAATTGAATCGAAAAAGACAGGCTGACGTGGAGAGGATAAACAAATGAAAATTTTGAGGAGATCGTGAGTGAGAGAGAAAATGAGGTGCACCCTCCGGTATATTTTTTTCTCCTCAGGAATGGAGGAAGCAATCTCGCAAAGAAACGGATTTGAATTCGGGATGAGACGGAGACCTTCCGTCGGTTCCCATGGAAACACTTGGGGTTTTTGCGATTTGGCAAAAAGAGAGATGAAGCGCTTTCCGATAAAAATTGGAAGGGAAAGATGAGACGAAGAGGAGATATAAGAAAAAATAACTTCGAGCGCGTCTCGCGCGGAATACCTCCGCCATCCCATAAGGAGGCGTATAAGTTTTTCGCGTTAACGACCGTTTTCTAATCGAATGGAATGCCGTCGGTTTCGGTATCATTTGTATTTCTCGGCTCGGGGTCTTCCCTATTTCCTTTTTGACATAAAGAAAATAATCGAGTTGCGCAAAATACCGCAAACGTTAAGTGTGTCTCGTTCCTCGTAACATAGCAACAATGCAGCATGGTGTTATCTGGTCGCCTGGTGAGTTCATATAGCGACGATGTATATGTACCGCGCTGCCGTTTTAAACTCCATGTCCATTCCTCTTCCCTTCATATCGAATTATTTTCATGACGTCAATTTCAAGCAATTATTTTTCAATTCTAGTGAAAAATGCGCCATATCTCAGGAGCTTTTTCATGAAATTTGGTAGTTCATGGAACATTTAATTTGCATTATACGTCTTAAAACGTTTCGTTTTTATTTAACGTGTCCTATTTGTCGCCAGCTGCCATGTATTGCAGAGTCCTTGGTAACGTGTCCAAGCATGTAGTAAAGGTAGTAACTTATAGTTAACTTCTTCTTTATTATGAATAAAAAAGTAAAATATTTAGTTCGAGATACTTTTCTGTAGTCGTTAGATCATAAATGGTTACACCGTTAAATCAACGATTGTGATGAATAAATCGTAAAATTTGGTTTCTTCTGGTTATTAGATGCAAATTGATACTCTATATCGGGAGTGGTCAAATATACTTACCTTCGGAGCCGCATTTGATAATCTTCAGAAGTTCGAGAGCCGCATGACACATTCTGTGTTCATAAATTTACGAACAGTTAAGCATAATCTGTATCCCCAACTCGTTTTAAGTCACACTACGACATTGTGTTCTGTACTGAAAAACGTTGACATGGCTCTGAATCTAAATTTAAAAGAGCCGCGTTCAAGTTCGTATGTATGTATGTATGCCCAGTCAATTCGCCTCTCTTACAGCAAAAATGGGTATCTCAGAGGTAGTGCAATGAATAACCGGGGAGGGAGGAGGGAAACCCGATGCCGGCATTTGCCTGCTCATACGAAGAACACCAGGGGGGCCAACAGCTTAACGTCCCTTCCGAAGGACGGAACAGCTGAATTTGCGCGGTCTCCTCAAACTACGCAAACAGTGGGCCGGGTGACCTTGAGAAAAATCCTACTCGCGCAGGATTCGTACCCGATGACTTTTTCAAGCATCGGGCGAGTAGCAGCCAGTTCAAGTTCGTATTTTGTTTTCAGTAAAGTGGTACCCCTGACTTGGTCATGTAGATAAATTACGCCATTTTGTTATTGTCTTTGGCCACAAGCTCTAAATAACAAATTTCAGGAAGATCCGTTCGGTAGAAGCCGAGAACAAACATGCGTACGTACGGACGGACGGACAGAACGAAGATAATTGGCGCTTGCGTTGGAAACAATTTCAAATTCAATAAGTTTTTATTTTCCGTCAAGCCATATACAATTTATTCAATTACATACATTTTCATTCCTTTCTTACACATGGCCTGATCAGAAAATACCCTGTTTTAGGCAGAAGGCCTCTTCAGGGCTGATTAAGGTGCAAATTGTTCATTCTTAATTGTTTAACCATTGATAGATTGTGCGTTGGAAACAAAACACGTGTCTATAAATAGCAATTTTCAGACTAAAGGAAAGAATGCGCGAAGTCACGAGTAATAGAGTGAAAGAGGACGTCGCCAAACCCTGAAATTTCGCAAAAACTCGAAAGGATCCTAACGAGAGTTTAATCCTTCTACCAATTCCTGCGAACTTTGCAAAGTTCGTGCTAAACCTTTACTACCCTCTCTCTCTCTCTTTCTCACTTCCCTAGAGGGCAGCATCGCTTTCCCCCAATATTTTTCGCGCCCAACAAACCAGCGTAATTTTGATAGGGCACCCGCGAGATTTATCGCCCGTATTAAAACACAAAAGTGTTTTTCGTTGCCTTTTTAACGTCCAGGAATAACTCGCGCTGCGAAAAATCCATGACAACCATTAAATGTTTTTTCCGCGGACAAAATGAGATACGGCCTTCATTGCCATCCCTCCCTCTCCATCTATATCAATGCCTGATAATGTGTCTCTCTCTCTCCCCCTCTCCCTCCCCTATTTCTCCCCCCATCTCCCCTCCCCCCTTTCTCCCCCCTCTCCCCCCCGTTTCCTCTCTTCTCCCACACCGGTGTAAAGAGGACACGGGGCATTCGCCAAATGCAAACCCGTGACAGAATAATCCATACCAGTGCCTCGGAGAGGGGTGTGTGAAGGAGGGAGGGAAAACTCAATTTATTTCAAATAAAGGAACAAACAAAGCTCTCTCTGCGTTATGGTTTCTGCAGCGAAAATTCGGGTCGCGCACATCAACCGCGGTTTTTCGTGGAACGAAAATGGGGGAAGGAGTTATTTGTTTATTCCCGTTGCGGAGAAACAGACCGCAGAGGAATTCTCTCGATGGATTTGCTTCCTCATCCTCGTCAAACCGCGAATGCCTTTTCCCTGCGAGGGACTAATTTAATGGGAACCACCTCCTCTGCGGAGACCTTGTGCGTGCGAGAACGACTGAATTAATTGCCAATGGAATGTATATATATATATATTTCTTTTAGAATAGAAGAAACCTATTTAATTGCGTAGATTAGGTGAACTACAGTTGAGACTACCACATACTATAATAATTTAAATGTAATCTGAACTAATCCTACTATGAGATAAAAAATCGTAAATCAATAGTTTTGGCGGCGAAATAGAGGAATATCGTTACGTCCACAGCATTAGTTAATTGAAGAAAAATGTTTATGTTATCAATGACGTGAATATTAAGGACATAGAAGAATTAAAAAAACGGCTCTCCGGCAACCGGAATTATTCTTAAACCGGACATATTATAAGTTATTTCGTGAAAAAGACACTCTCCAGTTGCGGCAAAAAATTCATTTAATAATTATTCTACTCAAGAGTAAAGTAATAAATTCGCTATATTGACCTCGTTCTAGTCTCAGATTTTGAAAGCGTCTTAATAATAAGAGATGCAAAAATACAAACTGAAACAAGAATAGCCCAGGCATATATTCTAAAAATAAATTCATTGACCAGAATGCATTAAAAATTTCACCAATAAAGTTAATTTTTAAAGGAAATTTAATAAAGAATAGCACGTAGAACCACGGTTCAAAACGCTGTGTAATACAAGTAATTACGCATTTCAGTAAACTAACTACGAAGGGTTCGATTTTTGCTAGTTAGTGAATCATTTTATTCTTTTTAAAATAACATTTTCATTAATTTCAATATAATAACCTATTTAGATTTTGACTTTAATTTGGCTTTTATTTAAGCTAACTAATGACACTAGCAAGCATAATACATTGATTCGAATGTTTCGTGTAGAATTGGAAATATTTTCCATTGTGCTGCACTCATTCATAGCCCCGAGCTAGGTAATTTTGAAAACCCTAGTGAAGAATCTCCGATCCATCCACTAGAGTAGGTTAGCAATAATGTGTGCAAGTAACAATAAAAGCGTCCTCAACTCATCTCCTATAGGCCTACCGCGATCAAAAGAACATTTTGGGTGTACTGCGGGTGTGGTCTAATCCCTCACTCCACTTGGCACCCTCCCCTTTCGCCCATCCTTACCGCACGGACTATCGCTGTCTCGGTCATTTTCTAACTACACTATTGCCAATTATTCGCAAAATTTTGTCTAGGCAGCAACTGTAAATAGTGAGGACTGACAACCTCAGGAAGAGAAGTATGGGCTAGTAGTGGGGTGGGGGAAGTCAAGATGATCGAGGGAATTTCCCCTCAGTGACGGAGAAACTTCTCCTCTGTGCGCGGCCGAAATCCGCGCGTTCTTATCTTTGCGGCATACCTATAGCAATGGATATTGTTCCTATTACTACCGAGGGAGGGGGAGAGACAGAGAGAGAGAGAGAAAGAGATAAATAAAAAATGACGAACGTATTTTCATTGCGAAGCCCCCATCCCTATCGACCTTCTTCTCGCCCTCTCCCTCGAGAAATAAAGGGCGCACTCCATCACTGCGTCCCCCACTCCCATCCGTACTCGGCAACGTCGAGATAAAGAACGAGAAAACAAGACGCGCTTTCTTTTGTCCAGGACACTGTTGGTTCGGTCCACAATAAATCTTACTCCAAGGTCACACGACTCATTTTTCTTTCCACTTCTCATGTCAGTCCGAAAGAAAAACTAAAAATGCACTTCCCCGGGGTTTGTGGGATTGACTCGTTTGGGCAAACTCTTTTCTTCCATCTCGAGACATATCTATTGTCGCTGTCTATAGATTTCGAGTCTTTATTCGGGACGTTTTCTTCCGTGCCATCGAGTTTTGGACATCCCTCGGGTGTTTCGTCTCTTTGATTTGCAGCCTTCTTCTGTTCTCGAGAAGATCAGTTACATCTTTTATTTGCAAAAACCTCTTCTCTGCATGAGTATTCGTCTATTTACAGTTTTCTCTGCTATCATAGAATACGTCAAATGAAACCAATGTTTGACCATGGAAGATAGAAACTGAAATAGCACAAGCATCTCCTGTTAATGAGTTAGCTATAACTATAAATGTTATTTGGATTGTAGTATTTTCTAAAAATAAATTTCAACATTTCTGCACACTTCGTTCGCTCTAAATTAACTAGAGAAAAAGTTCCCCGCAGACCGACTTTTTCATGTCTCAAAAAAAAATGGAGAAATAGCAATGTTATTAAATTTGATAAAGGCGTTTGATTAATCTCTATTAACCCTAGATTACTAACCTTATAGTTTGTTTTTCGACCCAAATGTTGAGCAAACACTCCATTCCTATCAGTATTTCAATTATTATGCCTCCCCAGCACAGTTGATGTTAACCCTAGATTACTAACCTTTGTTTTACAAACGGGATTACTAACCATTCGTCTAAGAGACTACCTCATACTAATATCTTTTAATAAAAGAAAAAGATACATTATATCTTTTATAAATATTTAACAATACTTCAACACTCTCTGGTACATTTTAACATACAATAATGTATTAAATTTTATCACAGCATTCCAACACGTTTCCACTATGTTCTCCACAAATAGCACGTGAACATGGATTTCAGTGAAATCTTGTAATTCTCCTCTTCTTAGAAGGGCAAAATGCACAGCTCTATTTGCAGAAAATTAGTGATCATCGACTTAACCCGTAACCACAGGCATCAGAGATTGGCACGCCAACACAGGCATGCGGTCTCTCAGACCTCACGCCAATAATAAATAATTATGTGAGAAGAAACAATATTGTATGTAGTTTTCTTATGTTTATATTTGAAATATGGTCTTGACGAACAAACACAAAAATATGAACTCTAAGTATGCAATATCTTCTTAGTAAATATTAAAATGAAAAATTTTTAACAAAAAAAAAGTAAGGCTCTAATTTTTAATAGGTTACTTTTTTCACTTTCATACAGAAATTTTAGTATTTGCTTTAGTCTTTTACAGAGGGTTTATTAAAACACATGAATATAAAAGAAATTTTAAAAAGAAAAACTTATTGAAAATGAGGACCATAAACTTCGTCAATTTTCACTCCTCCTCACTCCTCAAGCGGCTGCTGAACATTTCAAACATATTGAGCTGCTACAAATAAAACATTGGAAGGCAGTTTTGGTGTTCTTTTCCAAGCGTGCGAAGGTCCAGGATGGTTTAACTGCGACATATTTTTAGATATTTCCGAAACCGTGAAAAAGAACTGTCCCGAAAAAATTACGCGAACACAGGCATGCGATCCCTCAGACCGGCAACAAAACTAAACACGCTCTAGTACGCATAGGTCTGATGCTAGAAGGCAACTGCCATACAGTAAATAAAGCCACCTGAAGTATACAAAAGTAAACAAAATCTCAAAGGTAGAGATGATTCACGGACCCTAAATGAGACGATTGAAATTTTCGTGCTGTCGTGCGGGACGGCGGGACTGTTGCGGTATTTTTTCTGTACCGCTGCATGCACTATTCTCCCGCGTACCGCATAGTCGTGAAGCGACCTCCTCTCTCTTGACATCTTGTTTAGTGGTATCTACTACCCAAAATGTCTGTTACCACCGACTTTACAGAGCGTTTTATAGCCATCCGGAAATAAATATAAAATCGTTTTCCGTCTTGTGGAACCAATGTCTGTAATTCGCCATAACTTCCACGTTCTGAATTGATTCAGTTACACATTTCCTTTTTGTTATTCTACTAAACAGAATCAAAGCGAAGTACTAATTCAGCAAAAGTTTTTATTATGTAGGTAAGAATTAAAATGCATAGTAATTGATAATTGGCCGATCAAAGCGAGCTCTCTCCTGTTGAGTCCCTGTGCAATTTGCCTATTTGTCTGTCTGTTCGTTCTACGATAACTGCTGCTCGGTGGTCTGATTTTCACCTAACTTCATGTGCATATACAAATAACTTAGAGTCGACTGTCTATAGTTTTTATTGAATACCACTCTTATAGTTCCTGCGTAGTTTGCGTTAGCGCATTGCGCTAATTGCCAAATCTTATCCAATAAAAACGAAATTTAGCGTTTATACAGAAAACATCAAACGATAAAGAAAACGTCAAATAAAAATTTCTCTTAAATGTACAGGGGGCCTCCCAGAGACATGCGATTTGCGTTCATGCGGTCTCTCCTGTTGAGTTCTTATGCACTTTGTCTTTTTATTTTTTGGCGTTCCACTTTACATAATTACTTTAATAAACTTATACTCATATCTCGTTAAATGGCATCTGTCAAGCAACAATGAAATACTAAACTTTTCTTTCCCTAGCTCTTATATGATCAGTAAAGTATAGATTAAAAACTTTATTCTGATAGAGAACAACAATTACAACAAGAAAGTTTAAGAGACAATATACTCGTACTTACGAGTTATAGTTTTGGAGATGGAAATTCTAGAAAATCCCGCGATAAACATCGCAAGTTTTATTTACATCGATCTCTAAGGCGGTCATATCGGCGAACAACAATTAAAATCCATGTTTTTCAACCTCACACCTTTATATGATCTGTGAGGTATTGTTTAGAAAATCTTTTTGGATAGAGGACAAGATTTACTACAACATAGTTTTGAGACCACGTAATTATGAATTATGGCTTCGGAGATAAAAATTCGAGAATATACCGAGCAAAATATCACATATTTTATTTACATCGATCGCGAAGACGGTCTCTCAGCAAACAACAATTAAAAATCCATATATTTCTCTCCAATTCTCTTATATTATCTGTGAGGTATAGATTTAAAAAATTATTAGGATAGAGAACAACATTTACTACAAGACAGTCTCCGAGACCATTTAATTGCGACTTATAGTTTTGGAGATAAAAATTCGAGAATCGCCTAATCTTTCGATACAGTTTCATACGCATTTCCCATTAAGAACGCCTTTGAAATCTCAGTGTATTCCATTTATGGAGTTTACTTCTCCATCTCGTTTACTTTATCGATATACGAAATATAGAGCAAGTATTGTTTTTGTGAAAAAATCGAATTCGAGATTTCAACGAAAATACATGTTTTAAGGTCCTCTGATCACGTTTTGACTATTTTCTCGATGCTGTCTATGCGTGCGTCAGAGACCGGAATTTTGTGGGTGCTCTAACACAACAACTAATAATCCGATCAGCATAACATGTCATATTTCTCATTTTAATTAGAAAGTCAAGAATCGGCGGCTAAACCCCTCGACAGTTATTAAATTGAAGCTATAAATGCGTCGACGTATTCTTTGGAACTACCATAGCGAGTTTCTACCTATCCGTTATTTTAACGATGGGTGAAAAAAGGGTGTTGATCATGTTCAGAAAAAAGGATCTTCCAAATCCCAGGTTAACGGAGGAATCTGACGAAGTTATCACATGAATTTCTAAATAGTCACAGTTAAATCGGTGTTGTTAAAATCCACCAAAAATGAGAAATCAAGGATAACTGCTTGCAGTCATGGCCAACGGGCAAAAACTGACTCCCTACGTAATTTCAAATCGTAAATGGATGCCAAAGGAAAAGTTACCGTCAGGTGTAATCTTTCACGCGCAGGAGAAGGGGTGAATGAACGAGGAATTTGTGTTAGATTGGCTGAAGGTTGTTTGGGGTCGCGTTATAATCGAGATCGCTTTATATTCGGGACAATACGGTAACGACGACATATAGTTTCGTGAATAAAAATTCGAGAATAGCCCAATCTTACGATACCGTTTCATACGTATTTCCCATTAAGAACGCCTTTGAAATTTCTGTGTTTTCCATTTATGGAATATACTTTTCCATCTTGTTTGTTCGCGCATTGCGCTAATTTCTAAATCTTATCCAATTAAAACTTTGTCTGTTTATTTGTTTATCTTTTCAACTATAACTGCTGTCTCAAACGAAATTTCGTAAACAGATAGTACACATTGAATATTATGGAATAATATAGAAGAATTGAAGACGAAAATGAGAAATATTTTACTGCTGTGGGCAGCGCTTTCAATTCTATTCTAATTTTACATCCCCACTGTAAGAAATGCGGGAGAACTGTGAATATGATAATAATATTGAAAATGTGATTCCCTTCCACCAGCTCTAAGTGGGATGAGTGAGGCCACAGATCCCGTGGCTCCCCTAGTAAATAAATAAGGACCTGTTACCAGGGGCGGTCCGGGGAGTTTTGGTACCCCGGGAGAGATAGCACTCCGGCGCCCCCTCCGCTAATGTTTGTTGAGGTATTAACAGAGTACATGTTCATTTATTCATCACTCTGTAAAAATTATTAATAACGAAAAATTAAAAGGAATGCTGTTTCTCGATATAAATTGAAATCCAATATTTATTCACTTGCAAGTAATGCATAGATAAATGATCGGGATAGCGCCCCCAAAACTTTGGCGTCCAGGCTAGCCCGTAGCTCGGGCCGGCCCTGCCTGTTTCTGTCCTCTTCCTCTATTAGCGCTGCTAATACATAGTACAATTTCTTCTTCGTCAGATTCAGGTATTCACTAATCACAATCCAATTCTTCCCATAATGTGTCCCTGCGGTGGAATGTCGCACGATTTTGGTGTGTTCATTGACGCGGTTTCGTTACCTTCTACCGACTCGCTGCCGCCTCGGTTTGAGAAGGCCTTTAGTCAAACTAAGAATTCAAAAATATTGAGTAGGGAGAGTATATTTGTTTTGGTCGTCGTCTGCCAAACAAATGGTTAGAAATCTAGGGTTAATAAAAGGCAATGTGTGTGTGGACAGCATATCTCAAAAATCAAGAGACTTGGAGACTTAAAATGCGATACAATTATTAATGGGACCATGAATATGTGTATGTCGGAGCCAGAAATGTGATTTTTGGTGGGAGGGGGGTGCTATTTCCCAAAAGATAACACGTAAAAATCAATTTTTCGATTTTCAGATTTTTACTCTTTTGCAAATTAAAATTAGATCTTCGGACCAAGAACGTTTTTTAAAAAAATAAATATCTTTTCTTATTCTAGTCGTCACATTTAGCCTACGATTCGAAATCGCTCAAGTTATACGTTTAAATCGCATTTATTTGAAAAATGTAATGTTGTCTTGCTGACCGCGTCATTGTAAACCTCGATATTGTATTGTCGCCTTAATCCTTATATAATACATGCGTAAGGAATGCGTGCTTTTAGTGCTTTAATAAGAGAGAGAGAGAGAGAGAGAGAGAGAGAGAGAGAGAGAGAGAGAGAGAGAGAGGAAGAAAGAAAGAAGAAGAGAGCCAAAATTAAGTGTTCCATGAATCTATTATATATTTTGAAGAGATTGTTGGTTTGTGCAAAATAAAGTCATACTTCCCGAATAGCTGCATATTTCAAATTTTGAATAACTATCCAACCACTAAAATTAGCCGAATGCGCTAATTTTTACACCAAAATAATTTGTAATAGGTTTAAATAAATATTTTGGTTTATTAAGGGATTCATTTATTGTTGAGCGCCATTTAGATATGCATGACAATGCATGTTCATATTTGTTTACTTATTTACTCATATTTGTTTTGTTATTTACTTTTTAATATATATATATATATATATATATATATATATATATATATATATATATATATATATAACAACTTACGGAAAAGGAAAGGTAAAATAGATATATGGATGTCAACAAGGTGTTGGGATGAGGAAACCCAGTGAGCACTCAACAATCAGACGACTTGAGGTTGGCGAGGCCCCGGGGATGTCGAAGCGACACACGTAAAATAACACAAAAACACAGAAACATCACAAACGTAAAGCTTTTGGAACTACTCCTTCTTCAGCTACAGAGAGGGGTTTCCTCATCCCAACACCTTGTTGACATCCATATATATATATATATATTGCATACAACCTATTAAAATGGTAATATGATAAAGGATCAGCATTGATTGCTTGACATATTTGTCTATACCTGTTTGCCATAGTAACATATTTCGAGTTTTATTATTTGATAATTATTCCGGACCATATTTTTGGTTACCCACGAAGAATACTTCTGTTATCGTATGTTGTGGAATTCCTTTTTGGTATACGTCGTTATCGTATAAGCGAGTTCAGCATCTATTAAGGAACACATTTAGTGCTTTTGGGATATTTGCAAGGAAAGTAAGACTCTGTACTTACTAAGTAAAGGTTTTGGATTATACTTTTTTGGTCGTTGTGTTACTAAACAATAAAACTGAATATAAAAAATATTCGTATCTGAATAATTAACCCTTTAATTCTATAACACTCTCATTTAATTTATATTATTTTCACCAAATCAATGGTTCAAATAAGAAACTATGCATAAAAGAAGCGGAAGATTATCTTTAAATTCAAATAAAACCAATTCCAAACGAATGGTCCTCATCAGAGCATCAGAAAATGTCGATCAAACAAATAAAAGACTTGAAGAGCAAAGCGTGAGACAAGCGAACGTCAGAGCAACAAAAACTGCTGACCAAGGGAATATACGACTTCAAGAACAAAGAAAGTGAATAATAATCACAGAAGGTACAATAAGAAAACTTCTATTAAAATTCTTCAATTTCAACTAAAATGTAATCTTTAACTTCTTCCTCCCTTAAATACTTTGCTTTCTCTTCAACCGAATATTTGTATGCATCAATTAAGTCAATTATCATATTATTAGAATAAAATAACACTTTCTGTCATGCCATTACACTTTTTATAGTCAAATTCGATTTCAAAGACAAGAACTCATTTTGTTTCGTAGGTTTGACTTTTTAAATATTCACCTGACAAATTAGAACCACAAAATCAGCCTTTGCGTGGGATAACGTATGGTTAAGCTAAATTTTAATATATCTTCAAACATCTTTCCATCCCTAGAGCTGGCAATCCCTGCCCAGGCGTTTAATTTTTTTGAGATTCGTGACCACATAATACGATTAGGATATGGATTTTTCGGGTTTTACCCGATTTTTACCCTCCGATTGCCTTTTTTAAATTTCGAGTAAAACCCGAAAAAAACCTAAAATTATCAGTTTTTTAATACAAAATTCTTTTTAGATTCGGTCACAGAATTTCTATTCTGGCGCTTCTAGGCACCTTGGCACTTGAGTGCAGTCCGAGATGTTCGTGACCAGTTTGTTTATTTTCTTTGTAAACAATTTATTCGTAAGCTTACCTTGTAACACAATCTTAATCTCCTTAGTTTGCTCGCCCCACGAATAGTCAAGTACGAGCCTTGGCTAGTCGCTGTTAGATCTTTTGATAGAATAAGGAAAAATTAAACCAGGTGTCTGTTAGTTAAAAACACTACGAAAGAAAAATTATTTCACTGATATCTGGTGTTTTCAGAAGAAGTTACCCGGGAAGCAAGATATTTGTGCAGCCTGCGAGGTGTTCCTCTCCTCCTGAAGGCGTTTAACACAAGATATCACACTATCAACCATACTTAAACTATAGTAAAAAGTTTTGATTGTTAATAAAAAAATTTAAATTTTAAACAATTTTAAAATTTAAAAACCACTTTATCCAAATTACAAAATAATAAAACCCGAAAATTATCCGAGGTTAAACTTTTTTAAAGCCTTGAAAAATCTATCTTATTTATACCAGATTAAACCCGAATAAAAAGGAAAATATTATAACCCGATATTTACCCTCAGAATAAAATTTTTTGAACCCGAAAAATCCGCACCCTAAATATGATGCAGTTTCTTCCACTGGAAGTCAAATCGAGTGAAATAACTATATTTTAAAAGTGATCCCATCGATTATTTATTATGATTATTTGAAAAAAAATACAGTCGCCAAACTTGTCTATAAAGGAAGCGGGAAAAATTTATTTATTTTGGAAAAAGATTGGAAGATAAGAAGTATTGCATACCATTAAGCATTACAATAAAAATTAACTTTGTTTCATTACTTGGTTTTATTCTAATATCTCACTCGATATTTTTTGCCTTGACTTAAAAACCCGGACAATCTCGGGTACTTACAGCTAGTTATTATAATAAAAGCCTAGATGTTTGGGTATGTGTATAACGCTGACGTCATTGATGGGAAGTTTTAGCGCGTTTTAAGGCGTTCTTTATCAGCGAAGCGTTAATAGCGGAACGCCTTATGGGCACGTCTGGTCCGTCCGTTTGTCGTAATTTTCATCTCCTAAACCGCTGGACGGATTTTAAATTAATTATTATGAGTGATCTTTATTAAAATTTATCGCCCAATTGTGATTTTCAACCGAATCCGTCAATTAGGACTTCCACTTTACATAATTACTTAAATAAACTTATACTCGTATCTCGTAATTATTCGGATAGAGAACAACATTTACTACAAGATTGTCCCCGAGACTGTAATTTCGGGGATAAAAATTCAAGAATCACCTAATCTTTCGATACCGTTCCATATGTATGTCCCATTAAGAACGCCTTTGAAATCTCTTTGCATTCCATTTATGGATTATACTTTCCATCTTGTTAAAAAACTTCCTGATTAGGTGGAAGGTTGAAATTTCGCAGGAATATTTGATTCGGATATAAAAATTAAATGACAAAAAATAATTAAAAAAGAGCCTGGTTTGACTGAAGAGGGGCGATTTCTGTTTCCCGTAAGATAGCACGAAAAAGCGACTTTTTTTGGAAATTAAAATTAGAAAAAATTGACGTATGATCATCGACCTTAAACTGTTTTAGGAAAATTAATGAAGTTTCTTAGTCTATTCATCTTCTTCCGCCTACCGTTCTAAATCTCTCATATTAAACATTTCAATCACATATTTTGGGAAAATATCGGCTTTTAAACGGGATCTTGCCTTGCCGACCACGTCATTGTTAAACATCGAGAATCAATTGTTGTCTCAACCCGCACACGTGTAATATATAGGAGTACATAGATAGCCTTAAATTATAGTAGGATTTTTCGCAAAAATACGTAATCCTAATGGGACTGGGATTTATTTTGGATTCTTTTGCTAATCTAAACGACTATATAGATGTAGAATAATAGAGATGGGGATGTGTGGTAATAGGAAGGAAGGGCTATAGAACGGAAGGCACATAGAGAGTAAGGAAGGTATAGAATTAAAAAAGGACGGGAGGAAAGAGATAAAGAAAGAGAAGGGAATAGCAGTGGTTCCAAGCATAACGTTAGGAATAATATTTAAATCAAGGGAACTTATAAGTTTTGAACTACCAATAATGATAGCTTTTTGAGCAGTTTAAAATAAATGAATTGCTATTGGCTCATTTCAGGATAGCAGTGACTTCTTCATTCATATTTGAGATAGCATCCGGAAAAGGGAGGTAGGGAGAGAGAATGGTAGGGAGAGAGAATGGTAGGGAGAGAGAATGGTAGGGAGAGAGAATGGTAGGGAGAGAGAATGGTAGGGAGAGATAAAGGGAGGGAGAGAGGAAGGGAGGGAGACAGAAGGAGGGAGAGAGGGACGGCGAGAGAAAGGAAGGGAATATTATTATTTATCCGCCATATGACGGGCAATACATTAGTATTATATATTTATCTTTTATATAATCGTCATAAACAGTCTTTTAAGAGCCATGTCAAAACAATTGCCCTTATTGAATAAATATAAGCCGAGATATAACGTTGCATATTTAAATATTGATAAAAAACTTAACGGGTCCACGTTGTTAGTTCCTCTCCATTTAAATAATATTCCGAAATTTTTAATAAATTATAATATACATTATCAGATTCAGCGTAAAATTTACTATGATTTAGCGTCCTAATTTCAGTAAAACGACAAAATTACCATAATCAGTACAAATATGGTAACTGAGGGGAGGGTGTCAAGTGGAATGAGGGACCTTTACAGAGTCCCGCTAAAACTAAGGCCACGCCCACAGTACACCTAGAATTTTGTTTAGATTTGGAATACGGCACACCTATAATGGAGAAGCTGTAATCAAGGGGTTTTCAACCTTTACTTGCTGACGTACCCATTCAGAGAATTTTATAATGATCACGTGCCCCTTAATTATGGTATAAATTGATGAATTAAATGATTAATGCCTGCATTCAGATCGATAACTCGCGATTCTAACGTTAAAATTCACAGATTTGCCGCATTTTTTTGTTTTTTTTTTTTTTAAATCGTTATTCTTGGTCATAAGACCGCAACTTTCGATTCTGAAGTCATGGATGAAAGACGAAATGAGAAGAAAAATGTAATCTTTTGCACTTTAGTATACCCCTTTAAAACTCGCTTTGTATTCCAAGCTGAAAATTCTTGCTATAATCAACAGAAAAAAATTAGCCGCAAAAAAATTCACTGCCATATTTCACCCCATCTGCATCTCGTTCAGGCTTTCCAGAGGAAAAAAACATTCCATCCTTTCTCCTCGGATTCTTCTCGAATAAAGAGGATTCACCTATCTTCCCCGAATGAAAACGCACAATTATTTATGCCTGCATTTCTACTTCGAAAAGAGCTATCGAACGCCTTATTCTACGATTCGCCTCAACCTACTTTCTTTCTTCTTTCCGTTTCGTAACTCTTGAGGTCTCAATTTCGCATCGGCGATATTTAAGTGATTGATAAATACTTCAGGCGTAGCTTTGGAGTAGAATCGATAAAAAATACCCGGCCTAAAAAATCAAAATCATACTTTTCAGAGATAATTTAATACTTAAGTATATCCATATCCGTATATGAAGTACGACTGGTCTTTCGCTGTAACTCGAGTAATTGCTTAAGGCCAAACCTCTCCAGACAAAGGTCGAAGGGTTCCCGGGTTCCAAAAAAATATTATTTCCTCGAATATTTAATATCTTCGCTCGCCATTGCGGAGAGGCGAGTAAAATTGATGACAAAAATAGTATTCACGTGAGAGGGATCGAAAAATGTTTGTTTTTGATGAGGATAAATCATTATTATTAAATATGAAGTAGGTTTTTGCGTGCCTTTGATTCCTTAGATTTATTTGGCCAATTTTAAGGGAACCCCTCTGATTTTTGGCGGATTACTATGGCACACGATTTGAAAATCAATGCGGAAATTTATGATGTGACGTATGTACGCATAAATTAAATCATTTAATTACTAATTTGCATCATGAATGGATTTTATCGTTTCACAGCTGTTAGTTTTATACCGACGCGGTAATCGAATAGCGACATTTTATTTTATTTCAGCAGTTTTCACAAATTTAACTTGTTAATTTTTGGACAGAAGTAATTCAATAAAGAAAAACATGCATATTGAGATTTTAAAATTTCAGAGCTGTATTTTCTCGTAATGATGATTGATTTTAAATTAATAAACAACTCGCGAGAAATATTTGTGCACAAGAGAATTTATGTTATGCGTGGAGATATTTTAAAAGATAATTTCAGCCAATTCTAAGTTATTTCCTCTTTGCTTTTCGTTCTAATTTTGGGAAATAAAACTTTGTAGTAAGCGTTTAGAATGAATGCATCAAGATAGAGACTGATTAAGAATTAAATTAAAGTACAGTGACTGAGGTAGATTTGAATTCGATCTTCAATCATGAAGTAACGGGGCACTTGATGTTTCTCCACTCAATTAATTTAATCAAGTTAAAGTTCAATAAAATTATTAATACAAATATACTCCATTAATTGGAGTATTAATGTTTTAGGATTATGCCAAAACGATCGAATTCCATCGAGGTTTAAAAGCTCGTTAACTGTTTCCCAACAATTTCACTGCCTACTGATGATAACACGCACAAACCAGCTGTTAATAGCATCGCGTGTGTTATCGAAACGGATATAAGATCCGGGTATAGGATTGTTTTATCGGTGGCATTATTCCAATGATATTTTACGATAGGGAATGGATGCCGCCATCATTTTTCTGTTCAATTTTGAGTGCTTTTAATAGATTTAAACAAGCTGAGCAGTATTTATAAAGAATTATCGAAGTCGTCTTATGGTTATTATAAAGATGATAAACTATGTCTTTCCAAAAGTCATGGAAAATCTAGAAAAACCGGATGCAAATTTTGGCTACAAATCAGCAGTAATATATAGTGATTCGTCTATATTATATTCTAAAAAAAACCACAGATGAATCGAGAACTATGGCGGCTTCTTTTATCCGAAATGAACCAAATTTTATCGCTATTAGGGTCACATAGCTCGGTTTACTAGCTTACGATTGCTCGAACATCAAATGCTACATTTTATTTCCCCTGTTGTGAAGCCATATCTTCCAAATGAATTTTTTTTAATGTACTCACATATGCTTGTAAATTAACTTTCATTCATATAGAATAATACCCCAAAATCTTCAATATGAATAGATAATGTTAGTGCGAAGGCTTTCGCGGTGTTTCTGGGTTGAAGGCGTCATGTAGAGATTATTACGTGACGCGTAATTAACAAAGTGGTAATTGTAGTACTTATTCGCAAAATTTTCCTCTACCAAAATCATAGGGAGAAATTGAAAAAAGGCAAGAGAAAAATTAGTTTGCATCGAGTGGCGTGTGCAAATCAATAACTGCCAGGGCAAAGAATGAAAAATATATCTTAAACTTAACCTTTTTAAATAATAAATTTAATTTGTTCTTTCTGTCACACATATATAGGCACAGATATCACTATTTGCATACGAGTGAAATATTATCCCCCTAACTCCGCCTTCCCGGTTTAGAGTTGAAATACATAAAAAAAAGTTGAATTAAACGCTTGTAAGGAATTTAAAAAGTACAACGATCCTTTAGAAAATTTTTAGTTCCTTAAATCTCACAGAATGACATTAAAAATAAGAGTGAAAATTTAATCGACTAGGTTTTTTAAATCGTTTCACCTGAAAACGAAAAATTCAAGAGGTCTTACCTAAAAAAAATTAAATTAAAATAGATCCAAAATTGTATTTATGGCGCGATGTAACCTAACCCATTGGAAAGAAATATAAATACCTCCTTTGTCTCCTTTCATTACACTCCACGAACATCAATCAATTATACAGTTCCGATTATATAAATAATCTTATAAAAACACGGAGCTAGACATCATTTAAGAGCTTGACGTTTCTTTGGGGCATTTCATTCTCAACGCCAATCCTCATTTGAAACGAACAAAAGATGGATAGCTTTTTAACTCCTGGCCTACGTGGACAATAATCCGCATCCCCAAAAAAGAAAAAAAGCAAAATAATATCCTTTCATTTCCTGTCATATTAGAGAGGGAGAGGAGAGAAAAGGAGGAAAACGGAATGAGAAAGACAGGCGACGATTTTCGCACACTAACGCTGTTATATTTCAACGCATCTCACGTATTCCTCTTTTCTCTTTTTCCGGATAAATTTCTCAAGCGAGTCATCGGACAATCAACTTGGCATGGGAGAGCAGTCTCGCTTGTCACCAGAATGAGATATGGAGAGAGAAAGAGACAAACAGCCAAATGTGACGTACCGTATACTATGCCTTTCACCCCAATAATTTGAATATATATATATATATATATATATATATATATATATATATATATATATATATATATATATATAATAGCCGGGAAAAGTTGTTTTTGCGCCCTAGACAACGTTTGAAAATAACGCCCCTCTCCCAATGACAATTTTATATCTCAAAACTAGTTTATTTCCAATGTAGAGGTAGAATGAAATGCATAAAATACATTTTATTATATAAAACGTTACATTTGAAAGTTTAAATTGCCGTTTTTCGCGCCCCTAAGTTTTCTGCGCCCTAAGCTGGTGCCTCGTTCGCCTACACTTTGTCCGTTGTCTCACATTCATACGGTATAAAAATGCTCTCGACTTTTTACCAGCCACTGTCTCTCTTTCTGCCACTCCTCTCAATGTCTGCTTCTACCTGTTGTCTCTTCACGTTCATTCATGTCAATCCCAATTTACACGCGCAAACACAACTTTTTTGTTTTCAATGCACATACAAAAGGCCGCAATGTCAAGGCGTTGAGGTGGTGGAAATGAAGGGCGGGTGCTGTTATTTCTTTGAAGGTGGAAGGAAGATGTTAACAGCATAAAAAAACTTCAACGAGAGTCCTCAAAGCGATTCTGGCACGTGGCCGTATCAAAAGGCAAAACAGACTAAACCACGTTTCGACCAGTTTACTGTTTGAAGTTTCCTTGGTTAAAAGTTTTTGGCTGCAGTTCATAAGATGACGCTGCATATATTGTGCAAATTAAAAGAACTGCCCTTAATTTTGTATTTCCATGCGTGTCTTTATGATAGTAAATCTTAAAACCATCCTTTCCTTGAAAATAGCAAAATGGAGTCAGAGACTAGAATGCGTCAGAAGCATTCTAAAAAGAAGGAATCCTATATAGTAATTTTCAAGTGTCCGTCTCTCTGTCTGTCACGGTATATGCACCACCGGCAATATATTCTGTCGCTATAGAAGAGAGAGAGAGAGGGAGGAGAGAAAGGAAGAATATGAGGGAGATAATGGGAAAAGGTGAAGGAGAATATAAAGTTTTAATTTAATTCTTTAGTCATTGCTACCCGTCATTTTTGACGGGCAGTTCCTTTACATAATATACCATTAATTATAATTTAGAACCAATTCAAAGTTCTTAAAATATTTTTCTTCGCGTTTTATGAACGGGTATTCAACTAGTATTTAACATAAAGTCAGAACAAATTTACATTTATTTTTATTACAACGTTATTCAGAAATATTAGGAGTAGTTTAAAGAAAAATATACGCAAGTTAATTCTGCATGACTGGACACAGGATAGGATTTCAACGCGGCCCTTCCAATGTTATAGTACTCTCATCCTTCTTCAAAATACTTCGAACTGCCGAACAAAGAGGGAGATCCCCTCATTGGCTAACGATTTCCGAACCATCCGAAGAAAGAAGAAGATCTTTTCCCTCCTTACTCGTCTCTGGTCCGTTAAAAAAAAGAAAGGTCGCCGAAACAGTCGTGACCCAAGGCGACATCTATCTCCCTTACCAAAAAATCTCCCACTTTTTCGCTACCCTCCTTCCACTCTTCCCCTCTCCTGATCCACTTACCAATACGACCCGTCGAATTCCCTCCTGTAAAAACCTGCTCGCACACCCGATCCCCAGCTCCCTGTCCTCTTTCTCTCTATCTGCCCTGACACGTTCCCCGCTCTCTCTCTCTCTCTATCACTTCGACCCTATTTTTTTCCTCCTCTCCCTGAAATTTTTATCTTTTATTATTCTATCATTCTATTTCCTCACTTCTCCTTCTCCACTTCTCTTTTCTCTTAATTTTTCTTTCTTGACAACAAAAATGACGGATATGCATGGATAAAATTTTAAATTAATAATAAAACACTTCCCATTCTCATTCCTCTCTTCCTCCCTTCCTTCTTTTCCTTTTCTTTCTTTCTTTCTCTCTCTCTCTCACTCCCTCTCTCTCACACTTTCCCATAAAAAATGTGCGTAGTTGTCTCTCTGTGGCTACGATAGAAGATATATGCTCCTGGATCTTAGGCCGCCGGTGGTGCACAAAATCGAGCGTGGCGGAATCACTAACAGTCCATTATTTACCGTATTTGCCCGATCATAAGGCAATGTTTTTTTCTAAAATATAAGTCGAAAAATTCATACTCGCCTCACAATCGCGACCAAAGGCATCTTCTATTCCTCCACTTCCTCTCGCCCCCACTTTAATCCAATCCTATATGTCAGTGATGGCAAATACATGGCACGCGTGCCAAACTTGGCACATTGAGAAATTTTGTCGGCATGAGAAAAAATTTCTGCAATTAAAAAATAATTGCATTATTATCTTTATCCGTATAAGTAAGCATAATATAATTTGTTATACTACGACAGGAGTATCAAAAATACGGCCCGCGAGCCGAATATGGCCCTCCGCGCACTCTCCTGGGGCCCGCCAACCTCTTATAGTGGAGATGGTGCCGCCGATTGGGAGTCCCGGTCTCCTACACCAAGATGCGCTCTTAGACCGGTACAAAATTTCTCGAATTTGCGCCGCATATTAGTTCTTTCTATAGTCAACTGTTTCGGTCGTTACTTTGTAGAAATCCATAATTCAGAAACAACGTAAATTAGTAAAATTCCTACAATACTTTTATCAGAGAGGCTCGGTCTAGATTTCGACACTTTGCGTCGTCATCAGGAGTAATAAGAAAAGCTCTCTCATTACTCCTGATGATGACGCAAAGAGTCGAAATCTACAACGAGACCCTCTAATAAAAGTATTGTAGGAATTTTACTAAGTTACTTTATTTCTGATTAGTTCTTTCTATTTAATTAAGACAAACAAAAAAACCCTTGAGATCGAGAGATGCACTGATAGAAACGTCGTTAGCGTCGGAAGCTGCGTATCTGAGAGGACGATCTCCCACACTGAATACCATCCATCCACCGTCTTCCTTTTGAGAAGTTTCTGCATCCGCTCCTAGATGTGAGGATACCTTGAGTTTCTATAAACTCATTCAGGAAACTTGCGTCGATGCTCACTCAAGAATGTTTCATGTGGGGGACACAATACTGGAAGCAAGGGAAACCCCTCTAAGACAGGGTTGGTTAACCTATTTGCCTTCCCGGTCTATAGGCTCAAAATCATCAGTAATATTTCTTCAAATGAACCGCAGGTTGGCCCCCTCCTTGCACTTTGTGATGTATGGAAAATACCTCTATAATTCCGTTGGAGTGATCAGCGATTCAGCACGCAGCCACTCGGTAAAGAATATTGAGTGAGACTTGGAAGGGGATTTTTGGTGGTAAGGAGAAGAAATCAATCAATTAACTTCAGATGAATTTCATGAAAATGAATTCTTATCGCTGTTGTTACTGGCATTAATGATGTTATTATTACTATTTATTGCTTCCGAAATAATTATAGTGGGAATAATTTTGTAACAGGGATATAACCTGCTATGACTGGGAATAAAACCCACTTGCCGGGCGGATATTCTGCCACTGAACTACCGTAGCAGATTATATTTCTCGTTTCTGAACGCGGTTGTCTTTCTTAGTCGGGTCCGGGCTAGCCAAGCTAGTATCAACCTGCCACAACGGACGTCCTCTAAGAGATACGTCGAGGAAAACCACTCCCTCTCAAATGGTGAGATTGCCAAAGCTAGAAATTGATAAAATAATGTGATCTAAAGATCCAATGCAGATAGGAATAAGCTGTAATTTTTGGAATAATTCCCGGTCATAGCAGAATTATTTCCTGTTTCAAAATTATTCTCAAAACTACAGATTATGCCTATCTGCATAGGATCTTTAGATTACATTATTCCATCAATATGTGAATTATTTACATACTTGAATTTATATTATTTTTTGACTAGGGTTATCAGACGCCCAGTTTATCGGATATGTCCTAATTTTTAGGGTGTCCGGGGACGTCCGTGTGGGATTTAACACCTGTCCAGAATTTGATTATTTTCTTCTATTGTATGTTTTTAGCCTACTTTCCAGAATGGAAATAGGCTTATAGTTTTGTCGTTGCGTCTGTCTATCTGTCCGTCCCACATATTAACCTTTGCACCAATAGACCGATTTTCATGAAACTTGGTTTAAATCTCTTGTTGCATGAGCCGAGCTCCCACGGATAGTTTTTGTTGCGAAGATTGAAGTCCCAAGTCCGATTTCGGGAACTATCCTTCCCATTTGATTTACATTGGAAATCTCAAATCCGTCGTGCAGGGTAATTTTCTCTTGCACATTAAAATATCTTAAAATTGTAATATCGGAGCGAGTTTTGTACTATTCTCTGAGGAAAAAAATTATAATTCTAATTGTTATCGTAGGATTTTGCTTATCGATTGTATTTCTTAGAATTTTGCGTAAATATTGGCGATTTTGCAGTTTTTATCACTCATTACGAGAGTGCTTCCATGGCAAAAGCTATTGTTGGACTCATATTCGGTATATTCTAATACGTATAAGCGTTATTGTTTCCGCACAAATACATGTGATCAATTTAATATTCCGTTCGAATGTATTTATAGTATTTTATAACACTAAATTATGAAATTTGGGAACACAAAGAGCTACATATCTATGATGATTTTCAAGCTATTAAAGCCAATATATGTAAGTATCAAATAAATGATTAAATGGAAAGTAAACATCATCAGTTCCGATTGGATCATCTTGTTTATTTATATTAAGTTCATTTTTCTAGAAATATTTTTAGAATTAGTACGTAGTAACATACAGGAATTCGTGTATACAATTTGGCTTGATAATGCAATTTGCAATTTTAATGTTTTGTCCCAAATTATATCGTAAGATGTTAAATAGCATTTTTTACGCTTTACTCGATAATTTTTAGCCGTTCTTTAACAGCGAAGTGGCCTTATGGACACGTCTCGTCCGTCCGTCTCTTGTAACTTTCATCTCCTAAACCGCTGGACAGATTTAAAATAAATTAAGTAAGAGTGATCATTATTTAAACCTATCGCCCAATTGTGATTTTGAACTGAATCCGTCAATTAAAACTTCCACTTTACATAGTTACTTTAATAAACTTATATTCGTATCTCGTTAAATGGCATTGGTCATCAACAATTAAATACCATAAATTTCTATCCCTATCTCTTATATGATCTGTAAACTATAGATTAAAAAAAATATTCGGATAGAGGACTTGATTTACCACAAAGAATTCCACGAGACCAAATAAATACGAGTTTTAGTTTCAGAGATAAAAATTCGAGAATATTCCGAGCAAAACATCGCATATTTTATTTACATCGATCGCTATGACGGTTCTTTCGGCTAGTAACTGTTAAATACCATCCTTTTCTCTCTCCCAAGCTGTTTTATGATCTGTAAGCTATATATTAAAAAGTTATTCGGATAGAGGACAACATTTGCTACAAAACAGTCTGCGACTCCACATAATTACGACTTTTGGTTTCGAGTGTAAAAATTTAAGAATCGCTAAATTTTTCGATACAGTTTCATACGTATTTTCCATAATGAACGCCTTTAAAATCTCTTTGTATTCCATTTATGGAGTACACTTTTCCATCTTGTTCTTTTAATTTGTAAATAAGTCATCCCGTAAACCGCGGTAATATTATAATGTGTCATATTATTATTCTTTAATAATGTTTAACTTTTATTTCAAAGTTAATTGGTCAAGTTTGGTCTATAGTTTATATTTTTGTATTGTATTGTACATGAAATGCTCAAAGAGGCAAGTCAGAAAAATAAAGTTGAAGACAGCTGCTCTAAATGAACACCTCCCTCTTTCCTCTCAATTTCCAAAGTCGTATATATGTCTGTCTGTTATTGCTGCCTATTCTACTTACGCTTTCTCTCATAAACTCCTCCTGAATCTTCCATTTCTGCTTATATTTACCGAAATCACATTCTCCATGTCGCCATTTCACAAGCTATTTTCCGAACTTACTCTCTATTTCCCAATAATCAATGCTTTTCACGCAAATATTGCCTTCTCTGTCTGTTTGAAAGATAAAAAGTTTTATAAGAAAACAGAAATGTTTCTTTCACTCTCTCGTCCATCTTTATTTTTCTCACTTTCGTTTTGTTCCCCTCAATCTGCCTCTCTCTCTCTCTCTCTCTCTCTCAGCATCTTCTCTCCCTTCTCTTTTTCCCTATTTTCTCATCCACGTCACGGCTCTCTCTTAAATTTTCTCCTTTCGATATTCTAACTCAACAATTATCTCCTTTTTTCATTTCTCCCCCGCCACTTCTCTCCATATGTTGGATCAGAAAGCAATTAGTATAACTCTAAAGTCCTCATGGATTTGAACGTATCGCTCGTTTTTAAATCTGAAAAAAATAACTTCGAAATAGCACTTCAAGATAGAGAGGGAGGAGAAAACGGAACAGGAAAACTGGAACATTCCGTTGGTTTCAACGACAGGGTCAGCGTCTTTTGGTTGGTAGATTTAAAAAAGTTCACTTAAAGTAGGTTTTTTTGGCGTACGAGTCATTAATAAAATTTGTCAAAATGCATTTAAATATTACGATTTGAAAAATGAGCGGTAAAATTTAGTTAGAGTTTAGATTAAAAATATATGTTAAAGATAAATAAGATGATGTTGCACTAACCAAAACGTATTCAGGGAAATTGTATTGCAATAATCAAAGCTTTTCCTGAGCCATTTTGCAGTGAGAATTTTCCATACCGGACTAATACTTAATTTATAAATTTAATTCAATGTTTCATCAATCGAATTATTTAAATGAAAATATTTTTAATCGAATTACTTAAATGGAAATATTTTTAATCGAATTAAATATTACATTGTTTTATTGCAAATATCGTCCATTAATTACATAACGAAATTACTTTCTCTAGAAATAATTTTCAGCATTTGGTGACGGTGTCATTCCTGGAAATATAAAATAATTATCCCACAAATCAATATTTTATATTAATATAGATATACCACCAATAATTTCCATATTTCGTGATTATAAATTTTTATCGAGTGGCTTAAAAAGTGTTGTAATGGACGGTGACGATGTCATTGGCAATATGAATCAATTTAGTGGAGTGAACCTGTTTTTATGAATTGTTCTAAATTATTGAAAAGAGGATTTTAACTGACAAATATTTCGTAACAGAATTTCGTGATTCGTCGCGTGGGATTTTGAAAAATAAAAGCCCAGCAAAGGAAAAATGTTTTTTGTCTGCTTTTCATAGATATTTTCTAGCACGTGTATAATACATTGCATGAGTTTTTGGAGCATATCCAAGAAAAAACTGTAGAATTGGAAATACTTTCACTTATTTCACATTTAGATTGTAATTGAATACGTCAATTGATAAAAAGTGGCAGTTTTGCGATCAGGTCAGCTATTTGCACATCTTTTACGCCCGAACAACTCAAAATTCGTTTTAGCAAACATATCTCATGAGATATTTTTGTGTTAGTTTTAAAAACACTTTCCTTGGCAGAAGGAAACGAGCTCACTAAAACCGCTCAACCTGAGACGATATTCTCCATTTTAGTTAACTTCTCCAATGGATAGTATCTGCTCCGTGTCTGCGTCGGGGTGGAGGTAGGACAACGCGAGAAAGCCGATAGCTCTAGGAAAAGGACAGACAGAGGATGAAGGTACATTTTGATAAGGGTGCCCTAGACCAGAGGTCGACAACGTTTTTCTCCAGGGTGCCACTCTTCATCAATATTCACAATCTGTGACCCTCCGCAAGGGTCACCCTTAAATTCATTTTGTTCGTTAAGGCTTACGAAAAGCGATGCGTATTATATTTGGCATACGAATATAACATTAGGTATAAAATTCACGGTGGTGGGTGTAACCTTGTGAAACTGTTCCATAACGAACAAATAAAATGAAAAACTTTGTTTTTTCCGCAGCTTTTAATAATTCACTACGACACGAGTTTCGACATGATATATCATCTTCAGGTATAACATTAGGTATAATTATAGTACGAAACACAATTGAAATTGTAAAAATGTTTTAAAATTTCGTATTTTTAGCAATTCTTCTCTGAAATATTTTGCCATGAAAATCTCATATCGTGCCAACTTTTGGCACCAACCCCTTATCCGACGTATCTCTACCCTACTGGTGGGAAGACCAAGTCTCTGAATCCAACCTCCAGATCCTCCACGACTTAGATCTCCTCTCTGCATATTTTTTATCCAGTTTCTCTTCCAATTAACTTTATCTTTCGCCCTCGCTCTTCTTAGTCGATTTATCCACTTTTTTCTCCTTAATCTTACTCGCGCCCCAATAAATACTTTTCACGTCGCTCCTCTTTCTTTTAAATTGCGGTTTCGTCAGTTCGTCTTAATCCCCCCTGGGCCTCTTTTTGTGTCGCCTCATTCGTCCTCGTCTTTTATTTTTCTTGCTGGTTTTATTTTTTCTTTTTTTATCGTATTTTTAGTATAAATATTCGCCATTTTTACACTGAATATTCTCATTTCTCTCATTCCCTTCATTTTTAGATAAATGTCGGTGAATGCTAGACTATTTGCAAATATAATGATATCAGCAAAATCGTCTTTGTCAACTCAAGTGACAGATCCATACAATCAATCGTTCATTTACCGATGTTATTTTTGTTTTACTCGAGTTAAAAACGCAAATACAATACAAACTCGATTAAAAAACGGCTGGCATGTTGATACCAATTTCTCATTTATAAGAAGTGGGTGTTAGCCCTCGGCGAAAACATTTACGTATTGCCTATTTTAATGACCTCGTCATTAGATACATCGTTATTACAATTCATGAAAATTTAGTTTCCTATAAATTTGTACTGGCAAGGATTGCAGATTGTTATTGTAGATTAGTTGTAGGAAGTGGAATATTTTCTGCAAAGTTTAAAAAGATGATATGATAATCAGGAACGTGGATTAATTTCTTCAAGTTATGCAAGCTCGCTACACATCAATCATCATCAACGTCCTTCACCGTAAACAAACTTATTCCTAATATTATATCATAATTTACAATTTTCTCGCAATCAGCGGCGATTCTAACAAAAACAAAACACCAGGAAACTATTACTGAAATTAAGTTATTGTTTTATGATTTGTTCTTATTTAAAGAATTATACATACTAATTCAAACTACGTCAAACAAAATCTGTAGTTTGAGAAGTTATTTGGTGGAATTTATCAAACGTGGAGAATAAACAATTTATATAAGTATTGTGGAAAAAGTACAAAGTATTTAAATTGTTTATTCTCCATGATCTAAACGTCAACTTTGAATCGATGATAACGATCATAAATACAGGCAATAAAAAAATAATGTCAGGTCAATTTTCTGTATATACGTATTGCCGAACCCAGCCAGCCCAATGCGTATTAATTTATGCCGCACGACTTTTATTTCATTTCAAAGTTTATTTTTTAGATGTTCTCACAAAGTGTTTCGGAGTACTTTTATATTTATAAAATTTCATAGACGCAGATAAGAACAACAGCCATAGAAATCTTTTACTGTTATGATAGTGGATGATTCTTGGTCAGGAAGAAACTTTAAATGTAGGAAACGGTAAGCCGAGACCTGCAACAACATCATCCAGCGTTGTCTCCTCCTTTTCCATCCCAATTCCTTCCTTTTTTATTCTCTCCATATCATCCAGCCCCTTACTGTCATACCATCCACGACAGAGCAGAATACTTGTAATTCCGCCGCTCGCCACGGTTCCTTTTGCAGAGTGGTTCCCGGTGAAGCAATAGCGGCAGTGGTCTGCAGATTGCCCTCTCCTCTTGGAAGCATTGCAATCGGCGAGGTGCGGTTAATAAATTTATTCGACGGAGAGTGATTCCGCGGTCCTCGTCTCGTCTAATACCGTCTCCGATATGTTTCAAAGGACGTTTCGCTCTGACTTGAGTTTAATCCTCGCTTTGTTTGCATTAGCGCGGGACCGTTATTTTTTTGTTTCGCATCTTAATGCGAGGAAAACGTTGAATGCGGTGTATAGGCTAATGCGAACTCACGCGCCTACAAGCGGACGGGGTCATAATGATATTCAAAGGACAAGAAAATCTGTTGCTGTAACCCAGATACAAACTATTCGGGTCAATGCGTAGGGCGCAGGGGAAAACTATGTATGTGCGGATTTAAAAAATTGTGGTAAGGTAAACAGGGGTAGTGCGCTCATTATTAAGTTATTACGTACACAATATGAAGTGTTTAGTGCAATTTAAAGTTAGCACAAAATTTCTCTTACCTTGAGATCGGAATAATAACTCATTTACTATTGTCGAGAATAAATTGTCGCCAAAGTTATAATTTTCGTATTACCCGATGTATTAGAAAACGTTTTCTATCGTACTTAATCTCTTAAAATAAAACAGTTAATTGTGTATTTAAAAAGGCGTAATGAGTAACATAATTACTGATAGCGTCTAATCAAAAAGTACTCGTTGATAAATTATTTACAAATGAAACTTTAGATGTAGACATTTTTATCTTGCTTTCAAAACACATAATACTAGGATAAGGTAAATAGAATTAAGTGTAAGGTTAAAATTATTCAGATTTATTATTTCTGAGATTAATAAATGTCATTTGATACTTACATATTTAAAAGATATATAATATTTGATAGCTTGAACGTAGGGGATGACTATGAGAATACGAGAAGAAGGGCTGTGTGGATGGGAAAGACTATGTGAGATTAGAAAATTTAATCCCAACGAGATAGAGGTTGCTAAACATAATACATCCATATTTTAAAGCACTACGTCTACGTCCGAATAAAAATTGGTGAATTCTGGTCAGGTGAAGTTCAAATTGAAATTCTCGTAAACGCGTATCAACTCTGCTAAATTTCATTTCAAAAGAAAGCTAATACGAATCTCTGTAAAATATTCTACTTATGAATATCAAGTTTCCATTCTCGCTCATTTCAGCAACAAAAAATAATGAATTCGTTATGTCGCACTGAAACTGAAACACAAGATAAATTTATAAGACGCACGTAATCAACAAAACTTTGAAAAACGCCATTCACTCATTCCGCTTTAGAAATAAAACCAGACGAAATTAACGGCACCCTTGCTCGACTTTCGGAGATAGTGACTTTAATTTTCAAAATTCGCAGCGGAATTATACATTGAGGATAAGTAATCTTTGGTAGTTTCGGCAACTTTGTTGCCTCAGTTTATTTGGCGCTAGCCAAAAAGAGAAACACAACGGTGACTTTAACTCGTAATTCCTCTTGATGTTTTCACTATCTTATTTCCGGCTGCTTTCCTCCTAGAAATCTCCCTTATTCGTCTGTCTCTCTGACAAATATCTCGCCGCGTTTTTCCCAAAAAGATAACTCCTAAACTTAAAACAGGCTGGCGCGGATTTCATCCCTCATCTTTGGCGAAAACATTTTAAAGAGTTCTTAATTCGAAACTCATAGAAAGCATACTCGACATCTTTCTCTCTGGCATTAATTCGACCTTCTCTCGCCCTCCCTTTTCTCACCAAAACCCTTATTTCTTCATTCCTTTCCCCTCTCCTTCTCTCTCTCACTCATTCCCATTCCCCTGGTTTACCTCCCTCCCTCTCTTCTTCCCCTCTTTCAACTCCCTGGCTCAGTCATTCCGATTTCATTCTTCATTACTTTCTCTCTTCTGCCACGTCATTCACATCTACCGCTTAAATTCTGTTCTATGATCTCTCTGTCCTTTCTACTTCCGTACTCTTTTTACTGCCCTTTCTTTCTTCTTGTTCGTCTTCTCTTTTCTTTATCTTCTGCAAATCCTGTTAACTCCGCCCTTTCTCTCCTCTTACCTCAACGTTATCCATTCTCTCTTTTACTTCTTCTTCATTACGATTAATTGTAATGGCCTGTCAGAAATGACGGGTGTGCCTGAATGAAGTCATAAATTAAAATTAAAATAGTTCAATAGTGCAGAGTGTTAACTTAAAATATCAACGGAATATACAAATTCATGGCTCATTGTCAACAATTAATGAATCTTATAAAATGCACGTTAATTGTATCGTTTCTGTTACATCTAAATGGTTATTAACGTAGGTTAAAGTTACTTACATAATTCTCCACACAGTTTGCTTTGGACATCTTAACACAAAGCACGGATGAAAATACGATTAACAAAAATGTGTATTATTGGAAAACGTTATTCACAAATCAAAGTATAGATAAAAAATACTTAATTCGTTACTAATAAAAAAATGTATAACGTAATAGTAGGAAAATATTTTTTTTTTAAGATGCAAACATCAATTCTACCTCTCGTTGCAACATATGATCATGACTATACCGTTAACGCACCACCTTGTTTAAACTGCTGTTATTAGTTAGTAAATTAGTAATTTACATAAACACTTGATGCTCTCCCGGCCAAGTATAGGATTTTTTATTTTTCTCTCTCTCTCTCTCTCTTGGAAACAACCCTCGTGATCTCTCCCTATTTCTTTCTCAAATAGTTTTTCTTCCTTCTCTTCCTTCTCCATCTCAGCCTTCTCTGCCCCCATATTCTCCCATCTGCTTTCCTTAACTGTCATCTCTTTCTCCTATCTCACTTACCATCCCTTTATCTCATCTTTCCGCACACTCTCCATTCCCAAAACTCCTGTTATTTTATTGCTCTTAATTGCTCCCATCCAAGATGCCCTCGTCCCAACCCTTTCTATTTCTCTCTCTTCGCCGCATAACCTTCCCTTGTTCATCCTTTTAGAATACTCCTCCTGCTCTTCAAAATCTCCAAGTTAACCCTCCGTTTCCCCCTTTTTTAAGCCCCACTTTGCCCTTCTCCTATACATCGCATCCAGTCTTTTCGAGAGAGAACTTTTACCGCCACTGTCTTCGGACTCGGCATGTTATCCTCCCGCTACATAATCCCTTCTTCTGCCAACCTTGTTATGTATTTCGCCACACATTCCTATTACACGTGCACCATACGACTTCACTACATCCATCGCTTTTCAACGTTACGGTTCGCACTGTTTCACTTTACACGGTTCGCTTTACACGGTTTCCCTTTAAAAATTTTTTCCTTATAAATTTTCGGTTTAGCACGGTTTCAATTTTAGAGAACTACCTTGAACAGCACTGCCATCAATTTCACTTAAGCCCAGTTTCTGAACGGTCTCAAAGCATTAAAAATTCATGAAACGTTTCAGTTAGTCATAGGCAGTGCTGATCTGGGACCGATTTGCAAGAACTGGTAGTTGAATTTTGAAAAAGCTTTAGAACCATTTGTTAACCGTGTTGCAAAATCTAATGGACTACTGTTGAAATATTAAACTTCAGTCAAAATTAACAATGAAAACCAAGGAAAATTTGTTGCTTACTTGTAACTTAATTCAACATGGAACTGTCGAGCTCGTCTTATATCTGAAAAAAATTCAACAAGTAATTTTAAAAAATCATATGTGGTCATCACATGACTTTCTCCATACCTGTAATATTTCTAAAAATTCCAAATAGCATACATAATAATAAATATTTTAAGAAACTGCGAGAAAATTATAGTTATAATGTTATATTTAACATTTTTATAAAAGTCAGAAGAACTAATTAATTTTTGGTAAAAATCGGTTAACCGGAAGTGGGTGTTTACCCTTGTCACTTATCCGTTATTTTAAAATATTTTCTTTAATATTTGATAAATGGAAAAATTTACTGGAATACCAGTTGTAGAAAATTTAATTTTCTACAACCTTTGTTTGAAACATTTTTCCAAATAATGCATTGTTTAAGAGATATTTTATATTTTTAGCTGCCACCACCACGCCACCTACCGACTATTGTTAACAATTGACGCTTAGTTACGTCTTAGTAACGCTTCTCTTTCTTTTCTTAATTGTTGGAGCTTGGTGACTATATCCAATATCAGAAGACTATGGTTTGAGTTTATTCGTTCTTCGTAAAGTCTAAAATTTTCTCGCAGATTCTTAAAATATTTATTAATATGTAACCTATTCGGAATTTTTAGAAATATTACAGGTATGTAGAAAGTCATGCGGTGGCCACATCAGACTTTTAATATCAGTTTCTGTAGACTCTCCTCCCCTAAGAATTAACTCTTAATCATGGATCACTCGGTTTATTTATATTTATTTTCCCCCTCCATCGCATCTTCATTCTTTGCCTTCCAAACCCTATCTCTCCATTTCACATTTTCTCTATCCCTCTTCCATTCATATTAAATTCGAACCCCTTCCATCATCCTCCGCCTCTTCCTTTCTCTCGTCGTCTTATTTATACCACTCCAACATTTTGAATCTTCTTCCTCGTTGTTGTTCCCCGCCTTTTTCTCGTTTCTTTCATCCATACTCTTTCTAATCGTTATGCGCGTCGCTACAATCTGTCCTTTCTCCTAAATATTGCACATTTCCCTTAATATTCCACATTTTATTTATTTCAATTTTCGTCGATAATTGTGGCCATCTTTATATAATCCTCTCCATATCACTCCGGATAAACTCACATAATCATTATTCCGTCTTCCTTGTCATTACCTCATCCTATTCACCGCTCTCTTTTTCCCCTTCTTATTCTTCTCTTTCGCTCTAATTTTCGCGGCATATCCTATTAAAGCCAATATTTTGCTTTGCTCTATCTCGTCCATCCAACTTTCTCGCTCGCACCCCATACTTTCCCATTTTACGGACTTTCGCCTTCCGTCGCCTCCCTTTCTCCGTTTTGTACTTCCTCTTTCATAAGCCATCGCCTCCGACCGAGTGCTCTCAATGGGCCCTCAATCCTTACGGCTCAATCTCCCATCCCCTACCACTCCCACCGTCCCAAACAGCCCAACTCCCTATCTCGTTTGGAAACGGTCCCACAATTCTCAGTGGGGTGTTCATTCGGGAGGGGGATACTGTTATGCTTTCCTCGTTAATCGCAGCATTTTTTGCCGGAAGAATTTTTGTTTATTTTTTCTCACTGTTGCGCGAGTCGTTCTTCTCTCGATTAAATGTCTATCGCGGGACGATGTACCAACTGGAGGGATGCGTATTGTCCAAATATGTAATAAATGAAATGCTGATATTAACCGACCTGTCGTTGCATGTACGGTTTTATTGTTAAAAATATCCACTTAAATGCTTTTTATCGTTATTGAACCATTCACATTCACTTACTCTCACATATTCCCGTCGTTATGACGACATAGTTGGTCCTTTTGTCTCCTTCATCAAATTATCATTTATTTATTAATTTTGTGTTATTTATCAATTATTATTACATCAGTTCAAATACTTTTTTAAACATTTATGTTAAATCGTCCACTATAGTAAGTTCAACGTTAGCTGTTCACGTATTAGATCAAACTAAAAAATAAATCACATCATCTTCAATTCAAAAAATATTTCGAGATTTAAAAACCAAGGTTTCCCTTCCGATCATTTTCATGCTGTTCCAAACCCAATCTCTATTCCTATGCTAATCAATTCACATTTACTCAAGCCAGCCGAGCATATGAAAGCGATACAGTTCTTACCGGTCTCAGTAAGACCAAGCCGCATTCTACAGTTGAGGACGAAGAGGTTTCAAACAAAATAAAGTATTTCGAATGAAAAGCCACAGAGAGTTTCGTGTGGTGCGAAATCGAAATAACTTTATCCGAATCACTACTTTAATGCAAACAGGAGGAAAAGGGGGAGGGGAGAGACCTCACCCTAACGCCCCAGATCCCTTCTTGTTCATTGCATATATATTCCCTCGGCTCCTTTTTATCTGCCCATCTCTCGGCACCTCCATTTCCCTATCCAGCTCTCCATCTTTAAAACTTGAGACGTGTGTGTATATGCGGGTTTATATATATATATATATATATATATATATATATATATATATATATATATAAACCCGCACACACACACGTGTTACTATATCGCTGAAGAAGGGCATAGGCCCGATAAGCTTGCGTGTTTTTTGTGTTCGTGTGTTTAACGTGTCTCTTCGACGCCCCCAGCAGCCTGCCAACTTGGTCTCCGACTTGATAAGTGTCCGCTGGGCTTCCTTCAACATCTTGTTGCCACCCTCGTCAATACCTTTTCATTTCCTTAAGTTTATATATATATATATATATATATATATATATATATAATTGAATGTCTGTCTGTCTGTTCCTTATACATTCCCACACCCTTTGACCTATCGGGACCAAACTTTGCAAAGTGACTTCCTATGACCCTACGGATAACATAGGGTACCCGAGAACCCCGAAAGACAGACGGATATATAGCGGGTCCTCATATATCGGTTTGTTTTCTTTAACTTACGTGAATTAAAAGAATAAACAATATGAATTAATCATAATATCGTAGTTTGATTTTTAAATTTTCAGAAATCGCGATGCTCTCAGTTTCTATGAACTGATATTAGAAACCCGAGCAACGCCGGGTACTTAAAGCTAGTGTATGTGTGTGTGTGCGTGTGTGTGTGTGTGTGTGTATATATATATATATATATATATATATATATATATATACACACACACACACATATACACGCCTCAATTCTCTACCTTATCCCTCTAGATCTTCCTCCATTTTCCCATCTGCTGCTCCCAAGCTCCCCATCACCATTACCGTCCAATTTTGCAGAGGTTTTAACTCCCGCGGGATCTGTCCCAGGAGCATCGCATATCCTCATCCCGCAGTGCCTCGCCCTCTCCCTCTCTTTCCGTTTTCTTCTCTATCTCGTATCCTTTTCTCTCCGCGTCTCCCGTTAATCTCCATCTCCCCCGTTACGCATCCCTCTCCTCTTTTGTTCTCCTCGCTTCTACTTCGAATCCTTCCATTTCCAGCTTCTGTTTTCTGGTTCGGCCGGGGTCGGCGGGTTACTCGCGGTGTTGAGTCTGTTGGACGCGAGCTGGTTCGTGTTCGGTTGGACGCAAGCGGTATTGGGAGATGTCAGATTCGATTCTCATGGTAATGGATCTGTCTCGAACGATGCGTCTTTTCTTGTTCTGACGGTTCGGTTTGAACTTTTTCGCGCAATGCAACTTCAAAGACATTTTCGACGTATCGATTATTTTGTCTTCAATTAGAAACGGTATTTCGACCACGAATTAACTTAGACGTAATTTTTCAGAGCATTTGAGATGCTTTACAGCAACACTTGTTTCCCTCAGAAAAATAGTTTTTGTCTTACAGGATTAAATGTAGGTAGCTGAGCTCAAGAGTTTGCATTTCATTTCGATATATTTTTTCTGGCAGTTATATCCTATCTTCGCTTCGCCTTTCTGTTTTTTTTTTAATTTTACGTTCATGTAGAAACGGATACTTTTATTTTTTGTTCAATGAAATTCTTTACAATTTGCTCGTTTGACCGCACGCAATGTTAGGAGTAATCTCTTCTTTATTGATGTGAAAACTACGTCATTTCTTTTTACCTCGGACCGTGAATGCATTCGCGTCCAAGCTCCACCGAGCAAAAATGATATTCCTTTCTTTCATTTCTACCACTCGGGATTAGTTTCTTCTTTTATTTCGTCTGTATCATTCACTTAACTGTGGCGCCATTTTTAATCTCCATTGTGAAGTGATTGCATCTCTCTCGTACGTTCCACTTCACTCATTCTGTTAATTTGCTTCATCTTTATTTTAAAAGATAATGTAGCCTTTATGTTGTCATATGTAAATTTTACCATCTGTGTTCTCTCTACACACGGTTGAATCCTCAATCCCAATCGCTTAGAAGATGCAGATCATCAAAACATTTCGCCATCCCTCTCATTTCTCTATCGGCTGGGTGTTTTCCTCTAAACATATTTCAATGCAGAGGGAGCAGAACCACGATAGTCTCCAACCTCTTTCAACTCATGCTCAAATCTTTAAGAACATCCGTTACATTTCTGCGCATCCGAAAAACCGCTTTCCGTTTCCGTACCTCATTCCGTTTTCGGCTCCATTCTCTCGCCTTCTTTGCAATTTTGATTTCCCTTTAATTTACATTCGCCCCTCGCGTGTATTTCCTAACGTATTCCGTCGTCCCTTCCTTTCATCTCTTAGGCCCATTCCAACTCTCACTGCGACTTACCCAGGTAACAATCCTAGAGCATCCTTTTTCTCTCGCGTCGGCCTATTTAATCTGGACCGTCATTTCTTATTACATTTCTCCATTTTTAATTACCTTCTTAGCGTTTTCCTCTCTACCTTTCGCATAGCACTCTCGTAATCTTCCTCTCTTTCTCCCTCTCATTCTCTCGCCTCCTCTTTGGCCATTGAATCCCCCACCGTTTCATTTCCATGTAACTCGCTGTATTATACCTTTTCCCAATCCTTGTAAGCTATTTACTCTCGGCATCCCGTTCAAATCTGCGGTGGTCCCTTTCAACTCTCTCATCCAACTCCATCCAATTAGGCAGGACGAACGCGATTTTCCCTCCCGCTCTCTCTCTCTCTCTCTATTACTCTCTTTCTCATTCATTCTATCTCATCCTTCATCTCATTTCTTCTGTTCCAAAATGTTTCTCTCTCTCGCTCTATTTTTAGCGTGCGGAATGGGAGTTACGCGATACGCAAAATGGCTTTCACGGCTAACGCTCTATCCTCGAAGAGATATAGGGAGAGAGATGAGAATGTTGGGTTGAATTCATTGGGCAGTGAGATTGGGTGGCTGGAGAAAGGGAAGGATTGGAGATAAAAGGTGGCTGCAGAGAAAGCGAAGAGTGGGAAAAGGACGGAGAGAATGCAGGAAGCGAGGACGACGTATGAGGGAAGTATAGGGATTGATTGATGTGGTCTTTATTTGGAGCGAGATTAAGACTAAGAAGTCCCATCTTCCACCTAACACCTCGTCATGAAGCATATATAATAATGCATAGAATATTAGCAATACAAATACAAGTAACAATAAAAATACAAATATTAGAAAAGAAAATATGTAATTTTGTGGAAAAAATATGGACTGCTGAATAATGAAATCCATGTAATAAACCTGCTGCAGGAAAACACATACGCAAGAAGGGGGTAGTGAAAAACCTGCGAAACCTACTAAGATTCACTAAAGACATCAATAGATAAAATTTAGAACAAAAGATAAATAAACGAAAATCATAAAGAAAAAAAATTGGCGCATCACGAATAGATCATTAATAAAATAAACATATAAAAATGACAAAATGGATAGATATTAACATTGGTATGACTAAACAAAATGAAAATAAAAAAGAAATAAAGGAATTAAATACAATAACAAAGTATAAATCATGTACAATAAGTATGGTTTTGTCAAAATCAAGATTTAAAAAAATTTAAGCATTAAGCGTGTTTAACTGTTCCTTTGAAAGGATAAGAAAGATTGATAGCGGTGTCGCTTGAATGAGGAGAGCGAGTACGAATTTTTTATTGTTTGGGGAAGGTCGTTCCATAGTCTGCAAACAGTTTCAATGAAGGGCTTGTTGAAGATTACTGTTCTGTGATGAGGAATAAGGAGTATATGGCTCCCTCCGGTAGAGAGAGGAAAAAAGAAGTATTATTGCGAAGGAATAGTGGAGAGAAGGTGGAGATAAAGATGAGAATAAAAGAAGTGGAGCGGGGATGAGAGGAGAAAGAGGAAAGAGAGAGTAGAGATAAGAGAAGGGGGCAGAAGCGGGGAGGCATATGGGAAAGATAAGGGAATAGAGAGGGAAATTGAGAGTGATAGGAGAAGAGAGGGAGGCAGAAGAGGCAGATAGAAGCGAGATAGAAGGGAAAGAGGGGAAGAGAGTGGGAGAGAGAGGAATGAGATAACGAAACGAGGGGAATAGAGGAGGAGACAGGAGAGAGGGTGGAGAGAAGGGGGAAGAGAATGGTAGGGAGGGGTAAAAGAGAAAATAGAGGGGAAAAGAGGTAAGAGAGAGGAGAGGGATGAGAGGAATAGAGGTAAGAGGGAGGAGGGGAAGAGGGAGGAGATAGATAGATAGATAATGTCTTTATTAGGGCGAGATTGAGACTAAACAGTCTCCTCTTCCGTCTAACCCATTGTCAATTACATACAATTACATAGTAACAAGGTATAAAATTAAACTAAAAGGTTATAAAAAATGAAGAGCAATATAAAATACAAAGAAGTGTATAGGATAGTATAGGACTTAAAAACAGATGGGTAATTGTCATTGTTGCGGGGAAAACTAGGGAAGATAATGTACTATTCCCTAGGAAAAACCCCACTGCAGGAAACCACCCACACAAGAAGGGGAGTGTGAAAAACCTGCGAAACCTACTTATAGCAATATCTAAGATTTAGAGGGTCTTTAAAGATAAATACGTATGGTTAAATACTTAAAAATGATGTACACATAAACAGGAGAGGGAGGAGGGGGAGAGGGGGGAGGGTGGAGAGGGAGGGGGAGAGGTAGGAGGGGGAGAGGTAGGAGGGGGAGATGGGGAGAGGGAGGTGGAGGTGGAGAGGTAGGAGGGGGAGAGGTAGGAGGGGGAGAGGTAGGAGGGGGAGAGGGAGGAGGGAAGAGGGGGAGGGGGAGGAGGGGGAGAGGGAGGAGGGGGAGAGGGATGCGGGGTAGAGATGGATAGAAAAAGGAGGAAAGGGAGGGGGAGTGAGGGAGAAATAGGTGATGAATAGAGGGGGACAGACAGGCAAATGCTTTTATTTGGGCGAGGTTGAGTCTTGTTAGCTCCTATCTTACACCTGAAACCCAATTGCCAAATATTTCACAATTACCGTATAAAATGTTAATGCATCGTATATATAGAGATTATAGTGAGGCAATAGAAAAAAATTAAAACAGTACAAGTAAATTATATAAATTAATAGAACTGGGATATAAAGTTAAATGAGATAGAAATACTGAGATAATTTAAGTGGGAAAAGCGAAAAAATGGGGAGAGAAGAGGGAAGAGGAAAGAAAGAGCGGGAGGGAGAGGAGAGAGAGAGGAGAAAGAAGAGAGATGTAGGAGAAGGTAGAAGAGAGAGAGGAGAGGAGAAAAAAGGTGGGAGAAAGAGGGGATAATAATAATCTGTCTTTATTGAGGGAGACATTTAGACAATCATGTCCATTCTTACATATAACCCTGATATGACAAACACAAACATCCATATCCTAGTCGGGATTCAAACTCGCGACCATTGTATCCGTTGGAAAATATTATAACCAGCAGTCGGATAAAGAGGGGGGAAAAGAGGAGAAAAAAGGGGGAGATAGAGGAGAGAGAAAGAAGATAGGAGAGAAAAGATATGGAAGGGAAAGAGGGGGAGAAAGACGGAGGACAAAGAGGAAATAGAGGGAATGAGGAGGAGAGATTATAGAGATAGGAGACTCAATAGAGAAATGAAACAGGAAGTAGAATGGAGCTGAAATGGAAGAGAATAAGACTTAAAAGGGTAAGAAAAAGCGGAGAAAGATTGATGAATGAGTTGATCGGAGAGTAAACTAAAACATCTATCACAGAAACCTAGTAACAGATTAAGTAGAAAAATGGCAGCAAAGGTGGAAGAAGAATGGAGGAAAATGAAAACAACAGAAGGAAGAGAACGAGTGAAAAAAGCGAGGTGAAAGATAACGGAGTAGACAGATAGAGAGAGAGAGATTGAATGAGCGAGAGAGAGAGGATTGGCCATGGGGTTGAATGCATAATACCGTCGGGTGAAGCGAAGGCTCCGAGGGAGTCGAAATTGGAACTTAATATGGGATGGCGCTGTCCGCAATAATGGCTCGGACGGAGGCTGGGAATAGGGAATGAGGCGGAGGTTGTAATATGTTTGTAAGGTAAATA
This sequence comes from Tanypteryx hageni, assembly GCA_028673005.1. Lineage (NCBI taxonomy): Eukaryota > Metazoa > Arthropoda > Insecta > Odonata > Petaluridae > Tanypteryx > Tanypteryx hageni. Next base: position 50,634,041 of record CM054113.1, read on the forward strand.
TTTAACCATTCGAGAAGCGCGAGTTATTCCGGGATTGAGAATAAATTTCACGCTCGGAATCCTTCCCTTCGCGGAGGACGGATTTTTATATAACTCATAGTAGCTCTTACTGTATTTGCGCTCTTCCTCATTCCCATACTTCCGTTAGTAACTTGCTTGGAGAACTTGGAATGTGATCGGTCTTGAGGGACCGATACAACCCAGATGATTTAAATTCCTAGCATAAATTTCTATTGAATTGCAAAATAAGACGGCTAATTAATGTTTTAACATGATTTGAATTGTGTAAAATATAGTCTGATTCAAGCTATAAATTTGGACTTCTATAACATTCAAATCTCTTCGACTATTTACCAACTAAATACGCTTTTTTTATTTGTCTGCGAATTCATCGAGAATTATGCGTCCTTCCTCTTACATACATTACTATTTCTAGGCTATATGAACACCTTTGTATGATCACAGAAGTCATTAAAGTGAAATACAAATCAGTAAATAAGTAAATGAATGAAATAGTTAACCAGTATTCAAAAGCAGTTAAGGATAATCCCAAAAAGTCAGCAGTTTGTATTGCATTCTATAAAATTATAAGCCATGCAAGATACATATGCAATATACGTAGGCTTTGACAGGTTACCCACTAAAAGTTATTTAGGGAAAAGACATTTTAGAGAAGAAACGGCCAAAAAGAGGCACATGGATTAATTTTCAACCAATGTAAGCATTATTAAAGAAACAATGTTGTATATATATTATTACTCTTTAAAATGACAAGACTTCCTTCAATTGGTAAACGGTTTATATTCGAGTTCAAAAATAATATTCACGATTAAATTTTCTTCTCAAAATCAGCGAATATCACGGATTAAAAAAAAAATTTAACCGCTCTCTTTTGATACTTTCCTCAAATCAAAAGCTTGCTCTACGCAATAACGAGAAATTTTTACGTACTTTACTCAGGTGGCAGCGGCTTCATCGCGGCATAAAGTAAAACGGTTTTAGTTCTCATCAGAGAAATTCACTGGCCTGATTTTACAAAATATGCGATCGCCGGGATTAAATCTGGGATTCATGGTAATCGACGATGGACGGGTGAGAAAATGGATTCGTAGAGAGATTCATATTGTCTCTCATACCTCCTTCCAACTATCAGTCAAAGGAGGGGAAGGTGGGAAGAGATAAGGGAAGGGCAAGGGGGGAGGGGACGCAATCACATTAACCCATTCTGACGCACCCTGGCGGAGCGAAATGAAACGAGAATGTCCAGCGGAGGAGATACGTATGAGGAAAAATATACAAAGAGATACTTCCCTTCCCCGATAGCCGAGTCATGGCGTGATTGGCGCGGGAAAAGCAATCACTCCGCGGGAAATTAAGTCCTATATGTAATATCGGTTCATTTTGCTTCGCGGTAATATCGCGTTGTATTGATCCGATAATCTTTTCTGCATCCAACCGAGGTTTTTCTGTCGAAACGCTACAGACTGTTTAGAGCAGTGTTTCTTTTGGAACAAAAAAATTAGAACATCACTGATTTATATTTCGCACTAAAAGGGTTACACTTAACATTGAAATTGCTTCGATTTTTATAAAAGTTGAGAGATTTAATGCATTTTTAAGGGATTCATATTTTTTGTTATTAAGCGTCTTAGAGAAATATAATACAAATTTTAAATTTCATTTTAAAACATTTTTTGAAATATTTTTGGTTTTTATGTCGATCAAAATAATTTTTTGTTTTCGATCATCATGGAAATATATTATCATTAAAAGTAATGTAAATTAGCATTATATTTCCATAGAAAATAATTAAATAATGATCTAAAGATAATTTTTCAACAAGCGTAATTTCAATACTCGTAAAATAATTCTTTTAATCGATAACCCTGAAAAACTGATCTCTCCAAATATAAATGACATAGAAATGCGAAGCTCTCTGCGAACAAAGTTTGATGCCATTTAAATATATTTATTGAAAAAATTTCAAATCGGATGTTGAAAACGACAACCACCATCAGATACGTGATTGGGAGTATCCCCCAGGATATGCTGGTCTGCGTCGGAGAATATGCTGCGGAGAGAAAGGATATGTATTCAGCATGGTTTTGCTCATTTTCAACATTCAATATGATTTTTTTTAAATAAATATCTTTAACTGACATCAAACTCTATTCATAGAATTTATGCATTTCTCTGCCATTTATATCTTGAGATATAGCGATTTTCAGTGTTTTCGAATAAAACAAGAAGTCCAAACCAGGACTAATATCAGGCTGGTTTCCCAAAGTTTACGTCCCGAATTGACAACTTATATTGATAGGAAATGTTTCAGTGTGTGTCAGTCATTCTAAGGAATTTGCATGCCATAAATACCATTTGTAATCCATGATGGAGAAAATTTGGAAAACAAATTAATAGAGCATTATCAGGTTTGAAAAATGAACGAATTCAATAAATGTTACTGTTTATACGCTAAAATGTATGGATCAACTGTCCATTCCTGAGAGGGTAGTCGAGTGGAAAAGAAAACAAGTGAAGATATAAAAATAATTTTTATAACCAACGTTTATATAGTTAATACTCTAATATGAATAAATTCTGTAATATAATTATGATAACCTTTTTGCTTGCATGGACCTGAAAATTTGCAAAAGTGTCTACCAGCTCTTTAGTGATGTGGGGGTCTCTCTATTTAAACTTGAATCTTTTTACAGTTGTGAGAATGGTAGACAGAAGTAGAGAACTCAGTGACAAACGTAAGAATGTTTGGTATATAAGTAGTAAGAAGTTTCATAGTATCTTTTGTTTCATTAATACTGACTTGCCCATTCATATTGCTTAAAATTAACGAAAATATATTGCTAGTTCAGAGTAATTTAGTTTAAGATATTAGTAGGATTGAAACTTGAATATTTCATATTTTAGTCACCTAACTTAAATGACAAAAATAATAAATTATTCTTTTCCTAACATCACATCAACCATCCATATAAAACCACTGTATAAGTACAGTTAGCTGAAGTATTGTTAGATTACAACACAACACTTTAAAATGTTTATTTACTTTTGTTCAAATTAACATCCTTTACAACAGTATTACCTATGTTAAATACTGAAAAATAGGAATATGATACTAAAATGCGAGGGCTTTTAGAAAAATACAAGAACAACTGGACTTAATGGCTTATAATTAGCAAAGATTTCATCACTAGTAAAAAATAAGCCAAGTGAATAGTTCCAAAGAATAAAATTATGCTCATGGCACAAACTACATAAATATAGTCATCTAAAGTAGTGTTCAAATGATTTTTCAATGTGAACTATTCCGATAAGATCGCATTAATGATTATTACTATTATTGCAATACGAATGTGATTATAATGTAATAATAATAAAATGCCTGTATAAAGCAATATTATAAGAGAAGCGATAAGAATTTAATAATAATAATAAAATTCATCAAAAGCTTACATGTATCTTGATTTTTCAGACGTATTTCTTAATGAAATTCATAGGGAAAACAGTTTTTAGAATAATCTTAAATGAATAAAGATAAAATGTTTTTAAGATAAATAAAAACTAACCATCAATAATAATTACGATAAATAAAAACCTACAATTATTAGCAGAAATAACCCTTCCAAAAACGTAGGAATGCTAGTATCATTACTACAAATTCATATTAAAATAAAGTTCTCTTACACCATCAACAATTACAATAGTTTGTTTAATCTCGTTGCTATTATTGATGCTTGTCTATCTTCCCACGCGAATTCAAATACACAATTATCCCAGCGTGGTCGAGATAGCCTGAAAGGATACGGTATCGTGATGTGGAAAGCAAGTGAAAATTACCACATTATAATTCCCTGAAATTGGTTGAATGATTATAAATAACGACATATTATCACGTAACTTTCCTTGGGCAGAACATTAATAATATTAATGAATATTGTTATTACTTTTGGATTGGTTTTTTGTAGTGTTTTTAGGCAATTATATTCCTAAAAGAATTTCCATTAATAACTCCTAAAATAAAATTTCAATATTTATTCGATATTCTTATAGAACAAGGTCATTTCTCTGACATATTCGCCAAAAGGCTAGAAAAAAATTTTGAAAGAAGAATCTAACCTAGACCACCTCATTTCCAATGTTGAATGCAACCCTTTTATGAATTAAACGGGATCATGTAAAAGAAAAATTTTGCCACATAACTCGATTTTTACTGTTGAAAGCATAGTTATTGTATTGGATAATATTACGCGCGCTGTCGTTAAGTTGATTTGATTACAAGTATGCTGGAAAATAACATAAATTTTTCATTCATTATATAAGCCAATGAGTGCTGATCGTATCCGAGGGTTTTTTACGAAGGGATAATCTTCCCTTTAACTTTATGGCAGCTTTTTACGATTGAAATTTAACGATACTAGAAAAACGAGAGATAAAATGGCCGTAGGAAAGTGGTATTTGAAAAGAAAGGAGAAAGCAGCACCGTTTTATGCGTTTTCCTTGATTAAATTTTCCTAAATCACCATTTTTTTTGCATCAATCCATATTCACGATGGAAGTCATTTCTTCGCGGTTGGTGTCTTTATTGTCTCCATCTTTTGTTTTAGAGAACATTATCTAATAATGTCCTACATTTACTAGCAAGGAACATATTCGTGGAACATTTAAAAAAATTCTCTGTAACTTGGCGATTTAGCAAATTTCATCGTTCGCATCTGAGAAGAGTACTTCAGCTATTTGATGACACATCTTCGTGAACTTAGCGAACTAAATGGTCCCGAACCCTAGTTGTGTTTCTGAGACCTTTTTAATTTAATTTAACGTCGTTCATACGAGCTCATAATGGAAGTGTATGTGGAATATTTTTATACCATATTCGTCCTCATAATAGCGCCGCTCGTGAAGTTTTCGAGAAAATTAAAAAAAATAGATATTTAATTATATATTTTTACTTTCTCCATATACGTAGTATAGGGGAAAGTATTGTATTCAAGAAAAAAATCGACTTCGAGATTTCAACGGAAATACGCGTTTTGAGGTCCCCTGAACACGTTGTGACCATTTTCTCGATGATATCTGTGTGTATGTGGTAGCTTTTTTGTGGGTGCTCCAACTCAAAAACTATTAATCAGGTCAACGTGAAATTTTATATTTAACATTTTTATAAAAGTCAGAAGAATTAATTAATTTTTGGTAAAAATCGGTCAAACGGAAGTGGGTGTTTACTTTTGTCTTTAACCGTAATTTTAAAATATTTTCTTTAATATTTGATAAATGTAAAAATATATCGGAATAACAGTTATAGAAAATTAAATTTTCTACAACCTTTGTTTGAAATATTTTCCATATAATGCATTGTTTACGAGATATCTTATGTTTTTAGCTGCCACCACCACGCCACCTACTGTTTACAATTGACGCTTAGTTACGTCTTATTGTTAGTAACGCTCCTTTTTCTTGTCTTAATTGTTGGAGCTTTGTGGCTATATCCAATATCAGAAGGCTATGGTTTGCGTTTATTGCTGTTCTTTTTAGTCAAAAATTTTCTCGTAGTTTCTTAAAATATTTATTATTATGTAGGCTATTTGGAATTTTTAGAAATATTACAGATATGGAGAAAGTCATGTGGTGGCCACATCCGATTTTTTTAGGACTGTCTGCCAAAACCGTACAATATACATTTTCCTTGTCATCGGCAGCAACGCTTATCATCCGATTCATGCCAATAACGTGGAAAAAGCTCGAGCTTGGCATCAATTTAATTCGCTACAAGACGAAAGTAATATGAATATTCATCTTTTGACGTACCTGCAGAGACCTCTACCACGAATTCAACATCAGTAAATTTCATCCTTTCTAAGCCTGACTCATCAAAATGCAATCTCTTGGATACCTTATCTCTCTCGTATTATTTTTTGCTATTGTAATCCGTAACATATGAGTTTTCGTTGGTGGTTAGCTGGTTAAATCGAGTGGATGCGAATGAAAACTTGGCCAACAGAGCCTCAAACTTCAAAGGGGAGGATCCTTCATCCCATAGATTACCAATTTTTCATTCTGATTTATTTATTTCTGACCCTGGTTGAACATTAAACGATGGACCATTGCTGGTCCGTGGATCTTCTGTAGATAATCCGCGTTAGCGGTTGAAAAAAAATCAATTTCAGAGCCAGAGGTGATCGATGTGACGGTGGAACTGCAAACGCAGGTCAAAAATGGGTCGGTAGCGGGAGATCTATAATAGACTTTAAGCCTTCGAAAATATTATTTGGGACTTTATCCTGAGAATCCTTGCCCCAAGCTTCCAATATTTAATAGACTAAGATCAGAATAAACCTCACTGCGCAAATTTATTGTAGTTAATCCCTTTTCGCTTTCCTTGTGTTATTTCTTACCTAATGAACTAATTTAAATTTCTCTTTAGAAGTACGTTGTGCCTATAAAACACATTACTATTCCTACTTTGACGCTCATTCCCTTCTCCTATTGACTTTCATTAACATGATTTTATTGCCTTCTTTACTTGGAATAATATAATATATATTCTTTAATTTAATTAATCAAAATTAAAAAAAAAACATTATAAAATAAATTCCATCTGAATCTTGTGGATTATTTTCCATCCAATTCCTTCATGCGTTTTTAACGTGAATTTTTTTCGTGAATTTAAACGACTGGTTTTATCTGCTTATTATCCGTTACAGTAGAGCTTACAGACTAAAACTTGGGACATTTTATAGGTAAGTTAAGGTGAATTTTTACTCGGAGTCATTCACTGATCAATTTCAGTCAGAAGCATGGAATATGGATCTTATGAAATTTGCTCTTGCAGATTCCGACCTCTGATGTTAATTTTTCTTAGTGATCATTTACAAAATTTGCCGTTTTTCTCAATAATCTATTCGGTTTTATTTGCTAAAAATTTATTATGTATGTTTCTGTTTAAAATACGACCAAAAGTAATAGCAGATCTGAGCTTCTTCGATAAAATTCACAATATTTCTTATACCTCATGTATAAGAGAACCTCAGTTCTTCAAGAAAAGTACCGTGATGATTTTTTTATTTCATAGGAAAATCAAGTTTGAGTTGAATACAGACAGGGGCGGATCTAGGTACATAGTTTAGGAGGGATAGTAAGAAAACAAATATATTTACTGAAACCTATTTATGCAAAACAAAACCGTCACATATAAAATACACAGCGTATATTATGCACTGCTTAGATATTTGGAAATTATTTCTTGAATGCTTATAATATAAATTAATTAATTGAGAATATTTTAATGAAGTTTGGTTTTCTCCCTTATGGAGGGAGAGGGTAGTTACCCTATTACCCCCTTTTTTATCCGGCAATGAACACGGATTCCTTGTTAGGTGGTAGAACCTTGTCGTCTTATGAGGTTTAAAATACAAGATTACATGCAGATTATTGAACGAGAAAAAAACAGGTCATGAAATTTCAACTAGGACCATGGCTTTATGCCGTAAAACTTTCACTCACGTAAAAGTAAACCCTTATATTTAAGCCACAATAATCCGCAAGAAAAATTCGGCATTTTCGTGTTTTTTAAAAGGAATTCCAAGAGAGGTCTCAACGAGAATCACGTATGTCTGCCTTCGCCAAAATTAAAATTTCAAAAGACGAAGCAGCCAGTATCTCTGCTGAATACTGCCTACCACTACGGCCATACTGTATGCAAAGGACATATCCACGTCAAATGGAAGAGCTTTGAGATACACGCGTTTCACTCGACATCGCAGCTCCGAGGAACGTGAAGAAAGTCCATATTTGCATGGATCTCAATATTATTTTTTTAAAAAACCTTTTGACGGAGTCTTCGCGAATCGAGGGAAAGACGAGCAACCCGGCAGAAGCTCATCGGGGCGTAAGGACATGAAGAAATAAAAAAACGAACTTCGAATCGGAACAGTGTTTACAAAAATAAATTAAAGAATCGGCCGGAGAAATAGTGGCAAATGGAATGAAAGGAATAGGGTCCAAGGGTGTCAGAAGATAAAAAGGTTTCTAGGGGCCTGGAAATGGCAGATAAGAGAAAATAATGGAAGCCGGAGCCGGAAGAAGGGTGATGCTAAGAAGCGGGGATAAGAGATAGTAAGGAGGAGAAGGGGACAAAGAAAGTGAGAGGAAGGTAGAAGAAGGCAGGCGGGAAAGGAGACGAAATAGGGGGGAAAATGCGAAGATGGAAAGAGATTTAGAAAGGAAAATAAATTCTGGAGTGAAGAAGAAGAAAAGGGAATAATGGAATAGGATCCAAGAAGTGGCGTTTGCAAGAGTGAAAGGGATGGGATTTGTAACGATATGGAAGGTCGTTCGTCTGTTACGCATCGCCTTTGATGGAACTCTGCAATCGCATTCGTGGAGTAGTAAGTAGTTCCCTACATTTTGTAGGCAAAGATGAACAGCATTTCACGGCACCCCCAATTTAAAACAAATTTGTGTATTCATACCAAACGTTTAGACGCATTTATTTCTAGGAACTTGATAATCGACAATTTATTATGGGTAAGATTGCTGCCCTAATGGCCTATCAAAATTGCCAATTTATTTATGATGTTTTTCAGCGACATTCCGATTGATAAACCCTTGCGTTTAAGATTGAAAACTATGGGACGTGTATATTTCATGTATGCCAATAAACGTTTTGAGGGGATGTAATTACAACACATAAATACATTGAAATACTTTCAGAATAAGTCTCAAACTATTGAAGATATATAATTCAAAAGTTTTATATCACTAATGGGACTATAAAATGGAATGCACATACACTCGGAAAAACCGATTTCTTTCTGGAATTTTATTTATGAGGCATTACTTCTTAAGACCGGTTTTTTGGAAATGACGATTATAGCACAATGTTATTTTCAATAGAGTATACTATACTATTACCTCCTGTTGCAGCAGGTAAATAAATGTCTTGTCATCTTTAATGAAATATATTGAAATGAAAATTTTAATTAGAAAAGAAATCGAAAAACTTAACTCGACTGCCATCTAACGGCGGATCTAAAAACTATTCGGATTATTTCCCTATAAATAATAAAATTACGATTAAAATTTCCTATTTGAAGATTAAAATGTTTGATAAATATATATTAGAAAAAAAAATATTTCATGGCGTGTCTTTTGCGTTCGGTATCAAATTCTTACAATTTGTAGACACAATATACATGTTTATTTAGCCGGTTGATAATAGGCGACATCAAATTCTCGTCACGTAATGAAGGAATATGATTCCAACTGCTTATTAATTAACATAATCTTCCTTCTTTTGGCATTAATTATTTTTTTAATCAAAAGATTTATTGAATCGACACAAAGTCATAATTCGCTTTTATGAGCCCATCAGATAAGGAGGTGGTGTTACCTACTCAAAAAATGTTACTATGGCATCGCCAAGAATCCATGGCACCAACTGGGAAAATTAAGGTCGATATTTACACGAAGTGTATTAAAATTTACAAATATTTGACGCATAACCACAGTTCGATTATTATATGAGAAATTACACAGCAAATTGCCTGAATGTCATTTTTGCAGACTCGGTGGGTACTAATCGGGGCCTATCTGATCGGAGTCACGGCTCGACACACCATGTCAAAAAAATATTGAAATTGAGGTATTGGCAAAGTATAACCACACATCCTTACCTTTTCTGCGAGGTAAAATGATCCAGCGACGGCCGACCTGTGCTCTCCCACGGCGATTCCTCTTGAAGTCACATGTACCGATCAGGTGTAACCACGCTATACACTCACAAATTGAATACAGTGCAACAAGCGCTTTCACTTCACTCAGACACTGCAAGGTAAGTAAGCAAAAGGGAGCAACACCAAAGGACCTCTAGGAGAGGTGCAACTTGATAACACTTAGCACAAATAACGACGCACTTTGAAGCCAAAGAGGAAATGTGAAATAATTTCTAAAAAAGGGAAAGAAAATCCTTCGGAGTTTGTCAAGGCAGAAATAGGTTCAAGACTTTAGTTACAGAAGGTGAAAGTTATTAAGCTAAGATAAAAACCTTTAAAACTTTTAAATTAATTGAGTTTATTTTTATAAATCATATAACCAAAAATGTGATATTTTTACTATCCAAAGATAAGAAACAGCCTCTTGAGAACAAGTTATCGAGCGGCCATGTTTGCTATAAAACTTTAAGGCAAGAAGTAAAACTAAATATGATTTACCTATCAAAGGGATAAATACCCAAAATGTAAATTCATTTGCAACCTTATTTATAGAAGTACTCACATTTTCTTCGGTATTCGGGACGTAACACAAAATTCAATCAGCTTTGCCCTCACACAAACCTAAACTCTACCGCGAATAAAATAAGTGTAGGGTGACCGGAAGAGGCCACGGAACTGTGGGTAGAAAAAAATGTCCGATCCTGCCTCGGCAGCTGTCGGCCAAATTTATTTATTTTTTCTACCCACAATTCCACCCGCTTTTCTCTCCAACCCGTCACAGTGACGATAGAGTTTCGCCTAGGCGTAATGGACGCTGTGAAACGTTCTAACTTACAATTCTATTTCCGAAGGAGTACACGTAAGTATGGACGTGTTTCGGTCTTACCATCATCTTTGAGCGCCTCAGTTACTTCGCCTTCGTTTTAATTCGCTTTACATACCTTGTGCCTCGTTAAATCTCGGTACCGTTGTCATGGAGTGTCACCAAAAATCCGTACCCCTCGTAGTTTCCCTTATTTTCTGCGTACATACCCTTTAATGTTTACTTTAGTGATGTGAAAGTGTTTGTTTATTGCAAATTACTGTCTGCGTGTGTTGAGTGCGGCTATCGTCCAAGTGACTTCAACGGGAGTCGCCGCTGAAGGGAAAAGTTCGCCCGCCGAACGGAGCCATTCCTTCCTCATAAAGGGTAAGATTGCATTGTTCTAGTATCACTTTAGCATACTTAAATCGTGATTTTTATGCAATATGTCCACCTCCAGGATAGAAATTTCTCCCAAACCTCTGTTTTCATTCCTCGGACAGTGTGATGTTATATCTAAAATATCACGTGCTCCAGTGCCTGTGAAATGCTTCGGAGCAAATATAAGTTCATATTATTTCTTTTGGAGAATAAATTTATAGCGAGAAACAACTCAGTTTTGAAAACCTAAGCTTATAGGACCTGAGATTGCTCTAGTTTGAAAACATCCATGTCTTATTTTATCGAAAGTGGCGTAATAACATTATTAAAAGGAATTTTAGTGAGTGGTTAATTTTCGAGGCACATCATTATTTGTGAGGAAATAAGAACAATTGTCGCCAGTTAACAAGAGAAAAGCGTGACCGTTAATATCAAGTGATTTTGCTCCGTGCAAAAAGTTCTTATGCCATCCACCAAGATGGCAGCACGAGTTTCAATATTAGTAGTGCTTAATTTTCGTGAAGTAGATATCAACGCTATGATTTTTAATTACCCCGAAGTAACGTATCTTATTATGTTGATCCAAATAATTTTAAATAAGATTTAAAGAATAATGATTATTAACATTAGAAAGGTTTGGTTAGTCTTATTTTAAGTAATAGACAGGGTGATGTTCCAGTTATTACGGTAAAGCCGCAGAATAACTAAACGGCATTTCGACATTCGGTCAAGAGTATGTCACGAAAAAAGTATCGAATTTCAACTGCAACGGTGCTTATCGAAATGATGTTTTTTTAGCGTCCGCTAGCGAAATGTGAGAGCGCGTTATCGTCGAGAGTCATGGGTTGTCGTGTTTACATTTCAGCTCAGGCGGTCGAGTTCTCGATAGCAAACATGGCAGGTGAAACCTTGGGTTCCGTGACTCACGCTTAAGATCTGCAACGTAAAACACGCCTTTCGAGCCTGCCACAGGTTTGTTTAAGCCCAAAGGTCACCTAACTATTTACTAAGAGGATTTCGTGAGGATTTATATGCCACTGCGCGGGTCCCATATGGACTTGCAAAAGACTGATCGGGCCGTGCGTAGATTTAAAAGAGGTAGTTTTGAGAATGTTTATGATTTCGTAATGTGTCAAACGCCTACTTAAAAAGTTCACGAAAAAAAATGTTTAAGTATCCTAATATAATAATTCTCAAGTGTCCGTCTGTTTGTACCGGTATTTTTTGACTTTTCCCAATGGAATTAAGAGCTGAAACTTTTCACAATCGTTAAACCCCCATGAGGTGGTCTCTAGAAAAATCAAACATCCCGGAAAAAGTCCCGGATTCTACTCCGGGAGAAATATATTTTCCCATAAGTTTACACGGGATTTTCGATTTTTCAAGGTCCAAGGTTTATTTCCTTCATTAATTAAAATATTTAAATATGAACCGAATTTCTCTATTTTTGTTTTATTCGGCGGCTAAAACTATAAAATATCTTATTCTTGCGATTTTTTGATGTTACACGGAAGAATTTGTCAGAAACACGCATTCCTTTTCGAAATTTTATGGCTTTTTCGTACTTTTTCCGAGTGTTGCCAAGGAGAACCTCATTGTTGTCTCCGATAAATTAGCGTCTATTAAGCCTTCAATTAGACGAAAGAATTGTGTTATTCGCTTCGCGCCATGTCAAACTTAATAGATTGCAACGTTAATAATTGAAGAATATTTTTATTCAGTAAACATACGAAGAGGAAGTGTAACGGAGCCAAAGAGTTGCAAATCAAGTCGTATATTGATGCCAGAATGTAATAAATTTCAAGCGCTTCATTTTCTGGGAAAATTCAAATGATTGTCAGGAATTTATTAATTAATCAAACAATTATATTTACTATATATATATATATATATATATATATATATATATATAAGTTTTTACACACACACACCTCGGAAGTTCTATTTTAATCATACTACAAAGTCCCGTTGATGTTCAACGGAATTCCGCTCGTATATTATAATCTAGCGACACCTTCTGCCGGCAAATGTACGAATATGCGTGTCTTAAAGAAATTGACGAGGTAAGACTGGCCAGATAAATTCACTGCTCGGATATGAGATGGCCCAAAGGTCGTTTTTTGGGGGGCATGTAGAACGTCATATTAGTACCCGTACAGCAGAGAATAAAAAGGAAGTGCACGTTTAACTCTCTTTATGCGGAGGTTGCGTTCCAGGAAAGTGACGCATAAAAAGAACCCATATTTACATATAAAAGACAGGAATACGTTCCACAAGCAATCCTAACTCCACTCCAAGACGCTCTTCTTTCGTTCCATAACGACTTTTTAAGCTCTAAATACAAAATTATATCGTTTTACACTGTAAATTATACTCGCCAATGAAAGGAAGCAGACGAGCACAAGTGGTGGCTGTTATGGGTGACATAATAGTGAAGGTTCAAAGTACTGGAGGGTTGTCTTGGCCCAACACAAGTTCCGCAGGCAAGGAAACAAAACTTCTCAAGTGTGCTGAAACAGTATCACACGAAATCTCCGTCTCATCTCCACTCTACAATATCCACTCCACTCTCATCTCTTTTACTGTAGTACTAATACGCACAGCATAAGAGACAATTAGAGACTGAATGGTCGCCTTGTGGTGTAGTGGATAACTTTCTTTCGTTTTCATTACACTGGACACGCATATGAGCGAATCAAAGACGCATAAAAATAAATTCCGGTAGCAATAAGTTTGTCGCATAATAGCGAATTTGCATAAAGCGAACCCGCATAAAGCTAGGGAAATGAATTTCAGATCATAATTTAACGAATTTAACGTAATACTCCTGTTTGCGAACCTATGGTAGCCTTTTCAACGCCACTAAGACCTTCAAAAATTGTCCACTTAATTCATTCCTCCCGATTTTAGAGCTAAAATATATGAGACATACGCTTAAATTCTACGAGAATATACGGTAAATCAATATTAACGTAATGTCCAGTTTTATAAGCTGTTAGTTTATAAAAGATCTAAGCGTCATTTTGGAGTTATCGATACTGATTGTGAGCCATAGTGAAATTATATTAGTATATATATTATTATATACTACTATATATACGTACTACCATATGAGAAATGCAGCAATTAGACATGAAAAACATATTAATTGAGAGAATTTATCCTGCTTCCTAGAACGCGGTCACTAGAAGTCAAAATCTCAAAACTATCGTTGTTCTAATAATAACTAATGTATAAGACATCCTTCAAATTAGTTCTTTTCCTAAGGCACACAAACGTATGAACTTACTGTTTTATCTAGATTCTAACCAGTTCAAAAGGAACAATGCTCCGTACCTCCTCTGTGTATTTCTCAAGGGGAACAGGAATGAACCTCTACCTGAATCAATGACCCCTAGAGGGATCGAATTTGCTATTAAGAAAGTATTTTATAAAATTAATATAATTTATTCTCTGAAGAATTGATAAAATGACCATTGGACCCCGACGAACAGGAACTTCTTCTTCTTCAGTTCTTTTGTCATTACTGACAGGTTCAAGATCCGTGCACGAAACGACTCCTCCAACCTGCCCTTTCCTCCGCTGCCTCCTTCGTTTGTTCTCAATTACAAATCCTCACATAGTCAAACATCTTTACTCTTCCCCTTTAGCATATAATCTTTCCTCCAAGTGAATTTCTTAAGAAATATTCTCTTCTATTAATATGTCCTATCCAGTTAACTTTCCTTTGGAAGTGATTTTTAATTAGCTTAAGCGTTCGGTTTGTACGTCTGTCTGTCACGCTAATCCCTCCTAAACGATAGCAGATAGAGATTTTCTTTTTTCGACAATCGACTTAGTATTGTCTCGTTCTGCACGTTTTCTTGGTTTGTTCGTCTCTTTAATTTTTTTTAAAGCTGACATTCACCGTGTGCTTCATCAGCTCTTTCCTTGTTTTATATAATTCAAGTTTTCTTCCTTCGTTTATTCTCAGTAGTACCTCTTCATTTCTTATTTTGTCCGTCCATTTAGTTCTATTCTCTTTCTCCGTATCCAAATTTCAAATTTACCAAATGTCTAAAGTTGTGACCTCTTCAAATATGCTTTCATCAACTTTGATATTCGTACAATATATCAGGGATGGCCGAACCGCGGCTCTTTCAAATTTCCCATATAATGCATTGTTTAAGAGATATTTTTAAAACAAATTTTTTAGCTGCCACCACCTACCGGCGACTATTGTTGAGAATTGACGCTTAGTTACGTCTTAATAACGCTCCTTTTTATTTTATTAATTGTTGGAGATTCTTGGCTATACCCAATATCAGAAGGCTACGGTATGAGTCCATTTCTGTTCTTTGTAAAGCCTTTAAGTTTTTCTCGCAGTTCCTTAAAATATTCATTATTTGGAATTTTTAGAAATATTACAGGTATGGAGAAAGTCTGTGGCCACATCAGATCTTTTTCTTATCTTACGTGTCTATAATTTTATCTATTAAGGTAGTTAGGAACTCATTGGGTCCCTCGATTACAATTTTCATGTAGTCCTGCAGAGTTTCCTGACCCATTCTGTTTCTTAACTTCGCCGTGAATCTATAAATTTTGCTGAATGGGCTTTTTTATAGCAGCAGACACCGGAATGCAACACAGCTTTACGCACAAAATCTTCGGTTCCGCATATCCAATATAGGATTTTAAAATTAATTTCAAAAGGTCCTCCTTATTTTCTTCGCATTCGGCTTCGTTTACGTACTTAAATGACCGAATATCATTCGACAATGCTTTCGTTATGTGATTGGTCGAAATTAACACTTGATGTCACTTTCGACCAGCCATCATCATATTCTTTATTTAAGAGACCAATAATATTTCTTAATATTAAATACATTAAATAAAATTTTAATAATTTTCCCCGGAGGGGAATTTTATTCCACAAGGGGTGAAAAAAATCCCTCCCAGACCTCCCCTTGGATTCAATACTGATCCCAAGCGCCGATCCGTAATTTCTGCTATTTACGAAAACGCCATTTCGGTGAGTGTTTATTTTTGTTGTAGTCAAGGTGACATTGCGTTCATTTTTCTTTCTAAGCATTTCCTAACATTTTTATTAAAAAAGCTTTTACGACTGGATAAGAAGAAATACGTGCCCGTCTCATGCCTTTGAGAAACGCCTGCAAAACAACACCTTGAAAGACTAATTGCCTGCACATCTTAGGAGGACACCTCTTCCTATTCCTCACCTACTTGATAGAAAACCGAGTTTATTGGATGAAAACAAAAATAAAACTCGGCGAGAGCAACGCAATTTTATCGGAGGCAGGGAAACTACGCCGCCATCAATGTGTCCTCCGTCTCTCGCTTTCCAGCTCTCTTCTTCTCCCATCCATAAGCAAACAAAAGACGGATCTTTTAAAAGGAGGCTGCTTGAATGGCTCGGAAAAAATTTAAGATTTTTCTTTTGAGCATAAACACGACTTTCATAAGCATTAATTCTCCGGATTTTTTTCATTTCTTTCGCCATAACGGAGTTATAGGGACGCGCGATATACGCGTTCTCTCCATGTCTGGAAGATATATTTTTTAATTAAAAAACATTTCGCGATTTCGCTCTTTCGTGCCTTACGGAATGAGATTTGAGTTTACGACTCGCTCGAGGGAAAGAATTCGTCATTTCGTGTCTCCTAACGTAATAACAACCCGCCGAAAAAAAAAACGTTTTACTATCGTTCGATATTAATCGGACATGTTGCGTCGAATAACAAAAGAAGAAAAAATTTGTTATTTTTAAAGAGGCTCTTTTAGGTAGACAAATTTTGCGGATCGGGAGGTGTTACGCGTTTTTTAAGTGACGATAATAATTTTGTATTTAGTTAATCGATTCGACAAGAAATACACTTCCGAGGAGTGTTCACGCACGATTCCTGAACAGATATTTTTAGCCTAATTTCCAAACAAGAAGTCCAAACCAGGACTAATGCAGGCTGGTTTCCCGAAGTTGACGTCGGATCTCGGATCTGGATATCGCTGCGACCTTATGGCGCTATTCCAGCTGTTTATGGTGACAGCCACCTTACCAGCTTGCATAAATAAAGAAATTTATGGCCATTTTCCAATGAGCGATGACAGACAGACAGACAAACGACTTTATTAGGGCGAAATTGAGACTATGTAGTCCCTTCTTACATTTAACCCTTTCGTCATATAAGTAATTACAATATTTACAAAATAAGAGAAATTAATTACATACAGATTTTAACAAAATACAAATTAATTACAAGTTAGTATATTTGTTAGTAGATAACAGAGCGTTACCAAAGAATGTTAGTTTTGTAGGTCATAGAAAACTGTGTATCAGTTATGTTTTAACACAGAAAAATTCCCACTGCGGAAAACACCTACGAAGAGAAGAGAGGTGTAAAAAACCGCGAATTTTCTAAAACAGTTCAGGGGAAGGAAAAAAAATCAATAATATGAGAAACAGAGAAAAAAAAACATTCATAAATATAAACATATGTAGATACATTTATATCCATATAAGGGAGGGGGGGTGAGAGGGGAATAGGGATTGTAGGGTAAGATATGCCTGGGAGATTACATCGTAATTATGATACAGGAAAATAAAGTAAAATAAAATTATAAATTTATGCCTAATAAGCGTATTCTTGTGACAACCTGAAAGAAAAGATAGAGTGTGGTTCAATGCATGGGGAGTGAGAGGAGATGCTTGTAATACAAGCGTTTAAAAGTGCTTAGAGAAAGAGAGTTTTTTATTATCGTTGGAAGGCCATTCCAGAGTTTACAAGCAGTGACAGTAAAGGATTTGTTGTAAATTTCTGTTCTATGAAGTGGAGTTAGTAGTTTATCACATCCTCTGGTATTGCAATGGTGAACTGTATTAATGGTGACAAAATTAGATGAAAGATAACAAGGGATGTTGTTATTTAGAATTTGATACAATAGAGAGAGAAGGTGAAGGTTTCTTCGGGAATCAAGTTTTAGTCAGGAGAGTCGACGGAAGTATTCTGAGACATGGTCAGATTTTTTAAGATTAAAGATGAATCTGATGCAGGCGCTATGAGAACGTTGTAGTTTAATGGCGAGTTCCTTTGATAAGTCCTGGTATACAACATCACAATAATCGAAGTGAGGAAAAATTAGGGAGGTCACTAGCTGTATTTTTAGTGACGAAGGAAGAATGTTAATGAGAGGCCTTAGAGTGTGTAAGGAGGAGTTTACCGTCTTGCAGATTTTTATTATATGATTATTCCAGGTGAGCGTTTCATTAATTATAATCCCGAGAATTTTTACGATTTTGCAATAGGGTATAACTGAGCCGTTCAAAGACAGAGGAACTGATTCTGCAAGGTTTATAGATGCCAGTAGTTTCGGATAACCGATTAAAATGGCTTGAGATTTCAAGGGGTTTATGGTGAGAAAATTATCGTAGCTCCATTCTTGAAGTTGGGCCAAGTCATGATTTATGTTAGCTATGGAAAGAGATAAGTTATTGGGTTTTGTGTCTCAGTAGATTTGGAGATCATCGGCGTACAAATGATGCTTGGAGTAAGTTAAGTATTGAGAACAATCATTTATGAATAAAGAGAACAATAGAGGACCTAAAATTGAGCTCTGCGGAACGCCTTGGTTAACATTAAGCCGAAAGGACGAGGAATCGTTGTAGATGACTTGCTGGGAACGGTTGCTAAGGTACGAAGAGAACCAATCAATTGAAGGTGAAGAGAATCTCATGCAGCGGAGTTTTGCTAGGAGTATGTCTTTATCTACGGATTCAAACGCTTTACTAAAATCAAGTAATATTAGTACCGTGAGTTTTCTGTCATCCATGTGTCTGCGTATATCATTAGTGATTTTAATTAGCGCGATGGTGGTGCTATGTGACTTCCGAAAGCCAGATTGATGGGGGTCAAGTAGATGATTAACGTTGAGAAAATCTGCTACCTGTTCGTGCGCAAGTCGCTCCGGAGCTGTTGATAAAGTGGGAAGAAAGTTAATCGGTCGATAGTCATTGTATGCGGTGAGAGATTTCTTAAGGATTGGGCGGACTAACGCCTGTTTCCATTGCAATGGGAATTTTCCCTGTAATGAAGGTTGAAAATGTTAGTAAGTACGGGGAGTAATAGATGTATTAATTTGTTTATGATAATTATAGGAATACCATCAGCACCCTGGGCTGTAGATTTGATTCTGCGTATTGCTGAGAGTACGTTAAATTGCGAAACAGCTTTAAATTGGAATTGTGGAGAACCGGATGACTCGTTCGCTTTTTCAGTAAGACTACTAATTACTTTGCGTTTTCGTTCTATGTCGATTGTTGTTGGATTCGTCGAGAAGCTCTCGTTAAGAGAATCTAGTGATATGTTGGAGGTAAGGAAGAATCCTTGAACTTGCCAATTCCAAGGTGTCGCAGATTGTTCCATAAGGCGGATGTTGTTATATTGGAGCCGGATATAGAATAAGCGAATTTTATTTTGGCATTTCTAATCTGTTGCTTGGTTTTGTTTCTAATATTTTTATAGGTATTGAACGTATTTGGGCATTTATTTGATTTGAAGAGACGAAAAATTGAATCGCGTCGAGCCATCAATAGTTTTAAATCGGCCGTTATCCACGGGGCGCGAGGTTTAGAGTCGCGTGTGGTTTTGATGGGTGCGTATTTATCGAGTCGATGTAAGAGAAAAGTGTTAAGTGCTTCAATTTTTGCGTCTATGTCGTCTGCATATTCAATAGTGTGCCACGGAAGACACGCAGCTTCGGCAATTAAACTATCATAGTCAAGGTTTTTAAAATTTCGTTGGGAGATGAATTTCTGCTTAAATTTTGGAGAGTTTAGTGAGTGAGTGAGTAGGCTAGAAAAATTAAGTCATGGGAGGAAATGACCGGGACAGGTAGTTGACCATGTGTGCAAACTTTATCTGGGTTAGCAGTAACTAATATGGCAATCCAAGTGGAAGAATTTTTAGTGTTATTTGTGGGTTTTAAAGGTAGTAAGCTGAGGTTGTGCGATGTAAAAGAGTTTTTAAAAAAGACGGTATCGGAGGAGCTTGAGGCAAAATTTGCATTAAAGTCACCAGATATGATTAAGTGCTCATAATCGTGTCTTAAGTTGGCAATGATCTCGTCAATGTCAGTTAGATAACGAATTGCAGTGTGACGGGACGAAAGCAGGTGTATTTGGGTTAAGAGTACATCTACATCTACATTATACCCTGCAAGTCACCTTTTCGGTGGATGGCAGGGGGTGCAGTGCACCAAGGGTCCATAGTTTTCCTACGTTATCTTTTTCTATTATGCTCTCTTATCGTCCTAGGGAGAAACGATCCTCTATATCGCTCCGTTCTACAGTCGATCTCGCGAATCTTATCCTCACTGTCCTGCCTTCCGAGATACGTCGGGCTTCTGATAAGTCCTACTGCCTCATTCGCTAGTCCCTCCGACATAAATTTTTCCAGTAGTTTAATTCTAGCCTGCAGCCTACGTTCCTCTAACGATGTCCATTTCAGATTATCTATTAATGATGTTACGCTTTGTTTACTATCGTAATTCCTCTTTACAAATCTAGCTGCCCTGCACTGAACCTTTTCTATCTCGTTAATGAGTCCCTTTTCGTAAGGATCCCACACAGCTGAAACATATTCGACCTGCGGTCGAACCAAGGATAAATAACATAATTCTTTCACTTTTTCGGAGCTATTTCGAACTATTCTCCTTATAAAGGCCAGCTTTTTGTTAGCGGCACCTATCAATCGGCGAATGTGTGTCCCACGAGAGATCACGATGGATCGTGACTCCGAGGTATTTAATCGAGTCTGAAACTGGAATCTCTACTCCGTCCAACGAATAATTATTATTCAACGAGATACTCTTGGTTCTCCAGAAGTTGATGACGCAGCTTTTCTTTTGGTTTATCTCTAACTGCCATTCCTTACACCATGCAGAAATAGCTTCTAGGTCATTTTGGAGATACTGGTGGTCTTCCGGATTGCTTATTTCTCTATAGATGACGGTGTCGTCCGCGAAAAGCCTAATTTTACTTCTGACTACTGAGCTGATATCGTTTATATAAATTAGAAATAATAACGGACCAATTACACTACCCTGTGGAACGCCAGAGACAACCTCCACTAAGTTCGAAGATTTCCCATCTATAACAACCATCTGCTTCCTATGATTTAAAAATTCACGGATCCAATTAACGATTTTAGAATTAGCGCCTAAGGTTTCTAATTTCGTTATTAACTTCCTGTGAGGTACCTTATCAAAGGCTTTCCTAAAATCTAAGAAGATGGCATCGACCTGCGTATTCTTTTCTCCGCTTCTCAGTAAACAATTAACAAAAAGACCGAGCTGAGTATCACATGACCTACCTTTCCTGATGCCGTGTTGACAATCATCTAACAATAAATTACTATCAAGAAATCGCATTATGTTGCTAACGAGTATATGCTCGAGAATCTTACACGATATCGAAGTTAAAGAAATCGGCCTGTAATTTTCTGGAGTCTCCTTGTCGCCGCCCTTATGAATTGGGGTAACGTGCGCTAACTTCCAGTCGCTAGGGACCTCCGCGCGAGAAATGGATTTCTCGAATATTATCAGAAGAAAAGGTGCTATTTCTTCAGCTAATTCTTTTAAAACGCGTGCAGGAATTTCTTCGGGGCCAGTGGCTTTGTTATGTCTAATGGAACTTAATTGCTTTGCTATTCCCACCTCAGAAAATACTATATCGTTCATCAGGTCCCCCCTTATTGCGGGTGCATAATGTACGCAATGGTCGCTGACGGCTGTGAATGCTTTTACAAAATGACCGTTTAACAGGTTGGCTTTCTCTACGCTATCATGAATAACGGCACCCGAGTCATTACGCAGGGAAGGTATTGTAGGGCCTCTACCTTGGACCTCTCTCACATAGGACCAAAACGCTTTAGGGTCCTCCTTCAAATAATTATTTAATACCTTATTCCGGAAGTTAGTAAAAGCCTCGCGCATAGTAGTTCTCGCTTTAGCGCGGGATTCCTTATACGTCTTAACTTTAGTTGCTCTATATTCATCGGATGATGTAGACGGCATATTTTTTATTTTCGCGTGGCTTATTCTCTGACGCCTAAGCGCACTCCTAACTTGCTTATTGTACCAACGTGGCTCTTTATTGTCGACCTTCAATTTAATTGGAATGTACTTATCGATACTCTCTAGCATTATATCCTTGAATAGTTTTCATGACGACTCAGCACCTGATCGTTCGGTCATATCACGGAAGCCAGGTAGTATTTCTCGTAGGCGCGACCTGAAGCTTGAAAAGTTTTCCCTAGCAAATATATAAAACTTTCTTTGAGGCTTAGGGTGCCTATCGATTTTCAACTTACACTCTGCATATACGGCCTGATGATCACTTATCCCATCTTCAATGGTGACTTTGTTTATTCTTTCTGGGACGTTAGTTGCTAATAAATCTAATATGTTTCCCAATCGCGTTGGCTTGCTGACTAATTGAAGGAGAGAGTGCTCGCAGAATGTTTCGATTAATGCCTCACAGGATTCGCTAGAATCGAAACATAGGTTTTCCTAATCAATTGAGGGTAAGTTTAAGTCACCACCGACTATAATGATTCCATCTTGATTAATCAATCTAAGCTTTGATAATTGTTTCTCGAGACTTAAAATACAATCTACACCAGCGTTAGGTGTCCTGTAAAACGAGCATATGAACACCTTTTTGGAGCCATCTTTACCTATGCGGCACCAAACACTCTCGATATCCTCGTCACTTATCGGAATCTCACTGCTATCGTACTTATCGCTAACCGCTATGAAAACTCCCCCTCCCGATCTATTAGCGCGATCTTTTCTATAGACACGATAGTCTCTAGGAAATATCTCCTGACTCTGAATCTCATCCGTTAACCAACTTTCTGTGCCAATCACGACGTCGGCATGCAGACTGCGAATAAGATGCTCGAACTCAGCAATTTTCCTACGGATGCTGCGACAGTTCAGTACGACGACGTTTAATTTCTCACTATCACTTCGCATACTAATCTCACCCTTGACTTTCTCTTCCACTCTAAAACTACATGCGCTCCCACCACAATCACTCCCACGACTGTATGGCGTCGCATCAAAATTGGAATTGCGACCCGTCGCGCCCTTTACGGAACATTCTATCAATGACCTATCGCGAAATTGGTGCTGCATGTTACGCTCGGTGTATATTCTACATCTACAACATCTACAAGTTACCCTGCAATTCACCAAGTTGGTGGGTGGCAGGGGGTGCAATGCACCAAATCCTACCTAAAGATTGTCTAACGCAATTCGAAATTTCCTATTGTGATCTCTTATTGTCCTCGGAAAGAACGAGCCTAGATAACGCTCCGTCCTACAATCGATCTCACGTATTTTATCGTCTCGATCATTTCTACCTATATACGTCGGTGCCACAATTATTCCCACTACCTCCTCTTTTAGACATTCTGACCTATATTTCTCTAGAAGTTTTAACCTTGAGTGCAATCTACGGTCCTCCAGTGATACTCAGTTCAAATCGCTCAATAAAGAGGTGACGCTTTCCTTATGTTCGTACTTTTGTTTTACAAATCTGGCTGCTCTGCGCTGTACTCTTTCTAGTTGAATTATGTGTCCCTTTTCGTACGGATCCCATATGCTCGCTGCGTATTCCACTTGTGGTCTTACCAGTGATAAGTAGCATGTTTCGCGTACTTTCTCTGTAGTGTTCCGTACTATTCTACCTATGAATGCCAGTTTCTTGTTGGCCGCGCCTATAACTCGACGAATGTGCATGTCCCACGAAAGATCTCGACAAATGGTTACTCCTAAATATTTTACATACTCAGCTTGTCGAATACTCATTTCATCTATTTTATATTCGAAACCTAAATCTTTGTTCTTACTTTTCCAGAACGTGACTGCGGCACATTTAGTTTAATTAATTTCGATTTGCCATTCTTTGCACCACGCTGAAATGGCTCTTAAGTCTTCACACAGAGACTGATGGTCCTCCTGATTTTTTATTTCTTTATATAGAACGGTGTCATCGGCGAAAAGCCTAATTTTACTACGAACAATCGAGCACATATCATTTACATAGATTAGGAAGAGCAGAGGGCCCAATACACTTCCCTGAGGAACACCCGAAGCAACTTTAACGGGGGACGAGTATTTCCCATCGATGACAACTATCTGTTCCCTATTCGAGAGGAAGTCTCTCACCCAACCGACAACTTTCGAATTGATACCACATTGTCCTAACTTCGCAATTAATTTCCTATGAGATACTTTATCGAACGCCTTCCTGAAATCAATGAATATGGCATCGAGCTGAGTATTTTTCTCTCCGCATCGCAACAAATCGTCCACGAACAGGCCGAGCTGCGTTTCGCATGATCTACCTCTCCGGAATCCGTGTTGGCATCCGCTAAGCAATGAATGACTATCTAAATAGCGCATTACAGAGCTAAAGACTATGTGCTCAAGTATCTTGCACGATAATGAAGTTAAGGATATCGGCCTATAATTTTCGGGGTTCTCTCTGTCGCCACTCTTATGGATGGGCGTAACATGTGCCACCTTCCAATCTTTAGGAACTACTCCTTCTCTAATGGATTTCTCGAATATAATTTTCAAATACGGCGCGATTTCAGCAGCTAATTCTTTCATTACACGCGCGGGAATTTCCTCCGGTCCAGGAGATTTATTTGGCTTAATTGAATGAAGTTGGAGCGCGATGCCATTTTCCGAAAATACCAAATCTTCCATCGAATCGCCCTGACGCATAGGAATTGGGGTTTCACATTCATCGTCATCACGAGTAAAAGCTTTGATCATTAGATAATCTTTCGGGATTCTTATTTTCTACAAATGCATCGATTATCCCCTGACCCAAAACTGACCTACACCCTGCCCTACTCTCTAGCCTAAAAAATCCCTACTGTGCTCGAGAATCCTACTCGCTACTCTCTGAGCCGATTCGGGCGTGTAGTGAACACCAGAGTGATCCAGTGGTGCCCTGCACGATTCGATATTCGGCCGTAGGTCGACGAAGTCCACTCCCAAGTCTCGACAGAAATTCCACAGCCTTCGGTTCAGACCTTCAACTCTACTCCAAACCTCAGAACCGCGGTCAATCCTAGGGACTATACTGCAGACAGTAAGCCGCACATCGGAACCCGACTCCTCTCGGACACGAGCAACCTCAGAGGCCAAGTCCTTAAAAGAACTTAAAATCTCCTCGGACCCGCGCTTCGAGGCGTCGTTAGTCCCAACATGGGCCACCACCCGCAGCCGAGAGCAACCTGTCGCCACTACCGCTTCTCTCACCGTGTTGGTCACTTGCGGCACCGTGCCTCCTGATATACATCTGGAGAAGACCCGCTCTTCAACTCCCTCCCGGCGAGCACTGGATAACAGGGGTGCCATTACACGCCGAACGTTAGAGCTACCTAACACTAACAACCCTCCCTTCCCAACCCGACTCCCCTTGGGCCCGGCCTCCATCGAAGAGACTGGAGTGGGTACGGGCGCAATGGCCGTGGAGTCGTCCTCCGACAACACCTCGAACCTATTACTGACAGGAAGAGAGTCCGCCGAAGCATTCCCAACTCCCTGCCTCCGCAGCACCACCCCACGATCTCCCCGAGTGGACACCACTCTCCACTCATCGGATTTCCCAGCCCGAGGACCCTCAGCCTGCGGTAAGGAGTCAGAGTCAACCCCGATCACTCTACCGGCTGCCGCACCCAGGCGAACCCGGGCCGCCAATTTGGCGCGGCGAGATTTCAGGGATGACCCCGCACCCCCCACACGAACCAAGGCTGCCTCGGACCTTTCCACCCTCTGAAGGAGGTCCGCAACCACCCTCTCCAGCTCCGTGATTCGAGCCCTCATGGCCTCGCAACCAGCGGCGCACAAGAAGGAGGAAACGGGAGTCCTCGGTGAAGCCATCCTAAACTTACCTAATTTATATACTAACGCAAAAGAGTTACAATATAAAAACAAAAGCTGAAATGGGATAAGGCTAAAGAATTTGGTCTGTTTTAAAGCGGGGACGCTCTTCGTGTAGCGTACGAGAAAGGGTCAAACGCAGGTATAAAGTGAAAGGCGTAAACAACACAAACAAGGTTAGATCACGCACAGGAGATGATAGTACACAACTACGAAAAATATAAACACTATGGAGCGTAAAACTAAAACAAACTAACAAATGTAACGAGAATATGCTAATACACAATAACTACTATGATATAAATGTTATTTTCTAAACGGGAGAATGAAAATTCTAACAAGAAACTACGAGGCTTAAAAGTAAACTATTACGGTAGAGAAAAATAAAAACTATAACGTGGATGTTATAACAAAACTAATTACATAACTTAAACGAATGTTAAATAAAATTACCGAAGGATAACAATAGAATAAAGTAAATTGTTAGTTCTACTTAACACTACAGCTACTCTAATGCTACAGCTACTCTAGTCGCTCGAGGCTACGTAGGAGCTCGCAGGAGCAAGTGAAAGGCACGTCCGTTCACTTCAACAGCCAGGTAAAGACTGAGTAGAGTAGAGTAGAATTAGGCTGAAGAGAAGCTTTGGTAATTTCAGTAATTAAAGATTTAGAATGAATTGGCTTAACGGATTTCAATTAAATTTTGTATATAATATTTGTACAACATAACATAATTAAATCAAGATGCTTAAAGTGTAGCTACAGAGCAGGAATACCACACTAAAAAGTTTAATAATATTTCATTTACACGTATTTCTAGAGAACTGACCTAATGCATTTTAAACAAATATAGTATATCTAATCTTCATATAAATAAATTACCAAAATATCATATTTCAAACGGGTCGACCTAACAGGGCTACCACAATATTTCGGTTAGATTTTTATGTAACTATGAATTTGGAAGGTATTGGCTGAACGGATTTCAAAAATATTTCGTGTGTAGGGCGAGTATAGAATGGGAAAACGAAATGCATATGTTTAGAACGGATAAAAAAGCAGGGCTACCACAATATCAGGAAAAATATTTTTCTGATTTCAAAGCAAATACATTAGTATACGATTATACTACGGCGAATTTGACGAAAAGTAATTCTGTACCACGGGAAACCTGTGTACACCCTTAATTGTTATATATTAAAATTGTAATGAAAGGAAAGTAGGCAGATTAGTTCTTTCCAGAACTATTTGTTTAATTCTCAATACGCAATAACCTTCTCGAAAAATTGAAGCAAAATATTTTTGTCATTCATTTCGTTAAATTTAAAACTGCCTCAACATCGCGAGCAATGCATGAATAGAATATTATAGGATTTTTTTCTGATCTAAAAAGCGACAAAACAGGTGCGTGTGTGTATTTTTGGCTTATTAACCTCTTGGATTCTTGTAGCCATAACTCCTTCCACACCGAACACACAAACAAGGAAGGAGGGAAACCCGATGCCGGCATTAGCCTACACTTAACGAAGAACACCAAGGGGACCAGCGGCTTAACGTCCATTCTGAAGGACGGAACGCTGACTTTGCGCTGTCTCCTCAAACCACACAAACAGGGGGCCTGACGACCTTGGAGAAAATCCTACTTTCGCAGGATTCGTGCTTGCTGCCATTTCGAGCAGCAGACGAGTAGCTGCTGAGTAGCAGTCAGCGTCCTAACCACTACCCCCCCCCCCCCCGCGCCAAAACAAGCTTTCTTAACTGAATGTTCACTATTTTGTGCTTTCTAAAAATGTTAATGATGTGATGTCAATGAATGTGTTAGAAGCAAAAATATATGTATCTCCATGTAGGCCAGTGATGGTCAACCTACGATCCGCGGGTCACACGCGGCCTGCAAAAGCTATGATGCAAAAGAGATCCGTAAATTTAACACGCTATGAGGTCCGCCCAAATATTTGGCACTACCATAACAACCCGCCATGCAGAAAAGATTGATCAAGGCGTCGGTAACGTTTTTTCTGTCTGGTGGCACTCTTTATTAATATTCATATTTTGTGATACTCCTCGCGTGCCACCTTAAAATTCATTTGGTCCTAAATCCTTACGAAAAGTGTTTCTTGTAGAATTAATCATTCTGAATCTAATACAGTATAACTATAACGCGGATTACAATAGAAATAAAAGTAGAATTAATTTAAAAATACATATTTTCCTAATTCTTCTCTGAAATATCGTGCCATGAAAAACCTCATCGCGTGCCACCTTTTGGCACGCATGCTACAGGTTACCACTGATCTAGGCCAAATATTCGAAGGAAAGAAATAATGCTGTAGAATTGGAGCAATTCGAAAACTGTTATGCTCCAAAGCGATTCGTCCGTATTTCTTTAAGTCTTCGATTGTTAATTACATTGCGAAAGTCTTTTAAAATGAATTATTAAGCAAGTGCTAACTATAAGTGCTTACCATATATGCCGCTTAATGTGAATGCCTTGGGTACAGTTTAATTGATAGCGTTAAGCGACCGCTAAAAATAAACGGCAGCCTTCCTTAAACTAAATTTGCTTTGGAATTATTTCGATGACTGGTAGATAACAATAGACGGCTACAATATTAAGCGGTATCTACTGCACTCCATATCGAAGTCCATAAATGGACACAGCGCACTCACTGCCGATATACACTAAATGAACAGTTTCTGAATTACTTCTGTTTTTCTATTTAAGATAATATTGCGTCGAGTCAGAACCACCGAATAAGAATCGACTTTGACAGAGTAACATACAAGAGGGGCCTAAGTTCCCCCTTCTTATCGAAACCGTGAATAGCCCTCCTGGTTCTTTGTCGTTACGAAAACTAAGAAAAACGAAAATCTCATCCGCGAAAGTTTCTTTGTTCGCCGAAAGGTTCTTTTATTTTTTTCGCAGTGTCGTTTCGAGAAAAAGTGTCTTTTCGTCGTCATTGTCGAGTGACCTTCCAAGAGTCCAGAACTGAGGAGATTACTTCATCGGACCCTTTTTCCAGCGGAAGAGCACGAAAGAGAGAGAGAGAGAGAGAGAGAGAGAGAGAGAGAGAGGGCTTTCCTACTTCGCAAGAAGCCAATTCCGATTGAAAAGTTTTCTTTCCAAAGAATAGCTCGGAGGAAATCGCTTCATTTTTTTTCTCATCGTGGCACGCGCAAATTTTTCTCTGTCTCCGCTTGAAAGGGTTTCGTTTGTTCGACCAGAGAAAATAACATTTGACTATCGTTCGCGTTGCCTTGGAATGTCGACAGTTTGGCAATGGACACAAAGGAGGAACGTTTCCATGCTGACTTCGTCTGGTGGCCGAGAATCGAACGTTGCGCTGTGAAATCGGATTCGATTCTTTCGCTTTGAGATTCCACATTGAGCATTGCGTTTTAATTTGAGAGTATAAAAATTAGTTGTATGGACCGTAACTTGTATAATTTACTGTATGACTAGCGCGACGAGCGTGTACTTTTGACGTAATTTGCAAATTTTGGGGAAAGAATTTTTTCGATACATCTTTTTCATTTGTATTTTGACTGTCTGCAACCTTATCGCCCCAGCTACAAGAGGAGATAATAGGGCGAAGATAACGTTAGGAAGAGCGGAAACTAATCTAAATGTACGCCCGTGTCCCTCACTTTGGTTACATATCTTCCCCAGCCAAACAAGTTTCAACAAATCTATTTGGCAGGTCTCCATAAAGCTCGAAAAAAATAAATTTCCAATAGTAATATAGATTGAACTAGATATTTTCATTTTAAATTCTAAGATTCTTATAAAAGAGAAATTTTCGAGGAAACACATGCTTGGTTTTGTATAATAAAATAAAAAATATAAATAAATTATCGTGCAATAATTAAACTTTGTGGATTAACATTCCTTCGCAAACATTCTCAGCCTTTTAGCCGGTTATAATAAGAAATCAACTTTTAAATTTGTCTTTGCCTCCAAATATTAAAAAAAAACATTAAAAATTAAATTTTGTTTTTCCAAATATTTCTTGCATTTTACGATCCTATGGATTTCCTACCGATGTTTTTAAAATTTTTATTTTTATTTCAGTGGCATAATTCTGCATTGAAAAAATATTAGAAGTTCTCATAAATCCGATCAGTTTACAAAAGTGAAAATTTTAATGCGTAGGCAATGCTGATTTTTCAAGTCCTTTGAATAAATAATAATTTTCGGAGGATTGGGTAAGAACAAATTGAAAAGGCTTCCCAATTCATACCTTCCGTATAATTTTGAGTTCACTCAAAAGGGACAGTTTCTTCGAATATCGATTCAAATCTTAAGCTGCCGACAAGGAGAAAATTATAGATTTTTTCTCGAAAATATAATACTTAACAATCAGTTATTTCTTGCAAAAGGATTTTATGAACTCGCTCACAGACAAACATTTTGAATACCGGAGAATAGGCGGAGGGATCAAGAGATAAGCTTGCAATAAAACATCGAACCCTCTACGTTATGAAACTCATTGTCCAAGGATGCAATGCTGAGAAGTCTTAAGATCTAATAGACATGAAATTTTCCAACGAAATTGCTTGTTAACTACAGCGTACGTGGAACCAGTCACCATTCTACTTCATCTTTTATTTTTCGTTATTTTTTTGGTACTTTTTTGATTCGCCATCCTGATTTTGTTTCCATGGACGTTTTTAAAAGAATTCTCAAGAAATTCCTTCATCTTCCACAACTTAGTTCAAGCATAAGGATAAAGAAACTGCTTTCCTTCAGTCTGAATTCGGATAAGAAATGAGAAAGAAGGCGTCATTTCCGTTACCGTCGTCCGGAATTAATTTGACTTTCTTCGAAGAACTGCCGGAAATATATTCTAACCTGTCTGTAAGGGCGATGCCTTCGATACTTTTCGATGATTGAATTACCCCTTAAAAAACGCTCAATAACAAACAAAAGTTACACTTCTTAGTTTATAGTTTATTCTAAGCACAGTTTTATTTACTGACGTCTAGGTGTTCGTAGTCATTTAAGATGTATAATCAAATAACAAGGAAAACTTTTGATATGGAAATTTCAATTTCTAGATCGAAAAATATATTTGTATTTCTAAATACGTTTTGAAACAAAGATAGAAAAAATATCTTAACGTATAGGAATACAAACATAATGAGAAACAAAAAATAATCAAGTTAACACTTTCTGTAAATTCAAAATATTTCAAATTAAAACATAATGAGATATCACTATGGTATACTTATTTCTTTCTATTGCAAGCACAATTCTACTCCCTGGCGTATACGTTGCAGTTTAACTTCCAAAGAACTCGCTATAATCTACTGATAACCACGAGAAGTTTTAAATAGAAATTTCAATTACTCAATCTAAAATTACGGTTTATTTTGTGAACAACTGACAGGTACCATATTCACGCCCAGGGCAATGGATGGCATAGCTAGGTGAAGTAAGCGAGGCTTAACACCTAAAAATGAGAAACATTGCCTCTCAAAATGCTTCTCGCACACAAAATAACGAGAGAAATTAATTCCTTTCCTTCCTTCCTAGGAGATCTATCCAGTGCAGGTATCTGTTAAGAAAATATAAAAGCATTCTCACAAAACGCTTTCACATAACACTTTGTAGAACAATTTCGTCAGAAATTTTTTTAAAAAATATATGCTATTTTTAAGACTTCTTGATTGGAGATCAGAACAAACTCACTCCGTCACGTTTTCTTAAAGAGTGATTAATGCATATCCACTACATATCTACTTGACAAATTCAGAGTAACTGTCAACCGCTTAATAAGTAATGTGAACAACTGACAGGTACCATATTCACGCCCAGGGCAATGGATGGCATAGCTAGGTGAAGTAAGCGAGGCTTAACACCTAAAAATGAGAAACATTGCCTCTCAAAATGCTTCTCGCACACAAAATAACGAGAGAAATTAATTCCTTTCCTTCCTTCCTAGGAGATCTATCCAGTGCAGGTATCTGTTAAGAAAATATAAAAGCATTCTCACAAAACGCTTTCACATAACACTTTGTAGAACAATTTCGTCAGAAATTTTTTTAAAAAATATATGCTATTTTTAAGACTTCTTGATTGGAGATCAGAACAAACTCACTCCGTCACGTTTTCTTAAAGAGTGATTAATGCATATCCACTACATATCTACTTGACAAATTCAGAGTAACTGTCAACCGCTTAATAAGTAATGGCGAGCTTATATCAAGCCGCTGTTCCGCTATGATACGCAATGAATGTGTGGCGCTGTGGTGACGTGGTAGAGATAGAGAAATAGATAGAGAAAGAGAGAGAGCTGGCTGCAGCGCATTTAGTGGACCCCGTATCATCATAGTGAACTACATGTAAAACCTAGTAATCTATTCTGCCATAAGAGTTTCATACCCCTGAATAGTACCGTGGTGTTCTAATATGGATTGCGAAGGACGTAAACACAAGATTTTTGCACAAACAAGAAAGAAAAATCGTATATAAAGTGATCAGTACTTCAAAAAAGTGTCGGCGGATGCAGACTATTCAACATGTACAGCTGGTTACAATGTTGTTCAAGAGCGAACGGCGAGCGCTTTTGGCATAGCGGCATAGAACTTCGTGCATCATGCGTTGTTTTCCGAGCGTAAGTTTATGCAGACTGGCGTTTTGGCAGCAATGTAACGTGTATTTTCTCTCTCTCTGCGCAGTAATCTCGACTCACCCGCCTTCGTTCGTGCTCCCAACTATATTGTAATTTCGTCAAAAATGACAGGAGGGAAGGAATGAGATCTTCAGTTAAATAATTGAGCTACCTTTTAATTCCGCAGTTTCAACGTTGATTACAGTTACTCATGTGATTGTCGGGCCCATTTAATTCGGATAACGGAAGGAAACAAAAATATGAGGTGGAAAATAAAATCAATAATACCATATAAGCACATCAAAAAGACAATATGCACAGCTGCTGGAAATACAAAATTGCGATGAATATTTCCTATATAGGAGTATGGGCTCCCAAGTGTGGCGACAATGCGATTTTCTATGGTAGATAAATTTTGCTCGTTGCTCATAACGCGAATAGTTGCCGTGTTTTCTGATTACAGACCAATTTTTGAGTTGATTCGAAACGGATTCGATTACTATTATCAATAAAAATAAACTTCGTTTAAATCTGAGGTTGGTATCTATATTCTAAACTAGTGCTTCCCAAACTATGGTCCGCGGGGCATTTGTGGTCCGCGAAGGTTTCCAAAATGTAATTTTTTACAATTAACCGCATATTTAATTGATTTTTTTGGGAAAATTTAATCAATTCCTAGATTATCACAGGTATTTAATACTTTATTAACCCTTAGTTAGTACAGAGTACGCCAACGCATTTTTAAACGCTGGCAATTTGTAAATTTTGCTTCACATACATTTTTCTTTTATGTAACCTTTGAGTATTGTCTGAGTAGTCGAAGAAGTTGCTTGCAACCTTTTAGCTATTTTTCTTGAGGAGTAAAACAGACTCAAAACTGTGTGCGTCGCTTCTACCGTGCTATATACGCATCGCGATTTGTCTGCAATAATTTCAATAACGATAATTTTTTGAGCATTATTTCTTCTATTGTTACAATGTTTATCCAAAAATGGCGCTTATTTTAATATTTCATGGTAATAAATTTTTAATACTATAATGCGTATCCAATTAACCCCTTTTCTTAAACGTAGTTACAGTAAGTACGTTTGTGTAAGAAATGAGGTGGTCCGTAAGGCCTGGAGGGTTGCTGCAGTGGTCCGTGGGGCTCAAAAGTTTGGGAAGCATTATTCTAAACTATCCTCAAATGCAAATAAAAAATCCTACTCTTCCTCCAACTGTAAACAAAATAAAAAAGGAAGCTTCATGGGATCGTATCCGGACTTCTTTTGAGATTTTCGATTTTTCTCGATCATAGGATCACATATGCTTTCACAAAATTTCTGCAATTAATTCCTACCAGATGTGCCTTTAAAATGGTTCACGGACAGACACTTGTTAGTTACTACATAAAGATTTTACCGAGACAAATAAAATCTGACTTTTTTCCGGAAATTTTCGTTAGCCTCATCCGATCTGAGAAAAATTAGCATAACCGTGATTTTCGCAGCGATGTTTTTTCACGGAGCAATTTTAAAAAATCCCTTTAAAAAATAGCTACACGACGTATTTCGGGCGCGAGGGAACGCTTGTATACCGAAAACGTAATGGGACCACAAATTCGAATTTATAGGTCCCAATTAAACATTGATATTTTATGCCCGATATCTGAACGGGAGAATGGCGAAACTGGTTTTAATTCTCCTCGTATGAATGCCTGCGAGGGAAACTTCGTCGATTGTCGCATCTCGCAATTGCGCGCGAATATTTTTCATCTCTTTCGGTCGCTTTGAAAAAGTAACTTGAATGGAGGAACTTTCATAGTCAAGACTTCGTATGAATTAAAAAATGTATGTATTCGAATCCTTTACTCACGATGGTATCCTATTATCAAAGAAATATAGCAACATTTATCGCTGGTGTAATATCTCCCTGAGGATCTTTCCAGCTGGCGCCAATTATTCATTATCATGAGACAGATGTAGGATTTCTTAGCCGCACATTTTTGGCGCCAATAATTGGGCTGTCCTATTGTTTATTGAATCTATATACGGAAGGAAGGAGGAAAGTCTAGTGCTAGCTTACTCTTTCAGAAAAAGCATCCAGCCAGCCGCACACAACTTATTAAATGACGAAACCGAGTTATTTCGGAGTAGGCGAGCCACTTTTGGGTGGCGAACCCGAGATATCTCGGGGTAACCCGCGTAATTCGGTAACTTGGTGGTAATTAGAAAATATTTCGTTGAAATTACAAGTACAAATAATCAGGCCGAAGATGACCATACTTCATGGAATTCCTGAATAGGATGGAACAGGTGTAGTAAATAAAACACGAAGACTTTGTATATTTCCTCGGAAAAATGATTGTCTACCGGTCGCATAAATAAGTAAAAAGTTTAAATAACTACGTGTGCGTTCATTTACTTCACGTATTCCTTCCAGTCACTGTTAACATTTAGACGTAGGTGCAAATATTTGTCACCGGGTTCTTCCTATAAAATATACTCGTGTTTTACCACTTCCTTTTAAAGACTATTTTGGCAAATACAAAGTAGAGTGGGTCATAAATTCCAGTGTAGAAAGTATATAAAAATTCAGCGTAGCTTTAGAAGCATTCTCTTGTTTATTTATGTTCCCATCATCGATGTGTTTAATTCGCTTTAACACTTGAGTCGTGGGAATTTAACGGAATGGTATAAATTAAAATATTTAAGAATAAAGTTGGTTTGGCATTAAAGCATCTTGTAAATGTTAACAGATGGCGATGGAAGCAAAGGAATGCTTGATGGGGCGAAGTACGGTGGGGACCTCTTTAGCCCCTAAGGCAGCCATGAAGGTCCATCTTGAATCTAGAAAACTCCATAAAAATAGGGAATATTGGGATTGAAAAAGTTCTCAATTATATATTATTAAACTTTTTTATTGATAAATTAGTTATTATTGCACGTATATATGCTATAATTCTGTAATTTTAGAATTTTAATTGATGCATGCGTCAAAGATAGTTTGGGTTAAGTATTGTAGCAGTCTGGCTTTCGATCCCCAAGCACTGTGCCTGCGTGTCGTCCTTCAAACAAAGAGACGAAACAATCCTGATTTTTTCCATGATTATATGGTAACCTACCGTACTGAGGGTGGCAATGTTGCACAGGTTCACGATAGTTAAAATGTTTCATTTCATAAATTTCTCAATGCGCTACTTAATTAAATTATTCTCGTTTTGTTACCGCGATTTCTCTCCCCATTAAATGGAATATTTTTTCGTGCCTCTTTAAGTAGTTTAGTAGCTTGAACGAATTTAAATCACAGGTTATTAATAATAATTAATACAAATATTTCACCAGCTTTTGCTGTCAATACTCAAATTTACAGTAAAAGAGAAGTTTGTATTGATTTTCTTTGTTGGCATATATACTGATCCCGAATCGGCTATTATTCATTAAAATTTTCCATTAGAAAAGATTTTAGCTTCAAATAATTGGGTACTTTATCCTCGATTCCGTTATTACCATTATAACAAATAATAAAAGTTGTTCTTTATTAACATTTCCTCAGCCGTTTCTTAGGTAATACCATAAGGCAGGGCATAAAAAATAAGTTCAGTTCCTTATTAAAATTTCCTCAGCCGTTTTCGAGGTAATACTGGAGTGCAGAGCATAAAAAATAAGTTAATTGCAGTACTCTTCATCGACATATGCACCGATTTTCATGAAAAAATCCCATTAGTTCCGATTTAGCCTCCAAATAATTGGTCACTTTATCCGCTATTCTGTTATTACCGTTATACCGAAGGATAAAATTTCAGCTCATTATTAACATTTCCTCGGCCGTTTCCAAGGTAATACCATAGCGCAGAGCATAAAAAAATAGGTTAATCACAGTACTCCCGTGACCAGTTACCGTAGTTACTAGATACAGCAGCGGGAAGCATTCTTAAGGGATTTCTAGGCTCTATCCAATAAGCTCGAGCGTAAGAGTATCTCTTCTTCGCTGTTCATGCCTTGCAAAAAAAAAGAAAACCATGTCCATTTCGAAGCATCCCTTTGCTCCGAAAAAATATATAAGGAGACCTCCTCTCATCTCCTTTTTTCGTTACAAGCTCGACCGACGAACCTTCTCGAGAAAATCCGCACTTCCCAGGATTCCTCGGGTGAGGCCCTTGTCGTCTCCATTTCGCAAAGACCTTAGACAAGGGATTTTTTCGAAGGGGGAGGAGAGAAAAGGAACGCATCATGCGTGAAAAAAGGATACAAGTGTGTGTGTGAGAGAGAGAGGGAGGGGGAAGATAAATATTGGGAAAGATTCATGCGAGAATAAGACGACTAGCGTATATAAAAAAATATAAAACCTCGGATACGCAAGAATAAGCACCGAAAAGCTTAACGCGGAACAAAATGCAGGATAGGATGGGAGAAGTAAGCGGAGGACGATTTCTGTTCTAAAAGGTTGGGTCTGGAAAAAATTCCTTAAAAGCTTCGGCGGCAATATGAATATTGGGTTTTGCTACGAATTGCCTTTTCTTACGGTTGGGAGAATGCCTCTCTGTTTCTCTGCCTCCATATCTCTCCGTATATATATATATAAAAGAATGTGTGTGTAGTTGTACACGTGAAGAAATGTGTGCACATACGAGTACATAAAACTGTGTACAAATTTGGCCGTATGTACATGTGTAAACATGTCTGGACGTGTGTGGACATGTGTGCACATGCGCGTGCATGCATTTTCGTGAGTGTACGTGATTGTAAATGTGTGCATATGTGTGGTCATGTGCGTACATGTGCGTGCATGCGTGTGCACTCGTAAACATGTGTGCATATGCGTATATGTTTGTACATGTGTCTACTGTATGTGTATACTGCATTGAGGTGGGTGTATACATGTATCTGCAAAGGTATATGGTATAAAGCATATTCCAGAAAATTTACACTTGTTAAAACAAGGAAAATTTGAGCTCATGAAAGCTTTTTGTCCGTGTAGTGAATCATGAAATAACTACTGTGGCCATTCAGCGAGTCATTCACCAGTGCAAAAGTGGACTGCAGAAGTAATCAAATTAATTGAAAAAGAATATATGAGAGCATGAAATGTTAGCTTCCAGTTTGTTTTTCATTCGAACAAAATTCCAATTTTTGTTTTTGCTTCATTTCCGGGTACTTTTCTGCCGGAACACGATTGCTCTATTATATTTGTGTGAACACCACTTTTCAAATCACAATTATTCACCCAATTTATATTTTCTTGTAACATAGCCCTTAACTCGAGTCTAATGACTGCATCAGAGTACTGGAAAGCGAAAATGATGCAATACTTTGCGCTAATGTCGAGCAATTTGTGTTTTTTTTTTATAAAAATTGTTTACTGATTGCGTAACCATGTACATGTACATAAATTATCTTCTGCGTTTTAGCTATTTCCAATAATTTCATGAATCGTAAGTAAAATGTAAGCATAATTGGCGTGTAAAGCATCTAGAAGCGTGATAAAACTTTGCGCAGGTGTGCGTGTTAATGCGTGTGCGCGTATAGACACACGCACGCACGCATTGATGCACGTGCCCGTACGAACACAAACACATACTTCGGTCCAACCGCGGTCGTATTAATACTTCGAAAATAACGATTTAAGTGAGGGAGGGAAATTGAAGAAGATACGGGCTTTTGAGGGTCGAATATATGGAAGAGATTGCAATAAATTATGCAGGTATGGCACTAAGAGTTTTTTTGCGAGAGGAAAGGGGAATCGACTGAGGATGTGTGTGTGTGCAGTAAAGGGATGGATTTTTCGAGAAAGCGGCGTGTATCGGAAGGCTACGTAAATGAAATGTTTGCCGCACGGTTGCGAGGGAAGGGAGGGTGGCGCACGGGACAGAGGAGGCAAAGGATGAGCAGGAGGTTATTTTTAGGAAGGCTTTCTCTTCCCTTGAAATGGACGGTTTGATTTTTATATCGGTTTTCACAGAGCGATGTGTTTTCAAAAAGGACATTTCATAAAACGGGAGGCGGAGGGCATTCGATATTCGCCCTTGAATATGCATGCGTTGCCTAATGTGATATTTTCGTTGCTCTACGGCAAACCGTTACGTGCGAGCGGGAGGAGAGTGGACAAGGTGGGAGATTCAAAGCGAAATTGACGGATGAAAGTATTCGGTGGGCGGGGAGGGGAGAGGTCTCCGGAAATACCCTTTTTTGGTTGGACGGTTTGGTATGGAAATTGTGGTAAAAAATAACCTATCTAAATAAGTCGATGCGATAGAATTCCTGTGCTGTATATATCTATGCATGCATGCAAGCACACGAAGCACATACGTTTATATAATATCTCATTTCCCAATGTTATTTCGACGATATACATTGGGTTTACATAGTTCTGATTCTGAGATTTTCTTTTGTAGTACCGTATTTACTGGCGTAGCTGCATCACGTTAATCATACGATTTTTTTTACATTAAAACAAGATTTTATTTTAGAAAAGAGGTTTTTTTTTCAAAATGATGCATACCGATAACGTATATAAAATATTTACTTGTATTTTGTTCCCACAAAAACTGATTCATAATAACTTTATTTTATTTTATCGAAACTTGACAATGTCTTGAAGTGGGTCAAGCGGTATAATCAATGATAACTATCGTGTCAAACTAAAGGAAGGGCAAAGTTTTTATAGATTCATTTAACCTTGGTAAGGTACACTAGGTGTTGGCACCTTAATCAGGTACGCTGGGGTACCGAGTATCCCATGAAGGAAATATATATTTAGCCATTAACTCTTAGCAAACAAATGGGTTTATTTTTATTTATAAACAAAAAAGCAAAAAGAAACAGTTTTTGAAATTATTTAAAACATTTGTTGCAAATTATATCAGAATGACTCCGGCAAGTAAAGTCCTGACAGCTCTTGCAGCGTGCTGTAGTTTTGCAGTCGTTGCTGCGTTTGCATAGCTGGCATCTTCCACTCCTCGACTCCAAATTGATTGCAGGACTCGTTGAAGCCTCTGGCAGTCGAAGCTGTGGACTTACGGAGGGAAGTTCTTAAAGCTGTAATTTGGAGGCGTTCTTGGAGCTGGAACCTGATCAAAGCTTCTCTTAAGTTCATCAAGAAAGAATGCCTTGATAGCTTAGATTTTCCTTTCATGCCATTATTGTGTTACAAAATAACAAATGCATTGATAGCTGCAGCATTTAACAATCCATAAAAGACCGCAAGAGGCCATCTTGTAGTTTTTCTTGAGGTACTATAAGCATGACAGAGTTGATCAAAAATGTCTGCACCCGCCTTCGTCTAAATATATTACTCAATAATTTCAGGTTTCTTACTCTCTGGAGGCATATTCATTCCTTCGTTCATAGATGATAAAAGAGGAAGTTTTATTTTTTTAGGAGAATAAGAAACAAGTGCCAAGTTTCTGCAGAAAGCAAAACTACTTGTTTCAGCTGGGCGTCCCTTCAGTAAGATCAAATATGCAGTAATCTTTCTTTCGTTTCTTCTCAAAATTCCTATAACTTTAAGTTGGCTTTCTTTTAATAAATCCTTCGATTTTATTATCTAGGAAATAAATTTAATCGCTAAATGCTGTGCAGGTTTGCCTATTCAGCCATCCTTTCCGGGGACCTACATATCAAATTGTTTTTTCACGGGCGCGAGAAGAAGCCATTTTGACATTGTATTTGCGTTTTATTAAAATTGAATTAATAGCGAGAAACGCAACCTGATCCTTAATCTCATACTCCTAATAACTCAGTTACTAAATATCATTCAATGAAAAAATATTTGGTATTAATTAGAAATTCCATTGGTACAATATGCATAAAATAAAAAAATAAAACTAATTTTGATAGTTTTACATTTGAAATTCGGAGGAATATAAAAAACAGCCATGAAGGCAATTCTAGAAAAGCT
The DNA here is from genome assembly GCA_028673005.1 of Tanypteryx hageni. Lineage (NCBI taxonomy): Eukaryota > Metazoa > Arthropoda > Insecta > Odonata > Petaluridae > Tanypteryx > Tanypteryx hageni. The sequence continues at coordinate 50,674,402 of CM054113.1, forward strand.
TGACTCGGAACAAAATTCAAATGAACAATTTCCGGGAATTATTAAAAATTTTCCCGGGAATCGAGAAAAACAAATATCGAGTAAAATCCCGGGAACTGGAATTCCCGGTTCCAATACTCGAGGCTATACGATTGGATGGATTTTAATCAAAATCGTTATAGCCATTTCTGAGTAAATCGAATTTTGTTTCAAAATATCCAAGAGTAAAGTACCCTTAATTGCTGCGCAGTATTGTTCATCTCTTTAGAGTGTCTATTATGAATGGTATTATCCACAAATATGATATATCATTCGATTCAGTTTAACCGTTTAGGCTGTAATACGATTTTTGGTCGATCGCGGCGGAGGCATGACGTCATAGGACTTGAGTAAGGTAGCTTAGCGTACATTGTAATGACACTGGACGCCATATAGTGATTTAAAGAGATATATGGCTTACGTAGTATTATTTTTGACATTAGGTTCTACAACTGGACTGATTTTAATCAAATTTTCCGGAGCCATTTTTGAGTAATTTTTTTTTAATCGCCAAGAATAAACTACCCTTAGTTTTTGAGCAATATCATTTTTATGAAAAAAGTGACTAAAAAAGATGATATATTGCATAAATAAATATCATTCGATTTCATGTACGAGTTTGGGTCCTAGAACAACGAACAGACCGACAGACGGCATGGCGAAAACCACTTTTATGGACTCAGGGACACCTAAAACGTGTATTTCCATCAAAATCTCGAAATCGAATTTTTTCACGATAACAATAATTTCTCAATATACTACGGAGTGTATAAGCAAAAATTATCAATATCATTTTTAAGTGACCCTAAAAGAACTTTAAAAGTGACAAGTTATTATGCATAGCAATCTCTCGCACGCAAAATATAAATCCGTAGGGTATTCAGTGTCCCAGTGTGCCCTTCCCTGGTTAAAATGCTCTTTCTCCGTAGTGAGAGTGAGGTTAACGTTTTTAAATTTGTCTAAAATGAGATAACACTCGAAATTAGGAGGTGTACAGCCAAAAAAAATTAAGTAAAAGAGAGGAAATTTTGCCGCGCAAAAATATAATCTTTTACATCAGGTGTGCCCATTAGTTTTTACAAAAGGTCTACTTTCCTGATGGATATCTAACCGCGATCTACTTTTTTTAAAGTGCATTTATTGAGTAATATTTTTTTAATCGTAAAAATAAAGAACATTGAAATACAAGAAATTATAGTATATTGTTTAATTACACGAAAACACAAATATACAAAAATAATCAAAACGTATAAAAAATCAAATTTTTGAACTTCCATCGGCTTCATTAGTTTTAGGGTTCGATGTTCTGCACTGTATTGCATCTACAATTTTTTTGTAGCATGGCGTGTGACTGCTAAGACTAATTCTAAGGCTTGAATCCAAATGTTCGTCTGTCAGATTGGCTCGGTGTTGTCATTTTATTATTTACATTTGTGAAAATGCCAACTCGCATAAATACGTCCAACCAAAACATGCAATTAAATTTTCAGCGCATTTTCGCAAATTACAATACTTTTCTTCTGATATTTCCATAAATTTTCCTCGGAAGCTCTTGATTTAATGTAGGTAACGTTTTGCAGTGTGATTAAATCTGTCTCGTGTGCAAAAATATCCATTTTAAACAAAGATGAAAGTTTTTCTGCAGTCGTTTCTACTTGTATGTTTGTGCTGAACGGAAAAGACAAATGAAATCACACTTTCAAATTTGTTGAAATCTTGAAAACGTCTCTCGAACTCGGAAAACACATTTTTAATTTGTTCTCTATATCTATTAATGCCGTAATTAGTAACAGCTGAAATTTTTAATTGTGACCTAATGTTTGGAAAATAAGTCAAGTTATTGTCCTCAAGTTTGGATATAAATGGATTTAATTTATCCTTAGAGGCATTTATAGAACTTGTCATATGGAAGATCAATTTAACCTTGCCTTGCAAGTCGAGATTTAATTCATTCAGTTTGGCTGTAATGTCCGTTAAAAACGCTAAATCTAAAAGCCAAACATCATCATCCAACTGCTTGTAATCATCAACATATAAAATTTATATCATCTCATAATTTGGGCAGGCCAATTATATGACGGGCAGTTAAGTGAGTAAATACTATATAAATAAATTTTTAAGGAATACTGGGAATGAAGCCGGGTGTGATATCTTCAAGATGGGATTTCACATTATCTGTTTTTTTTGTACTTGATAACCAAGTGCGGTCGCTGTTTTCATTACGTATAACTCGATTATACGATTATAGCTTGATTTTATTTTTTAATGAATCAAAAATATTTCTGATTTTCCGTCAAAAAATATTACGATAATCAAATGGTTTTGACCAAATGAATATAGATGGTATTTAAAGCCGTGAGTTGTCAAAACTAAAGAAATTTCGTATCATGAGCAGAATTCAAATCCAAATCTTCCATAATATTTTTTTTCGTGAAATCTTGTCGAATTAACATTGTGCATTTTATCTGAAAAATTAAACTAAGAATTCATGAGCTAAAATTAATTTTATAGGAGCATAATTTAAGGATATGAGGGATAATTTAACCACGCTCCATAACTGTCTCATAAAGTTTAAATTATTCAAAAATGTTGCCGAACTACCGATTCACGGTGATTATAATTTGTTTTCCTTAACGGCGAAGGAAATATTTGGAAGGAAACTCGAACCTACGAAATTTCAAATTTAAATGAGAATGAACCCTCTTGCATCAGGTAGATATGAGGATCAAATTTCTTCCCACTCATTAGCACTTCGGCTCCATGACGAAAAATAAAAAACTCTTAATTTAAGCGCATTATTTACCTCAGACCTGTTTGTTATTGGGAAATCTCCTCCTCCTCGTCTCTCCCAGACCGAATGAAACCTAGCACGTATTTGAAAATGGATAAAATTTAGGGCAAATGTTTCCCAGGCGATCCACACCTTTCAAATCGCCATATAATCTACGGAGTTATACAAGGTATGAGAAAGAAGGACGCATTTTTATGTATCACGAGGGAAGAGGAGAGTGAGAGAGAGAAAGAGAGAGGGTGTGAGGGGGGAGAGGAAGAAGAACAGAGGGAGAGGTAGAGAGCATGAGAGAGGAATGAAATGCCATACTTCGCGAAAAAAAGGAAGGAGAGTTAGGGCAAGTGGAGCGAAGATGAATCGTCGAATACGCGAGACAAAAACCTCGAAAGGAAACAAAACGGAACAAAAGGTACTCGGGAAATAAAATGTTTAAGAGATTACAACTCGAAAAAAAAAAGGAAATTTATTTTTGCGGGCGTTTCTTCTTGATGATAAACGGTGAGAGTAGAAAGATAGAGGAAAAAACCCAGGAGGTTGTCGAAGCAACAGTAAGAATTATTGTGGGATCCAGAGATGGAAAAAAAGAGAATGACGGCGAAAGATAACGTGCATAACGGAGAGAAAGATGGCTCCAGAAGCGCGTCTGGAGAGTGAGAGAAATGGAGCGGGAGAGAGAGAGAGAGAAAAGAAGAGAGAGAGAGCGCGGTGTGTGAATCGATAAGGTATTTGGCGAGGAGGAGACAGAGAGGACGAGAGAGAGAAAGGAAAGATAGGCTATGGATAAGGCAGAGTAAAGGGCTTGAAGTGGAAATTACAAGGCGAAAACAAAACAAAATCGCCGGTTGCGGCGATTTAGGCAACTACGACGGAATTGGTAGGAAAGCCTCCGAGGGGAAGAAAAAAACGAGTATCAAACTGAGAGAGCGGAAAAAAGTTAATGTTTGGTGAAAAGGAGAATAAAATGTAGAAGAGAAGAAGAGGGCGATGAAAGGAAAATTCTGATAAAAATACAAGCTGAGGGTACGTTACGTGATATAAAGTAAGAGAATAAATATATGACAAAGTGAAAATGCGAAGAAAAGAACCAGAGATGGAACAAACTCATGAATCGGAATTCTTCAAAAAGCATTTAAATGATCGTTAAAAAATAAAATGAGCATTTCGGATGCAAGGTAGACGTCCTCAGTGGCAATTCACCGCCAGTAGTTTCTATGTAACGGTAATTATTTGAACGAAGAGCATGGTTAAAATGGAGAAATAAGAGAGAGAGACGTTTAGAAGAGAGCGTGTGAGATAAAGAAGGAAAAGGAAAAGAGCGAGAAGAAAGAGAGCGTGAAATGAACGGCGAAGAAATTCCGAGGACGAGAAACCCGAAGAGAAAGAAAAATCGAAAGATTAAACTATAGGATGATGATAGATAGGACGGGATGTAGGAGACAAATGGAGACGGGACATTGAGATGGTTTTTTTTAAAAGGATAGTATAAAATAGGGAGAAAAAATGTTGGGGAGGGGGGAGGAAGCAGCAAAAGAGGAAGCTGGAGGAAGAAGGATGGCGAACAAGCAGGTAATTTAGGGAATCGTGAGGCCCGCCCCGGGTGGACGATGGGTGGAGCTTTTGTAGGGGGTGCGCGCAGGGTTGAAGGGCTTGCAGGGGAATATGGAAAGGGACGAGGCGGAGGGCGGGGGAGGTGGAAGCGCGGAATGGCGGGTAGAAAGGATGAGAGAGGGAGGGTGGCGGCGGAGGGGGGCTTAGAGGGAGGATGTTGTGGGCCTAGGCATCCGCGGTCTCCATGGTAACTGCGAGATTCTATTGGTATCCAAGGAGACGGGAGTTTCTGCACACTCCACGGGACGACATGGAAAAGCCCAGAACGAACGCTTTCACAGACGTGCTCAACTCGCCCTCCTATCTCACCCGTCTGTTCTCCGCGAGAAGGGGAGATAAGTGAAGAGAGAAAGAGAGAGAGAGAGAGAGAGAGAAAGGGGAAAAGTTCGATTTGCGAACGTGGAAGAGGTTTCTTTTTTTCCCGCAGTGTTATTACTTATTCTCATTTTCGCAACGGCGCGACTCTATAAGTGTTACCCTTTCGTGGTTCTGCACGGATTTCTGCGTCCGTGTCTTTCCTCGGGTCGTACATGTACGTTATTTACACACGTATTCGTTTGCCTTAGCGTGCTCAACTTGTTACGATTGCGCCACGCTCATTCGTCTGTGAAGAATCAATTTCAATTCGGAACGATTGTTGATTTTGAAAATCGGAACGGAATTTAAAGCTCGGAAACTTGGAAATATTTTGCTAAATTCGCCAATATCTGAAGTCTGGTCAAATATATTAAATCTCGTTTCATTCGGCTTCATTCAAGATGATCGTAAAAGATTTCGACATAAAAATTTTTTCCGACGAAGGATAAAAAAGACTGATTCGAAAATTTGGAAATGCTTTTTAAATTAAATATAGAAGAGATAAGTCGCTTCATCTCTCATTGTAGATGGGGAAAATTGCATTGCTTTCTTCCCCGAAATGCTAACGTGATTCTGGTAAGTGGGCTTACATGATAGTGGAAAAAGGCATTGCACGAGAAATCTGTGAGGAAACAAACAATAACGATAGAAAATATTAAGTGATTAGTAACGGTAACAGACAAACACATACGGACAATCTCACCGAAGGATTGGATCCCGCTACTTGCTAACCTGGTGCTTTTCAACCTTTTTCGACCGCGGAACCATTTTGTGAACCCAAATATTTCGTGGAACCCCAATATCTTTTTTTTAAATATCAATATGTATATCTATACACGCGTTTTCAGGTTAAATCTCGTTGCTACTTGATATGCGCATACCATAATTTATTTATTTATTTTTACATATTATATTTTATGTAATAGTTACAAAATCATACAAACATCGAAATTTTAAACGAACATTTGCGTAATCCCAGGTTGAAAACCACTGCCATACCCATCCCTCCCTACCAAGACTTGTAAATGAAGCAGCCATCAAAGAGGTTCTGGGATGTCTCCCAATGGCTGCATCGAATCACACCCTTCATATGTAAGACTACTTGTTTTCTAGGAGCAATTACTTTTCTAACTCCTTTGAAATCTTTACGACAGACTGCCTTTAAAAAGAAAAAAAATCCTCACCTTTTCGACTTTCTTTCACAACTGGCGTATATCCTATATCGTCCTCCTATCCTTTATAGAGAGGGCGGAAACTTCTTTAACTCACTTTAAGTTTCCTTAAGAACCGACTTGACTTTTCATCCTCCTTATTTATTTAAATGCGTACCTCCGTTACTTCTCCACGCTAGACACGAAAAAGAAAAACTCCCGATTGCTTCCCACGCGAAGGAAAAGGAGTAGGAAATGACTCGAACGAACGAGACGCTTTGATCTCGAGTGCACTGCTTTTTAACCCGACGGGATTAAAGAATTTGAGGTATTCGCTGCGTTTTACGATACTTTATTTACCTGAGGTCATACATGATTTTTGTTTTAAATGAATTTAGCACCGAAGTACTTTAATGATGGCTCTTAAACTTTAGGTTTGAGTGAAGGCAAGTCTGGGTCCGTATACGTGTACGGTGAACCGGTGTGTGAGGTTAACAGAAGTGTTGCTAGTAACATTTCCACCACGAAAGAAATCAGTGTAGCCCTTATCATCATCATCACAATCACAGGTAGTCTGTCCGTAGACAGGTACGTGATTATCAATGGTTATACCTGGTTCTCCATATACTCCTATTTTCCGCTATCCTCTTCATTTCTTGATAACTCTTTCCCTTTCAAATCGTCTATCAGCTGAAACCTTTTCCTACCTCTTTCCCTTTTCCATCTAGTTTTCCCTCTAACACGTCTTTAATCATACTCTCTCTCCTCAGGTAATGTCCAACCCAGTTTTCCTTCCTCTATCTAATAGTCTGTATAATCATTCGCTTCTCTCTTACTCTTCGTAGCACTTCATCGTTTTTCATCCTATCCGTCCATTTTATCTTCAGCATTCTCCTCCAAGTCTACATTTCAAAGCTTCAAGTATTTGATGTCATTTTTCCTTAGCGTCCATGTTTCTGCATCGTACAAAGCTATACTCCATACATAGATAGCATTTTTTTAACTTCTTGCGAATATCTTCCATTATATTCCCCGTAAGTAAGTGTTTCTTTCTTCTGAAAGCCGCTTTTGCTTTTCTTATTCTAGTCCTGATCTCACCCGTACATTTTGCTTCACTTGTTAAAATGCTTCCAAGGTATTTATAGTCTGAAACTTGTTCTAAAAGCTTTCCTCCAATCTCTATGTTCAGATTCTCTTCTCGGCCAGATATTCGAATGATCTTGGATTTTTCTGTATTTATTTCCATACCATACCTGTTATTACTAGTTTATTTATCATTTTCTGGAGTTCCTCTTCCTTTCTTGATAGAAGTACTTGATCATCCGCATATTTTACTGTTCTTATAATCCTTCCTCCAATTTTGAAATATCCTGTGCCTTCTAACGCTTCTTACATTAGACTTTCTCCATATATATTGAATAGAGTCGGCGATAGGCAGCAGCCCTGTCCTACTATTTACTATCCGCATTCTCCAACATGTTCTTTACAATTTCATTCACATATAGATTCCTGATCAGTCTCCTGTCTTTCCAGTCTACACCTATATCCTTTAATATCTTCATTAACATTACCCAATTTACTCTATCAAAAGCCTTCTGCCAGTATACGAAACATACGCAGATATCTTAATTGTATTCTATTGCCATTTCTGATATTATTCGAACTATCCCTATAGCATCTCTAGTTCCTCTTCTTTTTCTAAAACCGAATTTATCTTCTCCAACATTTCTTCTGCCTTTTTATCCAGCCTTTTATTAAGAATCCTTGTGATTATTATTTCAATATACAATGCAAGTGGGGGCCTGGCCCGGTGGCAAGGTTACAAAATTAACATATTAAAAAAACATATTTAAAGCATATAAAAACATATTCAGAAGATTCAGTTTACAATTTTTCACATACCACATACAATATTCTATCCATATATTTTTCCTGTTAGGAGCTTTGAGTTCGAGCTCCTTTGTTAATTAATTCATCTTACAATATTATTTAACAATAAATTAACTAAAAGTAATGAAAATCGTTCCCAGTGATATTTTTTACTCCTGATTTAAAGGTTTTAACATTTCTAGGGAAGGGTACACAAATGGAAACATCACGTATCACTCAAAAGCTCGTCTTTAGAATTACCCATAATTATTATGCATTTTGAATGCTATTTAACTTCGCTTTAAAGAGACCTAAGTGGGAAGGGAATGGCTTGAAGACCTCTGCAGGTAATGCGTTCTAATGCTCAATCCCTCTATTAAGAAACGAGAATTTTCCCCAGTTTGTTTTTTGTGGAGGAGGCTCCATCTTGTGCTCATGATCCCAGCGTCCATGATAAGAAGGTTTTTTAATCCTATCACAAATATCTGTCCAAGCTGGCTTTTCCGTATATGCATTAAAAAGTTCCCCTAGCCTTGCTATGCTTCTTCTATGTTCTAGCGATTCCCACTCTAGTTTTTTTAACATTTCAGTTACGCTCTCGGTGATGATCTTCGAAGTGTAGTCTTTACACTGCATTGCCTTATATCGATTTATTATAGTTAATACTTCAGTTGGCTTAAAGTAATGGATCATATGATCTTTATGCTACAGGCATAAGCTGGATAGTTGGGCAATTTAGAAGCAGGAAACCGGTTATAGCAGATTTCTTCTCCCTTTTCCAAATTTCTCAATATTTATATTGGTTACACTTTTATGTCATTGTTTTTCAACCTTTTTTATTGTGGCGACACCGTAAGCCAAATACTAAATTTAAAGCGATACGCATCCTCATCCTCCATTATTTTTCTTTTTTATACAGTTGCATTTATATTAAGAAGTGTTAAAAATGTGATAATTCAATATGCGAGGAAAATCCGATAGAGTAATACTTAAGTGTACATTGAGTTCGCGATCAGTAACTGATTAAAGAGCCGCAGGTTGCCGACCCCTGGTTAAACGCATTATAATATAAAATTTATAGTATAACCAAACACCTTACAAAACGTTTATGCTTTCAGGTGACACTGGTGTAGACGGACCGAATCGAAAATAATAAAATTTTTACGCGCATGCAGATTCAACAAAATCTCGAATTCGAACGTTTTAACGACAGAAATAATTTCTATACATACTTCGTACGTGCGAAAGTAAAAATCGATTCGAAGCGAAACTCGGGAGGAAAATTCTCGCAGGTGTTATTTTGCGGTCCCATGTGGTCTAGCTTCTTCAAAGATTCACCCTACGTTCCGGCGTATTTAACAGCTAGGTCACTGGTCGTATCTCACCGCAGTCGGGTTTTCGTGTGTGCCGCAATAAAAGTGCGAGGACGTGTAGGTCGTAGAACAATCTCGCTCTTGCGACAGCTTGACCCGTAAATAAGAAAAAAAGGAGCAGCACCCATCATTTCCTAGCAATATCAAGCCAGCGCGTAAATGGAGTGCCCTTTTTTCCTGGAGGCTCTTGCTTTTTGAGATGGGTATTTGACGACGAAACGAACTTTCAGTAGGCGACGCATTCTGACGTTAAAGCGTCGACCGATGAGATAATATCATTCCCCTGTTTGACTACCACCGTCGCAACATCTCGGACTTAATACTCGACCGTAAATTTAAAAAAAAATAGAAAAAAAGATCCCCTGGAGTCTACAATGCGACGTCCGCGTATCTTTTCTGCGTTCTCCAGTTCCATCTGATACTCTAATGCTGTTATTTTTATTTATCATTGTGTTACACTGTGTTTTCGCAGGTTTCTGTTCACCCTTCTTCCTGTGTGGGTGTTTTCCTGCAATATGGGTTTTTACTCAGGTAGAACTCAGTTGCTGATATTTGTTTCCTACCTTTTTAATCTTTAAGAATTGTTTTTACTCGTTTCTCTCTTTTTTGTTTTTATTTTTCCTTGTCTTTGCCTTTGTGATTTATACTATATATTGTACATTAAAATTAGCGACATATGAGGTCAGGTGGAAGAGAAGTCCAACTAGGCCTAACCTCACCAATATAGGGTCAAATCAATCAATCAATAATAAAACAGTACCGTTTTGTTTTCACCGTTTTCCTCTGTTTACTAATGTTAAAAAGGATTCGATGTTAATCACTGGGCAGATAACAGAGATGATTCGGCAACACCATGCTACATTGTGTCGTAGATATCGGTCGAAAGGTACCGACGTCCGCATGAAGCACAGAAAAATATGATTTTGGGTGGGCAGTCAATGCGTAAATAAGGAATAAAAAAAGTCTATTTCATTCATGTGCCTTTGTCTAGGACAAAAGCTTATAGTTCTTAAATGTTTATTCTATTAGACCTTCTTGTCAGTGGTCCAATTTAGGAAACCTATGGTCAAAGTTTGGCTACCCTTCTCCTAAATTGGACTGTTGGCAGTGTTTCACAATTTTTTTTAATTTCACTGAAATAGGAAACAAAAATTTTGTGACATTATTATTTGTTAAATGCTAATGTAGAATTTTTTACTAAGAAATATAATAAAAATGACGTACCTAATGAGATAAATCACAAAATCTTAAAACTGGTCCAATTTGAGCTACTCTTCCCTACATATATTTATTTTCATCTCGGGAATGATTCGAACCGATTCTCGAGAGAATCGCTATTTCAACCGTCGACTTGATAGACGCGCCCATAAAAATTGTAATTTCAACAACAATATTTTTATAAATTGATGTATATGATCATAAGGATCATAAAATCTCGGTAAGAAAACTTCCACGCACTGAAACGGGAGAAATAGCCTGTTACAATAGTTCAATGCTAGAAATCCGCCCGGCAAGTGGAAGACACGGGTTTGATTCCCGCCAGTAGCGTAGCAAACTTTTTGGGGGTCCCAGTGCAAAATCCTTTTTGTTACATCATATTATTGGTTTAAATGTCATCAGAATATAATAAAACCCTTATTCTCTTGGTCACTTGGTCATTATGTCCGTAACGCTCAATATCTCAGCCGTTTCTTCAGCCAGTTCAACCGTATTTGGTAGGATTGCTATGCTGTAATTTTATAATAAAATGGTCTAATTTGTTTTTACATTGTTTAATTACAAAGCCCGTTTTGAATTGACTAATTCATCAGCTCTCATATATATTTCTCTTACTCCGTCTGCAACAACTTCCACCACGCGCAACCATATCGCGCCATTAACTGAATGTAATGCTATTTTAACAAACTTTCCCACTAGGTAGAAGATTGAAATTTGATAGGAATGTTTTTCACTTATAGTAAAAGCCATTTATGAAAGAAAATTCCAAAAAAGATCCGGGTTCGACTCCAGTAGACAACTTCTATTTCCCATTAGATAACCGAAAAAAATTATTTTTGGACTTACAGGCTTTTAATCTTTTGCAAATTAAAATTAGAAAGAATTTACCTACAATCTTGCGATCTAGACCGTTCTAAAGAAACATAAACAATATTTCGTATTCTTATCGTTGTAATTGGCCTGCAATACAAAATCGCTCAAGTTCTACGTTCAAATCATATTTATTTAAAAATTTAAACTTTTTAACAATATGTTATCTTGGCGGGCGTGTCAGCGTTAAACCCCTAGATTGTATTTTCGCCTTAATCCTTATACTATATGCGTAAGGAATGCGTGCTTTGAATGATTTAATACGAGAAAGAGAAGGAGCGAGACAGATAGGGAGAGAGAGACAAAGTTAAATGTTACATAGATTCAAAATAATTTTGGGCGTATAAGAATTGTATAGCGTAATGTATTTCTTTATCAAAAAATGTCTATTCGCCAAAACTATTTTTAATCTACGAAATACTCAATTATGTGAACTTGATATTTATTGCTTACTTTTTGTGCATATAAAAGTTGGTTTCATTAATTATTATGTCAATGTTAACATAATACTTCATTCACACATACTCGCCATAGTTGACGGACAATTACGATAGTAATATTATAAAAGCTTTATTCTCGTGGACACTTGGTCTGTCCGTAATGCTAAATATCTCAGCCGTTTCTTCAACCAGTTCAACCAAATTGGGTAGGATTGCTATGATCACGTACCAATAGCAAATGACATAATTATTTTTCAAATAAGATCTCGGATTCAACGCCAGAGGGTGATTTCAATATCTCATAAGTCAGTCAATATCTCAGCCGTTTGTTTGATTACAAAGACCGTTTTGAACGGGCTAATTCATCTAGTAAGAAAATAACAACCTTTTGTTGAGAAAAACACTTACTGGCCGTTGATAATAGCAAGACCGTGCAACTTTCAATATGACAAGGTGGCAGCAAAAAGATAATATTCAAAAATACAAATAATTTTTGATAAATTGCTTCTTTGACGCAGGGCCCCTCTTGACCGGCTTCATTGCAGCGGTTCGTATTTGTACGCTGCGCTAGTGATTTTTCATAAACAACAATATTCTTAACTCGCCGCGCGCTTATAAATAACGCCCCGTCATGCCTCGCGAATTGCGCGACTCTACGCGTACCCCTGCCCTCTCATCGCCATTCGCTTCTATTGGCTCTGCATCCTCCGCGGTTTCTATTCCTTTTGCTTCGCCATTCCCATCTCTAATCCCCCCACCTCTCTCTCTTTCTCCACTTCATAGAACGGAGAAAAGGGAGATGAAGAGACTGGCATAAGAGGAAAACGGAAGTGAAAGCTCTTTCCGCGTAAGGAGCGACGCTGTAGACAGTGTCGTGTGAAGTGAGAGGCAATTATAGAACTGGCGGAGGCCGAGGAGTGCGACAGAGCGAAAGGGCGAATTGGAAATGGGAGAGGAGGAAGGAGGGAGGAAGTGAGGAAGAAAGGAGGGGATGTAGAGGAGAGAGAGAGAGAGAGGGAGAGATGGGGTAAGGACCTCTCTTCGAGAGGAATGCCATTGTATAAAGCAAATTGAGTTCTTAGGAAATGGGAGAAAGTTGCTCGCGGTTATTATCGGTACATCTATTTCCGATATCTCATTTTCGCGTCAAGCGACTAATAAATGACACTTGGCGTGCATATAAGTGAACGCACACTGCATCACATGCAGGATCTTCTCACTGGCGATCTAAAGTAAAAAAAAATCGACCGAAAAAAAAACAATGTAAGGTATATTAAGTGATAACCTCTTTCATAGACTCACGTTGGTGAATATATGAAAAAAATCATCAATTAATTTAAGTGAAAGTTAACTTTTTCTGTTTTAAATACTCTACTTTTGTTTATTTCTATTTTAATTTATGAAATAGTGGGTTTGGAACCTTTATATGAGTACACTCTGCTTATTCATTATATTTTTTACTATCTAACTTTAGATCTTCTCTTTTTGGGAGCTTAGTGTCTATATAAATCTATTCAAAACCCTCAGAATTTCGGCATTGGTCATTTGTTCTTGAAATGAGGTCTACCCTCTGCAATTTCAACTCACTTTCTCTTTTGGTCGAGTCGCATATCACCCTCGGCTATCTTATCCGGTCGTATATTTTACAGCCTCTTGGGGTTCATCCATAGTCTGCATCGAAGCTTATCCGCTTTGTTTGAAAGCAACGGATTTGTCTCTCTTTCAGTCTCAATGTTTCTAAGGGATAAGCTGAAACTGGGATGACTCTCTTGCAGTAAAATTTTGATTTGAAACTATGCGCATTTCGTCCGGACACGCTCCACCAAATCTTCTACATCAGCGAGTGTGATTGTCTGTGCTAATGTTTGTTAATTAGGAATGGTATGTTATTATTAGATATATACATTCATTGAATGTTAAATTTATTTTTCCAGAACCGAGTGAAACATACATAAATAAAATGAGCTAACTACCAAAGGTTTTATGGAAGATAAAGCATATTTTTCAATCCATTAGCAATTTCACCTTAGTAGCCATAAATTCCTTTCTCTTCCTCGATTAGCTTAAAACTTGCCACTTATACATCAAGGAATATGAATACGACAGCCTTTTTCGTTCGCCGGAGGAATGGAGAGTGTGATTTTCTCGAGTATAAATCTGAAGTTATGGAACTTTTCCAGAAGTTTGCTCGCGCAGTAGTTTACTATCTTAACCGACAGAGACTACGACGAACAAAAATATGCAAGAAATTGAAACAAAATACAATTTATTCCAAATTAACTGAATGACTATGTATGCATATCGTATTACAAACAAAGCCTATCATTCACGCAAGCAAATTTCGCTGTTGTCAAGACTTTTTTGGTGTGAATTTTCCACCGTTAATTTCAACAGACAATATATTTAGACTGGTCAGGACTAGTAACATCCTGAATGAAACCTAAATATACTACAATTATCGCGTCATGTTGAAAAGATATGGATCCTCTTAAGTTCCATAATTACCATAGTATTATAATACTAGTAGAAGGTGCTTGCATTCTGCAATCATATCATCTCACCTTAAAAAAACATTCATTTTTCAGACAGATATTTCATTATTACAAATATTTCTTTTAATTCTAAATATTTCACCTCCGGCGATTTTCGTTTTTCCCTTATGTAAAAATAATAGATTAAAACAATCCCAAAACTTAGCGATTTTAAGAATTTTATACTTTCTCCATTATGGGGTACTAATGCTACACATTTCTGCCAAATTTTAAAGTTGTAGTACTTCTAGAAGTAAAATAATATTTTTCCAACTGCTTAAATATTAAACATTTTTAACGGCCACCGCAATATGTTTATGGAGAGATTCAAATGTTTATTTGTGCAAATTTGCTACTCTGTACATAACTTGAAAAGCTTGCGATTTTAAGAATTTTATACTTTCTCCATTATGGGGTACTAATGCTACACGTTTCTGCCAAATTTTAAAGTTGTAACACATCTAGAAGTGAAATAATATATTTCAAATTCTTTAAAATTTTAACATTTATAACGGTCGCCAAAATACATTTATGGAGAGATTCACATGTTCATTTGCGCAAATGCAGTACTCTGTAAGTATCTTTAAAATTTCATCTGCCTAGCTCAAACTGTAGTGCCTAAACAGTTATCTATTTGTTTAAATTTTAAGAATTTTTAACTGCCAAATAAATAAAGATAGCAAAATTTCTCTAATCCCTATTTCGTTTTTTCATATTTCCTACATCTAAAGATAATTTCAGCTTTATAGCACATTTGGAAATACATAAACCTTGAAAATTTGTTTAAACAATAGAGAATTTTTAGTGGCCACATTGTTGCACTTTTTCAAGATTTTCGTTATTTCTAGTCGGTTTTGCAAAAAATCCTACCTAAGGAATAAACTTTGAATCTACAGCTCATCTGGAAGTACCTAAACATTAGTATCCTCCTGTTATATGTATGCTATCATTATATAACGACGTTTCTTACAGAGGAGGATATATATAACATAGTAGTAGTTGATGCTTGCATTCTGCAAGCATATCATCTCAACATAAAAAAAATTCATATTTCATCATTACAAATATTTTTTTAATTCTAAATAGTTCACCTCCGGAGCGATTTTCGTTTTTCCCTTATCTAAAAATAATAGACTAAAACAATCCCAAAACTTTGCAATTTTAAGAATTTTATATTTTCTCCATTATGGGGCACTAATGCTACACATTTCTGCAAAATTTTAAAGTTGTAGTACTTCTAGAAGTAAAAAAATATTTTTCCAATTGTTAATAATTTAAACATTTTTAACGGCCGCCGCAATAAGTTTATGGAAAAATTCAAATGTTTATTTGTGCAAATGCACTACTCTGTGTATAACTTGAAAATTTCAGCTTCCTAATTTTTCCCGTAGTACCAAAACCGTTATCTATTTGTTTAAATTTTAATTGTTAATAATTTAAACATTTTTAACGGCCGCCGCAATAAGTTTATGGAAAAATTCAAATGTTTATTTGTGCAAATGCACTACTCTGTGTATAACTTGAAAATTTCAGCTTCCTAATTTTTCCCGTAGTACCCAAACCGTTATCTATTTGTTTAAATTTTAAGAATATTTAACAAACTAAAATATCAAACTTTGTTTGATCTCTATTTCGTTTTTTTAACAAACTCTACATCTAAAAAAATTTCAGCTCCGTAGCACATTCGAAAATACAAAAAACATGAAATTTTGTTTAAACAATTGCGAATTTTTAGCGGCCGCATTGTTGCACTTTTTCAATATTTTCGTTTTTTCTAGTCGGTTTTGCAAAAATCCCACCTAAGAAAAAAATTTCGAATCGCCAGCTCATCTGGAAGTGCCTAAACATTAGTATCCTCCTATATCCTCCTCCTCCTCTGTAAGAAACGTCTATATATAATGATGATAATATTTTGATGCATTTTTATGTAATGATAATTAGCGATACTATCGTTAAAATTGCGATAAAATCAGTAGTGTTGTGTCATTCACCTTCGGAAGTGACGCTTTTCTACCTCATGATAAGATCTCCGATATCTTTCGACGGAATATCTGAGGTTTTTCACAGCTTCTCTTTCCCGCTCTCGCACTCACTCTTCCCCTTTTATATCTCTCCCATTATTCAGACCCACACGCGGCAGCCAATCAATGCCTTTGTCCCTTTTGCTCTAGTCCCGACCATCCTTTCCCTCAACCCTATTTCCCCTCCCATTCCACCCTCAAACGCTCCATCACGACTCTAATGACAGAGTTTTCTTTCGTGGGTGATTGGATTCCGCTTTAATTATGTCGGAGTTTGTGATTTTTCCGCCGCCAACCTTTCCCCATCAATTTCATCCTATCTTTTCCTTTCCATCCTCGTCGACGTTCTTCTCTAATATTTTTTCGCCTTTCCTTGTCACTTATTTTCGTGCCGTCAGGAAGATCCTTCCTCTCTCTGTCATGACGCATCAGTCCATCCGTTTTATCTAGGATAACCTCCCTATAATTTTTAGCTCAGAAGAATTTTCGTTGAAGGTCGTTTATTTTCCCTCTCTTCTCACTCACGCAAAAAAGCTTGAAGGATCTAGCTGTCACTATCTTCGAACTTAATTACCTAATTATTTTACTAATCTTATAAGATAATTATATTTGTGTTATAAATTACTTCGAATTTATAACTTGGTCCACGCATGTTCAATATTTTGGTAGATAATGTGTTAGGCCAAAAGAATTATATATATGCATATACATATAAATGCTTACGGAAGAGGAAAGGTAAATGGAGTAAATGGATGGCAACAAGTGGTTGGGATAAGGAAGCCCAGTGAGCACTCACCAATAAGATGACTTAAGGTTGGCGAGCTGCTGGAGGAGCCGAAGTGACACACGTAAAACGAACAGAAGCTTTCGGGGACGATCTCTTCTTCAGCACGGGATTATATATATATATATATATATATATATATATATATATATATATAATATTTTCTTCGCCGAATACCTCGAGTATTTCTAGAACTAACCTAATGAAATCTCAAATAATCCGAAGTAAAAGTTCAAAAATGTCGTTGTGAATTTTAAATTAATTTTAAACTATATTTTGAAAATTTACCTACCTACCAAGTTTTTACGGTCGCTAAAAATTCTATCCTAAAAAATTACGATGAGTTATTTTGGGAAATAAAACACAAAATTGAAATTGCCTCTATTTTTCTGAACATAAGATATATCAATTTTTGCTTAGAAATTCATACCTTCTGTCGCGCATATTTGAGGATTTTTTTAATAAAAAAAGCTAGATTTGACGACCTTTTCCTCACAGTTTGCATACGTTTCATCACGCGGAATTCATTTATCTTTCATTATCCTCTCATAATAAAGAAATAAAACTTTTCTCGGGAAAGTTATTTTAAATCAACTCCGGATGATTTTCGGGTCGAATCAGTGCATATATTTGAGTTCCCATTACTTCTAATAATGAACGCCGGCAGCATCTATTTGCTCAACCAGAATGATTTAATATACGATGAAAAACGCGTTCCTACGAGCCTATCGTGATACTGGCACCCAGCGCCAAGTGTTTTCATTGGAAAATAAATTCGCGAATATCAAATTAAGATGATTATTTTTATGGACGATGGGAAACGCCCCAAAAAATGTTTTTTTTTAACAAAAACAATGGATAATTACCCCAGAACGAACGTGATTGATTCCTTTTCTCCATCGGTGGGCTGTGAGAACAATATTAAGAAGCGGACGTCGACTAATGGAGTTTATTTTTGTGTAAGTTAAAATGAGAAATAAATTAAATTGAGGTCATTGCAAATTTTTAAGTTCAAAATATTTCTTTGCAGTCGTATTTCTTCTTGAGCAATATCGGTACATTAATGTAATTTCGATGTAAATTTGATTTAAGTAAAAAACTCATCGCTCCTGGTGCTATATACATACACATACATACAGACATACACATGCATGCATTCAAAGGCACATGTTGAAATTCTCTCACGCCGAGCGTTCCTATAAATAAAGCTTACGATTTGCATACACAGCGTTTAATCTAATAACTAAATGACTTTTATTACCTAATATGTAACTATTTTATCAAATGATTTTAATTATATGTCGACCTATTTCCATTCTGAGAATAAAAAATATCTGATGAAACAACTGCGATATTAAATCCATTTTTGCCCAAATTAAACTCTCTCTTGGAATTTATCACAAATTCCGTGTTCTTTAGGTATAGCTTGAAATCAACAAACCATGTCTCTCCATTAGCGATAAAAAGATTGGGAAACCATGTTCGCATTTCGACTGCAAAACAGCCGTTATCAGAGGCGATTCACCAATATTATATTCTAAAAATGAATCTATTCGGCAAACAGTCATCATCCCAATCTTTTTATGGCTGTTAGATAACTTTATCTGGAATGTCCGAAAAATTGCCCAATCACGGGGCTATTTCTCCTTCCCTTTCATCTTCTTTAACTTTTAACTCCATTTGTTTCGCGTGCTTCACGCTATTTTCGCTTTTAGCGCGGAACACGAATTCTTCCTATATTGGTTTTAGCAGGCGGAGTTATACACCAAACTAAGAGCCTTGCACTATTCATTAGTTCTTTGTCCCGACGTCCGGGGCGCCTCCTCCTGCATGAAAATTTTCGTTTCTATCTTCACCTCCCCGATCCGTTCTTTCTTCCTTTATGTTCGTCCTTCATTCAGATAGGTTTTAATCTCTCCGAACAAAAAAACAAAAGGGGACGGTTTGCGTTCTTCTTATTTTTTTACAGTCGCGGTGCTTTTCCTTTCTCTTCTCTTTTCATCCGACCTTTTGTCTTTTTCTCGGGTTTTATCTAATTTCGAACGGACTACATTATTAAGAGGTGCCGAAACGTCCCTTCTAAATTAGGAACCGAGGCGAAAATGGGATTCGTTCTTTCTTTTCTTTTACGGAAGGATTAGAAATTTTGATTGAGAATTTTTTAAAACGAAATTTCGGTCGGAAATTTATTCTCTTTATTTGATCAAGTGAAGCGATTGTGTTAAAAAAGTTCGCGCTTCTGATCCGCTTAATGCGTACATTTTCCTAGCGGTCACTATGAAGTGATTTTGATGTAAAACTGGACGACCTTTTCCACGTTTGCAAGAGCTTCGGAGGCTGCATTGGAAGTCGGGAGAATATTTTCGTCGGCCGAATTAAGACTCCACCGAAATTTACTCGAGGGATTTTGTGGTATCCTGAGAAAGAAAAAATCAAAGCTCGAATATTTATTTAGCGTTAAAAAGATATTGAATTAGCTGATATAAATTTGTTTATTCACGGATCAACTGTCATTCAGATGGTTCAAGATAGATGGCGAAACTTGATGTGATGGTAGAATGAGTTGAAAGTAGAAAACTGTCGACTAGGACATATATTCTTCTATATGTTAGAAAGTTGAGAATTGAGCACATTTCTCATTATAACTATGTCAGCCTCTTTGAGGACGGTTATATATAGTCACATAAAATGATGTGGTAATGGTGACCAATATATTTATAACAAGGAAAGAAACGAAAAACAATAAAAGTATCGTACACAGGTTTGGGAATATGCACGTACAAATTTTAATGCGTCATATACTTGCATATAAAAAACACAAAAAAGTTTAAAATGTGTAAAACCAAAACATTTTTTATTCATTAAACTGTTGACTAAAATTACAAATTGTGAGGCATATCTGTAAGTAGTATACGTTTCCGATATATAGCGGAGTTCCACGATAACACTCGAAGAAAGAAGAAAAATTCCATTGGATAGCAAATCAGTTCCTTAAAAAACGTGGTTCCGATTAGTCCGGCAGTTTACGGAACTTTTGGTGCCCAAACGTCGCGTAACCATTTCCAATCGTTTGCATTTCTCAAAAGTGAGAATTTTCGAGGCCTATCTGCAAATTAAGTATAATAATAATGAATAACGCAAACGATTTTTATGCATTCATTGCCCAATCGCGAAGTACCCATTTGGAAACTCTACATAAACCAGAGCTAGAAAGTTCCGGTTCCGATCGTTCCGGTTCTGATCTTAAATTTTGGAACTTGTTCCGTTCCGGGTTCGGTTCCGAGTGATATAAAGAAGGAACTGTTCCGGAACCGTTTCTAGTTTTAAAGAAATACGCTATTTATGGATAAAATTCTACATGAATTACAACTTTTTTCTATTATGTTATGATGTTATGAAAGTTTCTTATAAGTAATGTGTCCATAGTAAATCTTTTTAAAGAAAATTTATTTTTTCAATTCAAATTTTTCCCCTCTTCTTTGAGTCTTTCTTCTTCTGTTCTCTTTTTTAGGTTCAATATATTGAAATTGCATTTTTACGCTTTCAATTTCTTTCTTCATCCAAAGATGCTAATATAATTCAGTAGCTATACATTTTTTTAGGTTCAGTTATATTCCAAACAGTTAGCTATATAAATATCACGCATTTTCAGGTGAACCTCTAAGACAAGGTTGAAAAATCTTTGATTAATAGCCGGCTATATTCGCAGTCATAAGGCTCTCGGTGGGCCATATTTAAGTAACCTTCGGCCCACATTAAACTTAATTATGAAAAAAATATTGAGATTCATTTTCCATTGAATACACCGTGAATGATTTTCAGCCACGGTCAACTACAGACGGTTGTCCACCTTGAGGCTAGATAAATACTGCCGCCATCTCTTCAAGTTTGTCTCATAAGTTGTTTATAAAACGATTTATATGTGACATTTCGGATTTCTTTTAATTTATAAGCGATAAATACAAGTGTATGCCGAGAAACATTTTATTTGGCTTATGATTAAGGTTTAGTTTTAGTTTGTCGATTGAATCAAGATATTGGATTTATATTTACGTCTTAAGATTCATAAACCTTTCTCAAGTCATCGTCATAAAAAATAATCTTTGATCAAAGATACAACAAATTCAATTAATTAATAATAGATTTCTTTCTTGGAACTACGGATGATATTCAAATATCAAGCATCGACTTCTAACCAACAGTTCAGTTTTTAAGTGAACAGTTCCAGAACGGAAATTTTGACTACATGGTTCGGGTACCGGTTTCGACGTAATTTTTCTGTTCCGGATCCAGGAACATGAATCATTTTGGAACTGTTCCTTGTTCTGGAACTGGAACTTTCCCATCTCTGATTTAAATCAAAATGGATTTCACCTTTTACCTCTTTTCGTAGCATAATCTTTCGAAACGATAAAATACTTTTTTCTCATTTATCTCCAAAGTATTATCGTCGAGTAATAGTTGAAGCGGGTCTTCCAAAACTGCAATACAACGAAAAACATACACGGTATCGTCTTTTCGACGGGTTGAAAAAATTCAATTTTCATAGTTCGCAAAAATTGTTGATTCTTTCTCTCTCGAAGTTTTTAATCACTCCTTCCGGCGGACCGAGTCCTCTTTCCCAGAGAGGATTATCTAAAAAGAGCTCCCGTTCCCTTCTTTCACTGTTCGATATCATTCAGGGGGATCTTTAATCCAGAGGCAAAAAAACTTTCGCTGGAGAGCGGAACCACGCAGCGTCGTTAGAAAAACAAAAGTTTGTTAATCAGCCCGAATCTCTCCTTTCGCTGGGAATTCTTCGTCGTTCCTTGGTTGTATAGCCCATCTCCCCAGAGTTCGTAACGACTCCGCCGAGAACCGAACATATTCGGGCTTTGTCTGCTTCCTTTCTTTTATTTCCTGGATCCTCGCGCACGATAAAATCGATAGGAGGAGCGACGGACGATTGATTGCCTCCCTTATGGTTAGGTTTCTGAGATACAGTGGAACCTCTTTGATCCGGAAACATCCCCGGTTCGGAATGGTTCCGAGATTTCGACTAATCCGGAAAGAGAACCCTTGTTTTGGAAATATGGCGCTTCTATTTTCCAATTCCCTGCGCTTAAAAAAAGAATTGTAAAAATGTGAATAACGATCGTAAAATTTAATAACTGTCTGTTTTGCCTATGATCTCACCCGGATCGGATAAACCAAATTTTTATGAGATACCTTACATATAGACATACATTTCTTAAATTATTTTATTTCTTCCCCTGCTTTATTTACTCGTGTCCTTGTTGTAGATATAATGCATACAATCAGAGGCGTAGCGACAAAATATGGCGCCTATGGCAAGCCGTAAAATGCGCCTTCGTATAATATAATCATACACTTACCTATTTGTATTATTGATTGTTTTTCGTAGCTCTTTTGAACCCTTTTATGTTGTGAAATTCTTTTAATTGCGCGGGAATAGTAATTACGTGCAATTATTCAAGAATTATCTGCAATGTTACCATAAGGAAACAGAAGGCGCTATAGGGTTATATTCACAAGGAAAATATTGAAAGGCAAACAAAATTAATGTAAAATTTATTATTTGTCTTATTTACAGGTCAACTGCTTTTTGCGTTTTCACACTTGCGTAATTGTCAATGATCTTTTCAAATTCTGTTTCGCAAAATAATTTACTTTCTATTGAAACTAAACTTAAGTCGGAAAGACGATTTTGGCCCATTGTTGAACGCAAATAACTTTTAATTATTTCAACTTACTAAAACTTTGTTCTCCTGAGGCTACTGACACTTAAAATGAGCCGTAAGGCCACGATAATATTTGGATTGGATTCGCACAAATCCCATTTCACCATTCCTTCCATAATTTCAAAATATTCCAATGACTCTAAATGGGCAAATAGTATCTTAGATTCCTGTTTGAAACAACCCAGTTCATTTAGGAATGGTATTTGATCTAAATCTTTGTATACTTCACAACACTCTTTTGCTGCCCGTTTCAGTGCTTTTAATAGCATAAAAGTCAATTTTTTCCATATAAAAAGGAAAAAGAGATGATATTTCTTGAAGACTTTTAAAACGTTCTGAAAGCTGTACAATAATTATATCTATTACTTCAAAAATAAATATTTTAATTTTTCTTCATTAGAAAATATAATTTCATTATCTGTCTCTCCTGATAATAATTTTATCCTTTTCCCGTCTTGAGGTAGTTCATCATTAACATTTTATTTGCCACAAGTTGATACACATTCAGATATAATGACATCGAACGCATTAATTCTAAAGTCTTGAAAAAAAACTAACAAGACCATTTAACAATTTAGAGGCACAACAAACATCTTGATCTTTACTTTGTAGTTGCATATTTACCATTGTTATTTGTTTTAAAAAATTTTCCCACATTAAAGTTAGAACACAAATTTAAATGATCTAATCTGGATAATAAGGGCTTTTGCTCTGCTGATACTTTGGTCCAAATGATGAATCCGAAGCATTCTCTTCAATTATTTCGATAACTCCATTAATCTGGTTTTTCAGTGATAATACAGATTGCAACTTGGAGCACCATCGAGTTTCACTGTGTTATTTTAATGTTAATTTCAATTTTGATAAAAATTTTCCCCATTTCCGAGTAGAGAAAACAAAAAAATTAAAAATCTTCTGAACTGTGCCGAAAAATGAAACCATTTTAATATTATTGCTTGCTGCTTGTACTCCAACAAGATTGAGGAAATGTGCAGCACAAGCAGTACATATCATTCTCTTTTAAAATATGTGCCTGCATACCATTGTACTTGCCGGACATATTAGCTGCATTATCATAACTTTTTCTTCGAATGTCTTTCACATCAAGTCCGTCCTCATCGTGTCAGAATGTATTTACGGAGTAGTAGTAGCAGCGTCAACGAAAAGGAAACACATTGTAAATGGTTAGAAAAAAGAGTGGAAAAAACATTTATAGAAGCGCGTTGGGCACTTGCCTTTTATTATATAGGTTTTTTCGACGCAGAACTCATGTTCGTAAAGTTTAGGGGATATTTGGTGAAATGCATGGAAAGTGTCTCGTGTTCCAGAATTTTAATAATACATTAGAATTCATCATTTGTCTGCCAGAAGCTACAGCTTCTGTAGAAAGTATATTCTCCACAATGAATGGCTTGTGGTCGAAGGGTAAATCCAGGTTTAATGTTGAAACTATGAAAGCAATGCTAATTATAACGCAAAATTGTGACTTAGAATGTGATAAGTTTTACGACAAGATTATGAAAGACCAGAATGTGTTAGTAAAATAAGTGCATTCGAAAAATATTCCAGGTTTAAGCCCGAAGACTTGCAGAATCCCTCTACATTAACCCAAAAATGGCGTTTCGTATTATAAGTACTTATAAAAGTTGTTTGGTATCTAAATTTTGGAAAGTAAAATAACTTCGAGTAATTTGTGTAATTTTTTACTGAACCAACATCACGGTCCTGTTTTGGCACCAAGGAAATATGGTCAACCTAAATGATAGCAACGCCTCCCGTCGTTTGAATGTGCTCGCGTTTTTATTCGTGAAATTAATAGAAAGAAAGAAAAACAGAAATATTTCAAGTGATTCCTTTCAAAATAACAATTTTTTCTTACTGTCAGTCAATATATAGAAAAACTTGGATTTGGCGCCTTCATTGAGTTGGCGCCTATGGCGGCGGCCACATTGGCCATACCCTCGCTACGCCTCTGCATACAATTATGACTTAACGTAGACATATTAGGAAGTAATCTTTCTTCCTAAATTTTTAAAACTGACCAGATATTCAGTTCACTACCTCTTATATGCCCATTGAGCATTGGCAAGAGGAAATCAGCAGGTAGTAAAAAAAGTATGACTTAGATGATGTGTAACAGTATAGTCATCATATACTTACCACCCGTGGTTCGGAAAATTCTATAGTCCGTGACGCCTCCGGTCTTAATCTTTCAAGACTATAGTGGTTGAAATTTATCAGGATGTTATTGGTGTGATTTTTCGGAAGATAATAGATAGGCTGATAAAGGGGTTATAAAGTTGTTTAAAAGATAGAGATACACCACTCTGTCATTCATTTTCCAAAAGTATACATAATGTTATGCTATTGTATTTTAATGGATAAAATGGATGATTTTGAGTAACAGGCGAGTTTCACCGCGCCATTTTTAATAATTATATCTAGGCTTGGTAGGATTCGATTTAAATCGATAAATATCGATCAACATCGAATTAAAAAAATAATAAATTCGACGAAAATGACATTTCGTTCATAAGTGTCGATTTTCACCACTATATTTTCTAAGAATTTTATGCGCCATGATTTTAAAATTTTGTTATCCGCTCTCAAACTTAACATATTTTACCACCAAACATCTAAAACGGTGTAGACACTGTATTTGTAATACCTAAAGGCCACACAACATTCGAAATTTGCTTTCTAATGTCGCTTATGTGACTGTCTTAAGGGCACATAATGATCAGTCGTGGGATCCAAAGCTAAAGGGCAAAATATTATGATCGGTTTATTGCCCTCTTTCTTTACTCTCGGCCAGATCCGATGATCCATACGCACTTTGGACTCCATTTACCGAAAAGTCGCGGGACGTCTATTGCGACTTCGGCGGGACATTATCTGCCAACCTCCTCCAAGAGGAAAAGTGAAAAGTTTCCCTTGACTGAAAAATGAGTACTGATCGTCAGATGGCCTTATGGTATTTTCAAAGTTTCTTTTGCATTGCTGTCGAAGGAGCATCTTCCCATATACGCACTGGGGATTTTTTCCCGAGTTCACAGTCGTTTATTACTGAAATAGATGAGATATTTTTCATCATAATATTCATGCATACATTAGGTTGTGCATTATACTCACGTCACATTAATTTTCTCGCTAATGATCACGATTTCGTGAATAAGGGGCAAAAATTAACGAGTAGAATATACCTTCTGATTTATTGCGAAAAATTAACAGTTCCAGGTTGGTGGCCGAAGTGAAAAACAACACATTCACCAAAACAACAAACAAAGAAGCGTACAAGGAGCCTTATTTTTATTTACACACTTTTAGTTAAATTTAAGTAGAAGGAAAATTGATTGAATGTATTGAAATAAACGCCCATATTAGATGTCGCTTTTTAATAAATATATACGTCGATGTTTGTGTGTATTTTTGGATTATTATAGTCAAAATATAAAAGTCGAAAACCAAAATGCTCAATTAAATGTATAAAAATAAACGCAGATGTGCGTCGTGGATTTTTAGGAAAAATAAACAATGGTAGTGGTCGCTTTTTTAAGAAATTATAACGTCGAAAACTACAAAGCCTAGTAAAATGTATTAAAGTAAACGTCGATATTGGTCGCCGATTTTTAGGAAAAATAAACGTCGATTTTAAGATAAATGTTGAAAACTACCAAGCCTATAGTAGTAGTAAATTTTAGCGTCGATATTCGTTGAAAATCTCTCGGGAAAATAAACGTCGATTTTCAAAAAAATAAGCGTCGATTTTAAAAAAATAAAGGTCGAATTTTACAAAGCCTAATTATATCATAAATTATATTTTTCAATTTTATTATGATAAATTATATAGCTCCCATAACGATGCTTGGCAAAGGTTGGATTATCTCCAACAGACAGATATCAATACATAAATATCATTCGGTTACATTTAAATACGTATTAAATTGACGAGGTAGTAAAACTGCAAGGAATTGATTCCGAATGAAATCGAAAGAAAAGTTCTTCGCATACCTTTACTGCTAGAATGAAACAACGATTCCGGGCCAAAAAAAATTGTTCTCTCTTATGTAGTGAACGAAGCTAGGCTTGAAAAAATAAATCGCAAAACAATGTTTAATTTTCATAGGATTAATTTTTGCTATTGGTGACATCGTTAAAGATACTTCGGTGGAATTTCTGCAACGATCAAGTTATTTTCCCCAAATGCAAACCGGGTATTGGCACGCCGTTTATTGAATTTTCAAATCTATTCGAATTCTCCGCGCGATGGAACAAGTCAGACGTTGCTAAGCCCTTGGCTTATGCAGAGAATGAATTTTCACGAATGCGTCGAACTAAGAAGAAAGGTCCATTGCCATCATCGCTTCCTTCACTACCTACTGATGGAGTTATAAAACCACAAAGACGCTTACAGAAAAACGCAGACGAACCAAAAAATAGATCCCAACACTTTATTTTGCAACATACACGAGGTTACTTAAAACTAAAATCAAATTTCGAAAGAGAGAGATTAGAGGAGATGAAGTTTTACTCTTTAAATATATCTATCTCAGCTACCCTTGAACCGACCCTTTCTAATTGTTTCCACTCACGTCCTCCATTTTCCCTTCTCCCTAAACCCTCTCTACGTTGGCATCCGCTCGCATTACAGCAGTTAGAATACCGCTCGCCATGAAAAGTGCGGGGATGGGTGGGAGGGAGAATCTAATTTCTACCTCGCCCTCCCTCACTCTTTTCAACACGCAATCTCTATCTCCTCTCTCTCTCTTCCCCAAGATCTCTCTCTCTTTCATTTCCTTCATCCTCTGGTTCTCCTTCCTTTCTTATTAACACCCTCTCTCTCTCTCGCTATCAACCACCCGACCATTAATTTCCCGGTCTTATCTCTCTATCTCTCCTTCTCTCCCTTTCCACTCCTCCCTCTCACTCTTCTCTCTCTCTCCTCCTCTCTCACTCCCCACCTCTCTCATTTCCCCTCTCTCACCCCCCTCTCTCACACCCTCTCTCTCTTCTCTTTTCCTTCTCACCCTGATTCTCTCTGCTCCTGAGGCCTTCTCTTGTTTACCCGTTTCGAAAGAGGGATCTTCTCTAAACCAAGTTTTCTTTATTTCTCTTCCCACCTTTCCAACCTCGTCACCTTTTCTTCAATTCTCCTTTGACCTTCTGACTCATTCCCTCTCCATCGACCAGACAAAACTCATCTTATTTCATCTCTTTTCAGCAATTCATTTGGTTTCCGGAAGCCCACTTAAAAGATCTGGAATTTTCTTTCTTCTCTTCATCACCCTCCTTTATATTTTTTCCTTATTCTTTTAATTTAAAATCATATATTTTTATTAGGAGACGTCATCTGTCTGTTAGAATGGTTTCGCAAATTGATTGCTTTTTTTTCTTCTTCTTGCGCCTCGCATGCTCGTGTTTGTGTTAATTTTTATTCCATTGTTTCGGACAATTCGATCGGGTGTTTACTATGTTGATTTTGTTATCATTTCAGAATTTTGAATTTTCCGACTTTGAAGCCACATAGCGGAAAATCTATGAACTACCGGGAAAACGCAATCGGGGAAAATTCATAGATTGATAAGATCAATCTAATTTTTTTTTAATTCCAACTATCAACAAAATATTTAACAGAGCACAAACGGACGGACGAACGGACAACGTGATCACATTAGCACGTTTTTTAAAGAAAACGTGCTAAAATGATAAATGGTACTTATTATGAAGAGATTAAATAAAAAATATGATAAAGACTAATTTAATTGTTACGCAATAGATTATAACATGCGCATTCAGTCTTGTAAAATTTTTACGAAGCCTTAAATAAAATATTAATATGAATTTTGAGAGGCTTGCACAAGATATTTCAAAAACAGAATTTATAACATTTTTATTTTATATTTGGTAATCTAATATATAAAAATGAATGTGTGTATATATGTATATTTGCATGTCCCTTATACGTTTTTACACTATTGGAGCTATCGAATTAAAAAGTTTCATGGGCCATCCAATGGACAAAAGAAGAACTTGGTCTAGGTTTTATACCCCATGGGGTCAACAAAATACTATTTCCATAAGAATACATGAGAAATGGTGTGGAGAAGCCTCAAAATGCCATGCAGCCCTTCACTGATGTGGATATAAATATACGTAAATATTAAATTACGATAGCAGAAAATAGCTTATTTTACGCACGAAAGACTGAATATTTTAATTCTGTTCATGTTTTGTCGTATAACATGCTAAATTTCTATAAATGTTTCTTTAAGCGCAAAATTGATCAACATTTTCCAGGCGGCCACAAAGCTAAATTTCTTAATTGTTGTCCTCTTCAAAGGGACAGAGTAATGCAAGAAAAATCCACGCCGTGGAGAGCCGTAGGGGAAGAATAGCCAACGCCAAGATAAAGGATACAAATGGATTTATGCTTAAATATTGTCTATGAATCCTTTTAAAGTGAGGAAAGAAAGGGTTGCGAGACACAGTGAAACAATACAATCCTTTTAAAGTGTGTTAAATGATTTTTAAGTAATATTGGAACATTGTTATCTTTCACCATTAACATTGAAAGATTTATCGCAACATAAATTGATACCTCTACTTACATTTTTCGGTAACCAAGATGCTGTTTATTGTTTACGTTTTGGCTAATAGTATTGATATAATCAACATAGTTTTATTGCTGCTTTAAAGGCTCCGGTGCATCCATGTGGATATTAAGCAAGACGTTAATGCGTAAATATACTAATGGTAAAACTTGACAATACAAAAGATAAAATATTAAATGTTAATGTAAATATCGCTTGCGTAATTAAGGAATGGGGAACAAAAATTCAGGGCTTATGGCGCACTCGGAGTAATTTCTATTTTAATAAAACTGCTGGATTATGCCAAATATTCTTGGAAAAGCAGTCTGGTTTGATTATATGATGGGTTCGCTATTGAGATACACCCAAGAGCACAAGCCTGACTAAATTTTTTCAATGGTTTCTTTAGGTGGTAGCTAAAATTCCGGGTGAATCTCTTCTCCGAATAACGCATTTGAGAAATTTGGGGGCACCGACAGCGCGGGGCCCCGAGAAATAAAAATCATTTGCTACTTAAAAGAAAATTCTTTCCCGAACGAAGCCGGGTAACTCCAGTTAGTAGATACTAAAATAAAAGAGTTAAGGTCAACATTATCAATGGTTAGTGGAGAAAAAACTTAGAACTCCAAGTTCAACAGACCACATTATCTTACATTTAATGTTGGCGGAAAGTCTTATTCTCCTTATAAAATAATGAAAAACCATATTCTTCGCGGATATACCTGTAGTAAGGATGGATTTTTTTGTAAACTCAGGAAAGTTAGCAAGAGATATCGAAATTAATTTTGGATATCCGTATGCTATCAGTTACTACAGAATAGTATCAACTAAAACATAAAATTTGTACTTAAAAAAAATCCATTGAAACTTCCGGCCTCAAGACGGTGTCGCTTGCTATGCACACACGGAACTTTCACTTCATCCGACTACTGATAAATCTTTTACAAGCTTTTAAACATCTGTCCCAAGAGTATTATAAGCAAAGTTTCGCACGGAATTTCCGTCGGTTTTTTGGACCCAGGCGGAGAGCGCGAATTATTTTAGTCGCGTATCCTTCTCCCATAAAATAAGAGGGGGAGAGATTGTGCCATTCTTTCTCTGTCTCTATCAATCGCCATTGTGGATCATTTTTTAGTTCGACACCTACGAATTTTCGCACGGATATTTTGGTGGAAGTTGGACCATTTCCAGAATATCTATAAAAATACCGAAACGCATTCGAAAATAGCGTTTTTTTTAAATACCAGGCAAAAAAGCAAGCACGGCTCGTGAAAACGTCGATTTTCGTCCGGCAGAAAACTTCAACTGGAGGTGTAGAGGCGTGGCATGGAGAAAAACATGAATTCGATGTCCTCAGGGTCTCTCCCTTGAAGCGTTATCCTGAATCTCGCGGAAAAGCTTTCCGCGTAGAAATTTTTGCCCAAAAAGATATACCGTGTCGACAATATTGTCACAACAACTTTCATTTCACTCCCAGCATAAGCTTTAAGCATCCGAGATCACGAAGATGTATGGAAAATCTTTTATTAATAATTTTAAGGGACAAAGAGCGTTAAAAATAGCGAAGTGTTTTTTTTGTGGGTGAGATCGGAATGCGTTAAAAATCTCTATTTTTCTACGGCCGTTTCAACTTTCGAAAACCTCCCTATTGTTCAACGAGCACCCAGAGATGGATTCCCTCCTCCACCCCAACCTCTGCACATGCGCGCGCCCGCGCACAACAAAAGGACAAGAGAGCGAATCGCAAACGGTTCAACAGTCGAGTAACGCGGGACGGGACTTTCGATATAATTCATTCGCAAACGACTTCCTTTTACTTCTCCGTTCTCTTCCTTCTCGCTGCGAATTTACGGATGTTGTTTATACGTATACATTCGCGAAGAGAGGAAATGTTTCTCCTTTTTTTTAGCGGACTCTCAACCGTCTGACACGCGTTTTCAGAACGAGTTTGCTTGTTATCCTATCCCTTGATAAATAATGGAAGATTTGAAACCGTTCTTTTTCTTTGTTCTGAAAAAGAAGGTTTCGAGAGATTATTTTAAATGCGCGCGCGGGGATCTGAAAATTTCTTTACGCGCCAATTGAAATAGATCTCCTTATCTTCAACGTCTTCTATCTCAAACAATAATAAAGGTATTAAGTTAACAACGGTATACAATGTCAGCCACATCCTTTTAAAAACGTCATAGGAATACTATTGTCTGCAGGACGGACCCAGGTTTGAGGACAATGAGGTAGTTTCATAAAATTTATGTATCACTCAAAACTTATGACCATGGTAGTATACACCATACGGAATATGATGATGCGAATGAAGAACAAAAGTATTAGTTTATATTATTTATTTTTACGTTTTTAAAAGTTTATAAGGATCAATTTGTCGTTCTCAACACGCAAAGATATGTGACGTCATTGGTCGCATTCACATTACAACGTTACTACCGGAAGCCCGAAAATCCTGTGAGATAGCTTCACTTTCTATCGTACCATCCGTGTGACCAGCGTGTTTTGTGATTACGAGATTTATTCTGTCTTTCTTGAGATTTAGTTAGATTTATTTACAAACCAATATATTGGCAGTTGAGAAACTCGTGTTTTTGCACATAGGAACCAAACAATAGCCGTATTTTTAGGACTTTTCTTCAGATCGGCCATATTTATTAAACAAAATTAATTAAAGCGACCTGAAAAATCATATATACATTAATGGTTTACGATTAATACCGTTTTGTAACAACTGTCAGAGAGGTAATGTATTTATGCTTATTTGTATGAGCGTCAGTCAGCATTCCGGTACGACCTGTGACGTCACGAATTCGTTTTTTTATTATTTACCTTTCCACGATTCGATATAAAACGCAAACTTTTACATTTTTTTTTCAAAATAATGATCGCATTAAAATTCTGACTTTAAATTCGTAATTAGGTAAAAAACACTGGAAAAGATATAATTTTTTTTTAAATGTTGAACTACCTCATTTATCAAGCTTATATGATAGAGTATAGTTAAGCTTGGTAGTTTTCGACGTTTATTTTTCCTAAAAATTGACGACGAATGTCGAACTTTCTTTCAATATATTCGGTAGGCTCGGTATTTAGCGACGTTTATATTTCTTAAAAAGTGACCACGTTTATTTTTCCTAATAATCAACGACGAAGATCAAAAAATTTTGCTAATTGAATTCCTCCAAATTAAATATACTAAGTATATGTATGAGAATTAGGCTTATGCAGGAAAGCTAAATGGGGTTCAATGAGAGAAGGAGAGGGAGAATCCCGATATGAGCTACCCTATTGGTTATGGATCCGGGAAAAATATGTTAAATACTAGAGTTCCGTAACTTCGAAAACTTCGAAGATCCTTGATCCAGGTAATAACGTATTTTTTATTTAAAATATTTGTCAAAAACTTTTCAAAGATGTTCTGACGTTATGAAAATATTTTAAACTTGACTTTGACTCACGCGATTCCGCAAACTCGTCGGGCAACTTCCAATGTAATCTCATCCGGCACGTCGGAGCAGTGGTAACTTCTAATGCGACCTGCCATGTGAGAAGTTTGCCCATCTCTTAGGTGGAAAGTTATGCTCTCCAAATGCAATAAAATTCTGAGAAACTAGTTTTGTCTCCCTAATGAATGACGAGCTTATTCTTTCGTATTTCAGATATAGGCCGTTTCGTTTGGGACGTCAGCACGAGCAAATACAAAATAGTCTTTAAGAACAATAATATTATTGTTATTTACATTCGTTAAAAGTTGTTTACTAGCCAAGTGGCAACGCTACATCAATAATAGCCATGTATTTAAAATATATCTATTATTAGAGTTCTAACTATATCAAAACATACATCGTGCTCATGCGCACTAGTCCGCATAATCCCAATTATTTTTTTTCAATACAGGATAACATTTTCACATTATGTTAAATATAAAAATAAATTACATATATAACACGATTTTCTTCAGTGTGTTCTTAAATGAACTTAGTGAACTTATACATGAAAGCGCCCAGTTATTCAAAATTAACATTCAGAATATTTGTACGAACCAATTATATGAGAGGCTGGCCAATATTCTGAAGCTATACTTTTGTCTACATTTAAGTTGAATCCGTTATGCATTGAAGAAAGTAGCATATCCAAAATAGGCACTTTCCACCGTCCTAACCTTCAACTTCTCTAATCACAGAGTCATTCTCAACTTGAGGCAAATACGTAAAGCGTAAAACAGAAGAGTCCCGTCTTCTTACGTGTTGCAAGACGTTTCTATAGTGCAACTTATTAAAATTCCATATTACCTTAACGTATATAGAGAAAGAAATTATTTCAATAAAGTTTCAGCCTACGAATTTATAGTTCATTAGGAAATTACTCAAAATGCTGGCGACAGTGATTTTAAAACCTTATTTACGCGGCCGTTGTCATGACTACGCCATCGCGGCACCCTATCCAATAGCTCTCTTCTTTGTCTCCATTCTCACCCGAGGCATTCCTCCCCACCCTCCGAATCACCTGCTATAACCCTTCGCTCCCATCATTCCGTTTCCTTTCCATCCCTTCTTAATCATCCCCTCCCTCTTCCTCGTAGCAGCAGAATCGAATTCCTTCGCCGTGCCGCCTCCCAACTCGGCCCCATCTGCCGCGGCTCGCGGCGAAGAAGGATAGTCTCCGGATGGCAAGGCATTATAGGCGCTGCCTTTGTTAATGAAGAAGCGGTCTTATTTTCAGTCGGAGTGGGGCGGAGTTTTTGGCGAAAGAGGAGAGAGAGAGAAAAGGGGAAAAGAAAAGGAGAAAAGAGGAGGAAAAGAGAGGCCGGATGGAGAAAATGAAGTAGAAAAAGGGAGAAAGTCTTAGGAAGGGTGGAAGCGAAATTGATGGCGAAAAGCATTAAAAAAAAGGGATGGAAGGAATTACGAAGTGCTCTCTTTAAGGGGAGAAGACTTTGGCTCTTTCGGAAAGATTATTCTTCGCGAATAGGACTATGGGACGAAAGTCTTCTGATTGGACTAGATGCTAAGCTTCCCGTGGCATACGTTATATTTTGATGTGTACTACTTAAGGAAATTGGCTTTCATTAAGGAAATTACCTGGTTGTATCTGCAACATTTGCGGTCTTGTAATTCTTGTATGAGTTAGAGGGATGAGTTACATGTGGTGAAAGGAAGCTCACTGGTTTCTGATGGATAGCATTTTATAGTTTAAAAACAACGTTTTGGAAGACATTTTCATTTCGTGGCTCATATATGGGCGTATGTATGTATGTATTCGTGTGTGGTTATATTACCGTTAAAGATCTAAATATGGCTATTAGCCACACGGTTTCGGCTAATGTCAAATGACATGTCAAAATTGTGGTCCTTTAATGTAGCTTAAGCTACTGGATAAGGACCGAAGCTATAGGGGTAAAATATATTTTCTTGACGTTATCCGAATAATCCTAACACTAGCCACACGTGTGGAGCTAATGTCAAATGAGGTATAGGGTTAAAAAAATAAATTCAGCTAAATTTAATAAATTATTATTATTATTACTATTATTATTAAAGGACCATAATTTTTATTACTCCAAAGAAAAATACGTCATGATTGCAATTACACGACGTAATTAGATTACATGACAAAGTTAAATCAAAGCATCCAACTCAACCTAACCCTACATATTTTGACATTAATTGCGCGCGTGTGGCTAATTTAAATATTATCCAGCTACTGCCGACATTATCCTATACATATATTTGGCTGTCATATCTTAGCATTTCAAAACGCTGTAATTTGATGTGGCGAAGTTACTATAAAAATCAAGCTATTTAATCCAATGAATATTATATTGACATGCATAAGTCATCTTCTTTTGAGCGAATATGTTATATATGTTCAAGAGCAATATAAATATTTCTACATTTAGTGTCCTAAAAGTGCAAAACATTTCACTGTTCTCACCGCAGTGTGCGACCCGCTGCAAGTGGCGAATGCCTAAACTACCACTGGTTCTTGCGCTTGCGCTCACTATAGTGCTCTAACACCAGAACCCAGTACAGGAACAAAGAAACAAGAAATTTACTCCTACCAAGGCTTTCGACGTGTCATTACAATTGCGAGGGCATTAAAAACATATTTCCCTTTCTAGTGACTTGTCCTCTACGAAGGCTTCGTAAAAATGACAATCAAATTTTTATGCCAAAACTATTTATTTGACCAAGCATTAAGTATGAACACTATAGTTCCTTGACCGCTTAGTAAAATTTCTCTTAACGGCAACATGTACATCTCAATTGAATGAATGTGTCTCGACACTGACAGGTTTTGTTTTCTCATGCAAAATTAAGAAAAAACTTTATTTTACATATCGACCCGTTTTTAAGAAAATTTTCAATCAAAATAAGTAAGAGAGTTTAACTTAAAGCGTAGTGAATTGACTAAATAACCTTTAATAACCATAAAAATTATAAATTATTTTTTATCTCCTGTTACATTAGTAAAGATATATTTCCTAATAAGCATTTTTGAAAATAGACGACGAAATTCAGTACCAAATACAGTTCTTCGATGTTAATATCCCAAATGTCCTTTGATGGAGTTAAGTTGTGCAAGTTATCTTCTGCATTGAGAATAATCTAAACGTCATTTGATGATTAAATGTTTGTTTATGGTCGGTATGTGTTACATGAACTGCCAGATGGCAATGTAATGTAAGGTTGTTAATGCCTTGTGCGATACATTCGGTCCCAGCCGCTGGATGGGACTCTTAAGTGGGCATATCAATTTGGAACCTAAGTATCTTATGTGATACCGTTGGTATGAGGAAGGCAATTCAGTACTTTCCTCTCTTTGATAGAGCAAACATGGCCATCAGGAACAAATGCTTTTTGGTTCATTTCAAGCACTTTATATCAGGTTTTTTCATGGTAAAAGGTTTCCATTGCATCTTTTCTCTCATATTTTTAACTAAGCCTTTCATATAAATCCATACAATGGAATGGATATGTTTAAATGAGTTTTAATACCAAAAAACGCGGACATTATTTTAACAAAACGTCGTTCCTCGTTAAAAATGGTAAATCCTAGGTACGATTTTTCCACTTTTTATGTACTTCTGAGAAAATCAATCCTGTTTTGTTTCTCGTCAGAGTATCATTTAATCCACTCAGTGTTTATATAGCTTTTAATAAATATTAAAATAATTTCCATATCAAATAAAGTTAACAATAGGAGAAAGTATTTTTAATAAAAACTTTTGCTAATTTCCACAAATGAATGAGAGACACGACCGGTTTCGGTGAATAATCACCATCATCAGATGACAAGCATTCAAAAGATAGGCAATATGTATATACCAACAAGAGAGAGGTGGGGAAGTGAGAATAGGGGGAAAGAAGGAGAGGATTGGTTAAAGGAGAGAGAGGGGAGTGTTAGGGGGAGGGGGGGGTGAACGAAAATAGGAGTCAACGGTGAACAGTGGGTGGGGCAGGTGAGGAAAAGGGAAGTTATGAACAGAAGATGTGGGAAGGAAGTTGAACATTGTTTCGGAGAAAGATTGTACTGTTCTCGTACTGTTAATTTTATTTGATTATGAAATTCCACAAAGTCTCGGCTTCGTCCATTAATTTAATTGCCATTTCAATTTAAAGCAATTATTTCCGCGTTAAATATCCCATAATCGCTCTGTGCAATAATAATAATAATGCGAAAATCCTCCACTACGCCATTGTTTTGTAGTTGTTTACAAAACTTCGACGTCACATCAGAATCTCTTTTAGAAAATTTTCACACTTGCAAATTCGCCTACCTGAATGATTTTTTTATGTTCATGACTCTCTCTTTCAAACGTCTGTTCGAACTCGGTTCACTCCGTCCCTCTTTTATTCTAATGTTTCTTCCCGCGACAAGCCTCCGGAGGTTTCCCGTGCTCCTTCACGCGGATTAGGTCGGTCACGTCCATCGCAGATCGTTGTATATTTTTACGTATTTGCTTAAAACGCCTCTTACCGCGCTCTTAAAATAAAAATAAAAACATTTCCCATGTGCGCAGAAACGATTTATGGAATCGAAATTGAAGTTTTATCTCCGAAACTATAAGTCGTAATTATGTGATCCCGCGAATTCAAAATCACAATTGGGCAATAAATTTCAATTATGATCACTCATACTTAATTTAATTAAAATCCGTCCAGCGGTTCAGGTGATGACAGTTACGACGGACGCCCATAAGGCGTTCCGCTACTACCGCTCCACTGGTAAAGAAGGGCTAAATATCATTGTGAATGCTGCAACAAATTGTGAAAAAATCACAAAAATTTAGCTTGTCTCGATTTATTTGTTTTATGCCTTGCTGTATAAATAGTATCGCATGAATATTATAATTTCTCTTCATTAGTTGATTCTTTTATGCAGTGTTTTACGGAGATTAAGCAACAAGGTTTCGTAATATCTCCTTAAATTAAAATAATTACATTTATATTTCATCGCACCCGTAATGTAATGAAATCTCATCGATAGCGCGTTCATTATGCATAGTATTATTTCATATTATAAGTGATTTTCTGTTTTTTTTTAATGACGAAATTTAAAGAAAATCATAGAATTATTTAGTTTGGTCAATTTCACTGTCCTAAATTGGAGAGAGAGAAGCAGATGACGATATATTCTCAAGTTCAGTAAAGGCCAAAAATTCGCGCTTCATTTGTTTTCATGCTCCACGATCTCTGCCAAAAATAGTGTCTCGACTTGACCTTAATTACTAAGACAATTCTTTTTAGGGTTGGCGGACGTATGTATGTTAGTAATGCAACTCGGAAAAAATATTCCTTTCTCCTCCACGAATTAATTCCACACTTGAATTATTATTCCACCGGAAACAATCTCCGAAATGAGGTCGCATTTAGCAAACGTACTTTTGTAGCACGAGTGAAGAAAAATATGCCTTAATATTAGTTGGCACGACTCCCTATTCATCTGAAAATTGGAGCTGTTAGACGTGCGACATAGGCATGGGGAGTAAAATGTATAGCTTGATCACATTTTTCTAAGTTGGCTGCTGTTAAATTACGAGGTGCAATCAAATCAACTTTTTTTCTGGGAGTTTTTTATCGAAATTCGTAAATTCTTGCATGAAACACTGCAATAATAATTGAAAAGCACTGGATTAACCCGTAACCACAGGCATCAGAAATTGGCGCGCAAACACATGCATGCGGTCTCTCAGACCCCACGCCAAAAATACATAATTATGTGATAAGGAACAACACTGTACAAAGTTTTCTTATTTTTATATTTGAAATTAGGTCTTGGTGAACAAACACAAAAATATGAATTCATAGTATGCGATATATTTTTAGTAAATATGAAAATGAAAATTTTTTAACACAAAAAAGTAAGGCTCTAATTTTTGATAGGTTACTTTTTTCACGTTCTTACAAAAACTTTAGTATTTGCTTTAGTCTTTTGCAGAGAGTTTATTAAAACACATGAATATAAAGGAATTTAAAAAAAGAAAAACTTATTAAAAATGAGGACCCTAAACTTCCATAAATTTTCACTCTGGCGCATGCTCCTCAAGCGGCTGCTGAACATTTCAAACATATTGAGCTGCTACAAATAAAACATTGGAAGGCAATTTTGGTTTTCTTTTCCAAGCGTGCGAAGGTCCAAGACGGTTTAACTGCGACATATCTTCAGAAATTTCCGAAACGATGAAAAAGAACTGCCCCGAAAAAAATACGCGAAAACAGGCATGCGGTCTCTCAGACCGGAAACGAAACTAAACACGCTCTAGTACACATAGGTCTCATGCTAGAAGGCAACTGCCGTGCAGTAAACAAAGCCACCTGTAGGATACAAAGGTAAACAAAATCTCAATGGCGTAGATGATTCACGAACCCTAATTGAGACGAAATTTTTCGTGCGATCTGAGAGACCGATGCCTGTGGTTACGGGTTAAATATTTTAATCGAGTTTTTAAAATACCCAATTACAGTCATTAATTCCCAGCATTTGACGTTGAAAAACAGAAAGCAATGCAAAAGCAATAATTACAAGAACAAAAGTCACATTTTAGTAATTTTTATATCTACAAAAAATTCAAACTACGGTGACTCCGTAAATTCAATTGTCATACATCACTTTCAATACTGACGAGACAAGTCAACAAGACGAAATAAGCGGAAAATTACTTAATAGCCGAATAGTTTAACAAATTTCACTGTAGACGAGTACACAGAAATGATAAACGGGCAAATAACTAAGCAGCAACTGCAAATGTTGAAAAAGTAACGGAGACATGACGATCGCAAAAAAGGACATGGAATGCATTAAGGCTTATAGCATGGGGTTTCCCGTTACGTAACGTTCGAGAGAGAATTCGTCCAAGGGGAACTTGATAAAACGCCCCTCTGCCCTGCGTAATGGACTGCGGCAATTTGGGGCAACCGTGGAAGACTTTTTTCGTCCGTATATCTGTGTTTGTATAAGAGTTGATGTACGTCTCCCCGTATGGTCTGCTGGGAAGGGAAATGAGGCGAGTTTTTAGGGTCCGCTGCGACGATGAATTTAATGGAGACTAGATTTTAAGCGGAACAGCCGTTTGGAACGTTTGCGCGGTAAATCGAACGGATATTCGGGTGGGTAGTGTAGAGCTTTGATCGCCAAAGAAAGGGCAAAACATGGAAGACACCGAATAATAGCCATCCATAAAAGAGGGACAGGAACCACGGATCCGAACGACGCGCGACGATTATATAAAGAATTTACGTTACCGTTTAGATGGGATTCCAAAACCAATTAAGTTCGGGTGAATTTATAAATAAGAGAGAGGAAGAATGAATGGTTTCTCTAAATTTATTGCGATTTCCTGTTTTTAAAATGTATATAAACTTGATTCATTTTAACATAAATCTGGATTATGACTCTGCTAATGTTGTCGCTATACCAAAAAACGTTGGGATAATTAACTTTTGTTTATGCATTTAATTGGTTTTTATGATGTGGAAACTAAATTCAACATAAAAAAACTAAAATAATACATTTCTCAGGCCAGGATGTTTACAGAATATCTAGGGCCACTGAGAGAATTCTTTTTTATCTAAATGGCAACATCTTGATTCAGATATGTAGTGTTGATGCGGTAAAACGAGTCATTTTTTTATGATTTTAGGAGCCTTGGTGAATTACTTTAGTTGAGACCATGCACTAAATTAATTTTAACCGTGCTAAAAACTCGTTAAATGTGTCTATCGGTAAATTAGAGCAGTGCCCTCAAGTAGATAGATATCAAGTTATAAATATTTCATCATCTTGAATTTTTTGACACATCTTTAAAAAATGCTTATAAACCTCTCTACCTATTTTTTATTACTATTTTCTTCTATTATTTAATAGTCAAGGAAATCATAGTAGGAGGACAACTAGGAAAGAGGCAAATAGAAAAGAAAAGTAAGGGTTTATTAGACGCATTAAAAAAAGGAATTGGGCATGAGAGCTTGAAGAGAAAGACCTTAGATAGTACAGATTGAATTGGGTGTGCGTAAAACCTACCGGATGTAGAATTACAGTGAATGAATGATTACATTTTGTCAACATCTCTATTCGTCTAAGCAGCCCCCACACCTTCTCGATGACTGGATATTGGTGAACGATAGGAACGCAAGCAAAAACATAAAGGTTGCCGTATTTTTAAGCGCCATATCACCGAGAACCTCTTACGGTCACTTTAGATTCTCGGAAATGTGAATGGAACTTCGTCGCTCGCAATCCAAGATCGTATATGCAGTAAAAGATCTTTATAACGTACTTTTCACTTGTTTTTACTTTTTATTAATCCTCTTCGAATGTTCCATGCTAATTACTTAAAAGAGTTTCAATATAATATTCAGTTGTTATATATATTAATATGTTGGAAACAATAATCTTAAAAATTCAAATGGGAAAATACCCATATTTTTTTAGGTAATGAAGTGCTTGGGCGCTGTAATGAATTTGTCATATTTAACGTCCCTCTCCAAATCTACTTAGCATTTCCAGTACTTATGATTAGCCTGAAATAGACACATTTCCAGTATTTATATTTTCACGAAAGGTAGGAAAATACGCAGCTATAATACGTTATAACGATAATTGATCCCGTGTGTAGTTTTTTAAGTTGCGCTGGAATCGGGACCCGTGTTGAAGTGTTTACGTCGTAGGCTGCGAAGTCGAGATAAGGCCCAAGCGAATTCCGAGAGAGGAAAATGGCAGGTCTCTCTTTTCCGGGACCATGTCAACGTTTAAAATATATCGATAGGGCGGACAGGTTATTTACCCGTTTATCCCACAGATATTTTTTGGCGATCGACGAAAAACAGTTTTCTTCGAGTGGGAACATCAGACGTCGTCTCAAGTTTAATCATTGTCTATTTCCGACTATCTTTTGCAAAGTATCATTTTCCACTCAACTTGCTAGCGGCGAAAATGTTTCCCGAAAGACAAATTTTTGTTGATTATTTGCATTAGTGAGCCAGTAACACCGATGCAAGTTACCCGGTCGCATGTTTACAACCAGATTTCGAACTGGCGTCTCACATGAGATTTAATAATATATTAGATTTATTGGCTACTAATCTTCCTGAGAGTATGAATAGGGTATCTGTTGATGAGGTAATAGGTGATCACAAGGCAGTGTACGTGGAGTTTCAGCTAAACATTGAGAAACAAGTTAAGGCTAAAAGAAAGCTTTATGTATTCGCCAAAGCCGATTTCAATAGATTTAGGTCTTTTCTGCGAAATAAATATACTAACTTCTGCGAGGTAACAGATATTGCAGACGCGGAAGAATCCTGGTGCATGCTCAGAGATATGATGCGAGAGTGTACAGATAAATTTATTCCAAGCAAACCGAAGTGTGAAAATGCAGAAACTAGATGGTACAACCAGGAAGTTAGAAGTGCTCTCCGACGGCAAAGAATACTCCACTCTCGCGTAAGTAACACATCCTCAACAGCTACGGTCGAACAAATTGCAACGTTAAGGCAGCAACACAAGGAGACGCGCTCCATCACCACAGTGTCAATGCGTAATGCGTTTAACAATTACAAAAAGAAGGTTTTACAGGATAACTTCAAAGAGAACCCAAAAGCATTTTTGTCATATGTCAGAGAAGTCCAAGGTAGAGGCCAAACTATTGCGTCACTGAGATCGGAAATGGGAAATGTATTTTACGATAGTGCGGAGAAAGCAAACCTTTTAAAACAACACTTTCAGAAAGCTTTTACTCCTAATGACGATGAATGTGAAACCACCATTCCTATGCATCAGGGCTACATGATGGAAGATTTTATATTTTCCGAAAATGGTATCGCGTTCCAACTTCATTCAGTTAAACCAAATAAATTTCCTGTGCCGGAGGAAATACCCGCGCGAGTATTGAAAGAGTTAGCTTATGAAATCGCGCCGTATTTAAAAATTATATTCGAGAAATCCATTGCGGAAGGTGTGGTTCCTAAAGATTGGAAGATGGCACACGTTACGCCCATCCATAAGCGCGGTGACAAAGAGAACCCCGAAAATTATAGGACAATTTTCCCTAACTTCATTATCGTGTAAGATACTTGAGCACATGATCTTTAGTTCTGTAATGCGGTGTTTAGATAGTCACTCATTGCTTAGCGGATGCCAGCACGGATTCCGGAGGAGTAGATCATGCAAAACGCAGCTCGGCTTATTCGTGGATGATTTGTTGCAATGCGGAGAGAAAAGTAATCAGGTTGATGCCATTCATTGACTTCAGAAAGGCGTTTGATAAAGTATCTCATAAAAAATTAATTGCAAAGTTTTGGACATAATTGTATCAATCCGAAAGTTGTCAGGTGGGTGAGTGATTTCCTCTCGAATAGAGAACAGATAGTTGTCACCGATGGAAAATACTCGTACCCCGTCAAAGTTACTTCGGGTGTTCCTCAGGGAAGTGTATTGGGCCCTCTACTTATCTTAATCTATGTGAATGATATCTGCTCGGTAGTTTGTAGTAAAATT
Organism: Tanypteryx hageni; assembly: GCA_028673005.1. NCBI lineage: Eukaryota > Metazoa > Arthropoda > Insecta > Odonata > Petaluridae > Tanypteryx > Tanypteryx hageni. The sequence continues at coordinate 50,717,765 of CM054113.1, forward strand.
AGACTTTTTGCCGATGATACCGTCCTATATAAAGAAATAAAAACCCAGGAGGATCATCAGACATTGCGTAAAGACTTAAGAGCCATTTCAACATGGTGCAAAGAATGGCAAATTGAAATTAATTACACTAAATGTGCAGCAGTTACGTTCTGGAAACAGTAGGTTTCGAGTATAAAAAAGATGAAATAAATATTCAAGCAGCCGAGTATGTAAAATATTTAGGAGTACCATTTGTCGAGATCTTTCATGGGACATGCACATTCGTCGAGTTATAGGCGCGGCCAACAAGAAACTGGCTTTGATAGCTAGAATAGTACCGAACACTACAGAAAAAGCACGCGAAACATGTTACCTATTATTGGTTAGACCACAAGTGAAATACTCCTCATGCATATGGGATCCGTACGAGAAGGGGCATATAATTCAATTAGAAAGAGTGCAGCGCAGAGCAGCCAAATTCGTAAAACAAAAGTGCGAACATAAGGAAATCGTCACCTCATTATTAAGGGATTTGAACTGGGTACAACTGGAGGGTCCTAGCACTCAAGGTTGCGGATTCTGGAGAAATATAGATCGGGATGTCTAAATGACGAGGTTGTAGGAATAATTGAAGTAACAACGTATATAGGTAGAAACGACCGTGACGATAAGAAACGTGAGATCGATCGTAGGACGGAGCGTTATCTAGGCTCGTTCTTTCCGAGGACAATACGAGATCACAATAGAATATTTCAACCTGCTATAGACAATTTTTTGGTAGGTTATGGTGCATTGCACCCCTGCCACCCACCAATTATGTGAATTGCAGGGTAACATGTAGATGTATTAAAGACTGATTACCCAATTCTTGTAGTCCTTTTCCGTGTTACGTATCATGTTTCATTCTTACGTTGTTCTAACAAGTATATATAATTATTGCAGTGGCACAGTTAGGGGAGGGGACAGCGGGGCATTTGCCCCTCCCCCCTATACAGCAAATAATTTGAACTGCGATTGCTTTCGCATTAATTTCAACTATAACATGAAAATTAATATATTGATTAATTACTTATAAAATTTAAATTCATAGCGATGTTTATGAGTTAATATTGGACATTGTCAAAGAAAAACAATCTCCTTCTGAAAAAATTATTTCTATTATTTGCCGCCCAAAAAGTAAATTCCTGGCTGCGCCACTGAATTACTGTAATAACTCAGGTTGTTTGGCTGCTTATGGATCATTGTTAAATTAACAACAGACAGACAGTAGCATTTTTTACTTTCCATATACGTATTATATTGAGAATGTATTGTTATCGTGAGAAAATTCATCTTCGAGATTTTGATGGAAATACACGTTTTAGGCGTCCCTAAGTTCATAAAAGTGGTTTTCGCCATGCCGTCTGTCTGTCTGTCGGTTTGTTCGCTGTTCTAGGGCCCAAACGCGTACATGAAATCAAATGATATTTCGTATTTGTGCAATATAACATCTTTTGCAGGCATTTTTTTCATAAAAATGATATTGTTTAAAAACTAAGGTAGTTTATTCTTGGCGATTTTTAGAAAAATTTTATTTACTCATAAATGGCTCAAGAGAATTTGATTAAAATCAATCCAGTTGTAGAGCCTGATGTTATAAATAATACTGCGTAAGCCATATTACTCAAAATGTCACCATATGGCGTCCAGTGAGATTACAATTTACGCTAATCTACCTTACCTAAGTCCTATGAAGTCACGCATCAGCCGCGATCCACTCAAAACCTTACTACTGCCTTACGGTTAAACTAAATCGAATTATATCTCATATTTATGGATAAAATCATTCATAAAAGATATTCTGAAGAGATGGACGAAATTGCGCAACAATTAAGGGTACTTTATTCTTCGATATTTTGAAAAAAAAATCGATTTACTCAAAAATGGCTATAAGGATTTTTATTAAAATCCATCCAATCGTACAACCTGATTTCACAAACATTATATATATATATATATATATATATATATATATATATATATATATATATATAACCCAGTGAACACTCACCAATCGGACGACTTCAGGTTGGCGAGGCCCCGGGGATGTCTCTCTCTGTAGCTGATGAAGGAATAATTCCGAAAGCTTCTAGGTTTGTGATGTTTCTGTGTTTTAGTGTTCTTTTACGTGTGTCGCTTCGACATCCCCGGGGCCTCGCCAACATGAAGTCGTCCGATTGGTGAGTGTTCACTGGGTTTTCTCATCCCAACACCTTGTTGCCATCTATATATCCATTTTACCTTTCCTTTTCCGTAAGCTGTTATATATATATTATATATATATATATATATATATATATATATATATATATATAGACCTTTCCTTTTCCGTAAGCTGTTATATATATATATATATATATATATATATATATATATATATATATATATATATATATATATATATATATATATATATATTTAGAGCCATATATCCCAAAAAATTGCTAAATATCGATCAGTGACATTAAAATATACGCTAAACTACGGTTTTCTTTTACAAGCGTACACAAGTGGACAAAACGTATATAGGCATATGAGAAAGTTTGTGCAATGTATATTGCGTCGTTTATTTAACTTGCTATGAGAGCCGCATGAATTTTTTCTTCGTTTTGAATGTGGGAAAATATTACCAAATAAGTTCAAATGTTGGCGAACTTTTGGGTGACAACGGAAATTCTTTCTTCTGCATAACTGATAGAGACAAATGCGCCATATCATATCCAGTTTTCGCGAAGATCAAGCCTGTCGTAAATGGGGCTCAACACTGGTAATGAGAGAATCTAACTGCGCCAAAAAACATTCCTGCAAACACTAACTAGCACCAAAATAATTTATGCTAATTAAAAGGGACCTCCCTGATTGCATGTATTGGAGATAAACCAATCGATTTGTTGAGGTGTGCACAGAAATTTATTTAACGCTTTTTTGTGCATTTGATAGCTTTTTATTTTTTTAAATATTTGTTTTAGTTTTATTTATTCACGTAAGTTTATATTAGAGCTAAAATTCTACAAAACTGAATGCATGAAGTACATTATGTAAAGACACGAATTTATTCCTCTCTCTTTCGAAGTTCGACGGTCATTTAAGATTCAGTTAATTAAGTGCTTCAATTATTTAAGTGATTTAATTAATTAAGTGCTTCAATTAATTGTTTTATCCAACAAAAGATACTTTTCCATCACAGAACTTTCGAAAATGTGATTTAATTTTATTCGGAATTTAGCAATGAATATCTATACGGTAAAATCTCACTCAAAACTATCAAAGAATGATTATAAAAAATTAGGAATATGATAATCTAAAGCTATGGGGAAATTATAAATAGAATCTTTCTCATACTATTTCAGCCCGTATTGCAAAAAATCTTGTTCTAACAAGCATAAAAAATTAAACTGCCACTAAAAAAATCTATTCATCCCTAATAATGTTTAATCACTATATAAATAATAATAGGTAATATATTAAATGTAGCAAGATCAAGACTATCCTCGTCGCTTGGCAATGGGTCATACATAATCTCATAATTACCTTATATTCAAATGCTAAAATATATTGCATGTTATATTAACATGCTCCTTTCTGTTGACTTCCCCGTATGGATACCCACGCAACAAAAAAAGCGTGCGTCGTTGTGAATAGACTCCCTCTTGATTTTGTGAAGAGGGCCTCCTGACATTATCCTTTGTTCTCTCCTTCCACATCGGATTAATATTTAAATTGTTTCCCTTCTCCTCTTTCGAGTTTCATGACATGTTAATCAGATCCGGCTATAGAGCGGAGGCCACTGTCAACCCACATCCCTTTCACTCATCCCCTTTAGGGTAAAAACTTCAAATGTTTCTCCATGGAGACATAGGGTTGAAAGCGATGAATGCATGATCAAATTGGTAAAATAAAGGCAAATCGCGACGCAGAAAGGCTTTGCAAAAATGTCTGAATTATTTATTGTAACTAGACGAAACAATCTATACAATTTGGTTAAGAAGTAATAGCCGTTGATTTGTAATATGCTTAATCTGTTGAGCGAAGAAGCAACAAAACTATATCACAGTGCTAAAATGAGTGAAAGATATACTTGCACGGAATTTTAAAGAACCCTCAAAATTCTCCTTTGGTGAATTGCAATCCAATGTTTCATTCAGACCAGTGCACCGGTGCACTGCAGTGATTAGAAATCTTATATTGGAAATGTTTTCCCTGTAAACAATCTCGCATATGACAAATTATAAAACGCCTCCTTCAAAAAGGTATCGGTGAGTGTATATAATTACAACATTAATTCTATTGGAACCATTAATTTCTATTACGAGACAATAATTATCGAAGAATTGGTTAAAGACATTGGGTGACGTAGGGAATTTAAAAAGTGCAAGCATAATTTACTTTATTTAAACTTAATCAACAAATATTACTCAATATGGATTTATTTTAAGAGAAACGGTGTTTCAAAGGACGTTGAAACATTCTGCGTAAAAGATGCAAAAAATGTAATTAAATAAAACGCATATTTTTGTGGTTTTTGCGTTTTCCTGCCCTTTTATCTCTCGTCGTCATACGTCAGAATCTGTGTTCGGAGACCCACTTTTCTGGGATCGACAACGTTTTCGGTACTTTGAGGTGAAGGACGCGTCGCGTGCATAACTTTTTATTCCCCGGTAGTTGTTGATAAAGGGAACCGCCGAGATAGGGTAAGACCAACCAAGTAATCGTAAATAGGCGACTAGCGGCCTTTTCCGTGTGTTGAAGGTAGCACGTGATCGGAATTAGGCCGACGCTTAGGGAATCGTTTTGAGGGAGCAACGTGGAGTAAAGTGTAATGGGAGGGCAAGGGTTCCTGAGGGGTGCATGCCGGGAAGAGGAGGCTATTCTGAGGTAAGGTTAGGAGAGTGGGTGGCTCGGGGAAACTAGGGTATCGGGACGTTTTGGAGTTTGATTTAGGTGGCGGACGTGAAAAGGGTCGCCCAAAAAAAGGCTTCTGAACCGAATTTCATCTCAGAGGAATGACTTCGACGGAAAAATTGCTCCGGATATATTTTATGTTGTTGATATTGATTCTATACTTTACATGCGCAAAGCGGGATTTAACGTGCATCTTTTTCAAGATATACTGTCCATAAAAATAATAATACGTATTTTTATCCTTAACCCGAAATATTAATTTGAGCATCAATGTAATAATGTAATAAAATAGTGCTCTTTAAACAAATTTTGTGTCATCGACACTAATTGCCATGAAGATGCCGAACAAAAGGGAATAATATTATATATTAAAAGTGCTGCCAATGTGGCAAATAAAATATATCGCATTTGCCTCTGGTGCCCAATGAGATATTCTGTTCTTAAAAATTTTCAAATAGTACCATTTGAAAGTTTTTGCCGTACTGGTGGAATAATTAAAATCAATGAATAAAATACATGTTCAACCGAATTGTAATTTCAGAAATTACTGAGTGGAAACATTTGGGGTTTTAAAAATAATTATCTCTCGTAAGCAACCCTTTTTGGAATCGAAAATCAATCACTTTCTGTTATAAGCCATTGACATTAATGCCGCAGCCAATAAAACAAGTTTTAAAGTTGCGCTCTTTGTAGTAGCCATATAACTTCTCCAAAAATGCGCTTGTTTAGAAAAATAGTCCAACGAGCAGCGATGCGTATTAAAAACTGGCAATCATAAAAAGGCAAACGTCTCGTTTAGTGAAAGTTCGTTGAATTAGAGAGTTTTAACGCATGACTTCAAAGGACATGACGTACACCAAATTATCGAACACGAAAAAAGACAAATAAATAATTCCGACATAACTGCTTGTGTTTTGGGTGGCTTCTGGACTGGAACGAGACCCAATTATGTCACAGACGCATCAACGTGAGCGACGGGTACGTCCGTACGCAACATGAGACAGATCCTTTTATAATAATTCCGAAATGTATAGTGATAAAGCGGAAGAGAAGATCATGAAATGTTTTTTCCGCAATCAATTTACGACTTTTGGAAAGTTCTGATTCTACAGTTTAATCCTAGCAATAAGACGAGTTGACAATTCTTTGAACTGTTATTCGAGTCCATGCAATTCATAGCCAATAAAGGCGGGACTTATAAGATTGTTTATTGATTTTAAATAGCATGGATCGTTAGCCCTTAAATTGTGCTATTGATCAGAAAATCTGCCCACCACATGCGCGAAAGAAAATAATTTTATATCTGTTATAAATTTTCCTTCATTAATGTTAGAATAGAATAGAACATTAGTAAACACGAACTGCTGAAACAATAAATCCTCTAGAAATTTAATAAAGGACAAAAAAGTTGTATTGGAAGATGAGAACAGATGACTGTTTGATTTTGGTTGCCGTCTGGAAATAAAATTTTTTTTTACGAATTTTCACGATCCATTCCCCAACCTTAAAAATCTCAACTCTTTGCAATTAAAACATACAACCGCTATCGTTCTTTTGCTAGCCTGATTTTAAAATATTATGGAAATTAGTGAGCTTCCCTGAATGGAAGTACAGATCTATTGAAAGCTTATGGCACCAAAATGCGCGAAGGGTCACGTGATGTAGGGGTAGGTGGCTGTGTAGGGGGAAAGCTTAAGGGGAAGGTGGCTGTGGAGAATGACTAATTACCCCCATGCGTATATACCCTCACCCACGCGTAGCTCGCTTTCGAGAATGGACTCTTCAATGCTGAATTCGTGTTTGTGCGCAGGTGCCATAAGCTTTCAATAGATCTGTAAGAAAGGCCTGGGGAGATTCTAATAAGAGCGGACGACGAAGAAATTCATAGTATTTATTTTTCCAAGGCGCAAGGTTTCTTTGTTGAGAAGATTGCGGGGAAGAAAACGTCCATTCTTCGGGCGCCTTTATCCTCGTGTTTTTATACTCTTATCTCGGCGGGATCGCGGTGAATTATGGATCCAAGTTTTTCTTGGTTTCTTGTTGCGCTATTACGCAAAGCATTTTTGCAACCTGGAAGTTGATGGATTAGGCTCCAGGATATTATTCTTTCCGCATAAAGAAAATTCTGCACAAAGTTAGGTTGGGAAAAGTTTTAAGTAGCCGGAAGCGATATGTTATTATCCTATCCGGCCCTAAAAAGCGTTATTTAAAAAACTCGGCTAATATATCTTTTGAGCACAAATGATCTCAATTTTTTCAATTATACGGCGAATTGAGAAGATATATCCTATCTGGAATAAAAAAGAAGAAAGCGCTTCTCAATATAGGTACATATGTGGTACATTGTTAGTCAGAATTATTCTAATGGTAATATTATCCAACAATTGCTTCGATTTCGTTCCTATGTCATATAATTATTTTTAGGCTGGTTTCCAAAGGAAACATAGCCTTATGAAATGATCCTGTCTGTGTGTGCATGGGTGTCCCCAACTAACAACATTTGCACCAATGGACCGAATTTCATGAAATTTGGTATGAGGCTCGTGCGGCCAGGACTCACCTTCGGGCTATATTTTATTTAGCGAAGATTTAAGTCCCGGGATCCCAAATCCATCGTGCAGAGAGGTTTTCTTTAATACATTAAAATATCTTATAATTGTGATATCGAAGCGAGTTTGGTACTGTTCTAAGAGGAAAAGAATATAGATTCTAATTCTTATCGCCAAATTTTGATAATTGATCGTATATTCTTGAATTTTTACTAAAAAACTGTTTTGCGTTTTAAATCGCATTTTTTCGAATTGTTGCCATGGAGACGATTATCACCGAACTCGGCTAAAACATGGACGAGTGAACAAATGGGTTATTTTCTATTCCGCTCGAATACTCTTCAGCAATGGACAGTTGATCTTGACAAATTAGCGTGTAAACAGCAGCATTTATCAAATTCGTTTATTTAAAAGAATATATGCAAAATATAATTTCAGAAAGAGATTTTTACATTGTTTTTACTATTTTAAACCAGATAACACTATATTAACTTGTTTTCCGATTTTTCTCTATGGTATGAGAATTCCATGGAGTGATTAACACATACTGAAACATTTCCTGTCAATATAAGTAATCAATTCGGGACGTAAACTTTAGGAAACAAGCCTGCATTAGTCCTGGCTAGGACTTTATATGTCAGTATTAACACGTTTACGAAAAGCCGGTCGGCTTCAGGAATTTGAATGCTTTAAGAAAGTATGAGTGAAAATGGCACCATAATTATCTTGGTTTATTAGCCCACTTTCTAGAATGGAAATGGCTTGTAGTTTGTCGTTGTCTGTCCGCCTTGCTGTCTGTCTGTCACCGCCTTATTAATTTTTTAACCAATAGACCGATTTTCATGACACTTGGAGGAAATTTCCTTCTACCATAGTCGAGCTCTTGATGATAGTTTTTGCTGCGAATATTGAAAATCCCGGGTTCGATTCCAGGAGCAATCCTTCCCATCTCATTTACATGGAAAATCTGAAATCCATCGTGCAGGGTAATTTTCTCTTGCACATTAAAATATCTTTAAATTGTAATATCGGAGAGAGAGAGAGAGAGAAAGTTGCGCTATTCTCTGAGGAAAGAAATTAAGAATCAAATTTTTATCGTAGGATTTTGCTTATCGATCGTATTTCTTCGAATTTCGCGTTTTTATCGCAGTTTTTATCGCTCATTATGAGTGTGTTGCCGTTGCAACGACTATAGTCATACACGGTAATTTTAAAGCTATTAATGCCAATATAAGTATTAAATAAATAATTTAATGAAAAGTAGGCATCATAAATTCTGTTTGGATCATCTTGTTTCGTTTTGAAGGTGATTTTGCTTCTAAAAATCATTACGAGCAAAGCATATGAATTTTTTCGGGTGTTAGGCTGTGTCTTATTAATAAAACATGAAACCACAATGCAGCAAAAGCCGTCGTGCCGTAGTATGTATATGAGTGCATACATTTACCAACTAAGATCTACTGTATTTTACATACACTCGACAGTGAGAATACAGACGATAAATGAGATGAAAAGTTTTGAGATATGTATAACCACGCAATGCAAGAGGGCTGAGAGGCGTGGGAGAAATGCGTTCAACCTTATTCCATTATCCCCATCAGCAGCAAAATTATCTTTCTAGTGTGCGACTTTGAGGATGGAGAGGAATAGCTTCCGTCGTTATTTTCAGCTGACCACGCACAAATTCATTTGTGGAAACAAATATGTTATTTATGCATATATGTTTACAACTTATGATGATCAATGTACGCTTTTATAGGTATATACATGATATTTAAAGTTGGTACAAGAGCAAAATTTATCGGGTGCAGCTTGCAGCGCCACCAAAGCATCCGTTATCAAAGGAAACTAACAAGATGTTAGCATTGGAGTAACTAACACGGAGGTTAATGAATGGTTGTCCATACCGAAAAAACAAAATGTTGTTGAAAAATAGGGACGGCAATTAGATTATTGCCGTAGTGCTCAAACTTTTTTATTAATGATTTTTTAAAATTACTACATGCTGATCCCCTGTCTGCGCGCAATGGGTATCTTACATTAGAGGTAGAGCGATGAATAGCTGGTCAGTTTCAAAAGTTCAACAAGAAACGTATTATGTTTTCTTTCTCAAATGATGAAGTGTATTACACAATATCTATTTGTGAAATTCTGTCATGGCCGGAAATCGAAATCGGGTCAATCACTAGATGGGTATTCTGCCATTGAAATATTATGGCAGGCTAATACTTCTTTTTATAACATGGAATTTTTTTGGTGTACCCCAAAGAGGGACATTTGTTGGGGAAGGCAACCATGAAAAATCCACATTCTGAAACGAGAAAATGAATAGAGCGGGGGTTAATATGCGTCCGGCAAGTGGAAGATCCGGGTTCAATTCTCGATCGCGGCAGAATTTCCCCATGATTCCCTGTTTCTCCCACGTTCCAGTTTTTACCTATTGCATAGAACTTTGCGGTCCTCTCTTTCCACCAACTATAAAGTGAGTCAAGTTAATCAGACATTGACTTTCCTCGACCTTTCGCAGAAGGGATAGTACCCTCACGATTTAAAAAATTTCTAAAATTTCATACGCTGCGGCAGGAGACGATTCTTTGTGCTGGTAAAAAAACTGCCCCTATTGCCATTACTAAGTTTCTTCGTCGAGTATGCATCGCTTTCGCAACTACTCGCCTTCGTCGAACTTCGATCGGAAAATTTCTGAGACCCTACAGCAGCAAGGGCAAAAAAAAGAAGAGTGTATTTGTAAAGCTGAGTTTACATTGCGGTCAGCGACTTTTTCTTTCTCTTTCGGTGTCTTTCATATCGAGTTTTATTTTTGTCGTATCGATTTTCCGTCCGACATGGCGACGATGTTCCAAAAAAAGTAAAAAGCAGAAGAACAATAATAGGAAGTGTGTGTCTGAGAGAGAGAGAGGGTGGAGAGTGTGGAGGACAGACAGTTATAAACCGCTAAATTCTGGAGGTGTGGAGTTTTGTGGGGGACACTCGAGGAATGCAAATATACCCATCATCGAAAAAATTTCATTGATTGCGTTCCTGAACTTGTGAGTTTCTTTGGCGACGTTGAGACGACCCTCTCTAAATGCGTCGGAATTAACGGCTCAATGCCGAAAAATAAAACAGAAATAATGCTCGCAAAAATATTCTGGTGAAACTATTCTCTACTACCATGGTTTAGACTGATAAGAGCAATACCAATGGCGTAGCTACGCTTAGGCAGAATAAGCGGTAACAAGGGTAACCATAGCACCCGTAATCAGATACTCGGACCACCCGTCTACCAAGTTATGGTTGCCGCGAAATCCTATTTATCTTTCAAAGGGTGCCGCGCCTACAAAATATTAGGTAACCACTCACCTGGAGTATAGGTACCTCGAATAGATAAAAAAAGTTTACAAAACATTCATACACACATTTCGGCTACAACGCAGCCGTTTTCAACAGTGAATCACCGATAGTGGATTTTTTCAATTTTGATTTTTTGCGATTATATACTTCGAGTTAGAATAATAAATAAAAATTCGACTTCCTTATACTTATGCATCCGAATTTCTTCCACATTGCCACTGCTACAGGCGACCTGTCGCTTTTCATTTTTCCTTCTCGAGTGAACGACAAAAAGTTTGAATACGTTCACCTCATAATAAGTTGCGCTAACGAAGCTCGCGCAAAATGGTCATTTAAAAGCTAACTCTTCAGAATAAAATAAAAATCCCAATCCATTAGTCGGGAATCGTATTCCGCGAGCGAAGGAGGCAATTTTCGATACAAACAGTTAACCGCGGACGACAGTTATTTCTCGGAAAAGGTCGGAGAATTACGTGAGAGCGGGGGCGGAGTATGGCAGACGGCAGATCCGGAGTGCGGTCGAAAAGAGAAAGGGAGACAGAGTGAAAGGGAGGAAGAGGAAGTGGATGATAAGAAGGGTCGGTCGAGTTGGCATCAAAGTGCTCTTTCGTCCAGGAAAAAAGAGAGAGAAAGGCACGTGCGAGGACATATAAAAAAGGGAAGAAAAAAGGCACGTGTAGACAACGGAAATAGAGTTGTGAGAGAGAAAAAGGCTGAGAGAGGGAGAGGAAATGTATGGAAATTTAGAGAGAAAAGAGAAAATGGAGACAAAAGAAAAAGGATCATAGAGAGGTGGAGAAGAGTATCGAGAAAATATTGGAAAGAGAAGTATAAAGCGAAACGGAAATTATGGATTGTATGGATAGATGAGTGATAATCGCATTGGACCAGCGCTTGAGGTTTAGGCTAACATTAAAAAGCAGCGTGTTGTTTTGTATATAAAAAGAATTACCAAAGCTTGTGGCAACTCTACGCCAGAATGTTCTTGTTACTTTCTTAGTGGCCTCTTTGGCCTAGGAGGCGAAATTGTAACCTTGTACTATAGTCGAAGAAAGAGTTAGCCATTAAAAATATGCGATAAAATGAAAAAAATAATCGACGTTCTTAGGACTATCGACAGCTTATTCAATAAACATGTTAGAATTGGGGGTATTATTACGTCTTCCCTCAATTTTCCACATTGGCATTGAAAAGAATTAAATTGTAAGTCTCCATATTAACATATTGAGTGAGTAAATAAACTTAACTGCAGAATTCTTTCGCAGAAAGTTTAATTGCATTTTAAAAATATTTCTATGAATATAATGCAAAAAATTGAATGTTAAAATGCAATCTAAACTGAAAACTGTAAATAAATTTAAAAATTTAAATTAAATTTAAATTTCATCAAAACTCAACAAAGGACTTAAGGAGAAGAGTAATGTGAGAAAGGTTCTTTTAAAGGATACTAGGAGTTGTGCCTATGGCGCCAAAGGCGTTTTCGCCCGCTCCACGGGCTACGCGCGTCAACCCCTCCCTCCGTTGGGCATTTTGTCTCCCTATTCGGCAATAATGCACGAGGAGGAGGAGGCAAATGACAGGTATTCACTAGAAAATGGTTTCTCAACCTTTTGATAATACAACTCCCCTAAGCTACAGGAAGCGGAATTATCCGCGGCCCATCGAAACTACAAGAAATTTTCCGCAGTCTACCAATATATCAATACGGGTATATTATTGGCAGAAAATTCTATACTATTCACTAAAAGTGGCGGGTTATTTAAAAAAACATGGAGCAAGTTATTGAAATTTTCATTAGTTATTTAAAACGTTTGCTTTTGACAAAATATTAATTTTTTGCTATACTTTCGCGAAGGTTTTTATAAATTGTCAACCGATCTTAATTCGTTTCAAAGCTTTTCGCGGTCCACCACATATCCTTTTGTGGCCCACGGGTTTAGAAAAATAGTCCATAGAATTATTGACCTCGTCTTATGACTGAAAGATTAAGCACTCAAACATCAAAATTTGAAAACTTAAGTACTTCTTTTATAATATAATAAAAAGGAAAACTCCTATGCCGTAATTGAAATTGCGGCATAGCAGGTGTTTCCTTTCTTTATTTTATCTTCGCCGTAGTCTCTACTCATTATCAATACTTCTTTTATGATGTTTCCAATAGACACATAATAGTTAGTGGAGATATTTAATATAAGTACTTCATTTTTCAATTTTTTATGCATAAGTGCTAATTCTAAAATGGTGAACGGAAAGAGAAGGTTTTGAAAAAGTTCAGTAGCGATTGGTGGAAGGATGAATGGGAAATCAGTAGGAGGAAAAGGAACAAGTCGAACGAGTGATGATATGAAAGTTCCGCAGTGTGGTGATGGAACTGATATGTTTATATGGACGGTTGAAGTGCGTGGCAGAGATTAGTGGAATACGCATGTCTGGGGAATATATACATATGTCTGTTTAGGCAACAGTAACAGGGAAAATACGTCAAATGATTTAAAACGAAATCAACGTCAAATTTGAGTGAAATTGCTTATTTAGTAAGTAGTTCAATCTTTATACTATTTAACAATACAAATATCAGTTTAATAGCGTTTAAGCTCATAGTACCGGAAAATGAATAAAATCAATTAAAATAGCTATCACTGATTAAACTTTTTAGTACTGTCGGTCATAGTTATATTATTTGTGCGTCAATAATAAATAGTTATGCGCTACCACATGTATATTTCTTTACCTTGCAAGAGGGAATGATCATCGTCGGACACAACATCATAGAATCGATCCCAAGAAATATCAACAGACCAAAAGACAGATGCGACCGAGAAATTCTACATGTATTACTTAAGTTTTGTAAAAGGAACACACAGATATTGACATGAAATTTTAAATTAAGTCGCACATATTAACTTTGGATCATCTTAATATATCACAAAGGGGAAACTGAGAAGGTAATAAACTCATGTTTCACCGCCAAAATGCAAATTAAGTAGCGTCCGAAGCAAAACTGCGCAATCTCGAGCAGAGTTCAGGAATATAATATAATAATAATAATATATATATAATAGTATATAATAATATATATAGTAATATATATACATAATATTGGCCGTCCTCATCAACCCGAACGGAAGGAGAAAAAATAAAGAAATTCCTTCTCGCAACGTTGGCTGAAGATACATTACTACGCTCATAAGACGGTTGGTGGGAGAAGGAGCGATGCGGTTGCCACCTGCAGGGTAAAGGTGGGACAGGTTAATTCCTGGGAAAATGCGAGAGGAGATGGTACGTTAATTCACCACCGGACTTCCTTCGCTCTGGGGTCTTCCGACCTCTCTGAGACTGCGGATGAGAGAGAGAGAGAGAGGGAGATGTTGCTGAGGTTTGGAAGCGAGAGGTCCGTTGGATTGGGTACGGAATTGAAGTTCGGATTCGTTGGGGGGGGGGTCGGAGTCAGGGAATTAGAGAAGAAGTGAAGAGAAGGGATGAAGATCCTTTTGCGGTTACAGGCAGCCTCTCCTTCTCCCTTTGAAAGGGAGCCTCTCGCAAACCCTCTTCCGCAAGAGTTTTCTGGGGACCCGAGGGAGTGATGGAGTGGAGTAGAAGCAGGAGTAGGGTTGCCACCTAGCGAGAGGTTCATTCCGGGAGATTTCTAATTTAGGTTGTGAAAATTCAGGGAGATTCCGGGAGATTTTCTTTCGGTCGAAAAAAAAAATATATATATATATATAACCCAAGCAGTAAATCTTAGTTGTTTTTATTACTAAACAAACGATTAGTATTCCAACTGATTTTTTGTTGTTTTGGATTCCAGCCTACATTCTCGTTGAATTTCAACAATAAAGTTTGAGATGAATCTCTGATACAGAAGGAAACTAAATATAATCTGGTATCATTCACCTAAAATCACTTTATCATGGGATATTTCTCATGCATTGAAAAAATTAAGCAAGACTTATGAAACTCGTTTAGCTACTATTTAGAATACATTAACCTAAATTTGACAATGATTGTATTTTATACATAATTATAGCAAATATTGAACCGAGTGGCTTTTCAAAAAACCCTTATTTATTTATTCAATTTAAAATTGTACTTCGAATTGCTTCGTGCAGCCTCCAAAAGTTTTGGTTTTGATAGTAAAAATGCATTAAAGTCCTTACAAGAAAGATTAAAATTTGTGCCGGCTTGGATTTCAGCCTTGACGTGATGTATGCTTAGTTTGTTTCTGTTTTTGCACCACAGTTCATTCGTGACACTGAAAATTCGTTTGCAAGCTGCATTAGACACTGGAATCGAGAGCACAAACGATACAATTTTTTTCAGTTCTTCTCCAACTCCTTTATTCACCTTAGAAAAGAAGTTAAACCATCTTAACTCCACCCTTTTTGTAATACCCGCTACAACTTTACGGAGGCCACGGAATACACAGAAGTCTTCATATAGTTTGTCTTCATCGATTGGTAATTTTAGTGTATTTCCAAAAATTTTTAGTTCATCCCATGTAATTTCTTTCTTCATTGATAATATATTCATGTTTTTGTATGTAGAACTCACAAAATCATACCACTTTTCCAGGTAAGTTAAGCATCTTTGAAAAAAATAGCTTACATCTACAGTAAACTGCAATCTATCCACTTCATTTAAGCTACTTAACATAGAAAATGTTTTCTGGCAATCAAATTTATCATTTTTCCTATTGGTAATCTTCTCGTGAATATCTAACATAACTGCATGCAACTCCGTGCATGGAACATCATCACTTTCCAAAATTTTAACACTATGCTCAAATAAATTCAAAATATTTTTCAAAAAATACGAATAGCAAAGTGCTGGAGAACTTGCTTCTCCAAATGCTTTCCATATTATTTGGAAACACTCAGCTTCACCTTCCTCTAAAAAATATTCCCTCAAAGCTACCCAGTTAGAGAGCACCCTTTCAATAGCTGGTAGTAGCATCTTGTTGGCACGTGCCTTAGAATTTGTTTGTATTCTACATTGACAAATTGACAAAATGATTTTAGCTTTTCTGTGCGCTTAGCAAAAGCAGAAAATTCACTGTATACTCTCATAACTAACATCTCTACATCAAAAGGAAGCGCTTTTAGTGCAAATTTAACTCAGTTATGTAAAATATGGCATTTACAATTTGCCTTTAAAAGTTTTTCATTTTCTGAAAAATGTTTTCGGTACACAGAATTGTTTACCAAAGTTTACAGGTGCATTATCTGCAGACAATGAGGAAACTGACTGAATGTTAAGAAAAATTTTCTCGAGAACTTCAATCAGTCGATCTTTGATAGAAGCACTTGTTTCATTGGGGTCTTCATAAAAGTCCATAAGACCTTGTTTAATACCTTCTTTAGATGAAAAGTATTGCACCACAACGAGAAACATTTTTAAATTTCCTTTGTTTGAAGCGTCAATGCCGAGAGAAAAATAATTACAATCAGCTAAATCATGTAGAAGAAGTTCTTGAGCAGTAGGTGCAAGAATAATTTCACATATGCTTATGCATTTTGTTCTGCCACATGCTACTTTGTTTGCTATGCTGGAATCACTAAATACAACAGGAAACAACAATGCTACAATCTTGATTATTGTAACTGTGATGGTGCTTAACCCCGTGATAAACAGACGTAACTTCTCTTGCAGTAACTAACTTTTCTTGATCAGAGTATTTACTTTGAAGAAAACTGGATATCGACTGAGACTCGGTCATTTGTTTTATCGCTACCTTATGTGCCACACTTTCTGAATGGATTTTTAATGATCTTTTTCCTCATGTTTAACAGAAATTTCTTTGCTACATAATTTGCACTCACCATTAAACTCATCTCGCTTCACAAGCCAACTTTGCATCTCTGGTTCATTTAACCATCCATCATTCAACTTTGTGGAATATTGAATTTTTTTTTGAAGTTGCCATTTTTCTGGGGATGATTATTGAATCTAAAAGAGAACGTATTTAAGTAACGTTAATACTATAAATATTCAGGCTTATTAAGATAGCTACAAGACAACCAGCACATGAAAATAGAGTAGTACATACTGTAGATAGTGTAAATAAGTAAGCGTTAAAAGAAACAGAATAAATGTAAAAATATAGTATTTTTTAAAAATTGTCAGTCACTTATGTAATGAAAATAATATGAATAGTTTAATGTAAGCCACATGAATACTTATTGGACAATGCCTATTTTATTAACACTAATATATTATTGACTACACATACGATACAACCATGTGACGCCAACCTCATGGAGTGATTTATCAGACAAAACAAACTCATTCTAGGCTGCGGGCCGAAAAGAAAAATACAGTATGCGCCGACAGCTCTCTAGACAGCTGGCGCCTGGTAAATAGAAAAGCACGAATTTAATTTGCCACAAAGTATTAGCCGTCTCACCAGCCACAGTTAAAGTGAGACCTTCACTATAATCTACAAAGTTTCAAACCAGAATGAATTTTCAAGAAATATCGCTTTAACATTCTCTAAGAATATCAATAAAAAATGTTTGTGAGTACATTGTTAAAAAATTGTCATCTCCATTGAGAGGAACATGACGGATTTGCCGAGAAAGTATACATCTTTGCATTAGATGTCAATTACATTGGATTAAATATACCGGCCAAACTAAATTTACAAATTTCAACTAGGTAAGTATAGCCACGGATCGGCAGATTCCTAAATTCCGGGAGATTTTGACCTCCCGCCGGGAGACGTGTCTTATACTCCATAATTCCGGGAGAGGTGGCAACCCTAAGGGGGAGGGAGTTTGCCTGAAGAATAAGAGGAGAGAGAGAGGGAAAATACATGATAGCTCTTCTAAGGGAACGAATAAGGAGTTGGGGTAACATTTAAAAAAAAAGGTCGAAAACCTGGCAAATGAAAATTGATGAAGTTGGTGGATAACGTTTACTCGCGAATTACGGCTTGCATAGGACGAATGAAACTGCGACGGATTTATTACGAGTCGAAAAAAAACCTAAGAGGTCGACTGTCTTTTGTTTTATTCTTTTCACAGAAAAAATGGAGCTTATATGTATGTGTGTGTAATTGGAAGTAATTTATTTTTGTAAGTTAGACGCAAATTTTATGTTAAGTCATCAAATAATCTTTTGCATAATGATTCTGATGTTTCGAATTTAGATTATAAACTTTTCTACATTATTTCACAATTTTAAAACAAAAAATAAGCAAATAATTATATGCATATATGAGTAGTATGTTGTATGTTGTAACATTGCCACCATATTGTCTGCAAGAACGGGTCTATTTGTAGCCTTAGCAACTTGGTGCATTGTATTTGCTAGCGTAAATGCGTATGTGTGCATACATAAACAACATATATGTACATAGATTCATGTATAAATTAGCGGGCTCATGAGCAAATGAGTCCCCCGTTATGAGTGAAATATTGAGAGGATTGCGAATAGTTATAAGTAATCGTTGCCTCGTTTTTCCGAGTTGATGACCAGGTTTAATGACTATTGACGATATTGAGAGCAAAGGAACCCGAGTTTTTTTTTGTTTCGCGCAACCTTGCAACAAATGTGTTAGTCAATGGGTTAAGAAAAAACCAGGACAGGGAAAAATGAGCACTGAGATATATGTATATACGAAAAAGAAAGACCGCCTCCCCTATTTATTTGGCTCTCTTTTCAGTCGATAGCATTGTGTAATAGTGGGTTTTTTGTTGTGTAAGATAGAAAGGGCGGGTTGTCGGGCGTGGCGACACCCTTACCGAAGAGTCTCCACGCAAAAGTTGGAGGTAATTGCCCGAAACTCTAGCAGAGATAAAAAAGAGAAATATTGAGGACGGAAAGGGATGGATGGATAGGTAAACCGAAGGGAAGAAAATTGGAGAAAGTTACTTCTCCACCGATACGGAAATAGGCAACTGGGGGAAAATACTAAATCACTGTCACTGATATACAGTCGACAGCTCGAATTTATACGATTCGACTTTTTGATGACTCGAATAAGATATCTTTTGTCCTGTCTGTGATCAATGACGTGCATTTGAAGTTCAGTACGTGGTTGATTCGTCATCCCAAATTTTTACTGTATTTTTCGTAAGATTTGCTAAATCGGGTTTAGGAGTGGAATTAACAGAAGTAGTGTTGTAAACCGAGAGCCTACAAGGTTAAGAGACGTTTTTTTGACAAATGTCAACTTACTATGTTTGGAAAGGTGTCAGGCTGCTTATTTAAAACGTCCTCGTAATTGTCAATGTTGCCCCAAAATCGGTGGAGCAATTATTATTATTATTTTTAAATAATAATAATAATAAATTTATTATTGTTCTGGGACTGTGCCCCCAAAGAACAAAAAAGAAGAATACAATAAATATATTTGGCCAGCTAATACATGAGTTAACAATGTTTTTACATATGAGTTAACAATGTTTTTCCTGCTCACAAAAATGAACAAATTCGAGTATTTTATAAAACATAGTTCATTCAAATCAAGACAAGTTTTCATATTACATTTCTGACGATTTATTAAACTATTGATAGTAACAAATAACATAATTTTGGCTAAGTTGCATCAAACTCTGAATAGGAAATCATATAGTTTTAATTTAAATCTTGACATTGTTGTTGAGTTTTTTATGTCTTGAGGTAAAGAATTCCATAGTTTTGTAGCAGAGACACAAAATGATTTTTGAAAGACATTTGTCCTATGGCTTGGAAAGTACAGATTGTCCGGATATGATCGGGTAGTCATTACCTCATGGGATGGCTTCTTCAAGAACATGTCCGTTAGGTAAATTGGGTGTTTATTTACAAAAAGTGAATACATTAAAGAGCCGATGAAATATTTCCTACGCGATTTAATATCGAGCCAACCAAGTTTCTTTCGATAAGGTGATATGTGTTCTTCACGGCGTAAATTAAATATGAACCTTATACATGAGTTAAGCTGTCGTTGTAATTTTAAATTAAGGTCTTCACTAAGATCATTGTAAACTACACAACAATAGTAAAAAATTGGAAATATAAGCGATGATATAAGGTTCTGACGTGTATGAAATGGTAGGAGGTTTTTGTAGACCTTCAGTCGGTATAGTGTTATACTGACTTTATTGCAAATTCCATCAACATGATTACTTCATGAGAGAGTATTTGTTAATGTAACTCCAAGGTTACGAACAGTATTTGAATATGGAATAGCTTCATTGCCAACTATAACTTTTGGAATTAGATCTATATTGGTATTATTTAGCATTTTGGAACTCCCAATGACTATAGCTTTGGTCTTATTGGAATTTAAAATTAGAAAATTTTCTTCAGCCCAATTTACAACAGCGTTAATATCTGTGTTTATTCTATGTATCGTATTATTAATATCGGTAATGTGGCAGTGATGATAAATTTGTAGGTAGCAAAGTATTTGAGAAATCACTTTTCATTTTAGGGATTCTTATCTATTTAATCCATAGATTTTGATGCTACATGCATTTCATCAATATCGTATATTTATCTACAAATTAATAATATTATTGTAACCCGGAGCAATAGTTGATTAAAAATACACTGCCCGGACTCGGGCTGTATTCTGACACTGTATAACAGCACCGCTCATAAATTTTCTCCTACGGTAGAATGTTTAAAATATTCTTTATTTATGGAAATATTTTTTTAAAACGGAAGTTAATGGAAATATATCTATATCGGTACACAAGTAGTGGTTAAACGTAGCTTTACACGTTGAAACTTTAGAATGAGATGAATGGTTTCGTAATTCGAGAGAGAAGTTGAATAGAGAAAAATATTGAGAGGAGATACGAACGAAGAAGTGTATTTCGGTAGTATAGGCAACTTTAAAAAATGTGATGAACAGTAGATAGAAGAAATGGTTTGAAAAATTTTACGAGGGAATATAACGCTTAAATTTGCCGTTGCAGAAAAAATAGGGAGGAATAGAATAGGAATTCTACGTTGGTAGATAGCTTGAAAGAAGAGGATATCCGTGGATAAGGAAGGATTCCTGGCTAGTGTAAGAAACCATCTTTGGAGATTATCAATTCGGTGGCAACGCATTAGGTAACCCTCCGATCGATAGGAGCCTATAAATTACAACTTGCGAATAATACAAGAGATATGGACTCGCCAAGAACAGAAACCGCGGGCTTCCTATAGTGAGCTGTACTCTGCACTGCAATGGGGTCATTTTGATGAAAACGACATCTATTCGAGACGGCGGATGTTAATGCCCGCGCATCTCACCGTGTTAGGCGGATCATTCTCCTCAGCAAACATGAGCATTTATTGCCACTAGCAAGCTCGAAATTCTTAAAACGGCTTGTGATTCGGCGAGATCTCGTGCTAAAAATCTCTCATTCGCTATCTCTCCCTCTCTTTTAATTTTCAAATCGTCTTGTCGAAATTATCGTCGCTTGTTCGTTGCTAATTGGGTCTTATAAAACTGTTTTCGGTCTATCAGTTCCCTGAATGGTGACCTAAACTAGGGTTCACCGTCCATGATCATGGCAGGTTGATACATTTTTCCGTCATGGTTGAATGAGTAAAATTAGCATTGAAGTAATAATTTGTGTATGTCGTGTCGGCGTTCATATCTCTTGAATTAGTATTGAAATTTAAAAAAAAATCGTCCCGCAATGTGAGCGTGTTAGCGAGAACGTGAGAAGTATATTCAAAGTTAACTGACTGAAAACGCTTCGAGTTTCGCTCAATTTCAGGATGATTGGTTTTGTTATTCAAATTTTTCGAGAAAATTCCTCATAGAACGACAGGCCGAAAAAATATTAGAATAAATAATCTTAAAAATTAAAATAATCCGTGATAATGGAATATATCATCACTTGTGTTAGGGATGGTAAAAATTTTTATGCTTTTGGCTTATTCTCATTGAAAGCAAAACTTTGCTGGAGTTGTTGAGAAATTATAATCCAACTTTAATGCGGCGAGAATACTTATGCGTCATTGTCCTGGAAATTAGAGTACGTCGCAAAATGTAATATTTTCCCTCTAAACACAAAAAAGTACTTTCTATCCTTTTAGATTAGAGTTCTCCGAGTTGACACTCATTTTAATGTTAATGTTTCGGGAGAGAGAGAGAGAGACAACTAGCGCGAAGAAAACGACGTCCTCTTACATAAATTTAAGAGGAGAGTAGAGCGTGAAAAATAAAAACTTCATCATGATAACAGTCATCCTATGGCTCCTAGGCTTAAGAAATGTGACGTTGACGAATTTCTCCCCTTACGGCGGAAAATAAATTACAGAGAGCGTGAAAATCAACCCTCCATTTACGAAATTACTATGCTCTCTATATTATCATACTAGGGCGTTATGGTAACTAAGCGTATGTGAGTTGAAAATATGTAACTGAAATCAGCAAAATTAAGTTTAATTTTGTTTTTAATGACTGATTAAAAATAATAGTAATTTAGGTGTGAATGCATTTTGACCAATAAGGATATCCCGATTCGTCCGTGAAAGAATAATCGAGCCTGCTTTGTGTATTAGAAACCAATTCATAAATGAGATTGGTCCATTGCTCCATAAAAACGTTAGAGAATACCAGATACGCACTTTGACCAAAAAGCAGCATCATCCTTGGTGATACACCGATATTAGATTTCTCAAATTTTAAGAGCTTTATTTCTAAAAAAATATCGCTTATGTATTCGGTCTGTCTATCCGTTTGTCCGTCTGTCTGTAGGGACAATATCCCTTAAAAATACTGCAACTTTGATAAAAAAAATTTCGGAATAGGTTATTCTATACATTAGCTAAACATGGTAAATATTTGGTGGATCTAGGATTATCTACTAGGGACTAATCGGAAATAATCGCTGAAAAGCATATTCTGCTACAAATGTAGGCAATAAACAATACATGATATCTGAGATTCTTTAACCCGCTGGATTTTTTTGTACCTGAGATCAAAATGTTAAGAAACTAAGAATTTTTGGGCCAATATCTAATGAAAATAATACACTGGCAATGACGTATTTATCGAACTATACTCTTTAGATTCACTTATCGGCGAAGAAGCGACCCCCTAAATATGATGATAACATGAGCGCGCAAAACCCTCAAAATATTTTCTTTTCCCGGTAACGGGGCGGAAGAGGCAAGAATAATTTATGGGCGAAGGTAAGTTTGTTTGAGGCGTAAATCGCGCGAGATGTTCGAGAAAAGGTGAAAGGGATACCGAAGAAACCGAAAGCGCGGTAATTTGGGAACGGAGAAAGCGTTGGAGAGGGAAAGGGCTGAAGGATGGAGTCGGAAAGAGGGAAGAATTAAAGACCGGCTATATTATTCCTTAAAACGTTTTATTTAAAAAAAAAAGGAATTCTATGAAATCCTAGGCTGGGCTTTTCTGAGGAAGTAAGGGGGAAACGATTTACAACCAAACTCTCAGGTTATTTTCCTTTTACGCAAGGAAATAGGAATGGGTTTTATCTTGAGACAAGGTTTCTCAGAATTCCAATCTATAATACGAGAGATGGATGATAAGTGTGGGCGGGATTGGGAACCGAAACGAAAAATAGAGAATCAGAGAGAGAAAGAGCATGTAAAATCGGCTCGTTTTATTAAAGCAGCAATTTGTTTGTTTCTATTTATTCATCTCTACTTGTCTCTTCATACATTTCATCGTATTTTTTATTCTTTTTGTATCTATGTCGTAACTTTTTTCATATCTATCTCCATCCTTCGCCCCATTTCTCCCTTCCTCTCATCTCCGTCTCCCTTTCTCTCTTTCTGACTCTGTCTAGTCCAGTGGCTCCCAACCTGGGTGCCGCGGTACACTGGGGCGCCGCAGTTGATTTTTAGGGGTGCCGCGATGAAATTAGTTTTGTAAATAAATCAACGATTTGGATGTGTTTACAGATAGCTACTAGGGCATTAATGGCTTCTCTAAAAATGTATTATAGTGTGGTACCAACAAATTTATATGCCCAAACGTAGTACTCGTTTGTGAAGATATAATAACCTTTTTCGAAGGCTGGGGTGCTGCGAAATTCTTCTTATCTTTGAAAGGGAGCCGCGCCTACACAAAGGTTGGGAACCACTGGTCTAGTATATGCCCTATATTCCAGAGAATGGTAGCTTCCCCTAGTTTTCCACATTCCAGTACTGTAGCCGTCCATGCGATTCCAATCACCTCTGTAGTTATGTTGATCATAGACCCTGCTATAATAATTACTTTTTGGCTCTATAACCTACTGCTGCCAACTTCTAGATGCATTGGGAGGCCAAGACAAGCTTGAAATGTTTTTGAAAAACCACCACAGCCGAGGGTTCCATAATCTAACACTATAACCACTACGCCATCACTTTTAATATATTTATAGATCTGTTAATGTAAGAATCGATCATACCTTAAGAAATCTATCTGAAATAAAAGTCTTCTCCTTTCTCTTTCGCCTTTTTTTCTTCCTAATCTACATATTCTCTCAAAGGGACTTCACTTAAAAAAAAAAACAAAGCAAGAAGTTACGCATCTTCCTCTCGCCTTTTTCTTTCATTCTAAAGATAGACGCCGGTGGGGAGGAAAGGTATGGGATTTTGGAACCTAACATTTTCTCCTTTATTTTAGCCGGAGATGAGAGAGGAATGTGTGCGGGAGGGATGGAGAGGGCGTGACCCAAGGGAAACTTTCTCGGGCATGGGCGGCTGCTGCAACGCCAAGGGAAACCTTTTTTTACGCCAATAACTTACGGAAACTTCTGCGCTGCTCACGATTGTTATAAATTGTTTTTTTTTTATAGATGACCGCAGTCGGGAAAAGTCGCATTATAGGTATAATTGGATGGTGAATTGAAGGTTGTTTATTGTGCGTCGCATAATTTCGCTTTAAGTATCATGCATTTTTTTCAGATAAAATTTACTTACTGCTCAAGCTATGGGCTCGGAAATATAAAACAAATAACTTAATCCTTAATTTGTCGAAGTTAACTCCAAACATGATTTTTATTTTCGGTCATTTTCGTTCTAGATTATCTTTTTCGGTGTTGTGTATCGTATTTTAGATGTTTTCAAATTAGTCAATATTTTCATCGAATACATTTGAAAACCGGCCACGAATAATCACCATAGCACCTCTAACTCCCATGTTTATCTCTAGAGCACAAGGAAAACCACGTTGTTCGAGAGAAATACCTGCAAACAATGGGTAAGCACGTAGCTCTGGATCAGAAGACAAAATCATTGAAATCAATACATATGAAAAATTATTCATTTAATTATCATGTGCGAATTGTTCCCTAATTTTCAGTTTCATAGTAAAAATCCTATGCAGGGATGGGTAAATTTTGAAGTGAGCTCGAATAAAGAGTTGCGCGTTAATTTGACGTGATTATATTGGCCAGTTCAATAACTAAGTAAATTTGCATGGACGTGCCAAATTTGAATAATTAAAGGAGAGCGAGGGGTTTCGAAAATTCTAAAATGATAACGATTTATGATGCAAACATCGCGGGAGCACACGTTAGACTCGTGATAACCGCTGTCGAAACTCGTCATAAACATGCTAGAACTTCAGAAATTAGCAACATTGTGGCTATACTTGAAGATAACCTTGTCTTTTGGCCTAGAATTCTGTGGCGAATTCTGCAGAAAAACTAAGCGAGCTGTTCCGAATGCGGCGAAGAGAGAAACGGAGATAAATGGATTGTTTTATGTGCGGGCGTAACAGTAGTCAATTTGAAGACCGGAGAAAGTTATAAAAGACAGAGAAGCGTGCCGAAAATAAGGATCCAGGAAAAGGAACGAGAAGCGGGAGATACTCAGAGAAAATGCCGATGGCAAACAGAAAACATCTCCTAAAGATAACTATTGTCACAGAGACGAAGAAGAGAAAGTGGATAAACACGCTGAGATTCGAAAACGAAAGGAAAAATTGGAAAAAAGTTTGTTAATACAAATCCTAATGAGGAAAATTTGCGTGAAATAGTAATAAAGAAAGAGTAAATTATGTCGAATAAGTAAAAAAGTAAATGAAATGGATAATTTGTAAAGTAACACATGGAAAGTCGTTGAAAATGATATAGATTAAAAATATCATCACCATTAGAAAATACAATATAGCAATTTTTTATCTTATGATAAGGCAGACGTTAAAAGTAGTTAGCCTTGAAATTTAGTGAGTATTTTTTAATTACATTTCAGCCATTTTATAGTTATCCCGCGGTCCGATTAAGGACGCAAACATCAAAATTAAATTTAAGCGAGTTGGTAAAAAAGGGCAAACGAATAATCGAATCAAGTAAAAAAACACGCAAGGAAGCACAAAGCGGGTACAAATAAAAATAAAGAGGAACTAATGTTTAATTTTTTAAATATATGACATTCGATGCATTGCTTAATTACAACTCGGGGCTCTCTGGTGCATCTGGCCAATCAAGCGCGCATTGAGAATAGCGACGCAGTGAAGGTGATGCATGATTTTTTAAACACTTTCTCAAAACGAAAACATCCTTTCCCTGCATTCCCTTTACGGAGAATGAGTGCACTTGGGGGTAGAATCCAGCAAACTCTGCAACATTCGAGAGAGAATCCGAAACGGAAGAAGTAGGAAGAAAAACGACTGAGCTCCAAAATAAAGGACAGGAATGGGAGAGTTAAAATGAGTGGAGAGGGTTAGCGAGGAATGAGTTTGTTCGGCTCTCGTCGTAAATGTGGAATGAAATTAAGAGGATCTCCGAATAAGGGAAGATATTAAGTTTTTAAAAAAGAACATTTAGAGGACGAAAATTTCCTTCGTGTTTCTAATCTTGGAGAAAAAAAACTTATTTTAAAATACAAAAAAAAACTTTATCCGACTTCTTATAGCAGGAGTGAGGATGTTCACGAGTGAATTAAAAAAATTTTTAGAGAGAGAGATAACTCTAACGGTTGAAGCGGAATGAAGCAATGAAACGATAATTAATTGGATTAGAGTACCTTTCATTTATGACCAAGGCCTTTGAGAGTACGTTTATTACTTGCGTAATGCACCTGCCCTTCGTTTCAATGCCCGAAATTCTATTAGAGTCGACGAAATGACGTCCGGGAGGGCAATGGTAAACAGGTCGATAATGGTTGAATTGTGATGAGGTCGTCATAGAGACTGACTGACTTTGCACATACTCATACCCCAAAATTTTATATTTTTACTGACCAAGTTTAGCTAGAATGCATGGAATCAAATGATGTTGATATATTTGCTATTGCGTCCGTAGCGCAAAGCTCTTTCTTCAGGTACTGAACTTAACAATTACGAAAACAAACGAAAACTACATTTATTGGTACCAGCATTTTTCGAATGTTGCTCCTGAAAAGGGAGAAAATTCCATCAAATTTTAATTGGGCGCTCATCAATGTTTATATTTTACATAATCGCTCCTATAGGACAACCTGAATTGATTAGGAGTTTCACTAGTGATGTGGGAAATAATTAGGTAATACTGTAAGCCATTGTCCAGCGCGAGTTTCTCCAAAAATGAATTTGATTATACTCGGTTAAACATACAGAGTGTTCCTAAATTTCACCAACAAAATAATAGGGGTTGTATGGCGGCATGCCCAATATGCAAAACATCCGGTACCAGTGTCTGGAGCAGTTTTCTGTTCGAGCTATGAGGTGAGAAATCTCGTACCTAAGCGCCCGGTGTCAAGGCAACCCGTCCATTGGACAGCTCGAACCCCGGATTAAAGATGAATCTTGTCCCGTACTCAGTACGGTAATTGTGGATTAATAAAACATGTTGTCACGTCCCGATGTTCCAATTTATTTTTCTTCTAACGCGGCAAACACCACCACCACCGAATGCACCATCCGCAATCCATACACTCGTGCCAGAAAGCAATATTAAGTAAACCGGGTGAGAAAAACATTTCACCGTGACCGAGGCAGCGCATCACAGGTGGCGTGCAAAGCGCAAGGATTGCTTTAACACCGGGCGCCTAGGTACGATATTTTTCACCTCGTAGCTCGAGCAGAAAACTGCTCCGGACACTGAGACCGGGTGTTTCGCACATCGGGCATGCTGCCCTACAACCCATATCATTTTGTCGGTATAATTTAGGAACACCCTGTATTTACCCAGCTCTTATAAAATTTAATCACACCTGGTCCTAGGTTGGGCATTTAACGTATTAATGCGTCGAGATAAAGCTCGTATCCTACATGAATTTGTGATATTTTCCATTAAGTTGTCAAATTTGCTCAACGTGTTTTCGCCCTACACGGAACTTTCCAAGAAAGCGTGCCCCGTATCGCGCATGAGACAGACGCCAGAAAATTATCCACTTAATTTGTATTATGCAGTTGCAGTCTCATTTTTCACGTACACTGCATTCATCCGTTATACCATCCTTTCTTCAAATATCTGATAAAGGTAATCATTTATAGATCTGTCAGCATTTAATCTTTTACACAGAAAAGTTGAGAATTTTCGTACTCTTTCTAACTATTCTTCGTATCTGTATCCTCCATGAGCTGCCAATTCTAAATCTTTCAAAACTATATCTTAATGGAAGATGACATAATTAGTAATACGGATATCTTAAATAAATTACACAAACTCGGAGACCAAATCACCTTCACCTATGATAATGTACTGCAAACTCACAGTGCGATGGCGTGAAATTTAGTATTACAGCATTACACCCGTGGCGCCATAAGGTGCTGGAAAGGAGAACTATGTGACGTTTCCGCCAATGTTGAGCTTAACGAAGCTTCCTATGCTTATTTTTTATCTTGTGCGGTCTTTACTTACTTTAGGAAAAAATCTTTTTATTCTTTGAAAAAATGCATTCTCGTCACCTATGTTTAAATTACTTGATGTTCTATTTATAAATATGAACTTTCTTTGCTTCAAGTCATTCTATTAAAAATTAGGCGTCGCTTTAAATTTTCTGATATTTTAAAGTAAGTCTGACAAGTATTTCAAATTCGGATTATTAGATTAGGAGACACGGATTTACTATATATATAACATTGTAAATCATTGTTATTAATTTAAAATTTTTATGGTATCACAAGAATACCTAATTTATGTGCATAAAACAGCTCCTGCAGTTATCGTATGAGAGTAGAATTAATATGGCCCATAATTTAGAAACTTTATTTTAGAATTTTTCTTCATTCGTAAAAAGATTTTGCTATATCCAGTGCGATGAATACGAAGAGTTTCTAAGGGATGATCTATTTCCCTTTTTGCAATGCTTCCAATCACCTAGCGATGTAACTATTTTACCGCGTCACTGACATAGCGTGTCAGTACAATTTTTTTGTATTTTCGAGTCGAGGAAGTCATAAATTTCCGACGTTTCGCGGAACGCAATTAAGCTTCGTCCTCTCTCGAAAACGAGGTCAGCTTGTTCGATGTTTCACATGGACATCGAACGTATCTACGCATGTGGCATTTTTCAGAGAAATGTTTAAACCTACGTCGCATACGCCAAAATCTCATATGCAATAATAGAGATGTGGCAATAAAATTAGCGAATGTTTTTGCAAATAGAGAAGAGTCGAGTTTTTATCATTTTTTGCAAAGCTTAGTGGCGAAAATTTCTTTTTATAATATCTGATGATTATTTCCTTACTCAATCCAAAATATTTATTATCTTTTATTTTTATGGCTGGTTTCTTCGATGGCTCTCTTTATTTTTTTTTCAGAATGGTAACAGCATTTAGGTAATTTAAAATGAAACGGTTTATTTCAGATTTCTTCGTTTCGTAGATTTATTCTGCGTTTCATTTTGATATTGTGGATGTAAAGATGAAATTTTAAGATTCCTTCAGTTTTCTTTTTTTTTAATATCAGAAATTCCTTCGCAGATTTCCTGATTTTTCCGTCTTGTTGATCAGTCTTTTGTATTTCCCCCAATATATTAATATTTCCTTTAAATTTCAATTAATACGCATGTTAAACCAATAAAACTTTTATTGCTTTATCGTTCCACAAATTCTGTAACATTCATTTTTCTGATTAATTCAAATGCATAATAAAACTTTGCTGGAAAATAGCTAAAAGCAGCTAATAAAAGCGGGAAGTATATAATTACAGATATTGTGCAAATAATAATACAAGTCATAATATATGACCACTTCTATTTATTCAAAAAATCTGCGGGTAAATAGGTAATACTTAATCTATACATATTTAGCTTAATATTTTTGGATTTAATTATTAAATTCACTTAATAAGTGCAATAAAAATATGATTTGATGTTAAATATCGCCAATGAATCATAAATAAAAGTAGAATTCATTTTTTATTATATACTCGTAGTTACAGTACCTTTTTCCTTCTTATTGCAGTTCTTGTTGAAAAGGGACATTGAAGAGCAAGGTTCTTTTTCATTGCTATCGCTAAACTAATCTTCTTTTTTAGGTGCGTTTATTTTTTAAAGTTTAGTTTGACCGTTTTTCATGTACGCATGAATAAAGGGGCTATACCACCTAACGGAATTCGATGAAATG
The DNA here is from genome assembly GCA_028673005.1 of Tanypteryx hageni. NCBI lineage: Eukaryota > Metazoa > Arthropoda > Insecta > Odonata > Petaluridae > Tanypteryx > Tanypteryx hageni. Next base: position 50,748,029 of record CM054113.1, read on the forward strand.
CTAGCTTAGGATTTATATATGAGAGTAAAGGATGAAAATTAACTAATCGGATCAAATCGTCAGGATACCAAAATTGAAAATTTGAATTATCTCTTAAAAATATTCATCCGAGGAAACCTTTGCATTATATAAGTTGCCAGGAAGGACAAAAGAAATATTTTCTGATGCACAATTTTCAAGAATTTGATCGCTATGAATATTTAATATGTATTCCATTCCTTAACCGTAAATATGCATCCATTTAAAAGTTGAATATAAGTATTTTATTTAAATGCGAGATATAAATGCCATATCTAAATCATGTCATTACATCAGTACTACCTATTATGTTAAAACACGGCGTGCAAATGGCGAACCTTAGTCATAACGCTTAAACAGGGTTGCCAAGTCTGTGTCTTTTTTGCGTGAATTGCTCCCGCTTTACAATTCACACGCCCGATACTCCCACCACGTGAAAACGGAACGAAAAGGGATAAAATAAGATTGGAGAGAATCCTTACATTTCGATCCAGCCGAAAACTTCATGTAACTTCCAGTCTGAAAGCTTTTCATCCCGAAAAAAACGAAAGAAACACGCGGTAACTCCTTTTCAATTTCCAGACGGTTCTATCTTTCCCTATCTCTCTTTTTTCATTGCGTTAACGTCCCTCCCTGATCCTATCTCTGCGAGTAGAACGAAATTGGAGCGTATTTTCGCCCTCCTCATCCAAATCCCTTCTCCCCAAACCCGCGGGAGGATTCGAGAGATGGATATTTCGATTGGTCGACCGGAAGAGAAAGGGACGGCGATATTAAGGAAGGGAAGAGGAATCAGCGAAATGGAGAGTTTCTGAGGGTGAATCTGCGGTTGGGAGAGATTAGTTTTAATCCCAGGCTCGATTTAAGAGAGGGGAATTGAGGGACAAATGAGGGGGGTGGATTTGCTCATGCGCGAAGACAGAAAGACAGTCTAGTTGAATTTTCGACGTTGCGACGAAGAAACAAAAGAAACGCGAAAGGCGAGTTATTTGTTTCTTGACAAACTTAATACTTATTGAGAGAGAGAAAGAGATTTACGAATTTATAAATGGATCCCGGGTGGGGCTATCTAAACCCAAAGAGCTAATACGTTTTCATTGGACGTATTCTACAGTTATTTAAATTTTATTTGAAAGATGTAAAATATTTTATTCTTGGTCATGTAATTTAACGCAGAATTATAATGAGATATTATGGAAAGATTGGTAATTACTTCCGTGTTTGTTTCATATAGGAACAAATTTTCAGTGAATTGCTTATCGGATGATTAAAGATGATTACCTACATACAAATACACAACGCAATATATCATCAGCTATTCACAAAATACACTCGCAAGGCTATTAATGCCATATTTAATATATGCGACATCGGTCAAAGTTTGTTAATTATGAGACTTGAAACTTCAAATAATTACGGAACGTGGCAGAGAGTAGAGAAATACGAAGATAAAAATAAAAATATAGGAAACAATAAATGGCTGTGCACCATGAACAATTACGCATGTCTATTTCAATAGTTATAAGTACATAAATTACTATACGGTATGTATTTTATAATCATGAAGCTATATTTTTGTCCAGGAAAGAAGTTTTAACTATTATTATTTAACTCTTCTCAAATATTTGTGATTACAACTCAAAAGCTGATTTCACAGTTAATGATAGTGATTTGTGTTAAGCCAGACTATGGAGCATTAAATGAAACATAAATTTCAATGAAATAATTTAAGTCAAGTGTCTCAAATTATTTTGAATTATAAAGAAGTAATTTACTGAAACTTTGATAAGTTTTTTTCACCTTTTTATTTTAAATTTTCGTCTCTATTGCTGTTTTATTTTTCCTCGTCTTTTTACCTCATATAAATATCTATGTACAATGGATTAAAATTTCTTTGTCATCATTTATACCACCTATGCGTGAAACTGAGTGCTGCCAAGGTTCTTGCAGTTACAAATATTTCGATCTCTTCCACGTGAAATTTATAAACGCAATTTGTAAACAGCTAACTTTTTATCGCCGTGTGGATTCTTAATTGTTTAGAATAGATGTAAGAACACTGGATTCGTACATATGCGCGGAAAAAGAAAACGTTTATTTTACTGGGGAAATATTTATTTATAAAAAAAACGAATTTATTTAAAATTTAATTATAAGTTTAAACATTTTAACGTTTTTATCAAATACGAATTCACGCAAAGTTGGCGTATACGAGCTCACCAACTACGATTTGATCTTTCCTACGATCCATTCACGAACGAACCAAACACATTTGTTAGCTGTCAGCATGTATTTGTTTACGCAAAACAAATTTCTTTATTAAATATTTCTAGTTAATTACTATTACTTATGAATTTGGATATTGGGAATAAGTCAACTTCGATCATTTGTATCCCAATTAAGTTTTTAAATTCATTCAGCTTAACGTGGTGTTTTGCATGGACTGCAATATGATTTCGATTAAATTAGATTAAAATTAATGGGGTGGCGAAGAGAGTCAAGCGTGATTGGCCTTTTTGAAAGGTCCGTAAGAGAGCCCCTAGTTGTTAGATTGTATTCCATTTCTCGATTTTTTTATGCTTTATGTCGTCACTTGTGCTTTCAGATTAAATAAATGCAACATTAAAGTATGGCATTCGTAATTATATGTAGTCTTTTTTACGCCATCTGCAATTAAAGAGAAACTTGTCCACCGGAAGGTTTTCCTCGCTTCCCAACGGAAATAACATTTTTTAATTTACACTACCGACGGCAAAATTTTTGATCAAGTTAGACAGTCGTATTTAACTGTCACAAAAAGAGTCATTTCTTTTCACTATAGTTCTGTCTATAGCATGTAATCATTTAGGTATGACTGATTATTTGCTAAACAACAAAATAATGAAATGATTTTCTTTAAACAAAAATATAGATCAGTTATATGATAATATATAAAGGGTGTCTACAAGAAATAATGTCAGAAAATGTAATGTAATTTAATATAATTTTGTGACATTATTTTGTGTACAGCCTGAATATCAGCGCTATCTCCATGGTGCCCGTGCAATAACTATCCGACGGCCATGTTATCCATGGTGCCAAGGCGGTCAAACGACCCTCTCAGTTCGAATAAAAAGTAAGGCAACATCCGAAATAGACCTGTTAGACCCGAATGATACCTCATGCGGGAAAAGCAATTCCGCTCATTTTTCGTCGATTGTAACCCCTCCCTTTTCTCCGCCAGCGATCTCGCAGTCTTTATTACGCAACGTCGAGTTTTTTGTGCCACATCATTCTCTGTAGTTAGTAAGCCGAGGCTCCTCTTCCTCCCTCCCACACACTTCCGTGCCCTTGAACCCCCATCCGTTGGCAGCAGCATACAGTTTTGGCGATGGCAGAGACCTCTTTTGGGATGCGTAGCCAGGAAGGGGATGTGAGGGTAAGGAGGAGGAGGAGGTTAAAGTGTGCTACATGCGATCAGCATGGGTAAGGAGGGGGTGACAAGGGCAAGGAAAGTGGAAGGGATGAAGAAGGAGAGGGGGTTAAGGGGGGATGAAGTGGACACCGCTTTACAACGGGGAAAATGAAGACGTCAGTGTGATGGGGGTTGAGGAGTATGAATTATGGAGGGCTCAAAAAGGGAGAGTTATGAGGCAGAGGAGTGGGAAAAGAAGATGGTAATTGGTGATATTAGCCGGGTGGGGTAGGCCGTGGAAGGTTATCAGGAAGGCCAGACAGTGCAAGATGATGATGAGCGCAAACTGGGAAAAAAGAAGGGCAGACCTAGAGGCTTAAACTGCCACATATTTATACACATACATACATATACATATGTACAGACACACACACACACATATACATATATATATATATATATATATATATATATATATATATATATATATATATATACACATACATACATACACATTTAATCACCGAAAGGTCGACGCGTAAGAGAACTTTTAAGTTTTCCAGAAAGGGGGCACTTGCTTTTTTCTTAATTGGAAAAAGGGAGGTATAAATAATCAGCCGTATCGCGCTTTCGCCGTTTTTATTTTTTTTTCCATCTGTCAACTTGAAAGGTTTTAAGGGGTGCTAAGAGAGTACCAACGAGATGATAGTTATGGCGGGATGAGCCAGCGGTTTATACAAACAAAATGAGGTTGTGTTTATTTTTTTTATTTTGCATTAGTATTTCGACTTATAAATGTGTAACTAATGGTGTTGAATCTTTATATCTTTCGAAGTAGTTTTGCGAGCCTTTTTAAAATGAGTTTTCCTCTCCGTCGGATACTGCGAGAGGCGGTTTTTCTTTAGTTTCTTTAATTCTCGTGGGAATGTTTAGTTTTTCCGGGGCGCTATCCTTTTTCGCATCCTTAATTAATATTCGTGCCAGTTATTGCGTCCCGTTAAAAAAATCCTCCGGGCGACTTGTTTCCGCAGAATGTTTGTCAGTTTGTTTCTCATATCTCGCAATCGAGTTTTCTCGTAAAAATAACATTCGTTCGTTGTCTGTAGTATGTTTTTCATAATATAAATGCCAGTTTAGAGAACTTGACCGGATCTCCCACTTTTCGGGTAGTTGCTTTAACCAACTAAGCTACCAAGACAGCATAGTTCTCCACTCTCGGCTAAAGCGGGAGACCAGGGTTCGGTTTCCGGTCAATTTCAGAGTATTTTTTCCTTCTCCAAGTTGACATTTTTGTTAAGCTTTACCAGCGGCGTAGAAAACTTTTTTGGCGTCCCAGGGCAAAATTCCTTTTGGTGCGTCATATAATGACAATTTTACAATGAGAAATCAACTTAATATCCTTTGATAAGAGCAAGACTCTATAACTCTCAATATGATGCGGTTGTAGCAAATGATGTTCAACTGTTTTGAAGAGTCCCGTCAGAAATATTGCGATGAGTGAAAACAATCACGTGCTGCTCTCTCCCGACAAAATGTTAAAATTACGACGACCTTGTGGTTACCCCGAACTAGAAGTTTGAGCAGTTAAAAATAACTAACAGAAAATAATGAGTTAACAAAATTAGTATGACACATACAAATATAATTTAATGAAATGCTTCTTTGTTGCAGGGGTCCTCTTGCCTGGGGGCCCCGGTTCATTGCATCGGTTCCCTGTTAGCACGCTGCGCCACTGAACCCTATGCGCCCATCATAAAAACTATTTACCTCCATTCCATCTTCTCTCTTAATAACTCATCGAATTCTCGATTCCTACTTTAGTTGTCAGATAATTTTCGGGTATGGATGAAATGGGAATAATAAAACAACGTCCCAGAGATTTAGGAAGAAGCATGTTCTTAATAATGAAATAACTAGTAATTTCTCGTGCAGTAATGAATTGCATCCGAGTAAACAATAATAGGATTGAAGATCCATAGGAAATATTTCTAACCTGTGCTATGGATACTCGCATCCTTTCTCTTCCCTCATTCTTTGCCAACATCGCCTTAACTTTCGGATTCGAATACAGTCGTCCCTCATATAACGCGAGGGATACGTCCATGGAAAACACCATGTAATAGAAAACAGCATTAAAGGATACCTTAAGTCTATGGCATATGTGCGGATAGGGCCCCGTTGGACTGATTTTTCATGTTAAAACTGAATAATACAGTAAATCACGGCATAATATAATAATAAATTGACATATTAATATTAAATTAATACAAAATTTATTGAATATGATTGGGTCAATACAATGAAACTTGGTTTAATATAGTAATAAATGTGTATAAATTACATACATTTCACGTAGTTCACATACTGTAATCCAACTCATTTTAAAAAATCGGATAAATCGGTCTTCGAAAATCGCGTAAACGTAAACCCGGAAGGCGTTCTAGGATACAATGGTCATACTTTATAAATTGCCTATACGTGAAACCGCGTTATAAGCGGGTCTACTGTGCAACCATTCCCGTCAAGACTTTTCCTCTATACAGACAGGTCCGATCTGTAGCGAAATCGTCGCTATATCCGGTTTCTTGTTTGTTTTTTTTACATTTTCCATGTCGTGGCGGGATTTAAAACAAATGAGGAAATGATTGCGGGACAAATAACATAAGGCGCTTCTTATTCACCGAATAACTCCCAGCAGCTAACTCTAGGTCCACCATGTTTAGCTCTTATACAGACGAATCCATCCTGAAACTTTGGATTCCACAAGTTGCAGTATTCCGGAGATGTTGTTTACAAAGGCAGGCTTCGGATTTGAGTTTAAATCGGAAGTAACCTCGAGATTCTTAGCTATCATACAAGTGAAAATCTAGTCTAAATAACAATTTTAGCGTTAAATTCTCTAAATTAAAGTTTTCTTATCGCCTTAGTTTTACCAAAATAATATGACTTTGTGTGTGTAATTTTTCTGATCGCTCTCCCAACATAGTTTCGCGGGCCGCATGAAAAGCTTTCAGGGGCCGCTTACACACATCCGGCCATAGGTTTCCCACCCCTTCTATAGTTGTATAACTCCCTGAGGGTAAAGAACACCCTACGCACACCTGATTTGTTTTATTTTGAGATAATACTAAATTCTTAAGAAAATTTATGTATTATTGAGCCAGGCATCTAAAATTTATACTTAGACTGGAATTCTTACCTTCACTATAGCTAACGTTCTTTCTTTAGTTGACATACAAAACTGTTTATTTTTATAAACACGCGAAAATTGGCATCAGTCGTGTGGCTTTTCCAGCATGGATATTTAGTAGCTGCAATAGAAGAAGGGAATCATGGTTACGTGTGTGTAAATTTCACCTCCGAAACTAACGTAAAATCCGTTTCCTGAATAGTGGGTTTTGACAAGCATTAATTATAAAATTTCCAGCCGAAATGCCTGAGCATGTAAATGCTGGAGTATAATTATTTAACAACTTGTTGTGTTCCGTAATAAAGGACATCCGTCGAAGGGCATTATCGATCCATAGGGAACAATTGGTTGGTTAATCTCCGCGTCTATGGTAAACAAATAGGCCGCCATTCAACGTGGAGCTGAGATTGAGTTATTGGATATTGTTGCATCGTCAGCGAGTTTGATGGCGATATGCCCCCCGCATATCGCCTTCAATTACCGCGTTCACGTTTGCGAGGTTAATTTCCTGCCTCCCCAAAGTCAACGTTTTGTGGTTATAATGAGGTTAGCTGATTTATAAATAAACTGATTTCTTGTTTCGTAGGTTATATATATATATATATATATATATATATATATATATATGGATATTTTATTGCACAACTTTTTATTAAATTATATTTATTGATGGATTGATGGTCATATCTGGATATCAGGATGGCTATATATCCTAATTCTATATTTCTAGCCCGTTTTCTTAAAAGAAAAAACGTGCTAATGTGATCACTCTGTCCGTCCGTCTGTGGCCAATCAACTTCTTCTGTTTTAAGAGATATTTAGATTTATTAAAAATTAGATATCCATTATCACAATCTATGGATTTTTCACCCACTGGGTTTTCCTGGTAGTTCACAGATTTTCCGCTATGTGGCTTCGAAGTCGGAAAATTCAAAATTCTGAAATGATATTGAAACCAAACTACTAAAGCTAGGGGAGTGAAGTTTTCACGGACGGGAAAGTCTAGCGAGGATCTACATTCTAATGGTGCGAGTTGTTCCCTCCTCAAAATGGGAGGCAAATCAGATCCCTGAAAATTTTTAAGAACACGTGCTTCCACCTCATGCTTTAGCGAGGATAACTTCATTGTTAAACGACTTTTAATTTAACTTCACTGTGTAACGTATGTGGATATATGAATATATGTGAATTTAAAAATCTATATACATTTTTAGTTTAAATATTTGGGATGGTGAACGATGGTGTGGAACGCAGGGAGGGAGAGGGGAGAGTGAAAGGGCAAGGAGGAGAAAGGAGTGAATGCGGAGAATATTATAAAAGCTAAGATAAAAAACTTACATAAAAAATTCTAGAATGCATTAAAAAGTTCTTTTTAAACTAATATACCGTACAAATGCCTCTTTTTGTAAACAATTTGGAAACTAGAATATTCACGAATTGCTAAAGCAGTCTTGAAAGTTTAATGACCTATTAGCAAAGCTTTTGGAATTTTATAAGAATATGAATTTGAAATTTTCAGTGATAATTGAAGAGCATTACCGAACAAAATATAATTTTAATATAAATAATTTGACCCTTAAAAAATCATTTTTAAGTTTTGCGAGTTAATATTATAAAATAAAATATCTGATAAAAATAAAACAATTTTTATCGGGATAAAAAATAAAAAATAAATTTTCGCCAGAGTCACAAAAATACCGAATTTTGTTGATACAGAAGTTTATCAATTAAACGTTAGTAACGTCCCCGTAATACTTTTTTTACTCGCTTTTCTTTTTTTAAACCAATGCTTCAAATTTTATGGCGCGCACGCAAAAAAACTTCCTTAGTTAACTGTCGTCGATCGAGGTAAGATGTTTGCTTAGGAGTGTGTTCGCGTGCGTGCGTGTACGTGTGAGTGCGTGTGTTCCTGTGGCTCTACGTCTAACTTATCCCTACTTGAGACCCGCCGCGTTTACGCAAACCCACCGGGATAGGCCCTCAACCTCCTTTCTAAGCACCTCCCCCACTCCCCCTAGAACTTTCAAAAGCCCTTTGCTTTCCTTTAGATCATCAGACGCAATTAAAGTAAGCGAAGTGTTTTTTTGGGGAGAGACAGTAAGAGAGAGAGAGAGAGAGGGAGGCTGGGGGAAGTTAGATAACAACGAGGAAAGATTTGAACACGGCGAAAGTAATTTTGCGGTGGAAGTTTTCAGAGAGATGATAGAGAAGAGGGCATCGTAGAGATGACGATGAAGAGATAGAGGTAGAAGGAATAGGTGGTAGGAAATATGGCTTGATGAAAATTCGCAATCCCGGCTCGGCACTGGGGGTCGTCGATGAAAGAAAATGAATCTCAGAGGGAGAGAGAAGGAAAGTGGCTTTAAAAAAGGAAAAATCAGCATTCCCGGAAATAAACATATGCATTCGTTGGCCATTGATTATAGGAAAGAAGTATTTTCCAAAATTCTGCGATGGCGACGCCACTTTTTAATGCGTTTCTATTTATTATAATAAAAAATGCGCAATGGGTATCTAAGAGATAGTGCAAGCCAAAAGGTTATCATAATTGTATTGCAGAGTTTATTCATATTAAAGCGTTAACTATATAAAAGTTGGCTATAAAAATTCATTTTTATATCTTCACTTATTTTATTGTTAAAGTTATACACGTTGTAAATTGCTGATTCCGAGGAATATCCACCATATAAGTAGTTAATTCGGAGATTGCCTGTAGGCTAAAAAAGCCAATGAGAACATATAAATTTGTTTAATTTATTATTTAGAAAAAATAATATTTAGCCTTAATTTTGTTTTAGCATTATTCCATAAATTATAATAACAAACTCTTAAAAATAGCATTACTTCAAAAGCCGTACTTCATTTATTTAATTTTAATTTGTGTTTTGAACAACTTAAAGCAGTCTCCATAATATCTGGTTTTGATAGTAAAACGGCATGAAAATCTTTACAAGCGTAATTAAAATTGGCGCATACTTGACGAGATCCACACTTAAATTGTTTCAAACATTACACAACAATTCATTAATGACATTGAATGCACGTTCGCAGGCTGCGTTTGATACTGGAACTGAAAGCACAAGAAGGCATTTAATTCTCCGCCAACTCCATTTACTTTTGAAAAGAAATCGAAAACAATGTTCAATATTTCTTGATTGTTTTAAAGTGTAATAAAAATCAGGCAACCCTTTAGTGGCGCGTCAGAGGTATTAATCGACATGATCCTATATAAAGACTATATTTATACATGAAGTATCACTCCACTGGAATCAAAGGAAATGATTCTACCAGAATCTCAACGAATATAAGGCAAATAGACTAGTAAAACTGAAAATTACATGATTACGAAGATTAGGGATCCCGGACAAGTTCTGCCAGATTCCGGGAGAGATGTATCTAAGTTGGGTTAATTCCGAGAGAGGTGGCAACCCTAGTAGTCACCTTATGAGTAGTAGATTCCGGGTGATTTCCACCTCATGAGTAGCAAATTCCGGGAGAATCCGGGAGAATTTTCTCTAAGTCGAAAAACAACAAGTGAGCAATAAGATTTCTTTTATTGTTTGAAAACATATAATAACTATTTAATCTTTATTTTATTCTTAAATTTCGAGTTGCTGCCTTGTAAATTGCTGATTCCGGGAGATATGCACCATATGAGTAGTTAATTGCGAGATTGTCAGTAGGTTAAAAAACAGTCAATGAGAACAATAAAACTTGTTTTATTTATTATTTAAAAGACATGAAAATTTAACCTTAATTTTGTTTTAGCATTATTCCATAAATTATAATAACAAACTCTTAAAAATAGCATTACTTCAAAAGCCATACCTCATTTATTTCATTTGAATTTGTATTTTGAACTACATCGAGCAGTCTTCAAAATATCTGGTTTTGATGGTAAAAAGACATGGAAATCTTTACAAGAGTAATTAAAATTGGTGCATAATTGAAAACCTGCCTTAACATCATCCACACTTAATTTGTTCCGACTTGTACACAACAATTCATTAATAACATTTAACACACATTCGCAAGCTGCGTTGAATATTTGAACTGAAAGTACAAACGTTACAATTTTCTTTAATTCTCTGCCAACCCCATTTACGTTTGAAAAGAAATCGAAAACAATGTTGAATTTTTCTTGATTGGCTTAAATAGTAATACAAATAAGAGGACCCATTAGTGGCGCGTCAGAAGTAGTAATCAACATGATCCTTATAAAGAGTATATTTATACATTAAGTACAGCTTCATTGGAATAAAAGGAAGCGATTCTAGCAAAATCTCAATTTAATACAAGGTAAAAAGACATCAAGCTGAAGATTAGTTTGTTATGAAGATTTTGGGCTCCCGGAAAAGTTCTACCAGATTCCGGGAGAGATGTATCTAAGGTGGGTTAATTCCGGGAGACTCCCGGAATTCCGGGACAGGTGGCAACCCTAGTGTAGTGCAATTAATAGCCGGATAGCAAGGGAGGAGAGAAACCTGGTATTGGCTTTTAGCCTGCTCTTAACGAACAGCAACAAGGAGACCAACGGCTTAACGTCTCTTCCGAAGGGCAGAACGCTGACTTTGCACGATCTCCTCAAACCACACAAACAGGGAACCAGGCGACCTTGGAAAAATCCTACTTTCGCAAGATTCGTGCCCACTGCCCTTTCGAGCAACAAGCGAATAGCAGCCAACGTCCTAATTCACTACACCAGGGGTCCCCAAACTACGGCCCGCGGGCCACATCCGGCCCGCGCAATGATTTTATCCGGCCTTACTTATCAGCAAGAGTATTCATTAGATATCATTTATGATATCTAAACGACATTTTCCGAGTGCTGGGGTAAAATATACTTTTAATATAAGCGAATAAAATATTACAGAATCGAAATTTTTTTTCAAAATTTGCTCTGAAATTTTCACACGGCCCGATCAGTCACTTGAAATGTCGAATGTGGCCAGCACAGTGGATCATGAAGCCTCATGTGGCCCTTTCAATGAAATGTTTGGTGTCCCCTGCGACTACACCACCGGCAGCTAGCATTTTTTACGACCTTCTGATTCCCTCTTGTCTACGCGCAATGGGTTATCTAAGAGCCAGTGCAATGAATATCTGGTCAGTTTCAAAAGTTTAGGAAGAAATGTGACTTCCTAATTATTCTTAACTATTCAAGATATTTATGCCAAAGTAGCAATTGACTATATTCCTCTTCAAAGTTTATAAAATATGTAAGAAATATGTGTCGCGTATTACTACACACATAGCTACATAATTAGGACACTGGATAGTTTTCTGGCAGAGCAGAACTCGTTTATTAAATATTAGAAATATATACAGATTCAATATATGTATAATAATGTCCAAACAATACGTCGATTTGTTGACATTATGATGTAAATAAAGATTTAAATGATTCAGTTAAAATTCGCGGTAATGATGTTACTAAAAAATCTGCCCCACTTTTGGTGTCAGCATGAGTGCTTAGCATCACGAAATAAAAGAAACAATGACATCATGGACACATATATATATATATGACGGCAATATATTCATGCCTCATCCATTACGATAATTTTCCTGAATAACTCTGCTCTAATGCAACTTTGGAGAAACTTTGTTTCATGTCTAACAGTAGACTTTCCAAGGTCTTCATTAAGAAATCTACGGAACGGCCAAACAACTTCTGCCAGAACTTGAACGCATAGGTATGTGTGTGTGTGTGTGTGTGTGTGTGTGGAGCAGTTTGTAAAGTTAGACTAAGACTGCAAATGATGTGAAGGAGTTCGCAGAATATTTGGAAGCAGATAGAGAGGTGTAAAGTGACTCTAAGGGAAGTAGCCTAAACCAGCGGTGCCCAAACTTTTCTAATGCCGGGCCACATCAATGGTTGCGAATCCCTTGACGGGCCGCATTGTAAGTTGTCAATTCTTCGGCGGGCCGGATTAGAGTTTAAATCGGAAATTTTCTATATATTCTGAAATGCCATTAAGTGAAAATCATGTCTAAATAAGGTTTTCATGGCTAACATTTCAATATTTAAAGTTTTATTATGAAAACTTTCGAAAAATGTATGAATTTGTGTGTTAAATTTTTTGAATTGATTTTTCGCCTTAGCTTCGCGGGCCGCATTTGGCACGCGGGCCGTAGTTTGGGCACCGCTGGCCAAAACAAAGGGATCATTTAACGGGCACGGTTCTCAGGAGGGAAAACAACCAAAGGTTCTGGCCGACGAAGAGAGCGTCATGAAATTCGATATTGCGGCGACATTCCGTGAATTTTTTTTAAAGCAAACTTCAAATATCGCAATCAATTAAAAATAGTAGTTTTTGGATTCGTGTTAGATGCAAAAGGCGATATGTTTTGAATATTATCTCCTACAACTGCATGTGTGTGTATATTATATATATATATATATAATATGTCGATTCCTACACGCGTGAATATCCATGATGAATTTTACGTATATCAGTGCGACATTTAAAGTGGAAAGTTAGCAATAGTGGTCGAGAACAGCCTCAAGAGGCAAATCGAACTGATCTTCTAGAATGACCGTCTGCATTGAAGACGTAAACAGGTATCCGTGGAAACAGAGAAATCAATAAAAGTCGGACGCGTGAATGCTTCGAGTCTCAAACAGTTTCACTTATCGAATGAATTTCGCTATATAATGTGATATTAAAATTGTCCACCGATAAATTCGTTTCCTAATATTACATACAACTTTATTTCTGAATAAAACCATGCAAATTTAGAGAATTATAAATAATTTTTGTTAATTGGCAATTATAAAATTTAAACGATATAGAGTAAAATATAGCTATAAATGCGGACAAAAAGTAAAACTTAGATATAATGTATGCGTAAAAATTTAATATAAACTAATTTTGTCAAATTAACAAGTTAAAGTATATATTTTTCATATAAATAGATTCATGCTTCATTCTTTATTTGTTGTGATGACTGTATTTTCTGCAGAACACTGGTCATACTGCGTTTATCGATAAATGCATGTATATGTATTGTGTGTGTGTGTGTATATGTATATATATATATATATATATATATATATATATATATATATATATATATATATATATATGTATACTTTAACTTGTTAATTTGACAAAATTAGTTTATATTAAATTTTTACGCATACATTATATCTAAGTTTTACTTTTTGTCCGCATTTATGGCTATATTTTACTCTATATCGTTTAAATTTTATAATTGCCAATTAACAAAAATAATTTATAATTCTCTAAATTTGCATGGTTTTATTCAGAAATAAAGTTGTATGTAATATTAGGAAACAAATTTATCGGTGGACAATTTTAATATCACATTATATAGCGAAATTCATTCGATAAGTGAAACTGTTTGAGACTCGAAGCATTCACGCGTCCGACTTTTATTGATTTCTCTGTTTCCACGGATACCTGTTTACGTCTTCAATGCAGTCGTTCATTCTAGAAGATCAGTTCGATTTGCCTCTTGAGGCTGTTCTTGACCACTATTGCTAACTTTCCATTTTAAATGTCGCACTGATATACGTAAAATTCATCATGGATATTCACGCGTGTAGGAATCGACATATACCGGTCAAAATGAGGCATAAAGGTTACAAGAGAACTTGTGATATAATATACGAATTAAACCATCGGTTACCCGGTAAGTTGATTACATAACGTTAACTAATGTTGGCTTTATCTGAAAAAATATATATATATATATATATATATATATATATATATATATATATATATATATTATTGAAAGTGAATTAGAAAATATTTGCTGAATACGTTTGGGCGTTTTCGGTTGATGTAACTGAAACTTAAATTAAATTGAAGAGTTCATGTCAACATTTTTCTTATCGTTTCCTCGGTTTATATGAGCCATTTTATGATACTTTCCTATTTGTTCAGATCAATTCCGGTTTTAGAATAATACAAATCGACTAATTTGGCATGTGCCTTAAGATTTTCATACCTTGACATCACTCTAATGTATTTATTTTGGAATCACTTACTTTGTATTTCTAAAAGTTTTTGATAGTCTAAGCAAAATATGCTAAGATAATTTAATTATGACTTTGTATTATTTATTCAAATACTATAATTTTCAAATTTTTATATAACGCTTACCAAGCATTACATTCTAGAATAAATAATTTAACCATTACTACAACGATTGTTATGACGTGCATAATATTGTATGCACAATTTCCGCATTGTTTAAATACCTCTTACTGCTAACAATCCTCGTTTTTTCATCCATTATTAAGTTTGGATACTGAAATATGTCGAATTAGTTTATTTTTGACTTCATACTATAATTAGCAGATTGTTATATTACTTTTATAAATCATAAAATGATAGAATGAATCATTTTATCTTTACTTCAACGATTGTTATGACGTGCACAATATAGTCTGCGCATTATCCGTATTGTTTAAATATCTCTTATCGTTAACTATCATGTTATTTGATTTATATTCTATCATTTGCTTGCTCTTTTAATAATTTTGGATGCTGAAATAGTTCGACTTAGTTTATTTCAACTTTTCTGACTCTGTGATCCACGTTCATCATTTTTAAGTTTTGCACAAAATTATTTGCTTCGTCAATTGAGAAAATTTTTATTTTTCTCTTATGACAGAATGGCCTCATATCCCGGACACGAGCGCATGTCATAAACCAGCAAATCCGATGTATAGGACAACGTACATGGACTACGGATGCTATAAACCGAAGCCATTCGAGATACCTCACCTTTTCCATCCGCATAGAAGTTCTTTCTCTAATCAGCTCATTCGTTTTGGGATGTACAAGGACACAACTTTTAATATATAACTGTTTCAAGTAGTTACTGGTTGTATCACCTATTTCGTTTATAGTGTGCGTAGTAACTAAAAATTTAAAAAATATAAGGCTGTAAACTTACAAAAAAATAAAAATGAGCATAAATTCATAATGAATAATTGTGCATTTCATTCACATAAATTAAATCTTGAATACTATATTTACTTTCAGGACTCATACCGTTTATTCACCTTCCCTGATTACAAAGGAAAACTGAGCAATTGTGAAATATAATTGTTTTTCTCGTATGAGAAAGACATTATCAAAGGGTAAAAATACGATTCTACGCTCTATTATGGAGTACCACAAAGTTGATTTCTGTTGATTCTATTGATATCAATCGGTGTTTATTTTCTAAAGCGAGGATATGGCTTTCTTTCAAATATCTTTTGTTTTATTCATTTAAAAAATCATTGGAGGTTTACACGTTTACCACGTACTTTAAACTGTAAGAGTTTTGTTAAATGCAAGAGAGCTCTGTTTCTCAGGAATATTATCTCGATTGAAATTCCGTCAAAAAATTTCCGAATAATTCAAATATAATTCGTCATTTCCTGTCATTGTCAGATTAAAACTGTATATTTTTATAATGCTGTGGTAACGTATTTGGGTCAACACTCGATCTTTTGTAAGAGTTGTAAAGCTCAAAAATGAGACAACCCGCTCCTGGAAGTAAACTCTCTTGAACTAATTCTATGTGCTAAGATATCGCCTATTTTATGGCATTTTCTTCCATTTAGCCCAAATGGCGTTGATGAATACGACAGTAGCATGGAGCCTATATAATCCAGTTTTACAGTGGAAAATTTCTCCACGTCAAATAAATTACAATACGCTTATTTATTTAATGTAACTAATTTGAAAATTTTATCGTTAGGAAGATTTACATACGTATGTATGTAATTTTTCGTATTTATGGTTATATGGTGAGAAAAGGCGTTGCTTTAAAAAAATGATACTGTGTATTTTTTCACTTGTAGAATATTAATGTTTATTTATTTAACCCTCGCCTGATGACTGGGATCTCTTTTGACCCCAAACTTCGTAAGTTGGTAAATAGGTTATATATTTGTTGTAGTATTTGTTTGAAATTTCAGGAATTCCTTCATCAATCTGTCCAGCACCTTTAGGATGAATTTCATACTTAAACTCTAGAAAAATGCCTGAAAATTAATAAATGTATCTTATGGGGTCACATTTGACCCCAGTAAGCCAAGAAGTGATGAAATATTTATAAATAACATTTTGTTTTTGACCGCCTCCTAGTAGTAACTACAACTTATTTAGTCAATATTTTATTTATAAATGGTCTCCGTGCGTACGTACATTCAAGAATTTTATAAAAATATTTGGACTGTACTAAATACACTTACATGCGTTACACACCGGAAAAATTGAAACGATCGAATAGTTTATACATTTAGACCCTTGTTCTATGTGAGCATAAAGTGCAACAGTAAAAATTGTCTCCTTAGTGTGTAGTTATTTTATTTGATAAAGCACCTATTACTAAATAATATTCATTGTCATAAAAAATTTCGTACTCAAAATGTCAACACCTTTTCATGTTCATGACAAAATGTTAATTTCTAAACCTCAGACTTTTACTTAATCAATGGCAGTTTTTGAGACAAAAATATTTTGTGCAAATTGAGTGCATTAATATTTAGGAATGAGCAAATATTGTATTAATATTGTCATTCGTGTACCTATTACAAAAGTATTTTTCCTGTGTCAAATATTAGGCATATAATACTATCTGTACTACAAAGAAAATTCTATTTCTTATTTATTGCATTGAAAAAAATTAAGTGTTTTGACAGTTATTTTATTTTTAATAATGATTGTTTAGAGAATATTCCCATTAATATGCTTATAAAAACAATTTGGCGATAAAAACAACAATTATATAACTGGGGTCAAAAAGACCCCAGTCATCCAAGATGTAACTAATCTCCAGTCATCCTGCGAGGGTTAAATATAAACGGACAATGTCCTCTTATAAAAGTTTTACAAAAACCATAATAAATATACATGGTAATATAATTTTTTAGGATTGTATAATTAAATTGGTTTACAAGCTATAAAAGACACTATTAGGCATTTTATATTAATAATAATAATAATAAAAGAATAAATGATATAAGGTCAAGAATAAATCACGGTAAATTATTATTATGGATATTGGAAAAACTGAATGGACTTAATGGTATTTATAGATCAGCAATTTATATGAATGTTACCAGTTTTATAGAGCCTAGCTATAGGGCTGTAATAACTGTAGTTTTTGTAATAAAAGTCTGTATGAAAGAATTGAAGTCTAAGAGGTCTAGGGAGAACAAAAATCGATGGATTATAATAATCTGTAGAGTGAATTTTGCTATTAAAAAGCTTAAATAGAAAGAATAGGTCTACTATAATGTTTCTAGAACAGCGGAATTCAACCTGGGGTACGCGTTCCTCTGGGGGCACGGGAGATCTTTCCAAAGGGCACGCAAATATATTAAAGCAGAAGGTTCATGTTTCCCCACAGTGCTTCCCTGCTTGACAACCGAAATCACCGTCTTCCTCCAAGTCCTCATCTGCCTATGAGTAATCTTGGTTTTGGCAGTTTCGTTTGGTTAAATAAACTAACACGAAGAAATTTTATTAGAAATTCCACTTAACTTGTGATAAAATCAGTGTATGGTATTTCAATACAGAGTGCAGAAACGGTGAAGAGGAGGTAGAACAACAGCCAATCGAAGGGTGAATACGGTTAGGAAAAGACCATCTAGGAGGAGGGGAGAAAGAGGGAAGACGGGAATTCAGCAGTAATTAATGCAATTATGACGGATTGTTTACAAAGTTTGAATAAATTACTGGGAAACAGTAACTCATTATATACCATGGGGATCAAGTTTCTCCAAAAATATTTTAAGGGATACGCCGGCTAAAAAGGTCGAATATCACTAGTCCAGAAGATAATGAAGCCAAGTTTAAATTATGCTGAAGATAATCATAATTTACTTACTCTTTGAGATTTCCTAAATTGTAATGGTAATATCTTAGTAACTTGTGCTGCTCTTTTTGATTGGTTTTACAGCGCATCTGGTAATAGGGAGACCACACAGTAGAAACATATTCAACTAGGGAACTAACAAGTGAACAAAAGAGACTTTTCTTGGTAACAAGATGATGCAAACAGAACTTATTATGCATACATTCCATTTATCATTTAATATTTATATTGGCTTTAACAGCTTTAAAGTCATCGCGGATATGTGGCTCTTTATGATCCCGAATTTCAAAATTTAGCGTTATAAAATACTAAAAAAACATTCGAACGGAATATTAAATTGATCACGCGTTTTTGTGCGGCAAAAATAACGCGTGTACGTATTAGAATACTAGTAGAAGGTGCTTGCATACTGCAAGCATTTGACATCTCACCTTGAAAAAACATTCATTTTTCAGAGAGATATGTCATCATGGTAAATATTTCTTTTATTCAAACGATTTCTCCCCGGGACCGATTTTCGTTTTTTCCTTATGGAACAATAATCGAGTAAAACAACCGCTAATTTTTAAAAATTTAAGAATATTATACACTTTCCACATTAAGTTAATAATGTCACACATTTCTGCCAAATTATACATTTATAGTACGATTAAAAGTGAAAAAAACATTTATCTAATTGTTTAAATTTAAATAATTTATAACAGCCAAAATAACAATTTTATAAATAAATTGAAATGTTTATTCGTTTACATAGATTAACCTCTAAATAATTTAAAAATTTCAGCTCCCTAACTTGCGGCGTAGTGTCTAAGCATCTACCTAATTGTTTAAATTTTAAGAATTTTTAACTGCCAAACAAATTAAAATATCAAAATTTCTATATTCCTCAATTCGTTTTTCTACAAATCCTACCTCTAAAAGAAATTTCAGCTCCGTAGCACATTCGAAAATACATAAACCTTGAATTTTTTTTTAAACAATTGCGAATTTTTAGCGGCCGCATTGTTGCACCTTTTCAAGATTTTCGTTTATTAAAGACGGTTTTGCACCAAATCCTACCTAAGAAAAAAATTTCTCTAGCTCATCTGAAAGTGCCTAAACATTAGTATCCTCCTATATGTTATATGTTATCTCCTCCTCCTCCTCCTCCTCTGTAAGAAACGTCGATATATAATGATACCGAATCTGAGTCCAACAATAGTTGTTGCTATGGCAACACTCGAGTAATGAGTGGTAAAAACTGCAAAAGAGGCTCAAGGTGCGAACTACTGCTTGTCATTTCCCGATTCTTTCACAATCCCGGGATTCCGGGATTCAAAATTATGAATCCCGGGATTCCAATAAACAATTTAAAAACCATTTAAAAAGAAATAAAAAATAAAAATAAGGTTAGTAATTGCTTGTTTATGACCCATGGTTGATGTAAAAACTTTTAAAAATTATAAAAAGGAAGAATAAAATAAAAATAGTGTTACAACTTTTTTATGAACAGGTGAATTAAGTAATTTTACTCGAGATTTAGGATTATTTATCAATTCATTCAGCGTATATAATGTTTTATTAGAACATTACTCCATTTTATTTATTTGAACCTCTTATCAGACAAAATGAGTGGTATCAGACACATTGATGTTTATACTAGTGTTTTTGTTTCCCGGTTTTTGATCGATCCCGGAACTCTTAGAAGTTCGAATATATTTGTTAAAATCATTTACAAATATGGGTTACACGGATAAAATAACAAATAATTGAAATTAACATTTATTTATTGACCTGAAATTCGCTTATTATATTGATTATAAAAATATATTTAAATATAGTTATAGGTGGCGTGGTGGTGGCAGCTAAAAATATAATATATCTCTTAAACAATGCATTATATGGAAAAATATTACAAGCAAAGGTTGTAGAAAATTAAGTTTTCTACAACCTTTATTCTAATACATTTTTGCATTTATCAAATATTAAAGCAAATATTTCAAAATAACGGATGTGACATGAGTAAACTTCCGGATGGCCGAATACTACCAAAAACTAATCAGTTCTTGTGACAGTTATTTTGAAATACTTGCTTTAATATTTGATAAATGTAAAAATATATTGGAATAAAAGTTGTAGAAAATGTAAGTTTCTACATCCTTTGTTTGAAATATTTTTCCATATAATGCATTGTTTAAGAGATATCTTATATTTTTAGCTGCCACCACCACGCCACCTACCGGACTATTGTTAACAATTGAGGCTTTTTATTTTCTTAATTTTTGGAGCTTTGTGGTTATATCCAATATTAGAATGCTATGGTTTGAGTTTATTTCGGTTCTTTGTAAAGTCGAAACTTTTCTGGCTGTTATTTAAAATAATTATATTTTTTAAGCTATTTGGAATTTTTAGAAATATTACAGATATGGAAAAAGTCATGGGGTGGCCACATCAGATTTTTTATAAATGAATAACAATTAAGATAATATTTAATTATTATAAATGAGGTAGAATTTTTATAGCAACATTTCCCATGCCTTCTTAAACCGTATCTAATGGCCAGAATTGCTTTTAAAGTTTTGACACTCATTCTGTTTCGTAATTTTGATTTTACAATGTTCATGACACTAAATTGAGGTTGAACATCAGCATTTTAGTGGGATAATGTAAGTACAGTTAAAGCTAGATTTGAAATATCTTCAAAAGTATCTTCACCAGTTAAATCTCGATAGCTAGCGATTTTCGGCCAAATTTCAACGTATCTTAGGTTTCCGTCCACATGACTGTATGTAGTTTTTTCCACTGAAAGTCAATACTAGTCAGAATTGTTGAATCTTCGACAAAGGTTTTTGCTAGATTAAGTATTCCTGGTTTCGTTGGTTTCAAACATTCACTTCCACTCAAACAAGACATTGACTGCAAAGCAGTAACATTCTCTGAAAACCTTTGTCGAAGTTCGTTTATATGTGAAACTAGAAAATTATGATATAATTCACGGTTTACTTCATCAGAAAATTTGCACTTTGACATTTCCTTTTCAAATTCATAACCTAAGTAAGGATGAGGATCCAGTCGATTTGTAGTTTTAGTACTTTCTGAAATATCGATCTTTGAACAGGATATTATTTATTTAAATGCACCAAATAATCAGTCAAATTTCTTATTGACGGATTGAACTTCTCTTAGAATTGTTTTCAAATATAACAAAAACGGGATAACGGCTTATGTGCTGACAATATATAATTAAAAATAATTAATTGCAATTTTTTCAGAATAAATTTGGTGCATCTTGATAGAGACACATCATTAAAAGCAAAATATGCTTAGTATTTAATATTCTAATAAAAATCGATATCTAATTTCTACAAATTAAATGGAAATAAATTTTTCTATAATTTTAACTGCGTTTTATAAGTATTTTTCAACGTAAATTACAATGTGATCATTTAAAATTAATCTTAAATATATTTAAAAAATATTCGTAACTGGGGAAATAACGGTCAAAATTATACAAAGATTTATCAAAAACGTATATTTTAATAAACCTACCATTAAAGTTATTCGTTTTTTTTGTGCTGAATATTGCATGTATTTGTATACAAATACAGAAATAGCCAAATTTTTCGCTAGATTCGGCGAAAATCGCTAAGTTAGTGACATGTCGCTAAACCCTAAAGAAAGTAAAAAGTCGCTAAATCTAGCATCAAAGTCGCCAAATTGGCAACTGTGATCAATGAGCCTTGCAGGAGGCAAATGAGAGCAGCCTAAAATCAGTTTTCTAACAAAAAATAAACACAAAATCCTACTCCACATTATTATTTCTTCCAACTAGTTCTTGAATAGAATGTTTATTATTCACAGCGATCAAAGCACCACCTTTGATATTGTTGACTGGATTGCGATCACAATGCAAAATTGTTGAAATTTTTTAAAGATAATTCCGATGATAATATGTTATCATCCAGACCAGTTTCTGTGAGGAAAATCAAGTCAACACACTATTGGAATCATTAAGCAATGATCATTTTATTCTTTAATACTCCTGTAATTTGCTTAAAGTTCGTAAAAACAAGTAGAAACAATGAATTTTTAATGGATATTGGAGAAAATATTGCTAATATATTTGCATGTGCCTTTGATGTTAATGTATCGTATTTAGGGATAAAAAATTACACATTTCTAGGTACATAATGATAAAATTGAATCTTTCACTTTTACAAATTTAAATTGGTTCAAATATACGAGTGCAATTTCTATTCTATTGTAGATATTTTGTTAAGAAAAGCTTTTTTAAAATTTGTATAAATAAACTAATGTTTAAATATATTCCTCACTGATGTCGTTTTTTGAATGGTGACTATGCAATATTTTTTTATTTAATTCTTTATAGCGATGTATGATTGATTAAAAATATGTGTATTAATCTCATTAATAGCATTTGTTTACTTTAGAAAAGATTCATTTAGATGCAAAAATGAACAAATGTTACATTTATTCTGCCCAGCTTTTTGCCATTGTTGATATTTCATTCAGTGTGCCCCTGGCAGTTTCTGTTCACCACCTAAAAAATAAACTACGGGAAAAGCTATCGTTACGACTTATTTACCAAAGGGTAAGCAATTTTCATTAAGAATTCATGCGTTCCCAACATTTAATTAACGCTCTAGGATTGTTTCCATCTCAATTTATCCAAATTAAAATTAAAAACAAACACCGTAATAACGTTCTAGGTAAAGGCCGTGCTACCTTTATACGCGGCGGGCCGCATTCGTAGATATAAATGCTGTGGGGAACCGTATTAGAAGTCGCGATAGCCGGATGAGAGTTTACATCGCAACTTACACAATAGATCATAATGTGATCCTACAAATGATGAATAATTATGTTTAAACCATTTTTAAGCGTTAAAGCTTCAACGGGCAAAGTTTTATGGCGCCAGGTGTAATTTAAATATACGAAATTATCAGTAGTAAATATCACAGATAAAATGTTCTCGCGGGCCTTGATTGCACGCTCCTGACCTAGATATTTATATGTCAAAAGAGAATACGGTTTTCGCAGGAGGGATAGTGTGGGAAACAAGAAGATGACGAAGTTGAATAGAAGACGAGAGGATAAGAGATAGAAGTGGGGAGAGGATAGAGGAAATTGCCCTTTATATAAAAACGCAGCCTTTCGTCGCCATCTTTATTTACCCTCCCGTGAATTTGTCTTTCTCTGGAAGTGGATTTTTTCTGCAGCCGTTGCACCAACTGGGCGCCGAACAGACGAGCACCCACGCACACACACACCACATGCATCGACGATCTCTTTTTCATCGCCTCTTTCTCTACCTCTCTATTTCTCTACCTCGCTAATTCTCTGCCTCTCTATTTGCCTACCTCTCTATTTCTCCACCTCTCCGTCTCTCTACCCCTCTATTTCTCTACCTTTCTTTCTCTACCTCTATTTCTCTACCACTTTCTCTTCCTGTCTTTCTTTACCTCTCTTTCCCCGTCTCTATTTCTCTGCCTTTCTCTACCTCCCTCCCTCTTAACTCTCTCACTCTAACTCTACCTCTCTCCCTCTGCATCTATTTCTTCCTTCCTACCTTTTCTTTCCTCAATCCCTACCTCCGACCCCTCCCTCTTCCTCTCTGCCTTCTTATGTCCCTCTTTCTAATCCTCTTATCTCTCACTCTTCATTTCTCTATTCATATATGTATTTCTATATATCTTTCTTCATCTCTCTCTAAATCTTCTCTTTTTCTCTCTCCATTCTTCTCTCTTTCTTCATCTCTTTCTTTATCTCTTTCTTTATTTCTTTCTTTATCTATTTCCTTATCTCTTTCTTTATCTCTTTCTTTATCTCTTTCTTTATCTATTTCTTTAGCTCTTTCTTTATCTCTTTCTATTTCCTTTCATCCCTCCTCACACCACTCCGTTCTCATTTCTCTCCTCGCCCCTCTCGTTCTTTTTAAGCCAACGTCTCATCCATCTTTTCCATGATACCGCAGCGCATTCATTTCTCTTGTCTTTTCCCCCGGAAATCCACACTTGGTCGCCGGCCATCACTCTTTTGTCTGTTCCCTATCTGCCCACGCCGCTTCCCTCCTGACACTATTGACGCCCCCGAGGCGTCCACGGGGCGCCGCCGCCCTTCACATCCCTTCTCTATCTCTATAATCCCACTTTTCAACCAACACACTTAAAACTCTTTCCCCTTTCGCGAATAGCCTTATTCTAAGTATCGGTCGGCGTAGAGGAAGGAAAGGACATAAACCCAGTCCCCGACTAACACGAATACTAGCAACACGATTTCGGTGTAACACGATTTTTAAGGTATGGCTGATTTTCGACTAACATTATTGCTCGTTCGGTTTAACACGATTTCTCCATGACTTCTCTACGATCATGAAAAAGGTCTAGAAAGCTGAAATGGAATCATACTTTAGTCCTGCTCTCCATTCATTGCGGATGACGGGCACATTATCGTAACATCTAATCCAGAGGATGAATTAGAAAGTTTCTATGAGTTGGATGCAGAAGGCGAGGAATTTCATGGTTTTTAAACGACAATATGGAAAAATACCATTCTTAAATGTTTTTAAAATTTCCTTTGATCTTTTTGTATTTTTCTATAGATCGTACGTTGTCATCTTCTGAATAATTATTTCATGTATTAAAACAAAAATGTTTAATTCTTAGTTATTTTTGTTTGAAATTATCATTTTACAAATCTTCTAAATAATGTCTGCTAAATAAACGGTGGACAGCTGATTCAAAATTGCGGTCATCTACATCGAAAAATACGCTGGAGTTTATAGTTCACATTTTATTGGTGGTGGGAGTAAGATACCGAAAAATATTACATCGCTAGAGCTAAAACTAGATTTACTTAAGCGCTATGAGAACAATGAACAAACACCTTATATTTGTTGTCATACAGGCCTTAACGCTGCGAACCATCCGCGGTATCATTGTTTCTTTTCCGTAAAAATGAGTTACATGCAATATTCACTCTAATGTGGCTATCTGAGCGGAAATGGAGGAGTCTGCGCGGCCTTTGTAAATTCATAGCATGAACTGAGCGGCCTTTTATGCAAGAATTTTTTAAATTTTTATATGAAAATAAGGTAGAAATAAGAAATCTAAGATTTAATTTCATTTATACAAATTTAATAAAATATATACAAATTTACTATAAGATTATTCTAAGATATTTTTTACTTTGTATTAGCCATTTTATGAAAATTGTAATAAAATAGTTCAAAGCGGTTGTCGCTTTTAACGGTTTCACTGGTTACCGTGTGTCAACGGAGACTGTGTAAGGCAGTCGTGATAAGGAAGTATGTATTAAAAATAGGACAAAATAGGAGCTTTAATTTCGGGTTTGACCCCACTTTTTCGTGTGTTGTTCGCGGAGTACAGTAATCTGTGCGCTGGGGTTTAGAAATTTGTGCGCGGAAGCGCAGCCGCGCAGCTTAGAGGGAACATTGGTTACATGTATATGTATATATGTATATGTATATATGTATGTATATACGTAAAAAAACAAAAACAAAAATCATTAACCAAAGTAAAACATTAAAAAGGAATTCAATTTAAAATATGTCAATTTGGTTAGGGTGTTGGAAAGCGTCCCCCCTATTTACATTATTTCTTATAAGAAATTCGTGTCCGGCTAACACGATTTCACCTTACACGAAATTTTTTAAGAACGCATCTATCGTGTTAGTCGGAGACTGGGTGTATTGTCTTTTGTGGAAGGAAGTACGAAGCATTCGAAATCCGGAAGCGTGAGGATTTTTAGAGCGAGGCCGCGGATGAATGATTTCCTTAAGACTCAGATTAATTTATTTCCCCATGCTATCCCTCCTATATCTATAATCAGGGATTTTTATCGGCAAAGTTTTTTATAGAAGTTGAGTCGGTATTATTTTTTAAGATTTTTCTTCAAGAGAAATAAGGTGCATGGGTTTTTAAGTTTGTTAGGTCGGTGTTCTTTTGAATTTTTGTTATTTTCGGTCGCCCTCGAGGGCCGCGAATGGTAATGGAAGAATGGGGAACTTTTTTGAAACTATTGCTATTCTTTTATTGGAACTCGGGAACTACGACGTTGTGAATGTGCCATGGCGTGCCGTTTCGTTTTGAATATAAGATATTGCGTCATGCTGGAAAGATGGGGAAGTTGAATTAAAATAAAGAGAGAAAATAAGACAAAGAGAGAGAGAGAAAGAATAACAGGAATAGAAAGAAAAAACGGAAGTAATACTAAAGCGAGACTGATGAAAAATTGAGCTTATGGTTAAATGAAACAAGTGGAATGTTTGCGGACGTAGCCGCTTGTTATACGAGTAGGAATTTGTTTCCGAAATCAAATGTAAATTCGCACTTGATTGCCGTAGAGTTCAATTTTCGAAAAATTCCGACGGCAGTTTTTTTACCTGCGAAAATATAATTTTTCGTTCGTCTGACGGTGTCCATTCTACGTTCTCCTCATTCATATGGATCATTGACTTATCCAACTATGCGTTTCCACATAGCGGAGTCGCTTCCTTTTAGATTCCACGCTTTTCTCCCGCTGACGACTGCAAAATTCGGGCAATCCGACCTTTCGCTTCGAAATTCGCCCTCTCTTTTTGTCTTTTCCTTCCCGTTCTGCCTCGAAGAAAGAAGTTAAATAATAAGCGTACGCTCATTGCCGTTAAAATTGCAGAAAATAATTTTTAACAAACTATAAATCCGTTAAAAAATGTAATTCTTAAACCAGAAATTAAGAAAGTTCGGTCTAATACCGTGCTACGATGAGCAAAGTTTTTAATGGAGTTGATGTTTTTTCCCCTCTGTAGTTGAGCATACGTTAAAGATATATTCCCTCCCACAATCTTCCTAAGAAACAATTTTTCCGAGTTTTAAAAAATCGTGTCCGAAAATAGAGCTTGCTTGTCTTACGCCTTATAAAATTAGCAGTATTTTTACTTATATAACAGATTTGATAAGTAGGTCATATATTTATTTGTTTCTCATTTTATAAAGTATTATTAAATAAATACATAAAGTAGTACTAATGAAAGTACTTTTTAGTTTGCTAGATACGTTATTTTTATTGGTTAAATAATACATTTTGTTCGAATTTCAGTCTGAAAAGAAACAAGCAAATCGCTGCAGACGCAGCAAAAATGATAATTGAGGATTTCTTGGCGTCTTTGTGTATAGAGTATATAGGCTCACAAGTTATGTACTTATCCCCGGTAATACAATAGAGTGGTCAAAAAGCATTCCAGCCCAGTGCATTGAAGCTCTTCAGGATGATAAAACTGTCAAAGAAGATAAAGTTGTCTGACTCGATAAAACTGTGCGAGAAATATTTTTTCAAGAACGAACCATTAAAATTGATAAAGAGCTGAACATGATCAGTTCCCTCATTGTTGCCATACAAATTAAAAACGTAAAATAAGCGATCAGAAGAATTCATGCGGCTTTTTTTTTACAGCATCGTCTGATCAATTAAAATAAAAAATATCGATAAGAAAAAAAATCCCCATTACACTAAATCGTTTCTCCTTCCGATCGCCCGAATTATCTTAAGAATTGTTCGAAAATTCCACATAAGAGTTTCGTATGCGAAGGACATTTTCATTTAATTATCCTTTTCTTCAGTCGTGGAAAACTTCTTAGAGAGTTTATCTTCGGGCAAAAGGTTGGCCATAAATTTTAATTTCTCCTTAGTTCCTTAAGGAAAAAATTCTCTCAGGGGACGGAACATTCTTTTTCGTTTCCTCTGTAAATGAGATGGGGTGGGGAAGTTAATAAAAGTTTTTCAACTGGCTTTTTGGGAGAACATTTCCGTTCGAGGACACTGGAGAGATGGATGGGGCGAAATATCATACACGTGCTGAATTTCCTGCGACGACTAATGAAATTCTTCCGCGATGAAATTCCTTTATTATTATGCTTTCTTTCTTATTTTGGCGAAAAAGAAACTCGCCCTTACGCTCTCATCCATTGCTGTTGGTTTGCAGGAGAGGAAGCAATCTTTTTTTATATCGATTAATTTTTTTATCTTCCTCGTAAAAAATATATACAATGCATTCGAGTTTGGAGACTCATTTTCGAAACTCTATCAGTCTTTTCGAACGATGTCTGGTCGTCTTCGTCGTCCGAATGCGAGGAGAAGGAAAAATTACTGCGGAGATTTATGTTCGTTACTAAAAAGTTGTCGTAAGGGTGGTTAAAAAAAATGCGGACGGCTGTGGTTCTTCGGAATATCGAGTCCGATAAAAGGCGGCACGGAAGGTCGGTTAGGAAAATATATTCCGACTCCCGAGAATTTTTCAAAATCCTCATAATTGTTGGGAGGAAAATATTTTCCTGGAAATTGTTTTCTCCGATCATTAAAATATTAGATTGGCTGATGAATGAACTTTAAATTCTAGAGTCAAACAATGCGTCACGGTCGACTGAATTTTTTTGATGGTCGGGTAAATATTTGTGGAATGGCTGATTTCTGGGAGAAGTTTTTATCAAGAGCAGAATCAAAGAGAACGGCTTGCATTTATGCCGAACTCAAAAATGCTATTAAAATGAATTAGAGTCAGACCCCGATTTAGCCCAACCGTTTTTCCATCTTTGACATTGGTCCTAAAGCGGGAGGGGTGGTAAGTCGAGGTATATGCTTGCTCTACGTAATCATAAGATGGAAGTTCCGTTCGCAAAAATTCATGGGTGATGTGCTGGGGTGACAAATCGGGGTTTGACTACATTCAACTATGGATGATTTATATTAATTTTTAATTGAATGGCCCACCTGATGGACACTTTGCGGCTTAAGTGTGGAATAGGAGGCAGATGATAGTGCAGAAAAAGTAAAGAAAACATTTTTTCCTAAATTTATATAAATGTGTGTGCGTGCGCGTACGTGAGTGTGTTGTGTGCGTGTGTGTTCACCTACGCAGCTAAGGGAAGTGACGTGAAAATTTGATGAATTCACAGGGCGTCGTCATATTCTGGCTTATGAAAATAAATAAAATCAGGAGAGTAGGCCTCGACTTCTTAAAATACGTAATTTTTTATCTCTATGTGATAAGGAAAACCCAAATTATCTTTAAATATTAGTCTAAGGAGATGAAACTACAAACGGGGTGACGCACACAAAAAAACGTGGAGAAACACTGCTCCAGAGGCTGCAAGTAGTGCAAAACAACGCACTCCGGCTGATACTTGGTCGTGGTAGATACGACCTCATCAGCTGGATGCACGAAAACGGGAATGTGGAACCCCTGGACGTCCTCCTGCCGAGGATGTCCAAGGAATTATTTATTTATTTATTTAACACAAACAGATTTCTCCAAATTACATGTGTTATAACATATATAGAAAAAGCACATACTACCATGCCCTCGGCGGGATTCGAACCCGCAACCCTTGAATTGGAAGCTAAACACGCTAACCACCACTCTGCCAAGGCAAGACAGCAGCATCCATGCATACAGAAGTGCAGAAGTTGGGCGACATCGCGGTTAGGTTGTGGGACCGGAACAAGCATCCCATCGCCAGCCTTGATTCGCAAGAAACCCTCCCTTTGCAAAAAGCGTCCCCGCTTGGAAGGAGGGGTCGATGTTCAATAGGGCCTTTCTAGCGTCACAGATCATAGTTAATCAGACATTGATCCGCATTAGCAGCAATGCTGGAAATGCGACGGGGCCAACCATGCTTTGTTGGATAGTTCATATTGAGTGCGTATGTGTGTGCGCGTATGCGTATATGTATTAGAGCTAACCTCGATCCAAATTTCCTTTTCATGAAAAGTAATCCTCGAGTATCGGAAAACGCCTTATACCGTACACAACATTTCATGCAAGATAAAATATTTAATTGATCTCTAGCACAAGCTTCAACTTACGTCAGTCAATCACGAGCATTAGAATTTCCCTTACTGAATATAAAAAAGATTTGTAGTAAGAATTAACTCAACCGGAGAACACTCCATCCAGGGCAGATCCGTGGGTCTATAAGATAATAATAATTTGTAAAACTTAAATATGCTTTTGTTCAAAGTGATTTTCTGGTCTTACCTATAAATATACTATGCGTCATCCATATCTTAGCCGACTAATTTGAACTTGTGTATGCTTTTATAAGCATTGTAAATAATTTAAAATACGGTTCAAGTAGGTAAATTTAACGTTACTTTAAATGCACCCGTACTTTGCAAATTATATGGAATAACTGAATTTCTACAAAAATGTAGTAAAGTCCATGGAATTAAATGCCCTTTTGAATGTTATATTCGTAATAAAATATTCAGCTGATTAGAATTTTGCCAATAGATGATGATGATGATGCTCTGCTCTTTATCTTTGAGTCAATAAATTAAAACAAACGGGAAGACTACTCGAAAATGGCGACTCGTAGTTATTTATGAAGAATTGTCAATTCGCTAACGAAAACAATTGATTAACAATTTTTACATACAATGTATACGCTTTTTAGTTATAAAAACGCCAAACAAATTTTACGCAGGAATTATTATAACTACATAATACATCTTTAAAAATATATTTTATTGTGTTTCTGTTGTGATTTATGTGTTTAAATATTGGATTCTCATTTGATTTTTAACCTATTTTTGGTGTTATCTAATTTATTTGAATGGTATTGTGTGTTAGTGGATAACTAAATCGATATATAATGCCTTGTTTACAATTATTTGATGGGTACTGTATGGAAGTATTGTTGTTGTCTGTTTAATGTTGATGTTGTTGAAGTAGCTGTGGTCTACTTTAAATGGTAAACCTGATGAATACTGTGATTACTAGAACACCTTTCAATGTGCCTATCTGTCGTTATGCTGTGCCACTGTTGGTTCAATTACCGTATCTATATTGTGGTCGTGTTTGTCTTTGATTGTTTCGGGCATCTGTGACTGGAGCGGTTGCATTAAAAATTCCAATAAAATATTCACGTAGCCTTGATTGAGAGAATCGCGCTCGTTTGAACAAAATGACACATCTTTGGTTCAATCGAAAGATTGTAAAAATAGAATTTCAATTTTTAAAATTCCAAAGCATGATATGGTCATCAAAATTTGGTATCATCTTTCAATTTCAACTCATTCTCTATAATTTTAAGTATAAAATTATGAAAAAATAATCCATTAAAAATATATCGAAATACCAGTCCGAAATTATTACTTAATAATGTCCCAATAACCCATATATCAACTTTTATTCACGAGAGAATTATGGAGCTCGTCTTATGGCTGTAAATTAATTGAATAATAATCTCTTAAGTATCATAAAATGAATAAATTAATAAATTAAATAAATTTAATACTTGTTTTAGGTATCTCCAATAGAAATAAAATTTGCATTTTGGCTATCTTCTATAATCTACTTTCGGCGAATCGCCTGCTTTGTAGTCGAAATGCGCACCTGGTTTTCGTAACCTTGCTATGGCTGTTGGAGATACCTAAGACAAGTAATATCACTTTCTATTTTAGATTCTTAGGTGCTTATTTTGGAATAAAATTCATGTTTACCAGCTTGATTTGCAAACCAGCCGTCAGAGCTAAAATTTTGATGAGAATATATACCGTGTAATCAAAATAATCCAAATTTCATGACAATATTGTCAATTTGCGTTAGGCTAATAAAATATAGATGAAAAAATCTATTCCATATTTCTCGAGCTGCAATCCGGTTTTCACTCCAGTCGCACATGCCGTCAAAAATGCTTACATACACACTTCTTGGATAAATTTGTTTTTGTCACCTCCGACTGTCAATTGCCTAAATGTGCTTACACTTTGCTTTTCTCTCTTTCTCTCTCTCTCTCTCACTCTCTCTGCATACCTTACACCAAACCCGTATGTCCCATTACCATGGTAACCGTTTTTACCCGCTGGTTTTAACCACCTTGTTCCCGTATCCCAAACGTTTACCGACAGGCCAATCGAGGGCCCGTCACTGCTCAGGTAAGGCAATCGAAAATCGAGAAATGTCTTTCTCTCTATCTCTCCTCCATATTTCTCTGTCTTTTATTTTCTTTCGATTGGACATCATATATGCCTTGCGCTTTCTGTGTATGAAGCTCATACTTAGATCGTAGAAATTCTCTCAGACGTATGCTTTGTGGTGACCTTGCTTTCTGTACTGCATAGAACTTAGATGGAGATAGATTAGTAATTGAAAACTTACTATTGTAACAGTAAGATAGTGATGTTGTTTGTGCATATGAAAATTTTTTCGTGGTTGATCTATTTGGGATAGAATAGTTTCTCTTTATAGAGGATAATAAATCTTAACGTTTTTACTGTTTGTGGCTATTAAATGTGTGTTCTTCTTTGGAGATTTTATAGGAAGAATTTATCTATACGTCTTGTATGATACTGGTTTAGAATGTATAGCCAATTTTATAATATTTTAATACGTATTTTGAATGACGTATGCATAATTTTGAATGGACTGGGTTATATTTTATGTTGCTATATGCATTGAAATATTTTAGTTTGACAGAAATTGTTTTGTTAATGTTAAATAGAATTCACTCCTTGACCGTAAAATTGTTTTAATTGGCATTAAATCTCAAATATTCTCAAAACAAAATTGTTGTAAATTTTAGAATGATTCAATCTTCAGATCCGTTAGAAAAAAAATATTTGAAAATATATTATCTAAAATCTATAAAAGGCTACTTCTGTCCATTTGTCCCTTTGTGGCTCCCTCTTATTTTGTAAATATTGTAATTACTTATATGACGAAAGGGTTAAATGTAAGAAGGGACTACATAGTCTCAATTTCGCCCTAATAAAGTCGTTTGTCTGTCTGTCTGTCTGTCACGCTATAAAAATGCGAATAACTAAATAATAGATATATATTTTTGGAATTTGGCAAGAATACTAAATTTGCATATTTTAAGGTGATGACGAAAACATCTCGAAAAATTTCCTGGTTTCGATTCCAAGGAAGACATTTTCTTTTCCCATAAAATAACATAAAAATCGACTTTTCGACATGCAGGCTTTCATTCTTTTTGAGATCTAAATTAGAAAGAATTAACTTACGATCTTCAAAAATAAACATTTTAAAGAAAAACTGCAAAGGTTTTTATTCTGTTCATCTTTTTTTGTCTACAGTTCGAAATTCCTCATGTTAAACGTTTAATTCACATATTTTGGGGAAATCTTGCCATGTTGCCTTGCCAATCCATTACATTGTTAAGCCTCGAAATCCTATTGATATTTCAATCCTTATGGTAAAAAGTATGTTCTGAATACTTTTAATACGAGAGAGAGGAAGGAGAGGGAAATGATTTTCATAGCAACGAGTGTAAACAACATTCGTTTCGTTATTTACGAGAAGGAATACATTAGAATATAGAACATTAATCATTCGCATACGAAAACTCCTTCGAATCATGGTAGGAGTTCAAGACTTGAAACTACGAACGCCTGAAAGAACGAAAGTTTGTTTTCCTGCCATCGATTTTTAATACACGTCGAATCAGTCAACGG
Organism: Tanypteryx hageni; assembly: GCA_028673005.1. Taxonomy (NCBI): domain Eukaryota; kingdom Metazoa; phylum Arthropoda; class Insecta; order Odonata; family Petaluridae; genus Tanypteryx; species Tanypteryx hageni. The sequence continues at coordinate 50,781,958 of CM054113.1, forward strand.
ATCACTTTTTAAAGCGAGAATTGGACGCATTCTCAGAGATTCGCACTGTTGCCGGTTTCATGTAGTTGGGTAGCATTGACTTGGATAATAGCTTCGCATCGCATCTATTCACGAAATTTCATTTTAAAAACTTTTCTGTTGAATTTCAACGGGCATCTCCCTCCTAGTAAAACTATATTACAGCAAAATTTGTTGTGATAATGGACAGAAAATGTGCACACATTTCTTTTGTGTTTCACAGAGAAAAAGTTCTGGAAGTACATTTTCATGCACATTAACAAAGTTCTCAACAATTTTTGCTCCAACCTGCAGATAGAGCCTTTATGGTATAAGATAATCTTAGGCGCTTCAAAGATAACAAAAATCGAAGTGGTCACTATGAAAAATCAGTTTTTAGAAATTGCATTTGCTAGATAATTGTATTCTGGCAGATTCATAATAATTACTGAAGTATTTTACATCGAAACAATTACATTTTATTTGCAAACAATACGCGATTAATACTACCGACGTCACGTACCCACATCGTACACTTATTTCACTCTTTGTCCACGGGTATTGATTTTCGCTACACAACATTCCCTGAGAATCGTGGAAAAACTTAATAAATTATAATTTAAGTTCAGAATTATTAATATAAACACACAAGAACTGACGCGTGTTTGATATATTTTGACAAAAAATATTTGAAAATTACCCCGCGTTGACTTTACAGAGCAGTGTTAGTTCCGACGAATAGGCGCTTGTGAAACTATCCGTTGCGAGGATCGTGGCTCCGAGCGGACAGAAGGGTAACTCCATGCGCAACCGAGTCTCGTAATCTTTATGGAAGGTCGTATTCTATAGGGCGGTTTAATTCAATAATAAAATGAATGGCTCGTTTAAACAATTCCTTAAATTTTAATGGGTTCTCTATTTTAGCTCCTCCAAACAAGATTACTGTTGTTATAGATTTGATTCTTGAGCTTAAGTATGTGCGCATTATGGTGCTATAAAATAAAGCCTTTGCAAATTTTAAATTATGTCCACGCTTTTGTGTCGTTTATTTCACAGGATAGCAGTGATTCCCACGCCTTTATTCGATGAAAAATGAAGTAGAAGATGCGGACGTGATGATTTTGATGTACTTACAGATGCTGTAGAAATCGATGAGCTGGGTGAGATTAAGCACTGAGGCATTGCAAGTTACAGGAGAACTGGTGCATCTTCGTTATAGTAGGCTAATACCGGCACCGGGGTTCCCTCCTCCCTCGTGAGTGCGTTCGGTGTGGAAGGAGCTACGGCTATGATAATCCAAGAGGTTGATTAGCCAAAAATACACACACACACAGATTAGGTGCATCAAACAAAACACACAAAGAAACTGAAACATTGTGCCATTTCCAAAGAGAAAACTAAACAGGACCGCTTTCAACGCGTACTCGTGATCGTCGCCTATTTTCTCTATTATTCTTTATTTTCTTTAGTGCAAAGTTCCATTTTCTTAGTGTGTTATATTTAATGCACCTAATCCCCTATATTATGTCGGCCTCTTTTGTGAATTATACATACGGTCGCACATGAATACTATTTTCGTTTTTTTATACATTTATATTAAAGCACTGTCACAATTTTTGTGCGTTGGGAAAATTTCTACGATTTCTACGCGATGTTGGAAATAATGTTCAATTATGAGCATCCGCTGCGCCTGGGGAAACGAAATGTTGCTCCCGCAGGGGACAAAGCACTACTGGCGCTGGATGGGGCACGTGTCACTAACCGTCGGCGACTCTGAGTCATCGCGATACACAGATGATACCAACTGTGAGCCGCATTAAAAGTTCCAACATGTTGCCACGGATTACCATACACCTAAATGTTGGGTTGCGTGAATTTTGAATCACCCTGTAGAAGGCTGACAAATTCCTTAGCTCTATATTATTTTAATCATAAATAGGCTATTTAACGGTAATAACAAAAATAGTAAAGTTGAAAGGAGCTACGTTGAAAAACCTCTGCATAATTTATTTGATAAAAGGAATACACTGAAAGAGTCAAGTAGAAATTTGAAATCTCTCCGTTGCAATTTAATAACTATTCACTTTCTCAAGATAATGTTAAAATGATTTAGATAAAGTAATTAGAGGAAGATGACCAGCAGTGCAAGTTCAGTAGCATTACCAAGCAAGGGTGGCGCGAGGTATTTTGGCGAGAAACCGTAAAATTTTGTTAAGATATATTTAAAAAGAACTTGTTAATTTATTCGTTGCTCCACAAAATAATTCATAATCAAAATTTAAAGGAATTTGATCTAGATCCCCGCCTACTCCGCAATATAAATTGGTATCCATCATTTATTCGCGTGCAAGTAATATACAGATAGATGATCGGGTTAGCGCCCGCATTACTTTGGCGCTCCGGGCAGCTCCCCGTTTCGCGCGTACCTCGGGCCGGGCGTTACCAGGTGTAACGTACATTTAATCGAAAGCAAATAGAAAATACAGATTTTCACCTGCGCAAATGCACATCCTGAATTTTGACTTCTAAATTACAATCACATGTCCATATTGCCTGAAAGTAGACACTGACTTGTGAAAACGAAATCGTTCAGATTATTTTTTTTTTTAAGAATTCACCCTTTAATCGCCCCATGCAAAGCTTTCCCCTTATTTCTGGTTAGGCACATCGTTCGAACATAAAATGGTGTGGTGCAAACGCGCAAGATAAATAAGCCATCCCATTCTTCGTTAAAAATCCTCTTTAAATCATTCGGAATGTGTGCCTCAGGCGACCATTATATCAGGCCCGAATTCCTGCAGGTTATTTATTTCTAACTCGGACCCTTTTTATCCGACACTTCCATTTGCTTGGATCGAAAAACGCATAGTCCCATTGATTTGTGTCATTTTGCGAATAACCCCATTTCTCGGAGCTACTGTGCTTTAGACTTCGGAGGAAGGTAGCTTTTTGGTGCTTCAGGATTTTACAGCGCGGTAAGTTTTATGGAGCAGCGCTCGGGATATACTTCAGCAACGGCCCGAGAAGCCAGTGGAATAAATCGATCAAACATTTACAAATTTCTTATAAATAATTCACTGGAGAATTATCGAACACGTCTTATGGCCGGAAACAAAATCAAGAAAAAACACAAACATAAAAAACTGAAAAAATAGTACTTATCCAGTAGCCCTAACAAGATTATGGAAAACCAGACTTAAATGTTGGCTACAACGCAGCCGTCTTCAGTTGTGTTTCACCGAAAGTTGATTCCAAATAAAAAAGATCACTTGTGGCGGTATTTTTGTTTTTTCTTTTAAACCTGTGCGGTAGAGGGTTTTTTAGGACCGTTAAGGATGCGCTAGGGTTTTGAGATATGAAAATTTGAAAGGGAACGTACGTATTTAAAGCTCCAAAAATGAGAGATTTATTGAAGGATTAGTGTGGTTTGGATTATCCCCAGGGTTATTCTAGGTAATCGGAGGCATGTGTTTATTATGATTGTTGGAGATGACTAAGATACATACTACTTAGGTATTTTTTCATTTTTATGCGTTCTTTGCACGAAGTGAACGCATATAGGGGCGGTAGATCCCGTCCGTGCGTCCGAATGTTAAAACACGGGAAACGCTGAACGTATATTGATGAAATTTGGAATTTAAGAGTTTTGCTAAAATTGGTCGACCGATTCTACTTTTGGTTAAAATCGGATAAAAATTACGATTTCTTTACATGACCTACATGTAGTTTACAATGTTCCTTTGTTTCAATTCGGGAATCGCTGGACGTATTTTGATGAAATTTGATATTTGGTAGTTTTGCTAACATTTTTCGACCAATTCCAATTACGACCACTTTATATGAAGACCGACTAGACCTATTTTAATTAAACTTTGGTATTGGGGAGTTTTGCTAAAATTGATTGACCGATTCCAATTTTGGTTAAAATCGGACAATAAAAACGACAACTTTACAATTGTATTTTACAACGTACCTCACTAGCTTCTCGTTAAATACTCATCTGAGCGAAAAATAATCAGAACATTATGAAATCTCAAAGAACGCACTTGGAAACTGTGTACACCTTTCCAATCTTGTTTTTCTTATGTGCTCATTTTTAATGCGTTACAAATAGTGAATTTTTCTTTTATGTTGGTTTTTCATTTTATATGTGCAAACAACTATAAAGAACCTTGTAAATGTATTTCTAAGATCTATCGATTGATAATCGTTTCACTGTTCGTGATAACAATTATTTTTAGAAAACTGATAATATTATTGTATTAGAGCAGTTGATCAATTTTAGCACCATGTGAGAAATTTATATTCATATTAAAATTATTTCGCAATGACATGATCCATTTAATTTAATCTTTTAAAGTTCCGCTTTCTCACCTTGTTGGTCTCGTGTCATATGATATGATCTTATGTCCATCAAGAGTAAACGAAAACATTATAAAATCGGTATGAAGAATTTCAGATTATTGCGTTCATTATAGTGAAAATTCATGTATACGAAAAGACGGTGAAGATAATTGAACAGAGAATTGAAGAATCCTGAATAACAGATCATAAATGTTTTGACTATAATCATCTTATTTCTCCTTAATCGCATTCGGAACGAGACACACTCAGAATTACAGACTTCAGCTTCAGAACTCAAGAAACAATGACTGCGTCAGATATTTTTGTTAATCTGTAGATTTTCGTTAAATAATTGACACTAAACCACAATCGATAAATATTTAAGGTTAAAAATTTTCTCCTTTCAGTTTACTTCTGCTGCTTTATATCATGAAACAACTCTAAGATCTAAGACAGAAAAAATGTGAAGCAATTTGTCATATTCAATGCAGATATATATCGTCATTAATCCTCTGTTTCTGTGACGCATGGATGCTAGTAATAAGAAGTTAATTTTAAGTTGTTGTAAAAGGTATTTTGGGGTTGAAAATTGGCAAAATAAAATGATAGAAAAACATTGTCGGTTGCAAATGAATGTCTTGCTTTTTCGACCGATAGCTTCCATTACTTAAAGCTGTTAATATTCATATTAAATTTAGCGCTATGTGACAAATTTGTTTAAGAAATTTATTTTATTTTTTTATTATGGTTGAACATTGAGTTTTTTTATTAAAGAAGTATTTCTTATTAACTCAACCTATTAGCAAAATTTTCAGTAATTCTAAGTTCAATGAATAATTTAAAGATTATAAATATCAGTCCAAACTATTCAACTAATCTCGCGCAATTACTATTGTTAACAATAAGTTTTATATAACACCTATATGACTTAGGTCCAATGTAGTAACTGAATATTATTGTAAATTATAAAATGAGTTGGGATTCTTTTTCAACATATAGGCCACACAAATTATTCATACCAATAATTTAAATTATTATTTATTTCAACAAAAAATATAAATACACGAGTTTATTCTTCCATCGAATATATACAAGTGCCTTGCTTTTTGATGCATCTTGAATAAATGGCTTATTTAACAAGATTGCATATGTAGTCTTTAACTTAAAATTTCATTCGAGTATAATTTTAATGGATGGTGCATGCTTTGAATACAAAATGTTATTACATGTCGAAACGTTGTAGAGACTTTTCACTAATATGATTGTCTTTTATTTATTTTCAGGTGAGTGGTCGAGCGAAATATCATATTTATAAGTTAAAAAGGTCAGATCATGTCGACGGACCAGTCTGTAAGTATTTTTTAAATTGATACTCATTTTTTGTTATAAACAATTGGTTTTTACATTTATTGGGGTGATCTGTGTTCTTTTGAATTGAAAGCTTTATCGAAGCTTTAAAGAATATAATTAAAATGTACAGAATACTGTGACTATTTATCAGTCATTCGATTTCATAATGAGTTGCTAATGAGATATTTTCACGCAGAGATCGGCAAACTGCTGCACTCGGGGACCGTGCGCGGCCTCCGAGAGCATTTGATGTGGCCTGCTAAGTTATGATAAAAAATCTCTCCGAAAATTATTAAACGTACATTTTAAAATTATTAAATTAAAATTATGGTCGTTAAATTTTCTCTGTTGCGCTTACGGACCCAAAATATTGCTTTACTATCATCTCTCATTTTATATATTGGAATCTCTAGATTTATACCGATATATATTTTTACTCGTCTACGGAAAAATTCGCAGTGAATAACGCGGCCCGCAATTACATAAGTATGCCTATCTTTATCGCGAAATATTTCATAGGAGAAATTCTCTAGCTTTGAATAAAACAAATGTTGAATATAGTAGATTGAGATGGACAGGATAATACCCTCAGTGGACTAATTTTTACGATTTACTTGTAATGAACTGCCGTAATTTGTTTATACACTAAAATATTTAATCTTTATCGCTTTTCAAAAATGTATAATTTAGGAAGTATTTGTGGTAGGTAGTGTTACTTTTAAGTTAGAGGACAGACATTTTTCATGCACAGAAAACTTCACGCTAACAATTGCTTTTATCCATATCGTTGAAATTCTGCGTCCAGCGGTAGAAGTTGCCGCATCGTCCGCAAGATGACTATAGTGCATCGTGAAACGCAATATCTTCCAAGGACATTTTCAAGTTTCTCGTTTGAATCGCTTTTGAAAATTAGGCGCGATTTTTAAAATAGTTAATTGTTATTTGAAGTTTAACTAAAAGAGAATAGTTTACGCTAGGAGATAAAGATTTTAAAGCTATTGAAAATGTAATTATTTTATAGATAAAAATACGTAATCGAATTATGTCCACCAGGAAACAAAGCATACTGCAATGTAGGTGGGCACATGCAATATGATTCATATGCAACTTACCCAAATTTTGGATCCGTAATTACTTAACGTTTTCTATTGCGGCTTTATAAATTTTCTATATGTATAGATGTATACGAGCGCTTCTTATTCCCTTTTAAACGTAAACAAATGTGAGTGGTTAGCATAGAACAGGCCATAAACAAACAGCGCAGATGTATCCAACACAATGATAGACGCGCTGTTAAATCAACACTGACTGCAGCAGTCACGTAAACGAGTTTGAGTAAAGAAAGCGATCTACCCAAACCACAACGTTAACATAATAAATAAACAATCAGAAGGCATCTAGATCCACTGTGAAATTACTAATATTTGAATTACGTGGAGAAAACAGCATGCTTGTGGACGAGTGCATTTTGGAAGAAAAAATATTTTAAAATTGAAATTCCTTTCAAGAATCAGTTCCGGTTGTCATGCACAATACAATAGCAGTTCCCAATTTTAGGTTTCCGAGACTCCCTTATTAAAGAAACCGACGTTATCGCGACCTCCTTCCCATCTATCTGCCATTAAAAATAAAATGTAATATTAATTTCAAAATATTATAAACTTTATAATATTGGTTACACTGTAATCTAGAATGAGTCGTAAAGTACATTTTTTAACAATTTAATAAGTTTAGTAAAATGAATCTTAAAAACTAAAAAATGAAATATTGAAGCTATTCCATATGCATTATTCCGGTTTCGCAACCCCCTTGCAAACCTGTCACGACCACTCAGGTTGGGAACCGCTGCAATACACGATATCAAGGCGATTAAAATTAATGTGTTTGGAAATATTCGCGAGCGACTATAATGAGAATGCGCCGCGATGTTTTAAGTCTTGCCACATTCCTACGGTATGCAGAGCATCGCTCTCTTCTCGTTCTAAATTCCTCGAACAAAGAAAGTGTCATTATTATTCCGTCGTTCTATTTTTCAACTTGCTTTATAGTTGTCACCGTGGGATGTGGTAACTATAACATTATATTCGTAATTTAGCTCTCACTGCATTTAGGTATTCGTAACGTTTTCCTATTTGAAATAATTATTGAGCTAAGTTTTGAAAAACCCGTATGCATGTTACCTGGATTAACCTGTTTTACTCCCTATATCGAAAGCTGTGAAAAATGACTCCTCTTTTATTATTGTTAACAGTAATCACAATAAGTTATTACAAAATCTATCCGCTGATTTTATTTTAGAAAAATGAGCAGTCATAAAAACCTGAAAATGCTATTTAATCAATTGTCAAGCATGAACGACAATTAAAAGTTTGCTTTTTTATTCCAAGAGAGGTTTTTTGAACATGAACAAATATTTCTAAGGTAAATCCACCTTTTTGCTCCGACATGTACTCATTACTTTTAATTTTCGCCGAATTTTCATTTTCCGAGTGTAAAACAACCACCCAGCCCGTCAGGCATGCTCCCTTCAACGCCGCCAGCCGCAACAATTACCTCAGAGCGGCAACGACGACCAACACTGGAAATGCTTTACAACCTCCGACACAGCTCACGTAGGAGTAGCTAATGCGGTCTTATCCCCGAAAGCACTCCGGCAAAAATCTCAATTACATTAAAGGTTTTTGTATGTCATTCTACCCCACTGTCGTCTTTAATGGTGACAGTATTATTGCTAACTTCATGGAATTATAGATAATAAATTGGATTTAGATATGGGAAACGCGCTACTAATATGCTGCGTAGCATGCTATTTCTCGAGTTGTGCCAGTTAAAACTAATTTGGATTAAGTGCACTGTTTAGGGGTAATAGTAATTGTAATAATAATAATAATAGTAATTGTTACTGGCGTAAGTTATAAGGAAAGATATAATTTTTTGTTTGCATCCGAGTTAAAAATTTTTTTTCACAGTTTCATTAGGATTTCTTTATTTCATAAAAAATTAAGTATTTTGTTTATATTGAAAGTATTCATCGTAGTTCTGTTTTTCAACTGCTGTGCACAATTTAGTTTTTCATTTGTTTACAAATAAGTCGTTGACTTTATATTCAACCGTATTTTTGTGCTGCGTTTTCTAGAGGAAATCGTCTGGAAAATTAAATAGTAACTCCAAGCAACGTTGCAAATCATCAGCGCATAATAATATAGATATAATAGAAATTTATTTTGCAAGATTCGATAAATGTTGACAGCGATTTATTGGATTTGTTTAATCACGATACCATTTTGAATTTACGCCCAGTTAAGGCATACATCTTGAAGTGTTTTAATATTAATACTTTATTCATACCTACCCTTCATTTCTGACGTGGAAGAACACTTTCGAATTTAGTAACCACCTCACAAAAACTAAACAAACTCTAACCTTTTCCGAGACACCTAAAATGGAGATGAGGATCCTATCTATTCCATTCTGTTTATTTCCGCTTCTTTTCTCCTTCGAAATGAAATATGCCTGATTTTTGCTCCTATTATTTGTGGGTTTGAAAAGATAATTTCATTAAACTAAAATAACCGCTGTACGAGTTACCCATTACAAGTTAAATTCGTTCTATAAAATAATCATAGCTTCTTATTTTTCCGTTTCATATGCATATGCAAAACAGAGCACGAGAATTGAGCTAAAATGAAAACAAAACAAGAGAGGTAAGAATTCTAGAGCAAAGTACGTAAGGAGCTTTTTCCACCGACTGCTATCTCTCCATAGTAATAAAGAATCGCAGATGATATGTATTGCTGGCCGTAGCATCATATACATTTTAGCTATTTATTTCTGTTAATCACCAGCAGGTAATCCTAGATCCATCAAAATTTGTCATGTCTAGTTCGTGTCTAGTTGTGTGTGTATATATATATATATATATATATATATATATATATATATATATATATATATATATATATATATATAGGTAAGTGCGCCAAATAAGGCCACCCTATCGTTTGAAGGCATATTATTTTAATCTATTTAGTAAAAATTCCTGTATAAAATTATATATTAACTTCAATGTATCCTGGCATCCTAAAAATTCGATTTAAAAAACTATAGTGGCCTTATTAGGCACACATCGTCCATTTAAGGCCAATGTGTGATTATTGATGAAAAGTATACGCATTTATTATCTAAACTGTTTTAAATGTACATTATAACTGAAATACGATTTACTGATGAGCAATAATGACTTTATTTTACATAACCATACTATAGTTAGAATTTGATGCAATAAATCACTACGAAGATTATATTTGAAAAAAGAATTTATTTACTCAGAATCTGACAAACATGAAGGACATCTAATAAACTTAACCTTGTCTTTCTTGTGATGCTAATGCATTTATCATGAACATAGGTCTTACATGTAGTGCAAAGGATCATGTCGGCAATTTTGTCCTCTTTACAAACGCCACGAAACCATACTTGGCATATTTGGGCTATTCAAATATACAAAGAATGTGCAGTCACATCAAAACATCATGAACAGGACGCCTTACTTAATAAACTACTTAAATCTATCGTATATAAATGGAGTGTTGATATCACTGCAAAGATATGGAAGTTATCGATAATTAAACGAAATAGCTTAATTCAAAATTGCATACGAGAATCGTTGGCGTCCTCTTCTTCAGATAAAGCATGATCATCTGAGCAATCGCATGGCTACCGTACATATTTTTGTTCTTTTGCAGTCAGATGGTGCTTAGCTTCAGTAAGAAAAGACATCTAGCGATAACGATGTGAATTACTATGAAATACCAATGGGTAGCCTTATTGGTCTACATGGCCTTATTTGGCGCACTTACCTTATATATATTCTGATATTTTGGTTTCTCCAGAGATATTTTTCATACAGACACACCTAATACAGAAGCGCCTTTTTATTTTAAAAAGCGCTAATGAGAAATAGAAAAGTTTTTAAAAACTTCGCAGTATGTTCATCTATTGTATTGGAAACGTTCGTTAGCTCCAATAGTATCAACAAGTTTGATAGAACCATAAATGCATTTCGTTTACAATTTAGCCGTCAGCGGTGGCGATTCACCAACAAGACAGTATTTTAAATCGATTGGATTACAGCCATGAGGCGACCACGATGATTCCTTTTTCAAATTTTCTCTATCGTATTACGTAACTACCAAATAAGTACATAATATAGCAATCAAAACGAAAACACTTGCCTTTAAATTAATCCGGGCCTCTGAGAGGCAGTTAATGTGGAATGAAAATAACTGCTCTTACGGCTACTTTTCAACCAATATTAATGGAACAGCTTTTACGCAATTCCCAGTTCTGCATCTTGATCGTCACGATTGCTTCACACCACAGATCGAAGAGGTGTGAACCCTGCAAGCCGGTAGTTTTCCGATGCTCGTTTGCCCCTCTTGGTGGCCATTTTAACGTATTTCGGCATCCTTGGCATTTATGTCTAGTTTTCCGTTGAAAATAGATCACTCTAAAATTTAGATTTGATCTAAGAGAAATCAGGATCCTTACACATGCACGGACAGCCTCTGTTGAGTCAGGACTGAAAAATCCGTACGCGTGTACGTCGAATCGGCCTGTGGGTTAATATCGACTATGGCTTGGAAGCATGTACAAATATGAAGGGAAGGACAGAAAAGAGGCAGGAAGGAGAGGTTAAAGGGAGGAATTCGTTTCCTGTTCCACACACATCCTTGTTCTGGCCGCTGAACCGGTTGTCACGCTACTCTCCCTCCAGTTAGCCCCAAACTTAACCCTCTTGCACCCTGTTACTTCCTCCACCCCCTCTCGGAAGGTGACCCTGGCCTATATTTCCCAGATCCCTCCAGTGTATGACGCAGAAAGTCAGGTCGCCCTTGAGTTCCTGGCCCAGAACTAATCAGAAAAACGCGCAGATGTTACGTTTCGGGTATTGATACTTACTGAGATGGAAGTGGGGAACGGATGAGCGCCGAATCCTTCGCACGTGACGGTATACTATCGGAAGAAAAACCAATTGTGGCTTCAAAGAGCACCGTTGAAAGGGTGCTGGTTTGCCAAATCTTAAAACGCGAAGTCGTAAAACACCGCAGGAAAAGAGTAAAGATAAGGATGAGGCGGCAAAGTAAGCTCGGAGAAATGACGTTACCGCATTCATTTAGTTTTTTTACAAGTAAACACCTGAGAGTAGAGTAGCGGGTGGTATTGATTGGGCATGGGAGGGAGCTATAATTGAGCGCAGGACGATTGGGCGACGGGCGACTGAGCGCGAGAAATTTTGAAGGTGGCTGAATATATAGGAGTCATTTATTATCGCAAAGTTTTCACGTCGCTTCATCTTTTCACACCAGCACGTCTGTTTTTCCACATGTCCACGATAAATACAATAACATTCCATTAACTCTCTTTTATCGTAAATAATTTAGCTTAAATTTGAATGTTATTTCTATTACGTATGTGTAAATATTAACATTGAGAAAAGTGTTTTTTATTTGCGTATTCGTTCGTAAAAATTATCAATTTTAAAATATCAAGAAATCACACGCTTCATAAATGGGGCGATATATGTACATTGGTTAAAATAAATTAGCTGTTGATTATTTTAAAAGATCTCTTGGAATTTAGTTAATTATTTTTCAGAAATGCTTTGTTTTGGTATAAATGGGATCGGAATTTTTAATTCGCTGAGACTTCATATTTGACGGGAAATTATACTATTTATTTAAAAAATACAATTCAGATATGTGGAAAAACGGCCTCCAAAAATATAGCTCATTAAAATGCCTAAAAATTCACTGCCTGTAGCATATACCTAAAAATAGTGTCTGAAAACAACGATATCAAAAATTCCTCATTTTAAAGTAATCTTCCACAAAAAATGCAAATCCGACCACCTGCAGATCCTCTGGCGCCTAGTTGTCTGGAGCCCAACTATACGGCGCCAAAATGTCACTTACCCGTTGTAACAGGTCGTACTTTTAATTAGAGCAGAGAAAAGCAACTACGATGGTTTTCTCATCATAATTTTCATCGCTCTAACGGCAGAGGTAATCAACTGTCACAGGATCTACTACACAAGTTTTTTCTTGTTTTTTTTATATGGTGATAAATCTGTTTTTTTTTTCTTCTCAGCCATTGTTATTTGCAGAATTTTTTGACTTGCACTTATTACATGGCGTTCTATCCCTTGTTTTAAGGTAATGAGCGAAATTTGTGCATCTTTACTTATTGCCATATGATGTGTATTATGTGTACACGTAGGCACATTGAACTAAATATCTTATTTTTTATAGGTCGTCTTTAGATCAGGCATGACAAACTGGCGAGCCACATGCATACCTCGCTGTGGCCCGAATGTTAATTTTTGTGTTAACTAAATCTTTCAATACTTCATGTTAATAAATTATTTTTGTGAAAAGAAGACGAGTTTTTAGTGCTTTTTGTCATTGCTGAAAAGCACTATTATCTTCGTGATGTCCGTCCGTCCCTCCGTACGCATATTATCAGGAAAGTATTGGCTGAACCGATTTCAACCAAATTTGGTACATAAAATCTTAACAAATATATGACCAAAATGACGTATTTGGACCGGATCGACTCAACAGGGGTGCCACGATAAAACTTTTCGGTGATTATGAATTTGGAAGAAATTTGCCGAACCTATTTCAACGAAATTTTGTTTGGATGTGTGCAACATAAAAAACAAAACCAATATGTTTAGTACAAGTATGGAAACAGGGCTGCCACGATACAAGGAATAATAAAATTTATTTTTACAGGTACATATTTGTGTTAAATTCCCCGCATCTATTTTAACCAAATTTGATATTTATTATATATATATATAAACAAAACCATAATATCATATTTGTGCCGGATAAGCCAAACGGGTGGTGCAATTACAAATTAAACTCTTTCAGTAATTATGGATTTGGAAAGTATTGGCTGAACGGATTTCAATTAAATTTTATATAAGATTTGTGCAGCATACATAATGAAATCAAAATGTTTAAAGCGGAGCTAAAAAGCAGGGCTACCACAGTAAAAGGTAAAATAATATTTCTTTTACACGCATTTCTAGAGAGCAGACCGCATGTATTTTAACTAAGTATTGTGTATATAATCTCCATATAAATAAATATACCAAAATAGCATATTTCGACCGGGCCGACTAAACAGGGCTACCACAATATCAAGGTTAGAATTTTTCTGTAACAATGAATTTGGAAGGTATAGGCTGATTCGATTTCAAAGAAATTTCGTTTGTAGGGCGAGTATAAAATAGATAAACGAGATGAATATATTAAGAACGGACCAAAAAAGCAGGACTACCTCATTAAAAGGAAAAATAATTTTTCTTTAGACATCTCCAATCTGTAATATTCTGTTTTAGTAAATAATATCATAAAGTCATGATGCTATTTTCGGATTTCTAAGTAAATACATTATTATAAGATTATACTACGGTGAATTTGACTAATATCACTTCTGTACCACGAAAAATCTGCGTAAAATCCTATTTATTCATTGTTATTGACGTACAATAGAACGCGTTTTCTATATTAATGTTTTTAATCGCTAAACAGACGCCCAGTCGTTCATAATAACTCTATTTTGCCAACTCGGGGCCTCATTAAACGACTGTAATCCCAATGCGGCCCTCCTATATTATCCAACGCTTTAATGCGGCCCTGATGCTTCTTCGAGTTTGACATACCTGCTTTAGACGAAATAAGAAAATTAGCTTTCAAAAATATGTATTGCCATACAGGAATTCGTGGACGAGTTAAATAACTGTTATCTTGAGCATTTTTCGGAAAACGAACAAAAAATACATTCACATGATAAAAAGTTTCAATTTTCTGCGTAAATATTAATTTCGATTGCCCTTATTAGTTCCCAAACTGAATGATATCACGTTTAGCATTACAAAAGCGCTCCCATTGTCAACGAGTTCCACTACTGATCACTAATCTACATTCAGCGCAAGCTCTGTATATGCAACACTATGTTAGTGTTGCGAGGGAGGATATTCGGCGACCAAAACTGGAACTATCCACGGCACCATAGTACGTAAAAAAATAAAAACAAAACATAAAGTCCCTCCTTAACTGCGCCCGGCGTTATTCATGTCAGGCAGGCGCCATGCGCGCCATTTTACGCAACGACGCGTAACTCGGTCAAGTTCTTCATTCTTTTAGCTCGCTGCTGTGCTATCCCGTGGAGGTTGGCGGCGTGGCCAGAAGGGAGAAGAGCGGCGCTTCGTCCCACCCACGTGCAGGAGCGCCTCAAGGGGGATGGCGGGGAAAGGAGGAAGGAGCTGAGTGAGGGGGGTCGAATGGAAGATTGAAGAGGAAGGGGAGATGGAAGAAAGGAGGGGGGTGTATTGCGGGTGGGAATTTTCAAGGGAAGGGGTTGTTGGCAAAGCTCGGTCTGGATGGCGGCTGCGGTTTTTCCCCGGGAGGCATGATAAAAGTCCGATAGAGGGAGAAAAAAATAGAGGGAAAGATGTATGGAGTTGATAGTTGATAGAGATAAAGAGCTGGGAAGAAGAATAGGGTACGAAATAAGCGTATGTGTGCTGCATAAATGAATTTGGCATTGTACCAAATAAAAGTGTATCCCGCATACGCAAAACAGTGATGTCACTGACAAATATCTAGCAGTTGCCTCCAGTACACTTCATGGTCAAAATATTAAAGGATGACCCGCAAATTGAATTAAGGGTTCGGGTGTTTTTATCTAAAATGCATTACGACATTTTCTTGGATGTGACAGGGGTGAATTACTTTTCGCGTGGAAGGTGGTCCGTTGAGATCGATGCAACTTCCAAATACGTTACTATTTCATGAAGATTTTATTTAAACAAAATCTTTTCTCAGTCGTACATTAGAGGTAAAAGCTTTCTCACGGGAAACAAACATTCACATTCGTTTAATTCAATAGAGAATTGTCAGTCTTGTCTTATGGCTGAAAATAAAGTCTTAATTTTTCAGTTTCTGAGATTTTGCTTATTCTGGAATTCATATTCGTTTAAGTTCGGGTGTTTTCTTATTACGTCCATAAAGAAAGGCAGGCGACAGAAAATGTATACTTCTTAAATCTGGTATCCGCCACTACTCGTTCAATCGTTTAGCCATAAAATTAATACAATCTCATTCCGCTTATGATTATCGTTTTCATAAGGTATATTTTAAAAACTGCAATGAATTTTGCCATTTTTCGCGCCAACGATATTATATATGCAAAAAATTAATCTCAACCATTGTAAATGAAGAACCGATATTTTTAAATGTGAATTTTATCAACAAGCTTTAAAAGTAATCTCTTTTGATTATTCACCGCATAGGCAGTTAATTGTAAAAAAAATTGCAGACGTTGTAATAGCACACAAAACCATTCAAATTACAGGAGCATTCTATCTTTGAAACCCTTCCTATATTACTGAATGAATCAAGACCTTCGGTGGAACAAGTTATCTTTTTCTTCCATTTTATCCCCGGCTGTCTTGACTATTTCTCTCCTAAAATTCCAGACGACATCTTTCTCAGTGCACCCCTGATAGACACGCCCCTCATTGAGCCGCCCATCGGCATCATCATAAGAATCCAACCTTTCATCCATTAGAGTAGCCTTTTAGGAACATCACAGAATGCAAAAAATGGCAAGGAGAGATGCTATCCGCACCTCTTATCACAAAACCCCGTTCTCTTTCTCTCTCTTTCTCTATCTCCATTTCCAGATGAGGATCCCAAGCGTAATGGAGCTGACTAGACAAGTATTCTATATCTATCTATTTCTCTCTCATTACCATAGGCGAAGAACGTAACTCTTCTTCATATTGATTCCCTGGCGCATTGCATTCCCTTTTTCCTCTGCTGCCGCCCGGGCCCTCGAGGGATAGTGGGGAGAGAGAAATAGTAGTGAAAGGGGAAAGTAGGAAGGGAGGGAGGTAGTGGGATGAATAGAGGAGGAAGGGAAGAGAAATAGAGGGAGAGGAGGAGAGAAGAATGACAAGAGGGAGAGCAAAAGGGAGGCAGGAACGGGGAATAGAGGAAAGGAAGAGTGTGAGAAGAGAAGGGAGATAAAAATGGAGGGAGAAAGATAGAGAATAGGAAAGAGTCAAAGAAGAAAGAAGGGCAATGAGAAGGAAAATGTTAGGAATAGAGGAGGTAGTAGTAGGGAGTGTGGGAGGAGACAAACGGAGGGAGACAGATAAACGTATTAGAGAGGATGAGTGGAAGAGTTAGAGGCAGGAAGGAAGTGAGCAGAGGGACGGAGGAGAGAGGAGGTGTAAGAGAAGGGCGGAGATAAAAACGTAGGGAGAAGAGGAGGGAGAGAGAATCGCAGAAGAGGGAGGACGAGAAGGAAGGAGAGTGTGTGGGAAAGAGAGAGTTGGAGGGAGACGTACCTGTAGGAAGAGGAGGAAAAGAAAAGACAGAAAAATGTTTTTATTTGGTCGAAGTTGAGGATTATTGGAGAGAAAGAAATTGAAAGAGAGGGAAGAAGATGAAGAATCGGGTTTGGAAGTCATTTGGTTGTAGGGCGCGTTCCGCGAAGAGAGATATCCCCGAAATTGGAACAGAGGGTTGGAGGGAAGAAGTGCGGCGATGAAGGGTTAAAAAGAGATCAAGAGAGAAGCTGGCGGGTGCGGTGAGAGGGGCGTCGGGATGCTATTTTGACAATGATATGCCGCGCTCGTAACTCGGCGTGCATAAGATCTGGGGCCACACCTGCGGCAGGAACAAACACTACTGTATGGAACCCGTTACCCGCCAATGTGACATGGGTTGTGGAGGAGGAGGTGGGGGACGATATCATTTGCTTCACTCTATCCTCCGGTATACACATGTACCCATTATGGAATTTTTCCTCCATTTTTTATTCTCCCTATCCTTTGCGATCACGTGTTTCTTTCAACCCATACCTATGCCCAATTCTCTTTTCTCACTGTCCCCATATACATCTCTCCCTCTCTGCATCTCTCTTTTTTCACCTTTCCGTCTCTCCTCTCTCTCTCTCTTTTATTTCTTCCCGCCTTCTCTCTTTCCCCTCTACCTCTCTCTCTCCTATCGTCTCTTCTCTCCCTCCTTATCTCTCTCCCTCCTTATCTCTATCTCCCTCCTTATCTCTCTCTCCCTCCTTACCTCTCTCTCCTTCCTTATCTCTCTCCCTCCTTATCTCTCTCTCCCTCCTTATCTCTCCCTCCCTCTTTCCTCTCCTTCCCTCTCTGGTGGCAAAGCCTCAACCTCGCCCAAATAAAATCATTTGTCTGTATTCTCTCTCTCCCTCTATGTATTCCTTTCTCCTCCCCCTCTGTTTTCCCTCTCATTCTCCGCTATCTCATCCATCCCTCTCTCATCATCCCCTGCTCTCTCCTTTCCTCTCTTCTCTCCTTCGCTCTTTTCTCTCCTTCCCTCTATCTATTTCTTTCTATTCGCCCTCTTTTCCTCTCTCTCTCTCTCTCTCTATCTTCACACTTTCTCTACCTCCCTCTCTCCCCCCCTCCCTCCCCCTCCCTCTCCCTCTATTCCTCCCGCTCTCTTCCCCCCTCCCTCCCTCCGTCTCTCTCTTCAACTCTCAAGAATTGCGTTTTGTGTCTCTAAAAATTCTCTCTCATTTTGAAATCCAGCGCATCCATTCCCTCACTCTTTAACTTTGAAGGATACAACGCCACCATACTACGCATTGCCTCTTTTCAAGCGTACGCAGAGGTGCTGCGACTTCAAATGTGAATTCCTCGCCTGTTGAAAGCAAATGCGCTTCTTAATTAGGCCTTGGAACAATGCTCTCTCTCCCTCTCTCTCCCTAGAGGAGCATTTCATCTCTCGGAAAAAAGAGAACATTAACGGCGGAAGGAACAAACCCTTGTGTGGAGTTGCACCGCAAACGAAAGGCCCTCGAATGAGAAATGAAACGCCCGTACATATTCCGTGAGGGGAATGGTTTATCTCTCGGCGCAGCCTCGCACGCTCAAAAGATCACCAGGCGAACGCCACCTGCTGACGCGAGACGAAAACCAGGAAGCGGAAATGAATAAACACGCCTCGCTAAAATTCTCACGGGTTGTTTTCTTTTGTTCCTCTCTGTCTTCGCTTTATCTTCGATATCACGCTGTGTTTAATCAATTTCACTAAAGTTAAACCTTTTCCAAAAATCCTTCATACAATGCTTAGTTTGATTCTTACTTTCTTAATTGCCATTTCCAGAGCTTTAATTAGGAGGTATATGGAAACGAATATCTTAAATCCAAGGATTTTTTTGTCCTTGTAAATGTCGATAATATATTCCTTATGTTTATGTTGCTAAAGTGTGCATCACTATGGGTATTTATCATCATTTCGTATTTCAATAATAAGCTGGGTTGAACTAGATACTGAGCATAATTATACTATGCATTGCAATATTTGGTCATTTCTCGATTAAATTCTTTTCGTTACCAAACTCGTAGAAATACTACACTCATTCCTCAAATTACAAGGTTTCTTTTTAATAGTTTTCGGTTTTATATGGTTTTCTTTTAAAGAAGTACCTCGAATTGTACAGCCATTAATGTCGCCTTAGTGCGGTTTTGAAAACGTTTTCTAGCATTAAAAAGCGCAAATATTTCATTTCGTATGTTGTTATAAGAACGAATAAAATCTGCAATTCAAAATTTAATGTCACTCAAGTGTCGCATGTTGAAATCTAGATACCTAGCATTCAAATGTAACCTCATGCGTTCCTATGAGGAAACCTCATCCACTTTGCACGGTTTCGCTACACATGATCTTTTCCAGGAACGCATGTGCCTTGCCAATTGAGGGATGGACGTATCTCAATTTAATTTCCTTTGTATCTCCTCCTTCGTTCATTACCCTCAGATGAGCTCATGAGTTTTACTCCTGATTTATCTACACTATATAGCTGCTTCATACTTATGATTAGGCTTGGTAGAGTTCGACGTTTAATTTTTTTAAATCGACGATTTAAGTCAACATTTATTTTTCCGAGATATTTTCGTCAAATATCGACGCTTAAAATTACTACTTACATATCGATATGGCTGGTAGTATCCGACCTTTCAATTCGATGATTTAAATTTACCTTTTATTTCGAAATTCTACGTAAAATTTACGTTTATTTTACAATACTTTAATTATTTATTTAAATTTTTATAGGAAGTTAAATCTTTATATAAAAAATAATCGAACTAATGTATTATGTTCTACATAAATTTCATATTATTTATGAGCATTTACACACTTCATCGTTTTAAAATGTTAATATAAAAACAATAACGAATTTATTAAAATATTATTTTATCTTTTACTTAAAGTAAATAAAAGAATACAATACAAAGTATACAAAGTAAGAAGTATATTTAAATCGTTAATTTGATCTTTTACTAATTATATCGTGAATTATAACCAAGAAAATCACCACCACAACGAAACTTTTTTTGGATTTATGACAAAATGTCCAGGACCAGAAAAAGTTCACTGTGCGAACACGAAACGATATTTCTTGTTCTTGTATTTTCACTCCTTTCCTTACTAATTTTGCCAAACGTGATAACTTCGACAAACAAACAAATTGATAAAACATATGTTAATAGTTAATTCACGCCTTTTACTAGCTTAATTTATATGATTAAAACAAATTAGCACCTTGCATATCAGTCACGAGAATATTAATGTTGTTCTTCCAGATTGAAATTTAGTATATTTTTAATCTCAAATATCGTAAGCTGGTATTTCCAAATCTAGATATTTTTGATTTCGTATAATTCTTTCAATCGCGTCGTTGACAAATATATTATATCGTGAATGTAAATAATTAGTTATGATTTACCTCTTGAAATTATACAATGAAAACTAGATAAAGTTTATTTTATTAAATTCGAACAATATGCTGTTGCTTTTGCCGAGAAACATTCTATAAAATAATTGCGAGTTCAGCTTAAAAGCTTTTATACAATCGTTGATGCCGATTAAAGACTAATTTAGGAATAATACATTAATTAATATAATTATCGCAATAATATTTTAGCCATCAAAAAAGGATTATCTGCTACTTTACTTTGTATCATTTGATAAATTTCATCACTGTATTAAATATTCTCTTTACCAATACAAAACATATTGAGAGAAAAATTAGACAATTATTCAGCGCTCGATCAACAGTCTTCACTCAAATCCTGATTAAAAGGTGTTTTTTCCAATCGTCAAAATATTTTACAACAAATAACAAATAAATATCAATCCTTAATTTATCTTCAATTTTAAGTAACGACTGCTAATTTATTTACACCTTTTAAAACATTAATATAAATGGAAATTTACTAACCTGCAGTAAAGGATGAAGGAGCCAAAAGCAAGAGAGCAGAACGACTATTCCTGGATAACTTTTAGAGAAAGACTGCCAAACATTGGTGTCAGTGCAAACGGAGAAGGGATGAAAATGTAGCAAGGAATCGGGAAACATTTGCTCCAGGAATACACTCCACGGGGTAGATTCGTGGAAGGAACGACCACCGAAGTTTCTTTCTTTCGAACCTCGTTTTATAGGGCTCGAGGAATTCTCAGCAGGACATATCCATGACCTTATCTGTGTAGAGAGGATCGTGGAATATCTCACAATTAGGTCGGCAAATATCATCTCTAAAACCACAAAAGGACTAAGAAACCCCTATTCTCAAAACTACCCTAGGACCTTTCAGTTATATGATTGTTCAGAGTAGAAGCGTGAGATTTTCGAAAAGATGCATATTTGACTAAGGAAATACTCTTCTTTCTGACACACTGTTAATGCAAGCCCCGAAAAGGAACGAAAGCGTAGGTAGGAAATAATATTGCGAAAAAAGTAAACAGAAACTACTTTATCATTCTAATTCAGAATAAAATAGGTTTTTAGACATATACTTTTCCATCTTGTTGGAAAATCGACGCTTATCGAGGGCTATACATTTTCGTCGATTTTACGTTTTTCGATTTGTCTAAACCTGCCAAGCATATTTATGATATGTCATATATACATATATATATATTCCACTACTGTATGGTAAGTGTTAACTGGCTCCTTCCTATCCCTCTCAACCTCTCGTTGCATTTATTTCATCATATTATTTATTTTTCCGTATCTTTATATATATATATATATATATATATATATATATATATATATATATATATATATATTAACTAAAGGAAAAGAAAAGGTAGTGATGAGGGTGGCAACAAGGTGTTGAGGGAAGCCCAGCGGACACTCACCAAGTTGAGGACCAAGCTGGCAGGCTGCTGGGGGCGTCGAAGAGACACGTAAAACACACGAACACAAAAACACACGCAAGCTTATCGGGCCTAAGCCCTTCTTCAGCGAAAGAGTAACGTATATATATATATATATATATATATATATATATACACACACACTCACACACACACACACACACAAGTGGTTGGGGCTTGAATTCTGCTTGTATTCTATATTCTCTATGTTTACCTCTCTCTTGCTCCTATTCTTTATCTTTCCTATCTTCCACATTCATCCATTTGTTTAGGTTTTTCCTCTTTGATTATTTCACTCTTTTCCTGCCGCATAAATTGACATCTCTTGTTCCCTTCCTCTTTTTTCGATACAGTACATTTCTCCAACATCTGTTTCCTTATCTGAATGACGACAACTCTTTGTGAAAATTTTTTATTCGCATTTTTCGTTTCTGTCATTTTTTGGTCGTTTTATACTCTGTCGGATGCAGCTGTTTTGTTTAATATTTCCATATTTTTCTGAGACGAAATTCAACTAGCTCTTTTGCCCCTTCCAGTCCAGACATAAAACGTTTTTATGCTAGCGATTAAAAAACGCTATTTCTTCTTTTTTTGTCAATCACACGGTCCGGTTTTCTTTTGTTTTTTCCTTTTTTTTTCTTCCATTTCAGCAATGTCTAAAGTTCCTAAATAATGCTGTGAAAATCATTCAAGAGAATTTAATATTGTTTATTCACGCATTGCATCAGTATATCAACGGCATTTTTAATTAATTTCTAGATTTGAAGTAAAATGAATCCTTAAATAAATGTCTATGACTGATTTTAAAAACAAATTCCATGCAACTTGCAAAAATTCTACCTTATTATGCGTTCTTTGCACGAAGTGAACGCATATAGGGGAGGACGTTTTCGTGAAATTTGGTATTGGGGAGTATTGCTAAAATTGATTGACCGATTTCAATTTTGGTCAAACTCGGACAACAGTGATGACCACTTTGTAAGAAGACCTAAAATGTTCCTTTGTTTCAACTCGGGAACCGCTTGACCTATTGTGATGAAATTGTGTATTGAGGAGTTTTGCTAAAATTGGTTGATTTATTCCAATTTTGGTTCTAATCGGTCAGCAATTACAACCACTTTATATGACCTACAAATAGTTCACAATGTTCCTTTGTTTCAACTCGGGAACCTCTTGACGTATTTTAATAAAACTTCGTATTGGGAAGTTTGATTAAAATTAGTTAACCGTATCCAATTCTGGTTAAAATAGGGCAACAATTACGGCCACTTTACATGAAGACCTATTTTGATGAAATTTGGTATTGGGTAGTTTTGTTAAAATTAATTGGCCGATTCCAATTTTGGTTAAATTCGGAAAATAATTTCGACTATTTTACATGAAGATCTACATGTTATTTTACTACGTATCTCGCTTGCTTCTCGCTAAATTCTCATCTGAGGGAAAAATATTAAGAACATTGTGAAATCTGAGAGAACACATTTGGAAACTCTGTGTACTCCGACATGGAGTACACCTTTCCAATCTTCTTAAATTATTGGCGTTGGCGTCGACTCGCGGAGTCATCATCAGGAGTATTTATTGTAAACACTAACTTCCGGTTGACTTTTGATATTAATTTTTTTTCGCTGTTCGCTTACCATTTCTCCGACATGCATCCGTCTATAACTCAATGAAAATATTTCATATTCCCATCTCGCACGTTAAATGGCATCTTTTTTAAACAAGCTACTCGCAATAAGACAAATCGGATATACCCTTTTCGCCTCCTGTTCCCTTTCCAATGGTCTGACGAGTCTCCTGGAACTCATTTAAAGTCCATCGCATTACAGTCTCCCTCCCCCTTCATATCTGTAAAAAGGGAATGATTGTCCTTCCATACTCACCACCTCCTTTCGCTGTCTCACCAAACCAATCCTCTTCATGTTACCGCTTCCAAACTGTCCTCTCCACCAAATCCATCCCCCTCTCGCTCCAGCTGATTATTATTCCCCTTATTTTCACTTAGCAGGAGAAGTAGGAAAACTTGTCCTCGAACGCTCGCTAATGAATATGTTTAATCTTTGTTGATCTCCTCTCTCTCTCTCTCCATTCTTCTTCCTATTTTCTCTATTTTCTTTCTCTCTTGCCCCGTCATTGTTCCTGACCATCTTCATCTTTCCTACACGGTTAACCGTTTTAAGCGGAATCGCTTTCTGAAATAATGAACGAGGGACGAAGAAGAAACAATTTCTTGCGTTTTTTTCAAATTCGAGGAAATTCATTGACTTTTCTTAACAAAGCAAGATTTTATCACTTCTTCTAAATTAATAATTCGAGTAGGATCACCCAGACATAATTCAGTTATCGACTGTAGTATGTGCCTAGTTTCAAGTGGAATACTTAGCATTTATTATTAACGTTCATTATTAAACGGTCATTGTGAACCCTGAGGATATTCATCAATATAGGTTGATAAAGATGAAGGATTTATTAAATTATTAGCTTCATGTAAATGAAAACGTATGCTTCTGCGAGGAACGGACTTTGTTATTTATCCTGTTATGGATTATTTGTTTATTTTAGAGTCAGTAGCAATGGAAACTACTATACTAGAATTATATCCCCCTTGTGGTTTGCTTTGTTTTTCTATTCTATTTACTTTCGGCGCCTCGGTTGATTTCAGTTATTGTTTCTCAGGATGATAATGCAGTCGAGGTTCATTCAAAAAACTTTAGAATGTTGATAAATGATTTTAGATGAATTGTATGCAATTCATACTTAATTTAAAGTATATTTTAATAACCGAAAGTCTCAATTCCATGCTCTTTGCAAGCTTTTTTCGACTCACAAAGAAATTTCTTTCTACTAACGAGGAGAGGTAGCGAAAATTGATAAACTTATTTTAACGAAACTTTTACAGATAAAAATTTATCGAAAATAAGCAGATAGGTGTTTTGGATTTTTGTCCCATGCTGCCTCGTTTTCGAGAAATAAATATTTTTAAAACGTTATTTTACGCCGATTTCTATATTCAGATACACACAAACCTAACGTATTAAAGTAAACCGTCACCAATAAGGCATTCGTGGGAAGGTTGAACAATTAGATGGAGCAGAGATAATATGAGATTCCTCCGCATACCAACTTTCGGAACAAAAGCTGCATTCGGAAAATTGTAAAACCGGGGAAGGAAGCGTAAATATCCTCGAATCTTATAC
The DNA here is from genome assembly GCA_028673005.1 of Tanypteryx hageni. Classification (NCBI taxonomy): domain Eukaryota; kingdom Metazoa; phylum Arthropoda; class Insecta; order Odonata; family Petaluridae; genus Tanypteryx; species Tanypteryx hageni. The sequence continues at coordinate 50,807,135 of CM054113.1, forward strand.
GAAAATGGCAATCGCTGAAAGGAATACTATTATATTTCGAAGAGGAAGATGGTGGGAATCTCGAAAGGATCGCTTCCTCTGCGATAAAGAGAGATACGCACAAGTGATGTAAAACCGGATGATCCAACCCGTGCCAATGGCAACGAACCGAAGAAGCCGATGCTTTTGTTTTTCGAGGTTTTTAGTGGAACGAAGGAAAGGAAAGAAAGACGGGAAGATATAAGTAAATATAATAATAAATACTAATTTCCTCCAAAAAAACTCGGATTTGCGGCTATGAAAAAGGTAGAATAAATTTTCTGCATTTTGTAACGTGTCCGTTTGTCAAAGGTCTTACGAATGTTGGCGACGACTTCAGACAGATAAACGTTTCCTTTTTTACGGGGGTCTTTTTTTTATTTTAAAGTATTTTTCTTTGACTGTTTATGTATGGACTTCCAATACTGGAGATGTGTAACATTATGAAAATTCTTAAAAATTTTTAACCTACAAGATTCAAAGATTTGTAGAATGCGTCTGAATCTTTTTAGGTGGTCAATTCTAGATTTTTTTACACACTAAATATATTGAGTTAAGTGATAAGTAAAAGAAATGTTTAGTGAATAATATTATATTGCTAAAGTATACAAAATATTTACAGAATCTGACTATCTAATAGCTGTAAAAACGTTTGGGAAAACCAGTTTCGAATCTCGATTACAAAGCAGCCGTCATCAGTGGTTAGATTTATTTTTGAAACGGGAAAACATTCTGCTATGTAATTTTAATTTAATTTTTGATGCCTGTGCGCGAATCTGGAGCATAATAAACTCGATGTTCTTTCTATGATAAGGCATATTATTGATTAATTATAAAGTGGCGTAAATTCGTGTTTTAAAAATCGTATGTGTCCAACAGATGACTTTCTTCATGTAAATAAAGTGCGATCAGGTCCCTTACTTAAATATATGTATAAATAAATGTCAATTTTATCCAACCCGCATCGATTTTACATCAGAGGGTCGATTTACTCTACCAAAATATTATACCTATTAGGACAGTATGCCATTTGAGGTGATGACATCAGCGTTAGTCATAAAATGGAAACTTCCTTTTATATAATATAATGATATTAGCGTAAAATCCTGTTGAATTTCAACGGTAAATCTAGAAGGGAAATATCTTGTTACGTATTTCTAGCAAGGGGAGAGGAAGATGGAAAGGAATATGGATTACAGCAACTAGTCCTCGGCATTTAACAATGTCATTGTCATTAAGGTGTTAATTGTTAAAACTTCAAATTTTGTCTATTAAAGGGAATAAACGTGAATGCGAGCGATTTCGAATAGAAGACGAAAAAAGACTAAGAATAGAAAATCTTGATCATTCTTTTTTAAAATTATGCAGGCCCGAAGTTTGTATATTAATTTGTCGAATTTATATAAGAAAATGAACGATAGCCTGCACTATGAAAACTCAATCTTTAATGTATTTTATAATGAATTTTTTTTGTTTTTAAACGTTAGATGGCTTTGATAAAAATTTTTAAAGCAACAAAATCTTACGGTTTGCTAAATGCACCTACGCACCACTTTTCATTGTGTTATCCCGTATGGTTTAAAAGTTATGAAGAATTAAATGCGTGACGGATTACTTTAATACGTTAGGCTTATGTGTATCTGAATATAGAAATTTGCGTAAAATAACGTTTTAAAAATATTTATTTCTCGAAAACGAGGCAGCATGGGACAAAAATCCAAAACACGTATCTGCTTATTTTCGATAAATGTTTATCTGTAAAAGTTTCGTTAAAATCCTTTTACCAATTTTCGCAACCTCTCCTTGTAAGAAAACACTAGAAGTTTTGAATTTCATAATTATACTTCCAAAGCTACAACACATTATTTATCAGTTACGTTTCTAGGTAACATGGAGAAGCTCAGCCATTCTGCTTCCCCTTTCAAGATTCCTTTTTTAAGTATAATACGTCCTGAGTAAAAATGCATTAGGCTTATTAACCCGGTAGTGTATCGGGTTTGCTTTTACTCATTGATTTCCTTAAAATGAACGCCTAACTTCCCATAATGCAAATTTTAACATCATACTAACTTTGGGCAAATTGCAGGAAATGAAACTCAGTTGATCTCCTCTGAAGAGCACAGATCTATGATAATATATTTTAATGCATAAGATGGATAAAGGACATCATTACTCCAAACTTGTAACGTTCGATTGTCTATAAATTCATCAAAAGTCTTCTACTGTAAAATATTCTTTCTAACGAGAGATTAAAAAAATATATATATTTCTCGGTCGCATATGGTTGACGTCTAGAACTTTCGTGCGCTTTTGAGACATGGATGAAAGTATTTCTTTAGGGAAGGACCGTCGAAAGCCCTCCAGTACTTGGGAAAATGGACTCCATTTATTATTTTCTTAGAAAGGTTACTTTCACTCCGGTGTTTGATGGTTAGTTGACCGCCGGTAGATGGCACACGAATTCTCTCGCACACCTTCTCCCTCTCCAATCCCTCCCTTTCTTCTTTCCCCTCGTCTTAACGTGATTGATGAAACTCTTTACGAGCTGTCGTTCTCGGAAAGGGGAAAAATTCTCTCGGTAAGAGAGATACCGTCTTTTTTGGAAACTCTCCGGACATCAATATGTGATGAAGTACGGCAAACACCACCGAGAGTTGCTGCCGTGTTCAATTCAGTGGCTCCACAAAGATCGCAGTGTAAAAGCAGGGGAAAAACTTATCACAAATTATTTGTCACTTTTATTTTTTATTCCGTGCAAATAAACCAGTTTCGTGACTGAATTTGAATAAATATTTTTTTTCGGGTTTTATTTTTAGTTCAACCATAACGTGGTCATACCTGATGAATAGACCGCGGATTTTTAGGTTCTAAAAATTAAGTTTTAGGCGACTAAAATAGGCTCTTTAAGTAGCTTAATTAGGCTTTATAAAAGGTAAAATAGGCTCTAAAAACTACTTCCAAAAACTGTGTCCAGTAAAAAACAACATCATTTCTGTCAACTGTCAACTTTAATTCACGAAAAAGGACTGAAACATGCACGCACGCAAAAAATTACCAGTCAACGAAACATTATTGATTTGTGTTTTCGAAGAATATAAAAATATTTTACTACTATGCATTGAAACTTATTCTTATGGTTAAATTACCATGCGTTACAGAGAAAATACTATCTACATTACCTATAGTAATACTGACTGAAAACACTATTCAAGTATATATTTAAGTACTATGCAGAATGTTTGACGAACTGTTTCATTCGAAATTCCCATAATGAATTTGTCACCTCCTTGTGTTTATTCCACAAATTTCCCGTAGTAGGCCTCCCAGTAAATGACAAGCACTTTTTCTAAGTTTTCTGCCACACAACTATGGCATTTGTCAGTTAATATCGTCCTGTAAGCAGAAACAGAACGTTCGACATCAACAGATGAGACGGGGGCGAACTTCAACTTAGGTACATGTTGAAATGGAATTTTGCACTCAACTTCACTGGATTTTCCTGCCAGTATATCTGCTTCTGTACATAGGCTCTGCAGACCTGAGTTCTTTTGTAGCACTTTTTATAGTTTTGCTTTTTCTCCCACTTCACCTGGCGCTTCCTTGATTTTTTGTTTCACTTCATTCAGCAAAGCAGTATTTTCCTAGATAGGTCTTCCTGAGCCCTCCAATTCAGCAATAATCCAAACAAGGGATGTATAGTGGGATCTAATATACACCAAATCCTTGGGAATGGAGGGATCATCCAGCAACATTTTCGCCGAAGTGAAACAGGCAGTATCCTCGGCTAGATTTGTCACAACTTCCTTGACATTAAGGATATGCTCACTGTAATATTCAGCTGCGTTCAGCCATGTGCCCCAGCGGGTGAGCACAAGCTCAGGTGGCAGAGAGACATCGGGCAGTTTTGCTCAAAAAGCCTGTTTTCTTGTTGGTGCCTTGACGAAGACCTTCTTCACGGTGGAGATAAATTTGATAACCTTGGGCATTTCCAGTCTTATTTGCTCTGTTACGCGGTTCAAACCACGGGCAAGGCATGTCACATGCACAAGGGAGGGATAGAATACCTTGAGCAACTGCATGGCAGCAACCATGTACGACGCAACCATGTACGACGCAACATCTGTGTATAGGAGCAGCACTTTATCTTCTTCTAGATTGTTGGGACACAGCACTTTAAGTCCATTGTTCACAGAGTGTGCTATTGTTTCCTGATTTGTTTTGGCAAGTTGCTTCGTGCAGATGAGGTAGGCTCTGGATGGCATATTTGGGTCAATTTCCCAACAACCAAGTTGGCCATGTATCTGCTGAGAGCGTCAGTGGTTTCGTTGACTGATATCCAAATATGTGAATCTCCAATGTCCTTCCGTATCCTGCGCATTTCGTCATCGTACGTGGGTTGCACGTAATTATTGCCTAGCGTTGACTCGGAAGGTACCGACTGATGGCAGTATCGTTCTAGGAACCCCTTGAATGTTGGATTTTCTAGTGTTCTGAATGGAATGTTGCATGACACAAATCTGCATAAAACTTATTCTTCTTGCTGGATCCCTCAGAAGTTTTTGTTAAAAGCGTTTGTTTCATCTTCGATTTGCGTTCAACATTTGCCTTATGTAGCACTCCTTGAGCATGCTGAGTTAGGTGGATTTTTTTATAACTCAATACCTATAAAGAAAAATTATGAAGAAATAATTAACCTTAAAAATACGGAAATAATCTAATAAATATGGAAATGGGACAAAAATATAAAATTTACTATAGAGCTACGAAGGTCCGCAGCTGGATTTCTGGACATTTTGAATAACCACGTCTATAGTTACCATAAAATGGCTCGTATAAACAAAAAATGTAGATGACAAGCAATTCACGGCCAATAATTCATTGCAAGCCAGCATTATAATGTACTTATCTCCTTGTTGCATGCTTGACAGAAGATAATTTTTCCATCCGTTGTGAAGTACGGGAACTCTTGTAGCCACTGACGTATTAAATAAGCTTTAAACTTGCTACTTTATGCATTGCACTTTCACAATTTTCACACTTCTCACCTTCACCCTCTGCGGTCTGGAGATGGACTGCAGGGTTATTCTCGTTTTCCCGTGTCACACGATATGACAATGTAATGACGAGAAATTAACGCAACATCAGATTAAACCCATTGTTACATTGTCGCATCGTGCGACACAGGGAAACAGAATAGCACCGCCGGATGCGTGACAGGTGTTCGCCACCTGATCATGACCTTGGTGTGAAAGACATTTTCCCAACCCTCAACTGAACATTGTACAGTCAGTTTAAAAAATACGACTATTACCAAAATCTGCTTTTATTGTCGATTTTTTCTACAAATTAGCCCTTTTTAGGCTTTTTTGCACGAAAATGGCAAAAATAAGCATTAACGTCGAAATAGGCATTTTTAGACATTAATGTCAAAATAGGCATTTTTAGGCACTATAAAATATACATTTTCGGGGTTAATTATTCATGAAACGTATATATACAATTGTATATTCAGATATCTACTCAGGAAATAAATAGGTTTTTACCTAAAGATCCGCGGTCTACTGATGAAATTAAAATCGGTAAAAAATACTTCATTAGTTGTGCAAAAATAAACGTAATTAGGATTAACTGTCCAATTTTAAGTTCTATTTTATAATATAAAAAGATAGAAAAGTATACTCCGTAAATGGAATACACCGAGATTTCAAAGGCGTTCTTAATGGGAAATACATATGGAACAGTATCGAAAGATTAGGTGATTCTCGATTTCCCCCCCCCCCCCCGAAACTATATTCGCGGGGACTATCTTGTAGTTAATTTTGTTCTCTATCCAAATAAATTTTTTGATCTATGCCTCACAGATAATATAAGGAAATGGGAGAGAAATATATAGTTTTTTAATTGTTGTTTGCTGAGAGATACATCTTCACAATCGATGTAAAGAAAATATGCAATGTTTTGCTCGGGGTTTTTCTCGAATTTTCATCTCCAAAACTACAACTCGTAATTACGTGGCCTCGCGGGCTTTCTTTCAGTAATTGTTGTTTTCTATCCGAATAATATTTAAAATCTATACCTTACAGATCATATAAGAGTTAGAGAGATGAAAGTTAGATATTTCATTGTTGCTTGACTGATGCTATTTAACGAGATACGAGTATAAGTATATTAAAGTAATTATGTAAAATGGAAGTTCTAATTGACGGATTCAGTTAAAAAATCACAATTGGGCGATAAATTTTAATAATAATCACTCATACTTAATTAAATTAAAATCTGTCCGGTGGTTTAGGAGATGAAAGTTAGGACGGACGGACGGACCAACGTGCCCATAAGGCGTTCCGCTATTACCGCTTCGGTGGTAAAGAACGCTTAATAATGTATAATATATAACACGATTTAAATAAATTTCGATATCAAGTAAACGTCATCTGCGTTAACGAAAAATAATTTTGCCTTTAAGAATTAAAATGCTTGCGGCAGTCATTTCGCGCACTGTATTTTCTCAATTAGAATAGGAACGGGCATTTTAAATAATCCGTTGATGCTCACAGAGATTGATAACTTTGTACATTAAACTGATAAACCTTCATCACGCTTAACAATATTTATTCGTCTGAAAAAAGAAAAAGGTTACGGTTACGCGCTTAAGAATATTGCATTAGTAAACAAACATATATATATATATATATATATATATATATATATATATCCATCCTACATTCTACAACATGATTCACTTGAGGGCTAGGTACATGATGATTCCACTGAACCATATAGATGACTCTCCCTTATAAGGCCCATCCAGACCGAAGAAACATTGTCAGAAAAATACGTAGGCGACAAATGTTAACAAATTTTAATGAAAATGTCGGCAACGTCGACGTCGCCGACAATTTTAATCAAAGAATGTCAGAAACATTTGTCATCGACAATGTCGCTGACAAAGTTTGTGCAGCCCGGTATGTTGGTAACAATGTTTTCGACATTTTATTTACTTACTAGGTCCTCGATCAGTCAATGTTTTACCCCGCCGGATCGGATACCCGCCGGAATCAAAACATACTTAACGAGCGCTGAAAGCCACCCGGCAACACAGTGCTAAGTCCCGCGTAAAACACGGGCACCCAAGAACAGCAGGACGTCCATGTTTATTCAACTTCCATCTTATCATTGATTTACTTAATTTACATGGAGTAGCCAAAGTAGCTAATATGCCAATTGATTGAATTGTATCGGGAAATGGAGTTGTTGTGGGACAGCACAAATGAACTTTATAAAAATAAGGTGAAGAAGAGTGATGCCTGGAGTGAAATCGCAAGCTATTGATAGGATTGAAGTAGAAATGAAAATGAACTTAATCGGACAATTTCAAAGGTAGCATAAGAAGGCAAAATCTGGAGATGGAGCCGACGACATTTACGAAACCGAATGGCTCGCCTATCAAAACCTTCTGTTCCTGAGGGACAAAAACAAATCGCGCACAACTCGTGAAGCTGATATTGAGGTATGTAAATTAAAAACCTTTGTTATGATAGTAAAATTATGAAGCATATTTTTAGTCCTTTTTTTATTTACGCATACTTGTCTTGCCAAGAAACTTGACCTCCACTTGTTAAAAAGTAATCGCTGTATTCATTACGAATTTCTTGGGCAGCGAGGGGCGATTTTCTAGGCAACCTTTGCAATTGATATAACGATGTTAATTCAGTGTGATCAGCTCTCCATTGTCCTGGAACCAAATCCCCAGTGTCCTTATCTTTCTTATCAAAAGTACCAGGAGGAGTAAAGGAAAATCTTGATGTGGCACTTCTCCGTAAAAAAGCGTGTAAATGCACAAGTTTTTTCAACTTTGCTAGGCTCAAGAAATTGCGGTTTTTTGTAAAATACTAAATACCGATGACATAATTCCAAAAGAATTTTCCACCAACCCCTGAGCTCTACTCAATCGATGTTTAAATATTCGCTGCTTCGGACATTTCTCTTGGATTCCAGGATAGGGTTTCATTATATTTGACTGTAGGGGAAACGCATCATCAGCAACGAATACAAAGGGTACACTTTTCGTCCTTACTGGGAGTTTGCATTCATCTGGCAAATTCAATTTACATTCTTGTAACATTTTTTAAAATGTTTGTATTACTAAAAACTCCTCCATCCGATATGCGTTCTTGGCATCCAACGATCACATAAGTGAAACAATAATTAGCATCGACGATGGCGAGAAGAACAATACTGAAAAATCCCTTATAATTTAAAGAATTGCTTACACTAACAATAGGTGCCTGGATAGTAATGTGTTTTCCGTCCATGCATCCAATAAAGTTTGAAAAATTGCATAGTTCATTAAAATGATTTGCAATAACTTTCTATTCTTGTGGATTGGTTGACATCTGGAAACAAATAATAAACGACCAAAATGTACTTTCCGCGTTTTGCAGACCACATATTCCTTAAATACAACGGCCTCACACTTGACGTTAAAAATTTACCTACTCTTTTTTATGTGACTAATAATGATTTTTGTTATTATAATTGTCCCTAATTTTCAGAGAAAAGTTTCTACTGGCAATTATTCGCAACTTGAAGAGTTCCATGAAGGAACTATACAATCGCATCGTCTTGCAGAAGCATCTGAACAATGTGTAGTCGAATTCCCTCTTCCAAAAAAACCAACGGCCAAAAAGTGGAAGAGAAAAAACGAGAGGAGGCATGCAGTGTGATGAAAACTTTGTTTAACAAACCATAAATATACCAATACCATATTTTTGGTTAAAATGCTTGGCGTAAAATAAGACAGCTTCCAACTTCTTATACTAGAAGTAGTGTATAGCAACTTATTAATAATGTTTTGTATGAAGCAGACCTGAGAAAATATAACAACCCTCCATAGTACCATAATTAAATTGCACCTATCCATCTACCAGCAACATCCGAGTATCAATCACCTTCTACGTCTGCCCCAATTCCTTCAAATTTTAGTGACCAAATTTAGCATTCACCACCATATTCTTTATTCTAGGCTTCACAAACATCCGGGATTATTTCAGAAATACTCTGTTGGGAAATTTTAAATAAATACATAAGGCTGTGATAACAATCTCCTGTAGCTAAAAATCTCAGCGTAATTGAAAGCCGTTCTTAAACTGGTATAGCATCTTTATAATTTGTATCAATCTTTCTTATTTTGTGACCCACCAAGTTAATGAGATTTTCGAAATCAGCGCTCGACATCCTGGCAAAATTTTTAAAGCTTCCATTAGTCCGTAGTTCTTTGCTCAAAGGGGTCTACGTCGTCTTCTTTCAAGTCACTGCCGCTATACTTATTTCGACTGCGTAAGAAGGAACGCACGCAAAACCTATTCCTGCAGCGAGGATTGCATCCTGCTCGCCCGACATTTTGTCATCAACTAACTAGAAACGTGTTTTTTCGGTGTGGACGGATTTGTCAGCAACACTTCTCCCAAAACGTCGCTGACAACATCACTGGCAATTTTTCTTCGGTCTGGATAGGACTGAGAATAGGGGAGGCGGCAATAGTGTCGGCGGTCGACACTTGACCAGGGGATGGGGGAGGAGACGAGGATATAAGGCGAAGCGGCCGGGGTCGAGGGGCTTCTCGGGGTGCGCGTAGGCAAGAGGTGAATCAGTTGGGAACATACATTAGTATGTGACCTTAGATATTGAGGAGCTTCTTTTGGGATTGCGAATAGAGTAACCAGCACCTCGTCCACGGAAATAAAGTGCTTCTCCTGAGGAATCTGTGTTTCTCTTTTCCCACGTGCCTGTTTGGGCTCACCACATAGACTGAAAACATGTATACATTATGAACTGTAATAAAAAAGATTAAAATGAATTTGGTGGAAAATATTTTGACCCAAAAATACAATATTTCTAGGATAAATGAAATATGCAGAGACTTTGACCTTGAATTCTAGGATTATTTTTCGCCAATTTCGATATTCCTTTATAGCATTGCATCGAAAATATTACTAGGAATTTACATTTACAAGATCTACCAATAAAAAAGGAGATCCTATAGTTTTGAAACTATTCGTATTTAACTGCATAATATTTTTTTAATGTAGTAAAACAAGCAATGAAAGGTTGGAGCAAATTTATGATTCATAGCGTTAATTTGTATTAAAGTAAAACAGCCCCGTTAACAAAAATTGTATCGCCCGCTTTTTTATTTTCATGTTGAGTGCAGCTATGGGTTTCATAATGATAGAATGATAGTAAAACATATTTTAACTTATACCCATCAAATTAGAATCGTTGTGCAAATATACACATTATAGTGCATAGCAATAGTGCACACACATGGACAGCCAGTTGATCGTAGTGAAACCGGTCGTGTTTAAATTAAAATTTGTGGAAATACAAAGTTCTTTCTTTTTTCAATATGAGTAAATTCCTCCGAGTTGAGCCTGACCTCATTACTGATATACATAATATCTATAGCTGCAGGGCGATTATAATTTAATGGGTACACGTTAAAATATGTTTTATATATATATATATATATATATATATATATATATATATATATATAGTTTAGTTAGCCATATCCATTGGACAATGACCCTTAAGCCATTATTCTAGTGGGAAGAGAGAGAGGGAGAGGCAAAAAACGACCACCCTTTGCAACCAATGGAATTAATCTCCCGTGATTAATTGGTTCCTCTTCTCTATAATTTTTCTTCGTGAAGGATGACCATACTGGAACTCCGTAGACAGAGATTGAGTATTTGTTTGAACGTCATCCGCGGAATCTTCCCCTCATTTATTAAACCTCTCTTCTCCCGAGCGCGTCGCAACCGCCGAGGTTTTGTTTTTCCTTCGTACTCTAAACGCTTATATTATTCGGCCGACACTTTTCACCGGATTACACCGTTGATCATTCGGTTTAAAAGTGATTTATGCATTGGGGGATTCTCTCTCTCCCCTCCTCCTAATCAATTTGAATGGGGAGATAAGCTTAATTGGAATTAACGCACATTAGCGTATTAGTCCATCCGCCCGCAAAACGATGGCTTTTTATTTGCATGTCTTGTTTTTCATCCGCAGAAATTAAATCAATCGGCGCAACATAAATTAAGAGATAAATATTTGGCTAATTTAGTGGTAAGAACTGTCAAAAAAAGAATCTAACGCTTCGTATTAATGAGTCCCAGGGATTGAATATATCTTAATGCTGCACATGGTAGAAAATAATTGTAGTTTGTTTGTTTGTATTTATTCAGATTGCAGATGCGATGCAATGAAAGGAGATTCTAAAAAAAACAGAATATAGATCTCATATTGTGGCTGAAATACAAATAATGGCAAACGACAGCAAAACATCGCATGGGATTATGCGTAATTACAGCCACAATTGGGAATTTTTGTTTGGAATCAAAATGCCATCAAATGCAGCAAATGTCATTATCAACTCTAGAATGTCGAATAACTCGAGAACTACTAAATATATTTTAACCATTCTTTTTAAATTTAAAGAAAAAGACGCATAAAAGAGGCTTTCCCTAATCCTCCTGTAATGTAACGGCCCGAGTTCAACTCCAGGACCGTTTCGTTTCTCCATTTGAATGGCATGTCAATAAGTGCAACGTATTCTTGATTTGCATTTTAAAATTACTTTTTAAAAATTGTACGATCTTGGGACCTAAACCGAAGAACGCTTAAAGAATGAAAATTCATGTTCCTACCATCAATGTTTAAATACCCCTTTATTTTTTGAACAAATCTGTTTTTAAAAGGGAAATTTTGTTTTTTGATGCTTAAACTTTTCGTCCTTTAATGTAAATTCCAATGTTGCTGATTCAGTGAAATTACGGAAAGTGCAATGGAAAATGCTTACATAGGTATTATCTATATAAAATTATTTATAAGAATTTTTATGTCGTCACTTGAGTGTGTCATTACTTTATGCAAACTGCAGTTTTTCCGAATATTGTAATCTCTTTCTGGTTCCCAACGCGCATTCAAATGACACGTTCCTATTTCGCGATAAAGATGACATTCGCAAAGCGCACCAAACATTCTAATTCTCTCTCTCCCTCTCCACTGATATTCCGATTGTCCTTCTCTCTTGTCGGATTCCATATTCCGTTCTTGTTGTCCAAATCTCAGCATCCTATTTTTCCTCCCTCTACCTAGCTCTCTATCACCGGAGAAAGGGAAATTAAGATAGAGAGAGAGAGAGGGGTTTGCACGCATATCTGCCGTCCTTCCATATTCTTTCAGACTTTGCACTTTCTCTCGAATACGCAAACTATTCACGGATCGCCTACGAAGCACCTTCACTCCATCCGACGCTATCTCTCGTGACCTTTGATCCCCTTCCAAATTCCCTTTTCACCCTCCTTCCCTCTCCATCCCCCTCTAATCCTTTCGATTCACAAGACAAGATGCCGAGAGCTTCAGGCTGCGTCCGCAGATTATGCAATCGTTTGCTCTTTCTCTTCGTCTTGTCTTCCCCTCCCCCTTTTTGACCTAGGTATACGGTTGGTTCGAGTATCTGCCAACGTATACTAAGGTCGCGAACTCCAATCCCGCCTAGGACATAGATGTTTGTGTTCGTCATTTGTTATTCTATGTAAGAATGGACATGATTGTCCAAATATCGCCCTCAATAATTACATTTTTGTGTATAAGATGTTACTATTTCATTTAACTTCACACCAAAGGCAGCTCGTAGACATATTTTTACAAAGACATTATTATTCTTGTCCTCCTCATTCGAGGAATTTCGACACCAGAAGTTGTCATAAGGGATATCATCGCAAACAATTGTAAACGGGAACAAATCTGAGATTTTTATAAGTTGTATCCCCTTTCCCAATCCATATCCCAACTCTTCTCTTGTCTCTCTCCCATTTTCCACAAATTCTTAATTTCTTCATGCCATCTCCTTTGCTTAGACCTTAAACCAGTGTTTCCCAACCTTTCTTGTAGGTGCGGCACCCTTTCAAAGATAAACATAGTTTCGCGGCACCTCGGCCTTCAAACAATGTTTTTATATTTTCACAAACGAGTATTAAAACCTTTGGACATATCCATCTGTTGGTATCACACCATAATCAATTTATTACAGATATAATAAATGCCCTGGTTACCTGTAAACACATCCAAATTGTTGATTTACTTACAAAATTAATTTTATCGCGTCACCCTCAAAAATCAGCTACGGCGCCACAATGTGCCGCGGCACCTAGGTTGGGAACCACTGCCCTAAACTCTTCATCTTCATTTTTCTCGCTCTCTCAACTCTCCATGCGCTTCACCTCTTTCTTTCCATTTCTTTCTTTGTTTTGCTGTTATTCCTCTACATCTTCCTATTATCCTTTCTCTCATTTCGACACGAGAGATCAGCCAATAATATGGCCTTTTATCGGTGTGGAACGTGACGGGGAATATATATCTATAGTAGGTTGGGTCGAAAAAAGTTTTTTTCGAAATGTGAAACCCCACTCAAAAGTTGTGTTTTGGTGCTCTTAATACCTGGTTAAAATTACAGCCATATATGACGTCTTCAGGATCCGCAACGGCCTTGTATTTCCGGAATATCAGTAAAAAATACCGTTCTTAAAAAAGCGCATATTTATTTCTTTTATTTTTGATGCAAAAATGAGTCAAATAGTTTTTTCCGTTCTCCGCTGGGACCAGAAAGATTATGCCATCGCATAAAGGTGACGTGAATGGACGGGACGGGGATGCCGGGGACGCTAAAATCCATTAATTTCATCACGGTTTTAGAGCACTAGAAATATTGTGCTAACGCGCAACTCTTTACTAGTTTCTTACTAGCCAAAACTCACCACGAGGAGGTGACTGCGCATTGAGTCCCGCCCGTGCCCACCCAACCACCCAGCATCGCACAGCATCGCAAGAAGTAGATTCTCAGGATGTGCAAAATATGCGTTTTCTTGAATTACTTTGAGCATAACTTCCCATAGATCATTTTCCAGATATCTTGAAGGAAATATAGCACACTAGAGGTGTATGGGGACGTTTTTGCATTTTGGATGGCATGTAATTGTAGACACGCATTATGAATGTAGTTAATTTCTGTAGCTGTTGAGAGGAATACGCGTTGCCACATAAAGCCGGAGAATTCTGTTTGTAGTTGTTAGCCAGCGAGAGTGTACCAAGTTTCCAGGATCTCAGTTGGCTAGTCTCTGAGGAAAGATACCAGGGAAAACTGCGTGACAAATTTTCAATAATTATTTTTGATATGTACTTAATTTTGCCATGTAAACTGAGGAAAAATCACATTCAACTGTCTCAAATCGTAAGTGCGAAGGCTCTTTCCAATTGGGCCAGAGAATTTGACAGGCTCTGAAGTCTTGCCATCCAATGTATGTAGCATATAATGTAAAGACAATTCATTGAAATCAAATTTGATGTTAGATTAATTTGAATATTAGTCCAAATCCTTCATTTGTAGTTTTATTAATAATAGCGTATTTAACACTAACAGGTTATATGTATGAACATATATATTTAAGCAGAATATTTTAATATTTTTTACAGTTTTTCATATGTAATTCAGTTACCATGGACTCGGTTAACACGGACGCATGATTTGATTCTCCCTTGGAGTTCGTGTTAACGAGGGTTTACTGAATTCTAAAATACTGAGTTCTAAAATTTCCTAAACAAACGCTGTATATAAGTATTTTCCATCTCGTATTTCTCCTTTCAAATTTTATTTTATTCATTTAAGCGCTCATTTAAGGTTAAGTTTTCTCCATTCTCCTTTAATTAAACGATATTTTTTACGGGTTTATTGTGATAGACAAATATGGCGAATAATTTGGATAACTACTCTATTAACTAGAATTTTAGCTTCATTAGGGTTAATTAAATATCGATTTCCTGCTTTATTTGTCGTCGCGAAGTGTAAGCACTCTCATAAAGTTTTTCTCCAATCATTTAAGGATTATATTTTTGTCATTGTTTGTATTTAATATTCCACATGAAAAGACGATTTGATTTGATTCGCCCTATCCACGATTAAAAATTTACAGTACCATAAAAAATTTCTTGACCTTCCGAATAAGACCAAGTTTTTATCATCTTCATCCGAGAGAAAATTATTATTAAATAGCATAATGATAACTAACGTTAAATGGATGCGTGAATAAATTTTTGTCTCACATCAAATTGGTGCTAAGCTAGTGTTATTTCGAGCATTGATTTATTGCGTTTGTATTTTTTTACGTCCTTTCACTAGTAGAAAAATCCTCGTATCGAAGCGTTTCTCCGGCATCCTAACAACGCATTGTGGATTCGCCATCCGAGGACGTAATACCTCTTATTGTACATTTCGGGGTCTGCGCCATTCCCCATTATCAACGCTTCTCATTCCTCTTCATTCCCTTCCCGATCAACTCTCCCATCACCCACGTTCTCCTCATTTATCCCTTCCTCTCTCTCCTCTCTTTCTTTCTCTCTCTCCCACGTTCCTCGCCCCAGCGCTCCACTCCCGATCGTCCCCTAAGGTCCTACCCTGATTTTCTGCGGAAGCAGGGAACATTTTTCTCATTGCTGCTTCGTGTGTGTCTGTGAGAGCCTTCTTGGGTCCTCCGGCTCCATTTCTCACCTGATTCGCAACCTCGTTTGAGATAAAAAGGAAAAGACGTCTGGAGACCAATTTATTTCCTCCGAGAGGAATCCGTTCGTCTTAGTTTCTAAAAAAAAGAAAATAAACTTCCTCCTATTGTGTATCATAATTCGTTTCAGTTTTGGATGAGTTACTATCCTCTTGTTGTTCGTAAATGGATTTCTTCGTAAAAAAGGGCGGGGCCATTTCTCTTTGTTGAAGGGTATCGACAGCAAGAGTACAATGAAATCCAATTTCTGTTACTATTTATGAATATCGATTGAATACACAAATATATGTCGATGGCATCAATAATTAAAATGGAGAACGCAAGAAAAGGACATTTGATGATCCATGAGTCATTCCAGACTTGGGATATTTGTGTGTTTACTTGGTGATACTAAAGTCGAGGGATATCTGTAGTTGTCTACGTTATTTTTTTCAAAGGGTGAAATTGCGCTGTTTAAAAACTAAAGGAGAATATATAAATATATTCCTTGAAACGTGGGAGACTGGCCCATAATCACCCATTCTCCGAGGCCCTCTTAGCATTATATGAAGGATTTGAGCATATTGAAAATTCTTTTCACGAGGATTTTATGAATTAGTTATCAGTTACTTAATCACATATATCTAAGAGTAAAATATGTGAAATACCTTGGATTAGTTCAAACTCAATGCTGAATGGATTATTTAGATAGCAATATTATCCCCAAAGACTTCTCCATCCACATCCACTGCTTCTCTCCTGCTGAGGGATACTGCAATGATTTATCTATAGTTGTCTCAGAATAATTGCGATTAATTGATTATTGATTTTTTAATTTTTTTATTTTAATGTTAATAAACTATTTCTTTAAGAGAAGCTTTATTTGCATTAGCGAAGTTGCCGATCGAGTCAAGAAATTTAGAAAATGTTTTTTTAAATACATTCACTCTAATCATAACATTTTCCAACCTCAATGGAAGACGATAATATTGTCCTCTACTCTGCTTAAAAAATTCTGATTTTTCCATGTTTGTAATCTACACTAACACAAATTTAAAGGGTTTTAATTCTATCATTTCCCTAGTTAATTCCTTTGTCCAAAATTACTTCTTTTCTCACACATTTAACTTTTTTTTAAATATTTATTGAACACCTATTTCTCATTTTCCCGAGGTTTATGATTATTTCCTTTCTTCAAAACAGACCAATTGAAGTGTGTTTGCAATTAATCCCTTTCCGTATTACCCAATAGCTCATTTTACGAAAATGTTATCAGTGAAATAAATATTTTTAATGTGTGGCACAGTGCTGATACAATATGCTTAAAAACAATGCTCTATTTTTATAAGGAAAACATTTGCTGAATGTGGAATTAAACCATTCTTAGGTGGATAACTGCATCAAACCAAAAGTCAAGCCATCTCAAAACATAATGAACAATTCGAATTGAACCGGGAAAGGATTATTTGAACGCTGCGTCAAAACTCTAAATACAACGGTACCCGACCTATTATAAATATTTCTTTTGTTTTGCGTGAAAGTATTGCCAACGAAAACGCTGATCCTATCACAGAATCTCCGGGAATAACCTGATAGCAGACTTATCACAAAATCTCCGGGCATAACCTGGTAGCAGACTTCGTGTCTCCGTCGGAAAAAATCCGGTGCAACTCTGCTGGTTATGCAACCATTTTAAAAGCAAGTTCATGAGATACAGTTAAGTCCTCGGAGACGCGGATTCTAGAGCATTCGGCCAGAATTTTCCGCCAGGGTAATCTCTTGCCGCCATGCAAGACCGAGATACGAGTGCATATCCGTTGCTTCTTTTTTAGGTTCCCGAAATCCTTACCAAATCACCCATCAGTGCTTTATATTTTTTATATCTTTACGCAGGAAACACATCCCATCTACGAGGAAGAACATTTAGACGAGGAAATGGAGGATGTTTCAAGAGAAGTATTTTCATACGCTAAAATAAAGTCATCTCGTGCAAATACACTGAACTTCACTTTGTGACCACCCCTTTTTAACAACCCACTCGATTCAACCACTACCCCTCTTAATGATCAGCTTTCTCAGAACGGATTCCACAAAGAGGAGTTTTATTTTTCCCTTTTTAAAATGACCATCCTTTTAAAGGGAAATTTTTCTGCGGAGCCATCTTTGGTAACTAAATGGAAGTTTTTCTATATCTTTCTATCTATTCAACAGACAATTATCGAACTTTCTTCAAGGCTGAAATTGAATTTTTAAATTACCTGCTTCTCCTTTAAACATAAAAAAGGTTGGGAAAAGCGGGCAGGCGGTAACAAAGTAGCCGTCGTCAGGGGTTATTCAACACTGGCAGATTCCAAAATAGAAGGTTGCATATTTGAAGTCCACGGCAGACGTAATCAGAGCCGATTCACCGTTAAGAGTTATTAAATTGCTTTTATTATCTACTGTCGGTGATCACCACTGACATCGGCTTCCTTGTATGCGAAATGTGCTTCTGGTTTTCCAAACCTTTTTCAAAGGTTATTGGAAGTACTGGTAGTTTTATCAATTTGATTTCAGTCACTTCATCTTCTGTTTTTTGGAACCTTTTTTTTAATTTTAGAGATGTTGAATTAGTCGTTTTATATATACCTAGTGTCTCTTTCCTGAATTTCGTACCTGCAAAATTTTCTCATTTCACTTTCCCGCATTCAATTACCGATCTTCCCAATATATTTAGAAGGCCCTTGCGGATCTTTATGAACTCAGACCACATCCATTGCGAGTGATGATTCCCCAGTTTTATTTTTTCCCTTTTATTCTGCAAAGGAGTCTCCCGGTGGATTTTTCGACAAGAGCTCAGTTCGCGTGGCGAGTTACTCAATTGGTCGGAGAGACCTCTATTTCATTCCATTCGACGGAAGGATTATTTTTTTGTCCTTTCCCTTCAGTTCAGGGAGTCGGATAGATCGCCCGGACAGCTGCATTGGAGTGCATCAATCCGGCAATTTGGGTCGGACGCCATTTCGCGGACAGTCGGACCGAAAAGGATGCGCACGACGCGGACGATATCAGGCTTGATTCCTTCTGTTCTATTATTTTTTAGGCGGAGGTATCTACGATTTTCTTTTTTTTTGTTCGTGTAAGCGGTTTGACCTCGATGCGTTTCCGGTTGATGGGTTTTCGTCGTTCGATCTAATTCTGGAAAAAAAAATATAATGGATCCGTTTCGGCAGAAAACTAGAGAATGAATGCCGAGGGATGAAGACTTTTCAAATGCATAGATGAGGGGTTTTTGTGAAAGGAAGAATTTCGGATAAATTATTTTGTTATTTATTAATCAAATGCTACCTTAGGTATCTTTCGATTTATTCCCACTGCCACTTTGACCTTATTCTCGGCCTTTAGTGACGATAAATAATAATACATCTATTCTTTAGACGGATCGTAACATGAGCAAGCTTAAATTAAATTATAATTTAATCCAAAGAGAAAGTGTTATGTTTAAATAAAATGTCTAAAATTCAATTAAATCCTAACCTTTTTCAACAACCACCTCACAACTTCATATTGCTTGCTTTGATCTTTCGGGTAGGCAATGAATGCTTTGGATACCTTCATCTAAATCCTATCCACATATTCGTTGTCAAGACTGAATAAATCCACAAAGTAACCTGTTGCCGGTCTTAAGCATATAAACACATAAAACTAATTTTCCTCTTCGATGTGACTCAGAACTATGCGTATAAAGTTATGAAAAATATAATTCATTTGTGTTAACCCAAAAAATAAGGCTGCCTTTCTTTTTTAAAAAAATAACACCTTTTTCGTCATCTATTTCACATCGCTTCCTTTACTCCGCTCATCATTTACTTCCAAAGCTTTTTAGTCCATTTTTTTCCAACTAGTTCGAGGGTTTTAGGCGGGAAGATGCCGGTATGAGAGGGGGGAGGGTGTTGGCGAAGAGTTCATTTTATGCCTTTATCAGCAGATACCCTCCTCCTACTCCATTCCATCCTCCCTCCCTCCAACACATTACGTCCTTTTTCCCCCTTCGAAAAAGCCGATCTTTCCCGTCATCAAGAGTGACGCAAACTTGCATGAGTTCAATGGAAAGAGCGGAGGTTTGAGGAGTGGGGGGAGTAAGAGGGGCTTAAGGTAGAGTTGGAAAGGGTTTGGAAGCTAAAAATAAAGAACGAGGAAACTAGGTAAGGGGCTAAAGATGCCCGAGTTTATCGGGTTATAGGGGAGTATCTCGAAGAGGGGTGGGAACATTATTTTATAAAATGGAATTAGCAAGAAAATCGCAAATGAGGAGGCATGTATTTTTTTTCAAAACTTGAATCATTTTTTCTTCAACGGTGGATTCTTCTAGAAAATTTAAAAAATCGCGATTTCAATTCATTTTCTTTTTTTAAGAGCCATTCATCACCACGTGAAAAAATACACGTTTTTGAAGTACGTGAAGAATGTCATATTTTTTCTTGGGAAGGCTCTTACCTAAATTGTTTCATGTTTATTTTTTTGCTCTCTTCTTTGGCGCACTGGAAGATCTTTTATGCAAAAGACGAAGAGTGTTGCAATAAAAAGAAAAACCTCTCGTCGCGTGAGACATTATTGAGAATTTTTGATAAATATAGACGGATTTTTTTCCAATTTTCTTTGAAATTTACGTAGGAAGAGTTCAAGATCAACTCGACCTCATTCGATTTGTTCTTTAAAGTTTTTTTTTAGAAGTTCTTGAAGATCTGCCGAGGATTGAGAGTGCTCAAGCTTGAAAATGTGTGCTTGATGAGGGAACTCGGCAATTTTTATATTGTCTCTTGTTATTGTACTTTAACAGCTCATAGACTAACTTTAGGTACTTGCATAATTTGCTAATTCGTTTAAGTAACTGCTGATGTTTTTCACATTTTAACGTGCAGCTATTGCAACTGACATATTTACCCATAAACGAAAAGCAAAATGGAAAGATACTGTTTCGTAAGCAGTCTCATAATGCTTTATGAAATTGGTTGTCGATAAATTACTGGAAAGTTGGTAAATCAATGTATTCTTCGCCTAAATTTCTCAAAATTTGATCGCCACAGCGAGTAAATATTCAAGATCTAAATAAATATATGAATCATTTTATACATTTTTTAAATTTATGATCGTTGATGATAAAATTTGAAGGACACACTGTGGCACAATCTTTATTTTATCTGTCGATTTTTTCTTTTAATAAGATAAAAACCTCTAGAATTGACTCTCCAGACAAGACGGATAATAGTGTGCACAATTTCATTTGAAAAATCACTCAAAATTTTTATAAATAGTAGGCTCAATCATTCCAGCTATCGTTGGGAAATCAAACGATTACAGAATGTGTTTTTTTATATAAGCCGGAAATGTTGAAATCGCACTAAATAAAGTCAGGGAGAGGAAGGCCAGGGAAACCCTTGTAAATAATTCTACGGAGAGAAGGAAACGGAAAAAAACAAGAAACAATCGCCTCCACTTCATTTGATTCACGACGCCGACGGACTCATCGCCATCGTTTTGGATCTAGGCAAGAGGAATATCTTTTGGTAAGGAGCCAAAGTGGGAGAGGAGAGATAAAAGTAGAAAGGGCGGAGTGAACGGAGGTGGAAAAAGACGACGTGATTTTTTTTATTCCTAGGAGAGTGGGTGAAGGGTTATTTAGGAATGGTAAGGAGAACAAGGTTTTTATTTTACTCCGGATAGATTTTCAAAGATGGGAGTGGAAGCACGGTGATATGTCCTCAAGACAAATGACCATACACTTCAAAACTAAAGTTTCCCAAGGAGGATTTCTGCAGGAACTTCCGTGGAGCCGTAACGTCGCTGCGCTGAACGTCTGAAGGTCTGCGAGGTTCAATTCGGTTTTGTGGGCAATGAATGTATGTGTGTGTGTGCGCGCGCGCCCGTGTGTAAGACCTTCCTGGGAGAAGGGGCGAATCGAAATGGAACCTTAGAGAGAGGAAGGTTGGTTTGGGGAGAGGGACTCGCGGGGGTTGGAGAGAGACGAGTTAACAGGAGAGGCAGGAAAATGATTTTGAGCTACGCGGTCCAACTTGCTTTAGGGGTTATTTGAAGCGGGAGATAATTGATAGTCTTCTGTTTGAGCGGTATTTAAGTGAGTGGTTGCGTAGATGTCCCCGGGATGTTTATAATAATTGAGTCAGGTTCTACTTAGACGTTTAAAAACTGGTTATGCCATAAGAAGTTTCGCATGCGTACCAATACGGAACCGTGGGAGCGGATAGTGTCTCTTTGGTACATTAAAGTTGCCCGGAAGGCTCTTTCGAGATCATAACAGATTGAAATGGTTTGGCATTTTCTTAAACACTTCTGTACAACGGCAATTAACCTTGTACATAATTTAAAAACAAATGACTTTCAAAAATGATGAATTGATTTTCCTTAGGAACGAGTCGTAGCTGTGTGTCTGCTCGAGAGTCCCTTCAGCTTCCCCTTCAGGTCCCCCTTCTGCTCCCCTCTCGCTATGCCACTGCGCGTGAGTCATTTGGCTTAGGTACTCATTATTTTTTAGGAATTGAAATTGCGTGCACATGTAAAAAAATACTCAAAAATCCCGTATTAAAGTCCTGGGTTTGATTCCAAGAACCTTTCTTTTCTCCATTTCATTTTTATTTTATCAACCTTGGGATGTTTTAATTTGCATTACAAGATAGGCAAAACCAATATACGAACTAGATAAATAAATACATTCACGGAGAATAAAACCAAGTCAATTTTTATGTTGAAAGAATATTAATCCTTTCCGACTTGGCCAAAAATTAGTCGATATCGAAAATTCATGGCTTCAATATTAAGAAATTATGCCTTCAAAACTCATATTCGCCTTATTTGCAAGTCCGAAACATTCATCACAATTCGGTTCGATTAATGAACAAAATCTAATTTTTGTTTAAATATCAATTAATTGTTGAAATTATATTCAAGACTACTTTTTTTCTTCCGTTAAGTTGTTCAAAGCAAACGGTTTATTGGAATAACAGTTGTAGGCAATTTAATTTTCTGCAACATTTGTAAATCGACTTCGATATTTCAAAGGAAATACACGTTTTTAGGTCCTCGGAACACATTTTGACCGTTTTCTAGATGATGTCTGTGTGTGTATGTATGTGATAGCTTTTTTGTGGGTGCTCTAACTCAAAATTATTAATCAGGTCAAGGCGAAATATTATATTTAACATTTTTATGACAGTTATAAGAACTGATTCGGTTTTGGTAAAAATTGGTCAACCGTAAGTGGGTGTTTACTCTTGTCACATCCGTTATTTTGAAAGGTTTGCTTTAATATTTGATAAATAAATATTATAATAAATATATCTTAATAAAAGCTTTAGAAAATTTAATTTTCTACAACATTTGTTTGAAACATTTTCCCATATAATGCATTGTTTAAGATATATATTACTAGTAGAAGGTGCTTGCATACTGAAAGCATTTCATCTCACCTTGAAAAAACATTAATTTTTAGACAAATATTTCATCATTACAAATATTCTATTAATTCTAATGATTTCACCTCCGCAGCGATTTTCGTTTTTCCCACATATAAAACTAATAGTTTAAAACAATCCCCAAATGTTGCTATTTTAAACATTTTATACTTTCTCCATTATGGGGTACTAATGCTACACATTTAATCCAAATTTTAAAGTTGTAGCACTTCTAGAAGAAAATAATATTTTTCTAATTGTTTAAAATTTAAACGTTTTTGCCGCAACATATGTATAGAGAGATTGAAATATTTATTTGTCCAAATGCAATGTTCTGTAAATAATATAAAATTGCAGCTTCCTAGCTCATCCAGTAGTACCTGAAAAATTATTAAACTTTAATGTTCAAATGGGGTTAAAACAACCCCTAAAATTTACAATTTTAAAATTTTTGATTTTTATAGTTGGTTATAAAAAAGTTCTATAATCCTGCAAAATTTCAGCTTCCTAAACTTATTAGATTGGTCTACACACTGGATTGCGTTTTCCCATGCTAACTTATGGGAGATATTCCGGGGTCTCTGGAGTCGAACCCAAGACACTGTAAGCAAAAGTTACAGAAATTCCTAATAGATATTGCAACCATCCAGCAACACTGAAAATTTCATTTTTCTAGCTTACCGGCAAGTGCCCATAATTAATTTACAAAAATGGCGCAATGCTTTTCTTAGGGGAAAATACGCAACTTTCGGAATTTCTGGAGTCGAACTCATGACACTTAGGTAAAAAGTCTCATTTTATCTGAAATTTTTTCCATCATATCTACAAAAACTAAAACTTTCAGCTCTCTAGCTTTTGTAGTTTGGGCTGGACATTAGTATCCTCCTATATGTTATATCCTTCTCTGTAAGAAACGTCGATATATAATGATATTTTTAGCTGCCACCACCACGCCCCCTACCGACGACTATTGTTAACAATTGACGCTTAGTTATGTCTAGTAACGCTCCTTTTCCTTTTCTTAATTTGTGGCTATATCCAATATCAGAAGGCTGTGGTTTGAGTTTATGTTCTTTGTAAAGTCTAAAATTTTCTCGCAATTTCTTAAAATATTTATAATTATGTAACCTATCTGGAATTTTTAGAAAGATTACAAGTATGGAGAAAGTCATGAGATGGCCACATCTGATATTTTTAATATTTGCTTTAACATTTGATAAATATAAAAAAGTACTGGAATACAAGTTGTAGGAAATGTAATTTTCTACAACGTTTGTTAGAAACACTTTCCCATATAATGCATTGTTTACGAGATATTTTAAAAACTAATTCTTTTTAGCTGACCCCACCACCTACCGGCAACTATTGTAAACACTTGACGTTTACTTACGTCTTAGTAAAGCTCCTTTTTATTTTCGTAGTTGTTGGAGCTTCCTGATTATATCCAATATCAGAAGGCTACAGTTTGAGTTTTTTTTCTGTTCTTTGTAAAGGCTTTAAATTTGTCCCGCAGTTCCTTAAAACATTTATTATCATTCAACATATTTAGAATTTTTAGAAATATGGAGTAAGTCATGTGGTGGCCTCAGATTTTTTTAATTTTTGAATCTTAAATGTTTATCTTTAAAACTATAAGTCGTGATTATGTACTCCCACAAATTTTGTCTTCCATTTAATCGGTACCTCACATAATTTAATCAGATGTAAAGATGTAATGGCGTAATAATCCCATAATCACGAAACATATTATGTATTTCAATTGTTTATTTGCTATTATTTATTTTAATTATTGGCATAAATCAAGTAATTGAAATTTATTTCATATTTCAAGTATTTTGTTAAATTCTTGAAAAATTAGTTTAAAAAATAATAGTCGAACGAATAGAGAACTTCAAATATTTCAAAATTATAGATATTTCTAAATTTTCGTAAAATCCAAAAATCTCAAGGATTATAAAAATTTTCAAAAACCCAATGTATCTATTTGAAAAATCTAATACTCCAATAATTTAAAAAATTCCAAAATTCCCAGAAATTTAAAAAGTCAAAATTTCAAGAATCCCTCAAGTTTTAAAAACTGATAATGATTTAAAAAATCCCGTCATAACCCGCGCACCTGATTTAAATTTATGCATTTTAGATGTCTCGATTTTTTAAGAATAAATATGAATGTCGATTCAGACCATAAAAATCTTGATGTAATTATGGCGGCCATTTTAGTCATTTATTTTTTACTTTTAAATTTATTAAGAATGGCCATTTTTAGTATATTTAAGCTGTAATGTAATATATCCCATAATTCCATTCTCATTGTTGCTTAAATGACAGCATTGCGTTGTCTTTTTCTAATTTTTTATAAATTAAATTAAAACCTAAAATTCCTTTTTCTAGTAGTACAATAACATAGAATCTAGAAAATTGTTAAGGATGCGAAAAATTCTTCAACGCGGTACATAAATTACACGCTAAGATTATTCTTCTCTGGTTAATTTAATGTATATAACACAAACGCAATTATTATTCGCGGAAATAATTCTGGAGTCAGATTTTAATATGTATACAGGTAGCCTCCGATTAATGCTCATAGCATGACAATGGGCGCTTCACTTCATCTGAAGCGAATTTTATTAATCAATTTTCAGTTCTATATGTACGTAACGCGTCATTTTACCATCCAATCGCAATGAGTGCGTGCGCCCATTTGTTTGTACACATGCATGTGTATGTGTAAGCGTGTTTCATAAATAAAAATGCCATTTTAATTTAATTTTTTGTTATCTTTTATAATTCACATTTTCGGCAGTCACCTTTTTATGTACTAACATGATGATCCAAACAGAACTTATGATGCCTAAATTCCATTTAATCATTTATTTTATACATACTTATATTAACTTTGATAGCTTTAAAATCACTACGGATGAGTTGCTCTTGTGTTCCCAAATTTCATACTTTAGCGTTTTAAAATATTAGAAATACATACAAACGGAATATTAAATTGATTACGCGTATTTGTGGCAAAAATATCGTGTGTATGCATTAGACTATACCGAATCCGAGTCCAAAAATAGTCGCAGCACTCTCGTAATGAGTGATAAAAACTGCAAAATCGCCAGTATTTACGCTAAATTATAAGAAATACAATCGACAAACAAAATTATGCATAAAAATTAGAATCTTTATTCCTTTTCTCAGAGAATAGTGCAAAATTCGCTCCGATATTATAATTTTAAGATATTTTGATGTGCAAGAGAAAGCTATCCTGCACGACGGATTTGAGATTTCCCATGTAAATAAAATGGTAAGAATGGTTCCTGGAATCGAACTCGGGACTTCAATCTTCGCAACAAAAACTAACCTCAAGAGCTTGGCTCTAGTAGCAAGAGATTTTCACTATGTTTCATGAAAATCGGTCCAATGGTTCAAAATTTAATGGGGGGACAGACAGACAGACACAACGACTAAACTCGAAGCCTATTTCCATTCTGGAAAGTGGACTAAAAATATTATTTTGGACTCTTAAGAGTCAACAGAGAGATAAAAGAGGTGGAAGATCTGCCTGGTGTTCCGTTAAAATCGATTTCAATGGACAGCGTTTCGGATAACAGTCGTTGAACGCAGAGAATGCTATGAAAGGTTTTAATTGAATTTTCTGTTCCTTCATTTCTTCATCCTACACTGCCTAATTACTTGCTCGTCTTTTAATCGTTTTCGCCCCGTTGTCTCATTGTCTAGTTTCCAATTCCGTGTTCTTTTCTATTTTCCCTCATTTTTACTTTTCATTCTCAATCCCTTTTCGTTCTCCTTTTATTTGAACTTTCCTATAATTTTTAATCGCGTTGGTTGCCGTTGTATCGTCACCTTTTATCGGCGTGCCGTTGACGATGCGCTATTCTCCATTCTCATCTCGTCCTCGCCCGAATCCCAAACTCGTTAGATGATTGATTTTCATTCGAATCGTTTGATGGTCTTCCCATCACTGTTCCGGAGTCTCTTCTATGGATTTGAAATGTTTTTGCTGCTCCCTTGCACGTTCCAGTGGCTATGGCTCTCCTCGTGCGGCTTCTAGCGATCATTCTTTCACTCTATATATCTGAAGAAATATTAAAGTACGTTTATTATCAGTTTAACCGAGAAGGCCAATTATCCTATTACCTCTATTATCCTTACGGCGCAGTTGGATTATTCTTCTTCTGCCTCCGCTTAAACTTTTTAAATAATAATAAATAATAGTGTAGCTTTTATAAAATACGCCGTATTTACCCCGTTATTAGACCAAGTTTTTTCTGTTTTTAACCAAATGTTGGGTGTCGCCTTATATTAGCGAACAAAGAAATAAATCAATAATATTTATAGTGATTATGACTATGTTAGGGCGTATCAAATCACATTTATCTCTGCACAGCTCATGGTGATGAAGATTTTTTGAGATTTGAATAAAAAATAGCTCCAAAAATGTTATTTTATTTGCTTTAGAATGACTCATAAAATACTTTTCCCTTAAAGCGGCTTCTGTGAACGAGATTCTTCTCATAGTCGATAAATACGGTAATAATACTCCATGCAGTGTAGCAATAAACTTCAACCCCCTCAAATATTTTTAATATGGAGCAAACAAGATCTACTAACCTTTGTTAATCTAAGGTACTTAAATTAATCAGAGTACCTTAAGAAGATAATATGAATGCATTTACTTCATTGCCTAAGAAACAATGTTTTCAGTCTTTCACAGGGAGCGGATTCTAAATAATAATAGCCAGCAGAAAATACAAACGCCCAATACAGTAATCGAACCGTCGATCTGAATACTGAGAATGAGACATTTAATCTATCAATTCTTAAAAGGCTACGTAGATGTTAAACAGCAAAGAAACGACAAGGGAATCCATCAAACAAACCAATAAATGTTTTTGCCACGAGATGTTTTTTTTATATTTATATGCGTGGAAGGGGGATTTATAATAGTATGATTGAAGCTTAAAAAATAATAAATAAATAATATATATATATATATATATATATATATATATATATATATATATATATAGGCGTTTTAGGATGTAAATGGTCTGAATCAGTCAGACTCTTAATGCTTTCTGCTCAAAAAAGGGAAGAAGGAAATTTAGGGAATGGAAGGTTTGAGTAATTTAAAGAGCCTCGATAAAAGAGTAGGAATTAAGAAAGGCATTAAACTTGACAAGGGGTGGGAAAGAGAGAGAAAGAGATAGGGAGGAAGATGACCTCGTGTGGGAGGGGGAAAGAGCAGGGCAAATTTCCAAGGAATAATGGGAGGTAAGGATGAGTTGAATTTGCAAGGCTCGAAATGGAGGACTTCCAAAGAAATAAAACGAGAAGATGGTCGAATTCCAAGAAAAAAAAGGTTGTTTTTCTGGCTTTCCGATCCGGAAATATTTTTCGAGAGGTTCTCTCTCTCTCTTTCTTTCTCATCCAAAACCCTTGTACGCAGGAGAAAGGATCTATTATTGGAAATGTTGCCACATGACTCACTGCACTCCTTCAATACTCTAAGAGATGAACTCGCAATTCGGTTAACTCCCCAAACCTGTCCGACGTTCATGTATATGGACCTATAAATCCCGCCTCAGCGTCTGTATTCCGTATATGCGTACGGAACCTGAATTCTCTTTGCTCGAACCTTGATATATGAACTAGCAACTTACCCTGTCCTCATTATTGAAGTAAATGTGTCAAGGATGACGAAATACTTTTAAATGCCCTCTTTAAGAGGAAATGCGGATTTAAAAAATAACAAGTTTGAGATGTTAAAATTTTTGCTATAACTTATTTACGCTCTTAGTAAAAATATCTTTGCTTTTGGAGATATCAAAAGACGAATATCTTCGATTATTTTTTGGCAAATTAGTTTATGTTAGAATCATTAAACTTCATTCTCATAGCTTTTATATATCTTACAAATGAAATGATCCGTTGAATGAGTTCCCAATGAGCCGCAATTTGCGAAGTAGAAAACTAAAGAAATTATTTGAAATAATTTAAAAACATTTTACAGTTTATCACGTAGCCCTAGAAAACAACACTATTACTATGCGCAAACAAAAATGGTACAATACAGCCTACTGATGATGACAAAGAGCTCTCGATATTCATACTTATATTTGACAACCAATGAATTTTAAAATATAGTGTATTGTTTTTCGTTTGTTAATTTAATTTATTCGATTTATTGTTTTATTTTTTATTTAGCACATATCACAGATTTCAGCTCAGGAGAAACTTTTTCTAATTATCTTTTCACCTGTCTCGATTTAATTCTTTATTAGACATATGATCAGGAAGGAATTCTTGAACGTCTGGAATAAAAGTTTGAATTTAGCAGTACACAGAAAGATTAGCATACTGATGATCACAACCTTAACCTATCTAAAAAACAACAAAAACACTTCTGTAAATCATTTGTGTGAATAAGACCAGTACGCGGAGAAAACAGTTTATACAAAGGTGCTAGTAATTAGGTAAATGCCCCATGACGGGGATCAAGTCTTTATCAAAGTATCATATAAATTCATTTTTTATATACTAGGTATTCATGTAATATTTTGCAAATATATAAGTAGTGAATAATATAATCTGTGTTTATTATAATGAAACATATTTCATATAAATATAAGTATCGGTAAATATATTTGTGGTTTTTATCCTCCTTTCCAAAGCTTTGCACCTAGAGATGCAGTAATTTTGTAGACAAGATAAAACGAACCCTTTTTTTTAACTTAATGCTAATGAAAATGTTAGATACGGAAAAAATAAACGTTTCAGAGGCAATTGTTCCAAAAAAATAAATTGAAAATAAAAAGAGGAAGCGAGGAACCACGTGTAATAGATAACTCTGGGAGTTGACGTGATGAAAGAGATAACTCCTAGCAGAATCCGAGGAAAACACTTAGATAACAGATGAATTCGTGTGAAGAATTCGCTTGCATTAGCCGGGTCGACCCGCGGCAGGAGATACGGCAGAACTGAAAGATCGCCTCACGGGTCACGCCTAGACATAACTCAGAAGGAGAGCAGAGCAAGGTATCTCAGAGCACGTGTACAGAAAAATATACAGGAACTCTCAGCTTTTAAGAGCTTTTTCCCTTCTTCAGAGAGTACCCGTAACGTGGAATGGAAAAACTCGCGCGCGAAACATTCTTAAATAGCACGTGCTATCATTCAAGTTTGCGCAAAAGCGACTGACTTATCCTAAATTTCTAGTATTATTAATTATTTCCGTGTAGGAGATTAATTTTTTCGAAAACTAAATGCGACGCTGATGGAAATGGTATTCGAATAATTTTTTATTTCATCTCGACTTGTATCGAAAAAAAAATTTTTATCGCGGAAATATATTACACGTGATTATTTTTTTACTACTAGCGTTGACAACATTATGATCAATGAATGTTTCTTTCGTGAGTTAAGGAAAGAAAATAATATTTATAAAATAAAATTTACACAATATGTCTCTCTAGTATCCATAACAATGGTTAGGAAAACCAGATGCGCATTTCGGCTACGTAGCAGCCATCGCCAGTGGTTATTCAACGATACTACATTCAAATTTGTAGCCAACATGCGCACCTAGTTTTCCAATCCTTTTTGAGATTTTTGGGGAATGGAGATCATCGATTTATTATCATAAAGTGTGTTCGATAATTCTCTATTGAAAATTAATATGAAAAAGTAATTTTTTTTAAATATTGTTTTTTACCTACATTAATTGCCAGCCTTGAGATAATGGAACGGAGGGAATATTGAATCCTATTTTGAAAATGAATCTTCCTCGTAACTCTTAACGCTTATTTTTTGCGCATTGCATTCAGGTCTCTGTTATCGAATGATCCATTACAACGCGATCGATCGTTTACGCGATCCCCTTTCGTCAGCGCATTACGGCGAAGCACCTTAACGGCGCATTTCCATAAAAGTCCGCCGATATCCCGTCGCAACCACGTCGAACTCGCCGTGCAACACTCTGAAAATCACTCGCGCACGACAGCAAAAACCGAGCGAGAAGAGAGTGCGGCGCACGATTGCAACGACAAAAGCTCTTCGTGTCAGCTCTCGTGTGTGTTTAACACACTCAAGATCACACACTGTATTACGGTATTCTGCGTCGGCACGCGAAAGGCATCCGACTCTCACGACACAATATATATGCTCTGGAATGAATCTCTCTCTCTCTCTCTCAATATTAGCTTTGATTTTTTTAAAACGTAGTTCTTCTCTTTAAAACCAGAAGAGAACGCTGATAGATGCGGTCATCACTATAAGCAAATGCATAACAGCATCCTTATAGAAAACAGTTGTTTTGGCGGAGATGTAATATGTAAAATTCTTTAAACCTCGATTAACGCATTTTATATAAATTTTTAAAATACACTGAAACATTTTTCCGGAACATCTCTCATATCAATACCTTTCTCCTTTTAAAAATAATATTTTGAGTTTTTATATCATAGTTATATTGGCGTAATCGCCCGTCAAAAATGACGAGTATTTATGAATTAAGTATTGAGTTAAAATAAAATTTAAATAAAATAATAATGAAATCAACTTTTATATGCACCAAAAAGTAAACAAACTTATATTATTTAATCTTTTAGAAAATGACAATAATTTTGGGAGTGCAAAAGTTGTGTGACAAGGAAATATTAAAGAATATTTATTTGTTAAACATTACGCTAGACAACTTTTATATTCCAAAAACAATTTTCACTTTCTGTAACATTTAATTATGTGAATTTTAGATGTATTTTATACTCTTAGAGCATATAAAACGTGGTTTCGTTAACATAAATTTATATAAATTTTATTTTTCTGTTTTTAATCAGCGTAAATTGTAGCAGAAATTATCCTCCAAGACTTTCAAAAATACAGCAGTTTTAATCTCTATATCTGTCTTCATTAACACAGTATCAACGAAAAACTAAATATTTGTGGAATTTTGCTACCGTCGTACTATTGTCGTAACAAAGGTATTGTTTAAACTTCAAAACAGCTTTGAAATTCCTTGAATATGTCGATAGGTGTGACACAAAGTTATTATTCAAGGCAATCGTACACAATTACACAAAGCGGCAAGCAACGCAAATCACATTCACGATGAAGGATTTTCACGGAAGAATGCGTCAATTTTTTGCGTTAAAACTAATTCGTTGTTCAATTTGACTCATATTTAAAACTCAATGTCAGGAATACAAAATTTTGTTCTTTTAGGCGTTTAATTGTAATAAATGAAAAGTTTTCGAGTTATAAGCGGTTTTCTCATTCTCCCATTTAACTCCATAAACATGGAACAGTAACAGAGATTCAGAGAGAGAGAGAAATGAAATGAAATTCTATTAGTAGAGATGCTTACGTATTCACTGCAATCTTCAGCATTTATTATTATTATTAAATATAATTATAGAGGAGTTATTTTATTCAGTGTATTTTTTGCACTGAGCTATCCGGTGTCATTTATGAATTTAATTTTAGTAGTACAATGTAGTTAAATGCGTATTTTGATAGACAATAAAAACTAAATCTTTATAAAAAACCCAACAGCTAAAAGTCGCTCGTCAATAAAATAGTTAGGAAAATTTTTTAAATCGCGCGAATTTTTAAAAATATTTATTAATGAAGAAAAGTATGAAAATATAATCATAAGAAACCAAGGTTTGATCTTTTTCAAATAATATTTCTAATTATTTTTTAAAAACTAGAACATTCTTTCTAATTAAATTCATCTTTATTAGATTACAATTATCGTTATAATTAATCATGGTCTCGTATCGGTGGATGACCGTACCGAAATATTTTTTTACATATCATTCACAAAGAAAAGCAAAGTTGATTTAAATAATATATCGCCAATGACGTGCTAATGATGTTTCCAACATGGTGGTCTTCTCCTTTTATGGACACATTATCTCAAGTCGTAATTCACGAAAACACGTCACACGCCCATAATCTTACCACGTATCGTCGATGAATGCAAACTCCGACTTCTTCCCGTCGAGGTTATTTCAGAACTTCTGCAAAGAAAAATTCTACCATTTTCTTAATCTCGCAAACCACGATTTCTGGTAGAACAATTCGAGCCTCACCACACTTGTACTTCTGTGTAAGTTGGAATTTTAGTTTTAAGGTTAATAAAAACGGGGAAAAGTATGTTTCTTATGTAAACCGCATCACGTTTTACACGCTCCGGCAGGGGCGGCTCCTCTATGGGGTTACAGGTTTGCGCTACTCCTAGCCATTTTGACAGATTATGAGTTTTGAAAGTCTCCGAAATCAAAGCCAATCAGAAATCAAAATAATAATATGCTCATAATTGCGATCAATTAACGGTTTTTCACAAGAACACGCCAGCAATGATTTTCTTCTGTATTATTTAAGTCGTATTTTGCGGCGTGTATTGCTCTCTGTATTGGCTCAG
The DNA here is from genome assembly GCA_028673005.1 of Tanypteryx hageni. NCBI lineage: Eukaryota > Metazoa > Arthropoda > Insecta > Odonata > Petaluridae > Tanypteryx > Tanypteryx hageni. Next base: position 50,840,641 of record CM054113.1, read on the forward strand.
GTTTGCAGCTTCAAGTCAACCTGGATTTTGGTAAGTTTATAGAAGTCCAAGGGGATGTGAGGGGTGCTAGAAGGAAAAGGCGCGAACGCAGTTCTATATGCGTAATACCGGTTGCTCAACCTTACAACGTTGCCAGTTTTCAAGCAACTGAATTCACATTAGGTTGTGACATAGTAGCGTTTGATGAACATTATTATTATATTTATATTTACTGGTTAGTATTAAAAAATTAAATGGTAAGATACTTAATATTTTTTGCATTATATTTGTACGAACACGAAATAATTTGCGAGCTCCTTCTTTCCGGTGAGTCCGTACTACAGCGAAGTGTGGAATTCGATCGCTGTCTACAGCCCTAACTATCTGTGTCGTGTACTCATCGTGAAAATGAATTTCGCAGCGTCATTGTTATCACAACCGTTTTCTTCTCGAAGTGTGGAAGAGAAATTATAGATTAAAGCATATCTCAAGTCGTAAAAACTAAAGACAGTTTAAGAGAAACTTTAACATTGAAATATAAAAAAACCTTTTCCATTTTTTCGCTGATTTATTTAACAGGATAGGAGTAAATTGTGCACCACTTAATTTTCTGCTCACCAGCCGCCACTGGGCTCCCGATTCTGTTCTGAAGAACGTTTTTTTCCCCTAAGCCGAGCGACGTCATTACAGCAAAATATATGGAGCACAAATCTAGAGTTGGCAATAGCGGTCTCCAAGCAACACTTGGTGCTTCTTCGAGTCTAAAGAGTGAATTGTGAGAAAAGAAATAAAAGAGGGAGGAAGATAGAAAGAAGAGAGAGAGAGAGATTGCATCGTGGCATATATTAATGCTCCACAACCGATATGCATTGAAACACTGCTTTGCCGCGACGAAGTTCTTAAGTTGCTAAAGCACATTTTAAATTATAGGTAAGGGAACGATACCGCAATACTTTCATATACTCAACCTATGGTTTTATAAAATACATTCTTGATAAAAACGATATTTTATGGTCAAATAGGCTACACGATGATGCATTTTAGTCGGAGGATCGTTAATTTTTAAAATGTATTATTTTTGCTAAGTTTTTTCCATCTAATAATGATAACAGGAGAATGAAAACAGCATTAATTGTCAGGGAATACCACGAAGTTAATTCTTATGATGTTAGATCTATGTGGGAAAAACTTTACATATATTTCTCTTACATGTATCAACTTAGCGAAAATAATGTCCCACATATTATTTTCCTGAACTAAGTTTTGATGCCTTCCGAGAACCTTAAAACTGCGCAGTGAGATTAATATACTTGTAAATCAGACCTATTGCTTGCGGAGGCATGAATAATTAGATTTGGAGATACAGATTGCGGAAATAATTTAGTGATTGAAGTCGGAGGAAGATACAAAAAGGTGGGACGAGTGTTTGAGGAAGATGCCTCTATGGAAAAATGAAGTGATCGTGGTGTTCATATTTTACATATAACGTCACAGTAATTGCTATTAAGTCTTGTATACACAGTGCAATGGCACGCGAAGTCATACGATTTCAGCCGCTTGCAAGTAAGTAAATGTAAAGGTTAAGGGAAAAATGTCAGCATGAGGACGATTGGAAAGAGTGGGAGAAACGATAAGGGAGGGAGAGAATGATGGAGATGCCAAACAGTGTATGCCAAGCCTTGGAGAACGCTCCTTCAGTGGCATGATGATGTATGAGTCCATAGATTCGCATTTTTGATAGAGGAAGCAGCCTCCAGCTCCTCTTCATCTCCAGGGGAAAAACCCTCTAGGAGAACGAGAATAAAAAAGGGGGTGGACGGTTTTTCCCGCTTTGTATACTTGGGGAAAAAGAGGTCGGGATGGAAATGCAAAGAGCGGGTGAAAAGAGGGGGAGAGAGAGAGAGAGAAAGAGAGAGAGGGGATCTGAGGGAGGAGCAAGTGAGAGAAGCAAGGAAGAAAGAGAGAGAGTGTTGTTAGGTTGGCTCTTAAAAAGGGGAAGAACTGGGTTACGTCTCTATAACGGTCTACGCAACGCTCTGCCATTGGTTAACACGAGCAATAATAAAAAAATCCCCATTTTTTCCCCTTCTAAATCCTTAAAAATCCCCACCCTAAATCTCTTGCCCAGCTATCTTCTTCTCTGAGTTCTTCAACATTCTTCCATCATCAATAATTCCATAAATAAATCAAATAGGACAACTTGGGAATAAGAAAGTTACAACTTTAACCAGGCCACTCACTGCTAAGCCCTTTGCACATTTTTTATTTCGAGGCGAAAACGCGTGTCATTCCCGATGAATGCTTCTTTGCCAAAAAAAGAAGAGATATTCCTTCCCTGCGGTTTCCATTTGCTTTCGATTTTTTATTATGTTCTGTGTTTGTGTGTATCTTTCTCTATCATTGAGTAATGAGCGCCGTTCAGTGTGAGTTAGCAAGCTTAGAGTTAACGGTTTCGCCTGAAAAGGAAACATTAAAACGGTCATAGGATAAATCGTTCTACTTATTTATCTGTACACGGATTGAGGTTGCGTATATAGAAGCAGATAAACTTTTGAAATAATATTTAAGTAAGGACTTCTTTTTTTACTCGATTTCAAGGCCACTATTATAATTTATTTTATAACATAAAAAATACAAATGTAATGTTTAAAAAAATGTCTTCTCTTAATTTTCTTATTTGTGAATAATATATTATTTATTCCATGCTCTTCAAATTATCGGTAATTCATTTGTTGCATGAAATAAATGCTTCTGAGAATGATGTATACTATACGGATTTCTAAAAATTCGAATGTTTCTTAGTGTTTTACTACTACTACGAAAGAAACCCCATGTATCGCACATTTAGAGTTCAATTTTATTTAAATCAAGAACTAAGTTATCTTAATCGAGCCAATTCAAAATTTTCGAAGTTTCATCCGCCCAAAAAAATTTGGAATAATGAAGGAGTGTCCTAATAACGTATTGGGAAAAATCGTGCACCTGACTTTTTACCAAAGTAGTAACCCCTTCTCACTTCCTAAAATAAAATCAAGCTATTAGAGCTGAGGACATGTCAACGGCAAGAGATTATTTTCCTCACTTCAGTGGTCTATTTGATCCCTAATGACATCGATTCCAAATCGGAAGCGTGTAATCTAAAAACTCATCAATTCGGCTGTGAAAGATCATCGCACATCCTGGAGTTAATTTATTTCGTGTGCCCGTCTTATATCTACCGTTCATTCTCCTGTCTTTTATCGGATAGCCTGGACGACAAGAAGGTCTTTCAAAGACCAAAGGACATATGGTCTAGGAAGCGGGTATTTTTGCAGGGAGAATTCGCACAACCATCGAAAGGAAAGAGATTGAGAGGAATCCATGGAGGTAGGTAGTTGTGAAAGGATACAGAAATAAATGGGAAACACGGAAGATAACGTTAAGTACAGGTAAAGGATACCATAGACTTAAAGCCGGAGAGTGCTTCATAAAGATAAGGATAACAATTACAGTAATACGGATAGATCATGAAGAAGCAGAGCGTAAAATGTAATAGTTGGTGGGAGGAAAGAATGGTGATAGAAAACGGTAGAATAGGGAGAGAGAGAGAAGTTTTAAAAGATAAAGGAATGAAAGGCTAAGAAAAGTAAGAAAGTGGTTCAGATGGTACTGCGGATGTAAGCATCCCGAGGCTGGAATTATTACAAGTTTGTGAGTTTGGTTGCATAACTCTGAAGGGGGAGAAGTGCCACGAAATCCTTGTCGGGCATAAAAAAAGAGGAGTGTGAAGCCGTCAGAGTCACCTTAAACGTCTTTGGCGGGAGCCAATGAAGCATTAAGGTAGCTTTAAATCGAGCGTGAGACAAAAAAATGTATCCTAGAGAGATATAGAGGGACATCACTTGCATCGCGTTTTTCCCTCTTGCGAGCCGGTTTTTACGCGAAGAGGGAAATGCCCCTTTGGGTCCCACTACTCTTGACGCCCGATCTCGGTAAAGGTAAGGATAAAAAAATAAAACGAGAGGGTTGAAAGATGGAAAGTGAGAGAGGAGGACGGGAAGAGTGAGTGCGGTAGAAAGAGATAGCGAATCGGAGAGGAAAAGAAATCCTTTTCCCGGAATAAGGAGTGGGAAAGGAGAATAAACGTGCTGAGGTAAGGAAGGGTGGACAAAATCATCGCCCAGAGGAGGCAAAGGCCTTCCGGTTGGAAAAATGAGAATCGGGACACAATACGGGAGAGAGAAAGATCTCTTTGACAGATCCGAGGCGCCTGTTTGTTTTTTTTTTATATGATCGAAAAATAAACAAGTCTCATGGTCTCGCGTCTTAGTAAGGCCCCCGGTGTAGTTGGCGTTTCCGTTTAAGCAGTAGTGATTAAAAGGTCTCGTGTGTCACCCGCTGTTTCCTTTTTCTATGGAAATTTTCATCAAAAAAGATTTTTCCAATTTTCGAATTAATGAAAATTAATATTCGCGGCGAAATTTTTAATCGCGAGTTTTTAAGTGGAGGAATTGCGGCAAACTGCCCCGCCGTTGGAAATAACGCGGCATCGTGTGTTTGTTTGTTCTCCAAGGAATTGTGTTTTTTTTTAAACTTACAGAACGCCCTCTTTTTCCCACATAAATGTTAAAATTTATTCCCTTTCGTTTTGATCGCTTTTTAATGTCCTCGTTAAAACGTTTTGTTCTGCAATCCTTTTTTGTGTGAGGTAAGATGTCTAATTTGACGGCTTTGTTAGATGGCCACGCATTTTTCTGAATGCCCTTTACTTTTTATTCATTGACAGAGTAAAGAATACCATTGAAATAAGCCGAAAGGTTGTTCTTTTTACTCCTGAGAAAAAGGTCGTATTATGTTTTCGGCGTTGTGGTCCCATTGTAAACAGAAAGTTCTGAGTAACCGTTCCTTTTATGCTTATATAATTAGTCATCCAAAACCTGGCATGCGTTCCAAAACATTCGAAACATCTCTAAAGCATTCATCCTTGAAATAAACGCATGACCTGCGTAACGTTTGTAGTGTATTAGATTTTTTCACGAAAACATGAAAGATAATGATAACATAGATGTGAATAACTCTATGAAAATGAGAAATTTAACTCTTAGTATTTAAAAAGGTACAAAATCAGTTTGATGTGACTTTTTAATGACAACGCAGCTGCTTTTTTTTAACTGGCAGACCTCATATGCTTCATTTGAGATCTTTGCAAAAATCACTCAATTTAGCACATTTGTTTCTACACTCAAGCATATTATTATTTAGGCTTGGCGAATTAACAGGTGAATTCCTCTTTTCTTATCATTCCGACTTCTTGAACAAGTTCTATAAGATTTTATTGCTATTCAATGGAAATTAATTTGATTATGCCGAAAGATGTACTGAAGTGTGTTACTAATATTCCACAATTTTTACACTTAATTCATCGTAGGTTACCGCGATTCAAGTTGAAAAACTGCAGGTTACTTACAGTTTATACGCACACAACCGTGATTGGAAATTAACAGTAATGCATTTGTATCCTCATAGTCGTAATATGTCACTACATGCACATTATAAGTTCAATAGAGTGAAGTAGTGTTTAACATAACCGCCATGGATTTAAAAATAGAACTACTTTATGCGAAAATGTTTTCTGCGCGTATAGGTAAACAAGGCTCAGAAATGTGTAAAATCATGAATATAAAATTAAATGTGGATTTAATTCATTGCGGTAGAGTTTTTTATTGGCATAAGTGATTTTCTGTAGGATGTGAATGGATAATGAACCTCACAATTGGGCAACCGGCCACATCAAGATCTTAATCAAGAATTAATCGAATTGATGAATTAAAAACTCGTCATAGCTTGATAAAAGTATTACCGACAATGGATATTAGTTATGGAGTTGTTAATGGTTTTCTCCACGATGAATTTGACTACTTCCAAGTGAATGTCAAAATCATGGACGATGAATGAAAAGCAACTCTAGCTGCATTTTTATTAACTTTAAGTTAGCGTCATTTTAGATTAATTTTAATTGCAGCCACAATACCACCAAACTTACAAAAAACAATCCCATGATTTTATGCTCACAACTTAACACTTGGCTGCCCATAAAACGTTAAAAACATTTTTTAAAACCACCTAATTTTATGCCACATATCGTACAGTATATCTCTCCTAAAATTCATACCACGAAACTTAAACCTAATAGCCCCCTGATTTTATGTCTCCCCATTCTACAATAGTTTACCCCTAAACCGTACACCACCAAACTTGCAAGCCCTAGATTTATGCCACGCAAGTAACTCGCAGCTGCCTCTGCAATATGCTCCACCAAACACAATAATCTTATCTCATATCTTATGCAACACATAGTACACAAAATTACCCCTAAAACGTATGCTGCCTAACATTCACCCGTTAACCCTTCGTCTTATGCTACTCCTCTTACATTTTATTACCTCGAGAAAGTATACAACGATACTTGCAACAAATTTCCCCTTATTTTATGCCACTGATCTTACGGTAGCTTTCCAGACCCTAAAAAGTATAACAGCAAATTTACGGCAATCGTTCCCTGATTGTATACCACCAACAAACACCAGTTTGCCCTTAAACGATACTACCCAAAATACAGAACGGTTCCTATAACTTATACCACCAAGCATACTGGCATATTCCTCCAAAATATTCTTCTCAAGTAATAACTGTGAGTAAGACTTCTTCGAGATCAAATATTTCAGTACCTAGCCCTAGTTGTTACTTGTGATGAGTCGTGGTTTCACCATCTGATCCTAACGTAGCCAGTAGAAACACCCACGGAGTTCCCAACCTCAAAAGGCGAAGGATTGTTTAAGTGCTAGAAGAGTCGTGTATATAGTTTATAAATCGAAGTCATTTACGGTCACTGTATACCAAGAAGCCAAGGAGGAAAGGATTTGTTTCAATACGCTATGATGCCCTTTATTAGCATAACATAATTTATCTTCCTCAACAATAACGCACCTGCGTATTGCCCTCAATTTTGCCAACAATTCCTCTCAGGATCGGTGGTTCAAGATCAAAGCTCGCTCACCATACTTACCAGATCAACTGCCGTGCGATTTTTTTCTCTTACCGAAAGTTAAAAAGAGATGAGTGGTTAGCATTTTGAGTCCGATTACGATTATATTCAATGCATTGGCTTTTCACGTCCTAAATAAATGCAAAATGAGATGATGTAAGTGCACCAAAGCGGAAGGAGAGTATTCGAAGAGCTGTAAATAGATTTTCTAATAGCAAGTTATTTTAATTATACCCTTTTGCCATTTTACTTCCTTATCACTCATCCCATGTATGTATGTGTATGCATGTTACAATATAATTTAAACAGTATAGCAAAATTTCGTTGATTATGCTTAGCTAATCTCATTTAAAATTGATAATTACGCTTCCGCGAGAAAGCCATCCTTCTCGAGAGTTATATTTTTTGTAATATCTTCCTGCCCTCATTTTACGAGGCAGTTATTAATGGTAATAATTCCAAAATCCCGGAAGACGTCTTAAATAACCTTACTTCGTTCATAAATTCCGGGTGATATTTCCTTCCTCCTCGCCGCATTCGAGGATGTACATCGTGAAGTCATTTTTTAAGAAACCTCTTTGCTGCAGGATAATGCAAAATTTAAGGACAAGGCGGAGTTAATTTTCCCTCGAGTAAAAGGGAAGCGTTCCCTCGTTGCGGCGCTGATGTCTCGCGGGAGAGAGAAGAAGTAAAAAAGGTAAGGATCCTTGCACCGTTAAAAGCTAACCTCCCCGACGGTTTCTGCTTGGAATTCGGTATGGAATGAGATACGTGCAGTAATTTAATTTTCCGATTCTAGCGAGGAAGGAAGCGAAAGATATTTTGAAATGCACAAATGGAACTAGCTCGGTTTTTTCGACCTCTTTCCTCCTTAAACAATGATGGGGGATTTTCTTTTTTAAGGCGGAAGTGGGGGTCGCTGACCCTAAAATTACTCTCGATTTCATTAAGGTAAATTAATCTCGATTTTGATGCCGTGCCCATTTTGTTATAACTATGCAAGCTAGGCCATTCATGATAATAAATTTGTGCACAAAATTGTATTTGGGTTGAGTTGTATTTATGTGGTATTATATGTTGCAGCATGGAAATTAAATAATCGAAACGAATATTATATCGATCGTTCGTAGGAAAAAAATTGGCCACATTTGAAAAAGGTTAAGTAATACGTGACGAATATTTTGTTTTGATTGTATGTGTACATAGGTGCCTTTGAATATATTTAGTTTAGGCTTCCGTTAAACTTGGCTTCCTTTGTAATAAAGGTAAAGTACTCCTTTAGCCAAACAATTAGAGGGTTACAACACCCAATGCATTTCGCCCAGTCACTGTTGAAACAGGTTTTGCCCCTGACGATGCCCACCTTGTGGGCGAAATGCATTGGGTGTTGTAACCCTCTAATTGTGTGACTAAAGGAGTACTTTACCTTTATTAATCTTAGCCAAAGTTATTGAGCTACTATCAATTTCCTTTGTAATATTAAAGTTGCGTTACCAACGTTAAGAGACAGGCCAGAACGTTTTAGTTATAATATCCTTAATTGAATGTTACCAAACCCATTTTTTAAGACCCTCCAAAATAAAATATTAGGAAAGTGCTAAAAGAAAATGTCACGTCGCAACTAACAATTGACTAAACAGATTCGCACGTCGTATATATATATATATATATATATATATATATATATATATATATATATATATATAAACTCTGATCGAGTATAGCCATGGAAATCCTCGTCTTGCAGATACATACTTACTTTAAATCGCACGGTTTCGCTTAACGCGTTTTTGTTTTAAACATCTTTACAGAACTACTTCAAAATACACGACCATCAATTGCGCCATAGATCTTTTTTAGCCGATCTGCTAACATTAAAATCATTGCATTTTCGGACGTTATAGGAATTTTGCATGTTGAACTAAAGTTGGTGCTCAAACATCTATTTCGCAACTGAATCCGTTGAAGTGTACGTCATAAAGATGTTAAACTTTTTAAATATATTTCTAAGCCGTTTGTTTTTTAATGATTTGTCATTATATTTCTGCTGCCTATTGTATTTTTATATCTAATAAGTGTCATAGAAAATTTCTTAATGCTTCTATAGGCGATAAGATAATTCTGAGGATGGAAAGAATTTTAATGCAATATTATGGAGATGCACGGCTTCGCTATAAACGATCTATTCCAATAGCGTATAAACAGAATAGAGCGAGGAATGGGTGTGATTATTTTCACGAATTCGTGCTCTCTGCATTAAAATTTTGGATTGGTTATTTTGTTTTCTATGGTATTTATATCACCTATGGTCTCGGCTGTAGGAAGAAACATTGCATAAGAATTAGTTTAAGGGTGAATGATTAAAACCCCGCTCATTTCTTATTTTATGACGAGAAAAATATTTAAATAGCTCGAGTTTAAAATTTTCTTAAAATGTGTTCAAATCCGTTAAATTAATGTTAAGTGATATTTTTTGCCTTTTTTCTGAGTTCTCGCTAATTATATTTACTTAATAAACATACTCTCCTGGGAGAAACGCAATACTTTTATTGCGCTAATATTTCACCATAAACTCGTGTAAATCCGTATTGGTCGAAATCCCAAATGAACTAATAATAAACTTGTCTCCTTTGATATTCACCATTGATAAGAATTTATGAGTTTATAATTTTCGACATTTAGAACCAGTAATATTGGAGTGTGATATCGCTGATTTATAGTGTAGCATTGAGAGGCTCGAGTGTTGGTTCTCCGACCCGACGCCGCAACTTCATTGCCAACCTACAAATATTTAACTCCGCTAATTGCAATCGCATCTGGTTTAGGGCAATCTGATAGAATTAATCGAGCGGCAATAGGTAACACCATTCCAAACTGCCCCTTCAGAATAGACGCTCGAACGATTAATCGATGGACAGACTCGAGCATTGATTTGACAGAGAAAATGAAGCTTTTCCTTTAACGCTTCATTTCGATATTTCGCCACTAACCTATAGATATTAAATTATATGTCTTCCGTAACAAATAAAATTAACTGTAGGTAAAAGACGAGCTTAATTTATCAACATTTTAGTCAACTAATTGGAATATTTCATCAGTAATATTAAAAACCTAAGACACCCTCAGTGTTGAATAAACCCGTCAGTCTTACGCAAAAGGCCGCGAATAACCCGAGAGAACCAACGCATTCGAGACTAGAGAAAATATGAAAAACCAGTTCAAGTATATTTTCCCTTATGTATATATCTGTAGTTAGCATTATTTTTAAACAAACCAAAGATTTTACAATATTTGGAAATTAATATTGCATTTTATATACCTTGTTAAATAGATGGAGTTAAGATACATAAAGTTTGGGAACAGCTGCTGTAATGGTCTCTTTGACGGTCGTTTTTTTCTGACATTGTGTCGAATTTCTATTTGCACATAAAATAATCCTTCTCGCGTCAAATATTTTCTAATTTTCCGATGAGAAGAGGGATTTAATCTTTTCCAAAATCATCAAAAAAAACTTCATTCGCCTTTCTCTCTCTCACTCTCTCTATCTCTCTTCGCCTTCGAATTATCTGCCTGCTGCATACCCCCTACAGCCCCTTAATTTGGCGACATCTGCTTTGTCGCATGATACTTCATCCCCTTGCGTGGCAAGATTTGACACTCCCACATGCCATGCACCCATTCTTTCCCCTTCTCCCTCTTTCCATCCTACTACCCTTCCCTCTTCCTCCATTCCATACCATTTCTTCCATATCTCCCTAAACCATGCCCTTATTCACCCTTCTCCAGTCTTCATCTCTTAACATTTTAAAACCTCCTCTCTTCGGAATTTGTAATAAAACCACTTTCTGCGGCGCTCTTAAAACGTAACCCGGAGTCATATCTGGTTCGAAAACAATTATGCAATATCGTCTCTTATCCTCCCACACCTACATTATATCTCACTTCGGGAAAGTTTCTGCTAATAATTTCAACGCCTTTTCAAAATTGCTTCCTTTCTGTGTTAATGCGCGAGAATATCCTACTAAACGGTCATGAACTTCATGTGATATACTGTACAAAATAAAGCTCGGGCAAATATTCACGCGACATTGTTTTTCCGTTGTTTTTGCTCATTGCATTATACCAGGCGAATGATATACCATAACATCTTATGAAACCTTTTTAAATCTCTTGAAGGCGTTTATAATCTTCTCTGGGCTATTATTTTGAATAATATTTCGATATAAAATGTATATTTCCTTTCTTATTTTGATTGTATATTAAACAGATAAATCTCTTCATATATCCTACTAGGGGATTATCCCAAAAAACTTACCTTTATTCTTTAATCAACGAAATTTATGCAAGCTCTTTCTCCCACACAACTGTACTGCAAGATTCAGGTTTTGATTGATAGGGTGCCTTTTTGGAGTTTTAACTTCTATGAAGTAATAGTCATTATAAAAAAAGATGAAATTTAAAGTTTTTTATTTTTTTTTTCTTGTTTTACTTTCAATGCTTTTGGTAATAAAATATGCAAACTGTAGTTTTGTCATCGAATTGTTTTTGTTCTACTGAGGTATAAGTACAGGAAATATTTTTTAAACTCGAAGAGGAATTTTGCTAATATCTTCAATTATTTTAGAAAGCCTAATCTGACAAAGCGAATATATAACGTTTAACATTCTTTCCAAAATGCCACTTCGCAAAAAATATATGCCCTTTAAAGTAAAACTGACGCTAATTTGCGAAACGGTTGCACTTTTTTGACCGTACTGGCACTAGCCGACCGCCTCAGGAAATAGTATAATAGAGAAGTGATGGATTTATCAACACATCATCGCTCTGTGAAAAGCACGCATGCACACACACGGTGCACATGTGACGCGATATTTTTATTGTAAATCTGCCTCCGCGGTTTTTCCTTCATAGCGAGAGGAAGACAAAACGCAGCAGAAAGCGAGCGAACCGATACGAGTCGGATAAAGAGCGCCCGTCTTCCCAAACTGTCGCTTCCACCGCCGGCCGTTATAAACAAATGCGCTGGCGATCGTTAACTCCTCTCAGTTTGATAGTCCATGAAAGTCCTCGTTCTCACCCATGCCGTCGAATGGCGCTGCCGGCAAGGGAGGGAAACATCTCCATACCTCTTCAATTCCTTCTTTCTCTCCTCTATCTCTCTTCTCTCTCCCTCTCTCGCCTTCTCTCTCCTCTATCTCTCCTTACAGCCTTCTCGAAAGCTCCTCCATCTTTGGAGCGAGATGATGTGTGCCTTAATGTCTTTACAGCCAAAGGGGTCGTAAAAATCAATGCTCCTCCATTCCTGGGGTGCTTATTACGGAGATACTACACCAATCAATGGAAGGATTTACGGCGTTTCCGGTGCAATTAAACGGTCATCTTCCGGGGAGGAATCGCTCCTAAACGCGAGGCTTCTTTCTACCCATTTTTTTATCGTCGACTAATTCTCTAATTTTAAGGACGGCGACGTTCGGAAAGGAAAGAAAACCAAAGGAATCAAAGTTAATGATTTATTTACTGTCCCCGTTAAGAGAGATCGACTTCGAAAAATCCGCGAGTGGAAGATTAACTTCGCAGGTCTCCATCTTGGTCGCAAATTGTAAAAAAAGTGAAATGTTTAAAAAAATCACGAATAGTCACAAAACTTGAAACCATTCTGAAACGATGAATTGGCCAATGAACGTTATACAATAATTTATATAGGTATTTGTGGTATTTTATAGACAGCATTATTACTCACCCCGTACAATCTGTCTCATCCAAGGTGCTCCTCTCCATCTTCTTTTAAAAGCAACCAATATTCCTTTACTATTCCCAACTCGTTCCCAAAATTCTCTTTTCTACTACTATTATACTTTCAACAGACCGTCAACTCCCAAAACGACTCCCCCATTTATTATCTTCATTCCTTATGATTTTAAATTAAGCTCTTCTCTTCTGCTATTGTATTTTACATTTGTTCCTCTCAGTTCAGCGAAGATCCTCCATCCTATGTCATGTCTTTATCTCGGAAGCTTGTAATCTGCTTGAAATGGTTAGAGGTTAGAATACAGAATATTTCGTTACGAGTTTTTTGTGCGATGTAATTTTTGCGCAATATGAAACGACCTATCATGAGTTCAGAGAACTAATTATCGCCGATTTTTTCTTTCAGCTCGTGGGAATTATTCCTCGTATAACTGGCATTCTACTCGTGTTCTTTTGGATTTCATTCTATTTTTTTATCTACGGAGCAGCTTCAGTCGGCGAAAAAGATGACCTTTTTTCCGTCAGATCGATCGCTCTCATCAAGATCCCTTCTCCTCAAATCCCAATTCCGTTCTGGTTTTATTACCTTCGTCAACTTCCCCCACCACTGCCCCTTCTTTCGGAGCTTTCTCGATTCTAATCTCTCTTCCTTTGGTCCGCGCGGCGATCGCTCTTTTCTCTTTTATAGCCTATCATGTTTTTACGAACTGCTCTTGCCCTTTACCTAATTTATTCATACAGCTCTGTCCATTATTTCTCTAAAGTGCTCCTCGTTCCCGATGGATTGCATACTACTTGCGAGAGGTTTTAACTCATATCTAATTATTATTTCGTTTAATCGGAATGTAATGTAAACTAAGCAGAGACGTATCTGGGAAATATTGGCGCCCATGGCAAAGTTTTAGGAAACGCTATAGTTATGTAGAATATAACCATTTCCTGCATTTTATAGAGTAGAATATGATTTAATCACATATAAATTTAACATTTGAGTGCTAAATTAATACTTGTTGGTCGGAAAATTTTTTTTGGCATGAGAGTGGAGGGAAAAAGGCACGAATATACGCGGTTGCAATCAGATATTGGTCACGATCCTACCGCCATTGCATCAAGGCATGCTCGAGCTCTGCCAATTTTAATTCTAATGATATATTTTTTATATATGAGGGAAAAAGTAGACTGCGGTGAAAAATTGAAAATTTAAAGTTAAAGAAATTTATTTAACAAAAACTTTTTTTAAAAACAAACTCCTAAACCGTACGAATCTCAAAAAAAATTTTAGAGGTAAACTGTTAAAATATATTAAGTTTAGGTAAAATGTTTTTCCATGCCAGGTACTTGATATCACAAACAAATGTCTGATGGTTTATGCATCTCACGACAACGACAGGGACCGAAGAGACTAAATACAAAGAAACACACGCACTCAAATTTAATCACGCAGGTCTCTAATTTTTTTAATGGTTTAGGAGTTTGTTTGAAAGAATTTCTGTTAATAAAATGTTTTGAATGTTTTATTTCTTATTTTTATTTATTATTATTTTTATTTATAAAAATCAGTACCGCATAAACCGTAATATTAGAAACTGCATGAAATTTATCAGAATATCTCCGGTTCGATGTCGAATGGGAAGCATTTGATGTCGACAAAATTTTGCTGACTGACACCCCTCACGTATTCCGCTGTTGGCTAAATCGACTATTGCCGCGGCGATTGTTCGATCTGTTTTAAGCCATAATCGTCGCAATGCCCTCAACGCCATCTTGTAATGGGAAATTTTGTGATATCCTGGCAACTATTTCAGCTCTTGAAATCCACACAAGAGACCCATTATTACACTTTTCTATGCACGTCCTGGAATCCTTAGCGACCGAGAGGTAATGGCAGCGTTGCTCCTGAGAGTCAATCTCGAAAGCTGCATTACAGGAGAAACGATTTTAACTACCGAAACGGTCATTGTCCATACACTTCAATCATAACGCTAACCTACAGTTCACTCGGTTAAGTTTGATAGTTTCGTTAGGCGATAAATTTCAGGATAATATCACATAATGCGATTGACTTCGTGGAAACCGGATGGAGAATAAATTTAATTGTAAAATAGGTTAGTAATAACTCATTGTTTTAGAAGTACAGAACAACCTCATTAGTACAAACTTAAAGACGTTTAAAATTTTACGATTTGCGTAAATAAGGTTTTTTAAAACGACCTTATTATAATAATTAACCTAAACCTAGCTTCGACAGAGGACTGAATTACAAAACGAGCCTTTTGTATCAACAGAGATTGCGCTATCGAGATTTTACTGCTATAAGTATTAGAGGCATCTAAAACGATAAAATCATATTTAATTTCAATGAAATTTGTTTGTTCCCTATATTAAATATAATAAAGGGGCTTATTTCGTTCCAATAATCTACAGATTCTTTCGTTTTTGCCCCGTCTCCCATTTGGAATGATAAATCTGCGACCCACTAACGACAATTCGTGCGCCTTTCTCGCACGCCCCATATCGCCGCTCCTCACCCAAAACCCTTACGAACCCATCCATATAATGCCATCCTCCATTCCCATATTCTCTGCCTTAACCCCCCGACACTCACATTCCGAGGGGATTCCTTTTAAGCGCCTTAGTCGCAGATTTAGTCACAGTGGCAAAAGGCTTCACCATCGAAAGATTACACACGCTCTTTCTTACGGCGCCGTATTACTCCTTAGCCTCCCAATCCCTCACCCTCTCCCCTTTCGGCCCCTCCCTCATTCGAATGCCCTCCCCCTCTTCCGCACAAGCATTCCCTCTTCTCCCATCGTCGGATTATCCTCCTTTTTGGATAAGTCCTTACATAAAAGGGGTCAGGAGGCAATCATTGCCTTTAACTCGGGAGGTCATCAATGACCCCAATAAAACCCCTACCGATTCTCTCAAGTTATATCCATAACTCTCTATCCGTTTCTTAAGACTCCTATTCCGTAAAACGTCCTTCCCGCTACTCCGAAGTGAACAGTTATACTGCGTGGGAGGATAGCCTACTTCCAGGATTGGTGTCAAAATCGTGCCAAACGAAGGTATTGCGATTATGGTGGCTGCCATATAATGTTTTATTTTCACTTTCCCGTGTGAGAAGTACATTGAGCATTGGCCCGCAAAAGGGTTTAATGTTGGACGTGAAAGACTTTTTAGAAATTTAATATCGGTTAACAATGCGTAAAAACTGTCAAAAACGCATAGCGAAAATTTAATATTTTGTAAAAGGAAACCGTCATGAATTAAAAATGAAAATTGTAATTAATTACCTTATGTATCTTAAAATAACCGGCTTCTTTTAATCGTTAATATAGAATTGTCTCCTGCTTATATATTCTCGTATTGATATATTGATATAGGTGGGCCGCGGATAACTTCCTGTAGCTTAGGTTGGTGGTATTATCAAAAAGGTTGGGGAAAGCTGATTCAGAGAATGTGATTTGGTCGCGTAAAAGTTTGAATTGATATTTTAGTCAATATGCACGTTTTAGGTGCTCCGGTATCCGGAAATGAGTTTCTTAAAGAAATTCTGTCTGTAAATAGTATGCATTCTGTCCTCTTTGCGCGCCTATAGAGACTAAATGGTTCTACAAAATCCTAGTAAATCTCGTATTAACATAAGATGCCACATTAATAGAATCGTTGTTGAAATATAGCATATTGCGCAGCAAAAGAGGAAAGTTAATTCTTGCTTTTTTTGCAAAATTTAGATTTTATCTTGCAGGTTATTTATACTAAAAATTATCCAAATTTAGAACTTTAGGTCATAAGCGATACCACACAATTCGTATGTCTCGAAATTTAACTGCATAAGAGTCCAATGACATCCTAATATAACGGATTTTACGCCCAGCAACGCCAAGCAAACTATCCATTCAATAATGTAAACATTGGTATCATTGCATAAACAGAAAGCGTGCAAGAGTTGCACCGATTTTTTTCTTTGGTTTTCTCGAGTGATTTTTTCTCGTTGTTAACTCGCAGTCGATTGTATATCATTCTAATCCTTAAGGGATTAAAATTGACAACTCGAAATATTTTTAAATTCCACTAAAGATAATTCGTCATATTTTTAGTGGCCCGTGAGGTGAAACAGAACGATGAATCGCTTGAATATGTGTATGGGTGTGAATCCCCTGTTCTCCTCGTTCTGTGTTTTTGCTTTTGTTTTGCTTCCGTGTTTAGAGCCAATTTTATCATAGAGGGGGACTTTATCGCGGGAATACTGCCCATAAAAATAGACAGAAATATAATTAGTGCTCCCATTCCTTCTCCTAGTAACCAGTTTTGATTTTGTGGACCAATACTACATGAATTATTTTTATTTAATGAATTATAGCCACTTAAGGGGAGGTGAAGAGAGAATGATATCATTTTCATCGTTTAAAATTATACGGGCAATATAAATATTTTCGAATTCCTTGTATAAAAGTAGATAACGCATTTTCGAATTATTG
Organism: Tanypteryx hageni; assembly: GCA_028673005.1. Lineage (NCBI taxonomy): Eukaryota > Metazoa > Arthropoda > Insecta > Odonata > Petaluridae > Tanypteryx > Tanypteryx hageni. The sequence continues at coordinate 50,857,876 of CM054113.1, forward strand.
GCCATAAAAATTTACATAACCATGAACAAGGAAATATCTTGCAATTTTTCCTTTGATATAAGCAGAGGTTTTGGTTATGGCGTGAAAAAAACATTCATTGAAGGGATTTTTATAACATCTACAAATGTCATATTTAAAATGAATTTTATTGTAATTTAATCAACAGTAAAACATGCTCAGTTTTTTCTTTTCTAATTTATTTAGTAGATAGTACAGTAATCGTAAATCCAGCTAACCGTCAGGGAAGAATTCTTCAAATGCAATCATTATTTTTTTAATTCCATAATTCCATTATTAGAGTCTATAGTAGGTGTGCTTATTCGGATTTTAAAGTGATGACAAGAGTTTTTTGTAGATTTTTTTCGCTAATCGGCCATTCTCTGTTCCGAGCCCATATGCCCACATCGAGGCTGTCGCTTTGAGCCTTACATCGCAAGATACGCTATACTTAACACATATTTTAATATCTAAATTTTCTCTCGAATTATGTAAGCTAAAAAACTATTTCGTTTTCTCTCTCCAAGAAATCGTTTCCGAAAGCTGATACATACGAAACGAATAAGATATCTAAAACTCATGACTATTAGCACAGTCAATTCTATTTTTGATAGTAATGATTCCAACTATTTTTACATACTTTAGCGAATCAAGCTGCCTATTTTCATTTCCTCTCTTAATGTTCATACAAGAATATCTTTCTTTCCATTAACTTAGACCAATATGTAAGTTCAGTTGATATACTAGTTGGCTCCAATAGCTGGGTGCAATGCATCTGTAAGGAGACTCGTCTACAATAGATTCTAACAAATAACTTTTTTGAATTAATACTTGAGTGTTTAACGGAATTTACCTAAAACAAATGTAGTTTCATCAAAGTCAGGTCACTTTGGCAATCGACATTTATAAATTTCAAAATTATATTTTGCCGTTAATCCTAATTTGCGAGTTAAATGCGGAAAAAGGTCTCTCATTCAAATTAATTATTTGGCACTTTTTAAAATGAAATTGATGGAATGATATGATCCGAAGATCCTATGCAGACAGGCATAAGCTGTGAAAGTTGGAACAATTTTTGAAACGAGAAAAAAGTCTGCTATGACCGGGAATTGAACCCGGGTCTTCCACTTGCCGGGCGGATATTCTACCTCTGAACTATCGTAGCAGAACATTTTCTCTCGTTTCTGAACACGGATGTTTTCCTTGGTGGGACGGGAACTAGCCAAGCTAGTATCAAACTGCCCCAACTGCCTCACCATTTGAGAGGGAGGAGTTTCTTTCGATGATCCTCTTTGAGGACATCTGTTGGGGCAGTTTGATACTAGCTTGGCTAGTTCCCGTCCCACCAAGGAAAACATCCGTGTTCAGAAACGAGAGAAAATGTTCTGATACGATAGTTCAGAGGTAGAATATCCGCCCGGCAAGTGGAAGACCCGGGTTCAATTCCCGGTCATAGCAGACTTTTTTCTCGTTTCAAAAATTGTTCCAACTTTTTAAAATAATGAATGATTTTATCGTAGGTCATGTGTATAAGATGATATATGGCATTGGTTTTGGATTCATTGAGATTTTTTTAATTCATGCTGAAAGATTTATCAAGAAGCAATAAATTAAGTGCAGAATATGTTTTGAAAATTATAGTGGAACATTTTCAACATTTGTGTATTGAATATTATAACTCAAAACCGCGCATTAGGCGTCGACGCTTCCTCCGTATTAGAATATGAATCATGATTGAGATGCGATTAACAAATTGCGAGCTCGAAAATATGACAGACACCAACAGCTTCCAACCGCATCGAGTCGCATTACTATTTTGCTCTTTGACATTATGACTCCAGTCACTCGAATCACTCGAATCAATCCATCTCCGATTTCTTTATTGGGAAGCGTTCCAAAGGCTTTTTCGCCTTGATTAAGCCTTTTCAAATCCGTGGCCTTGTCTTGATTAATGCGTGCAACGAAATGAGCAGCGAACAAATGGATTCCATACGTTCCTTTCCACTCAACGCAAAGAAAGCCACTAGCTCGATTCCCAATTTCACTCTAGCGTCGTTGCCATGACGTTTTCAATCCCCGTGGAGTCTCCTCCGGGCCTTTCGCCGGATACGTTTCAGCGGTCCCATTTGCCTGCCCTTCCCATCATCACCCCCTGCCACTCACTCGACCTCGAAATCCATCTCCCTACTCCCGTTTTTCCCCTTCCTTTTTTTTTCTCTCTCTCTCTCTCTCCCTCTGCGGATTACCTCCTTTCCTCTATCCCTCTCGTCCTAAAGCTTCCTCTTCTCTTCAGTATTAATGTTCCTCTTCCTTTCATAATGGAGTATCTGATATCACTGTCGCACCAAGCCCGAGATGAATGCTTACTTTCATCTCTTGCGCTATTAATTCTTTAGCACGATAGCACGATATCTATCTCTCCTCAATGGTAACGATCATCTTTCTAAGAATCGTTGAGCGCGTCTTTTATAAATTTTGAGTAATTTATTTCTGTTAAATATTCCAACAGCAATACTTTATAATCCAGATAACATTTTAACAACTTTTAAACAACACTAGTTTTTTAAGAGATGTGAAATAAATTTAATAGAACGATCTCAGTCTTAGATATATGTTTATGGCGCATAAAATTGAATAATTATCAAACTACTATTTAATAATAACCAATAATTTTAAATAACTAATTAATATTTAATTTATTGGCAAACTTTTTAATAGTTATCTAGTTACTGCACCTTAGAATTATTCATTAACATCCATTACAATCGATTATAAACAGTTTCCTGGTATATTTCGTTCTTAACTTTCACATAACATTTACATTTATCATTATTACTAATTTCTCCACTACACTTGAAATAGTTCTACGCTATGGAGTTAATTTGTAAATCATGCGGCGTTGGACATTTTTTAACCGAGCAAAAAATGCTCCCTGAGTACAATACCACACAATATGCATTTCACTTTACTGTTCGGCTGCACTTCATTAGAAAACAAATTAAAAGTCTTTTTATAGCGTATTTTTATGCCACGCATAGCAGCAAGCCACCAAAAACAAAACATCTGATGTGGCCGCAACATGACTTTCTCCACACCTGTAATATTTCTAAAAATTCCAAATAGGTTAAAAGATAATAAATATTATAAGGAACTGCGAGAAAAATTTAAAGCCATTAAAAAGGACAGAAATAAACTCAAACCGTTGCCTTCTGGTATTGAATATAGCTAGGAAGCTCCAACAATTAAGAAAATAAAAAGAAGCGTTACTAAGACGTAACTAAGAATAAATTACTAACAATAGTCGTCGGTAGGTGGCGTGGTGGTGGCAGCTAAAAATATAAGATATCTCTTAAACAATGCATTATATGGAAAAATATATCAAACAAAGGTTGTAGAAAATTTAAGTTTCTACAACGTTCATTCTGATACATTTTTGCATTTATCAAATATTAAAGCAAATATTTAAAAATACGGATAAGGGACATGAATAAACTCCCAATTCCGGTTTAGCGATTTTTACCAAAAACTAATCAACTCTTGTTCCTTTTACTAAAATATTAAATATAACATTTTGCGTTGACCTAATCAATAGTTTTTGAGTTAGAGCACCCACGAAATTTTTATCACATACACACACACACACACACATCGAGGAAATGGTCAAAACGGGTTTATGGGACCTCAAAACGTGTATTCCCGTTGAAATCTTGAAACTGTTTTTTTTCATGAAAACAATACTTTCTCTATACTTCGTATATGGAGAAAGTAAAAAGTATGACAAATCTATACGTTTGCCTGAAATTACTGATATAAAGCGGATTTTTTCTTCTCATATTACTTAATATATTATATGTTTATGTAATACGTAATATACTGCTAGAGTTACTGCTTTATTTAAATAGAGGAAAACCCTTTCTATCCCAACGTAAATGAATCCATTAAGGAAAAGAAATCGCTAGGAACTTACCATGACGACCGAAATTTTCCCATGACTACAGACAAAAACACCACTTACCGCCCAAAAATAAAATCTTCATTGTGAGGCAGCTAGCGCAAGCGGAAATATGACTAACGCTACGGCATAACAATAGCAATAACCGCAGACATCCCAACTTACTCGACTTACTTCCTTCGACTCGCTACTTAAACTCGAGGCGAACAAAATGCGGCTTCCTTTCCTTCCTCGACCATAATAATAGCCCTCTCCGCCTAAAACCCCTGCTATTCATATCCCTTGCCTTCATTTCGCCCGGCCTCCATTCTTCCCCCTCTCACTCGCACAGTTATTTCATGGATACCTAGCGCCGAGATCCTTTCTAGCCCCTCCTTCCTCTTAAGTTGTACAATTTTTCTTTCTCGTCTTTTACTGTCTCTCTTATACCTTTCATTCAGCTTCTCTCTAATTATCTTCCCTCGGATCCGTTTTTCCGCAAACTCTTCGTCCCCCTTTCAACTCTATTTCTCACTCAAACCTTTTTATCCTCCCTTTCCTCGTCCAATCTCACTCCATCACCGCTCAACCCATCATACCATCCCCATTATTCCCGGAACTAAATGGAAATGATCCGCGATATGTAAGATATAAGGGCGCTGATTTCGCTCATGCGCAGTCGGAATACCTCCCTCGATGTTTCGTCTCTTTTTCCAGCAGGTGTGGTGGTGTTGATGAGCTTTTTATTCCTATTCCACATTTACTCCAAGAACTCTTCCGGTCCATTCTCTCTCTATCTCCTATTCCGGGGGCGAAGCCGCCATTCCGCCCGGAAATGCGGTCCTCTTCTCCTGGGGGTTTCGTCACTCCGGTCGCTTCTGGATTTTCGCCCCCGTACCTTTCCTTTGCCAGACGGTTTAAACACTTCCTTTTCCACTGGTAGTTTATTTCCGTGACCTTTAACCCCTCTGACTTGGCCTTTATTCTCTATACAACTCGAATGCGACAGGGAACAAATGGCAATATAAAAATTAATTTTTATAAATAGCTTTTAGCGCATTTCTTAATGCGCTTACGGTTTCACTTATACACCCGCCTGTCTGTCTGTCTGTGTACTTGCTTAAATTAAAATTGTGAAAAAACCGTATATAATAGAGAGCTGAAACTTGGTATTACGATTTCTGTACTGCTGTCATTTGTTTTTCATTAGATTTGAGATTAGATTAATTATTATAGATAACATCCCATAATAAGAAACAAAGGTGTTGGAATGACTGTTATGCATGATCGCATAAATCTGAAATTAAAATTTGACATTTGAGAAGAAGATTCCCGGTCAGGTACAGGATTTTTTTCTCCTTCTCAAATGTCAAAATATAACATCCATAACAATAGTTATTTATGTTGCATTGTTATTTATAGTAATGAGTACTCTATTTGCATTTCGGGAAAACGATTAACTCATAGGCGACGCGTTTCTGTATGTGCGCATGCGCAATTTGGAATTTGGATCATAAATCCGTCAAGAATACATAATGCCGGTGAGTATAGTAAAAAAATTAAAAAGAGAGATATAGTAAGACGGGGAGAGAAAATAGAAGGAGCATTCGCCCTCTTTTAGCGGGTTCTTGAACTGATTAGGCCTCAGATGGCGGAGTCGAAAGCCCACCTTAGAATTCCATATGTAACATTTCCGCCGCCCAGGCAATGCCAAGTTAATTAGTTAAAATGCCTCTGTTCCGTTAATAAACTCGCTGATATTTTCACGAAATAGTTTCACCTATTATATAAATGTCATTAATACGATAAAAGTGATTACGTTTTCGACCATTAAAAATTTATAGTTTTCTTTATAAGGTACCAAGTAAATATATTACCGATAATGGAGAACCTAGGTGGTATAATCGGCAGGTTAGATGTTCTCTCAGGAGACAAAGAAAGCTTCACTCAAAACTTAAATGCGCCAAAAATAATATGTCACAGGAGGTAATAAATACAATTTCAAACAAGTACAGAAATTGTCGGACTTGGACTAAAAAGATTATGCGCAAGGCATTAATGAACTTTAAGAAAAAGATTCTCTGTGAACATCTAAACGAAAATCCCAAAATCTTTTGGTCTTATGTTAGAGAAGTTCAAGATCGACGCCCAACCGTAGCACCATTAAGAAACGACAAAGGAGAGGTAGTTTACGATAGCATTGATAAAGGAAACTTGTTAAACTCATTTTTTCAAAGCGTATTTACGACCGAAGTGGAGAAAAGGAAGGTCGATCCACCCGAACCAAGCGAAGAGAAGATGAACGATATACTTATATCAGCGAAAGGTATAGCAGAACAGCTCAAAATCATAAATGCAAATAAATCCCCGGGACCGGAAGAGATACCAGCTAGAGTATTAAAGGAATTAGCGTTAGAAATAGCACCTTATCTCGAAACAGTTTTCAGTAAGTCACTTAGTCATGGCGTTATACCTAAGGAATGGAAATTAGCGTATATAACTCCGCTTCATAAAGGCGGGAAAAAAGACGACCGAGAAAACTACAGGCCGATTTCGCTAACCTCAATATCTTGCAAGATTCTAGAGCACATCATCGTTAGTTCTGTGATGGACTTCTTAGATAGCCAGGACTTGCTCAGTAAATATCAGCACGGTTTTAGGAAGGCAAGATCTTGTGAAACACAGCTCGCTCTGTTTGCACATGATATACTACGATCCGGTGATCGAAAGACCAAGCTAGACGCGGTTTTTCTTGACTTCAAGAAGGCATTCGATAAAGTCCCTCATATTAAGTTATTGAAAAAATTACAAGCCTGTGGAATAAATCGAAAGATAATCGAGTGGATCAGGGACTTTCTCAATGATCGGGAACAAATGGTAGTCATAAATGGATTTAAATCAGATTCGGTCAGCGTGTCCTCCGGCGTTCCACAGGGAAGTGTCATCGGTCCCCTATTATTCCTTATATACATAAATGACTTAGATAATGTTATTACAAGTAAAATCAAGTTATTCGCGGATGATACGGTAGTTTACAGAGAGATTAACAGTCCTGCTGATCAAGCATTACTTTCTAACGACCTACACGCAATTCTCGAGTGGTGTAAAGAGTGGCAATTAGAGCTGAACTTAGGTAAGTGTTCCGTCATGAGATTCTGGAGAAACAAAGAAATTGAGGCGATGAATTACAGTATGGAAGGCGTACATCTAAAATTATCCGAATCCGTCAAATACTTAGGTGTCATTTTAACAAGTAACCTCTCGTGGGACACACACATACGAAATATATCCGGGAAAGCTAAGCAAAAACTAGGATTCATCAAACGGATAGTAGGTAAAAGCGAAGAAAAAGTCAGAGAGACATGTTACTTTTCTTTAGTTAGACCGCTGCTAGAGTATGCGTCGAGCATATGGGATCCGTACGAGAAAGGTTTAATCACCGAGTTAGAGAAAGTGCAGCGAAAAGCTGCTAGATTCGTCAAAAATTGTTATGATAGAAATATAAGCGTTACAGGCTTGATACAGGACTTAGGATGGGAATCACTAGCTGAGCGTCGATCACGTGCTAGGTTAAAACTTCTTGAAAGATTTAGAACGAGTACTTTCTCCAGCGACGTCAAAGAAATAATAAGAACTCCCACCTATATCGGTAGAATGGACCATCCTCGTAAAATAAGAGAGATAGCCTGTAGGACAGAGAGATACAAAGGCTCATTTTTCCCTAGAACGATAGCTGAGCAGAATAAAACTTGCGATCAAAAAGAACCTCGCGTAGGGGCGTAAACCAAGGCCTAATTTTGGAGTTTTCCCCTTGGTGTTAATACACCCCCTGCCACACACCCTTGCGGTGGCTTGCAGGGTAAACTGTAGATGTAGATGTACTGTGATCTGGCATAATATTCTACTTTGATGGGCGTTTCACGAATATTCCATCTCAGTTCTGATGTTTGCAAACCAAAAGAACACGATCGCTTGCATGGAATGATATAACTACTTATACAAATAAAATTACAATCTATGAATTTAGATAATTACTATACAACAGTCATCCATCTCTGATGAAAATTATTATTATAGCTCGATCAATTTCAGTCTTTCTAATATATACTTCTAAGGTGATCATTTCTACTGCAAAATTTTGATTAGTTTTAATTTTAGTTCTTAAACAAATTTGTAGAAATATTTAGACGTCCCATCCATTATCTTTAATCTGCAGGGAATGACACTAAAATATCTGCAATTCATTATCGTTTAGAACTTATTCACACCGGTTTGCATTCCATCATTTTACTGTAGATTATTTTTATTTTCATTAGCAATTTTATCATGTATATGTATTTATATATTTTATACGCAGTAATATTTTCTTTTTTGTTTTTCAGGTAAGTCCAAATGGAATTCAATACGGGGAGTCCTCATTCGGCTGATATACGTGTATAAAGGGATGGCTGATTTCGGTAAGTCTTGGTGCCAAAAGCCTATCGAGAAATAAAAGTGATATTATTTACGCTTAGGCCATATCCTGTATAAGCATTCTCTCCTGTCAAACTTAATTAACCCATTCGCAAAAAAGGTAGAATTCCTTAATAAGAAAACAAGATAGGAATTCTCGTGGAAATAAGTCTACAATGTTTCTGCGGACCCATCGAGAGGAAAGTAATTAATCACGCGGAGAGATGCGGGTTTTATTTCTATTGAGATAAGAAATTCACCGCGCATGCGCAAACACGAAGCTTGCGCAATCGACGGAAAAAATATCAGCTTCGCGGTCTAAAGATCTATTTTATATTCCCCCCGCCTTCGTACCCTTTCCCTCTCTCCTCCCACCCTCGCAATATCATCCCGCTCTTTCTGCAACGATATATAAAAAAGAAACGCCTTCTAGTTCGTCTCGTCACCGCAACTCGATGCGAGGGCGTCGGTTAGAGGAGAAAGCGACGAAGGGAGGGGGTCATTAATATCAATCCTCCTCCTCCGTAAGGAATCCACATTCCCCGCATGCGGTTTCGCGTGTCATACATTCATTTACCCGCTCGGATATTTTTTCCCACCGGGTTCCCTCTCCGTGATTCGCCGCCGTCGTACCCATTTTGCCGCTGACGGAGAGAGAGTGAGGTTCTCGTGTTTACCATGTCTAGTAATCGATCTGTCTTATTTTTCGTGCGGCCTGAACCCTCCTCCGACCTCCTCACCCCGAATCACCGCCCACGCCGTTCAAAGACGGGAATTTTCGACTCTCTTGGCGTCTGCATGATAGGGTCGACAGACTTGTCTTTTTGTTTTCGAGGGCAGGGTCAAAGAACCCTTTTCCACGGCGGGGTCGAAGGGAGAGGTAATAATCGCACGTGAAAGATACCTCCCGAGTGTTTATTACCCTGGCCGCGTATGTTTCACTGCCATTTCGACTTTAATAGCTGTAGGAGACTAAGAGATTAATTCTCCCCCCCCCCCCCCATAACGCAGCACACGTTTTTTTAGATGGCGTGACTGTAATATAGACCGTTTTTTATCCCGGGAAACTGATGCGGGATAAAACGTTCGGCGTCGCGTATGAGGCGATAAATTAACACGTGACCCCTAGTATCGCCTTCTTTGTTTTTTCCTTCAAATGCTTAAATGCATCTCAAAGAAGCTTTTTGGCGTTGATGATTTTCGATGCTTGTCACTAAGGGAGTTTTTCCTCGGATTTACTGCTCGTAGCACGCGCTTTCACATAAAAATATTTAGAATTGTTTGTCATTCTATTGCGACCAATTATTTTTCCTCTCCTATCACCATTATTTAAATATTTATGATACCTTTTTTTGAATTTTTCACTTCTGTGGTAATTTTATATTTAAACGATGGCATGACGTGAATGTATAACTTAAATTGGGACATTTTTTTACTTTATTTAAAACAATTTTTGCAAACTATGAATTTAGATGGCATACTTCAATTATAAGGAACTTTTTATGAGAAATAAATACTGAATTGCGCCGACGATACACCTATACTTCGTAACACTTTTCTTTATAAATTCTATGAAACTTCCTATTGGTCACAATAAAATAATGTTGGTATTATTATCAACGTAATATTTGGACAAATGGTACACGAGTTAATTAACGGTCGCAGTAAAAATAACCATCGGTAACTAATATGACATATGCAGTGTATATTTAATTTATTGAAAACAAAATGTGATCTCTTATTTATGGCTACATTTGAGAATGCTTTCAAGCATAAATTTAGATCAGTCATGTGTTGCTCTTCCGTTTAGCGTAAGCTATCTTTGATTGATTGGTATACAAGGCAATGAGGCTGAAATTGAAGTATATTGTTATTTTTTAGGGAAGATAACCCTATACTGGATCAGTAGTACGGAACAAATCGGTTATGGACATCGTCAACTCATAAAACAGGTTTCACATATAAGTAAAACAAAATTGAAATCAATAATGTGCAAAGCACCTGCTAAAAGGAAAATAATTTTGAATAACACGGACGAGAAACGTTTACGTCGACCATACACACTTTATATGATCTGTATCAAATATACAAGTTTAATGTGATGCTTAATTTAAAAAGTTCTTTTTCCGAATCACATGTGATGTTCATTATCAGTGTTTTTCAGTATACGAGTATTATCGTTCATGTGCATTCTTAAAATGCTATTTTGTAACGTTGCACCTTGGTTTTTCGGCAATCATTACCTACTTCTATTCTTTTGATACTTGTTTAACTAGGTTGCAGAATATAAAGGTTATGATCGGGTTTTAATGAAGTTCTTCACATGTTCTAAATTATTTTAGATTATATGCATGACAAGATATATGGTGTTATGTATTATATTAAATATACTCTATTTAACTATAGTCTAGGAGGAATTTAATGAGAATAATCTTCATTATGAAAGCGCGTTTTCTTGTTCATAAGATTAAGCTATTCGAGATCAAATAGTGCAGGCAAGAAAAGGGCAATTAAATAACTTCAAGTGCATACATACATACATTCATACATACATACATACATACATACATACATACATACATACATACATACATACATACGTACGTACGTACGTACATACACACATGCATGCATATATATAATACATAAATTGTGAAAATAAATGGGTAATTCACGACGAAGGTATTACGTGAACATACAGTGAACATATAGTCGATTGTATTATTAATTACAATTGATAAGGAAATTAATCGGTGAATCAAAAATTCGATATTTCATAGGCATAAACACTGGCATTCAGATCGTAGACATTATACCAAATCAATAATATTTTCTTTTTTGACATTATATACATAAAATCCTTATTCTGCCCGTCCATTTGTTGGTCCTTCAGCTGGTCCGTCAGCCGGAACGCTCCATACAAATCCCCATAAGCGAACACTTAAAAAAAATCCCTTTTTTCACTTGCAGGCTTTTATTCTTTTGCAAAATTAAATTAGAAGTATTTGGCCCACTATCTTCGGACAGGGACTATTTTAAAGAAAAATAAACACATTCTTATTCTAGTCGTCGATGTTTTACTTGGGTTTAAAATCGCTAAAGTTATACTATTAAATCATATTTATCGAAAAATTTTAAGTTTTATAACGATATGTTGCCTTGCCGAAGGTGTCATTGTTAAATCTCCAGATTTTATTGTCGTCCTTATACAATATGCGTAAGGAAAACGTGCTTTGAATGCATTAGTTCGAGAAAAGGCGCCCGAATGACTACTTTCTCCATATACGAAGTATCGAGAAAGTATTGTTTTCATGAAAAAAATCAAATTCGAGATTTCAACGGAAATACATGTTTTAAGATTCCCTGAACACGTTTTGACTATTTTATCGATAATGTCTGTGAGTGTGTATGTGTTTTGAGGGTGGTGGTGATGGTGGTGAGGGTTTTGGTTGTTAAAACATTAATTTAAAAAATCGGATGTGACAAGAGTGAATACTCATTTCCAGGCGACCGATTTTTACCAAAAACTGATGAACTCTTGCCTCTTTATCGAAAATATCAAATATTAAATTACGCGTTTACGCGAGTAAAATTTTTGTAGTGAAAGCACCTATAATATTTCTATCACATACACAGATCATAGAGATAATGGTGAAAATGTCTTCAGGAGACCTCAAAACGTGTATATCCGGTGAAATCTCGAAATCGATTTTTTTCATGAAAACAATACTCTCTCAATACTTCGTATATGGAGAAAGTAGTCATTCGGGCGCCTTCTCCCGAACTAATGCATTCAAAGCACGTTTTCCTTACGCATATTGTATTAGGACGACAATAAAATCTGGAGATATTTCTATCACATACACACAAACACAGATCATAGAGATAATGGTGAAAATGTCTTCAGGAGACTTCAAAACGTGTATTTCCGGTGAAATCTCGAAATCGATTTTTGTCATGATACTACATATGGAGTAAGTAAAAAAAAGTGAAAATATGCACGCATCATTCGTGTCTGCATATGTGAGGCAGAGGCGTTCTTTTCGATTTATTTAATCATGTCAAAAAAAAAGAAAAATTAAAGGCTTTATATAATGTTTACGAACGCAAATGCCAAATGTGGTGCCTATGAAATATCGAATTTTTAATTCACCGATTAATTTCCTTATCAATTGTAATTAATAATACAATCGACTATTACTTAAAGCATATCTTACTCGAATAGCTGTAATATAATCTGTATGTTCACGTAATACCTTCGTCATGAATTACCCATTTCTTTTCACTTACAAGCGATGTGTATACGTTAAGGTAATAAACGTATTTACGCTCATTTCTTCGCCGTAGATAATCCATTTTCCTTCATTTTCCAAATGTTGCGTGCGCACGAAAAAATTGAACTATCTAGTGGTACCCGCAAAAACTTCTGCGAAGTCAGTCAGAAATCTGCAGGTTTAACACATAGTTCGGAGATTGATTTATCTTGCAATTACCTACAACTCGTATGTGAAAATGAGGTTCACTTGATAACAAAGTGAAACGAAATGGTGATGCCTGCACACAACAATTTAATTAATATAATTACTATTAGTTTATTGCCAGTCATATGACGGGTGTCAGTTACTATATGGTTGAAAAATCTGTCGTTAGACTGGTAATCCGACTGAAACCATGCATCTTAAGTTAGCGTAACTCATTATTATGGATAATCACTAATTAGTTTATTTTTTAGAGTAATTATCCATTGAAATTCAACGAAGAACTTATAAATGAATAATAACAGCTGTAATTTTTGAGTAAGAGCTGGTATAAAATTTTCCAAAATAGAGATTCTGGAGAATTTCTTTCTCATTCTTATCTTCTCCAATTCTGAACGCCTTGTCAAAAATGAAGTAATAATAACAAATAAATAATAATACTCCCTCCCTCCCTCTGTCTCCCTCCCTTCCTCTCTCTTTTCTTCCCTCTATCTTTCCCTCCCTCTTTCAGACCTTTTTTTCCCATCATTCCCTCCTGTCCCAATCCATAGTTTTTTCTCTTTTTCTCCAGCTCCCTATTTATCTCTTTCCTCCTTTCCTTTTCTAATTCTAAGCCTCCCTTACTCTCTATGTACTTTCCACTCTATATCTCTTCCTTCTTATCTCCCTCCCCACCTCCCCTTCTCTCTCTTACTCTATATCTATATAGTCGTTTAGAAAAGCAAAAGAATCCAAAATACATCCCTGTCCCATTAGGATAACGTAATTTCACGAAATCCTAATGTAATTTAAGACAATCTATGCACTCGTAAATATTACACATATGCGGGTTGAGACAACAATTGATTCTCGAAGTTTAACAATGACGTGGTCGGCAAGGGAACATCCCGTTTATAAGCCGATATATTCTCAAAATATGTTATTAAAATGTGTAATATGAGAGATTTCGAACGGTAGACGGAAAAAGATGAATAGCATAAGTCACTTGATTAATTTTCCTAAAATAGAGTTTAAATTTTAAGATCGTACGTCAATTCTTTCTAATTTTAATTATCAAAAGAATAAAAGCCTGCACTTTGAAAAGTCGCTTTTTACGTGTTATCTTACGGGAAATAGAAATCACCATCCTGAAGTATTTCGTATTTTTTTCGTCATTTAATTTTTATATATGAAACAAACTTTCCTGCAAAATTTCAACCTTCCACCTAATCGGAAAGTTTGTTAAAAACGCGGTAAAATGTTCCATTTATGACGTCAGCATTATACACAAACACATCTAGGCTTTTATCGTTAAAATATAGGAAGAAAAATTTAAAAAACACCGGATCGAACGAAATTTTATTTTAAGATGATCTCTGAAATCGTTATAAACCGTCAACTCCTATGTCTAACATTTAAATACAATATTTACTGTTTTGAAAAACCTAAAGGAAAAGTACTTTCACCCCGGTATGAAATCCTACAACCATTAAACTCGCCATAAATTTTGTTTGCAATCGGTAAAAAGATGGAATTGTCCTATTTCCTAGTGAAACCTTTCACCAAAAAAAGCTTTTCAGATGCTTAAAAACACCATTCATCGCAGTGGCAGGATAAGATAGAGAGGTTTTCCTCGGACAGCCGGAGACGCTCTGTTGCTCGGTTATCGATTATGTATGGCAAGGACTGAAACCGTCTTTCACCTATCTGTTTGTCTTATCCTCGATTCGCCCTTCTCTTGTACAATTCCTTTTTTTTGCCCCTGTCATCTTATCCAACATTTATCTTTCCAACATCACCCCTCACTATCTTGTCTTGATATTCAATGCGCGCTGGATTGCTGTTTCCCGGAATAAGACATTCTCCAGCGATTTCCCTCAACCCCCTCAGAAAAAAAAAATTCTCGAATGCAAGCACGCGACCGCCAAGTGCTCGCACTTTCTGCCATTATTCACATGACGTCTCTATCGTTCGATAGAACATGCTTCCGATACTTTGCCGAGAAGAAAGGTTTTTTTACTGAGCTATTGTTGTGAGGAATATATTGTATGTGACAAAAAAGGAGCGCAGTTTCAAGCTAGAATAGCTAGCTGTAAAATATTTCCATATGCAAATGGTGTGTGTATATGTATGTATCGAGACGATAAAATACGTGAGATCGATTGTAGAACGGAGCGTTATCTAGGCTCTTTCTTCCCGAGGACATTACGAGATCACAATAGGAAATTTCGAATTGCGTTAGACAATCTTTAGGTAGGATTTGGTGCATTGCACCTCCTGCCACCCACCAACTTGGTGAATTGCAGGGTAACTTGTAGATGTAGAACTATGCCTCCAATCAATTGACGGAAGATTGATATCGCCCCCGATTATAATGGCTTTATCGTTGTTACTCGAACTTATCGTCGCCACTTATTTTCTAGAAAATAAATAGTTTCCACGCTGGCATTTGGTGGTTTATAAAAGGCGCATATATTTACAGTTTTACAGTGGCCCCCTTTCACACTACACCAAACACTTTCGACTTCGTCGTCATTAATCTGTATTGGGTAATTTTCGTATTTATTGCTAACTGCCATAAAGACTCCACCTCCCGACCGGCTACATCGATCTTTTCTAAAAACGCTATAGTCATGAGGAAAGATCTCTTGACTGGCTATGTCCGCCGTTAGCCAACTTTCTGTGCCTTTCACTACGTCAGCACGCAGACTATGAATAAAATGTTCAAATTCGGCCTCCTTCCTGCGAATGCTGCGACAGTTAACTGATGATTTTTAGTTTATCGCTATTACTACGTAACGATGCCTCGCGCGCTACTGAATTATTATTATTATTTCCTGCCTTCTTGTCTTCCCTATTACTTTGACTAATTTTACGCTTAAAATGTTTTCTACTGTTAATTAACATCGCGTTTATAGTGGTTTGACGGTCGGACGTATTATTACTAATGACGTGCCTCTCAACGCTTGGTGAATAATTACCATTCCTTAAATCTAACCTAAAAAATCCTAGCATGCTCGAACACCCTACGCGCTACCGCATCCGCAGCCTCGGTAGTGTAGTGCACACCAGAACCGTTTAGGGATGCCCTACATGAGTTCAGGACCGGCCTCAGGTCAACGAAGTTCACTCCATTGCCCCTACAGAAGCCCCACAGCCTACAGTTCAGCCCAACCACTCGGCTCCAACCACAGCACCACAGTCCGTCCGAGGAACAATGCTACTGATAGTAAGCCGCACATCAGCACCTGACTCTGCTCGGACACGAGCAGCCTCAGTGGCCAAGTCCTTAAAAGAATTTAAAACCTCCTCGGACCCGCGCTTCGAAACGTCGTTAATGCCAACATGGGCCACCACCCGCAGCGAGGAGCAATCCGTGCCCAATACCGACGCCCTGAACTCCTTCGTCACCTGGGGCACCGAACCTCCTGGTATACACCTGGAGAACATCCACTCATGAACTCCCTCCAGGCGGGCCCTTGACAGTAAAGGCGCTACCACACGCCGGACGTTGGAGCTCCCTATCTCTAACAGCCCCCTCTTTCCCCCCGAGCTCTCCTTGGGCACGGTCCCCACCGAGGAGACGGGAGCGGGCGTTACGGCAGTGGAGTCGTCCTCCGATAACACCGCAAATCGATTACTAACAGGAATAGGGTCCACCAAAGCGTTCCCAGCTCCCTGCCTACGCAGCACCACCCCACTATCCCCCCGAGTGGACACCACACCATTCATCGTGCTTCCGGACCGGAGGACCCTCTACCCGCGAAAAGAAACCATGAGCCTCCCCGATCGCTCTGCCGGCTTCCGCACCCAGGCGAACCCGAGCCGCCATTTTGGCGCGGTTTGCTCTCAGGGAAGAACCCGCACCCCTCCCACGTGTCAAAGCTGCCTCCGACCTTTCCACCCTCTGAAGGAGGTCCGCAACCACCCTCTCCAGCTCCATGATCCGAGACCTCACGGCCTCGCAACCAGCGTCGCGCAAGAAGGCGGAAACAGGAGTCCTCGGAGCAGCCATCCTATTCTCTTCACTAATCTGTACTATCTTTAAATTTTATTTAAGCTAACGTAAATACGCGGTTAGCTACTTCGTTGACTGGCCTCGAGGTTAAAATCTAGGGTCGAACGCAGGTAAAAAGTGAAAGGGATAGAGTGATTCACTACGCAAACAACGTTAGTAAACAGGCAAGAATGTTTAGCACAAGAGCAACGTAGATCTAGGAACTAAAGAAATACGAACGCAGGGACAAATAGTTAATAACGGAGAAGGTAATAAGCTACTATAAATAAATTACAAAAAGATTACGGATGGAGTGGTTGAGAGAAGCTATTAGCTACTACGATATGGCAAGAGAAGGATGAGTATAGCGTTCCGTTCAGAGATCAATTAACTAAAATATAACACAAATAACGTAATAAGATGATAAAATTAATAAAAATAGGTAATCAAAATAAATAAGAAAAGAAATACTGGTTTTACTTAACACAACACTACGGCTACTGCTAAACTACTGCTACTACTACAGGCGTCGCTCGCAGGCTGGTCTGCGCTCGCAGGAGGGAGTGAAAGGCACGTCCGTCCTCTTCGAGAGCCAGGTAAAAACTATGTCTTTGGGGTTACGTCAAGGACAGTGTTTATCGACCACTATTACCAGCGAATGTGGATGAACTGAAGATCAGAATCACTGCTGCCGTATCACAAGTCACCCCTGAAACAACGTTATTGGGAGAGCATGAGTTACGCTGGGATGTTTGTCGAATAATCTCTGGCGCTCATATTGAAAATTTGTAGCCCATCGCAAACTTGAGTTGAAAATTTATACTAGAGGATCCGCGGGATCTTCGGCCTCGCTCAGCCCACTTAGGGCTGGTGGGGGGAATCACATTGCGCGCCTCTGGGAGGCTCCCTGTACATTTTAGAGAAATGTTTATTTGACCTTTTCTTCGTTGTTTGATGTTTTCCGTATGCGTGCCATATTTCGTTTCGATTGGATAAGATTTGGAAATTAGCGCAATGCTCGAACTCAAATTTCGCAGTAACTATATGAGTGATATTCTAGAAAAACTATAGCCATTCGACAATGAGTTATTTATACATGCTCACGAAATTTGGTAAAAATCAGTTAACCGATACAGCAGTTATCGTAGAACAGACAAACATACACAGAAAAAATGCACATGGACTCAATAGGAGATACCTCACTTCCCTCGGTCAAATAATATCTACGTCTGATTGATATGATATATTTACCCTTGATGTAGTGCCACTCTTTAAATACAGGATATTTTAAGATTTTTTTTGTTGTCGCGACAAAATCATCTATTAAAAACCTATCATTCCTTTCATTTAACGGCTACAATAACTTTAATGGCAGTAATTATGAGAGAGAACCAATACTTATTTACAAATCATCTGAAATTTTTTAAATGTGCATGATGAAAATGGTATTCATCTAAGTTCTCACAAATCTCTCTATATCTATACCATAAAAGTTCATCAAACTTCAACATCCATGTACCCTGTAAATATTGTAAAAACGTATAGCCAGGCATCAAAACTAGAATTCTCTGCTTTTTACGCCACAAGGCGTCAACAAGATTCGAATCTTGGCAACGGAAAGTTCTCTTAGAAACCGACTTGATCAATCTCCTTCCTCTTAGATATGCCAGGCGAAAATGATTTATCACGGACCGTATCGTGTGCACAAGCGCCCCTCGCATCCGTGCAAAGAACCTTACATAAACCGTGATGGTAGAATTCATTTGCAGGACTTACTATTTCCAACAGATTCCATTTCCTCTCGGACACTTGTGGAGATCAAGATATCGCAGGTGTCACTCGACCTTTTTATTCGAGATTTCTATACGTTTAGTGCCACTCCTACAGATGCTTTCCCTCTTTCCATGACTCTCCACCCTTTTTTTCCCTTCATCTCTACCTCCTCTCATTCCATACCTCTCCCTCCATCTCTCCCCCTCCTCTCTATCTCCATCTCCCACCGTCTCTTCCTCCATCTCTCTCCCTTTCTCCCTCTCTCACTTCCTCTCCCTCTCGATCTCTCCCTCTCAATATTTCCCTCTCTATCTCTCCCCTAAATCTCTCCCGCTCCATCTCTCATTCTCCTCTCTCCCTCCATCTCTAGCCGTTCATCTTTCCCCCTCCATCTCTCACCCTCCATCTCTTCCCCTCCGTCTCTTCCCCTCCGTCTCTTCCCCTCCGTCTCTTCCCCTCCATCTCTCACCCTCCTTTCCATCTCTCACCCTCTCTCCCTCCATCTTTTCCCCTCCTTCTCCTCCCCTTCTCTTCCCATTCATCTTTTACTTTCTTCTCTCCCTCCATCTTGACCATTTATATCATATGAATCCTTCCTTTTATTCTTCAGTCTCATTCCCTCCATCACTTTATTACTCCCTCGCTTCCTCACTTCCTTTCCTCTTCCACTCTTCTATCCCTCCACATATTCCTTCGTTTATTCTCCCATATCACTCCTTTAATCTCTCACTTTCTCCGTCTTTCCCTCCCTCTTCCTCCATCTATCCCTCCATTTATCTTTTCATCTCTTTTTCCCTACAGCCCCCTTCTCCTACCCCTCTCCCCCGTCTCTCTTTCATCCACCTCGTAACGCCATTTCTCTATCTCTCTCTTCATCATCTCTAACTTTATACCCATCTCTCCGATCTCCCTAGTAAAATCATTACCTATCTGCTCATTCTTATCTCTCATCCCTCTCTCTTTTACTCTCCCTCCCTTCCATCCTCGCTATATCACTCTAGCTTTCGTTTTCTCATATTTAATCATATCTTCCATTTTTTACCTATCGTTAAATTGCTTTCTCACTATATGCCTTTCACAATTTACCGACTCTCTCTCGCCCTTTATCTCTTTCCTCTTTTCATCCTCTTCAACGCTTTTTCAATCCCTTGCCCCTTTAATCCTTTCATCGCCACGTTCCTCTTTTCTTCCTATAGGTCTCTCAATCCTGCTGTCCGTTCTTATCCTCCGCCATTGACGGCAGTATAGTTTCAACGCGATAAGTTATTATTTGCCGCGAGTTTTTATGTGAAGATGAACTTAAGAATCGCCTTATCATCCTCCGGTGTCTTCCCAACATATCTCACCGATTCGCCTGCCAAAAGATCAACCTTTTCTCGTTAGCATCCTTCCGAAAAATAAAAATCGAAAAAGAAACATGAGAAGAAATGAATGCGCTCCGCAACGCACCTTTCGCTGAGATTGTTTGTCAATCATTCTCTAAAAGATAGGCTTTTTACGAACGAGATATGGATAGAAAGTGTGAGGCACTTAAAAAAATTTGAAACAGCAGAATGGGAGAGAGTGGACGCATGCAAACGCACAAAATTTTTTAACAGGTTCGCAATACGTGGATGTCGCTTAAAGATAGAAATCCTTCGCCTGTTCCTCCAGTCGAGATTTTGAATGCGATTTAAAATAGAGAATGAGCGAATAATTAAAGCATGCAGGTGAGAGTGACGAAAATAAACGAAAAATGTAAGAAAAATAGTTACTTAAATAAAAAACTAATGTTTATGGATACCCAACCCCATTTTGTTTCATTTGCTCTTTAAGAATTTGCGCTCGAAACATGCTAGAATGAATATGGAAAATGCTTCGGCAGGTGACTGAGGCTGTCAGGCTGACACTTCTACCCGTTCCATTTCTAACGTGGGCCTCCTAAACTAGAAGCTCTTCAATACGTTTGTCCTTGACGAAGATATATCGTGGATATTCTCCTTAATCTTTTGACGTTACGCTGGCGACGTTCCTCTTAGTAACAGTGGCTGCAACTTCCAAGGCGCGTGAGGTTTCTGCGGTTAGGGTATTATAATTTTAGAGTAACTTAGCTCAAACAAATCTAACAGCGAGATCTGAGAATTCGCACATGATTCTATTTCAGCTAGCTACGCTTTAGCTCTTCGAATTACAAGGTGGTAAAACAAATTCGGACGACAAAACGTAAAATGAGATTATTTCATAGCATGGCTAAATTGGTCCATTATAGAATCCCGTCAATTATTTTTCGGCCAAAGAACGTGTCACCTAAGGTTAAGTCTATCTCAGGTAAAAATCTATGTGTTACGTATATGGGTGGCCTCATCAAGCCCGCAATGTCATCATGAAAGTGTCCAATGAAATGCAATATAGATGATTTCGTATTGCGAGTTAAAACTAAGGCCGAAAAAACCTGTAAAAGGTAAAGTTATGACGCTTAAATGTTATTAAATATTGATTCTCGTTTATAAGGGTCCATCGCATTCCCTCAATTAACTTCCGATGTGAACTTGAATGTTTTCCGCCGAAGCATTTCCATCTTTCAATACGGCCCGCTTAATAACCCGAAAATACTAATGGGGCTCACCTCGTAAAAACTTGGCTCACGTCTTTTTAGGAATATAATTTTTTTTATCAGAAGAAAACTTAACGATTCTCGTTAACTCTGCGAACGATAAAAATACCGTAACTGATCACTGATCTTACCCATGATTTTTTTTATTTTCCGTAAAAAAGGTTATTTCCAACTGCCACCGTTTTGTTAATTTATCTCTGCGTCTGTATTTACATCCATAAACTCAATTATAATGAATAACATAAATTCCAATCCTAGCCGCGCGTTGTTTTAATATTTCATTTTGTGGCGGAGATATTAAGGTAGCATATAATTGTTTTTTGTGAAAATGGAGAATTATTCTGATGAAGGAGTAAAGGTGGCCTAATTATATTAATAGGAGCGCATAAAAATTTAAATCGATTTTACAGTTTAAAAAGAAAATTATGTACGAGCAAGTCGAGCAGCATTTTTTTTAAATACGCCACGAGTGAGTTCTCATAAATTCAGCTTTGATATCGGAGTTTCGCACTGTTCTTTCGGTCGATGCTAGGGGAAAATTCACGCCATTTTCCTCCACGAAAGAAAACAAAGAAGGAAAGATCCAGCTGGATTTAGTTTGCCATATTTTATTCACGAGCCGAGTTAATTTCTTTCTCTCATAAAACTGAAATATTTTAAATGTCAGGGTAAAAAAAAAGCCGAAACTTAAAAACATTTCCCAACTCCGGAGTCGCTGTTTCCATGACTATAAAGGCGGCCCTTTGCATCATTCTTCCGCAGCAGTCCCTCTTTATTTCACCCGCGCTTGCCCATTGTTGGGGACTTCTTAATTTACATCCTAACAATGCTAAGCCCTTTGTAACTGCGGAAACGACTAAAGTGACAACGGGGAAGTCCGACTCCGGGATTTGAGCTTTTGTTAGCTTACATCCCCCCGGCGCCATTGTTGCTCTTTGCCGGGACTTAACAGAAGTGATAAAAAAACCCTTAAGGGCATCAGATTATATTTGCAATCTGCCGTAACAATAACGGCAAAGGGAGCATTCTCATTATACCTTTCACATCAATGAGACCTTTCATAATTCATATTTTTTTCACTCGATAATTAGTCATTTTGCAAAGCAGCAAAACTGCGTCATATTTATTATTGCAAAAGAATTAACAAAAATACGCTGGTCGAATTGGAGATTAAATAGGTTGAGAAAATGTATGCTATTCGCACAAAGATACATATGCTCATTTTTATGGAAGTACGTCGCAATTCAAAGTATTGAATAACCGAGATTCATGCTTAATGATAATATACTACTTAAAAAGTTAATTTTAAAACTCTCATTACGAAAGACGTCTGCGAATATTTTTGCATATATCTGTGTTAGCTCGTTTTGAATTTGCATTTACGCTTTCTCAGGCACTTTCTCTTTCCTTTTATCGGTCATCGGCAATTTTGCCATCACTTCCGAATCCATTTGTCACGGAAACAAACACTTGCGATACATCTAAAACGTTAAAAATGAAGCAACTGTTTTATTCATCTCTGTAAGATTATTTATTAATTTCGTACCCAATTAAAACCATAACGACAGCCATAAACGAGATATCGTTCAGATGGTCGTGATAAAAATGCACGAACAAATTATACACTTGTCCGCCGAAGTTTGCGTTTTACGTAATTACACGAATAAAAATAAAACGGAGCGGTATAAAAATTTTTTTAAATGTCTCCTCTTTTGAGAATGTCCCCCAGCTAACCGAGTGCTGACCTTGGAGAATTTTTGAAGGTCTTTTTCACTTTGGCTGCAGAGAGCGGAAGGTCAGTCGGAGAGTGACTTTAGGTAGCATGGTAATCTCTGAATTCATTACAAAGTGTTGTAATTCAAATTGACTTAAGCTCTCAGCAAGTCGTCGTGGCTGTGTTCAAACACCGACCAAATTTACCACCTTAATACTTAATTACTATCTCGAATATGCATTTTGTGTCTCTATAAATATTTATTAAACTATTTGTTTCTCAATGTCACTTTTTTTAGCGCTCGATGGCAGCGCTAAAATTAGGAATCAGATGAAATGTGAACTATGGCTTAAAAGCTATAGGCGGATTATAATAATTAACTTATAATATTCTCTAGTAAGTACTATAGCTCCTCTCCTCGCAATATCTTATTCGCAGGGATTATAAAAACGAGAGAATCGCTCTCTAAACAATTCTAAGCACATATTTTTCAAGTGCTTTTCTAGAATTTATTTACAGCCATATGTCGAACTTGATAATTCTTTAGCAAATACATTACAATGCTTAAGGAAAATATTAATATTTTTAAATAATATTTTTTAAAAAAGGGCAGAAAAATTGTCTATTTAATTTTCCTTGAGATAAAAATATTCAATCTTTTTGTCGTTTTATCTTAAACCCCGGTTTGCATTCTTACTCGCCTTACTCTATCACATGCTTAATTCAAATTTTCATATTTATTAATATTTAATTGATATAGTTTTGTCCGTCTTAATTTTTGTCACCAGGTGCACTGTTTGCTGGAATAATCCCTTGCATTAAAATTATATTTCTAAGAAACTTTTAATACCAAAGAGGTTAATCTTTAAAAGGATAGTAATGTACGTTTTATCTTAGTAGCTTCATAGGAGACAGACTTTCTCTCTTAATTTTACGGGGATCTCACCATTTCAAAATTTCTCTAGAATATTTATGCGTGAATTTAGTCCCAGAAAATCATCGCCTCCACGCGTTATAATTTTTCCGTTAATTACATAAACGTGTCAAGATCTCTAGCTTCCGCCATCGCAGATCGATTTGTCAGTGTTTTGACTTGAAACACGGTTCCCTCGTAGCCTTCCTGACGAATTCCGCGATATGCCCCGGCGGCATAAACAAAATTGGGAAAACTGTCTCGAGCAATAGAGGATTTGATCCACCGCGCTTCCGCTTATTCCATCCAAGATTCACTAGGCTGTATTATGTATCAGTACGCAAGGAAGTTCCTCAGACGATCTTTCTTCATGTTGCGAGAGGCAGTATATTAGAGTTGAGAATGCGACGCATGACGTTATACGGCGTGATACTACCGATGCGCAGTTGTCGAATCACGTATGCATCTACTTTTTTCGGGCGCGGGTAAGGCGAGAGGCATTTGTTGAAGTAGACTCGAGGCTTTTTGGAGGGAGGGATTGAATGTCGAGATTGACGCATGGGAACGTTATGGCGAGGCTTTTCGTTTTACCTGTAGACAGCGGTTCGACCCAAGGCCTCGCGTGACTGGGCGCAATTCGACTTCGGCACAGCAGGTCGTATATTTCGTAGTCTCCTCCATCCGAGTTATTGCACTCCGATGGGAATGCGGGGAAGATGGTGGGAGGAAAAAGCAGGCTACCATCCAACGAGACATCCACGCAGTCGACAGAAAGAGGGATAAGTTCATACGTAATAGGAGATGTGTTTTTATCAAGCTTTAAAAATATTTGAGAACAAATTATATTCTTTTTGGAGAAAATTTGTTGATTAATCCAATTAAATTGGCAGATTTTTTACATCTTGTAGTTCAATCTGCAAATATGACGTTATTTTAATGTCGAAATTTTGATCCGGTACTCTTCTGTGCTGCAAAATCCGGTTATGACCAACTTCAGAGGGATGCGTAAATCATTTCGCTATACCGAAAATTCGTTGTAACGAATTTTGCTAAAATAACTTATTTAAATAAATCTTTTAAATATTTTTCCAATTTTTTCGCAATTTTCACCTTATTTCAATAAAATAAAATTTTAAAATACGTTCTTGAAAAAGAGAAAATTTGAAATTTTATGCTCAAGTGAGAAGTCAGTCGGGGATTAGGAGCATTTTCCTTAGGTATAGTGAAACCTTCAAAGTAACAGTATTCGTTTTAGCTTAATTTTACTGTATGCATCACAGCTAATGTCTGAGCTTGCTAATGTCGATGTTAGCCTAATTAAAGCTGGCTGATGTCGACATTAGATGCAGGGCCCGGTCGATTTTTTTTATTTGTAACAAATTTGAGACTTTTCAAATAAAATCGCCTAAATTTCATATGAAACAATAAAATTCTATCCATATCGGACATACAAGCTTCATTTAGTAAAACTCTCGAGAAAATATTTCAATTAATAGTTCATAAATTGAAACTGAAGCGATCCAGCATAGGTCTTCAAGCTTCTCTTATTGGAGTGATAGCGCTATAAGGACCGTATTTTGAACGCATGCAGTTTTGTTTTCCTGTTCCACTCGTCTGCTTTTGAAATTAGCCGCAGTTTTTATATTAGCCGTGGCATCCACACAAATTCATAAATGTATTTCATCACGCACATTTTATACGAAATAAAATCACCAGATAAGTGTCAAAATTACTGACTTGACTATATTCTCCAAATTCTAACATTAGATGCCTAAGACAAGCTACTCAAAGACCTCATTTTCTTATTTAGGCGCAAAGAGATTGCTTAAATTTCGGCAGATAAAACGAGCCGAATGATTATATGTTTGGATCACGCAACTTCCAATATAGAATTCATATCTTTTTCCAATCAGTTTATTTGTTTATTTTTGTCAATAATTAGCATTATTCGGTCACGAAAGATAAATTTCTGTAATCCGATGTGTCAACCGCCATGTTTATTCGTCGAATGAAATTTAATCATCAATAACATGAAATCGATACGCGTCAACAACCGCCGTATAATTAGAGATGTAGATTGAAAAACAAGCAAAGTTGAATATTATCCATGCAATTCCGTTATATATGACTTCTCAAAATACTGTCAAGTTTGCGTAGAACTAACCCGGAAATCACTAATCAAAGTAAAGCACATTGCATTCACATTCTTATGTAAAATTTAAAATCACGAACTCGGAGATATGTTTGGGCTAAAAAATAAAACGTGGATTAAGACAAGGGATATAGACTATTTGAGCTATTATTATGGAGAAGGTTCTAGAATGATACAGTTTCAGAATACTTAATTATATGCAACATCAGAGTAGGAAGATATCTTGATTTATACTGCTTCCAATAATAAATGATATGATAAGCCTGAGGTAAAAATCTTTTTAACTTTTTAAATCAAACAACTTCTGAAAGTCTCGGACACCATTCTATAATTTCCGTTACCAAAGAACAAGATGTAGGTGTTTCGAAGGAAAGTCGATGATTTATTGATTCTAATGTTTCTTACTAAACCTCCCCTGCTCATGCAAATATTCCTAAAATCGAATTATCCCTAATAGAAAAGAATTTCTGTTGTACTTATAAATATAATATCCCGTCGCAAGCAAATAGTGAAATTTATTCGTTCTGCAATTGATTTGCTCCTCGGAGGAGCCTGTAACCTCTAGAGGGCGCGTCCCCGGGTGGCGGATAGGGGAATGCTCTACAGATATGTAGGGTAGGAGGGAAATAAAATACCTCCCGCGGACCAACAGGCAGCAGCGTCTGTTCTCCATATTAGGGGCGGCTGCAAACAGCGTCTGTTCCCCATGTTAGGGGCGGCTGAATATATAGGCGGAAGGCAATGGGAAACCACCGCCACAATATATCCCATGTAGAGGCATCATGACGGAGTCTTCTCTTGTTAAATATTCCGGAGGCAAAATGGTCCCCCGCTCGGATCTCCGGGGGGGACAACACGAGAGGTTCCGTTTAACACAAGGAAGGAAGGATGCTGGAAAGAAGTTGAGAATTGGCACGTGGAATGTTAGAACACTCCTACGAGCAGGGAAGTTGGAAAATTTAAAGAAAGAGATGAAAATAAATAGAATGGATATGATTGGCTTAAGTGAAATGAGATGGGAAGGAAGAGGGGAAATAAAAAGTGATGACATCACAGTGTACTATTCAGGAGGTACTAGAGGAACGAATGGAGTAGGGGTAATTTTGAATAAGGAAATAGCAAATTGTGTACAGAGGGTGATATTTGTAAATGATAGAGCAATTGGTCTTAGAATAGGAATGCACCCAAAAGATCTACTGTTGATACAAGTTTATATGACGACCAGCCAACATGAAGATGAGGCTGTTGAAGAAATATACGAGAAGATAGAAAATATTATGGAGGAGGAAGGTAAAAACTGTTGCAAGATAGTGATGGGCGATTGGAACGCTGTGGTAGGAGAGGGAAGAGAAGACCAAGTAGTAGGAAAATTTGGACTAGGGAAAAGAAATGAAAGAGGTGAAAGACTTGTTGAGTTCTGTAAAGAGAAGAGGATGTTTATATCAAATACTTGGTTTGAAAATCATAAGAGAAGGCTATACACGTGGAAATCACCAGGAGATGGAGCCAGATATCAAATAGATTATATTCTAGTGGAAGAAAGATATAGAAATGGAGTAAAAAAGGCATATGGACTTCCAGGAGCAGACATTGACAGTGATCATGTGCTCCTCATGGCCGAAATAAAACTAGCCTTGAATAAGGTTAAGAAGGCTAAGATAGTTAGGAAATGGGATTTAGAGAATATAGCCACAGTAGGAAAAGAAAGAATAGGAGAAAAATTAGCTCAGGCAATCAAAAGAGAAAACGTGTCGGAGGAAAATGTGGATGAAGCATGGAATAGGATAAAGAAGGCTATAAGGAAAACAGCAGAACAGGCTATTGGGTTTTTCAAAGGAAAAAGAATAAAAAAGCCATGGGTGACAAAGGAAATGATAGAAAAGATGGAAGAAAGAAGGCAATACAAAAGCAGGACTGATGAAGATGGAAAAAGGAAATACAGGAAACTGAATAATGAACTAAGAAGAGAAACCCAAAAAGCAAGGGAGAAATGGCTAGAGGAGGAATGCTCAGATATAGAAGATCTAGAGAGAAAAGGAATGTATGACTTGATGTATAAGAATGTAAAAAATGTAACGTGGGATAGACGGAGAACAAGTGCATGTGTGAAAGAGATTGCAAGTAAAGAAGATAAAGTTCTATATAAGGAAGAGGAGGTCCTTAATAGATGGAGAGAATACATGGAGGAGTTGTACAAATCAAATGAAAAACCAAAGGATCTCCGTATTGAAGAGCAGGATGAAATAAATAATGACGAAACAGGGGTTTCGATATTGAAAATAGAGGTGCTACAAGCAATAAAGGATATGAAGAATGGGAAGGCAATGGGGGTAGATGAGATACCGATAGAATTATTTAAGTGTCTTAATGAGGAAGGACTGGAAGAAATAGTGAAGTTGTGTAATGCAATCTATGACAAGGGGATGTGGCCAGAGGATTTCGTCAAAACAATTATGATTCCAATTCCGAAAAAGCAAGGAACAAGAAAATGCAGTGAACACAGAACAATCAGTTTAATTACACATGCAGCAAAGGTTCTACTTAGGGTTATGAACAGGAGACTAATTAGCAAAATGGAAGAAAATGTTGCAGAGGAACAGTTTGGATTTAGAAAGAGTAGAGGTACAAGAGATGCAATAGGATTGATAAGAATGAGTGGAGAGAGATATATAGAAAGGGGTAAAGGAATTAGTCTGTGCTTCATAGATATGGAGAAGGCATTCGACCGAGTGAACTGGGAAAAACTGATGGAAATACTAAAAGCAAAAAAAGTAGACTGGAAAGATAGAAGGTTAATTAAAGAGCTGTATATGAAACAGAAAGCAGCTATGAGGATAAAAGATGCACAGACCGAATGGTATGATTTAGGAAGAGGAGTAAGGCAAGGTTGCTGCTTATCGCCAACCCTGTTCAATATATATGCTGAAGAAATGATTGACAATGGAATAGGGAATGATAAAGGAATTAGTATTGGGGGTAGAATAATAAATTGTATAAGGTTTGCTGATGACATGGTAATTTTGGCAGATGAAACGAGGCATATTCAGGAAATGGTTACAAAGCTAGAAGACAGGATGATGGAATATGGAATGAAAATGAACATAAAGAAAACAAAGGTGATGAGAATAGGGGATAGAGAGATTATGAATGTGTCAATAAAGGATGGAAGAGTAGAGCAAGTAAAGCAGTATAGATATTTGGGAAGCATGCTAACTGAAGACTGGAGAAGTGAAAAAGAAATAAGAACAAGAATAGCAATGGCAAAAGAAACATTTAATAAGAAAAAACGGGTACTATGTGGTAAAATGGATTTAAATCTGAAGAAACGTCTTGTGAAGTGCTATGTTTGGAGTGTATTGCTTTATGGGTGTGAAACATGGACGCTAAAGAAAAGAGAGAAAGAAAGACTAGAGGCATTTGAAATGTGGGTGTGGAGGCGGATGGAGAAGGTTAAGTGGACGGATAGGATAAGGAATGAAGCAATACTAACAAGGGTGAATGAGAAGAGAAGATTACTTGAAACAATTCAGAGGAGGAAAAGTAACTGGTTAGGGCATATCTTGAGAGGAGAAGGTTTACTATTGATGGTGTTGGAAGGATCAGTAGAAGGGGAAAGGAAAAGGGGACGTAGAAGAATAAAAATGTTTGACGATCTGAAAGAAAGGGGAGGGTATCAGGAAATGAAAGAAATGGCAAGGAACAGAAATGAGTGGAGACAACGCTGGTGCCAGGGACCTGCCTAGAGGCAGAACACCTCATGATGATGATGATGATGAATTGATTTGCATTGCTAATGAGAGGATTTCATTCAATGCCATATCTTACTAACTTACCACTTAACGCTAAAATGTGGGATTATATTTTATAAAAGCTTTTTAAATCTAAAGCTCGTTTGCTTTCGTCTTCATTTAAAGTAATAGCTAGCGCATTAATATTATCAAGAAATCTCTGGAATGTAAAACACTTTTCCTCGACGATCGATACACCCGCTCCACCCACCTTGTTAAATCTTCACATAACGCGGCCAAAGTAATCGTAATCGAAGGCTAATTCCAAGGAAGCCTCTTAAAAAAATTACGTACAGCGTCGCCAAACTGGATTTTACTGTTTGCTACAGGTAATTATTAAAGGATGCGTTTAAAATGTTAGTTAGAGCTGGAATAGAGGGATAGGAAATCCCTCTCACAACTTGATTGTGCCCTCTTTCCCAGACGGCAGTTGAGTATTTACGCTCCGACTCAATCTAAAGTCTAAACATGTTTCTCTCTCTCTATTTTTCCTCCTCTCTCCTTATCTTTCTTCTCTGCTCACCTTTATTCCTTCGAAGTACTAGATCAAGATAGAAAGAATTTTACCGTCTCTCCGCCGGGATTACCGTAGCTTTTACGGCCGGAGAAGATACTGCGAATTTAACGCCCCCTTAACATTTTCTGTGATAATGCGTAAGAGGAAGGGATAAATGCGAGCGATTCCGCGGAGCGATCGGACGAATGGGACCGGTAATGAATGCGAAGTTTAACGCGCTAATATTTCTCCCCTCAAGAGAGATCACTCGGAACAGAGGAATGCCCTTTCATTTTTTTTAATGGTTTTTCAATCGTCGGTCCTTCTTTCGTGGATTTTTTTCGCGTTTCTTCAAGCATTCTAGTGGTGCTTCATCGCATTTGATTAGGTTTTTAAAATCATATGTCCTCGGTTTTAAAAATATTTTTGGTCCATTCGAAAGATCCGCGAAACAGTCTCGTTTCAATAGTGGACAAAACTTCCCATTTTCACGAGAGAAAAAGCGGCCTTTTTTCGCTCCTAATCCGCGAAAAAATTACATTTTCCGTAAATATGCAAATAAGCCGGTAATGATTCTCGATTCCGATTCATCATTTTGTCATCCGTAAAACCGTAAATGACAGGTTTCGAGTATTTTTTTGCGTCTGAGATTAAACTCGCTCAATACGATCACCAATGTTGGCGAAATAGCTAGTCGCTCGATTCAAATATGTACAAACTCAATAAGGAAAAATGAGAGTTTTGGTCGAAATTTATGAAAAATAAAACTGCTTAATAATAAAAAAAGTACAGCCTGTGTCCAAAATATTCTTCTTGGTTTAACCCTTGTCGTGAAAATTATGAGTCATTTTTCAGGAATTTCGCAAGTAAAAGACAACTTTGATAGCCACTCTACAATTTGAAATTTATAGAACTATGTTTTTCACTTACTTGTAATATTTAATAAAGGAAGACAGGAGATAAGCCAGAATGAAGTAGGCTTAAGTGAAGTACGAGTGCTAACAAGCGCAAAGGTTCATCGCTTTTGTTTATTTATGAGAGCTTTATTAAATCCTACGTTATGAACTCTCTCATTTACTTCGGATCTTCACCGCTTACCTCCGCATTCTCAAATTCTTGCTTTAGTAATCTAGAAATTTAATTACAAGGGCATTATAGCGCATACTTTAGCTGTATATTCACTTCGCATTTTATTTAAAAACAAACGTTAACTTTTTTACCATAATGAATGTTATTGCTTCCTGAAGGTGAAATGACATCGATTGTCGCAGCGATTTTTAGTCTTCAATTCGATAAGATTCGCGTTTCCAATTCTGGCTAAAATCCATATGAATGTTTTCGTTTCCCCTTCTTATTTCACTCAGTTTTTCGCATAGTTGTGTGGCGTTTCGCAAAATCTTAACTCTAATAAATCTCACCGTACCGATTTTATCATCCTTTCTGATTGAAAATTTTGTCGGTGCGCCTCTATTGACTGGGTTCTATGCTGCAAACCTAAATTCGCTCGCTTTTCTGTAGAAATCGTCCTTGGAATCACTTCAATAAGCTTATGTTTGCCTTCGGTGACAAGCGAGAAATAGAGAGAATCGCTCGATATTTGTTCCGCCCAGTGTTAGTCTTAATCAGTGTTTGCGTAATGCAAATACATCTTCAGTAGGATTTCTGCGATGCATTCTCCCTCATTCAAAAAACCTTTTTAAAAGTACTCCCTAACCTAGACTCCACACATTCCACAAAAGAAACTGCGCCATTTCCGAATTTTCGCTGTCCCTCCCTCTCTACTATTTCTCCCTTTTATCCTCGGGTATCTCATGAATATAGAGGTGGATTCCGAGGAATAGACCGCACTTCCCCCTTAAGTTCTCTCACTCTCTCTCTAAACCGAGATGAATTTTGAAAGATGCGTTTAAAATGCCATGACCGGTGATTCTGTCAGATTTTGTTGGTAGCGAAAAAGATTCATAAAGTAACCGTCGGCCGACGTGATTTCCCAAATGACTTGAGGTTCGATTCTAATAGTTAAGGGATTTATAATTTTCCGCGGGACAAATTGTAACGGACATAAAAATTATTCAGTGAGAATTGAGAAATTGTAGGTTTCCTCTGTTCTCATTTTAACTTGTGATTGTCGCAAGAGAATTGCTTTCGATAAGCTAGTTATAAGATGTTTTAATGAGTTGATTGATGTGCATTTCATTCCTTAATGAAAAAGATGTTAAACCTTATTTACTGATGTCACATTGTACATAATAATATCAATCAATAATTGTACATATTATTCATCACACGTATTACAGGGGGACCAAAATGTTTTGGTGACCTTTCCTCGTAATGCACATTGAATTTTAAATATGTTTAATCAACAAACTTTTAGGTTAATTTCTATAGTTACTCTTAAAAAGACCCTACGTAGATGCGCAAGGAAAAATATTGTATGAGTATTTCTTATAAATTCCAAGAAACACTGAAATTCAATATGTAGCCACGATGATTATGCATCAAAGCACAAGAATTCAACAGCCATACTTTTCCCTAAAGTTAACAGTTGGAATATTAATTTATAATTACAAAAATTACATAGGGTCTACAACTTTCCTTATAGAAATGGTAATAGTTTCTATCACAGAAAACAACGTCGAAATAAAAACTCATATACACCTGTAAATGTAGTAGGGGCTGCCCGGACATGATTTCTACATAAAACTACATTGGATTATTTTGAAATAAAAAGGAGACCTGGCGAGCTGGCAATATTTGTACGGATTGTAATTATGACACTTTTTGAACGCTCGCGGTCTGTCCGTCCCCTTGAGATGTGTTAATAACAGCAGCGGCAAGGGTCTCAACTTCTCAGCTAAATGACACGACGCAAACGTTCCTAAGCTCCACCATGCAAACTGCAACGATCGAGGGGAAATCTAAAGGCGTCGTTGAAGTTTAGAAACCGAGAACGAACTCGCAAAGGTTGCCTGATCCACTTCTAAGCCAATCTTCGAATGATCGCTCACTTGAGCAATCCCTTCCATCTTCTCGTTCCACTCTTTCCCGCAAATCATCATCCATTTATTTTCCTCTATATTTTGCGTCACTTCCGATCTTATATCTTACCTTCTCTCTCTTTCCTTCCTCTTATCTCTCTCCTCACTTCCTTCCATCTCTCCTACTCTCACCCTCTCTCTCACCCTCTCCCTCCCTCTCACCCTCTCCCTCTCTCTCACACTCTCCCTCCCTCTCACCCCCCCTCCCACCCTCTCATCCCCTCCCTCCCTCTCACCCTCTCCCTCCCTCTCACCCCCACCCTCCCTCTCACCTTCTCCCTCCATCATACCCTCTCCCTCCCTCGCACCCTCTCCTACTCTCACCGAGCCCCTTCTCACCCCTCTCCCTCCCTCCCACCTCCTCCCTCCCTCTCACCTCCTCCCTCCCTCTCACCCCCTCCATCCCTCTCACCCTCTCCCTCCTTCTCACCCTCTCCCTCCCTCTCACCCTCTCCCTCCCTCTCACCCCCTCCCCCTCCCTCCCCCCTCTCTCATCCCCTCCCTCCCTCTCCCTCCCTCTCACCCCCACCCTCCCTCTCACCTTCTCCCTCCATCTCACCCTCTCCCTCCCTCGCACCCTCTCCTACTCTCACCGAGCCTCTTCTCACACCTCTCCCTCCCTCTCACCCTCACCCTCCCTCTCACCCCCACCCTCCCTCTCACCTTCTCCCTCCATCTCACCCTCTCCCTCCCTCGCACCCTCTCCTACTCTCACCGAGCCCCTTCTCACCCCTCTCCCTCCCTCTCACCTCCTCCCTCCCTCTCACCCCCTCCATCCCTCTCACCCTCTCCCTCCCTCGCACCCTCTCCCACTCTCACCGTGCCCCTCCTCTCCCCTCTCCTTTCCTCTAACTCTCTCCCTTCCTCTCTCTCCCTCCCTTTATCCCTCTCCCTCCCTCTAACCCTCTCCTTCCCGCTCACCCCTCTCCCTCCCTCTCATCCTCTCTCTCCCTCTCATCCTCTATGTCCCTCTCATCCTCTCACTCTCATCCTCTCTCTCCCTCTAACCCTCTTTTCTTCTAACTCTTCTCTCTTCTTCTCACCCTTCTCTCTTCTTCTCACCCTTCTCTCTTCTTCTCACCCTTCTTTCTTCTTCTCACCCGCTCTATATCTTTCTCTCCCACTCATTAAAACATCACACATTAGATCAGAGCAGAAAACATCTAATTGTTTTCCTTTAAAACTCCCTCCTCTTTTTTAAGTCATCCATTCAACTCTTCCCTTCAATCTTCTAACTCCTCCCCCTCTTATTAACGGTCCTCGAGCACGTTTGATTGCCTCTTCGACTCCTTGCGAACCACTTGATAGAGGAAGACTTTTTTGAAGAAAAGTGAGTGAAAGAGTGGGTAGGGCAAGGGGAGGAGGAGCGAAACCGTTACGGGCTAATTGCAACCTGGCAGATTCAGTCCGTGAGAAGAGAGAATCCTCTCTCTCTCTCTCTTCATACCTTCAAGTGATAGACGGAGGGGAGGAGGAGGAGTGGAGTTGAGAGTGGAGTAACTGGGTCGCATGGGGGAGGGGCGTAGGGAGGGGTGCTTCGGTGGCCGTGGTGAATATGAAGGAACCAAAAAGGAAAAATGGATGAAGGAAAGGGGAAGGAATGGATGCATCGCTATTGAAGAACCCTCCTTCTCTATAAGGGCACGTTCCCTCTTCTTCATGGATTTTTTATTGCTCCGAAAATTGTTTGTTTTTTTCCTCCGTTACTTGCGTTGTTTCCTCGGCCTCTCCTCCCTCTCCGCTCACTTATTTCCCTTAACTTCGTGATATAAATTGCTTCCTGAAGTGCTCTTTTTTATTAACCGTGACGCAACGTCTATTGATCGGAAGTTATGGAAGATTTGGTATTATTAGTTCCGACGAATAGAAGGTGTGTGTGTGTATGTATATATATATATATATATATATATATATATATATATATATATATATATATATATATAGAGAGAGAGAGGGAGAGAGGTAGGGAGATATAGATGTCTTCCTTTTGTGGTTTCTTTTGCGAAACTCTTCAGATGGCAGGCGGAAGTTTGGGACGATTCGATGAGTTTTCTCTTTTTTATTGTTTCGATATTAATGGAAGGAACTCTTCTCGAGTCATTTCTCGTCTTGCTGCGAGATACTACCTCCGGAGTACACTTGATACACGCTGATGTTGAGTTTATCTTCTTGCTATGTCCTGTGAAAGTATGTACATCTCCTTTTCAGTCGTGTGTAATCATTTTTTAGCTATTAGGATTTCTTTCGCCCCATATATTCCTGGACAAATTTAAGTAACATCATTGATTTTTATCTCCTGATCAATGGTCTACGTGTTGGCATGGCCGCGTTTCTCAAACTATTTCACGATGTGACTTTGATACATTGCTCCTGTCTTCGTGATTCTTTGTCATCAAGTATTACCACCATACTGTTTACTAGAGAGCATATAAGCTCGCGACCTAATCTTTCACCAATTATTGCTGAGTTAATTAAATGTGTTGTAATCATTCAAAAGAATTACCGAACTTCTTTATGTCTGATTTTAGAAGTGCAAACTATGTATCTTCAATAGCCAAAAATTTTTTCAAAACCAGGTGCGTATTTTGGCTAAAAATCGGCTGTCATTATAACCTAATGTCGCTGAATCACCACTGATGATTTTGATGGAAGAAAAGGGTATTGAGATCCAAGCATAAGCTGTGAAGCTGGATAGTGGAAGACCCGGGTTTAATTTCTGTTCATAGCAGAAATTTTCCCATTTCAAAAAAAAATATAACCACTGATGACGGCTGCTTTGTAATCAAGATTCGAAACCGGTTTTCCCAAACTTTTTTACAGCTATTTGTTTGTCAGATTCTGTAATTATTTTGTATATTTTCCAATAAAATATTATTCACCAAACATTCCTTTTACCTATCACTTAACTCAATATATTTAGTGTGTGAAAAAATTTAAAATTGACCACCTAAAGAAATTCAGGCGTATTTTACAAATCTTTGAATCTTGAAGGTTAAAATATTTTAAGAAATTTCATAATTTACACATCTCCAGTATTGGAAGTTCATACATAAACAGTCAAAGGAAAATACTTTCAAATAAAAAACAATGACCCTCGTAAAAACAGAAACGTTTATCTGTCTGAAGTCGTCGCCAACATTCGTAAGACCTTCGACAAACGGACACGTTACAAAATGCAGAAAATTTATTCAACGTTTTCTCATAGCCACAAATCCTAGTTTTTTTTGAGGATATTTCTTTTATTATATTTACTTATATCTTCCCGTCTTTCTTTCCTTTCCTTCGTTCCACTAAAAACCTCGAAAAACAAATGCATCGGCGTCTTCGGTTCATTGTCATTGGCACGGGTTGGATCATCCGGTTTTACATCACTTGTGCGTGTCTCTCTTGATCACGAAGAAAGCAATCCTTTCGAGATTCCCACTATCTTTTTCTTCGAAATAAAATAGTATTCCTTTCTGCAATTTCCATTTCCGCATAAGATTCGAGGATATTTACGCTTCCTTCCCCGATTTGACAATTTTCCGAAAGGAGCTTTTGTTCCAAAAGTTGGCATGCGGAGGAATCTCATATTATCTCTGCTCCATCTAATTCTTCAGCCTTCCCACGAATGCCTTATTGGTGCCAACTCCGGGGGAAAACGTATAGGAATGTTAAAACATCGCAATGAATATTATTTTCATGCGCCTTAAATAAAAAGGAAACGTTTCGAGCATTCAATTATTCAACTACTATTCTGACGCTTTCTAACAATTCCCTGAGTACTGATAGTTAATATCATATGTTTTTCAATTTTTAAAGACGCTCATCTTCGTATTAGATTGAAACAACTGTGATAGTTTTCCGTTCCACAATAGCTCTTTATATTAGAATACTGCAGCTGTATGTATGGGTTAGTGACAATTCAACGAGATAATATATGAACATAGGTATGTCCAATTGAATTGTTCCATCTGTTTGTTTTTTTTAACTTAAACATTGACAAATTTTATATTCCTTTTACATATTAAACAGTTGCGTAGATTCAGTTAGGATAAACTCCTTAATTAGCTCGGAAACGTAACATATTCGACGAATAAATCGACTTAGCATCAAATATATTGAATAATGAATCAATAGAAAAGATATAAAACAAAGATATACATCAGTAGAAATTTCTTTCTGAAAACAAATTTATTAATCTAATTTTTAGCATATTTACTTAAATCTTAAATATTTTTCTGGTAATTTCGTATTTATGCCAACTTGGTGATTTACAGGTTGAATGGCTAAGAAATAAATGTTTTTAAGAGATTTTTTTTGTTGTTGCCGAAGTGAATTATCCAGAAACCTTTCCAGTTAATTTTCACATTGAGGTGTTCTTTTTCACGGATGTTTTTAGAAACGGAGGATTTATATGAATAAAACAAAACAATTATTGTTTGAATTGCACATTTTATCCGGATAACATTGTCTACCTCTCCCTCGAACTAAAACATCGTTAATACATTCAGGCGTTATCCCGTGGAATATTATCATTCACGCGGGATGTAAACATTTATACTCTTGTGGAATCTCTCGAGTGCGTGAAAAATT
This sequence comes from Tanypteryx hageni, assembly GCA_028673005.1. Taxonomy (NCBI): domain Eukaryota; kingdom Metazoa; phylum Arthropoda; class Insecta; order Odonata; family Petaluridae; genus Tanypteryx; species Tanypteryx hageni. The sequence goes on from CM054113.1 coordinate 50,895,752, forward strand.
AAAAAAATGTAACTAACTGACAAATTTTTCCGAAAGTGAATGAAGCGGGACAACACCCTGCAGGAAAAAAGCGACTTCCTGTTTATTTGAATGCGCTCGCACACGCGGAATTTAATAAATATCCCGTGACCCGGATGAAATACCGACGGAAATAAATTAAGCGATGAGGATTAATTTCCTGAGCATACTCGAGCCTTTTCAAACGCTGCGGTCGGCATTTTTTCCCGCCCTCTTCGCAATCATCTCTACAAACTGCTCATTACGTGTCGCGTGTTTCTTCCGTCTTTTTTCCTCTATCACCGTCCAACTTGTGCCTCCCCTTCCCCCCCCCCCCCTCACTCTCCCGCAAGCACCGTTCCCACCTACTTGCTAACACCGCCCGACGTTCCTGCAATCAATCCCATTTTCGGCACTTGCGCAATGGGAACGCATTCTTAACCTCGCCTACATGCTTAACCTAGAAAGACTTCGGTCGCGAAATTATTAAAAAAAGAAGAAACCGAAAGAATCGTACACCACGTAAATTTATTTGTTTTTGACGCTTTCGTACTTTCGGTTCCAGAACCTGATATTTTTTCCTTATTCTTTAAAGGTTCAACTGGTATAAATTTAATTTTACTTTGTAGAAAATTTCACCTAAAATATAATTACTTTGGATGTCATAGTAATGATGGACTACGCATGGTGACCATTTCTTCGTGACAAGTAATCGTTACAAAGCGATGCAGTTATTATGTATCACGCAATTCTAAAATGTCGAGGTAATTTTAACCGAGTCTTTAATATGGCGTGGTATTCCTTGAGTAAAACTATACGTCTAATAATGATGTAATAAAAACATTTTAGAATAACTACGGATAATTTTATTTAAAATAAATTTTAAAGTCGATACGAAACTTACTCAACAAGTAAATAAACTGACTCTCGAAATAGCATATTAGATAAGAGTTTAGCCTATATTTTTTACTTATGCTCGCGTTTTTTCTATACGCATGCTTATTTCCTAGGCTACCATTTCCTTCCGTAAGTTGGCTCACAATTAGGAACTGTAATAAAAAGTACGCCACTTATCCTAGAAGAAATTTTTCAAAAATCGAAGTAAACTGTATGATCTTCGTTAGAAAAACGACGCTAAGTATTGCGTAGGAATGATTGCCATACAAATTGTGGAGAAAACGGCGCACAGTAACAATAGGGATGGGTAGAAAACCTCAAAACCACACAAAATGTATAAGGAACAATTTCTCTAGAATGAACTGGAACCGAGATATCTTGGTTAGAAGGAACTGTCAATTGGAGAATGCATGTAGTCATGCTGTGAGAGGACCAAGGATCTCAAGACGTCACATATGCCACAGTTAAGACAAAGAGAGTTCAATGAAATATCACGGACGACATTGATCAACACTCAGCGTGCAATATGCAGGCCTACTGTTATACTGTGCAGTCGTTCCTAAGCAGTAATCCGTCAGCACGAAAGGGGAAATGATATGGACTACACGTTACACGAATATTATGATATGTACTTGATCCTTGATGGGTTTGGTAACCGAGCCTACGCTGCAGCCAGGGCTTCTGCAGAAATGTATCCAGAACGCCGCCATCCAGACAAAAATGTGTTTTTCCGGCTAGACCGGCGAATGAGAGAGACTGGCAACGTTCTACCATATCTCGGTACCTATTCATTCTAGAGAATTTATTTCTTATACATGTTGCTTAGTTTTGAGTTTTTTTACCCGTCCCCAATGTTTGTGTGCGCCATTTTTTCCCACACCCTGTATAATGAGGTTAATAGCAAAAGATGGTACCCAAATTATATTTAAGAGAAGCATCCCACGGGCCGATTTGACCAAAATGTTATCTTAATAGAATCAATGATCTCACACTCCAGTGTGTTTCCCCTTTCGAAGTCGTATCCATTCACCCCATCATTGAAGGGAGGGGAAAAAATCAATCCAAAATCAATTCTGACCTCAATGGGCACCTAAGATCAAAATTCAGGCGATAAAAAGATAGTTTTAGTCCTTCTCCCGGCGACAGAACTCCTGCCTCTATTTTTGGATAAAAAATCTCCCTAAAAATCTACATTTCATTATTTCGATAAATATTATGACGATTTCCAGACAAGTCTACTCTGCTTATCAACCTCAGAATTTCTAAAAGCCACAAACTTCCCTTTTCTTTAACATCTCTTTTAGGCCTAAAAGTAGTCCAAATTTACTTACGCATATTTATAAACGTTTATTTTAACTTTACAAAACACAATGGAGTAAAACTAAATTAATTCAGTGCATAGTCTTAGCCTTGGGTATTTTTACGCAAACTTAACAAGAATATAAATATAATATAACATTAATACGAGTTATAAAAATGTCGACCTTTAAAAATAAGATAATAAATAGGAAATTTTATTTTAACTTTTTCCCCAAGTGCAAAAGAGAAAAAGTTATAAAACCTTCAGACCAAAAAGATTATGAATCTTAAATAAGCATCGCAACAAATAGTTTTGCTCAAAATTTAAAATACACGGGATGAAGTGTATAGAAGTTTCCACAATTGTATCGGAAATATTGTTATAGCAATCGTGATAAGTAATTTTGTTATCACTTCCTGTAGGCATCTTGTTGAATCGCGAGATAAAGGTACAAGACTGAATTTCGTACAGAACGTGGAGCAAGAAGAAGTTTTCTTTGTAATGAAGGTAAGGGAGGAATTTCCGGAAGATTACCGTTTCTCGTACGAGAAGTAGCTGGGACCCTAATAAAGACCTGATACCAGTCCCAAAAAGTCATCTTAAATCGAGAAAATATTCTTTGCCTTAGGCAGCACTAGCGTTTTTCAGTCGAGAAATCATTCAGCAAGGAATTATCGATCTCGTCTTATCGCTGAAAAATTCAAAAGCAAGCACTTAAAAAAATATTTGTCTCAGGTATCTCCAATAGTTATTATAACGTTGTTGTGCCTATTTAAAATACCTGACTCGCATTTCTTTAAGCGTTTGTTCTTGAATAAAGTCGAGAAATGCCCTAAGAAACAGCAGAGACATTTTCCCGCCTGTCCATCAGAGGCCTTTTTTAAAGTCTAAACTGGATAATTTACGAGAATAACAAAACTTGGCTCAATTCGGGGAGAAAGTTGGATTCTGGAACGATTTTTGCGCAATGACATGCATCCAAGTAGTCACACGAATGGCCGAGTGTGGCATAGCGAGCTAACCCTCCCCTCTAATTTCTCTCCTCTCAGAATACCCATTTACGTTCGACCTGAACTTTAAAGGATACACTCAAGTAAACATTGGCAATGGCAAAAAAGTAGAAATGAAAGGTTTTAAGGTGTGGAAGTAAACCAAGTGATTAAGTCAGGCCAAGTGTTGTCACATCGGATATTTTAGCGTGGCTCTAGGATAATGTTGAAAATGTTCCGTCACTCGGCTGAAATATATGTTGATGACATCGGTTGAATTTGTCTTAATTAACTTTTAGAACTTCATTCTGCGTGTGTGTTCGTGTAATCTATTTCAGAGGGTGCGTTCTAAAAGTTTTTTTTTCATTTTCTTCGGGTGTTTTTCATTACACGCAAATATAGCAATACACATACAAAAATATCTTTAAAATCGTAGCATTATCTTTAATCGATAGTTAAAATACTTTATCAACCAACATTAGTTTCCAAAATTATTTTTTAGAAACTACTAGCGACGATTCACCTCTGATGATGCACCCAAAATACGCATCTGGTTTCTCAAACCCTTCTATGGGTAATGTAGAAAAATAGTTTTTAATTCAATGCCATCCATAAGGTGAGCTCTATAATCTCTTCGGATTGGCCAAACTATTTTTCACTTACATTGAACCATTAGTTACATTCATGTAAAGCAGGGGTCACCAAAATGTTTATCAAAAGGTCCACATATTGTATACAAATATGCATGCCTTAAGACAGTGGTTTTCAAAAAAAAAAATTCTTGCGCCCCCCTGCACTTCTCATAAAACAATATTAACTTATAGTTTTCTTAGCATGTATTTTATTCTAACAAAACTAAAATGTTCTTCCAGTTTTTTGATAGTACACAATTATATTTCAAACAAACTAAAAGTAAAATAGCACACATTTATTTTAAAAATTACAACTTTTGAATCTCTAACAGTATATTAATAACAGTAAAAATATTTAATGAGATGGGTTAGCTTGTTCTTCGGCGCATATTTCTTCTGAAGATGATATTGTCACTCGTAATTCCTTTTCGTCAACTAATCGAGATCTATATTTGGTCTTCATCGCCGCTACAGCAAAAACCCCCGTTTCACACAGATAAGATGTAGCAAATGGTAATAGAACTTGAATTGCCTTTTTGGATAAATCAGGATATTCCTTTTTCAATCTTAGCCAAAACGAAGGTAGTTTTTCAGGATCAAAGTCTTGTTTCAACATATTATCACAAGACAAGTCGATTAATTGTTCTTGTTCAGGCAACGCAAGATCAAACGTAATAAGTTTATCATATCCATTGACATAGAATGGGTTCCTTATCCATTCATATTTGGAAACATCCAAGTCTTTCAAGTAATGCGTGAAGTTCTTTTGTAGGCCGGTCAAATGATTAATAAGCAGGATTTTGCTTTCTTGGAGTTCATTTGTAGTGCAGGTAATTTTTAAACTGGGAAACATATCAAACATATTAGTCTGTAAATTATATATCCACAGCTCTAATTTTTTTATAGACGACTTTATCTTTCTGGATAAGAACGTGACTTCGAGGACCTTGAATTAATTAATTTATGCAACTCAGTTTTTCAAAAGTATCCACCATATACGCAAGTTTCAAGAGAAAGTTTTGGTCTGAAAATGAATTTGCTTCATCTTTATTATTATCCCTAAGAATAATCGAAATTTCGTCCTTTAGTTCAAACACCCTTCGCAGTGCTTCGGCACTAGAAAGCTAGCAAGTCTCGCAATAATATAAAAGTGATCTATGCTCTGCCTCCATGTCTTTGCACATTTTTGCAAATAGCCTTCCTTTTAATGGACTGTTTTTTGTTTAAATTAATTACTCTTGTTACAATTTGGAAAACTGCATTTAACTCTTCACTCATATGTTTCGATACAAGAGATTGTCTGTGAAGCATGCAATGGGTCCAAATTGTGCGAGGGGCCACATTTTTCACGAGTGCTTGCAGACCTGCGTTCTTTCCTGATATTGACTGCGATCCGTCAGTCTAATACAGTTGTTCCACATTATGTCATATTCGTTAAAAAATACGTCAATGACACTGAAAATTGCTCGTGATTTGGCATTGCCTTCAATGGGTTTGCAAAATAACAAATCTTCCTTAACGACAGTATCTACAATGTATCGCACATATGTAATGAGCATCCTTGACTACATCAGTTGCTTCATCGACTTACAATGCAAAATAGGAAGATTTTAGCTTTTCAATTAATTGATCGCAGAAGTCTTCAGCCAAACGCGGGATTCTCCTTCGCACTGTACTGTCGGAAAGTGGAACCATTTGAGGTCGCTCTACATATGATTCGCCTAGCATCGTTTCCACCAAATCAATTGCTGCAGGTAGCACCAACGTTTCTCCTATCGAATGAGGCTTTTTAGACTTAGCAATTCTGTAGGCAACCTTGTACAGTGCAAGTAATCTTTTTGCTGTTACAGAAATGGTCTTTGAAAAAGTCTCTTTTTGCTTAATAAGAGTCTCTAATTATCTCTGAAAAAATTCTCTGGGTTTGCCAACGTATTCTGCATGCACGCTTAGAAAATGTCCTCTCAATTTATTGGGTTTCATGCTATCTGCAGCTAAAGTATTTGTGCAAAGCAAACACAACGGCCTTTCCTCACCATCAGTAATAATCCTTGTGAACCTCAGTGATAAATACTGTGGATCATATTTTCTATATTTCGGCCTTTTACTTTCTGTTCCTGTCTTTCGGCTCTCTAATCAGTCACTATCGCCTTTACTTGTGCTAGTTTCTGCAGCTTCAGTAGATTTTCTCTTCAAACCAGTTATGTATTTATCTATGGGAAGGGTTATAATTTCACTTTAAAAAAAAAAACAGAGAAAAAAATCTGTCGACCACATGATTTTCTCCTTATATAGGTTATCAACTAAAACTATTATTAATTGTTAAAAAATAACAAATGAATAGCTCCCACTTCCGGTACACATCTGGTAACCATAATGTTATATAGTTTTTAATAATTCAACAATAAATCTTAATATAAAATTTGGAACTAAAAAAGCAACTGCAAAACGTCCACTTCCGGTTTATCAATGTCCGCCAAAATCTAATCAGCTCTTCGTTTTGATACACAAATTCTAAATATGAAACTTTGTGCTGATTGGATCATTAGTTTTTGAGATAGAATACACATAAAAAATGGTCACACACACAGGTAAACATAAAAATAATAAATAAGTAATTATATTTACTTACTGAACAAAACTAAGCGTAGTATATCTTAAAATTTCGTATGTCAGACTTCAAAATGTCCGTTTTCTTTTTTCAAACTTTGCAATAAACTGTGATGGGAGAGTTCTTTTAAAAAATTTCTCTATAGTTTTGCTGCCACAACAAAACAGTTCACAGTCTTTCAAATCTAATCAGAAAATTAGAAAGAGAATGCATCCGCAGAGTAGTGGCCTAGAAAAAATAGAAGTACGATATGCAACCCATATGTGCAGAACAATTGCGGATCGGAGAATTCGATAACAGTCTTAGACGTTAAATGAAATCAAATTTTGATGATGTAGAGACTACATTATAGTCATAATCACAATGCAATCGTAACTTACAATGTAATAATGTTAACGAAGTAAACATGGAAGTTGCAAATGTTTTTAATGCTATATTGTATTGAAATAAGTGGTGGGATATTTATTTATTTATTATTATATATTTACGATGCAATTGGGCACCTGGCCCGGTGGCAAAGTTACAAAAGTTTAACTTAATCGAGTATTGTATGCTGTAAATTGCATGCAGTAAATTGTATGCTGATCGTATTATTAGTTTTTGAGGTAGAATAAACAATAATATTGGCCAATGCTTCACGCCGCCCCCCCCCCCCCACCCAGAAAGGATCTGCCTTAAGGCAGTTAATGAGATGTCTGGATGAATTCACTGCGAAGGCCGGATATGAATCGAGTGGCGTGCTTTGGACACCTCCCCTCGCCCTTCCCTGGTCTAAATGACTAAATATGTGGATTCCATTTCGATCTAGGTCACGATTAAAAAAACGAACAAATTCTTTTCAAAACCAGGGGTTTTCATTTCGGCACTCTACATCAAAATTCCATCTTAAAGGCTTACATTAGTTATATGACACTCCAAAGGTCCCAGGCTATCTCAACAAGGGGGTTTGGAAGGCATAATAATTTATGCGGGACTGCCTACTTAATTCTATCCCAAGTCCGGAGCAAACTTCTATCTCTCTCTCTCTCTCTTTATCTCTACCCGCCGTTTTACTTGATGGTATGGAAGTTCACTGGTGTAGTATTGTTAACTCCAGAAATATTTCACAGGAGAAATTTTCCGATCGCCGTTGTCTAAATTCATTAGCTATTTTTGGAGAAAACGAACGGAAAACCCCCTCGAGTAATCATTCTGTACACATCCAGATTTATTGGCTATGGGTGGGAAAGTTTTGAAGTGTTTAGCTGATTGAAATGAGCGGTTATAATATATTTAACGCTGCATCAATAAAAAAATCTATTCGATCCAGAGTGTGGAGATTCCTTTTTTTTGCTTAGTCTTATACAACGTTTCGATGACTGTATATTGCATTTTTCCCACATTTCTGTGAAAGTAGTCGGTGGGTGATATTTGGATGTACATACTCTCCTAAAGTAGACGGGAGAGGGACATACAAGGTCCAGGAATTGGGACACTTTCTGGATGGAACTGATTCTGATAGATCCCGGTTCGCAATGTTAATTCCATGACTTAATCCGGAACACGCCAAGCTTTTTCTGGTGCACTGATGTTTCCGCATTTCGATTTGGCATTTATGCGGAATTCACCTGGGTCGAAGACCTCGGAATCTTCGTGGAGACGTATTACAGACATTTCCTTGGATGCATTCAACTTCATCCCAAATTTTTCGTATTTATATTACGTCATTTTAATTGTTTATACACGACTCCACCCGAGTCTTTCATTAATAATCGAGTATTTTTCAAGAGAAAACTCCTTTGGAATCGCTTTATATCCGTGGACGAATGTTTGAGTTCGATCGAAACTCTTCCTGCATGGGATAACGACACCTCAGAAACAAACGAATGAAATCGACAACGGATGTTATGGGAATGAGTACAGCGCGTCATCGCGAGCACGGATTACAACTCCGACAATGAAAACGGAGGTTAATTAAAAGCGAAAAGGGGAGGTGCCCTTTATTTTAGTGAAAACACGATCGGATTGGTGGCGATGTCGTTCAATTAGTTGGATTTTTTCCATTCCTTACTTTTAAAACTTCCACGCTGCTACGATCCAAATACATATGCGCAAATTTGCTTCGATATTACTGGAGAATTTTCCCGAGTCGGCGACGCATTAACAACCTCTTCTTACACGTGTTCCTATTCTATCGAGGTCAATCATATCCCCCCTTCCTTCAAAATAGATGCATTAAAAAATCTCTCGGAGCTACCAGATCCAAAGCGAAAACAACTGACACTTCAAAATACGGACGCATTATTTTTCCCTTCCCCTTACACTTTGGAGGAAAAAATAAAAAATTTCTTAACGGAAGCTATATTGTTTTTTTATAGAGCTTTATGGGGTTAATTAATAACGGAAAAAACACTCTACGGCATACGAAGAATGTATATATACCCTCAAAAAAAACTTTAAAAGGCATTTTTACAACCCCCATCTCTTTTCCTCCCACCCCTTTTACTCATCCAGGCAAAAGCCCTTCTCCCGACTCCACGCCAACGGTACCAAATTCCCCTTCCCCTACTCTTCCCCTCCCCTCCCTCTCCGCTCCTCCCTTCCCCTCTCCTCCCTCTCTCCACACTGCCAGAGACTGTGGAGCGGCGTGCGGGTGTGGAAACGGACGTAGTGCGGGTTGCAGCGGCCAAGGCGTCGCTACTCCTGCGGGCCACCGTCGAGAGAGAGAGACCACATTGTACCTGGAGAGGAGGTCGCGTGTCTTTTTCACTCGCAGCGGGAGTACGTAAAAAAATAACAAGAGAAGAGAGACAACCGAAGAGAATACACAACCTCTCCCTCTCTTAGATCTTCTTCCTCTTCTACTCTGTCCTTTCTTCCTCTTCTTTCCTTTCCTCTTTCTATCCTCTCAAATCTTCCTCTTCCCCCTTCTCGGGTAACCTCTGCAGCTTTCCTCTATCTCCTATCTCTCTTCGTCTTCGTCTTTGCGTGTGTCGTGTTTAACTGTCTTACGTGTCGCGTCTTCTTCGAAAGAAAAAAACCGTGTACCCATCTCACGCTTCTCGTCTCGATTCAAGCGAGTCCGCGAGCCGGTTTTTGAGGGGGCGTATCCCGTGCAACTCAAAGGAAGAGTCTGCAGAGAGGATAGTAAGAGAGAAAAAGGAAGATAGCGCGGTGGTTGGTTGGTTTTTCACTCTCTCTTTGACTGGATGACTGGTTGACGGTTTGTTTTTTCTTCACTTCTCAATCTTTTGATTCTATATAAGAGAGAGTGGGCGAAAGAGAAGGAAGCTTGTGAGTTTTTCATCTCGTGAAGTGTTATTGTTGTTACTTTCTTTAAACCGTTGCTCGGAACCCTTTAGTGCGCCTGTGTACTGTTGTTTCTCTTTTTTCCTGTTTCACTTCACGTCGTGTGGTGCGAAAAAGTGATTTTTCAGCTGGATCTTTTCCTCCTATGCTTCTTCTTCTACTTCTCTCTTCCGACATCTTTCCGAATTGAGAAAACGACGAAAATAAAAACAGAGGACGTTTCTCCCGTTGCGTTTTTGTCCCAGTTCGTCTTTCACTGGAGAGACATATATATATATATATATATTTACATATATATATATACGTGTGTGTGAATATTTGCGCGCGTGGAGAGACTGAGAAAAAGTACTTTTGATGTTGTGAACGTGTTGCTTAAAGTACTCTTTGTTTGTTTTTCCTGGGGCGTATTTTATATATGTCTAACCGGTGGGTATCCAAACATTTCTCGTTTTAAAAAATAAAATAAAAATATTTGCCGCACTATAAACATAGAGAGCGATGCTTCATTTAGAAATATCACGAGCCTTGTTGGCCTGCCTTTTGGAAAAATGGAACGCTTCTGTAGTAATTAACGCAGTAGAGAATGTATTGTGCATATGATGACTGCCATTAGTTTTGTAATGCATATACAGTAATAAATTCCTGCACGCCTAGAACGGAGATGACATTCACTTTTAGAGTTGAATGGTTTGATTGTATAAAAATGTATGAAATTAATTGTAATTAGTTATACGTTTAATTAGAAAAAAAAGATTGATTCTTCAATATCGAGTGAGAGACTCAAAACATTGATCGAATGATCGAGATAAATTTTCGCTTTCAACGCAAGTCTGCCATAAAAAGTAAAATACAAGGAAGTTTCAATATGAAATTCATTGGTTTAATAATTTATATTGCTTATTATTCACTGCCATCACCATTATTTCTTCAGAAAAAGTATGATAACACCTTTATTGGCGCTTTTAAAAATTGCACGGCATAAAACTAATTGAAATATAAGCAAAGGTACATTACTTAATCACAATATATAGACTATGCCTTGAATAATGATGTTTGGAATCAACTAATCTTAAACATTTAACGCTGGTAACATACTCCTACCCTATATTTTTATTTAATGTCTGCTTCAGTGTTAATTTTTTAATAATTCTGATATTTTCACCGAATTAATTTCGAGGAATCATCATTTAATTAGAGCTAATACGAGCATGTTATAAGATAAAGGTAATCAATTAAGTTATTGTCCATATTGTATATAACTATTATATTATGTTCGGTTGCTCCATTTTTTCTCTTCAAAGTTGCATTTGGGAGCTTAAGAATGTCCTACATAATTACCACAATTCCTCGCTTATCTTTCTTTATATATTTGGGTGATTCGCGTTCAACTTCATCTGGCTACGTATTCAATCGTATCTGTTTTCTTCGGTCTACCCGGAATGAAAAGCGGCGCCTGAGATAATTTCGAGTGTCTCCGCTTGAGGTCATATCGATCAGCGTAATCGGTTCCAGCTGATCAAGAGAAAGAGAGAGAGAACGACTCATAGAATGGAAGTTGTGGAGAGAGATTACGTAATCTGACGGCAGTTTTGAGAAGCAGTAAGAATTAGAGTTCACGACTGAGTAAATTCGAATGCTTCCTGTATGCACGTGTGTGTGTGTGTGTATATATATATATATATATATATATATATATATATATATACATAGTATATTTCTTTATCGCCCGGCAAAAAAGTGCCGTCGTCTAAACGTGAATGATTTTATCACTATCTCTCGCTCTCTCTTTCTCTTTCTCTCTCTCTCTCGAGCATATTCCACGTGTTTTGAGAGCACGCGACACTACGGCTCCCCAATACACTTCACACGTTTTTACGCTGCTCTATCAGTCCGAGATCACGTGCTTCCGCTTTAATGCAATTTTCACTTCGGGGCCCATTTTCTGACCCTTTCTGTCGCTCTTATAAAAGTGATACTAAGCCCAGCAATGTCGACATTTTCTCAAAAAAATACTCCAGCTGTCATATACTACGTGTAAAATTGCTATGAAAACTTTTCAAAGATTGCATCTCATGAATCGAATCGACGAAATCAGGCTCCACTTGGTGGAATTTACTCGTCGCAATCACAGAAAAAATAACTGACTACCACTAAAAGATTTTATTAATTACGCAATCGGTTTCTCTACAACCATTGTGTCATCAGGTGCGATTGTGACGAAACCGGTCGTGTCCTTAAATAAAACCTTTCCGTGGAAGAAACCGAGTTATGTTTTCTGCGTTTATGCATTTCGTCAAGTTCTTATTTTTCACCAATCCCGCTCTCCTGTGTCGACTGCCGCAACTGGATTAAATCGGAAAATAATTCTTTGTTACAGTAATTACTAATTACAAACGTGCCTCGCGCATCAGCCTGGAGCCATCCTGCTTTAATCAGCCGGTAAAACAACTATGTCGCACAGCCATCTTGCTTGAATGTGTTAATTTTTTAGTCATAGTTATTTGGTCGAACAGTTATATTAAGTAGCCAAAGTATATCTGTGTAAACCTTTTTACCAAAGACCACTTTATAGGATTTTTACTTAATTTTCTTGTTTGAACATGGCGTAAATGTGAACAGAAAGTTAATTTTAAGCCGCAGCTGACGATAACGATACTATTGTCGATACGAGGATGAACACTACACCTATAACGTAACTTAACGGACATATGATCGAACGAATTACTCGTTGATGAAAATTTAACAATGCATACAAGCTACTTTTACATTATTTGAATGTGATAAACATGGTTTTTTATTTCTCTCTTTTACATTATATTCTATAAATCATCTTTTTCCAGGTTTGGACTCTCATTCAAAAATAAATATAAGATATTTTCTTCATATTTGTTTCTGGCCCACGATATTTTCAACTAATATCTCGCGAGTTCGACGTGAAATTTCGTAGAATATGGATATTTTTTATGCTTCTTCGGGTACTAATTCACGTTTTCCAATAACGAAAAAAACTATAGATTTAATGGAATATTTTACACTTCTATCCATCATATTTAAATTAATAGTTATAATTCTATACTGAGGTAAACTTCATGAATTAAAATACTTCTATATTTCTAAAAACATTGTATTATTTAAATTTTCGCGTTGATATTTCCTAGTGCGGTCGTAGCAAATCTTCTTTTCAATTCTTCCTTCTGGCGAGCAATTATTCGCAATGCATTGTTGAAGTAAAATTGAAGTATCGCTGTTTCAGTTGAAGCATGACTCTCAAACTGGAGGCCACATAGTTTATTTTTAAATATATGGCGGGCCACACGGCATTTTAATAAATCTAAGCATCTTTTTTTACTTATAATCACACCAGCCAAGACGATATATTTTTCAATTCAGAACAAATTATCATACACAGTGCCGTAACTAGGGCGGGGCAAGCGGGGTATCTGCCCCGGGCGCAACTAAAGAAGTGGCGCAAAAATTGTTACTGGCAAGTTGTCCGAGGTTGTATGGCACCAGGACGGGCGATTTCACTACTTTACTTGTGCCAGACATTACGCATTGTAAGCCCCCTAAAAGCGAACTAACTGATTTAAAGAACTTTCTTTTTTCTTATATATTCCACTAAAACTACAGATATTCTACAATTACTGTACTACTTTTCGCTTGTGGAAAGTTACCCTAATATACTTATTGCGCTTTGCATATTCCTAACACTACCTGTAACAATAACAACATATGAAAGCAACTTTAGAAAACTGAAGTTAGTAAAGAATTATTTAAGATCCGGCATAAGTCAGCATAGAGATTATCGGGGCTAATCTATTCTTTCTATAGAACATGCCACAACAGAAACTATAAATTTTGTTGATGTTATTGATGACTTTGCTGCATTAAATTTATATAGAATAACACTTTAATACCTATTAAAATATTTACATTTTCTGTATTTAAATTATTTATGTATGCTATGATATTTATAATTATGTATTTATATTATGTACATTTATAGTGGAAAATTACATCAGTTATAATTTATTTTCATTTATTAATTTTCACCGAAAATCTATATAGTAAAAAATATAGGTATTAGAGAATTTTTTATGAGAGGGGCGCATATTTGGTAGTTTGCCCCGGGTGCTTAAATAGCTAGTTATGGCGCTGATCATACATATCCAAATTATTAAACATTGCCGTATTGTTTCCTAACTCTTTTTACTCCATTATTGACTCATCTAAAGCCATGTTTTTGAGACCCCTACATAGTATTTTTTTTAGAAAAAACGTGCATTTCTAAGACGTCATAAGATTTATTTGGAAGAGGTGAGTTTTGCGTCATTCTTATGCTAGTCATTTGATTCCATTGTAACGCATTTATCACACATTCATCATCTGCAAAAAAAAGAGGAGAGCTATGTTTGATAATGTTATCGTCTATCATTTTTTTTATTTCAAAAATTTTCATTCATGTTTAGCTCTGTTTCCTATTATAATACTATCTACTACATAACGCGCAATAGACGTGCGACTTTTGCAAAAATAAACCTGTACCGTAAAGGGATTAAAACTGAAAAAGATTCGTAATATATATAAAAATGTAAGAGAATGTCAAATATGCTTTTTTGGCTTATATGAGTTTTTGGAATGCTTTTAAATTGAGTATCGACGTAATCATTGATGATGATACGTGAATTCATTAGTCGTCGCCCTAATTTTTCTGCATTCCCAAAGTTGTTTTCTCAATTTCAAAAATCGTACTTGATACATTAATTCTAAATTCCATCAATTATTACAACTTGATTAGCTCTTTTTTATATATATGCATGTATTGTTTATGTATACACGTGTGTATGCATATATATTTTCTTGCACTAATGATATAGAAATGACGACTGAATTATTTTTGGAGCATTCTTAAGAATGACAATTACATTTTAATAAAAAAAGTGTATGGGTTGGTGCCAAAAAGAGATAGCTATATTCTTAAAAATTAATGATTTTATTTTTTAATGTTCAGCTATTAAACGTTCACCAGTTCGAAACAATGCATCCCAATTTTAGGATCAACCATTTTTAACAAGGGATGAAGAGAATTTTCTGCTATTACTTCAACGAATTAAATTACCCGCTTTAGGGCAACTGAATGCTTTCGTCGTTGTTAATTGAAATCAGTTTGTGAGATCCGTTAGTTTTATTTTTCTAATTACGACGAATATCAATTTAATTTTTAGTATACACAAATTAATTTCAAGACTAATATCCCCACGCTTTTTATATCATCAATAAGCTATACAATATTAATAACAGTATATTATACGCGGTGTAACTTTTCTCTGAAACGTTTTAGTCTAAATAACATCACGAAAGGCAATTATTTTATTATATCTCGCTTAAGAGAAAACGGTTTAAAAACCGGTAATCATTTTCTACGCAATTAACACATTTTTGTTAAATGGATACCTTTCCTTGCATAATATTTATGCTTAAGCTTAGTATACCGTAAGTATCAATTCATTAAGGGTGATAAGTGATATATTTTAAGCCTTTAGATAATAATTTTTTCAATCACGAAGCGAAAATATTCAAATAACTTGGACAGCAGAGCGTAACCTCGATTTTTCTTCATTTTTCTTAGGGCTCAAACAAAATATTGCGTTAATTTACAGTAGTTGACATTACTCTCCAGTTGAGGCTAAAAAGACATTTTTTAAATTGAAATAAAAAACGACGAATTTTCGAACAGTTTTAGCCGATTTTGGTTGACATCATGCACGCGAGGCGAGCAAACTTAACCGTGCGGTCCATCGACCGAATCCCATCGCATATGACGAGACGAAAACGTGGAAACGAAAGAAGGGACGCGGGCGAGGGAGGAAAGTCACCATTTTCGATGTATCGGATCATCAGGATGTGGTAGGGAATGGAGAGGAGGTGAATTCTCTTGTTCCTCAGCTTCCCTCCCTCTGTTGCCGCAAAACTCGCGCGTGGGCGGCAGCAATGGCCGTTCATCACTGAATAATCAGCGCACATACAGGGGATACACGCTATTCAGACCTTCCTCTCTTTCTCTCTTTCTCTCTCTCTCTCTCTCTCTCTCTCTCTCTCTCTCTTTCTCACCCCCTCTCCAGAAACAACGGGCGTTGATCTGGCAACGAAGTACGTAGAGTGGAATCGTTAACTTTATTTCTCGAGCTCCATTGTAGGATTGCGGTGGGTTTTTTTTCGGGTGCCTGGAAATGTTAAACGGGGTTCTATTCGTAAATTTGCGCGGAAATCAATAATTCAAGTGCTTAAACGGGAGTTAAAAGAGACCTCCCATCGAATTTGAGTGTTTTTTTAGTTGCTACACGAGTAGAAAAGATTTTTTTCGCTCATCCTCCAGCGTGAAATTCTCACGGGAATGTTGAATGGGTTATTTTTTTATTGCGTCGTCACGCGGCCAATTGGTGGAAAATTTAGGTCGCCAGCAGTCTATCCGATGCACCAATAAAGATGCGGATTAAAGGACACGGCGAAAACGTGCGACACGCGTTAAAAACAAGATCGCGATCCGGATAAAACAGACAAAACATGAACGTCCGTCTGTCTGATAATTGACGAAAATACTATACCGTTTAAAATAAACCATGCGGATTTGTTTTCGATTTTGATGTCTGTGAATGTTGTTAATCGATACGATATCAAAATATTTTGCTCAGAAAGCATGTATATTTTCAGCGATACATTTGCAGCGGTAGTTTTCTACCTTCAAAGATGAAGCGTTCGACTGTATTCATACATGCGTCTGGCACAATTCCTATGGTGTTATTTACATTGGTCATCGATATTTCTGAAGGAAATCGTTTCGTAGAACTTTTGCTCAGAATGAAGAGTTGATAATTTTTCGAGCAATTATATTGTTGTTGGAAAGTATCTTTAAAACCTGAATAGAGAATAACCAATGAATGTTTCAAATGAAAGATGCCGATAAACTCGTGAACTCATGAGCGAGTTTTAGAAAAAACTCGGTGCAAATCTTCTCTTTGCGAGAAGTGCCCAGAATTCAATAAGGTCAATTATTTGTACTGAGGAAGTGATGACGTTGGTTATTATTACCTTCGCGGCGAAAGCATTCCAAAAACAGAAGGGATAAAAATGTATCATCGCGAGAATTCGATGACTACATTAAGATGCAAAGTTAGAATCGATTTTGACCACACCGCCAGATTTTTTATCTTCATTCAACAGGAACATGTTTAACTTGGGTATTTCTAAGAAGATAAAATTTCGAGCTTATTTTAATCTATCCTGACTGAAATGTGTACGATTTAGACTCCCAATGATAAAAAAATTCGATCTCTGGACGATCCTTCACAAGTCTATCATTTTCCTTGGAAATAAAACATGAATGCGACGGCGTAAAATATTAACAGACTAGTTAGAAAAACATTCACATGAGCGATCGTTAATTTTGTCTCTTTAAGCACGATAAAACAGTACGAGGTGGTTACAGGGATTTAAAAAAAATGCGCAATAAGATTAAAAACTAAGCTTGCATTGGAGATAAGGGATATGTATGCAATTATCGTAAGAGAAAAATGTGTCAGCATAAATGTTGTTAAATAAAGAACCTCTGTTTTCATTTGGGTTTTTTATATTAATTAACGAAATTATCCATTAGTATGTTTTGAATTGTTAAGACTGAAAAAACATTTCGCGCTGAATACAACGAGATAGCTAGAAAGTACTTGTGTAGTAACGACCATGAAGGCTACGTATGACACCAAAATTTTATATTTCACATCTTATGAGCGGTGAATCATCATCTTAAAACTATAACTCGATAGTACTTAACGGCATGTACCAAACATCGAGCCTTGTCACTCTTAGTACGCACAAAGCTCCATTCGTCAAGGCCATATTTTAGGCAGCGAAAAAAATAAAACTACATATATAACATATAAGCTCGCATATTGCAAGATCTTGCTCTGCCAACACATCAGTAGGACAAGTTTAATAGTTTAAATAATAACTTAACCCATAAATGTCGCTTTGACCATGGGCAGAGAATAGAGAGTTTCACGAACCATAATTTGGAATAATCATTGGGAAATTTCAAGAAATTTTGGCAACAAAACTCTTGATGAATTGTGTACCTGAAATAGCCGTTAAAAAGTCTAAGAGAACTATGTTTTCTCTCCCAACTTTTTCATGGTTATTGGAGTTTCCTAATTTATCGATTGGATCCCGCCCACGAGGCGAGCTAGATAATTCCTTTTCGGAAAAAAGATCATCAATTTAATCGGAATGTTGCCTTGCAAAAAGATATAATCAAAGTTCAGCAACACATTACACGCCATAAAACCATCAAACCTCGGTTAATCTTCTCATACCTTCCATTTTAATAAGAATTTTCTAAAATTTGTATTCGATGCTGTCAATTATATTTTTTAATTTTTTTCTCGAAATATTTTCATGTGACATAACGAATCTTCCACGGTAAAGCTTCCGAGTTTCCTGGAAATGGTAACGCCGTTCAATTTGATTTATTTCCTCGCACGACAGGACTATTATTCACTACTATAGGAAGATTAACTGCTCCAAAAATATACAATTGTCCAGGCAGGACACAAAACCCAACTCGTCACCGCTAACATGAAGCGAAAGGGGAATGGATACGCTCCGATTATTAGACTCATGGTATTCCGCCGTCGACAGTAATATTCAACCTCTATTTTATAATATCTCTCCGTAATATTTTTTTCTCATCTCAGTCGTTAATACGTACTTACGCGACGGATTTTCATTTTTCCTTTGGAGAAAAATTATATATATATATATATATATATATATCAGGGTTTCTCTCCGAACGCCAAGACGCTGGACAGCTGTACCATACCGTCATCAAATCAAGAAATCAAGAATTTTCATTTCTTTTCCCTTTCGTTTCCATGGGAACCGCGCAATAACGACATCTCTCTCCCCTCTCTCGCACACGCCTCTCCTTCCAAAACCACTACTGAGACGACGTCCGCATCACACGGCCGCGACTCTCCTCTTTTTCCTTCTTTCTAAGTCTCTTTTTATTATCCACACTCAATCACGTGACACCGCTGGTAGTCCATCCTGTACCTATCCACCTCTCTCGCTGCAAAAATTTCTAAAAACAAGCGAAAACAAAAGACGACGGGGTGCGCGAATAGAAGAGGGTGTGGGTGTAAAAGAGGGTATGGGTATGAAAGAGGGTGAAGTGTGAAAAGGGGAAGGGGGACGCGTTTCCAACCCTTCACAAAACCGAACCTTCCCATTCCCACATTCCGAGTATTTTTAACCTCTTGACATAGATAGCCGACCTCCTTCCTGCTGCACCCAGACCTTATCGCTCCCCCTCCCTCACCCTCTCACACCTTTCCTCCCTTCTTTCCGTCCCAACTCATCTAGAGAGAGAGAGTCGACTGGAACAATGGGGGAGCGGAAAAAAATATAACAAAACACGTTCGCAAAGCGACGGGGCGCTTCTTTTATATTTTTATATTTTCCTACCTTTAACTTTCGAGATAGGAGCGGGACGTTCATTATGCCCGTAAATATATATGTAATTCGCATTTTTACTTTTAATTTTTTTATTTTATCGCGAGAGAAATTTTGGAGGATCGCTTTGAAAAACTCTCCCGCCCACAAACCAGTCCTGCGTGTGACTCCTGTCTCTCTATCATTCTATCTCTCTCTCTCTCCCTACCATTTTATGCCATTCCTTTTTTCCCTTATGATTTATCACCTCATTTCACCTTAATCTACCTCGTCTTGTACCATAGGTTTCAAACTCTAAATTCAAGGGGTCCAAATAGATCGTTTCCGAATATATTGCATGTAAGAATAATGGGTTTTAAGAATAACCCATCTTTCTGTACTACATAATAATTCGCGTATGTTCGTTCGTCCGCCACGCTCGTTTTAGGCCTCTCCCTATGGAATTATTAACTAAATTTTTGTAAGCGCATAGATGATCTTAGCTTGTTAGATATAAACAAGTAAAATTTGAAATTTCAGGTAATAGTTTCAGTTCACATCCAGGAAAGTTACTTTTCTCCATTTGATTATCATCAGAGCGAGTACATTTTTTATTTATTTTTAAAAATATATTATAATCAAGATACTAAATCGAAACTTAGATGTACCGAATATAGAGGCAAGTTTTATTATCGATGAGAGAATTAGAATTCCTTGCGAATTGGACCAAAAATTCCAATCTAAAAAAAAAACGAAAAAACGCTTTCATTTATGGGAAATGTTCATCGTAAATCCGTTTGACTGTCTAGTACACCTTCCACTTGCATAATGGTATATACTAGGAAAAATGAGAGAACCGTAGTTTTTTTGAACTGTTGGACCGCACGTGGCCCGTTGAACGCGCGTTGGAGTCCTCCGTCCTATATTGTCGCTCCCTCTCTCTCTCTCCCTCTCCCACTTACCATTTCTTTCTCTGCTGCCATTCTTTGTCTCTCGTCGTTCTCCCCCTCCTCCTCTTCGCCCTTCTTCCCTCCCTCCTCTACTTGTCCTTACCATCGTTCCACGTGAAACGCGTCCCTCCTGCCGGAATTGCCGAACCAAGTTCTTGCGTTTAACCACGAACGTGATGTGCTCACATGGCGTGCAGTGACTCTTCTTACGCCCCAGTGACTCCGTGCGGAGCCGCTTTAACTCTCCTATCTACCCGGAAAAAATGAACAACCCCGTGACGGTGTCATCTCCCCTCACCATCCACTCTTTCCCTTCTCCTACCTCCTCTCCTATTCTGCTTTCTTTCTCTCTCCCCATCTCTTTCCCCATCCGTTCTTCCTTCCTTTTGTATCCATGGTTACTTCCTTTTCCAAGCGCCTGCCTCCATTCCGTATCTCCTACTTCGTTCGTATACCATTACCACTCTCTCCTCCTTCCCACACTCCCCTACGCTGTGCATCACTCACGCAACCTAACGTTCTTTTTTATATTCCGCCACACACTTGGATTACCTTTCACGCTGTGACGACATCTTTTTTTCCTACTAGTCACTTTGCTACGTTACACTTGATGCGATCGCGTTCAGCTGTCCTTCCCCGGTATCTCTAAAGAGCCCAAAAGTAAAATTATATTATTTCCGGGGGCTATGCCTTACCACTTTACTATTTCGGAAATAGAAGGGGTGGAGAGAGAGAGAGAGAAAAAAAATTGCCCTATATGATGCGAACGACGAAAAATGTTTGTCCAAAATTATTTTTCAGGTGCTTTTTTTAGGTTTTGAAACGTCACGTGATGCTAATAATGATTAAACGGATCGAATCAAACTCGATAATTTATGGAAATGCCTTCGGAAGGCAAAAAAAATTGAATGCTTTAAAATCACAAGCTCGAAATGATTACTATTATCGGCGTGAATTTCAATGTTTTGAATGTACGTGTGATTCATGATAAAAGATAATCGGAAGCAAATATATCTTTTGGGAATGGACGCAATTTTTATTTTAATAGCTTCGAAGATAACTTTCACTTTCAATCGCTTTAAAAGCGGTGGAATTTTAAAAAAGGTAACGCATCAAAAATACTATTTAAAACTAATATCGTAGGTATTTCAATAAACAATTTGCTTTCCTTATGAAAATATTACTTTAAATAAATTGATTTCATGATCTAAGCGTGGAAACCACAAAGTATTCGTTTCATTATGAGTAAATTCCACAAAGTTGAGCCTGGCCTCATTAATTATGTTTCACCCAACCATTAACATGCTGTCTAGGTCAGACAGTGTTTAAAAAATAAAATTTGCATTTAATTTTGATATTTAACATTTCATCAGCAGAGACCATTAATATCATTATAACATTGCATTGTGTTAATTATTGTTTAATGTTGGCCGGATAAAACTCTCAAGTATACCTAAAATATTTTCAATTAGTTTTGGCATGGTTCTTAATGGAATGCATGGAATATTCTTACTGTAAGCGCTAAAGACCTCTGTCATACTCACTTGAAAGCCAATATGTAGGTAAGGATCAAATCTTAGAGAATACTAACAATAGCCATATAATTGTGCGCCACTTCCGCTCTTCTATGTAACTGCCAAATTAGGTATAAAAAGCATTATAACTCTTAATGAAACAAATAATTTCATATATATCCACTGAAATGTACTCTACCAGAAGTAATCTTCCTAAAGTGCTGCAAAGAATACAAAATGTTACAAGAATTTCATTATTTAAAAATATAGAAGCTATATGAATAACTTAAAAGTATAAAATTTTAGTTTTCTCATAGCATTTTATATGTTAATTCTCCCCTTTCAAAATTAAAAGTAACATTTCGTGGTAAATGCTAATCACGATAGTTCAATTTGGTTTTAAAATGCAGACATGCTATGTAGATTAGATAGTGTTGTTGATAAGTTTGAAGATATTAATAATTAATCGTATCCCTTGTATCTTATTTTCTTATTCCACTTTATACATTAATTCGTAAAATATTTTTGAAGGGTGTAAACGTTCCATATATTATTCTTTCCGTTAATTATTGCTCACTATAAGTTAACAAATCCGTTTCAGCAAGAAATTCAAGAAAATATTTATAAATTTTGCACAATAAGAGACATTTGGGATTTTCTAGAAAATTTTCATAATAACTAAATAACCTGAAAATGTTAACCTTTGAATTATTTTCAAATGCATATCAAAGTTTCCGTTTTCTAATAATTAACCATTTTCTGCATTTTTTCATCAATCTCAAACAACGCACTGTAATGTTTACATTTGAGAGTTAATGTTTTGATTCATTGTATATTTCGACATTATGAAACGTTTTCAGATCTTTTAAAGTTGATATTTCATATAATTGTGAAATCTAAAATTTATCACTTCAAAATAAATAGTTAAGCAGAAATAATACTATACCAATTCCAATACTATACGCAATATATGTTTAATCCAATAACTACTATGGTATGATAACCATTGCTCAGCAATTAGCGGCACGATAAAGTTAATCTATTTCCATAGAAGATAATTTTACTCGGAATACGTAAACGCAACGTTTTTTATCAAAGTACAAGCAGGTTGGTCGAAAAGTAGGCCACACGTTTTCTTCCGTGGACACTGTTTAAATTCAATTATCAACTTCCATTTGACTTTGCCCGATACCTAATTTGCATATCATTCTACTTTCTCCGCTAATTGACCCGAATTAATCTCCTTCTCCATTTTATTTTTTTGCGGGTCCTATGTAAACGAGGCTTTAGCACAAAAGGAGCCGGAGAAACAAAACCCTAACAAAATTCTCCCTTAGAGAAAACAAAGATGGCGTTTCTTCTTACCTCCCCCTATTCATCCCTCCTCCCGACAAAAACTCCACTCGGCGGATTCTGGCTTTCAAATTCACGTTAAATTTCTCCGTGGAACCTCCAAAACAAAACCACCCTTTCCCGACCTCATTGTCTCTTAGAACCGAAAGATTAGGAGGAGGGGATGTGGAAAGCGACTTATGTTGCATTCCGTTTCATCTTTACCCCTACTTAAGGTATCAGTGGGAGGAAGTTAAGGCGCTGGAAATAGAGAGAGAAGGTGTAACACATAATGGGGGTGAAACACCCTCCGCGGGGCGGAGTTACACCGGATAGGGGTACGCTTCAAGGGAGAATAATAGGGAGGAATAGAAATGGGATGATCCTGAGGTGATTTGGGAGAGAGATATCTCGCAGGAACCTGGCGTGGATGTGTTCGAATCCTGGGCAGAGCCCGCGGAGAGGGTCGTTTTCGGAGAGAGTGTGTGTTTATAAAGGGGTGATGGAGATCGGGAGAGAAAGAGAGGGCGGGAAGGAGGGAGGAAGAACGGTGGTGGGGAATCAATACGGGGAACAGTGGAGGGGAAGGTGGTTTAAGGGGGTGAAAGGGTGGCGAGCGAGCTGGGGAGGAGGTTTGGAGTGGGAGGCGTGGAAAGAGGAGGGAGAGATGGGCGGGGCAACGAATGTGAGGGAGGGGAGAGAGAGGAAGGGAGGGGGGATTTTTTAGAGAGTGCAACGCTATGTTGCGGCCCATATACGGTCTCCCTCGGTCCAACTCCTCGTATTCCTCCCACGCGTTTCCTTCCTTATCTCTCTTTCTCTCCCTCTCTACGCCACCTCCCCCTATTCCTCCCCTCCGATCCTCTTTCTCCCACACTATGCCAACTTCGTCCGATTCCGCCCTACTCCTTCTTCCGAAAGCCTCCCCCTCCCCTAACCCTCCTCCAAGCCCTCCCCCCCATTTGGCGCATTCCATTCTTGGTCAAACCCCTTTTCCACTCCCTACCTCGAATTTCCTCTCTCTCTCTCCTTCCTCTCACCATCCATCTCTCCACCTCTCTCTCTCTATTTCCCTCCTTCGTTCCTTTCCACTTCTTCCCATTTTCCAACCCTTCTTTCCGCCTTCTAGCTGACTCGATCCACCTTTTTGTTATTTTTTGCCTTATCATCTTCCACTGTCCCTTTCTCTCTCTCCCAATCTTTCTCTCTACCTCTCTCTCTCCCTCTCTCTCCCTCTCTCTCTCTCCCTCTGTCTCTCTCTCTCTGTCTCTCTCTCTCTGTCCCTTTCTCTCTCTCCCTATCTTTCTCTCTACCTCTATCTCTATCTACCTCTGTCTCTCTCTCTCTCTGTCAATCTCTCCCTCTCCCCTCTCTCAATATCCAACGGAACATAAATCTCAACTCTTTTTTATCTCTCTCGTCCTTTTGGTTCGCCATCTCACGATCTCGTTCCTCTTCACTTTTTCGCCTCTTTCCACAACCGCCCCTCGTTTTCCAATTTTCTTTTTGGGGTCCATCCTTTCTCTTTCATCCTTTATAACAAATCGTATTCTCTTTTCCATCTCCCATCATCCCTCTCCCTCCTCGGATCTTTTTCCAACTAATACTTGTATTTTCCCTACTCTTTATCTCCCTTATTTAACCCAATTCTTCCTTTTGAAATTCCTCTTCGTACGATATCTCTTCGGCTGTGACTGCTCCGCTATTCTTCCTCGGCTTCACGCTTTGTATTTCCTGGTCTGTTTTTCTACTTTTGTCCAACGCGTTTAAATTTCCTCTTTTCTCGATCTTAATTCTTGGCTATTGGTACAGCCTTTCATTTTTTACTTATGCCATCTTCCATATTCACTATTACCGCCGTTCATCTTTTCTCTCGTTTCTTCTCTCTATATTTCCATCTCCATCTTCCTCCATCCCTCTCTTTCTCTCTCCCTCTTTCTCTCTCCGCTTCCCTCTCTACCTCACTTTCTCTGCCTCTCTACCTCACTTTCTCTACCTCTCTACCTCACTTTCTCTACCTCTCTACCTCACTTTCTCTACCTCTCTACCTCACTTTTTCTCTCCGCCTCCCTCTCTCCCTGTACTTCTCTCTCTACCCATCTTTCCCCTTCCATAGTTTTCTTTTATTCTCTCTACATCTTTCACCAGCTTTTTCTTCCTTTCTGTCTATATACGTCTTTCTCCTTCCGTATTTCTCTCGATCTTTGCACCATTCTTTTCATCAATCCTTTATTTATTCTTCCCCTCTTCTTGATGGGTTACTAATAAGTATGGGTGTATTGCCTTCAATCAATAGAAACAATTTTCTCTTTATTTTTTCCTTTCTATTGCTTTCCATCTCTCATTTTCTGCCTCTACTTTATTCTCCTAAATATTCTCCGCGATATTTAGTCCCGTCGTACAGTTTCTCTCCTCTCTACCTCTCTCCCTATCGTTATTCATTCCTTCCCCTCTTGACGCGTTTCCCTCTCTTTTGCTGTCTCTGACACCTTTCCCTTTACTACGTGACAAACGGTCGCCGTCCGAAGAATTCAGGATGAAGTATGAGAGAAAGGCGGCGTTGTCCGTCCACTTACCGTTACGTCACTCGTTCGAATGGATGGGGATGCGGAACATTTCGGTTCGGAAACAAAAGGGATACTTCCGGTCTTGTTTTGTTTCAGCTGTCTCCTTTCGGTGTGTTCCGGAATTTAGTATTTTTTCCGATTTGTTTTTCTTTATTTTACCATGCGATTTAAAATGGGAGTTAAATGTATCGATCAATGAATATTTCATCACCGATTTATAATAAATCGGTGCGCGGACAGGTCATTGATTATAAATTAAATATGCGTTTGTAATACTGTTTATTTTACTGAACAAATAGCATCCGCCTAACTGAAAAATTTCCTCTACGGGCTCATAAATAATTTTGTCCCAGAATATACTATGCATAGCAACCGATTTATAATTTAAAGCACTACAAGTTTTCGCATTTTTCACTCAAGAATAAAAAAGAAACTTTTGCTGTTTTCCCCTAAAGTTTAATAAAAACGATTTATCTTTATATGATAAAAACAAAATAACAGAATGCATTTGAAACTAGCTTACCTCACCAGAACATAATTTCATCGTATAATATATCATACCAGTAGAGAAAATTCCACCATGTCCTCACAGGACATATAACATTAATACACTCTGCATAAAACATTTCTGAGCGTTCTCTCCTAAAGATGTTACGAAAATAAACACTAATGACTTGGCTTTTTTAATCCAAGCGGTTCAAGATATTTACATAATAAATCTTCCTCTCCCATACCTTCCCAGCCTCTCCCAGATTCCACTCTCACTTGCCGCGCCTTTTCGGAACATTTCCTTCGGCTTAGCATCTGCCATATTATGGAGAGCTTTTAAACTCCAACGACACTTATAAGATTGTCCATTTTGAAAAGAACGCGAAAGCAGAAAGACCAAGAACGAGATGGAGAAGAGTGAGGAAACCAGTGGAAGTAATGTCACTTTAGCATGCGCGTCAGAAGAAAGCACGAAGGGAGGGAATTGAAAGGAGGGGAGAGAATTAATTAAGAGTGCATGGAGAGAACAAAGGGTAAGAAAAAGGAAAGGTGATAGGTAGAATCCACGGAGTAAACGAAAGGGTTAACAAAAAAATATGAATAATATCGGCCCAACACATTTTATAAACTTTCACTTATCCGTGCGCTTACAGCCCATACCATAATTTTACCGGTTACAACAACGCGTACGTACGCGCGGGAAATGTTTTCACGCAGTCTTTTCTTGGAGTTACAGTACTATATCTACGAGGTCACTCATTGAATCGATGACAAAGCGTGAGGAAAGAAGTAGAAGAGTTTTGAGCACGAAAATCGTTTCGCGAGTGGAGAAAGCTTGACAGTAGCTGGCCGTAAAACCCGAAATTTTGCAATTCCCCTAAATTATTTTTTAGAAAGATAGCTTATTATGCGTTCTTTGCACGAAGTGAACGCATATAGGGGAGGTTGTTTCCGTCCGTCCGTCCGCATGTTTAAACGAGGGAAGCGCATAACGTACTTCGATGAAATTTGAGAGTTTTGCTAAAATTTATCGACCGATTCCAATTATGGTTAAAATTGGACCATAATAACGACCACTTTACATGAAGACCTACATGTATTTTACAACGTATTTCGTATCTCGTTATATACTCATCTGAGCAAACAAAAGTTGAATAAAATAATTAAATACACATTCTTTACCAAATAATTTTTCCCGTAAAACGCAAGGTTTATGATAAATTTAAAGAAATAGAAATTAATGTATTTACGTAATTATACGATTTTCTATATACTTTTGTTTATTTAAATAAAAATTTAAAATTTTACAACTCGGGAACCGCTACACATATTTTAATGAAATTGGCGAGTTTTACTAAAATTTGTCTACCAATTCTAATTTTGGTTAAAATCGGACGATAATTACGACCACTTTACATAAAGACCTACATGTATTTTACAAGGTGCGTTTCAACTCGGGAACCGCTGGACATATTTTGGTGGATTTTGGTATTGGGGAGATTTACTAAAGTTTGTCTATCTAAAAGACCGCATTTGGAAACTCTATTTACTCCGGCATGGAGTACACCTTTTCACACTTGTATATTTACGGAATCAATCTCTATAATTGGATTACTTTTTAACCAAAATCCTTGGCCTCGTACACGGAGTAAACAGACATTTCATGAAAATTGTAATATTTGTCAAATATTTGCGCGATATGATTCGTTTCAACAAGATTTCCATTCTGGATGATATCCTATACACATGTGAAATTTATTTAGATTTTGTTAGAGACAGACGGAATTGCAAAAACGACTTTTCGACCACAAGAATCTTTAAAACATGCTTTTATTCATCCAAACCTCGAAACCGAATGCTTTCACGATCACAGTACTTTCTCGAGATATTTCACGCATGAGATATTAGGATACGGGAGAGAGGGAAAAACAAATTCCACAGAGAGTTATAGGCAGTGATCGAAGAATATCTAATAAAAAGAAAGGAGAATGGTAAAGCGTGACAGAGGGAAACGATGGATTTGAGAGAGAAAGAGAAATCTGGAAAGGGCTGCCTTTCTACGCAAAGAGAAACACACTCTTTTTTAAGTGCGAGACAGAAACACAAGCAAAGGTCGGAAGTGGGAGAAGAAAGGCTTTTTTATAAGGCGATAGAGGAAAAATAGACTCATGCCGTCCAAGACACGCACGCCAGGATAAAAGAGAGTAGATTGCGATTTTAAAGAGACCCTCACTACCCTTTGCTTGTGCTACACTGAAGCTCCATTTCACTATCCGTGGATATCAAATATAGTTTGCTTATACTTTCATACCAACATTATAGATACCGTCAGGTTTAGAAACTAGTTTTTACTATGCTATAAAGTTCAAATTCCAATTTGCTATATTTGTCATAGAATCTAAGAATAACCGAATCAATTAGACTCATAAAATAATAATAAAAAGCTATGTTGGTTCTTCCGTTGGTTGGTTGGTCCATGTAACGCCCTGAAAATGTTAATAACTCAATCAAATATGCAGATATAAGCTTGGTATTTGGTAGGGATTATCTACTTGGATATGAAAATGTTGTAACGAAGGAAAATTTACGAAAAACATAGAGGGTTCGACTCCAGGGAATGATTTGTATTCCCCATAAGATAACACGTAAAAATCAACTTTTTGACGTGCAGGCTTTTCTTCTTTTTGAGATTAAAATTATAAATAACTAACCTACGATATTCAGATTTTAACTATTTTAAAAATAACATTATAAGGTTTCTTGTTCTGTTCATGTTTTTCTGCCTACTGTTTGAAATTACTCAAGTTAAACGTTTAATTCACATATTTTGGGGAAATCTTGCCATTTTAATGGGATGTTGCCATGCCTACCAATTACATTGTTAACCTCCAAATCTTATTGTTATCTCAACTCACATAAGTTTAAGCGCGTATAGAAGACTTTTAATACGAGTAGGAGAGATAGATGGAGGGAGAGGGAAATGATATTCTGCAAACAACATTCTTTGCGTTACTTACGAGAAGGAATGTCACAAGAGCTGAAGTACTATTCAAAAAGATTAAAAATAGTAATAATGAGCTAAATTCAATATTAATGAAACAAAAATGGCATGAAAATCTGAGGAACGTGCTGGACGTTTTAACAAACAAACCGAGCGTGTAAAAAATATATAGAGGAAAGTATTGCGCGATAGGTTACAGGAGTTAGGTAGAAGGTTGGAGGGCTTGAGGACGGTTTGGGAAACTTTAAAAGAATCACAAAAATAATATTAAAAGGCTAATTTTTCAGTGAGTTGGTCTGAGTTTAAAGTTATTAAAACGCAAATAACTAGATCAAGGATGTAGACGGAAAATTGAATTTTGGCAGAAATTCATATAATGAGCTAATCAGAATTAGTTTACTTAGGGTTGACATGGTAATTTACGAAATAACTGTTCATTTGTGGCGTTATTTTGAGGGGGGATATCTACATCTACATATTACCCTGCAAGTCACCTTGACGGTGGATGGCAGGGGGTGCCGCGCACCAAGTTCCTAACTAATTATTATTCACAGTTATCTATTGTGGTCACGTATTGCACTTCCTTCGAATAAAACTAATAAATTTTGATTTAATGAAACATTTTATGTGGACTGAAAATTAAAAAGTATATAATTCACATTGTAGTATGTTCCAGAGAGTTGAATTATATTCTTGGTCTCATATCAATGCTTAATAATAGCACCTGTTCAGTGCTTTAATACGGATCAGGCATTTATGCAATGGTATGTCACATATACAGAATCTATTAAGTAGTTAGATAGTGGAAAGAAAATGCCAGAAATTGAGAAAAGGAAGAGGATGACATAGCATTTGCAGCACAAAAATATCAATAATAAATTATAATTCATTATAAAACATTGTGTACGATCGAATTATGCGTCATTTACAAATGGTGAGATTTCATAAAACTAAATATAACGTTATTTTCAATGAATTTCTTTAATGAAAATACAGAAAATATTTCGAACCAAATTTCTAATAGGATTGAAAAAATAACATTCTATGACTTTAATTTAAATTTATATAAATAAAGCCAATTTTCTGAAAAATTTCAAAACTATTATAGTTAAAAGAAAATTGCGATCTTAAAATATAGTTAAAACTTATTGCAGTTCATTTGTTTAATTCACAACAAGTTACTATACATTTTTCCTTTGATGGAAAAATGACTTCATTAACATTTTTTCCTGTTTTTACGCGTAAAAGTAAAACAATTCAATTATTAAGTTAAATTGTATACGTTTTAAATAACTTATAATTTTCTCAAATATTTCAAGTTAATTTCTTTGGATTATCTATACATTATATCTTATAATTTCGATTTTACTCTAATTTTCAACAAATATTTGGACTGATAATAATTTTTAAACAATATAACAAAGATAACTTTCAAAAACACTGATTTGATCGTGCATGAAAGCTAAACCAGATCATAGTAAATTTCACTGATTTTTCAGAACGAAATCAAATATCTTGGAAATAATTTTATGATGATTTGATACGAGAGAGAGAAGGAGAGAAAGAGAGAGGGGGGGGGGGGAGAAAAAAGGAGAGAGAGAGAGAGAGACAAAATTAAATGTTCCATAAATTAAAAATAGTTTTGGGAATATAAGAATTCTTTTGCGTAATGTATTTATTTGTCATAAAATTTCTATTAGCACAAAACAATTTTTCTCTCTGGAACACTCAATTTTGTGAGTTTTATATCCATTGATTAATTTTTAGTGCATATAAAAGTTAGTTTCATTAATATTTTACTTCAATTTTATTTTTAATTAATACTTAATTTTAGTTGTAAAATAATAAACCCCGTGCTTTATATTTTGCATGGAGAGATATGCAAGATGATAAAATAAGCACAGTAAAAATATTTCAACTGTTTACATCGAAGATGACGAAAAGGGCCAAAAATAAAATATTTATTTATTTCATGGATTATAAAAAAGAATTAATACCTCCTTATAGCCATTAAAATAAAAACAAGAAACATTTACACCGGTTTAGAGGAAGTGCCTCATTGGCCAAGCCCTACTGGGGATCATTGGATATCGAAGTACGTATTTAAGCAAGGAGTGACATTCCCTAAACCGTTCTTTAAGGTTATAAGGAGTTTTTATACTTCCCTTATATATATATATATAGTATAGGGCTCCGATATTTTTTACATTGATAGTCCACAGAAGTATAAAAAGTACGCATAATTAGTTTCATGGTTCGCTTTCTGGTTGTTTGCTGAATTGCTGCTCAATCCAGGTTTCCAAATTCATTTTGTAAAAACTTTGATAGAAATTTGCAAACTAAAATAAATAAAACTATCAAGCCCAGATCCCAAAAGTTGCCGATTGCTCAGTCATAATGCGCATAAAAATCGCACTTTTAACTCATACGAATAATATCAAACAATATTCGACGGATTCTGTAGACATTAGCCGCAGTTCGGACATTGTCATGTCCCGATTCCAAACAGTTATTTTTTCCATGAATCTACTGTCCGCGAATCGCCATTGACGACAGCTGCTTTAAACCGAAATGCGTATCTGGCTTTCCCAGCATTTTTGTGGCTTTTGGAGAGACGTATTTTGACGATCTTCTGTGCCCCTCTCCTACTGCAGTCTTCACCTCTCCCTTCCCCTTCTTCGCCGCTTATACTCCTCTTTCCTCCCTCCCTACCACTTACCAGTCTATTTTTTTGCCTCCTTCGTTCTTATTATGTATTCATTAATTCCTGTCTGCCTTTCTCACTAACTATGCATGTCTGCGTGTACTCAAAGACTACCGATCCCATCGAAGCTATTCTTTTCACTGCGTTTCCCCCGACTCCCTCCATTCCTTCATTACACCTCAGGTCGGTAATTTCCCTGTCCCTGTTCGCCCCTCAATGCGGATATTTATGCGTATTTAGGCATCCTTGGCATTTAAGTTTATGCTTATGTTGCGGCAAATATACATACATGGCTCTCATATTTAGGTATGAATAAAGAGAAGTCAGGAGCCGTAAATGTATACGGACGACCGCGCTGCCGAGAAAGTATTGCAAAGTCCGTAAACTTCTACGTCGGATCTGCTTGAGGGGGCTAATCCTCAATTCTCTCACTCGTTGGTTTTAATTCCGTCCGTTCAGATGTCGGGCATTTCAACTTAAGAAGCAAATTATTCAGGCTTTTGTCATGTTTATTTCTCAGAATAGATAGACTATCTTATGGGATTTTGTTG
Organism: Tanypteryx hageni; assembly: GCA_028673005.1. NCBI lineage: Eukaryota > Metazoa > Arthropoda > Insecta > Odonata > Petaluridae > Tanypteryx > Tanypteryx hageni. Next base: position 50,928,054 of record CM054113.1, read on the forward strand.
TCCACGTTTTTTTTATTTCCTTCTATTTTTTCAATTGCTTTTCTCCATCCCATTCTTATCTCTCGGCTCTCTTGCCGTCTGTCTATTCTCGAGAGGAACGCGTAATTTTATTTCCATTTTTTTTAACTCCCTTTCTCTGTCAAAGCTTTTATCGAAACTGGTTCAGAATTTCCACCCTCACATTACGTTCAAGGTCGGATTTATACTCCCGAATGATGGAACGATATGCACTTGACTTTCCATCCTATATTCAGTGCCAAGGCACGCATTAGGATCCATGTTTTATTTTATTTCGACCTTGGCTTCCTGCTATGTTATATCGACCTCCTTTTGTTAGGCTTGAAGCTTATGCGGTTTTTTTATTGACGTCTGATCAGTTTAGCTGTAACATATGACATTTTAAATTTAAATCAAAACGCATGCAGTGTGTTTGAGGGTTGCTAATTATACGAAAATTACAGAAATTCTTTTCACATTGCTCCTTATTCTTCTGCGCCCGTGTATCTCTTTAGTTATGGCCTTCTACTAAGCAAAATATAAAAAACTTTTAATACAAGAAACCTTACGAATCTCTAATAAAATAATTATTGATGTCCTACATTAAATGACCAATGCCTGTGCATCGTAATCAAAGCAAATTTGCTATTTTAATGCAAAATATTAAAACATGCATGAAATTAAATAAAAATGAGAAACTGCAGAAAAAAATACCGCTTTTCTTAAGAAATACGTGCACAAGCGATCCGATTTTTCGAACAAAGACAAATGTAGAAACACTTCGATTCTTCCATTTTCCGATAAAAATATCTCCGAACGCTTGTAAAGAAACCTTTACATAGAATCTAATTCCCGAATGCACCGACACCTCTGCCCCTCGCCTATAAATCAAATGGGGCGCTGTCCCACCCAACCTGGATCGTCTTATTTTTCCCCCGAAATGAAACACGATGAGTTCTTGTGCCCCGATAGATTGAGACGCATCCACATTGATCGCTTTTCATCCTTTTTTTATCTCTCTCTCTCACAACCCGCCGCAGAGCAAATTAATGAACGACCGTTTCGCGACGGAAATCCAATCAAATGAACGACGCCTTACGAAGATTTTTTCCAAAAAGTTCCCCCTTTTTTCGGTTATGAAGGCCGGAGGAAATTCAAGACGGCCAAAAAATACACACATTGGGCGAGTTACGTATTAAAATATTTAATTGGAATGTTCGTTTTAAGCTCGCTCAAAACAGTACGCCTTCACCCATTTGAATGAAATTTGCACGGACGATTTTAATTTCTTTTATACGACTTTTATATTAACTTCATATATATGTTAAGTATGATATATTTTATATAATATACGTTTCAAATCTAATTAAATAAAATGAAAAATCCTTTTCTGAAGGATAAACTTTTCAAATGCGCTAAAAATTGTGAAATAAATTTGAGTACACCACCAATCGAGCGATTAGTTTATCTCCATTTTAAGAATCATAATGTATTTCAGTTCTGGTTAGTGTTCGTAGAGAAGTTTTACGACGTTTTATTCTCTCAATATAAATTTATGTTACGCTTTATAGCGCATTTGAAATGTTAATATTTAAAACAATTTTTTATTTTTCCTTTTTAGTTTTTAAAATATATACCTTAATGACCATTTTAAGATACATATTCTACACAAAATTTTTATTTTGGATTTTAATAGTTATACATCTACATCTACATTATACCCTGCAAGTCACCTTTTCGGTGGATGGCAGGGGGTGCAGTGCACCAAGGGTCCATAGTTTTCCTAGGTCATCTTTTTCTATTATGGTCTCTTATCGTCCTAGGGAAAAACGATCCTCTATATCGCTCCGTTCTACAATCAATCTCGCGAATCTTATCATCACTGTCCTGCCTTCCGAAATACGTCGGGCTTCTGATAAGTCCTGCTACCTCATTCGCTAGTCCCTCCGACATAAATTTTTCCAGCAGTTTAATTCTAGCCTGCAGCCTACGTTCCTCTAACGATGTCCATTTCAGATTTTCTATTAATGATGTTACGCTTTGTTTACTATCGTAATTCCTCTTTACAAATCTAGCTGCCCTGCGCTGAACCCTTTCTATCTCGTTAGTGAGTCCCTTTTCGTAAGGATCCCACACAGCTGAAGCATATTCGACCTGCGGTCGAACCAAGGATAAATAGCATAATTCTTTCACTTTTTCGGAGCTATTTCGAACTATTCTCCCTATAAAGGCCAGCTTTTTGTTAGCGGCACCTATCAATCGGCGAATGTGGGTGTCCCACGAGAGATCACGATGGATCGTGACTCCGAGGTATTTAATCGAGTCTGAAACTGGAATATCTACTCCGTCCAACGAATAATTATTATTCAACGAGATACTCTTGGTTCTCCAGAAGTTGATGACGCAGCTTTTCTTTTGGTTTATCTCTAACTGCCATTCCTTACACCATGCAGAAATAGCTTCTAGGTCATTTTGGAGATACTGGTGGTCTTCCGGATTGCTTATTTCTCTATAGATGACGGTGTCGTCCGCGAAAAGCCTAATTTTACTTCTGACTACTGAGCTGATATCGTTTATATAAATTAGAAATAATAACGGACCAATTACACTACCCTGTGGAACGCCAGAGACAACCTCCACTAAGTTCGAAGATTTCCCATCTATAACAACCATCTGCTTCCTATGATTTAAAAACTCACGGATCCAACTAACGATTTTAGAATTTACGCCTAAGGTTTCTAATTTCGTTATTAACTTCCTGTGAGGTACCTTATCAAAGGATTTCCTAAAATCTAAGAAGATGGCATCGACCTGCGTATTCTTTTCTCCGCTTCTCAGTAAACAATTAACAAAAAGACCGAGCTGAGTATCACATGACCTGCCTTTCCTGAAGCCGTGTTGACAATCATCTAACAATAAATTACTATCAAGAAATCGCATTATGTTGCTAATGAGTATATGTTCGAGAATCTTACACGATATCGAAGTTAAACAAATCGGCCTGTAATTTTCTGGGTTCTCCTTGTCTCCGCCCTTATGAATTGGGGTAACGTGCGCTAACCTCCAGTCGCTAGGGACCTCTGCGCGAGAAATGGATTTCTCGAAGATAATCAGAAGAAAAGGTGCTATTTCTTCTGCTAATTCTTTTAAAACGCGAGCAGGAATTTCTTCGGGGCCAGTGGCTTTGTTATGTCTGATGGAACTTAATTGCTTTGCTATTCCCACCTCAGAAAATACTATATCGTCCATCAGCCCTCCCCCCCTTATTGCGGGTGCAATATGTACGCAATGGTCGCTGACGGCTGTGAATGCTTTTACAAAATGACCGTTTAACAGGTTGGCTTTCTCTACGCTATCATGAATAACGTCACCCGAGTCATTACGCAGGGAAGGTATTGTAGGGCCTCTACCTTGGACCTCTCTCACATAGGACCAAAACGCTTTAGGGTCCTCCTTCAAATAATTATTTAATACCTTATTCCGGAAGTTAGTAAAAGCCTCGCGCATAGTAGTTCTCGCTTTAGCGCGGGATTCCTTATACGTCTTAACTTTAGTTGCTCTATATTCATCGGATGATGTAGACGGCATATTTTTTATTTTCGCGTGGCATATTCTCTGACGCCTAAGCGCACTCCTAACTTGCTTATTGTACCAACGTGGCTCTTTATTGTCGACCTTCGATTTAATTGGAATGTACTTATCGATACTCTCTAGCATTATATCCTTGAATAGTTTCCATGACGACTCAGCACCTGATCGTTCGGTCATATCACGGAAGCCAGGTAGTATTTCTCGTAGGCGCGACCTGAAGCTTGAAAAGTTTGCCCTAGCAAATATATAAAACTTTCTTTGAGGCTTGGGGTGCCTATAAATGCCGTCAATTATGTCGATTAGTTGACAAATTATATATCGTAGAAAAAGTTTCAATGTCACATAAAGATGGCAGAAACTTTGTTAAGTAATTGGAAAAGTTTATATAAATAAGAATAAAATACAATGCAAAAAGTTATGTACTATTTAAAAAAGAAAATAGGCCATTATAAGTATGTAAAGTAATGCGTAAAAATATATTAGCTAAAAACAATAGACGGTCGCTGGCTAAGAAAGACACCTGCAGGTTTACAGCTAAACCCTACCCTCCCCTCTGTTCCTAACGGGTCGAGAGATAGCTGAAGAACTCAGGAAGGCTGTCATACCCTTTTGAGGTGTTGAGACTGACCAACCGATTTCTGTTATGGGAAAAATTTATGTTTATAACATTAACTAATACGTTTTGTGTCCTTCCCGTTGAGCTAGGAGTATGAAATTTGATTGTATGTAGGTTATGGTATATCTCAACGTAATAATTTGCAAAGCCCAGAAAAGTGACTCGGGTTCGATTCTAGAGAAGTTTTTCTGTTCCCCATAAGAATATATGGGAAAAGTGAAAAAATTACTTCCAAGCGTTTCTTCTATCGAAATTTATAATATGACAAAATTACGATAGGATCACGGGATTTAAACTAAATCACGAGTAACAGAATGAGCTTCAATATTCCACTCGTCAAATTATGAATTCCATTTCAAAAAGCTAAGAATTTGCAAATATGCCCTGTTTCTTCGTGCTTCTTAATGTCTCTTACTTTGATGGATATAAAAGTTTTGCTTTTTAATGCGTTGAAAATATAAATTTCAAAAGTATATATTTATGTAAATTTATTTTTATTTTACCTCTCAAAACCTATAAGTTTCATGTTCGATCCATTACACTCCTCCTTGCTCCTTTCACTCTCTACAACGCAATACTGCTCCAACCAATGTAAAGTACAACCACTTCGTAAAAACCTTCTTCCAAACCCTTTCTGGCACTGCACATTTCGCCCTGAGATCCCGCGTGTTAATTAGCAGCCGGAACCCTGTTCCAGGAATGCGGAATTCCGCCACACTCCTCCAACCTCCTAGTTCTCGGCATCTTTCCTCATTTTACCCCTTTCGCTTCCATTCCCGCTGTGAGCATTTCCTGTCGCGCACAAATTCGTTATCTCCTTCCCCTTCGTGCTTCCTGCCTCGTTTCCCGCGCTACCTCTTTCTGTCGGTGTCTTCCTCGTTATCCATTTTTCATCAAACTTTCCCTCTGTCTTTCTCCTCTCCATTGCTCTCTCTCCCTCTAACTCTCTCCCTCCCTCCATTTCTCTCTCTCCCTCTATTTCTTTCCCTCCCTCCATTTCTCTCCCTCCCTCCATTTCTCTCCCTCCCTCCATTTCTCTCCCTCCCTCCATTTCTCTCCCTCTCTCCATTTATCTCCCTCCCTCCATTTCTCTCCATCCCTCCAGTTCTCTCCCTCTCTCCATTTAACTCCCTCCCTCCATTTCTCTCCATCCCTCCAGTTCTCTCCATCTCCATTTCTTTCCCTCCCTCCATTCTTAGCTGGGCCACAGTCCAATTTTTTTTAGCTTCCCAATTACATTTCCACACTTTCTCACCCAATGTAACCACGTATGCAGCTTTAATAATCCATGAATCCGAGATCCTTCCCCGCTTTCTTCCATTTCTTTCTCCTCCCATGCATTTCTCCGCCCGAAATTCCATTCCTGTAACACCCTTCATAATCGTCAAGTTCTGCGGCTGCCTAATTGCTAACACGCTGCGGTGGATGTCGTTACGTTTTTCTCTCACGAATAACTCGCCTCTGCTCTGCCGTGACTGCTATAATTGCCAGCAAACATGCTCGTTTCTCGTTTTTTTACTCGTTAAAACAAATGTTTTTCTTGCGATTTTCTTCACTCAAAAGCAAATTCTTCCACGGATGCTACGGACGTTTGGATGGAAAGAAGAGATTTTAAGAAAATAATTTATCGCGAGTCCAAAAAATTAATTGGCTGCACTGATGGCCACTTTGCTAACCTGTTCATGCTCCCAACATGATACTCATAATTTACTTTACCTTACTTTTAGCCTATTTGTAACATACATACATTTACGTGTGTGGATAAATACTTTACATTTAGGAAAGGTAGCCATTTTTATTGCCGTTCTCAGAGGTAGTTGTTCAAAGGACAACGACGAGAGTTGTTAGAGTTGTTTTTCTCACTATTAACGATGGCGCAAATAACAGGTGAAGCTTCGGACGAAATTACAAGTATGAAATTGATGCTGCGAAACGTTCGCAGCGCCGCGGGAATTTTCCACTTTCAGCCTCATTAGCCTCATATCGCTCCAAACAAACCCTTTTTCCTCGTTTAATTTCTAATCTCCCTCGCCATCGTGCAACCCTCGCAAGCCCCTTCAATATATTCCGCCGGCATTTAGCCCACTCTCCTTTCCCTACATTCTTTTTTTCCTTCCTATCCATCTGATTCGGCTCCGACATTTTCTTTCCGTCGTAACCCCCATGATTTACGAAGTCCCATCCGGTACGCATTTAATTTTTTTTCAAATCGCGACCGTTTATTTTTTTCAACCTTCGACCGTATATTCTTCGGCTCCACTGGTAAAAAAATGTCCCCTCACACCAATCCAATCGCTGGATTTTGCGATGGAGTGCCACTAAAAACGGTAGAGGCTTGTCAGGTATTCATAATGAATTTCTTATTAATTTATCCGCTTTTGCGATTCACGTGTGCTAGCGGCGATCGTAGTAATATTCTCCGATTTACGCGTTTGAAATGAATTTCAGACCGTGAACGATTCTGTTTGCGCTCATTGATATAATATTTATGTTCTTCTTCTCTACGTGCCCGTAATTTTATGGAGTTATCCCGCTATAAGCAAAAATTGCCGGAGCGAACTAGGCCAAGGTTTTTCCCACTGAAAAAGCATTAAAAGATCCACCGAGGAATTTTGCTGGACAGAGTTAATAAACCCGGAGTGCGAATGATTTTTCTTTACTTCAGCCTTTCAATTCCCTCCATTCTACTGTACTTCAAGAAGAAGACGGCGAACGCATAACTTGATTCAGGGCGTGGACTATATTTTAGACATCTCAATGTTTTTTGTTTTAGAAAATATTACCATTTCATAATATCTCGATAGATAAAACTACATGAGAGATCTTAAGATAAAGCAAGTTTACCAGGCTGCATTGTAAATCTTGGCTCCACATAAGTTGTCTGTAATGCTGACGATGATATGATCCTAAAAATTCATCAGTAATAAAAACTATTTTTAATTTTCTGAACATTTGTTGCATGACTATTATTTTATGGTCACCACCATAATGGCATAGCAAACTACCTTGTCGATACTGCACGAGATCTTTATATACATAATTATTTATTCGACATTTGTAATTAGCTCTTAAACATCACTTTCTTGGTCTTTTAAGGGCACCTCATTTAAACAGTAACAAAGACCACTCTCTTCCATGACAGGAGTGGGATTCGAAGACGCGACCCCAGAATTCTGATTAAGCATGGTATACGTTCGAAAGCTTTCGTGGTGTTCCTGCCTTGAAGGCTTCATATTTCCAGGTGGTCACCATGCTGGTCAATTTGTAGACTGACAACAGTTTCGCCGATCTTTTTGTCGGCGTATTCATGGCAAAGAAACGATGCAGTGAAGTGGGGTGCTGTGACAGCCACTCCACTGCATCACTTCTTCGCCCTGAAGACGCCGACAGGAAGGTCGGTGAAACTGCTATCGGTCTATAAATTGACCTACGTGGTGACCACCCGGAAATATGAAGCCTTTAGTCATGGTATACTATCGACCAGTTTTTTTGCTATTGGCGTATTTACGAATGCTTTTGTCTATATTTAAAATGCGGAAATATTTAAAAACATTACGAAATCTTATTTTTGCGTGCGTCAGTCCTTAAATCTCCATGCTATGTGCCGAGGTTATCTCCCTACTCTGCATCGATTCTCACTTTTTGTCGCATGCCTTCCATTAAGAATCAAACTTCTTTCTATTAGAATGTATATTTTCTATAACTATCATCATTCATAGGATACATTAAAGCGAAAAATACGGGTAATGCAATCGCTATCGAACAAAGACTCCGTAATTGTCTTCCGCTTCCACAATAGCGAACATTCAAAACTTTAGAGAATAGATGCCGCGCGGCCGCCCGGAATTGTTGAGCGGAATCCGACAACGCTTCAAAATGGCTTCCTGCATTCATAAATCTCGCGTGTCACGGATTTCTTTCTCGGTCGGCCTTCAATTTTCATCCCCTAATTGCTTCAAGCTATCACAGTAAATCTTTGATGCAATGCCCTAATCCATTTCCACTTAGGCCTTCGTCCATCGCCTACGGACATCGGTCTGGCTATTTTTTCCGTTTCTCTTTTTTATTTTTGCTCATTTTTTAAACATGTTCTCCTGATATTGCGCATTCGCTAACGAAAGGAGAGAATATGGGTTAGGGAGAAAACGGGAGGATAAAGAGAGCGTGAAAAAGAGATGGTCTCTCGCCTGAAACCTTTTAAGCGTAATCCTTTTTTGAGGTTCATGCACCACTCAATTTCGTGCCGACGTAATTCATCTTAGACTCTTTATTGAGTCCGTGCGCCGAGTACAACGTGAGCGTGGAAAATGTAGCAGGGAAAAAATTATGATGCTTCCGGCTGTGTGTCATACTTAAAAAAAATCGGGACGTCTCGTTATTTTATAGAAGATTAAACTCATTCTTCTTTCCACGCGGTTGTAACAATGGCTCGTTGGACTATTTGATATTCATGAACAGGGCCGTCTCTAGGATCCGCGGAGCCATCTCTACCCCACGCACAGAAAAATGATATCATGCTTATGACATACATCTAGAGCGAATTTGTTCCCGTTCCACGCACGTTACGTCTTTCTAAAAAGAGCAAGTAAGAGTATTTTACAAGCTAACTTCAAGCGCGAAAACCCGTAGGCGCGAGGCCCCGTGCGACAGCCCTCTTCCTCTCTAAAGATTCATAATTGAAGAAATTTCAATTAGAAATGGTTCAGAATGCCTATCGGTGTATACCGGACTCCTTTAATTTGCTTCCGACACTAACGGTTTTGTAAAACAAGAATCATGCGCTTAAAAACACACAAAGGCCACATTCGGGTGTTTATGTTTAAGGAGGAATAGTTACGTTTAGTTGCTTTTCAAAAGTTAAATTGGATAATAGTGGCAATAATTCCTGCATTTGGCTCATTTGGAAAAGAAAACAAAAAGTAGTCATCGATGGTAAGTCCTCGAGTGTGGCAGATGTAGTCTCTGGAGTTCCGCAGGGTGGTGTGATCGGACCTATGCTTTTCTTACTTTATATAAACGACATCACCTCAGTTGTGAAAAGTAATATCAGGCTTTTTGCGGATGACACCGTAGTCTATAGAGAAATTAGTGGTCCTAGCGACCATCGTCAGCTTCAGGATGATCTGGATGCGTTATCTGTTTGGTGCAAGGAATGGCAGCTAGAAATCAATCAGAAAAAGAGTAACGTTCTAAACTTTTGGAAATCTAGAAGCCCATCGTCCGTGTTTACCTACTCGATAGATGGTGAGAGCATTCCTGTTTCGGAATCCGTGAAATACCTCGGGGTAACCTTGACTCGTGACCTGTCTTGGGGCACCCACATAAGACGAGTGATAGGTGCGGCAAATAAGAAGTTGGCTTTTGTGCGTAGAATTGTCAGGAAAAGCACGGAAAAGGTGAGAGAATCCTGTTATTTATCCTTGGTTAGACCTCAAATGGAATACGCAGCAGCGGTTTGGGATCCATATCAGAGGGGACTCATAAAGGATTTAGAAAAAATGCAGCGGCGAGCAGCTAGATTCGTGAAAAAGATTTACAATAAAAAACAGAGCGTTACGTTTCTCATTGAAGACTTGAGTTGGCCATCGTTGAAAGATTACAGGCGAGACTTAAACTTCTAGATAAATATAGGTCGGAGATACTCGTAAATGAAATGAAGGATATTATTCGACAACCAACGTATATCGGACGGAGGGATGATGAGGACAAGATTCGCGAAATAGATAGTAGGACGGAGAGGTATAAGGAGTCATTTTTCCCTAGGACAATACGTGACCACAATAGATAAGTGAATAATAATTAGTAAGGAACTTGGTGCGCGGCACCCCCTGCCACCCACCGTCAAGGTGACTTGCAGGGTAATATGCAGATGAGGATGTATCCACGCTTGAAAGTTAATACCACACGGGAAGGGCCACGTTTCAAAATAATCCCATGATTTTCATTGTTGAAAACGAGAAATGTTTCTCTTTAACTTTATGAACATACTCCAAAATTTCTCTCAAAATCTTACTTTTACATCCCTCGATGGAAGGGATCAATTGTTTTTTTCCGAATAAAAGTCTTGCTTAGTTAAGTGCATTTAACAGGGTGTTTGGATGAGTTTCCACCTCTTCACTTCTCTCCTCAACTTCCGGTCACGAGCGAACTCCTTCAGACTCAAATCCTCGATTGTGTTTATTGTGTGTATTTTGAGACCACGTCGCAGGAATCTCCGCTCTCGTTGGGACGGATTCCTGCTGCGACCTAGGCGACCTGCGGAGGGGGTGAGGAATTTCGACACCTTTTCTCTCCCGCTATCTTTTTCGACGAAAACCAGTCAAAATGTTTTCTTTAATTTGGATTATTTTTTGCCGTTTCTAGTGTAACCTTAGCACCAAAAAGCTTTTTTTTCGTTTTGTGACAGCATCATTTTAATAATTAAACATCGGTCGCTTGAAGCCATGATGATAAATGATCAATATATTTTCGCATCTGTATCATGTATTCCGCTTAACCGCTTAATTATTTCACACGGTTTATATCTTGTAATCGCATTACATTTACAACTTTTCCTATTTAATTATTTTAGCTATATATAAAGAAAAAGCCATCTATCTTGGGTATCATGTACGTATTATTTCACCAATCTCAAATATCTAAAAACTTTGCGGGATTACAGAAATGCCTACTAAATGGAAGATTATGATTATAAACTCACGTTATTTCTCTACTCCTCGCAAAAACCTAACCAAATCTAGTCTTTTTAAGTGATTATAACCAAAACAACGATGAAATAGGATTGCGAATTTATTTGGATCGGCAACTCAGATCGTCACCTAATAGAGAAATGTTATGAGCATTAAATGTCGCTCGATTAATTACTGAACCAGGATATTATCTTTATGCGGGAACATATACTACCTTTGCAGATAGCGTGTTATAATTACTAGTGACTAATAAATGACGGATATGAATGAAGTATTAAATTTATATTAAAACACTTCCCATTCTCTACCTCTTCCTCCTTTCCTCCCATACTTCTCCTCCCCCATCTCTCTCCCATTCTCCCCTTAAAAATGTATCTCTCTCCCTCAGTGATGGCGATATAATGCACGCTCCTGGGGCTTATGCCGCCCGTGGTGCATATATTTCATTCCGGACAGACAAACTCACACTTGCTCAATTATAGTAGGAAGACGATGACGATGGTGTCGACAAAATATTTTATCTATTTAATTTTCAATGTTGCAGAATGGAGTAAATCGCCTTCGGGATACCAAAAAATAACAGCAGCTTTAAATTCTGCAAAGCCTAAACCTAAGGGATATAAGCGTGTGATGATCCGCGTTCACAGACTCCACTATTCAAAGAATTGCGCAGATAATCTTAAGCGCGAAACAACAATTTCTCCTTGATCCTTTTGATCCCATTATGCAAACGACGCAGGGAATTAACATTTCTCTTCACTGTACGAGTTGTACGGCGAAACTCCGCAACGCCATTAATTATGTAGTTTTTAGCTGTTCTTTGAGGTAAACGCGTGTGTTATAAATTCATTATTAGCGCATCCTGTTTCTTCCTGTCTCTCTCTCTCTTAAGATGGAGTTATGCCTTCATCCGACCTCCAGCGTAGTAATACCTTCCCAAATCTGCGTATCCCTTTCTCTCCCTGACATAGCTTGCCGTTCACCTTTCATACAAATCGCTCTACAAGTCATACTACCTAGGTAATCATACTAATCTCCCACCCGCTCACACAGTCTCCCTCTTCCTTGCTAAGTTACGGTGTCGCAACTGTTTTAAAACCGCGCTTAAACAAGAAGGAAAAGCATCTCCATGAATGGAATACACAGAGATTTCAAACGCGTTTCTTATTATTATTATGAGAGCGCAGGAGTGAAAAATGTGTTTTTTTAATTGATTGTAGATATAATCGTCGTAACGACCGATTTAAACAAAATATATGTTATAATTGCGATTCTCTCGAATTTTATCCACGAAACCATTAGTCGTCATTTTGTGGCCTCGCAAACTTTTTTTGTGGTGAATGTTATCTTCTATGCGAAGAAAATTTTTAATCGAACAGACAATGTCAGAGCTAGGGATAGAAAAATATGATATTTAATTGTTGCTTGATGGAAGCCATTTAAGGATAAGATTATTTAAGCACTTGTATAAAGTGGAAGTTATAATTAGCGGATTCAATTAGAAATCATAATTCGGCGATAAATTTTAATAAGAATCACTCCTATTTAATTTGATCAAAACCCGTTAAAGCGGTTCAAGAGATGAAAATCGCGACAGACGGACGGACTAACGGACGAGCCGTGCTCATAAGGTGTTCCGATACTATCGCTTTGCTGCTATAGAGCGCCTAAAAAAATAATAATAATAATAATAAGCGTCGAAACTTTCCTACCCGATGGAATTCAGTCGAATATGAGCAAAATGTCTTTTCGAGTGATTTAAAATAAATAATTGACATTTTTCACGCTGCACTGATCTCACTTTTTTGTTTTCGTCACCCCATTTCAGTTCTTCGTCATCTCGTTTACTGTTCCATTTCCTTCAAGTCACTTTTAAAGATAAATTGAGCTTTACCTACGATATAAAGATCAAAATTTATGTATTTAAAGAAGCAGAGGTAGGTACTCTTCTGGTTTTATATAGTTTTTAAGCCAGAATATGGTACTCTTTGAATTTATCAAATAACTCTCGCGTCACCCTGGGGTGTGATGTCACCTCGGTTGAGAACCACTGCACTAACCCAATGAAGTAAATTTCACATCGGTAAATTATAAAAAATCTGATTTTATACATAACGTACCAGCATACCTCTCATAACGAAGAAGATACGTTCTTGGTATCCACTTCATGGTCGGAAACTTCGTTGCCGGAGGAGGATATAACAGAGTAAATGGGGATAAATCCCATTACTTAGTAATATATACTTTACAAGATGTATAATACCTATAAAAATGAAAAAGCACATAAGTTCACCATATATTGAGACTGTTTACTGCAAATGAAACATTCCTACCCACCTATGCACATAGTATACAGCGACGTAGACCTTGTTGGGAATCCTTTTACCGACGCAATCCTATGTTGTCTGTCACAAACAGTAGCACAACAAGTGGCGGACCTTCTAAAGTGTGTCCAAAAGAGAATACATACGAATTGCTGCGATGAAAGTGAAGCTAATTTACCAGGAACTATAAAAAGTCAAAAATAAGGGGAAGAAAGACATATACAAAACTTATAAAGGAGCTTCATTGCCAGAGACTTTGTTAACCAAGTTATGCTTGTATTTAATTCTTAAATTTATAGTTTTCATCGCTTCACTTACTAAAGTGAACTAAGTATAATCTAGAGACAAAATAAACAATATAATAACTTCATTGTCCATATAATTTCAAAGTGGGCGTTAGGTGAGCAATATTGTAGTAGATTTTAAATGGTATATTTCCGCTAGGTAACATTCAGACTTTTAGGTCGAGCGAGATTCAGTTCCTCGGGAAATTGGTTCTCCTTCGTGCAAATGGTCTGCTTTCTTCCATATTTAATTTTTTGACGATTGTTTTAAGTAGTTTCATTGTATGATGTATATGGTCCAAAATTTACTATTAAATGAAGGTTCTGCGAGTCTGTTTAGATAAGACTTGAAACGCAGGATAATTGCTTCAGAGATCGTATTGAATGAACCTATGGTTTACTACTTGGTCAATTTCTACTTCAAGCCGCGTAATAGCCTTGCATAAACAAAAATGGACTCTTCCTCGCTGAATACATCTACATCTACAAGTTACCCTGCAATTCACCAAGTTGATGGGTGGCAGGGGGTGCAATGCACCAAATCCTACCTAAAGATTGTCTAACGCAATTCGAAATTTCCTTTTGTGATCTCGTATTGTCCTCGGAAAGAACGAGCCTAGATAACGCCCCGTCCTACAATCGATCTCACGTATTTTATCGTCTAGATCATTTCTACCTATATACGTTGGCGTCACAATTATTCCCACTACCTCCTCTTTTAGACATTCCGAATATTTCTCCAGAAGTTTCAACCTTGAGTCCAATCTACGGTCCTCCAGTGATACCCAGTTCAAATCGCTCAATTAAGAGGTGACGCTTTCCTTATGTTCGTACTTTTGTTGAACAAATCTGGCTGCTCTGCGCTGTACTCTTTCTAGTTGAATTATATGTCCCTTCTCGTACGAATCCCATATGCTCGCTGCGTATTCCTCTTGCGGTCTTACCAGTGATAAGTAGCATGTTTCACCTACTTTCTCTGTAGTGTTCCGTACTATTTTACCTATGAATGCCAGTTTCTTGTTGGCCGCGCCTATAACTCGACGAATGTGCATGTCCCACGAAAGATCTCGACAAATGGTTACTACAAAATATTTTACATAGCTTGTCGAATGCTCACTTCATCTATTTTATATTCGAAACCTAAGTCTTTGTTCTTACTTTTCCAGAACGTGACTGCGGCACATTTAGTATAATTAATTTCAATTTGCCATTATTTGCACCACGCTCCTAAGTCTTCAAGCAGTGACTGATGATCCTCCTGTTTTTTTATTTCTTTATATAGAACAGTGTCATCGGCGAAAAGCCTAATTTTACTACGAACAACCGAGCAGATATCATTTACATACATTAAGAAGAGCAGAGGGCCCAATACACTTCCCTGAGGAGCACTCGAAGCAACTTTAACGGGGGACGAGTATTTCCCATCGATGACAACTATCTGTTCCCTATTCGAGACGAAGTCTCTCACCCAACCGACAACTATCGGATTGATACCACATTGTCCTAACTTCGCAATTAATTTCCTATGAGAT
This sequence comes from Tanypteryx hageni, assembly GCA_028673005.1. NCBI lineage: Eukaryota > Metazoa > Arthropoda > Insecta > Odonata > Petaluridae > Tanypteryx > Tanypteryx hageni. Next base: position 50,943,087 of record CM054113.1, read on the forward strand.
ACTTTATCGAGCGCCTTCCTGAAATCAATGAATATGGCATCGAGCTGAGTATTTTTCTCTCCGCATCGCAACAAATCGTCCACGAGCAGGCCGAGCTGCGTTTCGCATGACCTACCTCTCCGAAATCCGTGTTGGCATCCACTAAGCAATGAATGACTATCTAAATAGCGCATTACAGAGCTAAAGACTATGCGCTCAAGTATCTTGCACGATAATGAAGTTAAGGATATCGGCCTATAATTTTCGGGGTTCTCTTTGTCGCCACCCTTATGGATGGGCGTAACGTGTGCCACCTTCCAATCTTTAGGAACTACTCCTTCCCTAATGGATTTCTCGAATATAATTTTCAAATACGGCGCGATTTCAGCAGCTAATTCTTTCATTAAACGCGCGGGAATTTCTACCGGTCCAGGAGATTTATTTTGCTTAATTGAATGAAGTTGAAGCGCGATGCCATTTTCCGAAAATACCAAATCTTCCATCAAATCGCCCTGACGCATAGGAATAGGGGTTTCACATGCATCGTCATCACGAGTAAAAGCTTTCTGAAAGTGATGATTTAACAGGTTTGCTTTATCCGTTCTATCGTGAACTACGTTTCCCGTTTCCGATCGCAGTGACGCATTAGTGGGGCCCCTACCTTGAACTTCCCTGACGTAAGACCAAAATGCTTTCGGGTTCTCTTTCAAGTTATCCTGTAAAACCTTCTTTTTATAATTGTTAAACGCATTACGCATTGCTACTGTGCCTATGGAGCGCGCCTCCTTGTATTTCTGCCTTATTATTGCAATCTGTTCGACCGTAGCTGTTGAGGATATGTTATTTACGCGAGAGTGGAGTTTTCTTTGCCGTCGGAGAGCGCTTCTTACTTCCTGGTTGTACCATCTAGGTTCTGCACTATCACGCTTCAGTTTGATCGGAATAAATTTTTCTGTACACTCTCGCATCATATCTCTAAACATGCACCAGGATTCCTTCGCGTTTGCACTATCGGTTAAATCGCTTAAATTATTATTTTTATTTCGCAGAAAAGACCTAAATCTTGTGAAATCGGCTTTGGCGAATACATAAAGTTTTCTTTTAGCCTTAACCTGTTTCTCAATATTTGACTGAAATTCCACGTACACTGCCTTGTGATCGCTTATTCTCTCAGCATCAGATACTCTATTCATACGCTCAGGAAGATTAGTAACAAATAAATCTAATATATTATTAAATCTCGTGGGAAATCTCACTAACTGATTCAATGATTGCTTAGCGAAATTTACTAGTAGAGATTCACGCTCTCTACCTCCGGGATAAAAGCAATTATGGCTCCAATCAATTGACGGAAGATTGAAATCGCCCCCGATTATAATGGCTTTATCTTTATTAGACGAATTTAGCGTCGCCACTTGTTTCTCCAGAGAATGAATAGTTTCCACGCTCGCGTTTGGGGGTCTATAAAAAGCGCATATATTTATAGTATTTGAGTTGCTTCCCTTCACACGACACCAAACACTTTTGACTTTATCGTCGTTAATCTGTATTGGGTAGCTTTCGTATTTATTGCTAACTGCTATAAAGACTCCACCTCCCGACCGGATACAGCGATCTTTTTTGAAGACGCTATAGTCACGAGGAAAGATCTCCTGACTGGCTATTTCTGCCGTAAGCCTACTTTCTGTGCCTATAACTACATCAGCACGCAGACCAGGAATATGATATTCGAATTTGGCCTTCTTCCTGCGAATTCTGCGACAATTAACCGTAATGATATTTAGTTTTTCGCTAAGACTACGTAACGATTCCTCGCGCTCTACTGAGCTATTATTATCGTTATTATTATTAGTATTATAATTATTATCATTATTTACTGCCTCCTTATCCTTCCTACTATGTCGACTATTTCTTCTGTTACTTAACGTCGGGTTTATAGCGCTATTAAGGTCGCACGCATTATCTACGGAACTGTTGCATGGAAAATCGTTTATCCCCATACCTTCGATAATTCTGTTACCGCACGGATTTCTTACATTTTCCTCTATTGTGCTCTCAATTAATCCCGTACCTGTAAGCTGCCTGCATCCTAACCTACCATCTGATCTACTACTGACGTGCATCTCAACGCTTGCTGAAAAATTACAATTGCTTAAAAACGTAAGCTGTTAAAAACTTCTTCACAAGGCGAAATGTAATGATGTCTAATATGTAAATTCCTAAAAGAAAGATTCGGTTTGTGCATGAGGGAAATTTTTTCCATTTGATATTAATACTGTAAGTAACCCTAAATTTAATTTGTTTCACATTTTAATAATAATTTCAATTAATTGAAAACGAACAATCTCCGGATTCTGCGTCTGTTCATATTTGTTAATATACAGGTAATATATTTTTCGTACTTTTTAGATTAACTATCCATTCCTTGTTATCTAACACACGGTTGATTGAGAATGATTCATTTTATTTTTTAAATATAGCAGCAGCCATTTTTACACAAGCAAATCTTTTATGCCATTTAAATATATTTACAGAATTGGGCCAATTTTTCATGGCCGATGTTCAAACTTCGATTTTTACAATATTTTGTACATCTAATAATATAGTCTAATATTCAGTTAGAATCTTACATATTTACTGTTACATAAAAGGGAAATACTAGTTTTATGCGATAAATCCACCGCTTTCCTCACAAAGACCTCCATTTTCTCAGGTAATTCGGACCAACTCGATGCAGGAAAGAGTACAGGGCACTTAAAAAGAGTTTCAAAATAAGAAATTTAAAAAAGACTCGAGATAACAGAGGCAGAATGGCTTAAAAGTTGCATTTGATCGCAATGAGCGGAGCTAGGAGAAAATTAAGGGGCGGAAAAAACGAAATTTTTCATTCCATTCGGGTCGCAGTGTAAGGAGTGTAATAGATAATGAGAGCCTTCAAGGAAAGATTAATTCGATCGTTAAGAGAAAATGGTAATTAGAGTAGGTGGGAAGGCCTATAAATGGTAATGATTCTGAGGCAACCTGGAAGGGAATACGGCAGTGCCTTGAATAACGCGGGATTCACGCTCCTAAAATAGTCCGTGCTGGTCAAAACCGCTTTGCATAACTTTAATAAATTGTAAAAAAACAGTCACGTTCTAGTGCATGCTACGAGCTTTCTCACGTCACGTAATAATAAGTAAAATATGAACAAAGTTTTGGTAAATAAGTGTCACATTTATTTAATCGCGCATGATCAAATCCACGTTGAAGAAACTCGCGCTGAACAAGGGTTTTTTACATAGCTTGAAAGTCCACAACACATTTAATAAAAATGCTATGTAATGCGTCGCCTTTTGGAGTGGCTAGTCGCCATAATTATAAATATTATTTCCTGCATGGCTTATTCAATTCCTGTGATAAATATTTAGAGAAAAACGAAAAAAGTTGTAATGTCAAATTTCTTCAGAAACGTGGAAATACTTTTGTGTCTCTTAAAAGATTACATGAAATCACTCAATTATGTCAACACAGTAATGATATTACCTGCGTGAATATTGCAATTGACGAGCTCACAAATGTTAAATTTAACAGAATTGAAGACAAACTTAATTAAACTTCTAAAGCAATTATCATCTAACACGTTTTGTGTATAATGCCATTAATTTTTTATTTGGTATAATGTCATTTCCAGATAAACTACCCGACATTATGAAAGTTAAAATTATTTAATTGTTACATCCTTCACATGACATTTTTGCATATATTATTGGTTAGTATCACTTTACGAGAAAAAATCGTTTGGTCATTTATTTTTCTATTCTTTTTTAGATTTTTAACTGCTTTAACGATGTTGGCAAATAAAAGCAAGAGATTGAGGTTGCCTCTCTTTAAATTTCATATTCAGAGACCTCATAAATAACGTCAGACATATTACATAAAAATGTCATATGTTATAGATTTTCATTTGACGGGAATGCTAACCAAAAGGCATTTATTTCTTCTCTGCATACGATGTTTTCGAACGAGAAAGTTATTTGACTTCAATATCTGGATATTTTTCATGCCCTTTGATTTTCGAATGATTTCTAGATTGGATTTTGGTCCCAATGAATACCTATGATGATGATTTATTCGTAGATTCTATCAAGGGTAAAAATTCAAAGACTGAAATAAAAGATAAATTAAAAGAAAATCACTGCTCTGCGCAAATATAACCCTCTTTTATCGAGCAAGTAACTAAGTAATTAAATCGATCAGAGGCTTTTACCATTCAAAGAGTCCTAGATTTTTTTATTAGTAAACGCGTTCTCGGAAACCAAACCAACGATGCAGGTACTCTATTGAATCATGTTTACCAAAGGTACCAATCAAGAAAGCCTCTTTTGCTTTGTGTTGTAGTAATAGACCAGAGTATGTTTGTGCCACATAGATTGGAGTTAATATCCGATGCATCAGCCTTTGATCAAACAAATAGATAAATCGCCCCTCGGCTGGAATCTGTGCAAAGAAAGGAAATTAAGTCAATGACGTAGCATATTGTACCTCGAATTATCATAATAATAACATTTTAGGAACTTATACAATAATTATATAATAATTCATTTTATGCGTTTTCTCCACTAGGATCGGAGAAAGCCATGTCGCATCGTGGATAACTATTCTGAAAACTCAAATCATTCTCTCTTCAACTATATTCTGTCAGAATAAAAAAAAAACCTTTTATAAACCTCGCGAATTAAAACTGCAAAGTTCTATCGAGATTTACTTCCTACATTATTCAACAAAATATGCAACGTTTACTAACCTACACCTAGAGATGTATCCCATAAATCCCTTAAACCAAAAAAGGAAAGGGATTAGACGGATATCAGAAATTTTGAAAAAGGATGAGAATGAAAGATGTGGTGGAGAGAAAGGTAAAAGGAGGAAGAAAAAGTGTTGCGGTCTGCTCATTTCAGATAGAAAGGAAACAACACTGTTCTCTGTATAAGTGAATGTTTTTCTATGCGTGCGTTTTCTAATTAAGATTACGCACCTGGAGATTTTTTTCTTCCGCGACTTTTACTTGGAGGATTGTTTTTTTCCGTAAGAGCTCGAGTTAACCACGTAGCGTAGTCGATGATCGCGCACACCGCCGCAATTTATGGCGCATTGTCTTTGTTTTATTTAAAACGGTAATCTTTTATTTATTTAACTGCATCAACCCAAACCTTTTTAGGGGGTAAGACTGGCTGCTACGTCGTAAACAGCCACCTCTCGGCCGATAATTGCGTAGTTATACCGTCCGACCTCACGAATTCGCGCTTTTGGAAGGAAGGAAAGGATAATTAAGAAAAAGGGATAAAAGTGGATGATTAAAAAAATTACTATATATAAGGCTATAATGCGGACGTTTGGGGATAATAACTACACCAGTGTTATAAGCTGCCCCCGTAATAATGAAATTTGCTCAGGTAGATCAGTGAATATGAAAACGTCTTCTATAACATATCGAATAGAAAGAACTTCGCAAAACTGCGCAACCGTGCCTTTTAATGACAAAAATACATAAATATTATATATATAGTTTCGATATCGGTAATGAATTACTGGAGAATTATTTCATGTGAATGATAAAGTCATTTGTTCAATACATACGAAATGATGATCGCTGTATGCTAGAGAAGAATATTTTAATAATCGTGAAGTCTTGAGATTTTCGTCAATTCTTTGACGTATTCCACAACTTCGCTTCTTTTGGTGGACTTCCGCATCACAGACTTCATACTTGGGGTCCCCTTTATATTTTATCATGAAAAATCATTTAACCAGGATTATATTTGTAATCTGCGGTGCTACAAAGCGTGTCATATCGAGCTTTCAGTGTTTTCTTCGAAAATTATAGAGTGAACTGGGCACTAGACCCGTCCAGGTCACGAAAGACGTTTCTCGCGATTATAATAGTGTTACAGACAATTGATATTCGTCGAAAAAATGCGACTGAGGAATTCAAAATTTCATTTCATGTTGTTCTCAAGTAAATTTTCACCAACCCTGATTCTAGGAAACAAAAATAAATAAATTTTCTACGAAATTTCTCTTCCTAAAATTCCACATGCTCTTTCTAAACAGGATTCATAATGAAGACCCAAATCAGCTGTTTGCTATTTTATGACAAAATCGAACTATTAAATAGGTTTCCATTGCGTAAAGCAGTTCACGTACTTTTATCATCCTCTTCTTAAAATTTAAAATTAAATAAACGGCGCAATATAAATTACACAAACTTTCTCATATACGCTTGGTCTCACTACACTCTTTGCCACGAAATTAACTCTGTGTACTTGGCAATTCACTATCAACTATGTTAATAATGCGTAACAACAGAACCAAGCGATTGACACAATCAATCTCTCACATCTAATACCTGTCACTAATAAGTGCGTGTCTTTAACGGAGAAGTACGAAACTTTAGATTAGGGAATCCCCGGGTTCCCCCTCCCCTCTGGCGCGTGTGCTGAATGTCTTGTACAGAAATAATGCCACTGGATGATATGTAGTAACTTATTTGTGACATCAGGCTTTACAACTGGATTTATTTTAATCTAGTTCTGTAGAGCCATTTTTGGGTAAATAAAATTTTTATAAAAATCGCCAAGAATAAACTACCCTTTATTTTTGTGCAATATCATTTTTATAAATAATAGATCTGCATAAGATGATATATTACACAAATACGAAATATCATTCGATTTTATATACGCGTTTGGGCCCTAGAACAGCGGACAGACCGACAGACAGACGGCATGGCGAAAAACACTTTTATGGACTCGGGGACACCTAAAACGTGTATTTCCACCAAAATCTCGAAGTCGAATTTTTTTCACTATAACAATACTTTCTCAATATACTACGTATATGAGAAAGTAAAAGTAATATTTTTGGGTTAAATATATGTGTAATGTCTTTTGTTTCATAAAGAGCAAGATCTCCATGATAACAACTTGGCCTTAAAGTGCAACGAGCTTAAAATATTGTACAGATCAATTTCAGTGGTGGATTATATACCAATTTCAGCGATATAGGAAGCCTCATTGTATTCCAACCGCTATATTAGCTACATATCACAGCGGAACGTCAAGAGTGACGTCATCAATAACCGAATCAAGCACGCAGTGACCCAACACAGGGTCGCAAGGTCCCTTTCACCCCCTCGGACGTTTTCGACGACAGAGGATCAGGGTTGGTTAAGGATATCGGCACGAGCGTGGCTCACCTTATTGTCGGCCGATGGTTTCCGGAGATTAATGGCGCCAATCTTGAGTCAACACCGCACTAACAAACGGCAGGCTGGGGTCGGAGCAGTCGTGATGCATTGCCGATCTTATCAAATGAGAGAGGTGATCGCTCTCCCGTATCGCGTCGCGATCGCTGGGCGAAAGAGCGCCCGTTGAAAAACAAAAACACTCCACACTCATTTTGGCGCTCGAAAGCGCGGGTTCGATGCCATCTCAAGTGCGTAGCTGCGATAGAATTCAAAAGTTGAACTCTCATTAACCTTTTCTTGCACTCGTGACAATACGGGAGGCACTCCCTATTTAATGCACTTTTATCTCGCATCTACCGGCGCCCGTAATAATTTTCTTTCAGCTTCTTTTCAATATTAGCGATCAGTGTTTGTGTATTTATCTCACCATAGAATTATTGAGCTCGTCGTATAGCTGAAAATAAATTCAAGAATGAGTACTCCAATATAAGTAAAAGCGCAATATACATTGCAAACTTTCTCATATACGTATATACGTTTGGTCCACTGTGTACGGCGCCTATAAGTCTAACTGTTGGTGCGCCAATAAACACACACACACACACCCAACTGTGCACGCTTGTAAAAGAAAAACGCTTATAATTCAAAGTTAACCGTAGTTTAGCGTATATTTTTATGCCACTGACGATATTTAGTAATTGTTTGGCATATATGGCTTACGACTATTTGTGAAATCAGACTGTATGATTGGATGGATTTTAATCAAAATCCTTATAGTCATTTTTAAGTAAATCGAATTTTGTCCAAGTATCCAAGAATAAAGTACCCTTAATTGTTGCGCAATATCGTTCATATCTTCAGAATGTCTTTTATGAATGATATTATCCAAAAATATGAAATATCATTCGATTTAGTTTAACCGTAAGACTGTAGTAAGGTTTTGAGTGGATCGCGGAGGAGGCGTGACGTCATAGGGCTTAGGTATGGTAGCTTAGCGTAAATTTAATGTAACTGGACGCCATATGGTGAAATAAAGAGATATGTGGCTTACATAGTATTATTTGTAACATCAGGCTCTACAACTGGATTGATTTTTATTAAATTCTACTGAGCTCTTTTTTAGTAAATAAAATTTTTCTAAAAATCGCCAAGAATAAACTACACTTTATTTTGTGCAATATCATTTTTATGAAAAAAAGGGTCTGCAGAAGATGATATTTTGCACAAATACGAAATATCATTCGACTTAATGCACGCGTTTGTGCCCTAGATCGGCGAACTGACCGACAGAGAGACACACGGCATGACGAAAACCTCTTTTATGGACTCAGGGACACCTAATACGTGTATTACCATCAAAATCTCTAAGTCGAATATTTTCACGATTACAATACTTTCTCAATATACTACGTATATGAGCAAGTAATAATTGAAAAAAGTGCTCATCTCAGGTGCCTCCAATAACCATAACAAGGTTATGGTCTTTTATAACTTTGTTATGACTATTGGAGATTCATAAGGTTAGTATTTCTTAAAAATGTTTCTATATTGAAGTGCTTATTCTCGAATGTATATTTACGTAGACATACACATCATCATCAATTATCATTTTTTCTATTCATTTTGAAACAATATTTGCAAAAAAATTTCCATTAAAAGCTGTTCCGAATCTAATAAAAAACACTGAATGTATCCCCTATTTTTAGGTGTAAAAAATAGAAAATTATCTCTTTTACGCCAACATTTCAAAGGTTATAGGTTACTGAGGTTTAATTTATACAGTAACAATATTGATCGATTTCAGTCGTCAGACATTTCTAAAGGATTACGCGTTCTATTTATTAACATCGTATACATATTCTATCATGCGGCGAATAGTTAAGTCACCATTTATGAACCGGTAGAACTTCCGTCGGAATTTGACCTGCCGAGTTCTCGAGGTAAGAGTGAAGGCACGGGGAACCTAATTTATGCATGTATACTAGACATGAATTTTAAATGATGAAAAAAGAAACTGTTTTGGGTTATATAAACAGGTGACCGTATGCGCCTCAAACGTGGCCCACAGACATTATTTGCATATTTTATCTTCTCAAATGCAAAAATGTCATAAATGTAAATTATCGCACGAGATTAAAAATTTTCCCAAATTTAATCGCGTCTCCTTTTTCTTTGTGGTATTCGACGGTTTTTATTAGATACGAAATGACAAAAGGCCTTCGACAAATTAATACGACAAGAAGAAAAAAAGACAACTTTTAATGATTACCATATTCGCACAAACGTTTATGTAGTCTAAATGCAAAAATCTGGTGAATCGCAATTTGGTTTCCAGGCAAAAAATATAAGCTTTTAACTACCCGTTTTTTGCTACGAACCCAGAATTTTTGGACTTTGATGAATATTGATATTTCCTAAGATGTTCTTTTCATTTCCATTCTCATTTATTTCTTCCCCTTTCCTACTCCCATCATCTCCCTGCATCCGTTCTCCCATAGGCACATTTTCCTCCCCTCTTTCCCTCCCTCCGCTCTCTCCCCACTTTTTGTTTCGTCCTGTCCACACAGCGGTGGCTGTGATCCGTCTTTCGCAATTTTTTTAAATCTTTTGTTGCGGAACGCTTTAAGTCCTCCGGGGACTAATAAAATCCATATTACGAGTGCGATTGCCCTCAAATTTTTTTTCCCGATGACGCTTTGGTGTCCCTAAGGGGTAAAGGGAAATACGGGAGAGGAGAGGGAATAGATGGGTGGGAAGAGAACACCACTCGCGCCGTAATCCATTTAAGGCGGCTCGTCGGAACTGACGAAATATATATAAAAATAAACAAATAAAAATTTTTTAAGGTCGAGGAGATACGCAATGGATAAAAAGAACAAAAAGGCGATGAATTTTTATTTATCTGGCGCGGTCGTCCGCAACAGTTCAAAAGCTCTTATGAAAAATGCAGCGAAAAAAAGGAGATTCCGTCGGAGCAATCAATTTTCATCCGCTTCCCCGGAGAAGTAAACGAAGGTAAAGATACTCTCTCTTCTGCGGGAGAAAAAAGTCGGTGAAACGGCTGCCGTGTTTTTAGGCGCCTTTTTCCTTCCAGCGTGAGCTTTCCGTACGTCCGTGCGCATGCTCGGTCTCGGCTTCTACCGAACGAATTTCCATCAAATTTCGTATTGTGTACTTCGAGCAAAGGTAATAAAAATGACATAAATGGTTCACATAACTTAGAGCCACTTTATTGGAAACAAAAATGAGCGTCCCGTCATATCTCGTAAAAACCTTATTCATACCGAAAAAAGTCTTGAAATGAAACTTTTAGAACTAGTTAAATCAAATATTTTGGCCCTAAACATTTTTATCTAACGAGTAGCCACTTTCAAGGAGATAAACAAAAAAGTCGTAATACACTTTGAACTAAGAAAATTTATTCCGCTTTTTCCATTGTTGTTCGCGAAAATAATCTTCATAGCAACCGATACAAACAAGACCTGCTAAAATTAAGTAATTATTAAGTTTATTAAAGCACCAAATTAGGAGAGGAAAAAACTTTTTAGTCGACAGAGAGGGGTGTGGTGTTCTGTTGTTTTATAGTGTATGTTCGTTCAAAATATATCGTTATGTGATAAGTACGCCATCGCCCTAAACGTGTCTGTTTGTGAAACACTTTACTTGTTTCATATTTCCTAAAGTTTTCCATATGAATTTAAATTAGGATGCCTCAATGGTTTCCCCGAATAATGTAATGGGGTTATAACCTCTCCTTCGTTTATTACAGGATTCCGATGGCTACCAGAAAAAAGCCAATAGGCAAAATATGCACGCACCATGCTTGCACACATGCAGGGTGAAGGCTTTTTTTACGAATTACGTACCAATTTCAAACATAAAGGTATTAATAGCTAAGATTAATGTCTAAAGAATGAAAAACGATATATCTGCAGTGATGCCTAGGAAATATTGAATTGTTTATTTACCGCTTGATTCGTTATATAATTAGTTGTAATTAATAAAAACGATCCTCAGTTATTTAAAACATACTTCACTCGCGTTGAGTACTCGTAATCTTTATGTCGTAAATAATCCATTCCCTTCCATTTACAAAACGGTTCTGCGCGCGAAACGTATTTACGTTCATTTTTTCGTCGAAGATAATTCATTTTCTTCATTTGCTAAATACTTGGCGCACACAAAAGTAAATTTCAACTCGACTCTAATTACCTCATATCCTAACCGGAAATTCCGGTCACGCTTATGTTCAGTTCAATCGGATTCCTTTGCCTACGAAGACCAATACGCTATTATACCCGCATAGAAATAAAGACGGAATCGAAGATCTTAAGAAACGCAGTCTCCCTACGTTTTGCTGCGGTGTAAACGTTCCAGCGGAGGAAGAAGACGTTCTTCCTTCGATGAGAGGTATTACTCTTGACTCAATCAAACGCACTCACGCAGAACCGCATCACAGAAGCACTCCATCACATCACGGGTGGAGAATATTAAGCTTGGAAAGGGGAAGAAATGAAAAGCACTTTGGGGTTCATGAAGGAAATAAATGGTAAAGGTTATAATTTGGACATGGATAGAATGGGTGGGATTTGCAACCGCACAACACCTTGAATGAGAAATGAAACAAAGCTCACCGGTAGTGATTTGACCTGATAAAAAAAGAAGCATCTTAAATAGAATTAGACGAGAAAAGTCTTTAAAAAATCTCGCATCGCGATCCTTTCGCGTTTCCACGAGGACCGTGGTTTAAAATTCAGCATTTCACTAACACTGTGAGAAATTACATCCCTTAAAATTTTATTGAATAATTACGAAATGAACAAGTAATTCACTCGTAATTTTTCTATGTTGATGAGTAAATTGCTAATTATCTGCCACTACCGTAGGCAATACTCACTATGTTGAGGGGCCGCGTCGCCTTCACTTTGTAGCGGAGTTTTCTTGTCTGTAACTTTATTCTACACCTCCAAACACAATCACGTCTCAAACAAAACTGAGCAAGTAAGCTGAAATATTCCGCCCAAAAAGTCCCGCCAAATCATTAGACGTCACTAGTTCTCTCTGAGGTTTGCGAGGTAAAGTATGCGATAGCGAAACCGTGGAAGGAGGGGGAAAAATGCGTTCGTCGCTCAGTTATTTACTTTTGTCCCTTCAAACGCAGTACAATGGGTCGTATCAAAATATGTTTCTTGACTTCAATCTGTATTCTCATTCTATATTGAAAACAAAATGGCGCAAATATACAAATAAACCAGTCTGGTTGAATCTCAACCTTCTTAACATCGAAACTAATTAAAGTTTTAAAATTTTAGTGCAAATTATTCATCGCTGATTATCCCATAGTAAATGGCATAGTCTTTTTATTAAAAGAAACCAAAAAAGAAATGTGACATGCGTTCGCTTTGTCGAGAGAAGCCGTGCGGCCATCACATGCGCTGCCATATTTGATCAGACGTAAACTGATAGGAGAATATCGCCGAAGGGTCAGTTGAGCGTACATGCAAATCTGTTATTCTCGGAATACGCCGAAAACACAATCAAATTAATTAAAGACAGTCTTCTTTTTATAGTAACAGACAAACATTTTGCCTATCATTTTCAGTTTTGACTTCGATAATTGACACGAATGATATCCATACGAAAAGACTTTTGAAAAGAAAGCAAAGCAGCTTCGGGTGAGGCAACGGTGTGGAAGAGGAAGCGAGGCGAGGAGGAACACGCAAGCCCGTTTTTCATAATGCAAGAGAGGAACTTGCGTCATAAGGGGGCGACTTGAGGCAAACACGTGCCGGATGGTAATATTGAAGTCAAAAGAAGCAGCTAATTCGACAACTTATCCGTCAAATTATAACTATTATAACCATTCTCAAGGAAAAGCTTCGTGAGGTAAAAAATACGGGATGACAGACGCACCATGCACGCATACGAGCAAAGCAGAGGCGTTATTTGCGAACTATGTAATAAATAGCGTAATTGCCCGCCAAATATGACGGGTATGCGTGGATTAAGTATTAAATTTAAGAAACTTCCCATTCTTCCTCCTTTTCTCTCTTCTTATCTCCCATCCTCTTCCCTCCCATCCTCCCTCCCCTCCTCCCTCCCTGCCATCCTCCCCCCCTGCCATCCTCCCTCCCTCCCATCTTCTCTCCCTCCCATCCTCCCTCCCTCCCATCCTCCCTCCCTCCCATCCTCTCTCCCTCCCATCCTCCCTCCCTCCCATCCTCTCTTCAATTCTCTCTCCCATCCACTCTCCCTCCCATCCTCCTTCCCTCTCCTTTCTCTCTCCCATCCACTCTCCCTCCCATCCTCCTTCCCTCTCCTTTCTCTCTCCCATCCACTCTCCCTCCCATCCTCCTTCCCTCTCCTTTCTCTCTCCCATCCACTCTCCCTCCCATCCTCCTTTCCTCTCCTTTCTCTCTCCTCTGGAAGAATACGCTAATCCTATAGCACCCTTACTTTCAATGTACCTTCCATTCTATATCCCTTCCTTCCTATCTCCCTCCCCACACCCCCCCTCTGCCTTACTCTACATCTATATAGTCGTTTATATAAGCAAAAGAATCCAAACTAGCTCTATGTCCTATTAGAATTCCGTAATTTTGCGAAAATTCTACGATAATTTAAGGCAATGCAATGCACTCGTATATATTACACGTATGCGGGTTGAGGCAACAATTATTTCTCGAAGTTTAACAATGACGTGGTCGGCAAGACAACATCCCTATTAAAAGCCGATATTTTCCCAAAGTATATTATTTAAATGTTTAACATGAGAGATTTCGAACGGTAAGCGGAAAAAGATGAATAGAATAAGAGACTTCATTAATATTCCTAAAGCATAGTTTATATTTGAAGATCGTACGTCAATTATTTCTAATATTAATTTCCAAAAGAATAAAATCCTGCACTTTAAAAATTCGCTTTTTACGTCTTATCTTACGGGAAATTGAAATCGTCCCCCTGGAGTCAAACCAGTGTCTTTTTTCGTATTTTTTTCGTCGTTTAATTTTTAACTCTGAATTAAACATTTCTGCGAAATTTTAACCTTCCACCGAAATCGGGAAGTTTATAAAATATGTCTTAAAACGTGATATTGATGACCTCAGCGTTACGATGACAAATCGCCGAAACTATATGTATAATGTCATAAAAGAACATAATAATGGCTAAGTTTAATGTTTAAACTTTGCATGTATCAGAGTTGATTCTAAGGAAATATTGAATTTGTGATTTACCGATTTATTTTATAATAAGTTGTAATTAATAAAGCAATCGAAAGTAATTTAATACATACATCACTTGAGTAATTGTAAGGTAATCTTTTCATTCAAGTTCATTCTTTTGTCGTATATTCACCATACTTTTTCACATACAAAGTGCTTTGTGGGCATGAAAGGAAAATAAACGTATTTACGTTCATTTTTTCGTCATAGATAATACATTTCCTTCATTTATTATATTTTGTGTAGAAAGGAAATTAGACGAATTGACTAATCTATTGTAGATCTTGTTTACTTTGGTTGCTGCGAAGATTGTTTTCGTTGACAACAATGAAATATCTTATGTGATCACCACATGAGTTTCTCCATACTTGTATTATTTCTAAAATTTTCAAATAGGTTACATGATAATAAATATTTTAAGGAACTGAGAGAAAAATTTAAAGACATGAAAAAGAACAGAAATAAACTCAAACCATAGATTGTAGAACATTAACTTTTCTACTACTTTTACATTTTTACATATATCAAATATTAAAGCAAATATTTCAAAATAACGGATAAGTGATAAGACTAATCAGATCTTATGACTGTCATAAAAATGTTAAATATAATATTTCGCCGTGACCTGATTAATAGTTTTTGAGTTAGAGCACCCACAAAAAAGCTGTCTCATACACACACACATACATCATCCAGAAAATGGTCAAAACGTGTTCAGGTGACCTCAAAACGTGCATTTCCGTTGAAATCTCGAAATCAATTTTTTTCATGAAAATACTTTCCCTTATACTAGGTATAGAGACAGTAAAAAACCATGCAGGAAATTTTCCAAGTTCAAAGCGAATTACGATATATTCGTTTGAATTTCTTCATAATGGCTACTCGTCGGATAAAACATTTTAGAGCAAGAAATATGTTGACTAGTTCTACAAATTTTGTATGAAGACTTTTTCAACATAACTAATATTTGACGAGATATGACGGAAAGTTCATTTTTTGTCACCAGCAAAGTGGTATTCCTGATTAGGTTATGTTAAACATGAATTTCATTTTCTTATTTTCTTTGCCCGAAAGTCCTTAATAGAAAATTTCATAAAAATCCGCCACTCCTTTCAGAGATGAAACATTCGGAGGAACAGACGGACATGACCTATAACGCGTTCATTTTTTACTTTTTGAAAATAATGCCAAAAATCCTATAATAATTGCATATGTAAAAATAAATATCCTCAAATAAAAGGTCAATTGTTGTTATGGACGCATTATTTTCATTAGAGAGGCATTGTTCCTTTGTGATACACCCGCCCTACTTATAACACGAGGGGTGCATTCTGAAAAAGTGCAGTGTAATGTAAATCAGTGTTATGTGAAACTAGCTATACGTAGTGAAAGGAGAGTTGTGTTCAATATCCCTTCAGGTACCTTCTTCCAAACCCAAAATTCCAATCCTCTCTCTCTTTGGTACACATGTTGTTCAGATAGAATCATGTTGTCGATCATCTAAGCTTATAAACAAAGCACTCGCGCCCTTCGACATGTCTCTTCCTCGCTCAGCAATATTGAATCCCAGTTCCGACCAAGCCGCGTTAATGCTAACCATAATCTTCGTAAGAAGTGTTATAAAGGAGCCAGGTGCCCTTGAATTTTACCGTCTACGTTAGGTTGTTCCTTCATTTACATTTAAGTGAATGATATATATTTTTTTATTCGGCGTTTCCTAAACGCGTCCCAAGGTGATAAATCTGTGCCAGCACGTGGTATGCATCTTGCTTCGTTAGAATGCAAACTCATTAACATATTAATTTGGCGCAATTAATTCATTTGTAACTCGTTCATCCGAAGATAAAGTCGTTACGCAAATGTGTGTAAAATTAGTAAGCAGCGTGAAACAGTGATTCGAGGACAAGTTTCAAACAGAAGTTACATTAGGTCATTTCGAGCAGCTGATACAATCAGGGGCGGCCCGAGGAATTTTGGCGCCCCGGGCGAGATAGCAAGCCAGCGTCCCTCTCCGTTAATGTTTGTTGAGATATTTAAAAGGTGCATGTTAATTTATTCATCGATTTGTAAATATTATCGATAATGACGAATTAAAAGGAATACCATCAAGATTCTAGCCTGTTCCTCGATATAAATTCGTATCCAATATTTATTCATTTGGAAGTGATTCATAGATAAATGATCGGTATAGCGCCCCCCAAAACTTTGGTGCCCTGGTGAGCCGTCCGGCTTGCCCGTAGCTCGGGCCGACTCTGGATACAATCGCTAGTTGTCGTTGTATTCTGATATCAATACTGTTATTCGTTATGAAAATGCGTTTTTAGTAAATTTAATAAAAACACTTAATCATCTAATGCGATTTAGATTTGGATAATATATGCAGAGCATAAATAGCTTTGCAATAGTTTCATATTTAATTTATTTTTAAACCAGCGATGGAGTCATAACTGCATCATACAATAGGATATATATTGTTAAAACAAAACAAGAACGTAAAGACACTATTGTTGTTTAATATGTGTTCAAAAATTTTTTGGATTAGAGGTTAGCAAAATTTAGGAGAATTGTAAAATTTATAGAATGTTTTTCATCCTTTTTCTTTTAAATCCCTGAAAAAGTACAGAAAAAAGTTATTGAGAAAGCTTTCCCAAAGTTTGCTATTTTGTGTAAGGCTAATTCTGAAAAAAACTAAATGTGTTCAATGTAGATAATTTTTCTTGCAAGCATTTTGTTTTTTATAGAGATATTAATGATTATAATTTTCAAGAATATACATCGCATTTTATTTGAGGTCTCGCCTTATGTTACCTTTAGCTAAAGTTTTAAGCATATAAATATCAAAACTACATGTTTTCCCGGCTGTGTTACGTGCCGAACTCTTAAAACTCCCTTCCTTCCAATAAAGGATCCTTGCAAGTAAAGAAATAAACGGATTATAATGTATAATTCAGCGAAAATCGATTTAAAAAATAATAAAAAAAGGAAAAAAACAAGAAAAATGTTTCTCAAGAAGGATAAATTAAAGGTTTAGGATGAAAGGCGTTTCATTCAAAATAATAGACGACAGAAAACGACTTGAGACCTTTAAAACTCACAATTTGTACATTTTTTCATAGCTAACTTACTGACGACACACGTCCCTATAATTTTAAGAGTGCCCAGCACCAACGGCTGAAAAATTGAGAATAAAAGCGGATAGGTCAATCTCTAAAATATTTAACCTCATATGTCCACGCATACAAAAACTTCATTGAACACAAATTTCATCTCTGCGTAAATTAAAAAAAAAAACAACGGTAAAGTATAAAACAGACAAAACAAGTTCTTCTAAATATTTTGGAAAGTGTTCCATAAAATCTCAAACCGTTATAATTACTGAAAATAACACATGGGCGTTTACTTGATCCCTTAAAGTCGCATCTACTCCTATGGAATAAAAAGTAGAAAGGAAATGCAATTTTTAAATTATGTAAACTAATTACTATTAGATTTTTATTATCTGATGCCAAATAACATTGTCTTTATTTTACGTACTAACTGTTCAAGAATCTACATATGTTAATTCATGTATTCATCAATCTCTGTAGCGCATTAACTAACGAACAGAATTCACACTTACTGCATATTTAGAAATATATAGCATTTTTAAAGAGACCTCAGGCGATAAAACCTGTTCAAATCTTAAATTAATAGCAGAAAAATATTTTTATTTATAAAACGCGATCACTAAATGCCGGAGATTATTATATCATTTCAAAATCTGCTGCAATCAACTTAAATATTTAAATCATTTGCAAAATCAAAAACATCAGCATTATTGGAAATAATATCACCAACCGATACATTCTTCCCTAAAGTAAGATAACCAAGATGAGATTAAATAAAACCCGCTGATAACATCTCCTTTCACCAACCAAACAAATATCCTTAGACGAGGCAATCTTTTACAACGTGATCTAAAGGTTTTCAACTCATCGGAGCTTATAACACGTACCGCGTCGGTAGGATCGTGCTTGCCATTTGTTCCCCATCGTCTCCCCTTCGAAGCCCCGTAAATCCTTTGAATGAACTGCAGTTCAGGCCGGCCATCAGTTATCTCCCATTGCCGAGGTTATTACCGTTCCCTGAAGGTTCGCGTCCCTTAATTCGACGCCGACGGTTTTTGCGATTGTAATCGCGCGGGTTGCTAACGTTTTTGATTAATACGACGGTCCGATAGGTGTCGTTAAACTCCCGTCCGTGCGTCCGACGTTGTATCACTGCGAACCCTCGCGGCGGTGTCATTCTTCTCCTCATCCTCCTCTCGAAACTCACTTTGATTCGACCATCCTTTCTCCTTCGCAGGCCGATTCTCCCAGAAAACCCTTGAGTAGTCATACCCTTCCCAAAGGGAAAACCCCCTTTCCAGACGAGAGCCGGTCTGTTTTCGGGGAGCCCCGCCCCAATTTCGCATGATCGATCGCAACCCGTGCTGCCCTCTATCTTTATCCCTCTCTCTCTCCTTCTACCTCTCTTTCCCCTCACACAGCCCGAAGACCAATCCTTTTCGTGAGCTCTGCCGTCTTCTTCAGATGGTCTCCTCACTGCTACCTTTCACCTTCAAACCACTCATCTCCGAACATTATATTTTATCTCTCGCTATATCTCTTTTCTCTCGCTCTCTCCCCGCCCCCTTTCTCCGTCTCTCGGGGCTGTGAAGTCGACTCCCTCCCCCATCTACCGCTCCGCCCACATTCTTCCGCAATGCCTTGGTCTCATCCTCTTTTCCATTGTCCCAGGACGCCACCTCTCGCCTTCAAGAAATCTCTTTTTTCTTTCCCTTACCTCCTTCCCCTATTTCTCTCCCCCTCTCCCTCTGTTTCTCTCTCTCCCTCTCTCTCTCCTCTTTATCTTCATTGATTTAAACTGGTCTTTCTCACGCTCCTCTCACTTACTCGGCCTTCTTCAACCTGTCGCAGGGCGATTCCTTCGTCGGCTTCGCTCGAGACCAGCAAAAATCTTTAAATCGAGACCATGAATTCGTAATCATTGTATCCCAGTCTCAAAAGGGATTTGGCCCAATGGAAACAAATAAGTAACCTACCTATATCTATAATACCAAACTAGAATTTACTGTTTGCTCTGGCAAACCAAACACAATGTGAACATTTGTGTGTGTGATTAGTCGGTAAGCTTGGTCAATTTTTGTTTGAAAATAATATTTTTCCTTCGTAATCCGCGATTATTTTTCGAACTTTAGAATATTTTATTAATGCATTATTTCTTTGTCGCATTAAGCGTTCTTTGTTGAATAAGTAATACAATTTATTCAAAAGTCTACCCTTGAAATTAAATTTAATTCGATTTATTTTGGTCACTCGATAACATTTGATAAACACAGCGCGCGGTGAATTTCCGAAGTGCGTTTCTAATATTAAAAACATAAATGTCGGGATGGTGCAAATTTATTTTTCACTGAGGGATCATTCCTAGGTTCGGATCACGCCAAAGTTGGCGTGTTCCGAGCCTAGTACTTTATCCCCGAATATAAAGGACATCATAGTATGAGAAAGAGATATGAGATTTTACAAAATACCCCCTTTTGTATACGGAAACATAAGTCGTAAGCGTAGCCTGCTCAACCCTTTCTTGATTATTTGAATAAATCATCTCCAGATTGAGTATTTTAAGAAGAATTTATTAATTAAATTGCTTTTTTCTGAAGAATCTTGTAATGATTGTTAATCTCTTGCCCATTTAAACTTGTGCAATAAGACCATAAACGTCTGAATAAAAAAGTTCAGAACTAACGATTACTATTCGAAAGACTTCCATAAAATGGTGTCATTTAATTGAGATTTCACTCGTAGAGAAACCCTTCACAAAAATATACTCCATAATAACATATATTTTTAAATCCCACTCCCGAAATTAACTTTAAACTATTGCTTATATTGCTTATATTTTTTACCGTTATTCTTTCCGAAGCATTCAAATAATTTGTTAAATGGAAATGTTTACTTCAATTGTCTAATTTTAATTGTTACACTTATGATATCTATAAACATTATATTAATCCCGAGAAGCTCTTGTTTTATAATTGCGCTGAACCATTAAAATCACTTCCAGACCCCATTACTTCTGATACTAAACCATACAATAATTCCTGTACTAATAATCATCGTGGAGACCAATTTCCAAGGCCGTTACCGATACATTATTTTTAATGAAACAATTCACAGTTAGAAAGTTTCAAGGATAAAAAAACAATTGTACAAAAAGAAGCATTCCGTAAACCTCGTTAAACTCGAACAGTTTTGCCATTTTTTAAAAATACCTCAGTCCTAGAGAGAGAGAAATGTTTTTATAATTGCCAAACGAAGTCCTTTCGATATTTACCAATAATTTAGAAGAATGGGCTGATGAGAGGGCAGCGACAATTTTGGCAATGTAGTCACTCTTCATTTTATTCTACCGCATCCCTATTTCGCTCGCCAAATTCTTTTACCGATTAAACCGTGAAAATAATAGAGAATATATGTAGGAGAATAGCAGGTGATAAATAAAAAGAGCATTGCAGAATATGCGTGTGTGTATGTGTCTTTTCTTAGAATGCTCCGTGATTATATGTTAAACCGGGTTCTCCACGTTTTCCTATCCCGGAAGTACTTATGTTTAAATAGATCAATCCTAGGTAATGATATTATGGCAGTCTCCACTCGCCTTCCTCATCGCAGTACTGTAGATATATTCGAGTCTCTCCGACCACGTATGCAGTTATTTTCTTGGGCTCTAAAATCTGTTAACAGTTCCCTTAGCGTCTAAGAGATGTCCCAGTCGGAAGTGGAACAGCCACACTCGTTTGTGTAATTCTGTACCTGTGGGTTGGTAATCCTGCACGCTAACCACTAGGCTACTACTTGACCGAACATGTGCGTGTGTTCGTGCTCCCGCATATATGAGTGTTAACGTTCACAGTAGGCCGTGGAGATAGATAGAAAACGTCCAGACAAAATTAAGACTTCCTACGTTTAAATCCTTTATCGTATGATAGGGTTATATTTTACTATATCTCTATATTATAAAATCGTAATGATCAATCATCATGATGCGTAACGCTCTAATTTTGTTAATAACTCAATTATAAATTAACCTAGAAGCCTTAAATTCCTCAGGATTTCAGTGTTAATAAATCTCTACGTTATGATTAAAAATAATTTTGAATGAGGTCATGGGTTTGACTCCAGGTTATGAATGTCGTTTCCCATAAGATAACACTTATAAATCACCTTTTTGGTTTGAAGGCTTTCATTCTTTCACTCATTAAAATATCTTAAAATTTAATTGTAGACACGGCATTTACGCTAAAACACGCCAAAATGAATTAGAATTCTTATACTTACCGTTGAATACTCAATCTCCTGCGAATTCGCTCATATTTTGAATTTATACTCGAGTTTTGGTAAATTTTTTAATATTTTAATACTAACAATAGGTTTTCATTGTTAAGGGCATTGTTTTCCTTGATATTTCAGCGTATACGCACTTATATAAAGTTTTATAGATCAAAAATAAGATTAAATTGCTCGAAATGACCGCAGATATGAATTAAATGCAAATAAATCGGCCGCAGTATTCATGTTATTTATATTTTAGGCGTTCTTTAACAGCAAAGCGGTAATAGCCTTATGGGCACGTCTGATCCGTCCGTCCGTCGTAACTTTCATCCCCTAACCCGCTGGACGGAATTTAATTTAATTAGCTATGACAGGATCTTTATTAAAAATTTATCGCTCAATTGTGATTTTCAACTCTCCGTCAATTATAACTTTCACTTTACATCAATACTTAATTAACTTATAATCGTATCTAGTTAAATAGCATCCGTCAAGCAACAATGAAATAACAAACTTTTCTCTCCCATGCTCTTATATGATCTGTAAGGTATAGATTAAAAAATGTATTCAGATAGAGAACAACATTTACTACAATAAAGCCCACGATACCACATACTTATGAGTTATAGCTTCGGAGAGAGAAGTTCTATAATATCTCGCGCAAAACAACGCATATTTTGTTTACATCGATCTCTAAGGCGGTTCTTTCTGCAAACAACAATAAAAATCCATTGGTGAGTGTCAGCGAGCAGGAGGCTTGCCCAATAATGTATGTGTATTTTTATTTTAAGAGTTCGGCATCTGAAAATTAAAATTTTTAATGAGGGACTGAGTCGCAATAGATCATAAGATAATATATGCAGAAACAACTGGGAGATAAACAGAAAGGGTGAGATACAAAAGGCGAGAGATATAGGTTATCAATTAAAATATAACCAATAACAATGCGAAATCTCCCTAAAGTTTGGATTTCGTTCGCCCATTGTCATTTCGAGGATCCATCGTCCCGCACCTTCTCTCTCATATAGTTTCATTCGCTCCAAAAAGATCGGAATTTGCTATGTAGGATACATTGGCCAGTTTGTTGGCAATATAAAATTAATTCTTTTCATTTTGGAAGCGGGGACACCGTACAAAGATATATTACCCGATTATTGGGTTGGCTTGCGTACTTTTTAAAAAACTCTTTGTAAATATTCAATTTTGAGAAAATGCTTTTAAAGATTACGCGATTTATTTCCTTTTTCTGTTTTTCTTTCGCCACGAACGTTATTGGTTTATTATTTTTAAATTCCAAAACCCATTTTTTTAACTCGGCGGAACAAATTTTAGCATGTATCTCCAGGTTTGTAAATTAAAATATTCTGTATGCTGCTGGAATAGCCTTTCTCAAAGGCTTTTCAATACAATATCGACTTCCTCTCTATTTTTTAAAAGAATATCCTATCTATTCAGCCTGTCATTATCCTATCAATTGTTACCGTGGTCTAATTAATCCTTATGGTACCAATGTTTGAATTTATTAACATTTTCATTTCCTCGAAGAACAAAAATTTAGCATTTAAGAATCTTAGGAACAGATAACGTACGTCTTTGATTTTGTGTATGGTAAATGAAAAATGTCCTCATGATATCCGTTATCCACCGATCAAAAATCTAAAAGATAAGTTAAACCTTCATTTTATCTCTAATGATATTATCCGTAAAAATGTCAGTCACCTATGGAATATTTATTTTTCCTCGATCTTGTCCAAAAATAAAGACTAGCGATCGATCTCAAGACTTCCTATACTCTTTATTTTTAGCTCCGATCTTCCAATCAGAATCGTTCGAGGCTTTTATTCCTCTTCCTTTCCATCTTTTCGTCTCTTTATTTCTCCTATATACTTACTTTGTGGCCACGATAAGAAAACATCCAAATGGGGGCGCACAAATCCAAAAACTTAAGATGACCTCTCAAACCGGAAGCTGGCCGAGTAAGCGCAGGAAATATTGGCCCACCCTTTTTTATTTGCGGTGCCCTTTGGAGGAGTTTTCCAGAGTATGATTGGTCTCGCTTCCCTGCGCTCAATCTCAAAACGACTCTCCCTCTTTCCTTTAACCCCCTCCTACCACTCCGATTCTCCTATATATTGCACCCTCAAACCCAACCTTTATACGTTTGAAAAAAAAATAAAAAGATTTTCTCCATATCACCGCCATCACGATGGCAGACGTTCGATGCAAGCATCCCATTACGGTGGAATTTCGTTCAAATTTTATAATACGTGTTGGTTCGTGTTCCTCCCGCCTTCCTAGACTTCCTTGAAAATGCGAAGCGTGTTCCGGTTATACTTTTGTTTCATCCCTCGCGTCTTGAATATTCAACAACCAAACTTCCTTATTGTTTTCACGGCCATATTTTAATTTCTTTTGTCATTTTCGTCTCTTTATAACCGAGTGCGTGGCGATTTAAATTTCATTTCCCCTCTTAGGTGGCGTTGGTGTCATTTCTTATTTTCTTGGTCAGTTAATTAGTACTTGTACATTTTTTACTCATATTGACTCCATTATTATTTGGAATGATACAAAGCGATTTATAATATCTTTTGTTTTAAATCCATATACGATGTCGAATATGATCACAGTTTTTCGAAAAGGAACATTTTTAAAAATGACAAGTTATATTTATTATGCGAGAATATTTTTTGACTATGATATATCACATATCTTTCTGATTTAACAACTTTTTTCTCATAATCTAAGTTTACGAATATGTACAAATGTCAAATAGCGGTCATATGTCGTTCAGGCTACTGAACGACACAACCATTCGTTCGCAGAGGCAATGTAAGTTTAGTGTAAAATTTCACTATCTCGCAGTAAAAAAAAAGATTCGACTTTTAGATTTAACATGTTCTTTAGCATTATTTTTTTCTAAAGCTAAGTTAGCCTTCTAAACCAGTGGGGCACAAACTACGGCCCGCGGACAAAAGGACAAAGGGTTTTTGTGCGGCCCGCGAAGCTATAGCGAAAAAGCAATTCGAAAAATTTAACACACAAATTCATAGATTAAAAAAAAAAATTTATAATAAAACTTTAAATATTAAAATTTTAGCCATAAAAACCTCATTCAGACCTGGTTTTCACTTATACGGCACCTCAGAATATATATAAAACTTACGACTCCAATCCTACCCGCAAAAGAATTGGCAACTTCCGATGTAGCCTGCCAAGGGATTCGCAACATTTGATGTGGCCCGCCATTAGAAAAGTTTGGGCACCACTGTTCTAAACTATTACCAGTTCGCAAAGCCAAGATGCGCCGCTTTCAAACCATATTGCCCCTTTAACTTACATAACCCACATAACTTATTGCCCCGTGTGCTTATTCTTCCCACATAACACCAAGTTCTTAGATTACCCAATACGATGCGTCCTTGCATATATTTTTAGGCGCGTTTCGTCCTCAAAGTAAGCGCCTATTAGCTTCTTTCCGTCCCTCCGTTCGTACGATTGTTCGTTCTAGGCTTCTACCGCACGTATTTTCATGAAATTTGGTATTTAGTGCTTATGGCCAAAGCAAAGAAGAAAATGATAAATGGTTCGCATAACCCAATCAGTTGTGCCACTTTACAGGAAACAATAAACGAACTATTCTTCATGTCTCGTAAAAATCAGTCATATGAAAAAGTCTTCAAAACAATTTGTAAAACCAGCCAAATAGAATATTTTTTTCAAAATACATTTTTATCGTAGGATTAGCTGTTATCAAGAATACGAGACAAGAAGATCATAATTCACCTTAAACTTTGAAAACATTATGCATGGTTACTTAAATGGTGTCAACGAAACAATAGTCGAAGTAACTGAAGTAAATTAAATCTGCTGTAATTAAGGAAATAAGTTTCATTTCCTTACGTGTACATGCAGCATTTCGTAAGCGAAAGGAAATAAATTATCCACGACGAAGAAAAGAAATGAAACGTATTACAATGACAACTAAAATGAGGCATATTTTAAATAATTTTCGACCCTTTGAATAGTTACAACTGTTTAGAAAATAAATCGGTAGATCAAAATGTTAATATTTCCCTAGTATCATTTCTGTTGCATTGTTTTGCAGTATTTAGTCATTACAACAAAATTGCGTAAATACGTTTATTAATACACAAACTTAGGGGAGGGAAGAAATTTTTAATAGGCAGAGAGACAATCTGGCTATATCGTTTAGTTTCAAATAATCCAACGCAGGAAATTTGCCTATTACTGTACACTTTCCTAACTTGTTTCAATACACGGTCTGACACGCTTCAGCGCAAGCTATGCATTCTCATTGTTTTTTGCAACACAATATGTATTTTTCAATTTCCTAGCCATGAAATACATTCGACAGTTTATTCTACAACAATGGATAGCGTTTTCAATAAATTCATTCTAACGTCGAAAATTAAAAGGCACAAAAAATTAAAGGAGCTTCTGGCTCCGACAGCATCGAAGTAGACCTATTTTCTCTGAAGGAACTTTGTCAGAATAAAATTGATTTTAATCCGAATTTGCATCTAGGAAAGAGGTTTAACCTCTGCATTACGTTTCTATAAAGCTAACTTGAAGGATTTCCACAATATCCGAAAATGAATTTTTAATAAACTACTCCATTTTTCGCCATCCAGACGCTGGATTGACACATAAACCGATTTACTTTTCCTCGGATTTGGGGAAATTTTCAGACGCTGAAGGGAGGTGAAACCGAAAATTCCGGATTAAATTTTCACCGGGATGATGTCTTTAAAGCTCCCAGCCGCCGCTGAACCGACGCCGGTTTAGTTGAGAAATGAGCGTTATAAATAAAATATTGTGACACCATAGCATCAAAGAATGTATGCCATGTTAAATATGATAGTATTTGCTAAAATCATATATATTTATGGTTGTTTCATTTGGTGTAACAAATACTAAATATGAATTTAGTCATATAATCTTCGTATCATTGATTCTTTGTTTAGGTAAATCGAAAATAATTTTTTACGGAATCATTTCACCAACACTATTTTGTTCATCACTCTTAAGAATAAGGATGAAATAATATTAATATGTAAAAATGGAACGAATGATTTTTGTCCTCTTTTAAACTCATCAAAACATTTGTCCATTAGATTATCCATAAATCCACTTGAATAGTTTTTATCGGATAAAACACTTTCATTTCTAATACTAAACTTAATACTAAACATTTAATACTAAACACTTAATAGGATTCTTTCTCTAGTATTACTTTCCGATAATCACAGTCATCCGAATCCCATGTAAAATTATTGTGCAAGCGAATCCTTATAATGAAAACATTCAAGATCTAAAAGAGTTTAAAAATAAACCCTTCTTCACATGCTCATATACGGATATACTTGCGGATAACTCATTGACCTGAGAGAGAGAATAAGTGTGACATTATTTTTTTATTCCTCGCATTCGGAAAATAGTTAGTTAAATTTTTATGATGTTATCTCCGAGTCTCCATATTAAAAATAATTACTAACGTATCCTATACAACGGCATTGCGCCAACTACATCGCAATTCTCATAGCATGATATCATTCCTCAGTAGAGCGTAAAAGTGGACGGGCGAAGGGCGAGACACGTATTGTTCCTCTCGCGCGTCGCGAGAATCCGTACCGCTTTCTACGAGGCGAATTTCTTAAGAGGCCTTCCATCTCTCTTTCTTGACTACTCCTCCCTCCCTTTAACTCACTTTCTTACCTCCTCGGCTATTCCTTTTCTTCCCTCCACCTTCTTTCTCTCTAACCCCGTCGTCTTGGCAGGCCCAGAGCCAACCTTGCTATGGGTGACACCTGCCCCGCACAACTCCTTGACCCACTTAATGCAAACCATGTACGCCCATATCCCGCACGGAGAGGAAGACTCTCTTAACGTTTCCTCGACTTTTAATTAAATCTTCCCAAATATCTCCATTCGCAAAAATAGGTCTGCGAGAATTTCTGCGAATTTCATATCACTCACGTTGACTCGACTTATTCTTTTTCTCAAGTTTGA
Source organism: Tanypteryx hageni (assembly GCA_028673005.1). Taxonomy (NCBI): domain Eukaryota; kingdom Metazoa; phylum Arthropoda; class Insecta; order Odonata; family Petaluridae; genus Tanypteryx; species Tanypteryx hageni. Next base: position 50,970,923 of record CM054113.1, read on the forward strand.
AACAAGTTGTTCTACAGTAATTCTGAACATAATACCATCTCTGACATTTGCAATTCTTCAAGTAGATTGCATATTAAATGTGAGGAGTTTGTAAATTATCTCTTTGTCTTCATCAGACGTTTTATTTTTTCTCAAATTCGTCACGAAGATTTTTTAATACCATTAGTTGAGAAAACACGGTAGTCCTTCCATGTTTGCGAGATTTCTGCTCCTGAAAAATAGCGCGAACGTGGAACTGCGAATATAGGCATATAAACTTACGGGAAAGAGCAATGTACCTATTTCGCTATTCTCACACCCTTTTCAGCACTCGTTTCACATCCTTTGCATTTCGGAGCCATATTTTAATAACAGTATTGGACATAAGGACCAAAAGACTGCAGAAACTACAGTTGATCAGACTCGTGCAAACAGTGAGGTAGACAAAGGCACAGAGTAATGAAACAAGTCGGTATCTCGGTCACCATTCCCACCGGTCGTTCTCCGCGTGAATCACAGTGTAACTACTTTGGTCATATGTATTACGTGTTGTGTTCCGCGAGCAAGCAGAGTGCGCTCCATTCGGCGATCCCAAATAAGTAAAGTTTATTTTACTAGAAAATTTTAAAGTGCTAAAATAATTTCTTTGCGATTAAGTGAAACCGGGAACATAAAACCCGGGAATATATACTGTATTTTAGTTTACCTTTTTCACATTACCGTTAAATTTAGTTGGCTAACCACTGATTGGATGTGCTTTTTCTTTTGTGATTTCAAGCAATCGATTTCACTGAATACATATATAAACTGCCAACTTATAATATTTAGTCGTAATTTCGAGGAATTATAGATCGACGTTAATCATTAATACAACTAATAATTTTGAGCAATTCGTTTAGGGTAAAGTTTCAGTTATGTAGGGTTTCTCGAATGGAATAAATATTTTTCGTTAATTCTGAGATAATGCATTAAAATTAATATATCGAGCTATAATTTGACCTTCAGAGGAATATAGCCACAAAGTAAGAATTATTTTATATTTCAGGGAGTTTTTAAGCCATGTAGAGATATTCTTGATCGATTTTTTTAAAATAAACTACAGCATCGTAAATTAAATTTTTAAGTGCATTTTACCTACCATAACTATAATCATAATTCAAGAGAGATAATTAACAAAGAAGTATTCCATTATAGTTGAAGAATATAAACCTCGGTCATAAAGAGAGTTTTCTCTAAAGCAGAATTCGATAGAAAACTTTTCCATTTCGGCCGTCGTCCCAATATCTTGACCCAATTTAAGATATAAAAAGCAATTGATGTAATATTTCCAAATCATAGAGAAGGCGAAACTTAGTGAGACGAATGAGCAACAGATATGAGAAAAATAGATACATTTTGGGACGAATCTCATACAAAGTCGGAACCGGCGTACAAAATTGTTTGTCTGTAAAAACTGCGCGTCAGACGCGTGAATCATTGTGTCATTTTTACCTGAAAGCATTCCAAATTTCCGTATTTATCTTGTGGGGTAGCATTAATACTTTTTCGGCGCATCAACTGTCACTAGCAATATCTTCAATTTGCTGTCGTAGCTGCGGCGACCTAACTAAAACTCATTTAAAGAAAAAGCCTTAATTTATAATTTTAAAAAAATATATTTTGTGAAATATATTTGCAGTTATATTACGTGTCGTCTGCCATTTTTTGCTGTTTATTTTAATCCGCTTATGCGTTCGGTTTGTCCGTCATTGTCTGGTGCGTTAATTCCTAAATTAAAGCAGATAGAGACTTCGTTTTTTCCCCAATCTAATCAGTATTGTCTTGTGCGCATTTCTCTGATTCGTTCCTATTGTCAGTTCTAAATAAAAAACCTCGTTTGTTGTCTCCTTCGGCAGTTCTTTCCTTCCTTGTTATATTGTGATTGTAATTCCCTGTCTTTAAATATGTATGTGAGCGAAACAGAGCAATATTATCCAGCGCTAGATTAATCAAAATGACAGTAAATAATGGCATTCTTTCCACAAAATAGAGCCGCATCAAAAACAAACCTGTTTAGATTATTATTTGAGATATATATAAATAAATGGCGGGATTTTTCTGTTACAAGTATATTTTCTCTCTTAAAATTACACACTAGTGTTTAAATTCAGTTGAGAATAGCAGAAAAACTTTTCTCCTAAACAAAATCCTGTACGCTAGAAACATGTGATCTTAAAAAAGATTTTTTTTAAATTACGCCATATTTTGGTGTTTGAAATCGACCAAAGAATGACTGTTTAACGTGGTTCTTTTCGTTGAAAATATAAAACTTGAAAATTAGGACGATTCACGACGAGAAAATTGTCCCAAATATAACTCCCTCATCCCAGAGATGGGAGGTCCTAATTCCATAGCCTAAAGCAAGGCAAAAACAAGGACGAGCCGGAATTTTCCCACAAAGAGAAAAAACTTATAAAATAGACCCGAATGTTCTGCACCGCCGCCTTTTACACTTCCCGAACAATGAAGGGGAGGACAATCTCGGAGAACCGCGAAATCTTTTCACACACGCGTAGTATCGCGCAAATATCTCCTCTCTCCTACTTCATAGGCCCCCCATCTAAGCTCGCGCATGAAATGAGACGCAATATGAAGAGCACATGAATAAACATTCGAGAGAACTCCGCATCAATCCTCTCCATGCGGGTGCAAAGCGGAGACAAAACTGACGTCGACGCAGATACCGGGAAAACCTTCTTGTATATTAGAGAGAGGCGAAATATCAGAGAAATGTCTTCTTTTGAAATCTCCCTCCCTCTTGTTTTATCTTATATTATCTCCCGAGAAATAAATAATGAAGCACAGGAGATTATAGTATATAAGACCCGGGATATCCTAGCTCACAACGGAATACTCGAGTCCACGCCGTCCCATTTTACAATGGCCCTTCCTCTCAAGAACACATGTCCACACCCGCACAACCCTTAAGGACATAAATAGACACACACCCTCTCGGTAAAGTGCTTCCATCTAGCTGTCATACGCTAAAAAAATCGTAAAAAAATAACCCGCTTCGCCGAGCAATATTTTCCATTCTCCCGCCCCAATTACTCACTTCCTCGCGTCCCAAACCCTTGAAGTCTCTCCCGCTTCTTACCACAAAGCCTTAAAAAAAACGTAAAAAGCAACGTGGAGAGTGTATCCCCTCAAGTGATCCCATTTCTAACCCTTTCTTCTCCCAATGTCTATTGTACGTAACACCCACACTTCCCTTGTATCTCACTCCTCCACCACTTCTCATCATTACCTTCCCGACTTGTCCTCTCCTTCTTTCTCCCCTCCCATCTTTTTTGACTATTCTCACTTTCTTACATCCCCTTTTTTGTCTTTCTCCTCTCTTCCTACCATTCATCCTATACTCCCTTCCTAGATTTTTTTCGTCCTACATATTTACCTTCCAATTTTTTTCCATCCTGTTTTTCTTCCTATTTTCCGTTTCTATATTCCCCCTTCCTATATTTTCCCGTTCTATACTTTTCTCTTTCTATATTTTTTCATCCAATATATTCCCCTTCCAATATTTCCCTTCCAACATTTTGTCCTTCCAATATTTTTCTCTTCCTATATATTTTCTATTCCTGTATTAATCTCTTATGTGCTCTTCCTGCTTCCATTCCTATCTACCTCTTCTTTAGTGCCTCTTCTATCTCTTTTTAGCCTACTTTCCAGAATGGAATCGTTTTTTCGTTCTCTCTATGTCTGTCTGTCTCCGTTCCCCCTATTAACTTTTGAACCAATAGACCGATTTTCATGAAACTTGGTTGAACTCTCTTGCTACATGGGCCAAGTTCCCGAGGATAGTTTTTGTTTCGATAATTGAAGTCCCTGGTTCGATTCCAGGAACTATCCTTCTCATTTGATTTACATGGGAAATCTTAAATCCATCGTGCAGGGTAGTTTTCTCTTTCACATTAAAATATCTTATTATTATTATATTGGAGCGAGTTTTGCATTATTCTCTAAAGAAAAAAATAAAAATTCTAATTTTTATCGTAGAAGTTTGCTTATCGATTGTATTTCTTAGAATTTCGCGTAAATACTGGCGATTTTGTAATTTTTATAACTCATTACGAGTATTTCCATAGCAACAACTATTGTTTGACTCAGATTCGGTAGATTCTAATACGTATGCACACGCGTTATTTTTGCCGCAAAAATACGCGTGATCAATTTAATATTCCGTTCGAATATATTTGTAATATTTTATAACGCTAAATATATATATATATATATATATATATATATATATATATATATATATATATATATATATATATATATAACATATCCGCGATGACTTTAAAGCTATTAAATCCAATATAAGTATTGAATAAATGATCAAATGTAAAGTAGGCATCACATGTTCCGTTTGGATGATCATGTCTTTCTATACAAATGTCTCTCTCCAATATCATCGCACGTATATAACTACCCCTTTATTTTCCCTTCTCGTTATTTTTCGATGTTTACCATTTCCTTCCCATCTTTTTCTTTCCATTCCTGTTACATCGGTCCCTCCTTTTCTTTCTTTATCACTTCCCCTCCCTTCTCTCTTTCTCTCTCTTCCTCGATTTCACATCCAATCTTCCATTCTATTACTTTTCTCGTTATCTTTTTACGACATATCTTCAATCTCCTCATCCTTTCTTGTCCCTCCCTACACATCCACACATCTTTTTTCGTTTTTTTTAGATTTTCTCCCTCGTGTTACCCTTTTGGGTAGACATTTTTTTATCCCTCTCTTTCTCCGCGGTGTTTCGAAGGAATTTTATTTCGTTCTTGTCTTGTTTTTTTTTTTCTTTCTTCGCTCGGTTCCGTCACGTCCTATTCTTTTTTATAGCTTCCGCGCCCCGCTCAAAATGATCCCGTTTCGAACAAATGAGGGAATTCAGGAGTGGTGGGTTAAGAGGGGGGTGTAGGAATTTTGCCGGAAAACAACACTTTTTTAAAGTTCTCAAAAGTGTTTTACTGTTCCCAGGAAACAAAAGATGGCGCCGCGTTTGCATAACTCTCGTCGCGGTCTAGCTTTTCGTCACTCCTCAACAATAGGACGCGTCTCTCTCTATCTCTCTCTCTCTTTCTCTCTCCCTCCCTCTCCCTCCCTCTCTCTCCCTCTCTCCCTCCCTCTCTCTCTCTCTCTCCATGGATAACCGGGTTGATGGAGGAACGACTTGTATTTTAAGGATTTTTGGTCGATCCTGTCATATTCGAATTAAACACTCCGTGCAATTTTTTTCCGTTTCAAAGGATGTAATGCGTTTTGATGCGGCGTGTTCAGGGTGTTACGAGTGTTATCTCTGCCACATAAAAAAACCGTTTCGTTTCTTGCATTCAAATTTTTCTCGTGACATTTAACTTTTAAATTCCTTGAAATATCCTTAAATACTTTGCAAGTGGGCAATGTACCTGGGCGGCTTCCAAACGCCAAACGTATATAAATTTTTCAACTCAAATTATCTTATAAATGACTCGGTTGAAGGATATTCTTTGAAAAACACCCTCTAAAATAAAGAATTCATTGGAGAAGTCACCTTGTAATGATAAAATAAGAACAGTGGTGATCTAATCATTAATAGTCAATGTTGAAAAAAGCATCTCTACTAATATGTAATCCACGTGGATGGTCAAATATTATCCTATGCTTACTTTTGGTCCAATTAATCAAAAATAAAAACTGCAGTCAGATAATCCGTGGCCATTTAATTGCCCAATTACGAGCGAAGAATATTTTTATACAGGAATTGAAAATATTGCAATATTTAGATCCTTTTTTAAATCTATGGCGATTTCTAACACATAATTCAACACTGAATTCGATAGATATTCAGGGATGCTTCTGAAAAGTCATCGGAGAAGCTTTCAAACAAAATATATATAACGTAATACACGCCATGATTTATACGGCTTCGGAACTTTGAAATTCGTGCCGTTATTAAAACCGTCGACATAGGTTTTATCGGCCGAATTATTTTAGCTGTGCTCATGTCATGAATCATCGTTAATTAAAGGGCACGCCACGAATGCTAGAGCGTTTGCGATTTTTAAAGCGATTGAAAAGAATTTTCACTCCAAATCATGCCGCAACGCACAGTTGCATATGATTAGGTTCTTTGTATTTTTTGGAGATATATAGAATCCATGTGCAAACAATTTATATGCGTGTACACGTATACCCTAGGAACTCCGCCCCTATCCCGTTCCGGGGTCGAACTCGGTCTGACGACTCGCTTCGCTCGACTGGCATTTAAAAATTAATTTAACATTAATAAATATTTGGAATATAAAATGGAATTTTAATTACCTAGCGTATACCAATAAATAAAAGGAGCACTGTTTTTTTTTAAATGAATAGAATATTTCGCGTTTTTAGATTATGACCTTGTTATATATGTCACGGTGAATGTGCGTAGTCTGGTAAATGTGTACATATCCCGGTTAATGTGCACATTTACCACCAAGTTTGGTAAATTTAAGTATAACATACTTTTACCGATTGGATTGGGGAAATGTACACATTTACCTACAGACACTGGTAAATGTGGATAAACGTCGCAGCAACACAGGCCACAACATGGCGGAGTCGCGAACATCTGCTGCAGTTTAGAAGTACGGTAAATGTGTGTTGTCCGGTAAATGTGTAAATTTCCTGGTAAATGTGCACAACTAACTAAACTAAATTTGAACATGAAGGAAAATTTTACTCGGTCCCACCGAGTTGGGTAAGTTAGTCGAAGTGTTGTTGGTTCTTCCTCACGTTCACTGTGTTCCCCCCTCGGGTTGGGAAGCGTTCGTCTTAATATATACCAGTGGAGCCGAACCCTCCATGTTTTTTGTTATAAATTAACGTAATTATTAATGTGTATCATTTCTCATTCTCACTTATTTCCACATTTACCAAGGCACATCGGTAAAAGTGCACATTTACCGGGAAATGTACGGACAATAGGTATTTCTGGATACTTAAACTTAAATTCACTTAAAACGCGTTCATCATCATGTCTGCGCGTGTGTGCATGTAGTTCCACTAGCGTTGAGAGCGAGAGAGGGGTTTTATCGCCGAACGAATTCCTCCTCTCCCCTAGCCCTTTCCCTTTGGCACATTCCCCCTTCTTCTCTCTCCCCCTCCCTCCCTCTCTCTCTCTCTCTCCCTCCCTCTCTCTCTCTCACTCCCTTCCTCTTCCTCCCTCTCCCTCCCTGTCCCTCCTTTCTTCTCCCTCCCTCCCTCTCCCTCCCTCCCTCCCTCCCTCCCTCCCTTCCTCGCTCCCTCCTCTACCATCTCACCCCCACTCGATCTCCCATCGTTCTCATTGTCCCGCGGAATATAATCCCAGCCATGCGTACCAAGTGTACCCGAACGATGTCACTTCGGGATGTGTCACAGAACAAAAGGGGAGTGAGGGACGGGTATGTAAAAAGGTAAAATAAAGGGTTCGAGATATATAGAGCAGGGGTGTGGAGGGGAAGGAGGGAGGCTATTATTATTTATATTATTATTATATTTCGATTCGATACGGGTAGCATTCTTCCATCCACGTGTGCAAAGAAGGGAGGAGGACATTTACGATGAAACGTAAATAGAGTCGGACAGAACGGAGGGCTAGCGGATTGGCGTATAAGCGGAGCGATGAATATTTCGGAGAAGCGAGACGAATCGTAAAAACATTTTAAAATGCGACGCGTGACCCACTTTCTTCACGATCCAGTACCGCTCTTCAACCCTTGTGCCTCTTTGTTCCCTGCCATTCCCCTACATATTTTAGGTTCGCTCTTCTCCTCCACTCTACTTCTTCTACCTTGCGCCTCTTACTGTCTCCTCTTTCTTTAACTTCCCGCGAGAAATTTTCCCATATCACCGCTCTCCAAAAAATGTCTTCAATACCCTCTCCTCTGTAATCTTTCCTATTCACTCGATATCTGTTTCGTCTCTTTCCGTAGATTTCCACACTGTCGTTCGTCCCTATATCTCTTCCTTCCTTAACGACTGTCGAACCAACTCATCCGTTTCATTTTCTACTCCGATAACATAGTATTTTCTTCAGAAGAGCCTAGTCAAATTTCCAAGGTTTGCATCTTTACATATTCTACTTGAAAACAATGTTTTCTTCAAAAATTAAATGAGAAAAAGTACATTTATCCGAAAATATAGAATTTTATCGGTGAGTTTTTTAAACTAAAAATTAGTGTGTGTTGTTTTTTCTCGTCATTTTGCTGCCATTTAACCTTATGGTCAACATGTAACTTTTCGATAGTAATTGCAATAATATGTGTCTGTAGACATATTTTATAATACCGCAGTTCTTTAGTTATATACATGTATTTACGCACATCATCAACATGAGTAATATGATCGCATACATAATCCGCGACCTTCATCAGTTCTTGGTAAATCTCCGTCTCGCTTTCAAGCCGTTCATCAGATTAAACCATTCCCTTCCTCTTTTCCCTTCAACTTTTCCTTCAGCCGCACAGTTAATCACCGAGTCTCCCCTAAAGGAAATCTAATTCGTCTTTCTCTTTCTAATAATTTGCATTATCGATCTCTCATATTCTCCTTAAATGCTTATTAATTTTTTACCCGGTCCGTTCATCGAGTTATATGAAATTCAGATATATTTTTATAATATTCGGGGATTTTTTATTAAACTATATTAGTAATTCCTCGGCTAATCCTACCACCATGTATGAAATTAACAATTATTCGTCGAGTGTGGGGAAAAACTGCATTAAGAATTTTTACCTCATGCGGGCGTTATCTGTCGTTAACACTGTCCGCCTCGTCGAATATATTTATAATAATCCAAGAGGTTGATTAGCCAAAAATACACATAAACTTGTCGTATTTTTTGTGGTGACGGTTCCCAAACTGGATGCCGCGACACGCTGGGGTGCCGCGAAAAACATTAATTAATAAATAAATCAAACTTTTTATGAGTCATTAGGGCATCATGCTGTCTTCTTACACATTGATGGTGGTGTGTCGCTAATAAATGAATGCATCCAAAAATTGCGATACATTCAAGTAAAAATATACAACGTTGTGCTGGAAGTAAGGATGCCGCGAAATTCTGTATTTTTTTGAAAGGGTGACGCTCATATAATATAAAATTTGGGAGTCACTGTCCCTAAAGCATCTTCAAAAAACAAAGTCTTTTTGAAAAGAAATTGTGTTTTGTAACAGTGCCCACTATACCTTTCGCCGCATTTTTACTGCAGTTTTTTAAGCTGTGACGCATTTCATTTGTTAAAATAACCCTTTCTACGTTTCGACCTTTCTAAACAAACGACTCCCTTTATACCGCCAATCGCCCCTTTTCTCCTTTCCCTAAGAGGAGATTCCTCAAGGGCCGACATCTGCCTTCTGACTCACTTAACCTTCGCTTATGCTCCCTCCAACGCTCCCCCTGCATCCCTATTCCTCCCTCAACTCCCATCACAACTCTGCACACAACTTTCACTCACGATCCCTTCCAGAGAACACTTCATTACTGGTCCTCTCGAATGCATCATTTCACGGATACCTCGCCAAAATTTTGCAAATTTTTTTCTTCGCTAACCCTTGAAAAAAAATTCCTCGTGCCGAAGTAAGGAAATAAACTACGCCAGACCCTGATTGTGAAAACAAGACGCTCGTTTTTAAACGTCTTATGGAAATTTTCACCGTCTGATGAATCGTTTTCTGCTTTTTATTTTCGGCGCCATCATTTTTTGTTGTTGGAATACCTCTGGACGAAAATAGCACGGGCATTCTAGAAGGGAATAATTTTAAATAAGGGATTCTTTAATGGATCCAAACGGGATTAAGTTTCAATGACAAGGTCGTTTAGTGTATTTTGTCACTGAAACCTCCAAAGAGTCGCTAATCATCGGGTAACGCTTAATAGGAAAAAGGCTACATTTTTCTATAAGGAAGACTTCTGTTTGGACATTTCTCGATTACTTATAACATTTTAGAGGAACGGAGAAGACATGAGGTGAAATACTAATATGAGGTTAGAAATGGTGTTTATAACTCTCAGAGAACATCTAGGTCAGGAGCCGTCAGTGGAATGTGTGGTAAGTTTTTATAAAGAAACAGTTCCAAGGAAAAGACGTCTTAGAAATTTCACGAGAGCCAGGTTATTCGACGATAAACATCTACATCTACATCTACATCTACAAGTTACCCTGCAATTCACCAAGTTGGTGGGTGGCAGGGGGTGCAATGCACCAAATCCTACCTAAAGATTGCCTAACGCAATTCGAAATTTCCTATTGTGATCTCTTATTGTCCTCGGAAAGAACGAGCCTAGATAACGCTCCGTCCTACAATCGATCTCACGTATTTTATCGTCTCGATCATTTCTACCTATATACGTCGGTGCCACAATTATTCCCACTACCTCCTCTTTTAGACATTCTGACCTATATTTCTCTAGAAGTTTCAACCTTGAGTGCAATCTACGGTCCTCCAGTGATACCCAGTTCAAATCGCTCAATAAAGAGGTGACGCTTTCCTTATGTTCGTACTTTTGTTTTACAAATCTGGCTGCTCTGCGCTGTACTCTTTCTAGTTGAATTATGTGTCCCTTCTCGTACGGATCCCATATGCTCGCTGCGTATTCCACTTGTGGTCTTACCAGTGATAAGTAGCATGTTTCGCGTACTTTCTCTGTAGTGTTCCGTACTATTCTACCTATGAATGCCAGTTTCTTGTTGGCCGCGCCTATAACTCGACGAATGTGCATGTCCCACGAAAGATCTCGACAAATGGTTACTCCTAAATATTTTACATACTCAGCTTGTCGAATACTCATTTCATCTATTTTATATTCGAAACCTAAATCTTTGTTCTTACTTTTCCAGAACGTGACTGCGGCACATTTAGTATAATTAATTTCGATTTGCCATTCTTTGCACCACGCTGAAATGGCTCTTAAGTCTTCACACAGAGACTGATGGTCCTCCTGATTTTTTATTTCTTTATATAGAACGGTGTCATCGGCGAAAAGCCTAATTTTACTACGAACAACCGAGCACATATCATTTACATAGATTAAGAAGAGCAGAGGGCCCAATACACTTCCCTGAGGAACACCCGAAGCAACTTTAACGGGGGACGAGTATTTCCCATCGATGACAACTATCTGTTCCCTATTCGAGAGGAAGTCTCTCACCCAACCGACAACTTTCGAATTGATACCACATTGTCCTAACTTCGCAATTAATTTCCTATGAGATACTTTATCGAACGCCTTCCTGAAATCAATGAATATGGCATTGACCTGAGTATTTTTCTCTCCGCATCGCAACAAATCGTCCACGAACAGGCCGAGCTGCGTTTCGCATGATCTACCTCTCCGGAATCCGTGTTGGCATCCGCTAAGCAATGAATGACTATCTAAATAGCGCATTACAGAGCTAAAGACTATGTGCTCAAGTATCTTGCACGATAATGAAGTTAAGGATATCGGCCTATAATTTTCGGGGTTCTCTCTGTCGCCACTCTTATGGATGGGCGTAACATGTGCCACCTTCCAATCTTTAGGAACTACTCCTTCTCTAATGGATTTCTCGAATATAATTTTCAAATACGGCGCGATTTCAGCAGCTAATTCTTTCATTACACGCGCGGGAATTTCCTCCGGTCCAGGAGATTTATTTGGCTTAATTGAATGAAGTTGGAGCGCGATGCCATTTTCCGAAAATACCAAATCTTCCATCGAATCGCCCTGACGCATAGGAATAGGGGTTTCACATTCATCGTCATCACGAGTAAAAGCTTTCTGGAAGTGATGATTTAATAGGTTTGCTTTATCCATACTATCGTGAACTACGTTTCCCGTTTCCGACCGCAGTGACGCAATAGTGGGGCCCCTACCTTGAACTTCCCTGACGTAAGACCAAAATGCTTTTGGGTTCTCTTTCAAGTTTTCCTGTAAAACCTTCTTTTTATAATTGTTAAACGCATTACGCATTGCTACTCTGGCTATGGAGCGCGCCTCCTTGTATTGATGCCTTATTATTGCAATCTGTTCGACCGTAGCTGTTGAGGATGTGTTATTTACGCGAGAGTGGAGTTTTCTTTGACGTCGGAGAGCGCTTCTTACTTCCTGATTGTACCATCTAGGCTCTGCACTATCACGCTTCAGTTTGCTCGGAATAAAATTATCTGTACACTCTCGCATCATATCTCTGAACATGCACCAGGATTCCTCCGCGTCTGCACTATCGGTTAAATTGCAGAAATTAGTATATTTATTACGCAGAAAAGACCTAAATCTTGTGAAATCGGCTTTGGCGAATACATAAAGTTTTCTTTTGGCCTTAACCTGTTTCTCAATAATTAACTGAAATTCCACGTAAACTGCCTTGTGATCGCTTATTCCCTCAGCATCAGATACTCTATTCATACGCTCAGGAAGATTAGTAACAAATAAATCTAATATATTATTAAATCTCGTGGGAAATCTCACTAATTGATACAATGAGTGCTTACCGAAAGTTTCTAGTAACGCCTCGCACGATTCACGCTCTCTACCTCCGGGATAAAAGCAATTATGCCTCCAATCTATTGACGGAAGATTGAAATCGCCCCCGATTATAATGGCTTTATCTTTATTAGACGAATTTAGCGTCGCCACTTGTTTCTCCAGAGAATGAATAGTTTCCACGCTCGCATTTGGGGGTCTATAAAAAGCGCATATATTTATAGTTTTTGAGTCGCTTCCTTTTACACGACACCAAACACTTTCGACTTTGTCGTCGTTAATCTGTATTGGGTAGCTTTCGTATTTATTGCTAACTGCTATAAAGACTCCACGTCCCGACCGGATACAGCGATCTTTTTTGAAGACGCTATAGTCACGAGGAAAGATCTCCTGACTGGCTATGTCTGCCGTAAGCCAACTTTCAGTGCCTATAACTACATCAGCACGCAGACTACGAATAAGATGTTCAAATTCGGCCTCCTTCCTGCGAATGCTGCGACAATTAACCGTAATGATTTTTAATTTCTCGCTATGACTACGTAACGATTCCTCGCGCTCTACTGAGCTATTATTACTGTTATTATTATTAAGATTATAATTATTATTATTTACTGCCTCCTTATCCTTCCTACTATGTCGACTATTTCTACGCTTGGAATGTATTCTACTGTTACTTAACGTCGGGTTTATAGCGCTGTTAAGGTCGCACGCATTATCTACGGAATTGTTGCATGGAAAATCGTTTATCCCCATGCCTTCGATAATTCTGTTACCGCACGGATTTCTTACATTTTCCCCTATTGTGCTCTCAATTAATTCCGTACCGGTAAGCTGCCTACATCCTAACCTACCATCTGATCTACTAATGGCGTGCATCTCAACGCTTGCTAAAAAATTGCAATTGCTTAAATCTAACCTAAAAAAGCCCTAGAATGCTCAAACACCCTACGCGCTACCGCCTCCGCAGCCTCGGCAGTGTAGTGCACACCAGAACCGTTTAGGGATGCCCTACATGAGTCCAGGACCGGCCTCAGGTCAACGAAGTCCACTCCATTGCCCCTACAGAAGTCCCACAGCCTACGGTTCAGCCCGACCACTCGGCTCCAAACCATAGAACCGCAGTCCGTCCGAGGAACAATGCTACAGATGGAAAGCCGCACATCAGCACCAGACTCCTCTCGGACACGAGCAACCTCAGCGGCCAAGTCCTTAAAAGAGCTTAAGACCTCCTCGGAGCCGCGCTTCGAAGCGTCATTGGTACCAACATGGGCCACCACCCGCAGCGAGGAGCAACCCGTGCCCGATACCGACACCCTGAACTCCTTCGTCACCTGGGGCACCGAACCTCCTGGTATACACCTGGAGAACACCCGCTCGTGAACTCCCTCCCGGCGGGCCCGTGACAGTAAAGGCGCCACCACACGCCGGACGTTGGAGCTCCCTATCACTAACAGCCCTCTCTTTCCCCCCGAGCTCTCCTTGGGCCCGGCCTCCACCGAGGAGACGGGAGCGGGCACGGGCGTAACGGCAGTGGAGTCGTCCTCCGACAACACCGCAAACCGATTACTAACAGGAAGAGGGGCCACCGAGGCGTTCCCAACTCCCTGTCTCCGCAACACCACCCCACGATCCCCCCGAGTGGACACCACACACCACTCATCGGGCTTCCGGACCGGAGGACCCTCGACCCGCGAAGAGGAGCCAGGAGCCTCCCCGATCGCTCTGCCGGCTTCCGCACCCAGGCGAACCCGAGCCGCCATTTTGGCGCGGTTTGCTCTCAGGGAAGAACCCGCACCCCTCCCACGCGCCAAGGCTGCCTCCGACCTTTCCACCCTCTGAAGGAGTTCCGCAACCACCCTCTCCAGCTCCGTGATCCGAGACCTCATGGCCTCGCAACCAGCGTCGCGCAAGAAGGAGGAAACAGGAGTCCTCGGAGTAGCCATCCTATCCTCTTAACTAATCTGTACTATCTATATAAATATACTAGGACTAACGTAAATACGCGGTTGGCTGTCTTCAAGGTTAAATTAGGGTCGAGCGCAGGTAAAAAGTGAAAGGGAAAGTGTTTCACTACACCAACAACGTTAGTAAATAAGCAAGAAGGTTTAGCACAAGAGCAATGTAGATTTAGAAGCTAAAGAAATGCTAAGGTAAAAGGAAATAATTAAGAACGAGTAAGGTAATACGCTACTATAAATAAATATTACAAAGATTACGGATTTAGTGGCTGAGAGACGCAATTAACTACTATGATACGGCATACGGCATACGGATATTAATAATAATAACAGTAATAATAGCTCAGTAGAGCGCGAGGAATCGTTACGTAGTCATAGCGAGAAATTAAAAATCATTACGGTTAATTGTCGCAGCATTCGCAGGAAGGAGGCCGAATTTGAACATCTTATTCGTAGTCTGCGTGCTGATGTAGTTATAGGCACTGAAAGTTGGCTTACGGCAGACATAGCCAGTCAGGAGATCTTTCCTCGTGACTATAGCGTATACAGAAAAGATCGATGTATCCGGTCGGGAGGTGGAGTCTTTATAGCAGTTAGCAATAAATACGAAAGTTACCCAATACAGATTAACGACGACGAAGTCGAAAGTGTTTGGTGTCGTGTAAAAGGAAGCGACTCAAAAACTATAAATATATGCGCTTTTTATAGACCCCCAAATGCGAGCGTGGAAACTATTCATTCTCTGGAGAAACAAGTGGCGACGCTAAATTCGTCTAATAAAGATAAAGCCATTATAATCGGGGGCGATTTCAATCTTCCGTCAATAGATTGGAGGCATAATTGCTTTTATCCCGGAGGTAGAGAGCGTGAATCGTGCGAGGCGTTACTAGAAACTTTCGGTAAGCACTCATTGTATCAATTAGTGAGATTTCCCACGAGATTTAATAATATATTAGATTTATTTGTTACTAATCTTCCTGAGCGTATGAATAGAGTATCTGATGCTGAGGGAATAAGCGATCACAAGGCAGTTTACGTGGAATTTCAGTTAATTATTGAGAAACAGGTTAAGGCCAAAAGAAAACTTTATGTATTCGCCAAAGCCGATTTCACAAGATTTAGGTCTTTTCTGCGAAATAAATATACTAATTTCCGCAATTTAACCGATAGTGCAGACGCGGAGGAATCCTGGTGCATGTTCAGAGATATGATGCGAGAGTGTACAGATAAATTTATTCCGAGCAAACTGAAGCGTGATAGTGCAGAGCCTAGATGGTACAATCAGGAAGTAAGAAGCGCTCTCCGACGTCAAAGAAAACTCCACTCTCGCGTAAATAACACATCCTCAACAGCTACGGTCGAACAGATTGCAATATTAAGGCATCAATACAAGGAGGCGCGCTCCATAGCCAGAGTAGCAATGCGTAATGCGTTTAACAATTATAAAAAGAAGGTTTTACAGGAAAACTTGATAGAGAACCCAAAAGCATTTTGGTCTTACGTCAGGGAAGTTCAAGGTAGGGGCCCCACTATTGCGTCACTGCGGTCGGAAACGGGAAACGTAGTTCACGATAGTATGGATAAAGCAAACCTATTAAATCATCACTTTCAGAAAGCTTTTACTCGTGATGACGACGAATGTGAAACCCCTATTCCTATGCGTCAGGGCGATTCGATGGAAGATTTGGTATTTTCGGAAAATGGCATCGCGCTCCAACTTCATTCAATTAAGCCAAATAAATCTCCTGGACCGGAGGAAATTCCCGCGCGTGTAATGAAAGAATTAGCTGCTGAAATCGCGCCGTATTTGAAAATTATATTCGAGAAATCCATTAGAGAAGGAGTAGTTCCTAAAGATTGGAAGGTGGCACATGTTACGCCCATCCATAAGAGTGGCGACAGAGAGAACCCCGAAAATTATAGGCCGATATCCTTAACTTCATTATCGTGCAAGATACTTGAGCACATAGTCTTTAGCTCTGTAATGCGCTATTTAGATAGTCATTCATTGCTTAGCGGATGCCAACACGGATTCCGGAGAGGTAGATCATGCGAAACGCAGCTCGGCCTGTTCGTGGACGATTTGTTGCGATGCGGAGAAAAAAATACTCAGGTCAATGCCATATTCATTGATTTCAGGAAGGCGTTCGATAAAGTATCTCATAGGAAATTAATTGCGAAGTTAGGACAATGTGGTATCAATTCGAAAGTTGTCGGTTGGGTGAGAGACTTCCTCTCGAATAGGGAACAGATAGTTGTCATCGATGGGAAATACTCGTCCCCCGTTAAAGTTGCTTCGGGTGTTCCTCAGGGAAGTGTATTGGGCCCTCTGCTCTTCTTAATCTATGTAAATGATATGTGCTCGGTTGTTCGTAGTAAAATTAGGCTTTTCGCCGATGACACCGTTCTATATAAAGAAATAAAAAATCAGGAGGACCATCAGTCTCTGTGTGAAGACTTAAGAGCCATTTCAGCGTGGTGCAAAGAATGGCAAATCGAAATTAATTATACTAAATGTGCCGCAGTCACGTTCTGGAAAAGTAAGAACAAAGATTTAGGTTTCGAATATAAAATAGATGAAATGAGTATTCGACAAGCTGAGTATGTAAAATATTTAGGAGTAACCATTTGTCGAGATCTTTCGTGGGACATGCACATTCGTCGAGTTATAGGCGCGGCCAACAAGAAACTGGCATTCATAGGTAGAATAGTACGGAACACTACAGAGAAAGTACGCGAAACATGCTACTTATCACTGGTAAGACCACAAGTGGAATACGCAGCGAGCATATGGGATCCGTACGAGAAGGGACACATAATTCAACTAGAAAGAGTACAGCGCAGAGCAGCCAGATTTGTTCAACAAAAGTACGAACATAAGGAAAGCGTCACCTCTTTATTGAGCGATTTGAACTGGGTATCACTGGAGGACCGCAGATTGCACTCAAGGTTGAAACTTCTAGAGAAATATAGGTCAGAATGTCTAAAAGAGGAGGTAGTGGGAATAATTGTGGCACCGACGTATATAGGTAGAAATGATCGAGACGATAAAATACGTGAGATCGATTGTAGGACGGAGCGTTATCTAGGCTCGTTCTTTCCGAGGACAATAAGAGATCACAATAGGAAATTTCGAATTGCGTTAGGCAATCTTTAGGTAGGATTTGGTGCATTGCACCCCCTGCCACCCACCAACTTGGTGAATTGCAGGGTAACTTGTAGATGTAGATGTAGAAGAGAAGGATGAGTAAGCTTTACGCTCAAAGATGAGTTAAACTACAATTACAACAAAACAATTAACGTAAGAAGATGAAAAAATAAATAGAATAAATAGAAAAATACTAGTTCTACTTAACACAACAATACGGCTACAGCTAAACTACAGCTACTGCTACTACTACAGGTGTCGCTCGCAGGCAGGTCAGCGCTCGCAGGAGGAAGTGAAAGGCACGTCCGTCCTCTTCAAGGGCCAGGTGACTACTAACATGGTAGAAAGTTGTGTATTTTAATGGAGCTGCTACGCTATTCATATTAGGCGTAATATACATGATTTACTAATTTCACGTCGATTATTTTCAATCTGATTCGCTTGACTCGTTGTCTTGAATAAGTTACAAGTTGGAATTTTTAGAAATTTGGTTGCTATGCACGAGCCTCGAAGGCTTAACAGCTCAAATTTAAAATTTTACGAAGTTAACTTTTTTCGGAAATAATAAGTCTCTTTTCCTCATCGTCGACGCAATGTCCAATCCAAAACAATAGTCGTGCTGCAAATGCGCGAAAATGAACTTTTATTAGGGAAGAGGAGCATGAATGTTGAGGCGAAAAAGATTGAAAATTTTAAAATTATCTCTCCACGAACAACATATATTCATATATTATTTCACTGCATCGCAGTTCCAAGTTTTGATCGCAGGATGATTATTTTTTTAATTTTGAGAAAAAGTTGAGTTTATTTTTCCAACGCCTTATTCAAGTATTTCACTCGTAGCATTTCTTCTTTATGCCGGTATAACCTAAGTGGGCAGAATATTTGGGTCGCGATAAGCAGGATCGCATATTTTATGCTTCCTGAAGTGGATTTTGTTTTATAGCAATACATATTAATCACGTTTTAGGTAACTTATATTTGTTTTAATTACTCTTTTAGAACTCGTTAGGTCAACCATGCCTTCATTTGATGTTCGTACTCTTTCTAGTCCTTGGTATTTGATTAGTGGAAGTGACTCCTTTATTCCCAGAATTCTTTAATGCCTTCAAAACCTCGTCAAAAAGACTTTTTAAAACACGTGCGCTATTTCAATAACAAGAACCAATATCTTTGCCAAATACTCTACGAAAACAAAAATCAAATCAACCATTCAATAAAAATGAGTGGTCAGCCAAAAATTCGTCCTTCCTTCGTCGTGATCCACATTTATAGTTTCTTTAAGAACAACAAAAGTAAGAAAATCGTGTAATGATCCCAAGAAAGAGGACACCGGAAATTTTCCTTTTATAAAAGTTTCAATATCCCTTCTTTCGAGAGATGAGATCCCTCGTTTCAGTTTTGGAATCTCTTTTTCACGGCATCAATCTCAAAAGTTTTCCAACAAACGTCGCTATGAAATCTTCCTTATAAACTCCTCAACTATTCTCGTTATCTGCGAGAGCTATCTTCTGATTTGGCCTTGAATAATAAAGTCATTGTATGGGGAGGAAATATTAAAGCCAAGAAAAATTGTCAGTTGGTTAGGATCCGTAGTTATATGAATTAATTCTAGAAAATAAAATATGAATTAATTCTAGAAAATAAAACTTTTAAAAATGGAAAATCAAAAATAATAGCGGAGAAAAGAATACAAGTGAAAATTTTTGATGAGGTTTGTATGTAGATAGGCACATGCTTGACATGAAGACTTCTTAAAAAGCCGGAGGAAAATTCTGCCTTGACCGGAAATCGAACCAGGGTCTTTCACTTCCTCTAAAATACAGAGGCAGAACCAGGTTGGAATATCCGCCAGGCAAGTGGATGATTCGGGTTCGATTCCCGTTTAAGGAAATTTCATTTGTTTTTCCTTGTACGACCAAATGCTCATGAGAGCAAATTATGCCCAACAATTTCTATCGGTCACAATTTTTATATCGCAAACAAAGACATAGTGAATTTTATTACTTTTGCTAACCTTCTGCAATACTAATGATGGGTGTATATTATAATCACTGAACAATCGAGGCAGACTAATTCTCCCGCTTCAGAAAAAAGAATAATAACGCAATCAATAGGAGAGAGGAAGGCTAAGTGGATAAGACATTACCAGAGGAGAGAGATTGCATGGTTAATGATTTAAGCGATGCATTAAGGCTGTACAAGAATAATCAAGAAAAGGATATTAAGGGACTTGAGGGGAAAAGAGAGTAATCAAGAAATTAAGAAGGTTACGGAGAACAGAAGTGCGAAAAATCCGGTCAAACCTATACAATCGTGGAAGTGTCTCCGGAATGGTAACTGATGATGATTACAGTCCTACAAGATTCACTCTCCTCCCTTTCCTTTAATTATAGTAGTACGAGGAAGAGAGTAGTACGAATTGTATGTGAAAGACAGACTAACACATCAAAATGTCGATACAGAGAATAACGTTTTGGTCAAAATATCACAACAGCACAAGCATTTCCAAGTACCGGTCGACTTCACATGGTAGAAAGTATTTTGCGAGTCTCCAACTTTATAATTACGTACAGTCAAACTCCGATCCAGCGCCACCATTTGTTGCGGTAATTCGAAGTATATGCTTGCTCTATGAAAGATGGAAGTTCTGTTTACAACAATTCGTGGGCGGTATGCGGGGATGGAACAATATAGGAGGGCGCTAAATCTGGATCTGACTGTATTTCTAAGTTTCGTAAGGGACGCTATTAATTTGAAGTTCATGTTTTACCTCCACTAAGGTGGAAATTACGACCGTTTTGTCGGCAGAAAATTATAATTCATTCGAATGAATCTTTTGCTTTTTGTTGTATAATATCAATTAATATTAGTTGGGACGTGTTTTTCGTATAGTAAAATCATATATATACGCACCTCTCCTTCCATCGGAAATATCTTGAGTCGGGATTTTGCAGTACTGCGATAAGGTGAACGAAACGATTCTTTTTTAAAAACGAGTTCTTTTCCCGTTCTTTTATACGTTAGGACCAAATATCAGATACATCAGAAACTCATCATAGATTAGGGAGAAAGTCACGGTTTTAGAGCGTGTTGACGCACTCTTGAACACGCAAAACATTCAGCAGAGTCTCTCTCGGCTTCTTTTCTTCTATACCTCGGCTTCTTTATCTTTCCTCTTCTACACTTTTCAACGATCCTTCCACGCGTCTTCTTCCCGTTCGCCTTATAGATTTCCTTATCTCCTCGTTTTATCTCTCTTCGGAAAGTTTTCTTTTCTCTTCAACTTCTCGAGACGAGCGGGGGAAACGGGAGAAGTCTTGGCTATCAGAGTGACAAATTAAGTCGTGTAACTTCGAGGGGCCAGACTACGACCGTTTGTTTCGGGGGTAGAACTGCTTAACGTTTTAGCCCTTGAAAGTTTCCAAGTTTTAATCCGTTCTAGTTTTCGCTAGGGAAGCCGGTTGTTTAGAATGCTTCGCGTTAGTTTCATGTTATTTGTTCTGCGCTTTTGAGAATAATTCTTAAAATTATGTTGGAAATATATTTGATTCAGGCATTAAGAACTTGCGAGATTATGCGATCAAATGTTAATTTTTAGAAATCGTTTAAAGTATTATTTAAAAAGCATAATTTTACCTTTGTATTTACGCGATAGAATTTAGAGAACTTCAGAATAAATAGTGTAAATTGCTTAAATGAGAAGCACTTATTAATAAATTAAATTGGAAATAACAAATAAATGCTATCATATTACTGAACAACCGGTACTCTTGATTTTATGCTTATACACGAAATGTTTTATGTAAATCATTGCACACGCTACAGACTAAAGATATGAGAAATTTATGATTTGCAGATTTTGCGAGAAGTGAGAAACGTGGATAATTGTTGTCCATAAATAAATCAAGGTTTTGGGGAGGGTTTCCATGGCAAAGAATCTCGAGGCATCTCTGATAGGACGACTCGTCGGGAATCAGATCACGGATCAATTAATCATGATAATAACGCTATCGACAAAGTACAATCGATCATCTAAAATTCGCATTTTTAGATTGCTTGACTGGTCAATTTCTTTCAGTTGGTACATTGCATGATATTCTCCGACCGGCTGGAATTCCATGCAACTCGAAGATTTTTTCCCTCAAGATTCGATTTATAAATGCAGCACACCTTTTACGAAACGTCTATAAATACTTAATTAAACTTCCTTAGCAATCAGTCGTAATCAAAACGTTTTAAAAACACCGAGAAAAATGAAATAGCATCCGATTTATATGATACGAAACTTTAACATTTATAAACGTTAACGCTTGATATTTGTTAAATAAAATTAACTCCTTAACTTCTTGATATTTGTCACCTGCTATGCTATCAGTCATTCTTCTGGGCGATTATATGAACGATTGAAAGCGTATACACGGACATTAAAGGTTCGTTGTTACATTGCCTTTTATTCACAATTACACTCACCTCGTCAATTTATATGAGGATTTCCTCTTTCTATCCCCTCTCCTTATCTTCTATTTTAAACCCTTGTTTTTCTCCTTCGCTCCAGAAACTTCGAGAACTTTCTTTTCGGAAAACACTCCGTTTAATTTAACTTGTAAATTAAAGCGCTCTTGAACTTGGCATTAGTTTTATGGGTTCAATTATTCTTCGTTGAAAACCGAAATCTTGAGACAAGGATGGATCGAGAACTCTCGAAATTTAAATAATTATTTTAAAATATACTACACGTCGGAATATGGACGTTGTACGTGCTTTACTTCTACTTATTACCCCTATAAAGACAAAATGACTGTATCGATTTTCTATAATGCTAGATGGATAAAGAACAAAATTATATAATTAGGTGTGTGTAAAACATGTATTGGAGAATTATACCATTAATATTAAATAGTACATTCCATACTCAATGTATTTTTTCTTGGTTCTTTATTCTTACAACTCCTTTCAATGCTCTATATTACCATCATTTTCATCAACTTTCCCATAGCCTTTCCATTATAATACATTAACTAAGGATTTATGATTATAATTGAATTTGTAATAGAGCACAAAACCAATAATTCACTTCAATTTTTCAGTACCTATTCAACTTACCGCGAAAACTCTCTATCTTATTACCCCTACCCTGTATAGATGAATACAAAAGACCTTTTAAAATTCACATAATGAAAATTTTCCATTATTCGCCTGCCGTGAAAGGCCCCAGCGAATATTTAGCGTGACAAGAAAGAGAAAAATGATAATAGGAACTGAAAAAGTAAAAATGAAAAATTATGGTACAAAAATTGCAGGAAAAAATGTTTAATAAACCTAAACTCCTGCAAGAACCTTTCCAAATAACACGGTAAAAGTTAGAAGAGGACGAGAGGATATGAGGCAAGGTAAAAGAAAAGTTGGGCTGGCTGCTAAATCAGTTTCAGAGGAAAAAAATATCTCCTAAGTCTGGTCAGCGAGTAAAAGAGGAGAGAGAAAGATGAAATGAAAGAAGAGGGAAAAGTGTTTTGCTAGGATATCGAGTTAAAGAAGAGTGAGTTTAGAGACTGGGAGAGATCTCTCCGTTCCATTATCCTCAGCGGTATCGGAGACCATAAATATGGCCCGACGATTGGCGTTAGGAAGAGAGAGCAAAAATAGGAAGAGAAACACGAAGCCAGGTCTGGATCCCGCTCCAAAATTTAATCCATAATCCTTTCACTGCTGTAAACGCGTTTTTGCGTGCAAATTTCCCATGCTCACAGTGCTACTCAAGGGTTAATTGTAAGAAGGGACTACATAATTTCAATTTTGCCCTAATAAAGTCGTTTGTCTGTCCGTCTGTCTATTTAACGCGCATAAATTTTCTCCTTCAATCGCAGCCGAACGCGATGCCTTTCCTGAGCATACGTGAACATGCACGATTTTTTCCATGCACACAAGTGCTGACCTTTGAAACCCGAGTGCGCACCCTTATGTTATTTTTGTGAGCTCAGTCACCCTTTCAGATGCGCTTAAAGGCTTGGTTCCGCTAGTGCGACAGACGCATGCGTCGGCTGCGTGCGGCGACCGCTGCGACCATCGCAGGCAGTGACGGTGGTTCAACGAGGGCCGCGGCGGCATGCAGCGGACTGCCGCGCCAACCAATTTTGAGAGGGAATTCTTTCGAGCCTTCAGTTCATTCTGAGAGTTATAGCTCTAAGCATGAAACTCGCTGTAGTTCTTCACATTTTAGAGGAAGAAGAACGGGACGAAGAAATTATTCGTTCGATTTCTTATTAAAAATTTTTTATTGTTTTTGGCTGTCTCATTATATAAAAGTGGATGTATCTAATATATAATGTGTGAAATTTAGCTGCGGCAAAGATATGGCGTTAATAGAATTTCTTTCCACAAACGCTTCTACGACGCCTCTCAGAAGGACTATAACAAAGATGTCGTTTTGAAGGATAGCGTGTGGACGGAGAAAGTGGTACGTAAACGATTAAAATGTATATATTAGATGAGACTGAGCCAAAAATCATACGTATTTTTAAAGAAATCAGACAATTTTTTCGTCTCGTTCTTCTTCCTCTAAAATGTGAAGAACTACGGCGAGTTTCAAGCTTACACAAAGAACTCTCATAATGAACTGAAGGCTCGAAAGGTTTCCCTCTCAACATTGGTTGACGCAGCAGTCGCTGCATGCCGCCACTGCTCTCGTTGTGCCACCTTCACTGCCTGCCATGGTCGCAGCCAACGCATGCGTCTGTTGCACTAGCGGAACAAAGCCATTAGGCAGTAGGAAACATCGCGAATTTTACCAAAACAAAAGAATTTATAGTAATTCACAAGATATTGTTGGTGTCGTGTTAAATTTAATTATTTACGTTCGTAAAATTCTCTTTAAATATAAAAAAATAATGGAGAAGTCGACATCTGCGTACAATAACGTAGCAGTAATCTCCCCAATCTGCCAATTTTTCTATTCCTGTTCACTTTTGAAAGCCCCCATCTAAACGTATTTCAGAAATATTCGCATTTATTTTTCTGTCGAGGAATATGGCTCATATATTTAGGTTTGAGTAAAGAGGAGTCAGAGATCCATACGCGTGTACGTTGAAATTGCTTGAAGGGTTAAGGGTTGACATTTTATTCTGCGTTAGAGAAGTTGCATTAGAACGTATATGTGGCGCGTGTGTTCGTTCGTATGTTTGCGTGTGACCTAGTGTCCAAAAGTGAGAGAGAATGGGGGCCGCCCATTGTCGAGTGAGTCCCGGGTCCTGGTGCCGGATATCGTTCGGTCGGTTGCCCAGCGCTGCTCATTGTTGCCTCTGATAGGGGAGAGTTGAGAGCGAATTCCTGCAGGTTCCTCTGCGATTATGGATTTTCAAATAACACGAAATCTATCCTCCCACCTTACTACGACTCCTTTCTGCTCTGATTCCTCTTGGGCCCTAAACCCCTAAATTCAATGGAGGCGCTTCTCCTTGACCCGGTTAATGGTTAGATGACGTCCTTTGAACGCTTCGATATATCGTCGTAGTCCGTACAATAATGTCTTTATCGTTTTGAAATAATGCCTATAGTAATACGCAAATACCTTATATATTTGCTAAAGTATTTACATACGTCCGATCTGATCTTGAAAACAGTCACAGAACTGTAAGAACCGGGATAGGCGTAAAATAGTTCGATAATTTAAGGCTTTAGCTGCCTAAAGACGCAAATGAGAAATGTAGTTGTTATTGAAGTCTTACGCGTGAAATTCAACGGGTTTCAAATATAGATTTTTAAAAGTGCAGAATAATATAGTTATGAGGAGTAAGAAGAGTATGAAATTTTTAGGTAGATATATTACACTATATTTACAATACGTATGTGCATGTGTAGATAACTGTATGGCATTTCAAATTGCAATGGGCAGGTGATATTTCAAGGATAAAAGCCCAATATTTGACGCTTTGCGTGACCGAATCGTTAACAAGGAGCAACGAGAGAATGGAAGACAGATTAATTGAGGTATGGTGGAATTCGTAGGGCTACAGTGGAGGATGGAGGCAGGTGACAGGGTAAACTGGAATGGACTTCGACTGGAAAATGGATAAAGGAAGGACTGATGATGGTGATGATGGCGGTATACGCACATAGAATTATTTAAGCTTGGTATTTTGGGTAAAAAATAATTTCACCAGTAGATCAATTGATTATATGTTCAGCTCTGGATACAATACTTTTTCAGTGATAATTGATGAAACATACATTGCAAAAACATCCTCATATCGATACGCTTTGTGTCCACTTAGTAATACGAATACTTAAATTAATACGTACACGGGAAGTTTGACTCGTTGCAACAATGCTGCTTCTGTTAGTGGGGAGAGCTTGCTTGTAACTGGGCTCAAAAGTTAATATTTTAAATGTGAGTGCGTGCTTTTATCAATAAAGTTTATGTGTTATGATATTTAGCCCTAAAATTGATGAATTTTAATCAAAACCAATGCAGCCATTCTTGAGTAAATCGATATTTTATGGAATTCGACACAAGTAAGAAATCTTCCATTTTTATGCGTCATGCTTCATTTAAACAATGCTTCTATTACAGATGATACCCTACATATATACCAGATTTTATACGATCTATTCAAACTGTTTAGCCCCTAGATCCTTACACCTTTTCGGACTAAGGGAGAACTAAAACGTGCATAAAGCATTGAAGTCGAAACTTTTCATGACCATAGTAGTTTCTCTAATTCATAAATGAGAAACCAAAACCTCAATTCTGCTACAAAACCGTGTGTTTTTGTTTTGTATGTACGTTAAGAGGTTTCACTCCTATACAGTTACATGTGTGTGCTCGCGAGCAAGATATTTCTGCGTGAACATTGCGGTTTTAACGGCGTGGTCGCGATCGCTTTATGGCGTATCAAATGGGACGAGGCGTAATTTAGACAAGCCAATGCATTCGACCGGATGGTTTTTGCGGGAGAAAAATTGGATTATTCTTTTAACAGTTTTATTTGTTTCCACTAAATTCAGCCGTGGGTAGCCACGAGGGCACCGCCGTGTCAAACTGTTTTCAAATGAGACAAGCTGGACCTTTTTCACTTTTTGCAGCTTTATTAGTTTATCTCCATAATGATACAAGGATGACGTGTATGAGGGAGGGACGATATCAAAATCGCTTTTTCCAGTTATGAAAGCGATGCATCTTTCCGACCTAATTAATCATCGACCTATCGAACGTAACGTAGGAATTTGAGAGAGGATAATCGAAACTTATCAAACACTCCAATTTAATGTAGCCCACTAATGCTTCTAACTTGACAAACGGTTGGATTCATGTCACCCGTTTTGAAACACCGTAATAATTTGACGGATTAACTAACGGCGTTGCTATGTACGTTCGCTCTATGGTGTAGAACGTAATCAGAGCGCACTTTTAATGCAACGGAGTCGTGCATTCTACACGAGTGGTAATTATTTCTTTCATTTTTAAGCATAACGGATTCATTTTAGTGTAGCCAATTTGCCATAGATCAATGAACCACGCACACATACATATACACAAATATATATATATATATATATATATATATATATATATATATATATATATATATATATATTCCCTACATTATATTCTACATTTGCCGTTCAATTGAGTAACTTTAGCTAGAAGAAGATTCGCCGTCTTCAAATTTACTTCAGCTCAGTAATAGTCCGTAGTCCAGTTATAGGAACTTAAGCGAGGTATTAGTTTAAATTGTGATCGTTATTCACTTTTTTTATAATTGATGGAATATGTCACTGGTAATATAAAGTGACATTGTTCGTTAGCATGACAAAATTAAACGCCTCATGCGCTCAAAAAGTTAATTCGCTTCCAAAGTGAACGATTATTTAATCGTCAGTAATGGATGGAAGCAATTAATGACCGACTTTAATCGAGCATTTTAATAGTTGATCTCATCTGTTTCCCCTAAATGGAGCGATTTAGACAATATTAACGACGGCAAAGAACACTACACGGAATGAATTTTGGCGCACTGTCTTTTGCATCATTCTTATGCATCGGGATGGTGGTCATATAAAAGTTTTTCAAGAACCTTGAAGTTTTTCGTCTCAAATTTATTCATTCGAGCAAGAGGGAAAATTACTTTCTTAATGTTACCTCGAGAGGCCATCTTATAGCGTGTTACTAAATTAAATTATTCGCTAATGCGAACGAAATCTAGGGACTTCTCTCATTTTTTAGGGAAAGCAGTAATCCAACCGTAACATTACGACCAACCTTTAAATATTCAAGATGGCGAACCGCAAATTAAACAGCCCTCTTAACTCGTACAATAACCTTCTGTCGCGTTGAATAGGTTCAGAAGAAAGTTTTTTCTAAAAAACGCTGCTCGACCCAACGGTATGCACGGAACATGTTCGAAAGCGAAATAATGCTAAATCCAATGTCATTATAATTTAATGGCAAAAAATTCCGAGAAGACTAAGTGGCAATAAATACTCTCATGCTACGTTAGATTTATTGATGAGTTAATTTTAAATGATAGAATGCTTTATGGAGTGCATTTTGACAGCATTCATCCTCGTTTTAACTCAGCATGGGTCTAGATGCTATGATGTCATAGGTTAATGCTATCAATAAATTTACAAGCGGCACTCCTTTTCGTTAGGTTAATCCAAACTTCGCTAACATGTGTTGCTCTTTGATGCGATTTTAATGGCTTAAAATATGAACTTTTCTTTCTCAAAAATAGTTTTGATTTTTATAAATGATATAATTTGTGGCAGGAACAAAATTGACTTCCTTTGTCTTCGAACGAATATTGAATGAATGACCAAAAGAAATGACATTTCGACATGAAGTGCTCACTTTGCGCCAATGCACCAACTATTTAACGGTGGTTTAAAATTATACCTTTATTACAGTACGAGAGGATAAAGTAGTAGAATCGGTTAAAGGTTGGTGTAAGTGACAAATAGTATGAGAAACTCCATCCCTATGGTAGGGAAAATCGGGGCGATCGCCCCTTGACCTCGCGATTTGGGGGACGAGCTTTGATATCACTGCAAGGAAAGTCTAATTGTAAGTTTAATTTGTTGGTTAATTTTAAAGGGGTCCCGCATACGTCGACTTGCCCCGGACCCCGCAGCTGTATAGGGGCAGCCCCTAGTACGAGGGTAGTTATTATGATCATACCATAAAACACCAAGGTAATCTTCAATCAGGCGAGCTCCAACTTCCCATTTATCTATGCCCGTGGAACTCGGAATGGCGTCGTAGGGCAAGGAAAATTGTGGGGGGCAAATTGGTTTCCTAACGCGTCTGTTTAAAATTATCCTCTGAAGTGATTTCTTCCAACCCGAGCTCTCCGGGCAGAATGTATTCCGAGGAAGAAGTCGAGCATGAAATTCATCTTCGAACGTCATGTGCTTTTAGTATATTTTTAAGCGTGTGCAGTGGTGTGCCACTCAAAAAATTCGAAAATTTAAGTAGACGATTAGCTGCAAAAATTTTTCACTCGAGAACCCATAATTTTTATCGTCGATACATTTTATCACATTTCATCGGTTTTTATCTCTGAAAATTCACGTCATTTATGTGCACGAATTTAAAACAATAGATTACCAGAATGTAATGGAAAAATTTATCAATCAATCTTAATTGAAATATTAATTTCATATCTTACACTAATTTTATATCCCTATTAACTTTTGAAATGGAACTTAATTTACGTGCTAATTGTGTGCCTTGAATGTGGAAAAGCCCTGGATCGCGAATTGGATTCAACTGAAATATTTTCTCGAATGATTGAATCTTTATCTAAACTACCATCACTTGAGGAGCAGCCTTATTAATTACTCTCGTACGCCATTGATATTTTGATTTTGCACCGCTTCAGTCACTTCCAATTCGGCCTCCTTTCAAGTAACTTGAATATCCGTCGGCCGTTAAGGGACACAGGTGCGCTCTCCGCTGCATCCAAGCAACGGCACCCGCGGACCGTTAATCAGCGCCCCTGTCGTCGGCTTTTCGAAGCAATCCAGCCGAAGTGGTCTCAAACTCGGGCTTCGTATATCCCTTCGAGGCAAAATATGACGGCGTTGAAATAGCGGATAACTGTGTAACAGTTTCGGAAAAAGGAGGATATTTTCTCCCCGACGTCGTAGCTGCCGAAGGTAATTACCATATAGGGCAACAGAAATATGTTAACGATACTCGAAAATTTTGACATTTTATGGGATAATTTTGCCCAAAGTTCACACGTATAAAATATTACCATTATTAAATTAGGTTATTTTTTTAATATACGATCTCCTATAAAAATGTCTACAGTAACTATGAAGTTATTTAAGATAACTTGACGCAAAGTGGAAATAGCTTTTACTTAAAAGATGAATTTTTCCCCCAATGTCCTTGTGACGCGATATCAACAATTAGTAACGTACAACGACTTCAAGTGAGCGTAAAACTTCGATAAACCCTCTCTAAACGTTATACAACACAAATTATTAATAAATAACTCAGCGTCGAGGAGTATAAAACAGCCCGCGTAGCATCGAAATCCACCTCATTTCATCCTCCTGTACTCACTTTATGATATTCCCAGAATAACTATCTCAAAAGCTTAGGCGTATTTCTCGACTACCCGATCCGTTCTCCGAGGAAAAGCTGCTGCGAGATAGGAGGATAATTCGAGGGAGAACTGGATACAAAGTGATTGGATGCGTGTAAATATCTCGTTGAGTAAGTAAATGAACCTGGAATGATTGAAAAGCTTGAAGATCTTTAATCCTATTAATTATATGCCTTAATCACGGAAAATTCTTGCGAAGGAACAAATTTTCATAGTTTGCTGCGATGTAAGGCCTCATCTTCATCGGGAGACGCATTAATCTCGTGGTCAACTGCTTTTGACTTAATAATGCATTCACATCTCGTGGTCTAAACACATCGAATGAAAGTTATAAATAGCTGAGTGGAAAATACATCTATTTTTCATTTCCTGATAAAATGTAAATGCTCTCAGACACTGAATATCTCCATACAACGGACTTGTTCATAAATTATGGTTTCAGGTGCTTTAAAATCTCACATCAGTCCCAGTATGAGCTTGACAATGCCAGAAATCTTTAAAAAATAATATTTAATTTAAATGTCCAGTCTTCAACATTGTGCTTATAAAATAAATACGATTAACGATGACTTCGCTAAAATTAAAAATATTTTACGTTTCGTGCAAAATGAATCTAGCTCCGTCCCTAACCCAACCCGTAAATTGCTTGCTGACATCCATAAACCACCGTAATGCCGTAACATAAACCGATCTCTGACGTTTATTTTTAAAAACAATAAAAATATAAAAAACGACTCGAATTAAACCGCTCTTAATTTTATCCGTGTTATAAGTTCAAAAATAGACGGGAGGATAGGAAAAAAAGACCCTCAAACCTTTTCAGCATGACTCAACATAAGGGAATACAACGACGACAACGCCACTATTATTTTAAAAATAAAATAAAACAAACGAATGAAGCGGGCCATGTAAATTGTCAGTGGGAGTAGGAGGAGTAAATAAGGGTATCGGGGAGAATGGTGAGAGAGAGAGGCAGGGAGTGAGGGAGAAAAGAGAGATTAAAACAAAAACGACCCGTACATCCCGATTGACGAGTTATCCGGGCCGTGGCTCTAATTCCCTCGCCGCCAATCTACTACTACTACTAATACTACCACCACCCCGCCCTCTATTTTCCGGAAACCGCCAAAATGTGAATATCCCCCACGCCTCCCTTTATCTCTCCCCCTCCATCCTTTCCCAGTTTCACCTGAATACAGCTCTACTCCATATTACTCCGCCCTCTTGGGCCCAGAGTGCAGCGGGAGGAGACTGCAGAGTAATTGGACGGAGGGAGACCCACGTGTTCCGCCTACCGATAAATGAGGCCACATACTAACATTCTCTCTTCCATTCCCTCTCTCTCTCTCTCTCCTTCTCACTCCATCCCTTTCGTTTTCCCGCTACTTCACACATTCCGTTGCCTTCCACTCCGCACATTGCCACTTTCCACTTTCTCGCCCTTTCTCCGCGATATTCTCCCTCTCGATCTCTGCTTTTACTGCTTTCTAAGCTTTCATTTGTTCCATTTTCTTCTTTTTCCTCCCCTCACAGCTTATTGCTTATCCCAACCAAGTTGCCGGCAGTCCCTTCCAAAATGCTACTTCGCGTTAACGCAATAAGGCGGAGGTCAATTTTTAACATCTTTCGCAGCAAATCATTCAAAAATACATCGAAATAAATTGTGAAAATGAGCGTAAATAAGGATTATAGCTTAAAATTATCGTTTACTCCATCGCCCGGTCCGTTCTCTTTCACGTTTCGTGTTATCAGTTCACTCATTTTCCAACTTCGTCCTACTCATAGAAGTTATGCGTTCTTAAATTTATTTACATACAAATACAGCATGTTTGTGCAAAATATTATTTATATATTTACAAAGCAATAGGACTCTAGGCTTGGTGGCAACGTGGCTACAATAATAATAAGTATATAAAAGATGAAACAAGCAAAAGAGATTAGATAATGCATAGCAAAAAATGCAGTTCCACCAAGTATTGCTTCGCAACATCCATTTTGTTCTTTCGCAAAGCAATCACATAATTATACTTCCTACTACATTGTGTGAAAAATATCTTCCTCCGTGTTACCACGGTTAGTTTCTCTCGTCCTACTCCTTTCAAATTCTCTAAATAAAATCATTCCCTGTCCCTTTCTGCGACATTACCACTTTGTCCTCCACATACTATTCCCTGCAGTCTCATCTCACCCTCGTCCGATTCTTCCCTCGTTCAGATTTCACCTCGTCCGGTTTTTTGATTCCAAGCACAGCAACATCTTTTTTCTCTCTCTTTCTCAATCCCAAGTTTTTTTTCAATTCTTCTGGCCCTATTCCCTTCCTCATTTTTCCTTCGAGGTTCTTCCTGACGCGCAGTTTCTTTCATTCAATTCTCCCTATCCCCTTCTCTATTTATTTGCCCTCTCTTCTTCCCCGTTCATTATGCTCCCTCTGCCTCTCCCTCTACCTCTTTCTTCTTACCCTGGTACTTCCTTCGATTATCCTCGCACTGCCACCTTCCCTCTCTATTTCATTTTATATCTCTACTTCGGCTTGTCCTTCCATTTACTTCCGGCTCTCTCTCTCTCTCTCATCTTTCGCCTATTCGCTCTATTTTCTCCTCAGTCCGCATTTTTATCGTCTCCTTGCTATCGCTGACTCTTTCTCTTCATTTTTCCACAAAATCTTTTTTTATTTCTTCCCTCACACTCATTCCAACTCCAACTGCATAGCACATCTTTTACTATCTTTCTTCCAGTGTTATTCTTCCACATCCCTCTTTTCCTTTCTCTTCCACTCATTCTCCCTATCTCTTCATCCCTCTTTCCCTCACTCTCACTCATTCCCTCCTCTCTGCCTCCCTTTCTGTTTCTCTCTATCTGCCTACCTCTCTCCGCCTTCCTCCGTCTCTTTACCTCTACCCTTCTACCTACTTCACTCTCTACCTCCCTTTCTCCTTCTCAATCTCTCTTCCACTTCCCTCCCTACCTCATTCCCTCTCTACCTCCTTTTCCTCTTCACCTCCTTTCTCTCTCTACCTCTACTTCCCTCTCTCCGTCCTTCTCTCTCTATTTTTTGTCATTCCTCAATTTCTCCTCTTCCTACTTTCTCTGTCTCGGACCGTCCATTTCAAATTCCATCTAATAAGCGAATTTCTAATTTCCCCAGGTTTACGCTTCCACTTCAGTTTCTTATGCTATCCTCTTCACCATGTCACGTTTCTCTCTCGCCAAAAGGGGAAGATAGGGAGGGTCTAACTTCTCCTTTCTTCACTTTTATCCTCATTGGTCAATTCCTTTACCTCAATATCGGGGTAATTTCGAATTTTTTGCTCTAAAATATTGAAATATCCACAAAATTATTAACGGATTACAAAATATTTACAACTCAGTAAAGCGACTGTGAGCAATATATTAAATAAAAGTAATTAAACCAGTTTACACAAACATTCTTTCTCATTTTGTAAAACACTGAAATCATATGGAACACAAAGTACCCATATAAATGATAAAAGGAGTATTACAACATTAATCACTAATGAAAACCATTAATCACTAATGGAAATCACTAATGCACATATTATTTTTAAAATAAGGGAAATTTCCATTTCACGCTTAGCTTGCATTGGTGAAGACAAATTCAAAGAATATTTCGAAATATTTTTTTTCCTCCCTATTGTGGCAAGTTAATACCAAGAGACATTCTCAGTACTCGATCTTAAAAATAGCGACAGTCGACCACGTACGAGCGAGACGCATAGCTATTTCCTCCATCAACATTTCTATCTGCGACGCGTTTCCGCGAAATGGATTTATTTCTTGCGAATCCTTAAGGACCCGAAAAGCTTTTGTGTTCCCTTCGCGAAGATGATTCATCGTGACGCGTAATCCTCGTTCCAGGAAGATTTTTTGCAGCCCCGCGTTTACTCATCCGAACCTGGAGTGCTTTCCGCAAAATCCTCGTGTCCCCTCCTCGCTACTTCGCTTCCTCCGTTTTCCTTTCCACCCTTCCCTCCTTTACCCCTTCCCTCCTTTACCCCTTCCCTCCTTTACCCCTTCCCTCCTTTACCTCTTCCCTCCTTTACCCCTTCCCTCCTTTACCCCTTCCCTCCTTTACCCCTTCCCTCCTTTAACCCTTCCCTCCTTTACCCCTTCCCTCCTTTACCCCTTCCCTCCTTTACCCCTTCCCTCCTTTACCCCTTCCCTCCTTTACCCCTTCCCTCCTTTACCCCTTCCCTCCTTTACCCCTTCCCTCAAAAAAATGTCTCCCATCCTGCTTACTCTTCTATTGATTCTCTTTTTCATCTGCTTTCGTTTATCTTTTTCCTCCCTATTTCACTTCCTGTTTCCTTACGTCCTCATCTCTTTTCTTCTCTTATTCTGCCATTTCTCTTCCCATCCCCGCTACCTCTACCCTACATCTAAATGCTCCACTACCCTCTATACCCCATCTGCTTACTCTCTCCCTACTTTATATCCACCCCGCCTCCACCTCTGCTCGAACTCCATTCCCTCCTCTGCCTCTATCCACTCACCTATCATTCCCCTGCCCTATCTTTATCTCTTCCCCTACTCTAACTCTACTCAACCTCTACCTCTAACCCATCTATCCTACTTTTACCCCACTATCTCTACCACCTCTACCCTATGCCTACCCCCTCAACCCTACCTCTATCCCCTCTACCCCACCACTACCCCTTATACCCTACTTCTACCCCCTCAATCATACCCCTACCCCCTCTATCCTACCTCTATCTCATCTATACCCTAAATCCTACCTACAATTCATCTCCTATTTTTTCACCAACTATAACTTTACTTACTCCCCTACTTCTACTCCCTGCAACCCTTTATCTACCCCTACCTTCCCCCTTTCCCTATCCTATCCAACACCTACCCTACCTCCTCCCTTTTCTCCGTCTATCCTTTCTCTACACCTTTATCTGCTTCATTCCCCTCCTTCCAATTCCCCCTTCATTCGCCACTTCACCCCATCTTTCCCTATAACCCCTTTCCCCTTTCCTTCCTTCTCTCCCTACGCTTCTCCTCTCTCTTCTTTCACTGCTCCTTCCGTCGCTCGCTTTATCCTCCTCCTTCCCCTCACTTCCCTTCCCCTCTCCTCTCACGAGACTACTACTCCACTCTCACGTTAGGTCTACAACGCCTTTCCAACTCCACGACAGACGGAGTTCTCAGAAGTACTCATCTCACTTCGGTGCACACATCCCCCAAAAACCTCGGATATCATTCCTCCTCCCATTCTGCTCGGAATGTCATCCCCTCCTCTCCCCCCTTCCCCCCAAACACTGTCTCTACGGACTGGAGAATTCAAATCTTCAAGAACCAGGCATTTCTATATTAAGGATGGGATGGCGCGCGTTAACTTCAGAGAATGGAACTTTGAAAGGACGCATGCACGTATTTTCCTAATAAAAAAGCTGGCATTAGTTACCGAGATTCCATTTTCAGCTTTATTGCATCGAGCGTTTCGGCAACTACGTATAATGCGTAAAACTAAATAATACCACTACTTAATGGCTTGTAGGAGAATATATTCGTACATATATCAATGCAAGTAGCACCGACTCAAAGTGTATGAAATTTCGTATGCATTTCTTGATGGAGTGTTGGTAGATTTTTCAAAAATTATATGTTTTTCTGGAACATAAATTCTTTGTTTTTCCTCTCGAAACTTTCCAGGTGCAGCTAAGTCAGATCAGAATGTGCGCATAGGATTCAAAATATTTATTGAAGGATTATATTATCCTCTATACTAGTTTATATATTATTTGAAATGTTTTTTCTTCGTTCTTTTAGAAAAAAATTTATATTTGCGAATCCAATTGTGACATCAAATCAAATGATATACTATAATGTAAAGAGAAGCGACTGTTGGCGTTTTTATTTATTAAACTGAATAACAGAACGAGATAAACATAAATTCTAATCATTCAATACCATTCATTGAAAAATTACTAATGCCTTTCTCGTGCCGCCGAATCACAAGCATTGTGATTTTAAATAAGAAAATTTTACATATTTGCATATTCTATGTACTATTAGCACGGTATATCTTAAATTGAGATAAAGGAACTGAGAAATAGGTTTAGGAACAAAAACTATGATGCACAGGAAATGAATAGCGTAGGAAATTTTTGATTATTTTGAATTATGGTGATTGATTAGAAAATAATGCAAGTTCATTTATAAAAACAATAGATTGCTATGGTGGCAATGATGTGGAAAGAACAAAGAAGCATTCGGTTGTAGTTATGGGTTGGGGAAAACGTTATGAATTCCACTTCCACCCACCTTGGATTGAAGGATTTTGCTGCGTCTTCGTAGACCGGTGTGATGGTCTCACGGGATTTCACACATATCGCGACAGCGTTTTGCTAACATGTAACATCATGTTTGCCACCGTTAGTAGTATTTTCCCATTGAGAATAGTATTTGCAATTTATAAGGGGTTCTACATAGGTGACAAAGGCAGCGTAAAATTCTGTGATCGTTGCCAGAATACCTCTATCATAGAACGAGGAGGAAATTGACTGCGCAGTGATAGTAAGATTGCGTTTGATATCATTAGGTAGGCTATCGTTACTTATAGGAGATTATACAGTTGATGTCTTAATTTTTAGCAATGATAATCAAATAGTGATCGCCGTTTTACCAAAAATTCAGTTTATAATAAATTAACATGCATCAATAGTTACAAATATTTATTCGTGAGAAAAAAGTATAAAATCACGAGTTAAAGTTAAAACAATTGTTAAAATATCTATTGGCTGGCATTATTAATAATTGATTTAGTTAATCTATTTAACAAATCGACGGAAAAGTATTCGTAATTTTCTGTCGGCTCCAAAAGTCTATTAAACCGAAACCGTCTTGTTTCCATTTACTACCTTAAATCTATTTAAGCAAACGTTCATTAAAATTATAAAGATTCCATGATAGTAATCCTTTATGAAAAACAATTTTAAATTTTTCTGTTTTCTTTTTCATGTTTTGAAGTATAACATAGTCTATCAACGACAAGCCTCTCGTACGTCTACATAATGTACGTGATTTTTAGGAATGTTGCTCTGTAACAGCTTAAGTTTTGACTTTCGAGTTATTTAGCATGTTCAGCAAACAGAACAGGAATATCATATTATGGCGATCCTGTTTTATATTTATAATAAATAATTTAGCAATATTAAATATAGAAAGAAATATAAATTACAAAATGGGAAACAATTGAAATCAGGAGGACATTTCTGTGATGGCCGGGTATAGAATTCATGACTTCCTCTGGAAGACCCAGTTTTGATTCCGGTCATAATAGAATTTTTAAACCGATTTCAAGTTTCTTCCATATTTTAACTTATACCGTTCGCATAGGGATCTACAATCCTTTCTTTCCATCACGGAAGCAAAGATTATAAATTTATCGATTTCATTTTCTGCATCATTTTCGATCATTTGTTGTTCTCATCCTACATATCCGATGAACATATAAAGCCCACGTTGTATTTTCTGAAAATAACTGAAGTGTTTCGTTTCTGTCTATGATAAACGCCATGTCAGCAAGGTAAATCAATAGCGTACATTTTCAAGCGCATATTTTCTTGCAAAAAACACCGTGGAAAGTTATCGACTCGTGTGACATTCATCAGGTGAAAGAAATCGCAACTTGAGGGTGTAGGGTGCTTTTTTTTTAGAGAGAAGAAAAGCGTGTCTGGATGAGTCGGAATGGATTCGTGAATGAAGGTATTGGCGTTCTGTCCTATTCAGAGACAGCAGCGTGCGATCGGGCCATTGATACGGATTATCGACGACATATCATGTGAAAGCGATTATAAATGAAAGCGGCGCATAAAAATAAATGGCAAGGCGAGGATTAATGTGTAGTGGATCGGGATCAAAGTGCTAAATGAGCTTCTGAGCGAGGTTATGTTGCCACGAGATTGTTGCGCCTCGACGATGAAATTTCACAAGTGTTTTGTTCCACGAGAATCGATGTTAGTTATCGTCAAGTTTATGAGGTGGTGTATAAACATAAAGGATAATAGGTTGAGACGTTATAATGGGAGTTTTTGGAATTAGTATGCTGTTTTACATAAACAGTAACTAGATAAAATAATAGATGCTATAACGTGAATGAATCACGAAATGGCATTCATAATTTACACTTGGCGAGCCATTTCGATATTTTAATTCATGTTATATCGATAAAATGATCAAGTGTTCTTGTCTAATCACGCACCTAAAATTTTGGATTGTCACAAAAAATGAGGTCGCTATTAATATCTGCTATACTGAAAATTTTACATTATAGTTGAAAGAAGACAAATGAATTAAAAAGCTTAATTGTATCGTAGGAAAAATGTTGATTTTTCTCAATTTTGGCAAACTTTTGTAGACAAAACCATTCAGATTCGATTTACAATGACTTCGGAGATTATTTGGTGATAATGGTCATTAATTTCCGTTTTTAAGGCAAAACCAATTTGTCGCCCGAATAGTACCAAGTTTAATCATATCGGCAAAAAGTCGTCATTATTTTTTTGCGTCAATAGTTCATTATCGTAGGTTTTTAGTATAATTCCAATTAACAAATGTGATATTTTCTGTCTTACTTTAACGTATCCCGTTTTTATCGAGGGTTTCTGGGCCTCATGCGGCCCGCGTGCGCTACTTTGAAGACCATTCAACAACTGTAATTGCTCAACTGCTTGTTTCCTCCATCCAGTTTTATTTCAATCATCCACCCGTATCCAAAAAATATCTTAACTGCGCGCACCTTCTTCCTTGATGGCCCAAACTCTCAATCCCATGCGATATATAGAGGTATGTTTCTTCCAGGAGGAAAAGATAAGTTTCGTTCCCTCCTCAAAGGGAACCTCCGCGGACGAGGTCACGTTCTCGCGGGGGAAATCAAGAGTCAAACTCCCTTACCGCCACACTCGACGGCGGCGGCAATGGAAACGACCGTTAAAATTTTCAAAAACTTCCGACGCGATGACGGCGAAAGGGGGCAACGGGGAAATATTCGCGCCGGGACCGTGATACAAGCTATATCGCTGAAGAATTCAGAGGGTGGGAAAAAGAGGCGTGCCGAAAGTGCGCGTTCCCATGGAATGTTTAACCGAGGAGAACGAGGGATGAAAAGAAAGAGCGCAACTCCAGCAATTAATTACGCAGCGTGCTCATTGTGCTTCGCGTTTTTTTAGTATTTTTTATGTCTACTCCTCCGCAATCGACGCCATTCCAAAATATTTGATAGGTGCCTACCAGTAATTAAAGTGTTAGATCATTGGTTCCCAACCTTTTTTATAGGCGCGGCACCCTTTCAAAGATAAACAGAATTTGGCGGCACCCTAGCTTTTAATCAATATTTTTTTATGTTCACAAAATTGTATTAAAACCTTTGGACATATCCATTTGTTGGTATAACACCATAATCAATTTATTAGAGATAAAATTAATGGCCTAATTGCCTGTAAACACATCCAAATCGTTGATTTATTTACAAAATTATTTTTTTCACGGCTACCATAAATATCAGCTGCGGCGCCCCAGTGTGCCGCCACACTCAGGTTGGGAAAGACTGTGTTAGACGCTTGAAAAAACTTTTTGAATCTTTTTAATTTTCTTAGGGAATGAAAAACACAAAATATATTGTTAAATTTGCACATTAAACGTTTGATTTTATAGCGTTTATTGAGAAAATACTACGTCAAGTAATCACATGTTATGATAAGGATATACGTCCAATAACAACTTACAAATATGAAACTTAGAATGATAAAAAATTATACGAATAAATCGGCAGTCTTTTGGCTCCATCGCATAAAAGTGTTTGTGCTGGCTACTCATGCGCTCCAAAACATTCACAAAAAATATCACGACCTAGTTTATCCCTCTCCCTTATTCTTTTTCCTCGATTTCCTGTAAAAATAATCTCCAGTGATTAGCGGTAGAAGAATATTTCAAGTGATTTCAGGGCATTGTAGCGCTCCGAGGTACTCCCACTTGATGGTTACACAAAGTTGAAATCATGGCCAGAGCGGTTATATCAAATGGTGCATATTAGGGATAGCTGAACTATTTTACGAGGCGCATTATAGCTAACATAGGAGCAACTACTTACTGTATAATAGATCATATATTTTAGCACCGTAACTTCGCCGGGAAAGGCCATAATTTTAAGTGACGATTAAATTTTCCGCATTAAATTTCAGGTTCCGCTTAGCAGACCGCATAAAATGCACTTGCGGATATCATTTGGCCAGCGGGGAGCACCAGCCCTGGATTAAAAATTGGATACAATTTAATGAGGAGATAGTTGAACGAGCTACAGGGAGGAAGTGCATAAAACGGCATGGATAGGAGAGGCGTATGATCTAAAGTCCTCTTTCGAATAAAAAACTCGTTTATTTAAAGCCCTTTATTGAATAAATCTTACGAAATGGAAAAAATATAAAATGGGATCTCTAGCTCGCCTTTTGCCTTTTTTATCCGATAGAACTTCGGTGTCCAATATGGTTGCAAAGCCAGCCATGTATGTGGCGAGCAGTGCATCGTTTTTCGCCACAGGATACACATATTTACCACTTGATACTAAATATGTCTAACGTTTTTGGCCTGATCCCCCACACTACCTGGAATTAACCGAAAATGTAACTGACGCCAAAATATATAACGACATTCCAGATAATGATAAAATTACGAAGCCCTTTTGTGCCAAAGGACACAATGCTTGTAGTATCAGGAAATGTTTATTGCGTACTTCGTGTCATGAGGATACGTAAACCGGTTTTAACAGGAGTGTGTGGCCACAAGGGTCGATATCGGAGTAACGCAATCCTCTCCATCTCGTGGCGTTTGTTCGGGAAGGTTTGGGGGAGAAAAAGTTGGCTTGAGTTATGGAAGCCATATTTATCGGGGGTAGCACAATGGACTGGAATTCCCGAAAAAAAGGTTTTGTTAAGGATCTCGGAGAAAAATAAATTCCCGGAGATATAAGCCGTTAATGCCGTCCGGGGTTAGGGACCCTAAAAATGATTTTCTCATGTTAATTACGGGTGCGGTTACGTAGAAAAAAGGTCTTTCGTTTGAGGATTAATTTATGCGCAATTTAAAGAATAGTTACCCGTCGGATTTAACGTGATTTGGGAGAGTACAAGCTTACCAATATCACGTACCGCATAAAATCTTTCCTCACTAAAACGGAAACTGTCTCGCGATACTATAGAAAAAGTAATGCACGTATTATGTCGTTCAATTTTAATTGACCGTTATAAAGTACTCGTAAGACAAGCTTTACCAGATTGATACTGGTATATCTCAATGCGATCGTAAAAATTCATGATCCCCTATCCTCTATCTGGGATTTTTTATGTCTGCAGGTCGTTATCTTCTTAAATATAAACAATAACATTAAACGCACAGTTTTTACTTTCATAGAATTTTAGCCGACGCGATTTTTCTATTCAGCTCTCCATCCGCTCCCTCCATCCGAGTAAAGCTTTTCCAATTCCCATTTTTATCCTCCGGAATATTTGTGTTTTAATGTGTAATTAATCTACGTCCTTCACATAAAATAGTATGTATACGGCTGCAATATTTCGGTGACGTCAGAAACAAAATTAAATGTAGATTTGTTTTTAATAAAGACCAGTCTCAAGTAATATTTGAAATCGTACCTTCGTAACGATCGTGTTTTTGCCTCGAACAAATTGAATTTTTTTGTTAATCGCTGTACCGGGTCGATGCAGGATATGATAAAAATATTTTCTCCTCTATTACTATTGGGACGACTAAACGTCCGTTTTTTCCTGATCCTTCTCGATTCTCTCCCCCAAAAATTGCAGTAAGGTTGGAAACTCACGAAGGGAAAGGATTTTGGAGAGGGGAAATACTATAGAAGGAGGAAGAAGGGGTAAATGACGAACGTCATCGCGTTTGGATAAACTCAGATAAGAAAGAATAGAAGAGCTTAGGCGAAGAGCCTCCGGCGGACGTGGCCCGAATGAGAAAAAAAAAGAAATACACGCGCATAGATAGTGGGAAACATACAAATAACGCGTTATAAAATGGATTAAAAATAAAAAAGAGAATGTTATGAGAACAAGGTGGTGGAAAAGTGGAAAACTAAGGTTAAATACAAAGCCGTCGATATAAAAAAGTGGCCGAGAATGGAACAAAAAAAAGAGGCGATTTATTTTGAAAGTCCAAAAATGTGGGAAATAGGCGTTATATTTCATCCTCGAAAATCTCGTTTAATAAAGTGGTACCACGCCACGTCCGAGCTCTCGTATCTTCAATGTTTTTCCAGGCGTTGAAGTTTTTTAACTTCTCTCGACTTATAACTGGGAAGATGGAATGAAGCAGATACTGTAAAACACCTACAATTTTTCTTCATAAAATTCCAGATGGCAAAAAATACTCGTAATTTGTATTCGCACTAAAAACATTTTATTTGGTGACTTTCGGTATCATTAAATTCACATCGACATCTTAATTTTCGGAAGGAGTTCCTTTGAAACCATTTATTGTTTCAAAGGAAACCGGCTCGAGGATCAAGGTCAAACAGGTCGAATTTTGAAATAAAATTAACGGTCTTTTTATAAAAATCGAATCAATTTTTTTCTACTTTCTCGGACAAAATTTGGAGAAAGCGGGACTCGAGTACGAGTACCGCCCTTATTAGTTTCATTTTTTAAGTTTCTTTTGTAAGTTTCTTTTTTAAGTTTCTTCTTTTTTAGTTCACGTGTTTACGGCCAGTTTAGAGAATATCGTTTCTCTAAAATTTGCCGGTCCTTCCTCAACGAATTAAGAACGATACCGTAGCTCCACTTCTAACGCCCGCCAATTTAAGTGAATGTTAATTTTTTATCAGAGTTCCGCCTAGTCTATGTTGATCGACCGTCTAGTTATTTTGTAGCCGCATCGACAATTGCGTCATTAGCGACAACCAAAAGTCAAAATTAAAGCTCTGTTTGCATTCGGTCGATTTAAAAAACAATGAAATATTAAACTGTTACACTGGCCGAGGCAATAAAAAGAATGAAAAGCGTGCGGCAACAAAAAAAAACCGTTCGAGACAATAAAACTTCCTGGGGTTACGAAACAACCCGGGTGAATGCGACATTTTTTTGCGTATCAATTCCTGCATTTTAGTGGAGGTGGTTGGATAGATACGTCTTATTCGCTCTGTTCAAGTCGCATTCCGTATCTTCCGGTATCATTCTAAAACCCAATCGTTCTTCTATATTTCTTTCTTCTCCTTATTCCGCACGGGTCCCTTTCTACACAAACACATACTGTCGAAAGGTAATCATCCTAGAGGAGTTCCTAGCGAGTTCCATCCCTCTAAAAAATTCCTTCCTAGTCCTCAGTTGTTAAATTTGCTTTGTTACGGCGCCCTCCTTCCTTCTTGAGAAGCCGAGGTTTCCCATATGGCCTTTTCCCGCTACAATTTATGCCAAGGAGGAGCAAATTATGTCTGCAACTTCCCTCAGGGATCTGAGAGAGAGTCCCCAACCGCTCTTATCCTGCCAAAGGGAAAGATTTCTTTTTTCTTCGTCACGCTTCTTCTTAGTTTTCCGCTCTCCTTTGGACAGAATCCCTTAGAGGAGTCGTGGTTGGTCGTTACGTCATGAGAGCGCTTTTGTGTCCTCATGTCACTGTTTTATGTATTAAGTTGCATAACCAACGCAAGTTTCACATAAAATTGAGATTTCCATTATAATAATAATTTAATGCCATCATAAGTACAACCAGCCCCTGTCAGGTCTTCATATCTTTGTGCTAGAATAGCACAAACACACATACGCATTAAAATTTCTTCAAATTCTAAACAAAATCAGGATGGATAGGTGCCGCTAACAAAAAGTTGGCCTTTATAGGGAGAATAATTCAAAGTAGCTCTAAAGAGTAAAAGAATTGCTATTTATCCTTTGTTCGACCGCAGGTGAAATAGGGATCATAAGAGAAATATATGGTGCAGGCTAGATTTAAACTGCTGGAAAAATATGTCGAAGGGAATAGCGAATGAGGTAGTAGGTCTTAACAGAAGCCCAACGTATCTCGGAAGGTAGGACAGCGAGGATAAAATTCACGAGATCGATTGTAGGACGGAGCAATATAGAGGATCGTTTTTCCCTATGACAATAAGAGAACATAATAGGA
Organism: Tanypteryx hageni; assembly: GCA_028673005.1. Lineage (NCBI taxonomy): Eukaryota > Metazoa > Arthropoda > Insecta > Odonata > Petaluridae > Tanypteryx > Tanypteryx hageni. The sequence goes on from CM054113.1 coordinate 51,015,285, forward strand.
AAAGATAACTAGGAAAATTAGGGAACTTTGGTGCACTGCACCGCCTGCCATCCACCAAAATAGTGACTTGCAGGGTATCATGTAGATGTAGATTCTGCTAAAGCAATAAAATTGGTATAAGTAGATGAGCACTTCGATTACAAAACATTCATCATCACTGGCAATTTACCGATAGTATATTCTAGTTTTCAATAAATTGGCAGTGCATTCTAAATTCCTTCTAGGATCTATCACTGCATTACCACTAATGATGTATCCGAAATGCGCATATAGTATTCTCAAAACCATTTAATGGATTTTGGAGAATACTGATCATAAGATAAGCCTGATAATTATTTGAATTCTTCAAATGCTATTCCATAATAGGGATATTAACTTCCGGCTACATTTCATCGGTCTCAAGAGATTAGCCTATATTGATTACCGTATTTTCCCGACAATAAGGCGATGTTTTTAATCTAAAATGTAAGCAGAAAAATTCATACTCGCCTTATAATCGCAACTAAATTTATCTTCTATTCCTCTTCTCCCCTTCGCCTCCACTATAATTCAATCCTCCATGTTCTATTGTTTATTCCACCCTTAGAAGACTATATTACGCTTAGGGCGTGCGCAGCTGCAAAATTTCCCCTGAACTAGAGCCAGCTCTTATGTCTTCGTCCCGTATAAACGTTTTAAGAAATAAAACTGGTTATTTAATGTAGTTTGCTGGAATCCAATAAATGTACATGTTTTATCATAATTTTTCGTTGATACTTTTGCAAAATTATACCATTGTAATTGTTTCTCTGAACAAGCCTCGCCCAAATTCTCATCTAGAATAGCTCCCCTGCATTTTACCCTTTGAGTGCCAGACAACTATGTACATATATACCTACTAGTAACTGAGCTGTTCGTAGCGTTATCACTTTAAGTAATTGTCGGGATAATTTAAAATTAAAAATAATGGTAGTGAGTATAATATAGTAAGTATAATCGGAAAAATACGGCGTTTAAAATACGCCAGTATTTAAAATTCATTTTTTAATATTACATATAAAAGTTCGTCGATACAGCAAGGTATTCCGAATCGTTAGAGGTGAATGTAACTTTATTGCCTTGTTGCACGAAAATCATGCGATTCTCTTCTAAATATATCCATTTTAGTAAAAACTGCCAGCAAAGAACAAATATTTCAAAGGTGGAGGCAACCAACAGCTTGAATCTTATCTCGTCGCCCGACTCGTCATGCTCAAGCCACTGCAATATTTAAGAAACGGGGATACGATTTTTCGTGAATTTTGCAAGCATATTTCTCACTTGTTCTTTGTTTCGTTACGCTGTTAAGATTCAACTTGTCATCTGCGAAGATTAATCACTGCTTACTTTCGGATTTTATGTTTTTTTTAAGTGCTTGTTAGAAAGTTCTGTTTCAGTGAGGGTCGGAACTTTCCGGATGTAGTAACGAATGCTAGCCTAGGGTATTATTTCGAGAATATTCGCATTAATTATCATTCGTATACAAAATTTTGCATGAGCAAGAATAATTTGGACTGTAATAGAAACCGCGGTGGTATTTCTGCCATTAATCAATGAAATTGGGAATAGTATCCTCTTCACTAGAGTTTTGTAATAGCATTTTACAAACTCTTGGACAGCTTAAAAGGAGATACACAAAAACAAATAATCACGAGCACTTTCAAAGATAAAAATCGTTTATTTGTGTGTAGGCGCGTGCGTGAGTTTAAACGTTTTTCTAATTCCTTGAGTTAGAGCTTTGATCTTTCAATATAATACGCCAAAGAGGATGGTGAATAAGATGGTATCATAGTTGTTAATTTATTTAAAATTGCAAACGGAAAACCAGTGAGCGATGCATTACTGCACTTATTCATATTTTCCCATCTCTTGCTGCGAAATACAGCAAGAAGCAGTTTCAAAAAAATTATAGAAATGCTAAGATGAACTTTGTCCCGATTTCGTTGAATATTCGCAGTCACTTGGTAAGAAAGATTTACGGTCAGATTAGACAAAAAGTCTTATTTTTTAGGTCTAAGAAATGAAAGATACAAAAAATTCTTGAAATTAAAGAATTTTAAAACTTAATTCAAAACATCATTTTATTACACATTTTCCGGCCTCAGTAAAGGTTAGTAGGTTAGTGTTTGGCTCCCAAGTCGCGAGTTTGAATCTTACTTCGGACATGGTTTTAAGTGATCGATCGTTTTTGTTATCATTACATATGCTTATTGTAGAAGACCGGTTTATGAGCTGAAAGAAACAAGGTGTATCTCTTCATAAATCCATTCTGATTTTTGGACAGCGAAATAGAGGAATATCCACCAAAAATATCATTGGAAACTGCTGAAATTAAGAATCACTCAGGCCTCATAGCAAAATTTCACGAGCTTTGAGTCACCAAATTTCCCAGATTTAATAATAGCCTTTTGGAAATTTGTTCCAGAAAACAGTACCCTGAACTGCATGTCCTTGCATTGCGTCTGTGTGCAAATCAGCGGTAAGAATAAGAATCTTCATTTCTTTCTGCGTGTAATGGTATAAATCTAGGGTCAAAGTCTCGACCGTAAGATATTTTAAAGAAAAAATGTTTACATATCGTATTCTAGCCGATTACGTGTTAATCAAATGCAAAAACGAAAACTATCCTGGTATCAAACCCATGCCTTTCCGGGAGACGACTACCCACTTAAAGCCTGCAAGAGTTTGCGCCGACTATTCATGCGAAGGATTCGTCGAAATCGAACCGACCGTTCTCGGTTTATTTGCGTTCATGTCGGAAGGTGACTACACTCGACGCTTCAGACGCAGGCACGCAGAAACACACGCAGAGACGCAGGTAGAGACACAGCGGTTATCTTATAAATATTTTGTGTGTTTGTATGTATGTATGTTCTTTATACGTTTTTATACCGTTGAAGCTATCGAATTCAATAGTTTCGTGGGCCATCCTATGGACCAAAGGAAGAACTTGGTCTAGATTTTCAGACCGTGGGGTCTCTTATACCCCATGAGGTCAACAAAATACTATTTCCATAAGAATGTATGGGAAATGGTGTAAAGAAGCCCCAAAATTCCATGCAGCCTTTCACTGATGTGGATATAAATTTAGCGAATGAGGTAGTAGGACTTATCAGAAGCCCAACGTATCTCGAAAGGCAGGACAGTGAGGATATGATTCGCGAGATCGACAGTAGACCGGAGCGATATAGAGGATCGTTTTTCCCTAGAACGATAAGAGATCATAATAGGAAAAGATAACTAGGAAAACTATGGACCCTTAGTGCACTGCACCCCCTGACACCCACCAAAAAGGTGACTTGCAGGGTATAATGTAGATGTATCAGGAGATTGTGCCGTTGAAGGTTGTGCATTGTTATTATCGTTTTTACTTTTTAAATTAAAAAACTTATCCATTTTGGAGGGTTTTAAGAAGAAGTTATTTGACACAGAATTAGTGTAAATTTCTATCATTACACTTTCACTACTTAAAAGTCTGAAATAAACATGCCGAATGATGAAAGTAAATCACTGAGGGCCTAACAACAGACCCAGAAGGGGACATAAAAAAAACTGCTGTGTTTTGGTCGTGCGATAGCAACACGGTACTTTTCCAGTTGACGTACCGCACTACTAACCATCGCCTACTATCAGGAACTACCTCGACTATCGGAAGACAATTAGGATAACCAACCCAACCCCTTCTGTCACAAATCTAGGTCTGTCAATATTGTAAATTTCTGAAGTTTGTAGGAAATTATCGTAATTAAATTCAATTGATTTGTCATATATGCTTTACCGTAACTATAAATCTGGGTATTGAGTAAAGAAGTTTAAAAATAAAGAAACTGAATAAAATTAGAGGAAAATTTTAGGATGGTTGGGCTGTTTACAATCGTATGTCTGGCAGCCAACTTTTCGGCAGTGGAAAGAGCGACAAGTCCCGTGAGTAGACTGGAATGGATCTTGGCTCACGAGCAAACATTTAAGTAATGGTAGCGAGCAAAATATACCTTCTGAAGAGCACTGCGATGCTCGCGAGCACCAAGTTAAGAACCCTTGCTCTAATACGTAGCACATTAAAATAGGCGAGATTCTTTTAAAATGGAAATTTTTTAATAAAAATAAGATAATAAGTTTGAAAATTTTATGCTTTTGCGAAGGAAAGAATTTTGTTAATTTCTTCTTTCAATGACATCTGATTTCGTTTTTTATATTCAGACGCTGAATATTTAAATATTATTTCCAGCATTACGGCATACCTTGTTGAGTGGTACGACCCAAGTACGTAACTTTCATACCATAACTTAATATTATCTAACAAAAGTATCGGTCCTGATCGATTGATGGAATCCAGATGCGCGATTTTCGTACTCTATTCTCTTTTAAAAAGAAACCACTAAAAAGGCTTAGTAAAATTATTATTTCGCAGAAATTGATCCGCCACGATGAGTGCAAATCGTTATAAGGTTAGAACTTTCCGGCAAAACAAGAAAATCCATCACTACAATATAAGCATTTCAATAGGGATGTAACGTCTAACTGAATAAATCCCGCATTAAATTCGATCCGATTTCTTTGTCACCTAAAGTATGTCAAATTTAATTCGCAAGCCGATACTTTCGAGAAGTTTTTCCATAAAACGACTGGGAGAAATCTATAGGAGAGAGTCGCACGATGCATCTTCCTCCTTTTTGTGAGGAATTTCTATCCGAGAAAGGACGGATGTAAAACGTTAGACTCGTGAGAAGTTTTGTATCGTTACAGAATCGCCCCTGTACCTCCCTCCAAACTCTTCCCAACTCCTTTTTCTTCCTTCTCCACCCGATTCCTTAATTTATGTCTCAGTCTATCTCTTCGAATAAAACCGACCTTTTTCCTTTTTCCGAAGAAAAAGCAACATCTATCTTGTTTTTTTAAATGTTTTGTAAGAGTGAAATAAGGTCTAAGAAGCGGGTTCAATGCCAGAAAGATGGAGAAAGAGGGGTTTTTAAGGATTGAGATCACGGAAGATAAGTTTTAATGTGCTTCGAGTTTGACCGTAAAAAATAGAAGAGGTAAGAAAAAAGTCAAAGAGGCGTTTATTTATCACAAAGAGATTTAGTGTGACTATAAAAAATATATAGTATAAATAAGTAGAAATGAATGACTAGGTTAATAATACCATAAGAAAACTTCCGTTGAAACGACGAAGTCAACAGAAAAATATACTCTTCTGAAAATAGTCTTCCTCATTTGTGGAAAATATGCTCTATAAATTCTAACGCTTTGTAATAATATTTAATGCTTCTTTTCTCTTGTGCGTCATTCTTGAGACATTTAATATTGATTTGATTAATGTTTAGATTGATCATCCCCACTTTATAATGCCATCGTATTTTTTCCGCTGGTGATATCCCATAAATTATATACGTTACGTAACAAGGAACTTATTAATTACTGTCTGTGTTGAAAGCTTTCTTCATCATAAAAAAGAGACATTGAAGATATATAATCATTCCACAAATTCTAATATCGCAGAATGAATTAATTATTTATTATAACATTCAATTTTCAAACTTCGAAAAGCACGTGATCAATTCAGTACGCATTCTTTTTGACTATACATTTATCTTAGCAAAATTGCACCATCACGGATAATTACGTTGAGTTTCTCAGTAAAAAGCTTGAATAAAAGTTCACGTGCTCACGAATGAATTGGAAACATTTGAAATTAACGCGTGTCATGAAAACATCATTCCATAAAAGAAGCGAGGGCGTTTTTGCTGCCCTCTGTCCGCATACTCTACGAGTTTCCTCGATACATCATTCATTGCATCAACATTGAAAATTGGAAATCTTTATAGACACAGCGAGTAAGATAAATTTTGCGAGGGTAAGATTTCTTTCTTTTCTAACGCCATATTCAAGTCGTCTTTCTTCCTCGCTTCCGACAGTAAATACATGTCTCGCCCGGTCTGCATTTTTTCATACCTCCGGAGATGGTGTGAAAGTTTCCTGATATTTTTTTCGGTCAATACCCTATTCGGGTATTCCTCACTCTTCCTCTCCCATTTGTCTGCCCCCTCCCTCCTTTCTCCCCCTCCCTTCTCTTTCTCCCTCCCTACTCTCTCTCTCTCCATCCCTCCCATCTCTCCCTCCCTCCCATCTCTCCCTCCTTCCCCTCTCTCCCTCCCTCTTCTCTGTCCCTCCCTCCTCCCTCCCTCCTCCCTCTCCCTCCCTTCCCTCTCTCCCTCCCTCCTCTCTCTCCCTCCTTCCTCTCTCCCTCCCTACTCTATCCCTCCCTCCTCTCTCTCTACCTCCTCTCTCCCTCTCTCCTCTCTCTCCCTCCCTCCTCTCTCTCCCTCCCTCCTCTCTCTCCCTCCCTCCTTTCTCTCCTTCCCTCCTCTCTCCCACTCCCTCTATCCCCCTCCCTCTCTCCCCCTCCCTCCTCTATCCCCCTCTCTCTCTATCCCTCCCTCCACTCCCTCCCTCCACTCCCTCCCTCCCTCCACTCCCTCCCTCCACTCTCTCCCTCCCTCCTCTCTCCACCTCCCTCTCTCTCCCTCCTCTCCCTCTTTCTATTTACTCTCCATTTTTTCTATCTCCTCGCTCTTTCCTACCTCCTTCCCTTTTTCATTTTCAAAGACTTAACAACTCTTATAAATCTCAAAAATATACATATTATAGCATTTAAACCTCCTAAACATTTTCCTGCTTGACTGTTAGTATGACATCCACGAAAATATGTTCAGACAAGGCGATTTAAGAGAGTGATTTTGTGAGATGGTATTTGTGAATTACAGCCTACCGCAAAGCTGCAAGGTTTGCCAATTTTGATTCTCGTTGCGATTGTGACTTAGCAAAGTATTTGTCTTATTTATGAGTGGGATAATGGAGTGTAAACGGGAAAATCTCTTCGACAAATTTAGTAGCTTCAAATTTATTGCAGCTGTGCGAGCCATAGGTTGTTCGCAGTGGCGTCAAGGTGTATATGGGTAGACCATAGCGCAAAAACAAATCCGTAGAGGTGATTGCTATAACAGACAGGTGATAATGGTGCTTTCCTCAAATGCAACAGACTAACAGAGATTTTAGGTTGCATAGGTTTGGCGCAATGGCTTCCAATTACCAAGCGGTTTCAGGTTAATTATTTTGACGTAACAATGATCTAATGTGGTCATCCGGTTTACTAAAATAATTCGCTCAATAATCGACTTTTTTTTTCTCCATCAATCTGATCTGATCCAACTGACAAAGCGGCACTTGCCGCTTTCCGCACTCTATTTGAACCACGTTAAAAAAATGGCTTGTTGATCGGAGCGTATTAAATCTCCCTCTCACGAAGATTTTTGAAATATGGCTAGTAACCCTCTTATAATTCTCAGATCTTCACAGTGTATTTCATCGCTCCCTATCTATCCATCTATCTTTCTTTCACTCTCACTCGAATACGTTAAAATCTCATTCAGGACGACCCTTCCGACTTATCTTGCTTGCGTAGCGGCTCCTCCTGGAGGAAATCGCTTCCTTTCCCTTCTAGGCAAAATGCGCAAGGAAAACATATCATCCCGCATCTAAAAATTTTTTTATGCGAGACCCTTCTAAATCGCCTCACTTTCTGTTTTGAAAAATCGTGTTATCATGCGGCCTCCATGGAACGGAGCTTTTTATTATGAAAAAAATATTTCGGGTACGAACATCCCTCAAGAGCGGCGGGCTCTTCTCCGTCAAACTTCATCGGCATTCCGGCACTTTTTCGTTGTAGAAAAATTCGAGATGGTTAATCAATCTTGTAGTGTATTTTAAACCTCTTTAAGTGACTGAACATAATATACTTCGAGGCGGGTATATATTCCCTCGGAAATAAAATAAACTCACTTTAATACAATCTTTCCTTAAATAAGGAATGTGCTACATTTTAATCAGTTACCGTCTCAGATTTTTCAGTTTATTGACGCATATTTGATTACGCAGATTATTAGAAAAAGGAAGACAAACTGGGTTGGGCATTACTTTGAGGAGAGACAGTATGATTAAAGACGTGTTAGAAGGAAAACTAGATGGAAAAAGAGAACGAGGTAGGAAAAGGTTTCAGCTGATAGACGATTTGAAAGGGAAAGAGTTATCAAGATATGAAGAGGACGGCAGAAAATAGGAGTATGTGGAGAACCAGGTTTAACCATGAATAATCACGTACCTGTCTACGGACAGACTACCTATGACGATGATGACAATTCATCGCATCCCACCTAAACACTCATCCTACTAACACTCGTATAGGTGCACTCATCCTACTATCATTGAGTGGGAATTTTTAAAAAAACTTATGAACTGAATAGTTGAATTCCAGTAACTTCTAAGTAACTATCCGTTCCACATACGTATGAAGCGACTCTAAAATGCCTCGTTATCTTGATTTATTCTTATATTCTTTATTATTTTTAAATGTTTTTCTTGACATGTTGCATAGAATTTCTGAGCGCACCCTTTAATCGTTGAACTAATATCCTATCATGGCCACTACCAAAGAAAACTTTCTCGCGACACTTCGTCAAAGTTCATCTATTGCGGTTTTGCTTTTTCTCTTTCTGTCGTTCCATTTCAAACTCAATATATTTTTACTATCATTCACTTTGTTTGACGATCTGCCTTTATCCAATCGCCGTAAAGAAAAGGTTGTTAAAGCAAGACGCGCATTTTGACGACAAAGCAGCCACCGTCAGGGGTCATTCACCGCTAGTTGATGCTAATTAGAATAGGATAATAGAAGCATCGCTGATGACGACTGCCGCGTAGTCGAAATGCGCCTCTGGTTTTCCATTTTTATGGCTATTGGAGAGAAAAAGTTTCTCAATTATATTCTAGCCATAAAGCAAACCTGACGACTCTCTTTTGAGCTACTATTTCACTCTTTAGTTCCATTTCGTCCCCTCCCTCTCTCTCCTCGTTGCAGTGTTTCCTATTTCTTCGACCTATCTCTGGCGTACACATCAGTCTCCTCCGGCCATTCTCTGCGTCATTCCTTCTCCTCCGCAACCCCATCTCGATCCCTTCCTCACAAAACCGTTACGTCCTGTCCCCCATATAAAAAAAGGTAAAAAAAGATTTCCTCTTTCGGAAAAAAATCAGTGTCACTTTCTCTTCCTTCCTCTCCCTTTCCGTGCACCCACTTCTCTACCCCTCCGAAAATTTTATTTCTGGAAGTAAATGCGATTCTTTTAAGTATCTTTTTACCTCTTCCTTCCTTCCTCTCTCTTTCTCTCTCTCTCTCTCTTTCTATTTTGTTGCCGAAATAGGAGAAAATAGAAAGGACGGCCTTGGATATTTTTGGGTCCCGCTCACCGTAAAAATGAACTCGGCCGACTTTGATTTTTCCCTCTTTTTGTGCAGGTCGCTAACAAAAAAACATCTCGAGGCCTCAAGAAAAAACTCGAATGTGTTTAATTACGGTTATCTCTTTCGAAATTATCCCGAGCGTTGTATTATTCTCTTTATACACAAATCTTGAACATGATGACTCGTAAGAAAAAAAAACATTACTTTGCAAAGTTTAGTGTGACTCCTTTAAAAGTTTTTGTGGTCGTTTTTATTAAGCTTACCGTATTTCTGCTGCATATCTATGTAGTTCAAAGATGTTGAGTCATGCGAGGAAACGAGGAGAAGCGTTTCTGTTACATTTCGGCTAACACTGCCCGTTTTTCAAACGTGTCTTGTATTTTTCGCATTCTTTACAGAGTCAACAATTATTTCCAAACAAACATAAAACTCAGGTATATAAAAATTATATTGGATCCAACATGATCATCAGAATGAAAAGTGCTAAATCATATCTTCCTATTTGTAAGGAAAATTTGAATTTTTTTTAGAATCCTTATTAGATGATTCTAAAAATCTGAGTAGCCTAGTATACGGGAAGTATTAGTAGTGATTAAAACATTTTCGGGTGCATTTTTCATGGATAATGCATGTATTAAATGAGTATATAAAATAATTCCCGAGGGAAATCAAGGTTAATATTATTATATTTACGAGAATACGTGAAAAGATTCGTCATTCTGTCCAAGTGATTTCTCTTTAATGTACAAGAGAAATACGCTAGCGCACAAATATGAGGCCATAGAAGAAAAGCCGGTTTGATAATTTTATACCGCTCCAAGAGAAAGAATCACGCAAAGATTTTCTGATCCACCCTTCGCTTCCAATGCTGATTTTCCTTTCTTCATTTATGCAGCGGTTCCCAACCTTTTTGAGGCCAACGTCCCCTTTTGCCAAATAATACTTTTCAACGCCCCCCACCGTTATGTGGTCGAGCGGCCACTTCTACATTTGTAAGAGTACAAAAATTGGATGCAATCCGGGCCGGATGCGGCCCGCGAAAGATTTTCACGCGGCCAATGTTTACAACCAATTTCAGTATATACTTAAAAACACAAGGGCCGGATGAAATTGTTTTGCGGGCCTCATTCAGTCTCCTTACTCTTACAATAACCGAATAACCTTATTACGACGACAATGCAGCAAATACTACTCTACAAAATACATATATGAAAATAGGAAGGACATTATTGAAAGACACATGGAACACTTTTTCCAAACTACATCTTATCTTACCGCTTTCCACATCCCTCGTCTCCAGCGGTCATCTCCTCTTCTCCTGAGAGATCACGTGACTCACTCTCTTTCGAAAAGTTACGTCACTTCATTATAGTTACATTGTATTAATCAACATAAAAATAGATACCCATTAATGAAAAGGATATTTAAAAGAGGCACGAAGTTTGATGTGACTAGCCACAAAATTAAAAAAGAAACCATTTTCAACATCCTTCAGCACCTTAAACAGGCAGATTTAATGAGATCCCTGAGTTTGATGCGACCCAGCGAGTTTGCAAATGTTGGGTTCTAGGCACTGGTTCTAGGTTGGATAAGTCAAGTCTCAAATCTCCTCTCTAACATACATATTTGTAATCGATTTCTTTGCTTTGGTAGTAGCAGCACCACAGCACTGAAGCCCTTCTGCACTAAATATGTTGTCGGAAATGCCACAATCAGTAATTTTATTTCTTTTCAAATGTGAGGGTACGAAATTCGTTCATGGATCCAAAATTTGTCGTAAACAGCTGCATTGAATCGTGCTCTGGCTTCAAAGTCATTTTATAGCTCAAGTAATTCTTCTTGTAAATCTTGTCTTACACTTTGTACATCCGTTGAAAACGGATTGATAATCCAATCTGGTACACAAAGTTCATTCAAATCTTGAAATCTTATCAATGTATCCTATTTAACAGCATCGACGTGAGCAGAATCAATTTGAAAATCAATGTCGAAGAGTTTATCGTGACTTAGTTTTTTCAAAGATGGAAACTGAAAGGCGAGCAAAGTTGTTCTTAAACAAAGTAAGATTGGTGATGAAACTCATGACAATTCCTTTTGCTTGATAAGGTTGATTTTGTTTCCTCGCAGCTTGAGCAGACTCTCATTCAGCTTCTCGAATATATCTTAAAGATATGCTGCGTCATTTTGTAACATTTTAAGTTCAACGCTTAATTTTTCTATAGTTGAATAAAAAAATTCTACAATAGTACATATTGCCCGACAACTTGAAATATTGAAAAACCTTTGGTGTCCGTTGTCAGCATTTTGAAAAATAGCAATTCTTCTACGACTGCTTAATTTAAAAAAAAATATGAGGCCACCACATGATTTTCCTCATATCTGTAATATTTCTAAAAATTCAAAATAGGTTAAATGATAATAAATATTTTAAGGAACTGCGAGAAAAATTTAGACTTTACAAAGAACATAAATAAACTCAAACTGTAGCTTTCTGATATTGGATATAGCCAGGAAGCACCAACAATTAAGAAAATAAAAAGGAGCGTTACTAACTAAGACGTAACTAAGCGTAGTGTTTACAATAGCCACCGGTAGATGACGTGGTGGTGGTAGCTAAGTTACTTAGTTTTTAAGATATGGGAAAATGCGTCAAACAAAGTTTGTAGAAAATTGAATTTCCTACAACTTTTATTCCATTACTTTTTACATTAATTAAATATTAAAGCAAATATTTTTAAAACGTATAAATGGCAAGAGTAAACACTCACTTTCGGTAGACCAATTTTTACCAAAAACTAATCAATTCTTGTGACTTTCATGAAAATGTAAAATATAAAATTTAGCGTTGACCTGATTTATAATTTTTGAGTTAGAGCTCCTACAAAAACAGCCACACACACATACACAAAGAAATTATTGAGAAAATGGTCCAAACGTGTTCAAAAGACCTCAAAACGTGTTTTTGTTTAAATCTCGAAATCGATTTTTTTCATGAAAAAAAATACTTGTGCTACGTATGGGGAAAGTAAAAACGCACATATGCAAGTACCAAAGTTTCATTATCGCGCGAAGTACTTTCATCCAGTTGTAACAAAAGTTCATTTGTTTTTAGATCTTTGCATAGTTGATTTTCAATGTCATTTGCCATCTCATCTATCTTTGTACAAACAGAGTTGTTACTTAATGAAATTTACGAAATGACGTAAATTTCATTTCGTTCCATAATCGTGCTAACAACTTCATTTACAGGTGGTAATATCAATGTTATTCCGATATTGTGCGGCTTACCATATTTCAAAATAATTTGTGATATTTTATAAGAAACAATGAGCCCTTTATCCATCTGATTCTCACTTTTCTTAAGCATTCCAAACAGTATTTCGTTTTTCAAATTCAACCACGGAAATACTCGTACATGTCACATCTTTAGCTACTTGGTCAGCATTTTTCTTCATTAAACGTTAACTATTCCTTGATGGTTTCATTGCTTCGTTAGAAAAAACATGTTCGCACAGCAAGCACATTGGTAATTTGTATCGAAAGCGATGAACCCAAATTCCAAATAGTCGACTGAGTGTTGCCGGCGTTTATTCTTAGTTTGCGCCATTCCTAATAAGGGCTTAGGATTTAATAGTACCTAAAGAGTTAACACAATTATACTACACTACGTACTAACACTATTATTTAGATTGGAAATGAGGATTACTGAATATAGCAATAGATATCGCAAAGAGCGCACACGCCTCACGGCTCACTGTTCAAAACTTTCAGAGAGCACGCGCAGTCATGGTATTACGTAAACATGTGATCTCATTACAACTACACAGAAAAAACAGCATAAAAAAGTCACGCACTAGTTGATGGTGCTGGCAACCTAGAGACAGAAGAAGATCAATGGAGCTCCGCGCAATAAGACGAAAACATTGCAGTGTGATGTGAGAGTTTCTTACTTTTCTAATAAAAAACTGCATATTCACTATTATGAATTAACTGTTGTTCATAATATAAAATCTCAGAACTCACTGTAAAAATATAATTGCAGATGGCAGAATTAAAAAAACGCCCCTTAAAAGGCTGCATCGCTCCCAAAATTGGTATTACAAAGCAAACACCCTCTCAAAATTCTAAAACGCCTCCCGAGGGGCGGTGGCGCCCCGTTGGGAACCACAGATTTAATGTCTCTCCTCCTTCAAGAACTCGACCCTACGTCATTTACTTTAACTTTCCTACATGTCGTATCTTTTCTCCTAAGATATTCATCAGCCCCTCGAGCTCTATTTATCAAAAGTTGTCCCACAATCTCAAATCACCAAAATAATTTATTTATATATAAATTAAACAAGTCAATAAAGTAATCGAAATGTATTTTTATGCGCATGCATAAATCTGTTCGTAAATATATTCGTTGAAGCATCAGCATGGTTGAAATATAACAATTATTATTTGGAATCGCAACGTTTTCATTTTTACTGTTGTTGACAATTCGATTTGCAAAGAGATTAATACTTTAATGCTATAATGTGACAGATATAGTGGTAAGGAACTAGTAAGATAACTGAGAAAAAGAATCTTATCCGAACTTTCGCTCTGAAAAGCGCCACCAACGTCAACCCTTTTCATAACATAGGATCGTCGAACAAGTACCTCGCTCACGACGATAAATTCACATTTGAAACGCAGAACGGATCCCGCCTACCAGAACACAAAATCCCGCCCTTTCTAAACATTAATTATCGAAACACTCCGAAATTCGGCCGCTGTCACGGTATCGCGATAAAATTCCCAGAATCCATAGAGAGTCATCACGCGCACGGATAACGACCCCTGGAAAAGCGGTAGCGGTGAAAGTTTTAACCCGCGAACCATATTTCCCTTCACTTCCTCCCCTCACACCCTCTTCCCCTCCCTATCCCTCCGCCTCCCGTTTCTATCGACCCCTGCAGGGAGAGAACCCTTGAATTCAAGCGACCCTTCTTCTTGCCGAGCCCTTTATATAAGAAAGAGGACGGGGCGGTTTACGCATAATTTATTTATTCAAAAATTTACTTATTTGTCGCTCCGACGAAATGCGTATCTCAGAGGAGACCGGAATCGTGAGGCGAAGTTAATGAGAGGAAGGATGACGGAGGTTTTGTGAATGAGAGTGGGAGAGGGTGGTGAAAACGGAGAAAGGGAACATTTCTGCAGCGGGACACGAGCAAACTGATGTCGACCCAAGAGGCGATGAATCACTCGGATTTACTTTCCGTTGAGAGAGGAGAAAGCGAGATGGAGAGGAGGGAAAGTAAGGAAGAGAGATTAAGAAGAATACAGAAAGGAAAAGGAAGAGATAGAATTATAAGAGAAGGTGTGAAAGGATGAAAGTTCCACAATTAACTCCTTACGTGCTTTTCCTTCCTTTCTCCTATCCACCATTCCTCCCCCTCCCTTCGCCATTTTTTCCTCCTATCTACAAAATGGGGTAGAAAACCTTGCTGGATACGGTGAAGATTATTCGCGAAACCCAAAGTTGTTCGGTGTTGCATATCTTGAACATCATTCAAAAAGTCCTACAAAGTTCTTCTATGGGATTTCTGCATACTAAAATGTATGAAATATATTCTAACGTATCCGCTTTTATGGTTGTTCAATCATTTCTCCAATGCGTAAAAGATATGTTTTTTAAAACTCTGATCTAAGCTATATCAAAATGGGGACTTGTCATAAAAAGTTCATTTCTGAAAAATTCATTGATATAAAAGAGAAGTATTTTTAGCAGAGTAGGAATTTTCCCAAACCGTGAATATTCTAACCTGAATCTTTAAAACTGTTTTTCGTTAAAGGTCACCTCATAGTTTCACGTGCTCGTATTACATCAGCGGTGCAGGACCATATCACAGCCCTGACCACGTATTTTTACGACCGCATTTTTAGGCGAAATAAACCCACCCCTAAAAGGTACATTACAGATATTCCGTTCCTTTTTTCTCTCAAAAATAACGCTCACGATCGTTACCACGGCGTTTAAACAAGTTTTTTATTTATTTTAAGTGCAAGTAATGTCGCACAGGTAGGTAAAGACTAAAATATTTTTTTAACCGTGAGTTTTTTTAAGGGACCTTTAAGATTGCTTCCCGCGACCCCAATAGGGATCGCGACCCGAAAGGTTGCGCACCAGTGCACAACGGGGCAAAGCGATTCGTTGAACGCTGCGCACGTAAGATTAGAATTTCACCTCTCCCGAGCACGCCTTTCACTTTGCCATAGAACGGGATAGCAGGAACGACGCAGTTGTCGCCTTGATTGGTGCGGAGTGCATGACGTTTTAAAAGGTATGACTGAAGCGACTTCGCCTGGAGCAGCTATTTCCGGAATTAATCCGAAGAAACCTCACAGTTTCCCTATGAATGAATAATAAGTTCGGTTGTTTCATAACATTTCATTTTTCGTTGTTTCCTTTTCAAATAAAATCTTAACTCCTGCGATCGTTCAGATCCAGTAGCAGGATAAAATAAATAAATGATACTTCTTCAGTTACAAGATTTTCCCGTTAATACCAAAAGTCAAGGAAAACCATTGGTAAGTGATGTTCCAAGATCATCTCAGACGCAGCCAATTTCTATATATAAGCGCAAGGACAGCGGTCGCAATGTTAATGACAAAACTGACGAAATGTGACCTGATTCCGTGTTTTTTAACATCCTGTGCAAGTATCGAAATGATAATCCAGACTAATCGATATCGCAATCTTAGGAAGTACTTAGAATAATATTCGCAATTTTGATAGCGTCATGTGAACTATACGATATTTATTTCGTTGAATACTATCGTATTTTCTCATGCAATAGGTGGATTTTGATTATTTACTTTTTGCCTGTTGATGTGATAATTTTAAAATTTTATTATGCGTATATTATTTACAGGGATTTTTTTTACCTCAAATATTGCGCAATATGCGCCAAGCACCACGTTCTCTCTCTTTTCCTTTCTTAGCAATCAATCATGCGAGTGAAAACAAACAAACAGACCACAACGTGAAGGCGATAACCTTGAAATAAATCAGACCAAAGTAACTTAGTCCAGATTTACCGTCTTACCAAGTATTATTTCGTACGGAATCTACATTTCTATCCTTATGAAGATCACAAAAACGAAAAATCTTAATATTGTGATATTTTTTAATACGCTACCAACTGGATTTAATGGGGAGTAATGGATGGTATAGGATAATGAAATTAAATTTTTTTTTGCAAACAGAAGCTCCCACTAACATATCCGTTACACCCTAACCATATCCTTTCAACACCGTTTTTTTTCGAAAATCCTAACGTGTGGCGTGCCTTTTGCTCCCGAAAGATGATGAATTGGATCCTTTACTCCGTCGATTGGAAGGTTGAATGGACAGATATAACAAATGGGCAGAGGTCATGGAAACGCTTTATAAATAATCCACGGATAAACTCGATGCGCATTTGAGCTGGGAAAATAGTAAAAATATACTCCCGTCTGAAATTGTCAGTAAAATTGAGAAATATTTCTTCCGAAAAGAAAACAACTTTCCTCGATACTGAGATACATACCATTACGTTTAAGTGGAGGACACACGATGGACGTCAGAATTTTGGAAAAATATACGAGGGCAGGTTGCAAACATTCTTAGGAGAGTGGAAATTATTATAATTCGTTATAGATGTCAGGGTTCCTACTTTGAAGCGTGAAGTGATATATAGTATATATAGGAATTTCGCGAGGTGAAATGGTTTTTTGCAGAAGGCAAATGTAATTCAGAAGTTTGAAATGCAGGTCGTTTCCGTGACAATGGAAGAATAAAATTTCGCGACGGTATACATACGGTGCCGTCACAAAAAAAAATTAAATGCCATTTCTTGAGCATTTGTCTCTTCCCTGCAGGTAATCGTTTAAAATATATTAGGATATTTACTGCAAGTCAAGACTTGGCAATAAATTCATGAATTTTTTTCGTTTAAATCAGAATACGATCGTTCCTTTTTAAAATTTCCCGATATTACTGCCTGGTAGTATCGTAGCGTTCACTCCATGGTTGATGTTAAATTATAGTAAATTAGACATGCCTTCTTAAACTGAACGATTCAATCATACATTCTCTCAGGAAATTAACGTAAATAAGGAACTTTATTTCAACTAGCAATGTCCGTTGATTATGATTGTATTTTAATCCTCATTCCACCTTTTCAGAATGCCGAATTATCAGTTTTACAATACAGTTTCGTAGTTGCTACTGTTTTCGACTTGGAAATTCAGAATACAATGCGATTAATTCCTTCTTATAATGGCCCTTATAAACAATTAAACGCGAATGTAAAATGAAAAAGGCAACTCAGAGTAAAACTCATATTAAAAACATTCTTCAGCTGATTCCAAAAATGATATTATTCAAGATAATTTCCCTCAATGAAGGTTTAAGATTAAGGTACTGGTCCTTGTCTG